>JARGYO010005603.1:7187986-8475061 GCA_029206835.1 Rana muscosa
TATTTTCAGCTGGTTTAGAAGGTTTGGTTACTATATATTTAAAAATGTTTTAAAAATAGTATGGTGTTGGTGTATTTCAGCCTAAAGCCAAAGACAAGACAAACATCCCTCCCCTCCTCCTTAGAGGAGATGTCCGTCTTGCAAAAACAGGCTTAGGGAAACATGGCCCAAGGCGTTATGCAAGACATGTATAGCAGAGTTGTTAAAAGAGGAAACTGCCTCAGCCGCAGCTGCTGCTCAACCAGGAGAGCTATTAAGCTCCTTCCGAAAGGAACTAGCGGACACTTTCCAGTCTTTCCGCTCCTTTTTGGATAGACGTCCGGCGGCCCAGCCAAACAGTAGAGGCAATTTGCCATCCTGTTCTCATCCAGTACTCCTGCTCCCAGAGGGGTCAGCGATTCAGAAGATGAGGAGAAAGATGTTGCCACAGGTTCTGAAGAAGAAGAGGATGAAGAAAAATAAATTTCTTCTTCCCGCTATAGGTTATCCCTGGAGGAAGTGGACGACCTATTAAAGACAATACACACAACTCTTAATATCGAAGAGGATAAGATGCAATTATCCTTGCACGATAAAATGTTTCAAGGCATGGGAGAAGTAAAGCAGGGGGTGTTCCCAGTGCACAAATACATCTCCGAGACGGTAAAAAGAGAATGGAAGGACCCAGAGAGGGCCCCTTTCTTCTCCAAATCCCTCAAAAGAATATTCCCTTTTGAGGATGATAGCCAGCAGGTTTGGAATAAAAAGCCAAAGCTTGACGCGGCCTTTTCGCAGGTTTCAAGAAATACAGACTTGGCGTTCGAGGACATGGGCACCCTAAAAGACGCCATGGACAAGAGGGCAGACTCCCTACTAAAAAAGGCATGGGATTCGACTTTAGCCAACTTAAAGCCAGCAATGGCATCAACCATGGTGGCAAGAAATCTAGAACACTGGCTGAAGCAATTAAAAACTCATATTGAAGCAGGAACTTCTCGTAAGGACCTGCTAGACACGCTACCTATACTTCAGAAGGCTGTAGGGTACATGGCAGACACCTCTGCAGAATCTATCAAAATATCCGCAAGATTAGCAGCCCTGGTCAACTCAGCCCATAGAGCCTTATGGGTTAAGACCTGGTCAGGGGATACAGCCTCAAAAGGCAAATCTATGTGGTTTGCCTTTTGAGGGTGACTTCGTTTTTGGCCCTGATCTGGAAGCCGTACTTAATAGAAGGGCTGATAAAAAGAAGGCCTTCCCAATAAAGAAGAAGGTGATTCCTCAGGGAAAAAATAATTTTTCGGCAAACCGAGGTTAAGAAAGACACAGGCTATAAAAGACCCTGGAGGTCCCAGAGAGGGAGGAGAAAGTCAGGGGTACTATTCCGTCCTCCTGGTCAAACCACAAACAGCCAGTGACAGTCGTCCGACGGTGGGAGGAAGGTTGCAGGCCTTTCTTCCACAATGGAAGACAGCGACGTCCAGTCCATTCATCCTCAAAATAATAACAGAGGGCTACAGACTGGAATTCTCGCAACCCCCTCCAAACCGCTTCTATGTAACCCAGGCTCCTCGAGATCTAGAGAAGTCTATAGGAATGTCATGTTTACTGGAAGAACTCATCCAACAGAAGGTAATTATAGCTGTTCCCCCAGAAGAGGAAGGGATAGGGTGCGATTCACACATCTTCCTAGTGAAGAAACCGTCAGGAAAATTCAGGTTAATCTTGAACCTGAAGATATTAAACAGATCCATCAGATACAAAAAAATCAAGATGGACACAATTTTTTCAGTAAAACATCTCCTGATGCCAGGTTGTTTCATGGCATCCATAGACCTGAGGGATGCATACCTACACGTTCCTATAGCGCCTGTATCGCAGAAGTATCTACAATTAGCGGTGAAGACGGGAGACGCAATCTCACACCTGCAGTTCAGAGCCCTCCCTTTCGGACTGTCATCCTCACCAAGGATATTTACAAAGATCATAGCAGAGGCTCTAGCACCCCTCAGATTAAAAGGAATATCAATAGTGCCATACCTGGACGACCTCTTGCTATTTTCAAAGACAAGGGATCTATTGGAAATAGATCTAAAAGAGACAAAAAGACATCTGGAGAGTCTCGGATGGATCATAAATCAAGAGAAATCAAATATGATCCCTGTCCCAGACAATACAATTTCTGGGATATACACTAAATTCCATACAGGAAAGGATTTTTCTCCCAGAAGAAAAAATAGAGAAGCTCCAGAGGGCAGTAAAGGGGACTCAGACAAATCTGCCAATGACAATCAGAGCAGCCATGTCAGTCCTAGGCCTACTCACAGCATCAATACCAGCGGTACAATGGGCACTTCTCCATGCGAGGGATCTTCAGCAGACAATTCTCAGGAATTGGTCCTATGGAGAGTCGCTGGAAAAAATTATCAATATGCCCCCTCAAGTCCAGAGAAAACTGTGGTGGTGGAGAAAGCAAGCAAATTTAGACAAAGGCCTGCTTTGGACTTTCCCTGTAGAACACAGACTGACAACGGACGCAAGCTCCTGGGGGTGGGGTGATCATCTGGACGGACAGATGGCCCAATGAGCATGGACAACCAGAGAAGCCCGGTGATCCTCCAATTGGAGAGAGTTGAGGGCCATTCTCCTGGGACTATGGGCTTTCAGGAAACAAGTTCTGGGTCACCATATTCAGGTGTTATCGGAAAACGCCACAGCAGTGGCCTATATAACAAGGCAGGGAGGCACGAGGAGCAGAGTGTTACTATCCTCAGCCCTCCAGATTTTGTACTGGGCGGAATCCAATCTGGCATCCCTGACGGCGGTACACCTAAAGGGAGATCTGAACCAAATAGCAGACTTCCTAAGCTGAGAAAGGGTACTGGAATCAGAATGGAGTCTGAATCCAGTAGTATTCCAGAAGATAACAGGAAGATGGGGAGTCCCCCAAATAGACGTGTTCGCATCCCACGCCAATGCGAAGGTGGAAACATACTTCTCCCTAAACAGGCGAGATCAAGCGGAGGGACTAGATGCGCTAGCACAACCATGGACCTTCCACTTGTGCTACGCTTTTCCCCCCTTCCAAATGATCCCATTGGTCCTCAAAAAACTACAGAAGGAGTCTACAACAGTGATTCCAATAGCCCCATTCTGGCCCAAAAGGACTTGGTTTTCAACCATTCAGAGGATGGCGGTGGAACCCCACTGGTTTCTTCCTTTACAGAAGGACCTTTTAACACAGGGTCCCCTGCAACATCCCAATATCAAGCACCTCAGACTAGCTGCCTGGCTACTGAGGAGCAAATCCTAAAAAATAAGGGCTTATCCAATAAGCTAGTTTCAACATTATTAGACAGCCAAAAAAGGTCACTAGAGCAATTTATTTCAAAACATGGAAATGTTTTAATTCCTGGTGCAGAGAAAAGATCTGTTCACCAAAGGAGACTATCTCTGTGTTAGAATTTCTCCATGAAGGAATGGAGAAAGGGTTGGCGATTAGCACCCTAAAGGTTCAAGTGGCCGCTCTATCGATATTCCTGGGGAGACAACTATCTCAGGACCCGCTTATCATTAAGCCTCGTACACACGGTCGGACTTCCATCTGACTTTTCCGTGGTTTTTTGTCCGAACAGAGTTGGTTGGAAACACCCATAGCATACACACGCTCGGACTTTGGAGCCAACAAACATGAACGTAGTGAAGTTTCAACGTTCTGACGAGCCTTCAAAAGAGGATCATTCAATGTACGTCCGTCACGCTCTGGACTCGTTGTGCTAAGCGAGAGGTAGTGACGGTTTGGCGTCAGCAGATTCGTTCTGTTCCTTTTAACGTTCGTGTCTTTAATGCTCCGTTCTTTCTTGCAGATGTTGAGGAACGCTGAGCGAGAGCGTGCAGTGTTTAGCCTGGGTGTTGTGGCCATTTCACATGCGCAGTCCAGGTCAAGGGGTAGGAGGAGGAGTACCTGGGTAAAAAATTGGTTGCAGCAACGTGACCAATTGTCACATATGATGTTGCTGAGAGAGCTGAGGGAGAATAATCCCAATGATTTTAGAAATTATCTCAGGATGTCCGACTCATGTTTCCAACACCTATTGTCCTTGCTGTCCCCCCACATTAGGAAGCAGGACACATGCATGAGGAGTGCTATTCCTGAAGAGCAAAGGCTCATAGCAACGCTGCGCTACTTGGCCACAGGGAGAAGCCTGCAAGACCTAAAATTTACTACAGGTATCTCTTCCCAGGCTCTTGGCCATATTATCCCCGAGACCTGCTGTGCGATAATACAAGTTTTGCAGAATGATTATATTCGGGTATGTAAAATGTGATATTATCTACAATTGTATATACTTCTTGCACTATTATTAGTTTTAATTTTAGATTTTACATTTTTTCCATTACTAAAATTTACACCAATGTCCTTTTATGTTTCCCAATTTATTTTTACATGTCCTTCAAACATGTATGTCAGTACTTACCTCCCCAGCATGCTTCCCTTGGCACATACCCAGTTTGTTCACATAGAAATGTAGAAAATTGTTTTAGTGGATTACTCCAAACACCCCCTAAACGGTGTCACATTATTGTTCTCATTTATTTATCTATTTAATATATTTTAGCACACAGAAACTAGTTTACAACCCTCCCTCCCCTCCCCCAAATGCTTAATCAACTCACCAAAATTCTATTTTTATGCTATTGTACTAAGAATTTAATTCTCTTATATTTTTTTTTTTTTTTGGGCTAATTTTTAGAAGCATGTACTCACTAGCATGTAGTGTAATATTCATAGTTACTCATGATTGTTAATATAATTTTAGGTAAAGTTTTTATGTTGTTTATCTTCTATTATATTTAATGACTTCATTTTGTGCCACATTGTGCTGTCAATATTTTTCAAACAGAGTGGATTGTATAAAGTACCTTAATTTGTTATGCCCCGTACACAAGATCGTTTTTAATGTCATTTTTTAAACCGACGTTTTTCTCCTCGTTTTTTTTCATGTTTCCTCTCAAGCCTGCCTTGCGTACACACCATCATTAAAAAAAACGATCAAGCAAAGCGCAGTGACGTTCAACACGTACGACGGCACTATAAAGGGGAAGTTCCGTTCGAATGGCGCCACCCTTCATGTTAGTAAAGTTTGTTGAGCGACGATTCGCGCTTTTCAGTCCGTTACTGTGTAATGAATGTGCTATCTCCATTACGAACGCTAGTTTTACCAGAACGAGCGCTCCCGTCTCATACTTGATTCTGAGCATGCGCATTTTTTTTCACGTCGTGAAAGCATACACACTATCGTTTTTCACGTCGTTAAAAAAAACGACATGAAAAACGACGTGAAAAAAGAGAGCATGTCCGGAATTTTTAATGGCCATTTTTCACGTCGTTAAAAATGCTCTGGAGCCTACACACGATCATTTTTAATGGCCATTTTTAAAAATGGCATTTTTAACGGCATGAAAAACGATCGTGTGTACGGGGCATTACTCTTTTTTTAATAATGTAAGTGGAGAGGCTTCTAACCTTTCCCCCCAAACCCCCCCCCCCCCCATAATTCCAAAAATGGGCCACCAGAGGGAGTGAGGAAGTATATTTTATTATTTTTATATTTTTTGGTTTTATATTTTTACCTTTTACTTTTTATTTTCTTTATTTATTTTGGGCACACGAATGTAGGTGTGATCTATAATTATTGCTTTCATGGCTCTTTTTTTTCCCTAATTTTATTTATTTTGATTTGCAGTTTCCTTCGACTCCCCGGCAGTGGCAGGACGTGGCGGCACAATTCCATAACTTCTAGAACTTTCCCAACTGTGGGGGTGCCATTGATGGGAAACATGTCCGCATCACCCCCCCACCCAACTCTGGCTCTTTTTTTTTTAATTATAAGGGCTTTTTTAGTATAGTTTTGTTAGCCCTGGTTTCAGCCAATTATGAATTTCTTTATTTAGATGTGGGCATCAATGGGAGGCATTCTGATGGTGGTGTGATGGTCCACACCGAATTCAATTCCCGGCTTCAGAATGGAACATTGAATTTGCCCCCTCCCCAAGATAATATTGAGGGGCTCAATTTTGTCTTCCTTGCAGATGATGCATTTGCTCTCGGCCCACATTTATTGAAGCCCTTTCCGATGAGGAACTTGACCCCCGAGCAGCGCATCTACAACTACCGGCTATCCCGTGCCAGGAGGGTTGTAGAGAATGCGTTTGGAATTCTTTCCAACAGATTCCGGCTCTTTTTAACCGCTATCAATATACCGGAATATAAAATTAACCATGTAGTCTTGTGTTGCTGCATTCTACATAATTATTTGCGTAGACATGGCACAAACTATATTGGTACAGTGGCTCAAGATCCCATCTCAGGTGGTCTGGCAGCTGAAAAGCCTGTGATGCCAGCTCTTCAAAGTGGGGGAGTTGGCTCTGCCTCCCAAACTGGCCGTCTCGTCCGGGAGCAATATAAAGAATATTTTGTGGGTAGTGGGGCAGTGCCCTGGCAAGAAAATATTGGCCAAAATGTTTAATTTACCCCTTTTTTTTCTTTAAAATAAACAAAAATATACCTGAATAACTTTTTTTTTATATATTTTCTGCTAAAATTCTTCTCATTAAATTGTTACGTTATCACGTGTAGTATACAAACAAGATTTGTAAGGTATTACTTGTAAAACATGCCTTGCCAAATGTAGGGTATTTAATGTTGTGCTGTGTCTCTGCTCCACCCATTTTCAAGTACACTGTCAATGTAACTACACCAACCTACTAAATTTATTTTGCTTATTAATCATATAAATAAGAAGCCACACATAGGAAGATTTTGCTTAATTTTGTATTTCGACCATAAAATTTGTCTGTTATGCGTTAACAACAAAACATGTCTATTTTTTTGGTTTTGGGGGATATTGCTCAACTTTAAGATGGGTAAACATGTATTTTACAAAGCAACACAATACACATCCCTTAAATCCCAACATAACAAATGTTCTTATATTCTAGCAAAATGGCATCCCCAAAATTTCACATTGTATTCTCAACGTGAGAATATATAGCCTTGCTCATGTGTAAAGAGCTCCTAGCTTTATGCAAAAAATGAGAAGCATATCAAAAATTTAAAGGGCACTTCTGACCTTATTAAAGAAAGACCACTGTGTCCACATGTGCTAGCTGGCATAATGTGATTTGTCTTTTTTGTTGTTAATGCCAGCTTGCACATGTGTGCAAAGTGCATTTTCGTGACTACAAAAATAAAAATATAGAAAAATAAAGTGCACATGCCACATATATATATTTTTTTCTGTCTTCATAAACTTTTTATACAAATAACATTTTCAATACTGTGTTAAAACCCGTATATTCGTAATTACCTTTGAAACTTTCCTAGTATGCTAAACCTTTATCTAAATTATATTTAGTGAACAGTGTTTGCAACCTCTCCTTCTCCAGGTTCATCTTCTCATATTTATTTTTCCTTTTGTAACTAAAGAATAATTCTATTTGTATTTTTTTTTCAACAATAAACCAAGATGTTGGGTATAGTGACTACAGTTAAATTTTCAAGGAGGGGGTCAAGCACCTAGAGAAGGCGGTTGGAGAAACACTGACCTACAAACCTCAACTGAATTATTGTGTGGGGGTTGTTTTTAATTAAAAATTTACTTTTCGTAATTTTAGAAAAGATCGAAGTGAAGTCCTTCTTCACTTACCTCATCCTTTGGATAATCTAGAAATATGTCCTTATTGATTCATAGTAATGTTTATTTGGTGTTCCTCTGTGTGGAATTCCACACAGTATTGAGCCTCATTCTCACAGGTGTTTAGTCTTGGCCCTGCCCCCTCCCTTGGACTACATGAGATTCATTTTGACCACTAAAACACATGTCCTTTTTCTATATGCTACGTAGAGAGCGTCCTGACTCTCCTGTAGTCCAAGGGAGGGGGCAAGCACGGCACTCCACACCAGAGAGCAAGGCACACATTCCAGTGTTGATTCCAGGCAGAAGAGCATTAACTAATGAATATCATCCGCCAACATATCAAAATTTCAATCCCAAAATGTGAAGGATGAGGTAGTTGAAGGAGGGCTGGAGTAAGGTGCATTTGTGGTGTAACAAAAAATAAATTAAAAAAATTACTAACCCTTGAAGTGAATTCACATGCGATTCCACATGACAATTCACATCAAAAGACACATCATATGTCATTGTTGTTACCTTATCTAAAAGCCAAACAATTATGTGCATTTTTTGGGCTAAATGAACATAGCAAAAAACATATTATGTGCTTCAGATTAACCATAACAAAATAATTTTAAAATTTCGCCAACAGGCCGACATAATCCTGCATACGCCTCTGTACACCAGTGGCAGCCTCCTTTATTTTTTCAAGTTCGGTCATTGCCTGCAGAATATCAGCAGTGATCCTTCCAATGGTGCATTTTGGTAGTTCGTGGCCTTAGAAAAATAGAGACATTACAAATGGGAATCAAAGACAAGTGGCTGTGGCCCTACCAAAGTGATTTCTGACAACATTAATAAGCCTGTTAATTGTTGAAAATACTTCCCACCTAAATAATTTAACAAAGCTTCTTGTTATTTCGACACCTACACTACTAGGAATGTACAGACTGTAGCTATTCTAGATTTTGTTCCCTCGTGCCTGTGTCTCCGACAATTGTTTAGATATGAACATTGCCATCTCATTGCACCTTCTGTCTACTTTGACTTTTAATTATTCAAGGCACTACCTAGTTTGCCTCTGTCTGTATTCCTCCAATTTGAGACATTAGCCAATCACTAGACATGTCTATCCCAGTTGTGTAGCAGCAATATATGGCGACATCTGAACGCCCCCACTCTGTCTTGTTATAAGGCTCTGAAAGACAATCCCCAGATTAATGCATCTTGTTGCTCCTTCCAAACAATCTTCTGATGGATGGTCTCCTGTTGAGTACAGGACATCTTAATTTTGAAGAACAGTGTTTGTGTTTTTGAAGTGTCGAGATCAGAGCAAGTGCCTCTGATAGATAGCCTCTACTGATGAAAAGACCTCACACAGTAATTGACTCTCAAAATTGTGCGAAGTTATCCCACAGTGATATTTCTATAAAAAAAAGGAATGACATGCATCTCAGCCATTCATGAACATTCTATATTGTTAACAGTGACAGCGGTGTTGCAACCAAGGTGCAGGGGGTGTGTTGCGGACCCGGCTGACACACATGGATAGTGGCACAACGCTACCAACAGCCACATGCTGATCTGTTCCGCGTCTTGTGTTCCTCTGTTTTGCAAATATAACATGCCACCCCCTCCTCCTCTATATTTGCATACACACAGGATGAGGAGGTGGAAACCATGCTCGAGGGTCACACCGCTGTGTGTATGGACATTCTGCTGCTCTGTAATGTAAGGGGGGGGGGGGCTGCACTATGGCTGTGTATGGGCCAAGGGTTTGGATCTGTAATTGAGGGGTGACTGTAAATGATGTGGTGTCTATACTGCTGGGGGTCTGCACTGAGGTGAGTAATCTTTTTCTGAGTGAGGTGGATCTATACTGCGTGAGGGGGGAGTCTGTATTTAGTTGAGGGGGTCTGTACTGAGGGTGACCTCATTTTTTGTGGGATGACACCATTTTGTTAGGCAACGTGTGACAACAACCCTAGTGACGCCACTGACCAGTAACATAATTGTTGCAAGCAACATTGCGTGCCAAAGAAGACATCTAGTACTGAGTAAGGACATTGATGAGGCAAGGCTGGTAAATGCATGTTTTGGCCTAAAAATACGGTAACTTTTGTGTTAAAGGTTGCATTTTAGATGTGACAAACTGTTGCCCTTTGGTGCGTTTAATGGACACAGTTACACTTGGTTAGCAGCCCACAAAAGCAATCTCCCAAAAATTTAGAGACACCACTGTCTCCAATTTTAGGCACAATGTTGTTTATTCACTAAAGGAAAATCCACTCTGCACTCCAAGTGATATTGAAAATGAACTTGGAAGTCCAGTCACTGTAGATCTGTGAAGTTATGCTGTTAATCTATGAAATCAGAGGAAGCTCTGCTGTTTTTCCCCATAAATTATGTGTTCAAACTATTTTTGCGTTTTGGGTGTCCTTGCATGTCCCCCTCCAATTAATACACAATATGGCCAGATGTCACTAAAAATACATTTGTCCCAAAAAACTCTGGTGTCCTATGGGAGATGTGATCTATGATGAACAGTCAATCAGGCGTGACTCTGTGTGCTTCATTTACTTTGTTGAAATCCACTTTGCACTTGAAAGTGCACATGGAAATGCAGTCGGTGTTGCTCGCTGTCAATCTGAGGGGAAGGCCTTATTTTTTAGGAAAGATCTGCTGAATTTTCCATCCAATCCTGTGCTAGCTAAAATACTGCTTTATTCCTAAATTGCATGTCCCCCTCAGATCTCCAGCATATGTACTTCCATGTGCACTTTCAGTGCACTTTCAAGTGCTAATCTGATTTTACTTTAGTAAATAAACACCTGTGTGACTGTGATCCCCAGGCCCTCTACTCTACCCATCTATAGTGTTGAAAGGCATCATTTAATGTGCAGTGATGATAAGCACAGCAGACATAAAATATTCAATATACATTATTAAAGCTAACTATTGGAGACCATGTCCTTGTGACAAACAATAATATTCCCTGGCAAAGTTCTAAATAATAAAACATTAAAGAAACTTACGATTTATTGATGATGCGGGCACTGTTGTCTCCCCTGTTGGGGCCTTGCCAAGGGAAGCCTCCCTTTCTCCCCTCTGGTGTCTTGTCTGCTGGCTTTCTCGGTGCCTTTTTCCTGTGAATTGAATTAGATACTGTATATTAAATCTCGCCTCCAAAAGTAGTATTCTGAAATACTATGTTGAGTCAAACATATATGCATTCACTGAAAACTACAATGTGGGTAGCACATCAATGATTTTAAAACACCACAAAAAAAGACAAAAGGAATAAAGGAAACCTCTAGATCCTTCGTAATATAAATTTTTTAACTTACTTTTTTTGGTGATGATGCGGTGAATGGCTTCCAACTGTTCTTTTTCTCTGATTTTTAAATCCGACCATCTTTTTCTAATCTGATCTTTCGTTCGTTTTACCCCATAATCATGATGCAATACCGCAATGACCTTCTCCAAAATATAGTCTTTATGACTGTTGGGCCTGTCATAGTTCTCCTGCTTGCAATCATAGTCATACTTGTCAAAGATCCTCACCATCTCCACCATCTCCCCCTTGCTCATGGGGGTGGCCTTGTGTTTAATATAATCACCACCGCGGGGCCTTTTCTTGGTCGTTGCGGCATCCATCTTGTTTTGCCTCACGAAGGTTCTTTCCGTTATGTCGCATGCATGAAAAAAGGTCGGGTGGCACGCCCCAGCATCATGACGTCATGAGGGAGGAGTTTGAACCATGCGCAGGGTATAAAAGACCTAACGAACGTTCGCCAGACCGGACGTTGGACCGTACGCTGGAACGTAGCCTTTGAGATCCGAAAATCTGACGATCGCATAGTCGAAAGAAAGGTACGTGACAATTTAGTGACAGGGTGGGCAATGGCTACCTAACATAACATTGAATGAGTGCTGGGGCTGTTTAAATCTTTGGACTAAGCCCTATTGAATGTGCATTGAGCAGCGTCTCATGTGCATGGGGCCTAATGGCAAACTTGTTTAGACCTAATGGCAAGGCTGACAACAGGGGGGTACAGGCAGTACACCTGTAAGGGTCATGGAGGCAGGCATGTGCCCCCTGGAGCAGAGGAGAACTGGGGGGGTTTGCTGACGCCCACAAAAAACAAAGGGGGGTGCACAAATTGCGATGGGGGGGGTGCTGCCAACGATAATTGGGGAGGTCAAGGGTCTTTGGATGCTAACAAACACTAAACAAATTCTTAAAATTTGAGGGGAACATCCAGGGCCCTAGGGACCTCCGTCCACTTACAGATGTACTGCCTGTACCCCCATGATGGCAGACATGGCTAAGGGTCCCAGGGGCACAGGATGCAATCACACACTTTTTATTAACTTGATCATCAGCATCCAAAGCAAAGCTAGATAAATCGTTGCGTTAGCAGAAAACGCTTTGAAAATGACCGCGTTTAAGGCCACCCACCCCCCACTTCACCAAGCCTCCAGGGGGGACATGCCTGAAGCTGGTTAAGGGGAACATCTTTTTATGATGGGGGACATGCATAAAGGCCTATATTCTTATCAGGTTCTGAGCTTGAAGCCAAATTAAAATATTTTGTCTTGTGTTATTTCTTGCAGCCATCTTCACCAATTTTCTAAATAATGAAGGGGACAATTCTTAATAGCCCTGAATTTATGGCTGACTTCATAGAGAGATATCGCCATCACGCCTGTCTTTGGCAAGTCAAAAACAAATATTATTCTAATAAAAACAAAAGGCAGGCAGCAATCGATGATTTGGTGGATTTGGCGAAGACTCTGTACCCCAGGGCAGATGAAACATTGGTGAAGACCAAAATTGGAGGCCTCAGGAGCATGTTCAATAGGGAGGTCAAGAAGATTGAGGATTCGAAGAGATCGGGAGCAGCAGCAGAAGACGTTTATGTCCCCAAGCTGTGGTACTTCGCAAGCCTTGGATTTTTGAAGGACCAGACTGTGCCACGAAGACATATTTCGACCCTACCCTCCACACTACCCTCCACACTACCCTCCACATCAGCTGAGGCCAGTGATACAGAGGCAGATCCAACACAAGAGGAGGAGGAGGAGGATCTCAGCTTACCCCAGGTATAGCATTTTTACAAACAAGATTAGTTGAGAAAGTGAGGGCAATGTGTTGTTAGGATTTAGTCAAACAATTTGGAATGTAAATCTTTGGAAATGTAAATCGATTTAAAAATACTGATCACAAAGGAATTTTATACCCCAAAAATGCTGGTGTGACAATGCTAACCTTTGTTTTTGGAAGACATTCTATTTTTACGTTACAAAGGCTGATAAAATGATTAGCACAAATGTGTCCTAATAATAACACATTGTAAATGTATGTTTATTTTACAGACCCAGGAAAGTTTGCCACAAGAGGAGGCCGGGCTCTGCAGCATCACCACCGAGTCCAGAGTGCCTACCCTGCGCCCTCCTACCAAAAGGGCCAGGAAGAGGCATCACCTTGATGAGGCCACTGCTGACTTTCTGCAGCGGGCTACGGCAGTCATCACCACAGCACCCGATAGTGCAGAAGGTTTTGGGTGCTTTACAGCCAACAAGCTGAGGGAGGTGGATGTGGAGCAAAGAGAGCTATGTGAGGGGCTCATCATCCAGCTCCTCAGCAAAGCGAGAAAAGGGGAGATAACACCCACAACCCATCTGTGCGATTTGGAGCACACAGCTCCTCAAATTCCTAATTATCCACCCCATCCAAACTATCCACCCCATCCAAACTATCCACCCCATCCAAACTACCCACCCCAGCAAGGCCACCCACCCCAGCAAGGCCACCCACCCCAGCAAGGACACCCAACCCAGCAACATGGGGGTCAGTGGCAACATCAGCCACAGGATCCACAAGGCCAATGGTCTGGTGAGTTTAGGGGCTACTAATGAGGTCAGTAGCATTTATGTAAATACTTTATTTTTTAGGTAATTATTTGTGGGGGTCAGCCTGAAAAAAAGGCTTGTTTTGTGTTGGGTATGTTTACTAGACAATATTTCTAAAATTACCTCAGATGATGTGGATGTTAGTGTGGAAGGGAATGTATATCTCTGTGCTTCCGTCTGGTATGGCAGAAATACCAGACCCTTGCTGGAGTACCACAGCCTGGGGACAGATATGTCTTCTGCTGCTGCTCACAATCTTTTTGAGTTCTTGACCTTCTTTGACCTCCCTGTTTTAGGTACTCCTCTGGTGACCAATGACAACCTTCATTGGATATTTGTATGCCCTGGGGTACACAGTCTTCGCAAATTCCACCAAATCATCGATTGCTGCCTTTCTGTTTACTAAAAAGATAATATTCTGTCATTATAGAATTGTTTTATTTTTTATGGTCACCAAAATAAAAATAGTGCTAAAAAATTACTTTTGTATTTTCTCTGACTAATTTATGTTTGGGAGTAGGCAGTAAATTGAAAAAGAATATTAATAAGGGACCAAAAAATATTACCGAGAAATACAGCATGAAATACATATGGGATAATGTGGTGGAGCTGAAATTGTCAAAAAAATATAAAATATAATAATTGTGATAAAATTTAACACATTTTTAATTAAATACTTTGTTTAGATTAACAAAAAAAAGGTATATACAGAAAACAAACTTTATATCTTTTAACGGCATTGTAAACAATATTCCTAATGTGCTCTGTATTCAAAAATATCCGAATTGCCGCTTCACGAATGTGAAATCTCCAGAACGAACGCTAGTTTTACAAGACTGAAGACTCCCGGCTGTTCATTGCTTCGGAGTATGCGCGTTCGGACCTAGGACAAAAGTCCGATGGTTTTCTATACACACGGTCGGACTTTGCTCCATCGGACTTTTGTTGGGCAAAAGTTTGTCCGTTTGCAGACCCAACTTTTGTCCGATGAAATCAAAAACCAAAGTAAAAAAGTTTGTCCGATGGAGCGTACACACGGTCGGATTGTTGGTCCAACTTGCTTAAAACTAAGTTTGTTTGGCAAAAGTCCGACCGTGTGTACGGGCCTTAAGATTTTTTAAGGCACTGAACAGAGTTAGGCCAGTACCCTTTAAGTTTTTCCCAAAATGGGACCTATCTCTGGTGTTACAGGGTCTGACAAAAAGACCCTTTGAACCTCCGGAGGAAGCAACAATCAAATGTTGGTCCCTTAAGGTAGCACTCTTAGTGGCAGTTACTTCAGCTAGGAAAGTGAGTGATCCACAGGCCCTGTCAATCATAGAACCTTTCTTTTCTATATTTCCAGACCGGGTAGTGCTGAGAACTGACCCTGGTTTCCTACCAAAAGTGGCAACAGTATTCCACAGGTCACAGGAAATAGTGCTCCCTACCTTCTGCCCTACACCAGTGGGCACGAAAGAAGAATCTAAATCTAAAGATAACAAGTGAATTCATGAAATCAAATTCCCTGTTTATTTTGTTTTCTGGCCCACGTAAAGGTTATGGTGCTTCCAAGAATACCATAGGTAGGTGGCTACGAATGGCTATCAGTGAAGCGTATAGAGCTTCAGGGATAGAACCTCCCACAGGAGTAGGGGCCCATTCAACCCGGGCAGTAGCATCATCCTGGGCAGAACAAGCAGGAGCTGCAAGGCGGCTACGTGGACAAGCTTCTCCACTTTCACCCGCCATTACAGGTTGGATTTGCTCTCTGCATCTGAACAATCATTTGGCAGAAAAGTCCTACAGGCGGTGGTCCCACACTAGAGTAAGTACTCTTTTATCATCTCCAGGTGCTGTCCTGAAAGACGAGGTGATAAAACCTCAGTTAGACTTACCGGTAACGGTATTTCTGCGAGTCTTTCAGGACAGCACCGATGACCCGCCCTAGAGTAATGGTAAGATGTGGTGTTATTGCTATGTTCTGCTTATCTAATTTCAGCATGGCTGGAGGTACTCTTAAACACCTGAGGCCACGGTGGAAGTGTCCAGTCTTTAAAGAAAACTGACTGCAGTGTTTCCTGGGAAAAGGGGTGGAGCTGCGCTCTCTCCAGGTGCTGTCCTGAAAGACTCGTAGAAATACCGTTACGGTAAGTCTAACTGAGGTTTTTTTTTTTTAATTGTCGCGGAGTTCCCATTTAATATCCATACCAGACCTGAAGGGCCTGGTAATGGAATTTGGGGGGACCCCACACATTTTTTTTTTTAAAAGACTTTCAATGACTTTTCTTTGTATTGCTGGGAGCCGACAATTCATTATAGCCGTGAGTGCTTTTAAATGCTTTTTTTTTTCCCTTTAGAAATGTCATTTTGCTGTCGGACTGTTATATAATGGCAAGTTTAGGAGGCGCGCCTGTTCAACTTATGCAAATGCATTTACGTGACTTGACATTTACTAAGATTTTGCCGGCGCAGTGAACCGGCGCATTTGAACGAGTAAAATTGCCGCGCAGAGCACAAAGAAAACCCTTGCAGTTATAAATGTAATTGCCGGCGCAGCAGGCTGGTTCAGAAAAGTTACTTTCTCATTCTATTTTGGGAATATTTGTTACTTGGGCAGTTGTCACTAAACTTCCTCACATCACCCCATGTCACCCCCATTATATTGGCACTTCCAGCTTCTTTATATATATTTTTTTTTTTCCACAAAAGTATACTTTATTAAGGCAAAAACAAGGTTACATTTCAATACGGTTTTCAAGGTTATCATGAACAGAAATGAGGAAGACTCGGGTCTTCTTCGGTAAATAACAACGTTAGATACATTGCATAGTGTGTTATACCAAACAAATGGTGTAGAGAGTAACACATTTGGGTAATTGTATTGACATAGAGATCTATTATTCAGCATACAGGTTGAACAAGAACAACGAGCATATCAGCCACTTTAGGGAAGAGCACCCCATTCATGTCAAGTTGTATCCTATTTGTAGGCGTTACCACGTAGGCCAATCTCCACAGGCCCAATCGTGGCACTTAGATGCCTGAATGGGATGGGCATAACTTAGTGATTATGTCGGGGCTTCCATTTAGATAGAGGTTCATTGTCTTTGTGTGGTTTAAGGGGAAGGGGGGGAAATGGGGATGAGGATGGGAGATAATTAATGAGAAAGTGGGAGTTTGGGGAGAATGTAAAAGTGTAAAGGTAAGAAGGGGTAAAAGAAAGAGAAAGACAAAGAGGTAAGAGAAAGGAAGAGAGACAGAGAGACAGGCGCCGCTCCTCGCCCCCGTCCCCCCGAATCGTCTTAAATCGTCTTAAATCGTGGGCCAAGCCGAATTCAAGGCAGGGAGTTCTTCCAGGTATTTACTAGGGTAGATAGGTTTTGTAGTGGTCTGACGTTTTGAAGTGATACCAGCATGCCCATGTTTGCATAAAATTCTGTATGCGTTCCTGAGAGGAGAATATCAGTTCCTCCATTTCTTCTATCTTTGCTATCCTAATCAGCCATTCTCTGATGGTGGGTGCCTCTGTAGAGCGCCAGTGTACAGGTATGCATAATCGAGCTGCATTGACCATGTGCATGGCCAATGATTTAAAGTAGGTTCGTTTAGAAAGGGTTGTGTGATGTAAGAGGTATTGTGCAGGGTTGTAATCCAGCTCATAAGTAGTCACGTGTTTGATAATGGCGTGGACCTCAGTCCAGAAAGGTTGGATGGAGCCACACTCCCACCAAATATGGATCATGGAGCCTATTGCTTCCTTGCATCTCCAGCAGATGTTTGAAATTGAGGGTGTGAATTTGTGTAGGCGTGAGGGAGTCCTGTACCATTTGGTTATGATCTTATACCCATTTTCTTGAATTGCTATATTCATCGATCCTTTATGGGCGTATGTAAATATTGTTTCCCACTCCCCGTCAGTCAGAGTCAGGTTCAGGTATTTTTCCCACGAGGTACGTGTGGGTGTAGTCGCTGGATGGAGGGCGTTCTCCTGGAGAAGAGTGTATATGTAGGATATGAGATGTCTTTGTGGTGCGTTACGTAAGCAGAGTGCTTCATATGGAGTAGGTTGTCTGGACCACGTCGCACTTGGAGTTTTAGATGTGAAGAAGTGTCTCAATTGTCTGTAGGACCAAAAAGGGAACGAGTGTGTGCGCGATTCGGACAATAAGTCCTCATACGTTCTAATAGCCCCTTCTCGGAAAAAATGTTGCGCTCGCATTTCCTCGTGGGGCCATTCCTTCTGGAGGAACGTAGGGTCCCCAGGAGGGAAATCCGGGTTCCCTCTCAGGGGGGTCATTGGTCCCAGATATGAGGAAAGTTTGTGGATCGAAATTGCTTTGTCAAGAGCCTTTAAGGAGGGGTATACGAGCGGGTGTGTCTTAACTGCGAGGGGCCACAGACGAGGTGGGAGCCAGGGGAGTACATGAGTAGATGTTTGTATGAAATGCTTTTCTAAGGTCACCCAGGTCTTTTCCCGGCAGTGTACCCCCCAATCCACGATTCTAGTCAGGTGACACGCAAGATAGTATTTTTGGAGATCTGGTAGGCCAATGCCACCCCTGGTCTTTGGGAGGGTCAGGCGAGAATATTTAATACGCGGGAGGGTGTTCTTCCATAGGAAAGTTGTGCAGGCTTTCCTATAGGTAGCAAAGAAGGAAGGGGGTAAATGAATTGGGATTGTCTGCATCAGGTATAACAATCGAGGGAGTACCACCATTTTGATTATGGCTGCGCGGCCGAACCAGGATACATTCATATTAGTCCATTCTTTAAGGTGGGTCTGTATTTTAGAAAGGGCAGCTAACAAATTATGGCTATAAAGGTCGATAATTTTCCTTGTGATTTGGACACCTAAATATGTGAGGGCTACAGTCTTCCATTGAAATGGGAAGAATTGTTGGCAGTGTTCTACTTCCTGCGGGGGTAGAGAAATATTTAACGCCTGAGATTTCGAGTAGTTAATTTTGAGATTTGAAATCTCGCCAAAGTGTTGTATGTCCTTCAGTAAGTTGGGTAGAGAGGTTCGGGGGGATTGTAAGGAGAGTAAGATGTCATCAGCAAAGGCAGCCACCTTGAATTCTCTACGTGCTATGTTGATGCCCTTGACGTCTGCATTGCTGCGCAGTCTATTTAAGAGGGGTTCTAGTGTCAGAACAAAGATTAATGGGGATAGAGGGCACCCCTGTCGCGTGCCGTTGCCGATAGAGAAGGCGTCTGAGAGGAGGCCATTGGTCCTCACCCTTGCCGAGGGATTAGTATAAAGGGCGTTAATGTGCGTGAACATGCGGGGTAGGAGGCCTATACCCTTCAGGACCTCCTGCATGTAGTCCCATGCCACCCTATCAAACGCCTTCTCAGCATCTAGGGATAAAAGAAAGCCTGTGGATCCCGAGGAGTGTAACCAGTGTTGTATGTTTAGGGTGCGTATGGTGTTATCCCTGGCCTCTCTGCCCGGGATGAAACCCACCTGGTCGGCTGTTATGAGGCCAGGGATAAGAGGTATTAATCTGTTGGCTAGGATTTTTGCGTACAATTTGATATCTACATTGAGTAGGGAGATAGGTCTGTAGCTTGAGGCTAGTGTGGGGTCTTTTCCATCTTTTGGGATGACTGTTATGTGGGCTTCTAATAGTCTACCTGTTGATGTATGAGGGTCAGCTAGAGCGTTACACATTTTAAGTATCTCGGGAGTCAGTATATCCTGAAAGGATTTATAATATATTAGTGGGAGACCATCAGGGCCGGGACTTTTTCCTACCTTCATTTGTTTTATAGCTAGATGGAGTTCCTCCTTGGAAAATGGAGTTTCCATGGCCTCCGCCTGCTGTGGGGAGATAGGTTTGGGGCAGTATTGGGCTAAAAAGTCCTTTATTTGGGAGGTACGTTGTGTTGCCTCAGTCCCCCCCCTGCCGTGTTGGGGCAGGTTGTACAATTTGGAGTAGAAGTGCTCGAAGTGCTTGGCTATCTCCTCATTTCTAGAGAGGAGTGTGCCGTGGGTGTCTCGTATTTCGTGGATTCTAGATGTGAGCCTAGCTGCTTGTATAGTGCGTGTCAGTAATCTACCACTCTTGTTGCCGTGTTCATAAAACACCTTTTGTTGGAGGACATAGCGTCTCCTTGTGCGTAGTGATGAGCCGAACACCCCCGGGTTCGGTTCGCACCAGAACCCGCGAACGGACCGAAAGTTCGAACGAACATTAGAACCCTATTAAATACAATGGATGCGAACGTTCGAATTCTAAAGTGCTAATTATAACAACTATTATGCATGTTATTGTCATAAATAGGGTTTGGGAACCCGGGTTCTGCACCAGGGGACATGTATCAATGCAAAAAGAAGTTTTAAAAACGGTCGTTTTTCGGGAGCAGTCATTTTAATGATGCATAAAGTAAAAAAAAAAGTCAAATATTCCTTTAAATATCGTACCTGGGGGGTGTCTAAAGTATGCCTGTGAAGTGCCACGCGTTTCCCGTGTTTAGAACTGTCCCTGCACAAAATGACACTTCTAAAGGAAAAAAAAGCCATTTAAAACTGCTTGCGGCTTTAATGTAATGTCTGGTCCCGGTAATATGGATGAAATTCTTTAAGAAAAATGGCATAGCTACCCCATGACCCCCCCCCCTACCCCAGCCCATTACCAGCCCCTTTGGGTCTTGTATGGATATTAAGGGGAACCCCGCACATAAAATAAAAAAGGCCCTATATACTCTGAACAGCCGTATACAGGCGGTGCATACAAGACAGGGACTGTAGGTTTGTTCTTATGTAGAATCTGTTTGTAATTTTGAACAGGTACATTGTTGAAGTGTAGCTCCAGCCCAAAAATCTATTTTTAAACTTTTTGGGAAACATAGGTAAGGGTTATCACCCCTGTAACATTTGTTTTGCTGTCTGTGCCCCTGTTCAGAACATTTCACCTCACTTTCCGTCCCAATGACAACTGTTTTTGAAATGTGGTGTTTTTCTTGAAACAAGGATTGCTGATAAAGCATCAGTACAGATGAGACCCCTTTCTCCCATATTTATTCTTACAGGAGAGAATTTTCCTTTCTAGGGGTAGATTTCCTCTCACTTCCTGTTGTCTTCTTTCGTTTGCAAGTAGGAGTCGTTTGTAAGTTGGATGTTTGAAAGTAGGGACCTGCCGTATATACTCTGCAGAAATAGGCCCCTTAGTTGTTGGTGTTGGCACAACACTGTAAGCACTCAGTTACTCTTGGTTGGTGCTGGAACGCCCTGCTGTCAACTATTATATCAGGAATTTTAATTACATATAATTGTTGAACAGTGGTAGTAAAAATTGGGGCTTTGATGGTGGTGCTGGTGCCACAACACTGTAAGCCCTGACAGTTACTCTTGGTGGGTGCAGCAATGGGCCCTGCTGTGAATTATTAGATCAAGAATTGTAATTACATGCCCCTTTTGAACAGGGGCTGAAAAATTGGGCCTTTCGTGGTGGTGGTGGTGGTGGCGTTGCCACAAGACTGTAAGCCCTCAGAGTTACTCTTGGTGGGTGCAGCAATGGACCCTGCTGTGAATTATTAGATCAAGAATTGTAATTGCATGCCCCTGTTGAACAGGGGCTGAAAAATTGGGCCTTAGGCACTGGTGGCACAACACTACAACCCCTCACAGATACTGTACTTGGAGCACAGCAATGAGCCCTGTTGCAAAGTATTGCTTCAAAAATTGTAATGACACGCCCCTGTTAAACAGGGGCTGAAAAATTGGGCCTTAGGCACTGGTGCCACAACACTCCAACCCCTCACAGATACTGTACTTGGAGCACAGCAATGAGCCCTATGGCAAATTATTGCTAAAAAAATTGTAATTACACGCCCCTGTAAAACAGGGGCTGAAAAATTGGGCCTTAGCCACTGGTGGCGGCACCCATAAACAAAAATGATCTTCCAAGCTATCATCATCAATCGTATCATTGAGGACTCGGAGGAGGAGGATAGCCAGTCAACATAACAGCACAGGCACTCAGCATCAGCATCAGTCTTGAAGGGATGTGACATGTTAAAATCAATTAGTCTGTTATATCAGCATCAGGTGTGTGGTAGCTGGTGGTGATCCAAGACTGGTTCATCTTGATGAAAGTCAGTCGATCAACCGAGTCGGTGGACAGGCGCACCCTGTGATCCGTGACAAATCCTCCAGCAGCACTGAATGTGCGTTCCGAAAGAACGCTGGATGCAGGACAGGCCAGTAGTTCAATTGCATACTGTGCAAGCTCTGGCCAGTGATCCATCCTCAAGACCCAGTAAGCCAGAGGATTTTCGGTGGGGAAGGTGTCCAAGTCTGACCTTGCCCCCAGATATTCCTGCACCATGTTTATCAGACGCTGGCGATGGTTGCTGGAACCGATCATACTTTGGGGCTGCGGACTAAAGAATTGTCTGAACACATCGGTCAGACGGCCACCTTCCCCACCGCTCCTTCTTTGACTGGCCGAAGCCTCAGCAACTCGTTGTCCAGGACCAGGAGTTTGTAACCTCCCAGTCTCTGGGAACGCGTTGCACAGACCTTTCTGCAAGGCCTCCCGGAGTTGTCTCATCCTCTGCTCCCTCTGCGACGGTAACATAAGGTCCGCAACCTTACCCTTGTACCATGGATCAAGGAGAGTGGCCAGCCAGTAATGGTCCCTCTCCTTGATCCGAAGAATACGAGGATCCTTCCGCAGACTTTGCAGGATCAGGGAGGCCATGCAGCGTAGGTTTGCTGAGGCATTCGCTCCGGAGTCCTCTGGGTCACTAAGGACGACATGATCCGCAGCCACCTCCTCCCAGCCACGTACAAGTCCACTGGTTTCTTGGGACTGTAAATCATCCCTAAAAGACTGCTGCTGATGATGCTGAGTGCCAGCCTCCACCTCCATGCTGACACAATCCTCCTCCTCCTCCTCCTCCTCCTCCTCCTCCTCTTCCTGTGCGATGGGTGGGACAGAAGGAACACTGTCTGGGTAAAGGGGGCCTTGAGAGGCAAGGAAGTCCTCCTCTTCCTGCCTCTGTTCTGCCTCAAGTGCCCTGTCCATTATTCCACGCAGCGTGTGCTCCAACAGGTGGACAAGAGGTACAGTGTCACTGATGCATGCACTGTCACTGCTCACCATCCTCGTGGCCTCCTCAAATGGTGCCAGGACAGTGCATGCATCCCTGATCATGCCCCACTGGCGTGGAGAAAAAAAACCAAGCTCCCCTGACCCTGTCCTGGTGCCGTAGTCGCACAGGTACTCATTGATGGCCCTCTGCTGCGTGTGCAGCCGCTGCAGCATGGCCAACGTTGAGTTCCACCTGGTGGGCATGTCACATATAAGGCGGTTCTTGGGCAGGTTCAACTCCTTTTGCAGCTCAGCCAGGCGAGCACTGGCATTATAAGATCTGCGGAAATGCACACAGACTTTCCTGGCCTGCCTCAGGACATCCTGTAAGCCCGGGTACCTGCCCAAGAACCGCTGCACCACCAGGTTAAGGACGTGAGCCACACAGGGCACATGGGTCAGTTGTCCCTGTCGGAGGGCGGAGAGGAGGTTGGTGCCATTGTCGCAAACCACCATTCCTGGCTTAAGCTGGCGTGGCGTCAACCACCTCTCGGCCTGGCCCTGCAGAGCAGACAGGACCTCTGCCCCAGTGTGGCTTCTGTCCCCCAAACACACCAGCGCAAGCACGGCATGGCATCTTTTTGCCTGCGTACTTGCGTAGCCCCGTGAACGGCTACGGAGCACCGCTGGTTCATAGGACAAACCACAGGAAGAGGCCATGGAGGAAGAAGAAGAGGAGGGGGTGGAGGAGAGAGGTGTGTCACAACCAGTAGTAGCATTTTGGAGGCGTGGCGGTGGGACAACCTCCAACACTACTGCATCTTGTCCTGCATCCTTCCCAGCTGCCAAAAGAGTGACCCAATGGGCCGTGAAAGAAAGGTAACGTCCCTGTCCATGCCTGCTGGACCATGAGTCAGCGGTAATATGCACCTTACCGCTGACCGCCCTGTCCAGCGAGGCCAAGACATTGCCTTCCACATGCCGGTAGAGAGCCGGAATAGCCTTCCGTGAGAAAAAGTGGCGTTTGGGAACCTGCCACTGAGGAACCGCACATTGCACAAACTCACGGAAGGGGGCCGAGTCTACCAACTGAAAAGGCAGCAGTTGAAGCGCTAGCAATTTAGCCAAGCTAGCATTCAACCGCTGGGCATGTGGATGGCTGGGAGTGAACTTCTTTCGACGGTCCAGCAGCTGGGGCAGGGAAATTTGCCTGCTAGAATCGGACGTCGGTGTACTGCTAGCAGAGTGGCCGCAAGTACTTGGCTGTGACACACCTAATTCTACACCTTCATTCCTCTCAGTGCATGTTTCAGAGAGGACTGAAGTTATAGTGGGGTTGGAGATCCCAGCTGATGCGGTGCAAGGAGAGGTCCGCTTTGTTCTTTGGTGTGGGTCTTTGAGGTAGGCTTGCCAACGAGCTGCATGGCAGGTCAACATATGTCTGGTCAGGCATGTGGTACCCAAGCGGCTGATGTTTTGGCCACGCGATATACGCTTGAGACATATGTTGCAAACAGCAGCTGTGCGATCTGATGCACTAGCCTCAAAAAAGGCCCACACCAAAGAACTTTTTGAATGACGGGCAGAGGCAGCGCCCTGCACAGGCGGAGCTCTGCGGTGTGATTCCGTCGGTGTACTGCCCTTACGCTGGCCACCAAAGGGCATCCTGCCTCGTTGGAGATGTGCCTCCTCCTCATCCTCCTCCTCCTCCTCTCTCCTATTAGGCACCCACGTGGAGTCAGTGACCTCATCATCACCTCCCTCCTCATCACTGGAGCCAATCTGGCAGTATGCTGCAGCTGCTGGAACATGACTGCCAGATTGGTGTCCTTCTTGAGCATCCCCTCTGTCTGCTCTCACGCTACTGCCTTCCTCTAGCTGGGTTTCATCATCAGACCCTTCGAAACGCTGGGCATCCTCCTGGAGCATGTACCCAACACTGTGCTGAAACAGTTCGGGGGACTCCTCAGGAGGAGGACATGGTGGGTCTAGGGAAGGAGTGACTGATGATGAGTCTGACATTGATACCAAGGAAGAGGACGCTTTGGCAGCTGCTTTTCCAGTACCCTGAGCCTGGGTGAGAGAGGATGAGGAGGAGGAGGAGGGCTTGGTCATCCACTCTACCAAGTCTTCGGCATGATGTGGCTCAACATGTCCAGCTGCCGAAAAGAAGGACAAGCGTGTCCCATGGCCATGTGCTGATGACAATGCACCGCGTCCACGACCAGCACTGTTGCCCCCAGACACAGAGCCTGCTTGCCCTCTTTTATTGCCTCCTGACTGTCTGCCTCTCCTTGTTTGCCTTCCAGACATTCTAATAGATGGCCTGCAGGGAGATGGGAAAAAAGCAATAAGGGCTACCTTCAGGTGTCCTTCTCTGTCCCTTGAAACAAGGACTTTGACAGTGAAAGAAACTGACACACTCTCCCTACCTACAGTTTTCTGTCCCTAGAAAAAATGTTTTTTTTAAGCACAATTTAGCACAAGGAGAATTCACTCACTGTCCTTCCAGGTCCCTGGAAACAAGGACTTTGACAGTGAAAGAAACTGACACACTCTCCCTACCTACAGTTTTCTGTCCCTAGAAAAAATGTTTTTTTTAAGCACAATTTAGCACAAGGAGAATTCACTCACTGTCCTTCCAGGTCCCTGGAAACAAGGACTTTGACAGTGAAAGAAACTGACACACTCTCCCTACCTACAGTTTTCTGTCCCTAGAAAAAATGTTTTTTTTAAGCACAATTTAGCACAAGGAGAATTCACTCACTGTCCTTCCAGGTCCCTGGAAACAAGGACTTTGACAGTGAAAGAAACTGACACACTCTCCCTACCTACAGTTTTCTGTCCCTAGAAAAAATGTTTTTTTTAAGCACAATTTAGCACAAGGAGAATTCACTCACTGTCCTTCCAGGTCCCTGGAAACAAGGACTTTGACAGTGAAAGAAACTGACACACTCTCCCTACCTACAGTTTTCTGTCCCTAGAAAAAATGTTTTTTTTAAGCACAATTTAGCACAAGGAGAATTCACTCACTGTCCTTCCAGGTCCCTGGAAACAAGGACTTTGACAGTGAAAGAAACTGACACACTCTCCCTACCTACAGTTTTCTGTCCCTAGAAAAAATGTTTTTTTTAAGCACAATTTAGCACAAGGAGAATTCACTCACTGTCCTTCCAGGTCCCTGGAAACAAGGACTTTGACAGTGAAAGAAACTGACACACTCTCCCTACCTACAGTTTTCTGTCCCTAGAAAAAATGTTTTTTTTAAGCACAATTTAGCACAAGGAGAATTCACTCACTGTCCTTCCAGGTCCCTGGAAACAAGGACTTTGACAGTGAAAGAAACTGACACACTCTCCCTACCTACAGTTTTCTGTCCCTAGAAAAAATGTTTTTTTAAGCACAATTTAGCACAAGGAGAATTCACTCACTGTCCTTCCAGGTCCCTGGAAACAAGGACTTTGACAGTGAAAGAAACTGACACACTCTCCCTACCTACAGTTTTCTGTCCCTAGAAAAAATGTTTTTTTTAAGCACAATTTAGCACAAGGAGAATTCACTCACTGTCCTTCCAGGTCCCTGGAAACAAGGACTTTGACAGTGAAAGAAACTGACACACTCTCCCTACCTACAGTTTTCTGTCCCTAGAAAAAATGTTTTTTTTAAGCACAATTTAGCACAAGGAGAATTCACTCACTGTCCTTCCAGGTCCCTGGAAACAAGGACTTTGACAGTGAAAGAAACTGACACACTCTCCCTACCTACAGTTTTCTGTCCCTAGAAAAAATGTTTTTTTTAAGCACAATTTAGCACAAGGAGAATTCACTCACTGTCCTTCCAGGTCCCTGGAAACAAGGACTTTGACAGTGAAAGAAACTGACACTCTCCCTACCTACAGTTTTCTGTCCCTAGAAAAAATGTTTTTTTTAAGCACAATATAGCACAAGCACAAAACACACTGACACTCTCCCTACCTATCCTTCTCTTTCCCTAAACTAAAGGAATCCAGGTTAAGCAAGAAAGAAATAAAAGTCACTGTCCCTGCCTATGCTGCTCTATCCCTGCTCCGGAACACACTACACTAGGCCGCCGTGCTGGCGGCCTTTTATAGTGTGGGGCGTGTACTAAACACCCTCAGCAATAATTGGCCACAGGCATCCTGCCTGTGGCCAATCATTGCTCTCCTCGCTGCCGGCGCTGTGATTGGCCAAGCATGCGGGGTCACAGTGCATGCTTGGCCAATCACAGCGCCTGGATGACACTGCGATGGCGTAGTGCATTGTGGGCCGTTCGCGTCACTCGAATTTGGCGCGAACGGCCCAAATCGTTCGATCTTCGTCGAACGATCGAACAGCCGATGTTCGAGTCGAACGTATGTTCGACTCGAACACGAAGCTCATCCCTACTTGTGCGTTTTCCTAGTTCATCTAGAAGTACTGATCTAGCATGTAGTAGGTCTTGCAGCGTGGATTGCGAGGTCGATTGTTTGTGTGCATTTTCAAGTCTGTGAATTGTGTTGATGAGTGATCTAATTTGCTCTTGGTGTCTCTTTTTGGCGTTAGTTGCTAAGGAGATAAGTTTCCCCCTCACCACGCACTTGTGAGCCTCCCATAGTGTGACTGGGGAAATATCTGGGGTGGAATTTTCTTGGAAATAGAGTTGGATATGGGATCTCATCTGGTTGATGATTTCTGGATCTTTAAGTAGGGCGGAATTCAGGTGCCATGATTTAGAAGTCTTGGTCAGTTCAGGGAATGTGAGTGTCACGGATATTGGGTGGTGGTCGGATAAGAACATTGGTTCTATGGTGGCCTGAGTAAGGAAAGATAAGTCTGTCTGGGAGAGAAAAAAGTAGTCGATCCTTGAATATTTTTGGTGTGGGGGAGAGAAGAAGGTATAGTCTTTGTCGTTTGGGAAAAGGGTGCGCCAGGTATCATGGAGAGTCAGGTGTTGGAGCTGAAGTTTAATCTGGCGGAGCACTCGGTAGGATAACGCAGATTTACCTGATGAGGTGTCTATTGCGGGGTTCAGTGATACGTTAAAGTCCCCGCCCAGGATCAGTATGCCTTCCTGAAAGGTAGTAAGAAGGTCACCTACCTTTCTAAAGAATGCGACTTGATGCTCGTTGGGACTGTAAATGTTTGCCAGGGTTATTGGTTTGGAGGCATATGTACTCTTAAGAAAGATGTATCTGCCCCTGGGGTCAACCAAAGAGTCAGCTAGTTGAAAATCAGCTTGCTTAGAAATAAGAATGGATACTCCCTTAGTTTTAGAGTCTGGGCTTGTGGAGTGCAGTGCTTGTCTGTAGAGATAATTTGCTAATTTAGGGATAGCGTCTGACCGGAAGTGTGTTTCCTGAAGTAGCAGAAAGTGTGCTTTGTGTTTAGACAGGGCAGAGAGAACCTGAGATCTTTTTTCTGGGAGGTTTAGACCTTTAACATTTAGCGACACACATTTAAGGGATAATTGCCTGTGGTTGGACAGCCGGTCAGGTAGCATTTTGTGGGGTATAGGGTTAGGTTGCCTCTAGGCGGTCGGTTAACGAGGCTTACTATGTAGATACAGCGACCCACGCAGGGGGGAACGAGAGCGAGGAGGGGCGCTCTCCAAAAACTATCAGAAAAGAGAGAAAGAGAAAAGAGAGAAACAGGGGTAGGGAGAGGAGAGGAAAAAAAAAAAAAAAAAAAAAAAAACGGGGGGGGGAGGGGGGGGGGTGAGTAGAAAAGAAGGAGTAAACAGAGAACAGGAAGAGAAGAGAGGTATAGGTTAGAGCTAGGGGTGCAAAGCTTCGGGTAGTAGGATCTCAAGGGGGAGAAGGAGTGGGGGGATCTGACCGTATTGTGGACTCTACTAGTCCTATGTAGAGTGTCTCCGGAGGTGAAACTAGGTATACCTGATCACCTAAAGAAAGAAGTCCGGGGTTCCAGCTGTCGTCCTACTGGACCGCTGTGTGTGGGCAGTAAACTGGGAAGGGGTCAAGAGGTGGGCACTAGAGAGGACCATGAGTGCAGAAGAATGCGGAATGGGGGAGAGTCAATTATTTGTAGAGCGTGGGCTCTGAGATCAAAATATGTAGGATAACCTCAGTGGGGAGATCCGAGGTAAGGTAATCACGTAATACATTTAAGCAAAGCGCGGGTAGGTAAGACTGATAGTCAACATCCCATATTGTTATAAAACTTATCGTATAACTGAACATTCAGTACAGGGTATAACTTATAACTCACCACAAGGGGGCTGCGTTTAAAGAACACTGACTAAACCTAGGTAGTATGAGAGCATACAGGGTTCTTAGGTGTGTCATCGCAGTTATCTCCTCCCTATTCCTCCTCCCCAGCCAGGGTAATGTGTATAGATGTTTACGGGTTAGATTTGTGTTGCATCTGACGCTGTATATCCCTAAGAATTGGAGGGGTCTTATCAGGTTGCTTCCATGAAGCAACCTGTGGGGTTTGCAGTTACGTAGATGCGTGGGTTTGAGGTTGTGTGAGGTTTATTTGACAGGGATGTGTCATACGTGAAGGCTGGTTTACATCGGAAACCTAAAAGTAAGAACCATATTCGTGATGTCACAGACATCGGTCTGGTGGTAAGGTTTTGGTTTAGTATGGTAGGGGCTTACCCACGTATGTACGCCCAGATATTTTACCCGTCTGGTTCTGTTTTCTTATTCTCTTTCCTTCCCTTCCTTTCAGCTATAGAGGCTACTCGTTTAAGTGAGTATCAGGAAGGACATTAAGCTAGGTGGGTTAGCAGCCTGTCTTCCAAATAACTCTACTAGTCAGGCGTGGTCATCTGTCTCACCTTATCTGCTAGGTTAGGAACACAGCTTACAAACATAGGTACAGCGTATACAGTGAGGCCTACATAGAGATTCAGCTAGACGATCTAGACATACAGTGTAGTAACATATAACCCGTATCATCAGACCAAAAAAAAAAAAGGGGGAAGGGGGGGTGGGGGGGAAGTCACAGCATGGGAGTACCTGGATCTTGTGACCCATCCTTTGGCTTTAGCACATGGGTTCGACACTTAACACCAAGTGGGGGTGTCAAAAAGCCAAAGGGGTGAAATAGGGCTCATCATGGAGCACAGCATCAGCAACCATAGCTCATTAGGTGCAGATCCAGCCGGGTGTGAGCCTAAGGTAAAACGAAAGCAGTACCTGGATGAGAGTAGGTTGTGGGAAAGGTCCTTGATCCTGGCGTAGAGGCGGGAGGAAGGAGTCATCACGCCGCGACCAAAGTCCCCGGGTGTTCGTTGTGGTGCGGGGATGGAAAAACAAATGGACAAAAGTTACAAGTGAGTAAAGAACAGCCTAACAACTTACTGACCCCTGGGTCAACCATCACCTATCAGGTAGGTCACATGTCTCGGTCTCCCCTACGTGGGGTGTCGGCATTCCCAGGAGGGTGTGAGGAGAGATCTCGGCGAGAGAGACGTTCTCCTGGCGAAGTGGGGTCTAGCCTGCGGCGTCTGGATTTTTGTCGCTGCGCTTTGGGTGATGACACGTGCGAGACTGGCTTCCAGGGGTCCGTGGGAAAGTAGAACGAGTGCCAGTCAGGAATGTCTACAGGTGGCAGATCCAGTTGCTCGCAGAAGTTCGGGAGATCTTCCGGTGTCCGGAGGAGTGCTGTGCGTCCTCTGGCAGTTGCTGACAAGCAAAATGGGAATTTCCACCTGTATTGGATGTTACGGGAGCGCAATGCGTCCAGCAGGGGGCGGAAGGTGCGCCTATTTTGTAATGTTATCTGGGATAGGTCTTGAAAAAGCTTAATCTCGGTGCCATTGTGAGAGATGCGTCCCCTCTCTCTCGCTTTCCTGAGTATCTCCTCTTTCAGGGGGAAGTTTACGATGCAGCAAATCACGTCCCTGGGGGGTTCAGTATCTCTAGGAGGGGGTCTGAGGGCACGGTGCAATCTCTCCATCTCTATGGGGGAGTCTGTGGGCCTATCGAGCAGGTCATTAAAGATGGCGCATATTGTCTGTGATAGGGAGGCCTGTTCAACGCTCTCGGGTACCCCCCTAATCCTTATATTATGCCTGCGTCCCCTATTATCTAATTCTTCCACTCGTCTGTGCAATTCAAACATGTATGGTAGGTGCATATCGTATGTCTTTTGCACTTGCCTGATCGCTGCAGCTTGGAGCTGTGTGGTTTCTTCTACTTCAATCAGGCGGTTATTCATCCCCTGCAATTCCGTCTTAAGGTCAGATATGGCAGTTGTCAGGGTGTGTTTAATGTCCAGGGAGATTAGCTGCAGGTCTCGCGGCTCTATTGACATCCATGAGCGGCTCGGTGGAGTTTCTAAGCGAGCTCGGGGATGAGGCCTGTGAGGCCTGTGAAGCCAGCGTCTCCGCGTGATGCGTTGCGGCCCGGGTCCGGAACATCTCCGGTATGCTGCCGCTGGCTTGTGTTCCGGAGTCCTGGAGGGATCGGGGGGTCGAGGTGCTTCTGTGCGTTCTGCCCATTTTTAACCTAGCATGGAAATCCCCCAAAACTAGCTTCAAAGGTCCTCAGAGTGCCGGAGCTCTCAGATCATGCGGCCATCTCGCGTCCCGTCCAAGCCACGCCCTCCTTCTTTATATTTTTATTTGAAGATGCCGTGCGCCAGGTCCATAGTGGCACACTGAGCGCCTCCTCCCGTGCGCCGAGAACACTATAGTAAATGGGGAAAAGCGCTGCGTTACCGGCGCAAATGTTTTGTAAATACCAAAACTGCCGTTGCGCACGCAGATGTGCCGATACTCATGGCGCAAACGTTTCGTAAATCAGCCCCAAGGTGTGTGAGAGCAAGCCGGATCAGAAGTCAGCACAGATTACGGGTTTCAGGACACACAGAAGCTGCAGACCAAACAGCAAAGAGTCTTTGGTGCACTCAGCTTAAATAGCCCCTTTGGCGCCAATGTTGGTGACAGGCGTGCGCGCCGGCGTGCCGTTAATGTGCGTGTCTGCCGCGCGATTCCTATTGCACGGCCATGCCTTCCCTCACATTGCCCCCCTTCTACGGGCAACCTCCGGGTGCCCAACTGGTTCCTCTTCCAGGGGTGGCTATGGAAAAAAGCGCAAACTAAGTCCGCGGCATGCACATTACTACTGGGCTCCCAAGAGTTCTCCTCCGGACCATAACCTTTCCATTTAATGAAATATTGTGTTTGTCCCATTCTTTTCCTGCAGTCTATGACGGCCTCAACTTCAAATTCCTTGTCCCCATTAACAGTAACAGGTGGCGGGGGTCCTGAACTGCGATTGGGAAACGGATCTGGTACTGCCGGCTTTAACAGGGACACATGGAATACAGGATGTACTTTGAGGGACTCAGGTAAAATTAACTCATAAGACACATCATTGATCTTTCTTCTTACAGGAAAAGGTCCCAAGATTTTTGGTGCCAACTTCTTAGATGGGCAAGTCATCCTCAAGTTCGTTGTGGCGAGCCATACCTGGTTGTAGCAACAGTTCCCCTCTTATCGAAGATTCTCTTGTTGTCCTCCTGAGCTTTCTTGACTGCCACCTGTAACAACATATTACATATCCTGTATTAGAAGAAAAAAAAATCCAGAGTGCTCTGGACAGCAGGAACAGCAGTTTCAGGAATCAAGTCAGGTAAAAAGGTTGGGTGGAACCCATAATTTGCAAAAAATGGGGATTGCTTGGTGGCAGAGTGGCTGGCGTTATTATACGCAAACTCCACCAAAGGAAGAAGAGGTACCCTGTCCTCTTTGGCGAAGGACGTAAAACAACGGATATACTGTTCCAGGGTTTGGTTGGTCCGTTCCGTTTGACCGTTGGTCTGGGGATGGTATGCTGATGAAAACGATAGTTCAATCTTTAGGGATCCACATAATGCCTTTCAGAACCTTGACGTGAACTGGACTCCACGGTCAGATACAATGTTCATCGGAATGCCATGGAGTCTGACAACCTCTTTGATATAGACCTGAGCGGTCTCGGCTGCAGACGGAGTTCCTTTCAGGGGCAGGAAGTGCGCCATTTTTGGTAAGCGATCCACCACCACAAAAATAGCAGAACAGTCTTCAGAAGGTGGAAGCTCGACAACAAAGTCCATGCCGATCATTTTCCAAGGCCTATCAGGTATGGGTAAGGGTATGAGTAGACCCCAAGCTTTATTTTGGGTAGTGTGAGGGGGTTAACTCAGCAGCGGGTGTGTGTGACCCCCTGGATTGGTTCACCACACAAAAACAGGCACAGCAGACAGTGGTAGGAGAAAACAAAAGGGTGTGGTTTTATTTGAACTATATACAGACAAAAAAATACAGCAAAAACAAAAGAAACAGGAAAATAAATCCTGGTCAACTTGACCGCTCACTACACACGTTGGTGTCCCTAACTAACAACTGGGTACAGCCTTGTGCTGTCCCAGTCCCTAGCTCCCTGCTTTTAGAAGTTCTTAGCAACAATAACCACACAGGCTTTGGCTCACCGCACAGAGATCACACTCCCCAGACTATCCACACAGATCTGGTTCCAGGTTGGAGCATCTCCCTTAGCATGCTGGGAGTTCTTGTAGAGGCCCTAATGAGCCCACTTACTTCAGCTGGGCTCATTAACTCTTCCCCTGCAACACTCCCAGCACTCTCCCTAGTGGTATAAATCGGCATAAAGCCTGAATCTAGGACATATATACCTTCCATCCTGGATGCAAGCTGGTGATTTTACCTGCCTGCTGTCACATACCCCCCCTCTTGTTTTAACCTTGGGATTGGAACACAAGCAATCAGGCATGCATGTACTCGAGACAAAGCATCCACATTCCCCATTTGAACGCCAGGGCGATGCTTTAATGTAAAGTTGAATTCCTGTAGGGCCAGGAACCACCTATTTACTCTTCTAATTTGTCTCTTTGTTTTGAGCCATCCACTTTAAAGGAGCATGATCAGTAATCATGCCAAAGTGCCTACCTAACAGATAGTACCGAAGGGAATCTAGAGCCCAATTCACCGCTAAACACTCCTTCTCAATTATGGCGTAATTTACCTCATGGGACTTCAATTTCCTGCTGAGGTAAATGACTGGGTGCTCTTCCCCGTTCCAGACCTGGGACAATACTGCTCCTAACCCAACGTCTGATGCATCACTTTGTACGACAAAGTCCCTAGAGAAGTCTGGTGAGTGCAACACTGGCTGGCTACATAAGGCTTTTTTTAAGAATTGGAATGCTGCCTCAGCCTCTGGGGTCCATTTAACCATGACAGACTCTTTCCCTTTTGTCAGGTTGGTTAGGGGCACAGCCTGAGAAGCAAAGTGGGGAATGAATTGCCGATAATAACCAGCGATTCCCAGAAAGGCTCGTACCTGCTTCTTGCTGTTGGGACGTGGCCAATTCTGTATGGCCTCGAATTTATTGATCTGGGGTTTTATTACTCCCCTCCCAATGGTGTACCCAAGATATTTGGCCTCCTCCTGTCCAATGGTACACTTCTTGGGGTTGGCCGTAAACCCAGCTTCTCGGATAGAGTCTAGGACTGCTTGCACTTTTGGCAGATGTGAGGCCCAATCTGTGCTATGGACAATTGCATCATCCAGGTAAGCCGCAGCATACTTCTGATGGGGCCGCAGTATCTGGTCCATTTTCCGCTGGAATGTTGCCGGTGCATTCTGTAATCCAAACAGCATTCTTTTATATTGGAACGCCCCATCTGGGGTTACAAACGCGGTTTTCTCCTTGGCCGAATTGGCCAGGGGAATTTGCAAATACCCTTTTGTGAGATCAAGGGTTGTCATGTATCAGGCTGTTCCCAGCCGGTCGATCAACTCATCTATACGTGGCATAGGGTAGGTGTCAAATTTTGTAACTTTGTTCAGTTGTCGAAAATCGTTACAAAATCGCCAGCTCCCATCCGGTTTAGGCACTAACACTATGGGACTGGACCAATCACTTTGGGATTCCTCTATCACCCCCAACTTAAGCATTTTCTGTACCTCCTCACGTATTGCCTCCTGTCGGGCCTCTGGGATCCGATAGGGTTTTAGCTTCACCCTTTCATCGGGCGGGGTAATAATATCATGCTCTACCACAGACGTTTGTCCCGGCAGCTCAGAGAAAACCTCCTTGTTGCGAAGCACAAACTCCTTAACTTCCTGTTGTTGGGGTTTTGACAAGGTGACTGCTATTCCAACCTCAGGAATCACGCAATCAGACTGAGCTGGTGACAAAGTTTCTGCGACTAGGGATTCCCTATCCCTCCAGGCTTTCAACAGATTAATGTGATAGATCTGTTCGGGCTTTCGCCTTCCTGGTTGTCTGACCTTGTAATTCACTTTGCTCACTTTTTCCATTATCTCGTAGGGGCCTTGCCATTTGGCGAGGAATTTGCTTTCAACCGTAGGGACAAGTACCAATACCCTATCCCCTGGGGAAAAGGTACGGGTCTTGGCCCCACGGTTGTACACTCTCTGCTGTGCCAACTGCGCTTGGGCCAAATGTTCGTTTACGATTGGCATTACCTGTGCAATTCTATCTTGCATCAGGGCGACATGCTCAATCACACTCCTGTGGGGAGAAGTCTCACTCTCCCAAGTTTCCTTGGCGATATCCAACAGCCCTCTTGGGTGTCTCCCATAGAGTAACTCAAAGGGTGAGAAACCCGTAGAGGATTGGGGTACCTCCCTAATGGCAAACATTAAATAGGGAATTAGACAGTCCCAATCTTTTCCATCTCTATCCACCACCTTCTTTAACATTTGTTTTAGGGTTTTGTTGAATCTTTCAACCAACCCATCTGTTTGGGGGTGATACACAGATGTACGCAATTGTGACACTTTGAACAACTTGCGCAGCTCTTTCATAACCCGGGACATAAAGGGTGTACCTTGGTCCGTAAGCAGTTCCTTACAAATACCCACACGGCTAAAAACAAGAGATAGCTCTTTGGCTATGGTTTTGGCCGAGGTATTTCGGAGCGGAATCGCTTCCGGATACCGGGTGGCATAGTCCAATATAACCATAATGTACTGATGCCCCCTAGCGGACTTCATTATCGGACCTACCAAATCCATTGCGATCCTCTCAAAGGGGACCTCAATGATGGGGAGAGGGACCAGCGGGTTACGGAAATGTGGCATCGGTGCTGACCTCTGACACACAGGGCAGGAGGAACAATAATTTTCTGTTTCCTTCATGACCCCAGGCCAATAGAATCTTTGCAATACTCTCTCTTGGGTTTTCTCTGTCCCCAGATGACCTCCAAGAATGTGCCCATGGGCCAACTCTAACACCAACTTCCTGTAAGGTTTGGGGACCACAAGCTGCTCAATGGTTTCTTCTGCACTTTTAGCCACCCGATACAGTAGGTCCTTTTCCACGATGAAGTACGGGTAAGTGCAGGTCTCATCTGGGTTCACTAACTCGCCATCTATTTTCACTACGTTTTCCCGTGCCTTTATTAGGGCAGGGTCTTTTAACTGTTCTGTGGCAAAATTTTCCTTGTGAACCTCGAGATCAGAAAACTCCACAGACGGCACGTTTTCGTCTGAGGATGTTGGCTCCTCCCCAGTTTCTCGAGTCTCCTCTGCCAATACTGACAAGGGGAATTCTGGAGAGTCCTCACCACTCTCAGAGAAATTCTGGCTATCACATTCCTGGTATATAGGGGCACCAGTGGGGGGCTCAGGACGATCCCAGAGTTCCCAAAACTTTGGAAAATCCCTTCCCACAATGGCATCATGTGGTAACTGAGACACTAACCCCACCTGATGAGAGAGGTTACCTTTGGAGGTCTCAAAACACACTGTAGTCACAGGATACTCTCGGGTGTCCCCATGCACACAAATAACAGCTACCTTGTTATTCCCAGAGACCTCTGTAGTGACTAATTCAGCTTTTATCAGTGTCACCAGGCTACCTGAATCCAGCAACACAACAACATTTTTACCATTAATACACATTTTTCATAAATGTTTCTCAGTTCCCCGAATGGCAGTGCATGCAACCGTCGCAAACAGCGACTGACGTCAGTCCCATTGCATGGGTTCATCCAAAACCGGGAAATTTGCTGCAATATGTCCCTCTTGCCGGCAGCGGTAGCAAACAATCCTTTTTGCTGCCTCTTCAGCCCCTGACTTTCCAGGCTGTTCTCGCCAGACATTAGGTATAACTCTCACCCTCTCATTCTCTCCACCCTCACCCCTTGGAATCATCTTACCCGCCACTGGGAATGGTCTGGTCTTAGGGTGGAAAGTCCGTGGGTCTCCGGAAGAGGCAGTAAGGTTTTCCGTAGCCAAGTACTTCTCTACACGATCCACAAGATTATTGGCCGTTTCTGGGTCTCCATGGCTTACCCACTTTTGGATGGCAGTAGGAAGAGCTCTCAAGAAACGATCCATCACAACACGTTCCACAATCTTTGGTGCGGACAAAGTCTCTGGCTGTAGCCACTTCCTGCTCAGGTGAATGAGATCATACATTTGAGACCTGGGGGGTTTTCCAAGCCGGAAAGTCCAGTTATGCACACGCTGAGCCCGGACGGCCAGTGTGACACCCAGCCGTGCCAATATTTAATTTTTTAACATCACATAGTCTTTTGCTTGGTCAGGCTCTAGGTAATAGTAAGCTTTCTGCGATTCACCAGTTAACAGAGGGGCCACCAGTCCGGCCCACTGCTCCTTGGGCCACTTTTCCCTTTCAGCAGTACTTTTAAATGTGGTCAAAAACACCTCTGGATCATCCTCTCCAGTCATTTTTGTCAGTAAACGACTCACCCCAAAGGACGCAGTATTAGCGGAACTACTTGCCTCACTGGTCTGCGGACGTTGCTGCATTAATGTCTCCATTTGTTGCTGTAGTCTCTGTTCTTGCTTCTGCAACAGGTCTATGAAGCGGGCCTCAGATTGCTGCTGGGCTTGGTGCTGGGCTGCCAGACTCTGTTGATGAGCTTGCTGCTGGGCTGCGAGGCTCTGTTGCAAAGTTGCATTTGTCTGCTGCTGGGCTGCGAGGCTCTGTTGTTGAGCCACAAGGCTCTTTTGCAAACCTGCATTTGTCTGCTGCTGATTAGCATTTGCTAGAGCCAGCTGTTTCAGTATCTCCTCCATGCTGGCCTTTTAAAAAAAAACTGCCACTGGTTCTCCACCAACTGTGAGGGGGTTAACTCAGCAGCGGGTGTGTGTGACCCCCTGGATGGGTTCACCACACAAAAACAGGCACAGCAGACAGTGGTAGGAGAAAACAAAAGGGTGTGGTTTTATTTGAACTATATACAGACAAAAAAATACAGCTAAAAAAAAGAAACAGAAAATAAATCCTGGTCAACTTGACCGCTTACTACTAGTGATGAGCCGAACACCCCCGGGTTCGGTTCGCACCAGAACCCGCGAACGGACCGAAAGTTCGCGCGAACATTAGAACCCTATTAAATACAATGGATGCGAACGTTCGGATTCTAAAGTGCTAATTATAACGACTATTATCCATGTTATTGTCCGAAACAGAGTTTGGGAACCCGGGTTCTGCACCAGGGGACATGTATCAATGCAAAAAGAAGTTTTAAAAACGGACGTTTTCCGGGAGCAGTAATTTTAATGATGCATAAAGTGAAAAAAAAAAAGTCAAATATTCCTTTAAATATTGTACCTGGGGGGTGTCTAAAGTATGCCTGTGAAGTGCCACGTGTTTCCCGTGTTTAGAACTGTCCCTGCACAAAATAACATTTCTAAAGGAAAAAAAGCCATTTAAAACTGCTTGCGGCTTTAATGCAATGTCTGGTCCCGGTAATATGGATGAAAATCTTTAGGAAAAATGGCATAGCTACCCCATCAACCCCCCCCCCCCCCTACCCCAGCCCATTACCAGCCCCTTTGGGTCTTGTATGGATATTAAGGGGAACCCCGCACACAAAATAAAAAAGCCCCTATATACTCTGAACAGCCGTATACAGGCGGTGCATACAAGACAGGGACTGTAGGTTTGTTCTTATGTAGAATCTGTTTGTAATTTTGAACAGCTGCATTGTTTAAGTGTAGCTCCATGCCAAATTCCTTTTTTTTAGCTTTTTGGAAAACATAGGGAACGGTTATCACCCCTGTCACATTTTTTTTGCTGTCTGTGCCCCTGTTCAGAACATTTCACCTCACTTTGCGTCCCAATGACAACTGTTTTTGAAATGTGGTGTTTGTATTGAAACAAGGATTGGTGATAAAGCATCAGTAGAGAGGAGACACCTTTCTCCCATATTAATTCTTACAGGAGAGAATTTTCCTTCCAAGGGGTAGATTTCCTCTAACTTCCTGTTGTCTTCTTCCGTTTGCAAGTAGTAGTAGTTTGTAAGTTGGATGTTTGAAAGTAGGGACCTTCCGTATATACTCTGCAGAAATTGGCCCCTTAGGTGTTGGTGTTGGCACAACACTGAAAGCACTCACAGTTATTCTTGGTGGGTGCTGGAACGCCCTGCTGTCAAGTATAATATCAGGAATTGTAATAACATATAATTGTTGATCAGTGGTAGTAAAAATTGGGCCTTTGATGGTGGTGCTGGTGCCACAACACTGTAAGGCCTGACAGTTACTCTTGGTGGGCGCAGCAATGGTCCCTGCTGTGAATTATTAGATCAATAATTATAATTGCATGCTCCTGTTGAACAGGGGCTGAAAAACTGGGCCTTTGGTGGTGGTGGTGGTGGTGATGGTGTTGCTGGTGCCACAACACTGTAAGGCCTGACAGTTACTCTTGGTGGGCGCAGCAATGGGCCCTGCTGTGAATTATTAGATCAATAATTATAATTGCATGCCCCTGTTGAACAGGGGCTGAAAAATTGGGCCTTAGGCACTGGTGGCACAACACTGCAACCCCTCACAGATACTGTACTTGGAGCACAGCAATGAGGCCTGTTGCAAAGTATTGCATCAAAAAATTTAATTACACGCCCCTGTTAAACAGGGGCTGAAAAATTGGGCCTTAGCCACTGGGGGCGTCACCCATAAACCAAAATGATCTTCCAAGCTATCATCGTTAATCGTATCATTGAGGAGGAGGAGGAGGATAGCCAGACAACATAACAGCACAGGCACTCAGCATCAGCATCAGTCTTGAAGGGATGTGACATTTTAAAATCAATTAGTCTGTTATATCAGCATCTGGTGTGTGGTAGCTGGTGGTGATCCAAGACTGGTTCATCTTGATGAAAGTCAGTCGATCAACCGAGTCGGTGGACAGGCGCACCCTGTGATCCGTGACAAATCCTCCAGCAGCACTGAATGTGCGTTCTGAAAGAACGCTGGATGCAGGACAGGCCAGTAGCTCAATTGCATACTGTGCAAGCTCTGGCCAGTGATCCATCCTCAAGGCCCAGTAAGACAGAGGATTTTCGGTGGGGAAGGTGTCCAAGTCTGACCTTGCCCCTAGGTATTCCTGCACCATGTATATCAGACGCTGGCGATGGTTGCTGGAACCGATCATACTTTGGGGCTGCGGACTAAAGAATTGTCTGAACGCATCGGTCAGACGGCCACCTTCCCCACCGCTCCTTCTTTGACTGCCTGAAGCCTCAGCAACTCGTTGTCCAGGACCAGGAGTTTGTAACCTCCCAGTCTCTGGGAACGCGTTGCACAGACCTTTCTGCAAGGCCTCCCGGAGTTGTCTCATCCTCTGCTCCCTCTGCGACGGTACGATAAGGTCCGCAACCTTACCCTTGTACCGTGGATCAAGGAGAGTGGCCAGCCAGTAATGGTCCCTCTCCTTGATCCGAAGAATACGAGGATCCTTCCGCAGACTTTGCAGGATCAGGGAGGCCATGCAGCGTAGGTTAGCTGAGGCATTCAGTCCGGAGTCCTCTGGGTCACTAAGGACGACATGATCCGCAGCCACCTCCTCCCAGCCACGTACAAGTCCACTGGTTTCTTGGGACTGTAAATCATCCCTAAAAGACTGCTGCTGATGATGCTGAGTGCCAGCCTCCACCTCCATGCTGACACAATCCTCCTCCTCCTCCTCCTCCTCCTCTTCCTGTGCGATGGGTGGGACAGAAGGAACACTGTCTGGGTAAAGGGGGCCTTGAGAGGCAAGGAAGTCCTCCTCTTCCTGGCTCTGTTCTGCCTCAAGTGCCCTGTCCATTATTCCACGCAGCGTGTGCTCCAACAGGTGGACAAGAGGTACAGTGTCACTGATGCATGCACTGTCACTGCTCACCATCCTCGTGGCCTCCTCAAATGGTGCCAGGACAGTGCATGCATCCCTGATCATGTCCCACTGGCGTGGTGAAAAAAACCCAAGCTCCCCTGACCCTGTCCTGGTGCCGTAGTCGCACAGGTACTCATTGATGGCCCTCTGCTGCGTGTGCAGCCGCTGCAGCATGGCCAACGTTGAGTTCCACCTGGTGGGCATGTCACATATAAGGCGGTTCTTGGGCAGGTTCAACTCCTTTTGAAGCTCAGCCAGGCGAGCACTGGCATTATAAGATCTGCGGAAATGCACACAGACTTTCCTGGCCTGCCTCAGGACATCCTGTAAGCCCGGGTACCTGCCCAAGAACCGCTGCACCACCAGGTTAAGGACGTGAGCCATACAGGGCACATAAGTCAGTTGTCCCTGTCGGAGGGCGGAGAGGAGGTTGGTGCCATTGTCGCAAACCACCATTCCTGGCTTAAGCTGGCGTGGCGTCAACCACCTCTCGGCCTGCCCCTGCAGAGCAGACAGGACCTCTGCCCCAGTGTGGCTCCTGTCCCCCAAACACACCAGCGCAAGAACGGCATGGCATCTTTTTGCCTGCGTACTTGCGTAGCCCCTTGAACGCCTACGGAGCACCGCTGGTTCCGAGGACAAACCACAGGAAGAGGCCATGGAGGAAGAAGAAGAGGAGGGGGTGGAGGAGAGAGGTGTGTCACAACCAGTAGTAGCATTTTGGAGGCGTGGGGGTGGAACAACCTCCAACACTACTGCACCTTGTCCTGCATCCTTCCCAGCTGCCAAAAGAGTGACCCAATGGGCCGTGAAAGAAAGGTAACGTCCCTGTCCATGCCTGCTGGACCATAAGTCAGCGGTAATATGCACCTTACCGCTGACCGCCCTGTCCAGCGAGGCCAAGACATTGCCTTCCACATGCCTGTAGAGAGCCGGAATAGCCTTCCGTGCGAAAAAGTGTCGTTTGGGAACCTGCCACTGAGGAACCGCACATTGCACAAACTCACGGAAGGGGGCCGAGTCTACCAACTGAAAAGGCAGCAGTTGAAGCGCTAGCAATTTAGCCAAGCTAGCATTCAAGCGCTGGGCATGTGGATGGCTGGGAGTGAACTTCTTTCGACGGTCCAGCAGCTGGGGCAGGGAAATTTGCCTGCTAGAATCGGACGTTGGTGTACTGCTAGCAGAGTGCCCGCAAGTACTTGCCTGTGACACACCTAATTCTACACCTTCATTCCTCTCAGAGCAGGTTTCAGAGAGGAGTGAAGGTATAGTGGGGTTGGAGATCCCAGCTGATGCGGTGCAAGAAGAGGTCAGCTTTGTTCTTTGGTGTGGGTCTTTAAGGTAGGCTTGCCAACGAGCTGCATGGCAGGTCAACATATGTCTGATCAAGCATGTGGTGCCCAAGCGGCTGATGTTTTGGCCACGCGATATACGCTTGAGACATATGTTGCAAACAGCAGCTGTGCGATCTGAAGCACTCGCCTCAAAAAAGGCCCACACCAAAGAACTTTTTGAATGACGGGCAGAGGCAGCGCCCTGCACAGGCGGAGCTCTGCGGTGTGATTCCGTCGGTGTGCTGCCCATACGCTGGCCACTCAAGGGCATCCTGCCTCGTTGGAGATGTGCCTCCTCCTCATCCTCCTCCTCCTCCTCTCTCCTATTAGGCACCCACGTGGAGTCAGTGACCTCATCATCCCCTCCCTCCTCATCACTGGAGCCAATCTGGCAGTATGCTGCAGCTGCTGGAACATGACTGCCAGATTGGTGTCCTTCTTGAGCATCCCCTCTCTCTGCTCTCACGCTGCTGCCTTCCTCTAGCTGGGTATCATCATCAGATCCTTCCAAACGCTGGGCATCCTCCTGGAGCATGTACCCAACACTGTGCTCAAACAGTTCGGGGGACTCCTCAGGAGGAGGGCATGGTGGGTCTAGGGAAGGATTGACTAATGAAGATAATGATACCAGAGAAGAGGACGCTTTGGCAGCTGCTTTGCCACTACCCTGAGCCTGGGTGAGAGAGGATGAGGAGGATGAGGTGGGCTTGGTCATCCACTCTACCAAGTCTTCGGCATGATGTGGCTCAACATGTCCAGCTGCCGAAAACAAGGACAAGCGTGTCCCATGGCCATGTGCTGATGACAATGCACCGCGTACACGACCAGCACTGTTGCCCCCAGACACAGAGCCTGCTTGCCCTCTTTTTTTGCCTCCTGACTGTCTGCCTCTCCTTGGTTGCCTTCCAGACATTTTAATGGATGGCCTGCAGGGAGATGGGAAAAACAGCAATAAGGGCTACCTTCAGGTGTATATTGTGCAGGAGGCTTAGCAACAATGACACTGACACTGTCCCCTGCCTATCCTTCTCTGTCCCTAAACACAAGGATTGAAAATATGGTTCAGCAAAAAAGTTTTAGAACAGAATAGCACACTGACACTTTCCCTCACTGTCCTACTCTGTCCCTCCCTACAAACAAGATTTAGCACAGAATAGCACACTGATAATTTCTACGAGTGTCCTTCTCTGTCCCTCAACTCAGGGATTGAAAATATGGAACAGCAAAATAGTTTTAGAACAGAATAGCACACTGTCAGTTTCCCTCACTGTAGCTCTCTGTTTTTCAACTCAAGGATTGAAAATATGGAACAGCAAAATTGATTTAGAACAGAATAGCACACTGTCAGTTTCCCTCACTGTAGCTCTCTGTCCCTCAACTCAAGGATTGAAAATATGGAACAGCAAAATTGATTTAGAACAGAATAGCACACTGTCAGTTTCACTCACTGTACCTCTCTGTCCCTCAACTCAGGGATTGAAAATATGGAACAGCAAAATAGTTTTAGAACAGAATAGCACACTGTCAGTTTCCCTCACTGTAGCTCTCTGTTTTTCAACTCAAGGATTGAAAATATGGAACAGCAAAATTGATTTAGAACAGAATAGCACACTGTCAGTTTCCCTCACTGTAGCTCTCTGTCCCTCAACTCAAGGATTGAAAATATGGAACAGCAAAATTGATTTAGAACAGAATAGCACACTGTCAGTTTCACTCACTGTACCTCTCTGTCCCTCAACTCAAGGATTGAAAATATGGTTCAGCAAAATAGTTTTAGAACACAATAGCACACTGACACTTTCCCTCACTGTAGCTCTCTGTCCCTCAACTCAAGGATTGAAAATATGGTTCAGCAAAATAGTTTTAGAACAGAATAGCACACTGTCAGTTTCTCTCACTGTAGCTCTCTGTCCCTCAACTCAAGGATTGAAAATATGGAACAGCAAAATTGATTTAGAACAGAATAGCACACTGTCAGTTTCACTCACTGTACCTCTCTGTCCCTCAACTCAAGGATTGAAAATATGGTTCAGAAAAATAGTTTTAGAACACAATAGCACACTGACACTTTCCCTCACTGTAGCTCTCTGTCCCTCAACTCAAGGATTGAAAATATGGTTCAGCAAAATAGTTTTAGAACAGAATAGCACACTGTCAGTTTCCCTCACTGTAGCTCTCTGTCCCTCAACTCAAGGATTGAAAATATGGTTCAGCAAAAAAGTTTTAGAACACAATAGCACACTGACACTTTCCCTCACTGTCCTACTCTGTCCCTCCCTACAAACAAGATTTAGCACAGAATAGCACACTGATAATTTCTACGAGTGTCCTTCTCTGTCCCTCAACTCAGGGATTGAAAATATGGAACAGCAAAATAGTTTTAGAACAGAATAGCACACTGTCAGTTTCCCTCACTGTAGCTCTCTGTTTTTCAACTCAAGGATTGAAAATATGGAACAGCAAAATTGATTTAGAACAGAATAGCACACTGTCACTTTCCCTCACTGTAGCTCTCTGTCCCTCGACTCAAGGATTGAAAACATGGAACAGCAAAATTGATTTAGAACAGAATAGCACACTGTCAGTTTCACTCACTGTACCTCTCTGTCCCTCAACTCAAGGATTGAAAATATGGTTCAGCAAAATAGTTTTAGAACACAATAGCACACTGACACTTTCCCTCACTGTAGCTCTCTGTCCCTCAACTTAAGGATTGAAAATATGGTTCAGCAAAATAGTTTTAGAACAGAATAGCACACTGTCAGTTTCACTCACTGTACCTCTCTGTCCCTCAACTCAAGGATTGAAAATATGGTTCAGCAAAATAGTTTTAGAACACAATAGCACACTGACACTTTCCCTCACTGTAGCTCTCTGTCCCTCAACTCAAGGATTGAAAATATGGTTCAGCAAAATAGTTTTAGAACAGAATAGCACACTGTCAGTTTCCCTCACTGTAGCTCTCTGTCCCTCAACTCAAGGATTGAAAAAATGGAACAGCAAAATTGATTTAGAACAGAATAGCACACTGTCAGTTTCACTCACTGTACCTCTCTGTCCCTCAACTCAAGGATTGAAAATATGGTTCAGCAAAATAGTTTTAGAACACAATAGCACACTGACACTTTCCCTCACTGTAGCTCTCTGTCCCTCAACTCAAGGATTGAAAATATGGTTCAGCAAAATAGTTTTAGAACAGAATAGCACACTGTCAGTTTCCCTCACTGTAGCTCTCTGTCCCTCAACTCAAGGATTGAAAATATGGAACAGCAAAATTGATTTAGAACAGAATAGCACACTGACACTTTCCCTCACTGTAGCTCTCTGTCCCTCAACTCAAGGATTGAAAATATGGTTCAGCAAAATAGTTTTAGAACAGAATAGCACACTGTCAGTTTCCCTCACTGTAGCTCTCTGTCCCTCAACTCAAGGATTGAAAAAATGGAACAGCAAAATTGATTTAGAACAGAATAGCACACTGTCAGTTTCCCTCACTGTAGCTCTCTGTCCCTCAACTCAAGGATTGAAAATATGGTTCAGCAAAATAGTTTTAGAACAGAATAGCACACTGTCAGTTTCCCTCACTGTAGCTCTCTGTCCCTCAACTCAAGGATTGAAAATATGGAACAGCAAAATTGATTTAGAACAGAATAGCACACTGTCAGTTTCCCTCACTGTACCTCTCTGTCCCTCAACTCAAGGATTGAAAATATGGAACAGCAAAATTGATTTAGAACAGAATAGCACACTGTCAGTTTCACTCACTGTACCTCTCTGTCCCTCAACTCAAGGATTGAAAATATGGTTCAGCAAAATAGTTTTAGAACACAATAGCACACTGACACTTTCCCTCACTGTAGCTCTCTGTCCCTCAACTCAAGGATTGAAAATATGGTTCAGCAAAATAGTTTTAGAACAGAATAGCACACTGTCAGTTTCCCTCACTGTAGCTCTCTGTCCCTCAACTCAAGGATTGAAAATATGGAACAGCAAAATTGATTTAGAACAGAATAGCACACTGTCAGTTTCACTCACTGTACCTCTCTGTCCCTCAACTCAAGGATTGAAAATATGGTTCAGCAAAATAGTTTTAGAACACAATAGCACACTGACACTTTCCCTCACTGTAGCTCTCTGTCCCTCAACTCAAGGATTGAAAATATGGTTCAGCAAAATAGTTTTAGAACACAATAGCACACTGACACTTTCCCTCACTGTAGCTCTCTGTCCCTCAACTCAAGGATTGAAAATATGGTTCAGCAAAATAGTTTTAGAACAGAATAGCACACTGTCAGTTTCCCTCACTGTAGCTCTCTGTCCCTCAACTCAAGGATTGAAAATATGGAACAGCAAAATTGATTTAGAACAGAATAGCACACTGTCAGTTTCCCTCACTGTAGCTCTCTGTCCCTCAACTCAAGGATTGAAAATATGGTTCAGCAAAATAGTTTTAGAACAGAATAGCACACTGTCAGTTTCCCTCACTGTAGCTCGCTGTCCCTCAACTCAAGGATTGAAAATATGGAACAGCAAAATTGATTTAGAACAGAATAGCACACTGTCAGTTTCACTCACTGTACCTCTCTGTCCCTCAACTCAAGGATTGAAAATATGGTTCAGCAAAATAGTTTTAGAACACAATAGCACACTGACACTTTCCCTCACTGTAGCTCTCTGTCCCTCAACTCAAGGATTGAAAATATGGTTCAGCAAAATAGTTTTAGAACAGAATAGCACACTGTCAGTTTCCCTCACTGTAGCTCTCTGTCCCTCAACTCAAGGATTGAAAATATGGAACAGCAAAATTGATTTAGAACAGAATAGCACACTGTCAGTTTCCCTCACTGTAGCTCTCTGTCCCTCAACTCAAGGATTGAAAATATGGTTCAGCAAAATAGTTTTAGAACAGAATAGCACACTGTCAGTTTCCCTCACTGTAGCTCTCTGTCCCTCAACTCAAGGATTGAAAATATGGTTCAGCAAAATAGTTTTAGAACAGAATAGCACACTGTCAGTTTCCCTCACTGTAGCTCTCTGTCCCTCAACTCAAGGATTGAAAATATGGAACAGCAAAATTGATTTAGAACAGAATAGCGCACTGTCAGTTTCACTCACTGTACCTCTCTGTCCCTCAACTCAAGGATTGAAAATATGGTTCAGCAAAATAGTTTTAGAACACAATAGCACACTGACACTTTCCCTCACTGTAGCTCTCTGTCCCTCAACTCAAGGATTGAAAATATGGTTCAGCAAAATAGTTTTAGAACAGAATAGCACACTGTCAGTTTCCCTCACTGTAGCTCTCTGTCCCTCAACTCAAGGATTGAAAATATGGTTCAGCAAAATAGTTTTAGAATACAATAGCACACTGACACTTTCCCTCACTGTAGCTCTCTGTCCCTCAACTCAAGGATTGAAAATATGGTTCAGCAAAATAGTTTTAGAACAGAATAGCACACTGTCAGTTTCCCTCACTGTACCTCTCTGTCCCTACAAACAAGGATTAGCACAGAATAGCACACTGTCACTGACACTCTCCCTACCTATCCTTATTTGTCCCTAAACACAAGGAATCCAGGATTAGTAAAGGAAAAAAAATGACACTGTCCCTGCCTATGCTTCTCTTTCCCTGCTCCGGAACACACTACACAAGGCCGCCACGCTGGCGGCCTTTTATAGTGTGGGGCGTGTACTAAACCCCATCAGCAATAATTGGCCACAGGCATCCTGCCTGTGGCCAATCATTGCTCTCCTCGCTGCCGGCGCTGTGATTGGCCAAGCATGCGGGGTCACAGTGCATGCTTGGCCAATCACAGCGCCTGGATGACACTGCGATGGCGTAGTGCATTGTGGGCCATTCGCGTCACTCGAATTTGGCGCGAACGGCCCAAATCGTTCGATCTTCGTCGAACGATCGAACAGCCGATGTTCGAGTCGAACGTATGTTCGACTCGAACACGAAGCTCATCCCTACTTACTACACACGTTGGTGTCCCTTACTTACAACTGAGTACAGCCTTGTGCTGTCCCAGTCCCTAGCTCCCTGCTTTTTAAAGTTCTTAGCAATAACCACACAGGCTTTGGCTCACCGCACAGAGATCACACTCCCCAGACTATCCACACAGATCTGGTTCCAGGTTGGAGCATCTCCCTTAGCATGCTGGGAGTTCTTGTAGAGGCCCTAATGAGCCCACTTGCTTCAGCTGGGCTCATTAACTCTTCCCCTGCAAGACTCCCAGCACTCCCCCTAGTGGTATAAACTGGCATAAAGCCTGAATCTAGGACATATATATCTCCCATCCTGGATGCAACCTGGTGATTTTACCTGCCTGCTGTTACAGTAGTCTTATTCCGGGTGCAGATAATACAAGATTTGACATAGGCCTTGCAGTCCTTCTCCAACCCAGGCCACCAAAATGTACGCTGGACAAATTCTATGTCTTGTGGGTACCGAAATGGTCTGCTAACGGTCGGTCATGACAGAGTCCTAAGACCGCTACTCTAGCGGTTTCTGGTACAAAAATGTGTCCCTCTTTCCATAATAGGCCATTCCTCACCTGCAAGGTGATCCCTGGCTGACTGGTTGTGCCTGCTGAGGCTTGCTGCAATTGTGGTAACAGGCCTGACTGTAACAGGAAGAAGTTCCCAGCTGGTAGGATGGTGTCTGGTGGAGGTATGTCCTTTGGATCCTCAAACATGCACGAAAGTGCGTCTGGTTTTGAATTTTTTGATCCGGGTCTGTAGGTAATGTGAAAAACAAACCTCGAGAAAAAGAGAGCCCAACGGGCCTGACGTGGCCTCAGACGTTTTGCAGTTCTTAAGTATTCAAGGTTCTTATGGTCTGTGAAGATTAGTATGGGGCGAGTGGCTCCTTCTAGCAGGTACCTCCACTCCTCTAATGCAGCCTTGATTGCTAGGAGCTTCCTGTCTCCCACATCGTAATTCCTTTCTGGTTGGATAATTTTCTGAGAAAAGAATGCGACCGGATGGATCACATTCTTGGGGCCCTGACGTTGCGACAAGACTGCTCCGACTGCGCTCTCTGAAGCATCTACTTCTAAGATGTAGGACAGGGTAGAATCTGGATGGCTGAGAATAGGGGCAGTGGTTTCAAATGCAACTTGTGCCTCTGCGGACCAGTGGAAGCAGATGCCTTGCTTGGTAAGTTGGGTGATCGGGGAGATAATGGCTGAGAAGTTCCTAATGAATTTACCGTAAAAATTGAATATGAAACTCTGGATTACCTTCTTATCGGTAGGGGCTGGCCAATCCAGGATTGCGGACACTTTCTGGGTATCCATCCTGATTCCCTCAGTGGAAATAATTTATCCAAGGAACTGCATGCTCTGCTGCTCGAAGTCGCACTTCTCCGATTTGGCTTAAAGTCCGTGCTGGCGGAGTCGGAGAAGTACGCTCTTGACATGTCCTCGGTGAATATCTAATGAGATGGAGAATATCAGGATGTCGTCTAAGTATACAATGACAAAGATGTCAAGAAAGTCTCTGAAGATGTCATTGACGAAATGCTGAAAGGTGGCTGGAGCATTACATAAGCCGAACGGCCTGACCAGATACTCATAGTGACCAAAGCGGGTGCGGAAGGCGGTTTTCCACTCGTCGCCTTCCCTAATCCGGACCAGGTTGTAGGCTTCTCAGAGGTCAAGCTTGGTGAAAACCTTGGCAGACTTGAGTCTTTGAAAGAGTTCTGGAACTAAGGGCAGGGGGTAGCGTTTTTTTACTGTGATCTTTTTTATGTCACGGTAATCTACACATGGTTGCAGGGTCTGGTCTTTTGTTTCCACAAATAATATACCTGCTCCTGCTGGTGAGGTGGAGGGGCGAATGAACCCTTTCCGCAGGTTCTCCTCAACATAGTCTTTTAGAACTTCCAACTCGCGTTCAGACAGAGGGAAGATGCGTCCGAAAGGGATCTCTGCCCCCGGAAGAAGTTCTATGGGGCAGTCGTATGGTGTGGAGGAAGGGTATCTGCGCCCCGTTTACAGAATACATCCAGGAAATTATGGTAGCACTTGGGAACTACCTGGCATAGTACGGCATGCGATTCCAAGCAAAGTAAAGAGGCAGGAGGCTGAGGCGGTGACAGACTGCACTGTTTCTGGCAGTAAGATGAAAGGAACTCTATTCTTCCAGATTCCCAGTCTATATGCGGGTTGTGAGCCTGCAACCAGTGGAGGCCCAAGATAATGGGGAAGAGAGGTGAAGAAATCGCATCCAAGTGAAGTAGTTCTTGATTGGTGTTGGCAGCGGTTAGAAGTGGGGGAGTCTCTTGGGTCACAAGTCCTCATTTAATGCAGGATCCATCTGCCAGGAACACGGAAAGACCTTGGTCCTTGGGTCGCAGTGGGATATGCTGCTAGGCTGCAAAGGACAGATCAATAAAACAACTGCAGGCACCCGAATCAATAATCGCAGTTACTGGCACTGTCCTTCCCGGAAGCTGGAATGACAAAGGCACAACTATATGAGCTGAACTGGCAGATATATTGGGTTGTGTAGCTGAAGAAAGAGGACATTTACGGCGTTTAGCCGGGCAGGTGCATATATAGTGACCGGGTTCCCCACAGTAGAGACAGAGGTTGCCAGTCCATCGACGTTGGCGTTCCTTGGGGGAGAGTGACGGGCAGATCAAGCCCAACTGCCTTGGATTGGGTGCCTCTGGAACAGCGTGAGCAGGATCTTCAGACACAGAATCAGAAAACCTAGGGGACTTGGGAAATGTCCATGTTGGTCCGAACTGCTGGGAAGACTTCTCAGAACTTCGTTCACATAATCGGCGATCGATTTGTATCGAAAGCACGATCAAAGTCTCTAGTGTGCTGGGTATTCCTACCCGGGCTGGGTTCCATCATCAGAGCCTTCAAAACGCTGCGCAACCTCGTGCAACATGTACCCAACACTGTGGTCAAACAGTTTGGGAGACTCCTCAGGAGGACATGGTGGGGCTAGGGAAGGAGTGACTGATGCCATTGAGCCGAGGGAAGAGGCCGCTTTGCCAGACAAAGTACCCTGAGCCTAGGTGAGAGAGGATGAGGAGGATGAGGACGGCTTGGTCATCCACTCTACCAAGTCTTCGGCATGTTGCGGCACAACACGGCCAGCTGCCGAAAAAAAGGACAAGCGTGCCCCACGGCCACGTGCTGATGAGGATGCACCGTGTCCACGACCAGCACTGTTGCCTCTAGACACAGAGCCTGCTTGCCCTCTTTTTTTGGTCTGTGACTGTCTGCCTCTCCTTGTTGGCCTTCCAGACATACTTTATTTGATTTATTGGAATAGGTAGGTACACAAGGAATTGTCTGCAGTCAGCTTTAGCTGCACACTGTGGCCAGGACACATTACACTAACTGAAAATACTGCTGCTGCCTTCCTGTCAGTATATTAGGAAGAGAACACCAGCAATTGTCTGCAGTTAGCTTTAGTTGCACACTGTGCACAGGACACAGTACACTGACTGAAAATACTGCTGCTGCCTTCCTGTCAGTATATTAGGAAGAGAACACCAGCAATTGTCTGCAGTTAGCTTTAGTTGCACACTGTGCACAGGACACAGTACACTGACTGAAAATACTGCTGCTGCCTGCCAGTATATTAGGAAGAGAACACCAGCAATTGTCTACAGTAGGGATGAGCCGAACACCCCCGGGTTCGGTTCGCACCAGAACCCGCGAACGGACCGAAAGTTCGCACGAACGTTAGAACCCTATTAAATACAATGGATGCGAACGTTCGAAATCTAAAGTGCTAATTATAACGACTATTATGCATGTTATTGTCCTAAAAAGGGTTTGGGAACCCGGGTTCTTCACCAGGGGTCATGTATCAATGCAAAAATACGTTTTAAAAACTGCCGTTTTTCGGGAGCAGTCATTTTAATGATGCATAAAGTGAAAAAAAAAAAGTCAAATATTCCTTTAAATATCGTACCTGGGGGGTGTCTAAAGTATGCCTGTGAATTGCCACGTGTTTAGAACTGTCCCTGCACAAAATGACATTTCTAAAGGAAAAAAAAAAACATTTAAAACTGCTTGCGGCTTTAATGTAATGTCTGGTCCCGGTAATATGGATGAAAATCTTTGAGAAAAATGGCATAGCTACCCCATCACCCCCCCCCCCTCCCCAGCCCATTACCAGCCCCTTTGGGTCTTGTATGGATATTAAGGGGAACCCCGCACACAAAATAAAAAAGGCCCTATATACTCTGAACAGCCGTATACAGGCGGTGCATACAAGACAGGGACTGTAGGTTTGTTCTTATGTAGAATCTGTTTGTAATTTTGAACAGGTACATTGTTTAAGTGTAGCTCCAGCCAAAAAATCTATTTTTAAGCTTTTTGGAAAACATAGGGAAGGGTTATCACCCCTGTAACATTTGTTTTGCTGTCTGTGCCCCTGTTCAGAACATTTCACCTCACTTTCCGTCCCAATGACAAATGTTTTTGAAAAGTGGGGTTTTTATTGAAACAAGGATTGGTGATAAAGCATCAGTAGAGAGGAGACACCTTTTTTCCCATATTAACTCTTACAGGAGAGAATTTCCCTTCCTAGGGGTAGATTTCCTCTCACTTCCTGTTGTCTCCTTCCGTTTGCAAGTAGGAGTCGTTTGTAAGTTGGATGTTTGAAAGTAGGGGCCTGCCCTATATACTCTGCTGAAATTTGCCCCTTACATGTTGGTGTTGCCACAACACTGTAAGCCCTCACAGTTACTCTTGGTGGGCGCATGAATGGGCCCTGCTGTGAATTATTAGATCAAGAATTGTAATTGCATGCCCCTAATGAACAGGGGCTGAAAAATTGGGCCTTTGGTGGTGGTGGTGTTGACACAACACTGTAAGGCCTCACAGTTACTCTTGGTGGGCGCAGGAATGGGCCCTGCTGTGAATTATTAGATCAAGAATTGTAATTGCATGCCCCTGTTGAACAGGGGCTGAAAAATTGGGCCTTTGGTGGTGGTGGTGTTGACACAACACTGTAAGGCCTCACAGTTACTCTTGGTGGGCGCAGGAATGGGCCCTGCTGTGAATTATTAGATCAAGAATTGTAATTACATGCCCCTGTTAAACAGGGGCAGAAAAATTGGGCCTTAGGCACTGGTGCCACAACACTGCAACCCCTCACAGATACTGTCCTTGGAGCACAGCAATGAGCCCTGTTGCAAAGTATTGCATCAAAAATTGTAATTACACGCCCCTGTGTATTGCGTTTGTTAAAAATATGATTTTTATTATATTAATCAGACATAGGATACATGGGACAATTTTCCAATAGTCAGATTACCTGTCAGCATTTGGTTTAAGTAGATCTCTCAAACAAATGACAATGGGATTAGATACCATTGTTGTATTTTAGAACATTACCTGTTTTGAGATTTCTTTCAGCTCTCAAACTGAAAGAAATCACAGTTTAGATTACAGGTTCGTTTTTTGAGTAGACAATAGGTAGATAGCATTGTTGTATTCAATGCTATTGTTGAAATACATCTATGTTTTCTGTTTTGGTAACAATGGTAAACAGCCTGACACACACATAAAAGCAGTAGGCTCACACACAGGAGAACACACCATGTTGCTGTAAGATCATGAAGAAGAAGAGAACCTGGTCTCTAAGAAGAATTATTGCCAATGGAGATCACGAGTAACAGAAGATAAGTAACCTTTAAATGTATTTGTAGTTATAGACCATAGGCTGTTCTATTTGCTAGGCATTTTGCTTGTTATAGAGATCTGTCAGTCTTGTATTTTAGTCCTAATATTGTAATAGTTTTGTATGTACAGCATCTTGTATAGTAAAAGCGCATTTACACACTGCAGAAGTCTCAGCTTCCTTGTTATACCACAGAGTAACCTTGCTAGATAGACGCAAGCAAAACATTTTGGGGGCTCGGCCGGAATTTGTGCTATAATTCAATTGAAGCAGACTTGTTTTTCTGGAGTGTGTTGTGTAGCTTGTGCTAGGTAAAATGCTGCGTAAGCTGTTTAGGAAAAGCAAGGCTACAGAGGGTTCTGGTGACCAGAAGAAAGTGTGCAGCTTACCTATCTGGGCCAGAAATAATGAGTGGGAGCCTCTTGCTAATGCATTTGTGAAGTATGCTTCTCCCTTGAAGCTGACTTGGGGTGATAAAGTCTCAGATCATTTTGTAGATTTTAGCCTTAAGGGGTTGGATTTAAGTAAGAAAGAGAAGAGGACAGTGTCCACAGTGGGTTGGTACTTCCTCCATGCTCTCTATACTGAATCACATAGAAGGGAGAAGGCAGAGGCAGAAGTTAAGGTATTAAAAGACCAGCTAGCAGTTGCTTCAACCGCTAGTCGGGCTGATGATTTGCAAGAGCGGTGTACATCCCTCATGACCAAATCAATTAATGCCTTAAGGAAAAGGAAGGGGCGTAAACCTGTTAGTAAAGCCAGGGTACGTGCCATTGTCACATCCCAAAATTGGGATTGTGAGGATGTGTTCTCCTCAAATGATAGTGAGGATGAGGAGATAGAGTTTGATATTTCAGAGGATGATCTGCTAGTGGGAAAGAAAAAGTATGCCAGACCTCTCATTACTAAGCATAGGAAACGGCAACATGATAGAGAGGATATGGCAGATGGGGAGGTGCATTATCGCAACCCCAGAGATGTTGAATTTGAAGAAGTACGGGAGTTTTCACAAACTGAACTCCATGAGCTGGCAAAACAATACAAACAAAGGTCTGGGGAGCCCCTATTGAGTTGGCTCCTACGCTTATGGGATGAAGGGGCGGACAGTGTTGTTTTGTCAGGTAAGGAAGCAGTGGCTATGGGAGTGTTAACCCATGATCCACAATTGCGTCAGGCAATGCGAAAAGCCCGAGAGTTTAGCGTGAATTTTTCACTGTTAGACCTTGTGAGAGATGGAATAGTCCGAGTATACGCCAGTCCTACTGACCTGGAAAATACCTACTCCTGGAGATCAATAGGAGAGGGTATTTCCAGGTTACGTGAGATGGGCTGTATAACCGGATTAAATACATTTCCAGAATGGATAGGTCCAGATATGGAACCCTTTATGTCTGCTCTGCGCTCTAAGCTGATGAAGTCTGCACCATTTAATCTCAGGGCTCCATTATTGTCCTTGTTGGGAGGCCTGGGATTAAACAGCAAGATTCATGAAGCCACAACCCTTTTAAGCCAGTTGGGGGAGATAGAGGAGACTAAAACAAAACCTGTCAGGGCAGTAGATAAGGTCAAGGCCAGACAGGAAGAATACAAGCAGAAAAGAACAGAGAAGAAACGGAATGGGGTGGAGAAGACAGAAGGTGAAGAGAAAACCAGACTAGTTGTTTCTAGGAAAGAAATGTGGGTGGATCTATTAAAGGCAGGAGTACCTAAAGATGAGATAGATGGCATTCCTACTGCAGAAATGCTGAAGAGGTGGAAACATTTAGTAGGTAAAACTGTCAGGGTTAGAAACACTACTCCTAGTGAAGATAACATCAGCCTAGACTTAGAGGAAACAGAACAGACCCCTCCTGTTAGCCCCAAACCAATTTCCAAAAGTGAACATGAACTCAAACCCAAATCCCTTTACCCTGGGGAGGAGTTAGAGAGAATCAGAAAAGGGGATTGGGAGGTTCAATATCCTTTATGAAGGGAAGGTGAGTCTCCTGTAATAGCAGTGAGGGCAGTGACAGCAGGAGACCGACGCCCATATGCACCTGTCACTGTATGGTGGGGGAAGTCATCTTCTCCTACACATGTAATGGCTTTAGTTGATAGTGGAGCTGAAGTTACACTTTTGCAAGGAAATCCTTCCCATCACAAAGGAGAATTGATTTATGTAGAAGGCTTGGGAGGGCAAACTACACCAGCAGTTAGGATACGGGTGAAATTGGCTATTGGCAAGGGATCAGGATTTATGACAAATGTTTTAATATCAGAGTTACCCGAAAATATTCTTGGGATGGATGTACTTCAAGGTCAGTCAATTCAGACTGAAAGAGGTACATTCACATTCGGGTATCCTGATAAAGCGTATCTGGTAAGGGCGGTGAAGGCTGTGGTCAGAGGTCATGCGAAATGGACCCCTGTCTACATTCCTCCACCAGAGAAGCCAGTCTGTCTCAAGCAGTACAGACTTCCTGGAGGCCACAAAGAAATTGGGGAGACTATTCAAGAACTGTTGAGAGTAGGGATCCTTAGACCTGCTGTAAGTCCTTTCTCGTCTCCGGTGTTCCCAGTAAAGAAACCTGATGGGACATATAGAATGACTGTGGATTACAGAGGTCTAAACAAAGTGGCACCTCCATTGAAGTCAGCTGTACCAGATATGATCTCAATTGTTGAGAAAATTGCTAAAGATGCAGGAGAATATCATGCTGTGATAGACCTGGCTAATGCTTTCTTTTCAATTTTGATAGACCCAGATTGTCAAGACCAGTTTGCTCTGGTGTGGGACGGCCGCCAGTACACTTTCACTGTCCTTCCGCAAGGCTATCTTCATTCTCCAACGATTTGTCATGGACTAATTGCCCGAGATTTAAGTACCCTGAATTTGAAAGTCGCTATGTTTTACTACATTGATGACATCATGATCTCTGGGACAAAAGAAGATGTAACTGAAGCACTGCACCTGCTGATACAGCACTTGGAGAACAGAGGATGGGCTATCAACAGAGACAAAGTCCAAGGACCTGCCACAGAGGTGAAATTCCTAGGAATGATGTGGACTGGGCCACAGAGGAAGATTCCAGAGACAGTTGTGCAAACTATCCAGGCACTGTCGCCCCCTACTACCAAAAAGGAGGCACAGAAGTTCATTGGAGTTGTAGGATTCTGGAGATCGTTCATCCCACATCTTGGACTGATTCTGAGGCCTATATACAATGTTACCAGAAAAAAGACTGAGTTCTCATGGGGTTCAGAGCAGCGGACTGCATTCCTGGCTGCTAAAGAAGCTATTTTGCAGCATCAGGGATTGGGACCTGTGAGACAAGGAGTACCATTTCAGCTGGATGTAGTGGAGCAGAATGGTACCATATCTTGGAGTCTGTGGCAGCCAAATGAAAAGAAAGGACTGAGAGCAATACCTATTGGATTTTGGTCCAAACAACTGACAGGGGCACAGACGAGATACACGCCCTTAGAGAAGTACCTGTTTGGGGCCTACACAGCACTTCAACATGTAGAGACCATCACAGGTAGTGATGAGCCGAACACCCCCGGGTTCGGTTCGCAACAGAACCCGCGAACGGACCGAAAGTTCGTACGAACATTAGAACCCTATTAAATACAATGGATGCGAACGTTCGGAATCTAAAGTGCTAATTATAACAACTATTATGCATGTTATTGTCCTAAAAAGGGTTTGGGAACCCGGGTTCTGCACCAGGGGACATGTATCAATGCAAAAAGAAGTTTTAAAAACGGTTGTTTTTCGGGAGCAGTCATTTTAATGATGCATAAAGTGAAAAAAAAAAGTCAAATATTCCTTTAAATATCGTACCTGGGGGGTGTCTAAAGTATGCCTGTGAAGTGCCACGTGTTTCCCGTGTTTAGAACTGTCCCTGCACAAAATGACACTTCTAAAGGAAAAAAAAGCCATTTAAAACTGCTTGCGGCTTTAATGTAATGTCTGGTCCCGGTAATATGGATGAAAATCTTTAAGAAAAATGGCATAGCTACCCCATGACCCCCCCCCCCCCCTACCCCAGCCCATTACCAGCCCCTTTGGGTCTTGTATGGATATTAAGGGGAACCCCGCACATAAAATAAAAAAGGCCCTATATACTCTGAACAGCCGTATACAGGCGGTGCATACAAGACAGGGACTGTAGGTTTGTTCTTATGTAGAATCTGTTTGTAATTTTGAACAGGTACATTGTTGAAGTGTAGCTCCAGCCCAAAAATCTATTTTTAAACTTTTTGGAAAACATAGGTAAGGGTTATCACCCCTGTAACATTTGTTTTGCTGTCTGTGCCCCTGTTCAGAACATTTCACCTCACTTTCCGTCCCAATGTCAACTGTTTTTGAAATGTGGTGTTTTTCTTGAAACAAGGATTGCTGATAAAGCATCAGTACAGAGGAGACACCTTTCTCCCATATTTATTCTTACAGGAGAGAATTTTCCTTCCTAGGGGTAGATTTCCTCTCACTTCCTGTTGTCTTCTTGCGTTTGCAAGTAGGAGTCGTTTGTAAGTTGGATGTTTGAAAGTAGGGACCTGCCGTATATACTCTGCAGAAATAGGCCCCTTAGTTGTTGGTGTTGGCACAACACTGTAAGCACTCACAGTTACTCTTGGTTGGTGCTGGAACGCCCTGCTGTCAACTATTATATCAGGAATTTTAATTACATATAATTGTTGAACAGTGGTAGTAAAAATTGGGCCTTTGATGGTGGTGCTGGTGCCACAACACTGTAAGCCCTGACAGTTACTCTTGGTGGGTGCAGCAATGGGCCCTGCTGTGAATTATTAGATCAAGAATTGTAATTGCATGCCCCTGTTGAACAGGGGCTGAAAAATTGGGCCTTTCGTGGTGGTGGTGGTGGTGGTGGTGGTGGTGTTGCCACAACACTGTAAGCCCTCAGAGTTACTCTTGGTGGGTGCAGGAATGGGCCCTGCTGTGAATTATTAGATCAAGAATTGTAATTACATGCCCCTTTTGAACAGGGGCTGAAAAATTGGGCCTTTCGTGGTGGTGGTGGTGTTGCCACAACACTGTAAGCCCTCAGAGTTACTCTTGGTGGGTGCAGGAATGGGCCCTGCTGTGAATTATTAGATCAAGAATTGTAATTACATGCCCCTTTTGAACAGGGGCTGAAAAATTGGGCCTTTCGTGGTGGTGGTGGTGGTGGCGTTGCCACAACACTGTAAGCCCTCAGAGTTACTCTTGGTGGGTGCAGCAATGGGCCCTGCTGTGAATTATTAGATCAAGAATTGTAATTGCATGCCCCTGTTGAACAGGGGCTGAAAAATTGGGCCTTAGGCACTGGTGGCACAACACTACAACCTCTCACAGATACGTTACTTGGAGCACAGCAATGAGCCCTGTTGCAAAGTATTGCCTCAAAAATTGTAATGACACGCCCCTGTTAAACAGGGGCTGAAAAATTGGGCCTTAGGCACTGGTGCCACAACACTCCAACCCCTCACAGATACTGTACTTGGAGCACAGCAATGAGCCCTATGGCAAATTATTGCTAAAAAAATTGTAATTACACGCCCCTGTAAAACAGGGGCTGAAAAATTGGGCCTTAGCCACTGGTGGCGGCACCCATAAACAAAAATGATCTTCCAAGCTATCATCATCAATCGTATCATTGAGGACTCGGAGGAGGAGGATAGCCAGTCAACATAACAGCACAGGCACTCAGCATCAGCATCAGTCTTGAAGGGATGTGACATGTTAAAATCAATTAGTCTGTTATATCAGCATCAGGTGTGTGGTAGCTGGTGGTGATCCAAGACTGGTTCATCTTGATGAAAGTCAGTCGATCAACCGAGTCGGTGGACAGGCGCACCCTGTGATCCGTGACAAATCCTCCAGTAGCACTGAATGTGCGTTCCGAAAGAACGCTGGATGCAGGACAGGCCAGTAGCTCAATTGCATACTGTGCAAGCTCTGGCCAGTGATCCATCCTCAAGACCCAGTAAGCCAGAGGATTTTCGGTGGGGAAGGTGTCCAAGTCTGACCTTGCCCCTAGATATTCCTGCACCATGTTTATCAGACGCTGGCGATGGTTGCTGGAACCGATCATACTTTGGGGCTGTGGACTAAAGAATTGTCTGAACGCATCGGTCAGACGGCCACCTTCCCCACCGCTCCTTCTTTGACTGGCCGAAGCCTCAGCAACTCGTTGTCCAGGACCAGGAGTTTGTAACCTCCCAGTCTCTGGGAACGCGTTGCACAGACCTTTCTGCAAGGCCTCCCGGAGTTGTCTCATCCTCTGCTCCCTCTGCGAAGGTAACATAAGGTCCGCAACCTTACCCTTGTACCGTGGATCAAGGAGAGTGGCCAGCCAGTAATGGTCCCTCTCCTTGATCCGAAGAATACGAGGATCCTTCCGCAGACTTTGCAGGATCAGGGAGGCCATGCAGCGTAGGTTTGCTGAGGCATTCGCTCCGGAGTCCTCTGGGTCACTAAGGACGACATGATCCGCAGCCACCTCCTCCCAGCCACGTACAAGTCCACTGGTTTCTTGGGACTGTAAATCATCCCTAAAAGACTGCTGCTGATGATGCTGAGTGCCAGCCTCCACCTCCATGCTGACACAATCCTCCTCCTCCTCCTCCTCCTCCTCCTCTTCCTCTTCCTGTGCGATGGGTGGGACAGAAGGAACACTGTCTGGGTAAACGGGGCCTTGAGAGGCAAGGAAGTCCTCCTCTTCCTGCCTCTGTTCTGCCTCAAGTGCCCTGTCCATTATTCCACGCAGCGTGTGCTCCAACAGGTGGACAAGAGGTACAGTGTCACTGATGCATGCACTGTCACTGCTCACCATCCTCGTGGCCTCCTCAAATGGTGCCAGGACAGTGCATGCATCCCTGATCATGCCCCACTGGCGTGGAGAAAAAAAACCAAGCTCCCCTGACCCTGTCCTGGTGCCGTAGTCGCACAGGTACTCATTGATGGCCCTCTGCTGCGTGTGCAGCCGCTGCAGCATGGCCAACGTTGAGTTCCACCTGGTGGGCATGTCACATATAAGGCGGTTCTTGGGCAGGTTCAACTCCTTTTGCAGCTCAGCCAGGCGAGCACTGGCATTAGAAGATCTGCGGAAATGCACACAGACTTTCCTGGCCTGCCTCAGGACATCCTGTAAGCCCGGGTACCTGCCCAAGAACCGCTGCACCACCAGGTTAAGGACGTGAGCCACACAGGGCACATGGGTCAGTTGTCCCTGTCGGAGGGCGGAGAGGAGGTTGGTGCCATTGTCGCAAACCACCATTCCTGGCTTAAGCTGGCGTGGCGTCAACCACCTCTCCGCCTGGCCCTGCAGAGCAGACAGGACCTCTGCCCCAGTGTGGCTTCTGTCCCCCAAACACACCAGCGCAAGCACGGCATGGCATCTTTTTGCCTGCGTACTTGCGTAGCCCCGTGAACGGCTACGGAGCACCGCTGGTTCATAGGACAAACCACAGGAAGAGGCCATGGAGGAAGAAGAAGAGGAGGGGGTGGAGGAGAGAGGTGTGTCACAACCAGTAGTAGCATTTTGGAGGCGTGGCGGTGGAACAACCTCCAACACTACTGCACCTTGTCCTGCATCCTTCCCAGCTGCCAAAAGAGTGACCCAATGGGCCGTGAAAGAAAGGTAACGTCCCTGTCCATGCCTGCTGGACCATGAGTCAGCGGTAATATGCACCTTACCGCTGACCGCCCTGTCCAGCGAGGCCAAGACATTGCCTTCCACATGTCGGTAGAGAGCCGGAATAGCCTTCCGTGAGAAAAAGTGGCGTTTGGGAACCTGCCACTGAGGAACCGCACATTGCACAAACTCACGGAAGGGGGCCGAGTCTACCAACTGAAAAGGCAGCAGTTGAAGCGCTAGCATGTGGATGGGCATGTGGATGGCTGGGAGTGAACTTCTTTCGACGGTCCAGCAGCTGGGGCAGGGAAATTTGCCTGCTAGAATCGGACGTCGGTGTACTGCTAGCAGAGTGGCCGCAAGTACTTGGCTGTGACACACCTAATTCTACACCTTCATTCCTCTCAGTGCATGTTTCAGAGAGGACTGAAGTTATAGTGGGGTTGGAGATCCCAGCTGATGCGGTGCAAGGAGAGGTCCGCTTTGTTCTTTGGTGTGGGTCTTTGAGGTAGGCTTGCCAACGAGCTGCATGGCAGGTCAACATATGTCTGGTCAGGCATGTGGTACCCAAGCGGCTGATGTTTTGGCCACGCGATATACGCTTGAGACATATGTTGCAAACAGCAGCTGTGCGATCTGATGCACTAGCCTCAAAAAAGGCCCACACCAAGGAACTTTTTGAATGACGGGCAGAGGCAGCGCCCTGCACAGGCGGAGCTCTGCGGTGTGATTCCGTCGGTGTACTGCCCTTACGCTGGCCACCAAAGGGCATCCTGCCTCGTTGGAGATGTGCCTCCTCCTCATCCTCCTCCTCCTCCTCTCTCCTATTAGGCACCCACGTGGAGTCAGTGACCTCATCATCCCCTCCCTCTTCATCACTGGAGCCAATCTGGCAGTATGCTGCAGCTGCTGGAACATGACTGCCAGATTGGTGTCCTTCTTGAGCATCCCCTCTGTCTGCTCTCACGCTACTGCCTTCCTGTAGCTGGGTTTCATCATCAGACCCTTCGAAACGCTGGGCATCCTCCTGGAGCATGTACCCAACACTGTGCTCAAACAGTTCGGGGGACTCCTCAGGAGGAGGACATGGTGGGTCTAGGGAAGGAGTGACTGATGATGAGTCTGACATTGATACCAGGGAAGAGGACGCTTTGGCAGCTGCTTTGCCAGTACCCTGAGCCTGGGTGAGAGAGGATGAGGAGGAGGAGGAGGGCTTGGTCATCCACTCTACCAAGTCTTCGGCATGATGTGGCTCAACATGTCCAGCTGCCGAAAAGAAGGACAAGCGTGTCCCATGGCCATGTGCTGATGACAATGCACCGCGTCCACGACCAGCACTGTTGCCCCCAGACACAGAGCCTGCTTGCCCTCTTTTATTGCCTCCTGACTGTCTGCCTCTCCTTGTTTGCCTTCCAGACATTCTAATAGATGGCCTGCAGGGAGATGGGAAAAAAGCAATAAGGGCTACCTTCAGGTGTCCTTCTCTGTCCCTTTACTTAAGGATTTCTAAATATGGTTGAGGATTATTGCTTTTGCACAGAATAGCACAACGACAATTTCCCTGACTGTCCAAAAAACAAGGATTTCAAAGATGGTTGATGAGGAATGCTTTGGCACACTATAGCACAAGGAGAATTCCCCTCACTTTCCTTCTTTGTCCCTAGAAACAAGGACTGGCACAGTGAAAGAAACTGACACTCTCCCTACCTACAGTTTTCTGTCCCTAGAAAAAATGTTTTTTTAAAGCACACTATAGCACAAGGAGAAATCCCCTCACTTTCCTTCTTTGTCCCTAGAAACAAGGACTGGCACAGTGAAAGAAACTGACACTCTCCCTACCTACAGTTTTCTGTCCCTAGAAAAAATGTTTTTTTAAAGCACACTATAGCACAAGGAGAATTCCCCTCACTTTCCTTCTTTGTCCCTAGAAACAAGGACTGGCACAGTGAAAGAAACTGACACTCTCCCTACCTACAGTTTTCTGTCCCTAGAAAAAATGTTTTTTTAAAGCACACTATAGCACAAGGAGAATTCCCCTCACTTTCCTTCTTTGTCCCTAGAAACAAGGACTGGCACAGTGAAAGAAACTGACACTCTCCCTACCTACAGTTTTCTGTCCCTAGAAAAAATGTTTTTTTAAAGCACACTATAGCACAAGGAGAAATCCCCTCACTTTCCTTCTTTGTCCCTAGAAACAAGGACTGGCACAGTGAAAGAAACTGACACTCTCCCTACCTACAGTTTTCTGTCCCTAGAAAAAATGTTTTTTTAAAGCACACTATAGCACAAGGAGAAATCCCCTCACTTTCCTTCTTTGTCCCTAGAAACAAGGACTGGCACAGTGAAAGAAACTGACACTCTCCCTACCTACAGTTTTCTGTCCCTAGAAAAAATGTTTTTTTAAAGCACACTATAGCACAAGGAGAAATCCCCTCACTTTCCTTCTTTGTCCCTAGAAACAAGGACTGGCACAGTGAAAGAAACTGACACTCTCCCTACCTACAGTTTTCTGTCCCTAGAAAAAATGTTTTTTTAAAGCACACTATAGCACAAGGAGAAATCCCCTCACTTTCCTTCTTTGTCCCTAGAAACAAGGACTGGCACAGTGAAAGAAACTGACACTCTCCCTACCTACAGTTTTCTGTCCCTAGAAAAAATGTTTTTTTAAAGCACACTATAGCACAAGGAGAAATCCCCTCACTTTCCTTCTTTGTCCCTAGAAACAAGGACTGGCACAGTGAAAGAAACTGACACTCTCCCTACCTACAGTTTTCTGTCCCTAGAAAAAATGTTCTTTTAAAGCACACTATAGCACAAGGAGAAATCCCCTCACTTTCCTTCTTTGTCCCTAGAAACAAGGACTGGCACAGTGAAAGAAACTGACACTCTCCCTACCTACAGTTTTCTGTCCCTAGAAAAATTTTTTTTTTAAAGCACACTATAGCACAAGGAGAAATCCCCTCACTTTCCTTCTTTGTCCCTAGAAACAAGGACTGGCACAGTGAAAGAAACTGACACTCTCCCTACCTACAGTTTTCTGTCCCTAGAAAAAATGTTTTTTAAAGCACACTATAGCACAAGGAGAAATCCCCTCACTTTCCTTCTTTGTCCCTAGAAACAAGGACTGGCACAGTGAAAGAAACTGACACTCTCCCTACCTACAGTTTTCTGTCCCTAGAAAAAATGTTTTTTTAAAGCACACTATAGCACAAGGAGAAATCCCCTCACTTTCCTTCTTTGTCCCTAGAAACAAGGACTGGCACAGTGAAAGAAACTGACACTCTCCCTACCTACAGTTTTCTGTCCCTAGAAAAAATGTTTTTTTAAAGCACACTATAGCACAAGGAGAATTCCCCTCACTTTTCTTCTTTGTCCCTAGAAACAAGGACTGGCACAGTGAAAGAAACTGACACTCTCCCTACCTACAGTTTTCTGTCCCTAGAAAAAATGTTTTTTTAAAGCACACTATAGCACAAGGAGAAATCCCCTCACTTTCCTTCTTTGTCCCTAGAAACAAGGACTGGCACAGTGAAAGAAACTGACACTCTCCCTACCTACAGTTTTCTGTCCCTAGAAAAAATGTTTTTTTAAAGCACACTATAGCACAAGGAGAAATCCCCTCACTTTCCTTCTTTGTCCCTAGAAACAAGGACTGGCACAGTGAAAGAAACTGACACTCTCCCTACCTACAGTTTTCTGTCCCTAGAAAAAATGTTTTTTTAAAGCACACTATAGCACAAGGAGAATTCCCCTCACTTTCCTTCTTTGTCCCTAGAAACAAGGACTGGCACAGTGAAAGAAACTGACACTCTCCCTACCTACAGTTTTCTGTCCCTAGAAAAAATGTTTTTTTAAAGCACACTATAGCACAAGGAGAAATCCCCTCACTTTCCTTCTTTGTCCCTAGAAACAAGGACTGGCACAGTGAAAGAAACTGACACTCTCCCTACCTACAGTTTTCTGTCCCTAGAAAAAATGTTTTTTTAAAGCACACTATAGCACAAGGAGAAATCCCCTCACTTTCCTTCTTTGTCCCTAGAAACAAGGACTCGCACAGTAAAACACACTGACACTCTCCCTACCTATCCTTCTCTTCCCTAAACTAAAGGAATCCAGGTTAAGCAAGAAAGAAATAAATGTCACTGTCCCTGCCTATGCTTGTCTTTCCCTGCTCCGGAACACACTACACTAGGCCGCCGTGCTGGCGGCCTTTTATAGTGTGGGGCTTCCCTAAACTAAAGGAATCCAGGTTAAGCAAGAAAGAAATAAATGTCACTGTCCCTGCCTATGCTTGTCTTTCCCTGCTCCGGAACACACTACACTAGGCCGCCGTGCTGGCGGCCTTTTATAGTGTGGGGCGTGTACTAAACACCCTCAGCAATAATTGGCCACAGGCATCCTGCCTGTGGCCAATCATTGCTCTCCTCGCTGCCGGCGCTGTGATTGGCCAAGCATGCGGGGTCACAGTGCATGCTTGGCCAATCACAGCGCCTGGATGACACTGCGATGGCGTAGTGCATTGTGGGCCGTTCGCGTCACTCGAATTTGGCGCGAACGGCCCAAATCGTTCGATCTTCGTCGAACGATCGAACAGCCGATGTTCGAGTCGAACATATGTTCGACTCGAACACGAAGCTCATCCCTAATCACAGGAAAGGACACAGTCACCATCCATACTGCATTGCCAATAGCAGGATGGGTGAGAGATAATGGACTGACCACTAGGGCAGCTGTAGCCCAGAACCAGACACTGATGAAATGGAAGTGGTACCTTCAAGAAAGAGGGGGTATTGCAGCTGGGGATGTTAGAGACATTTCAAAACAGTTGGCAGGGCTTGTTACTTTTACCAGCACCCGGCCAGAAGAAGAAATTCCTGTGCTGCAGTCAACCCCCATTCAAGAGGCTCCACCCTTTGAGTCTCTGTCAGAAGACATGAAGGAGTCAGCGTGGTTCACTGATGGTTCAGCCATAATCACCTCGTCTGGGCGTAAATGGACAGCAGCAGCCTACAACCCAAGTACAGACACAGTCCTGCAGGAGTCCGGAATCGGAGGGTCCAGTCAGTATGCAGAGTTGAAAGCTGTAGTAATGACTCTTCAGGAGGATCCTTCTTCCCATGTCACTATCTACACTGACAGCTGGGCGGTTTTTAAAGGACTGACAACTTGGATGCCCACGTGGAAGCCCAATGAATGGATGATTCATGGAAAGGTGGTGTGGGGAGGCAAGGAAGTCTGGGACTACATCTGGAAGGAAGCTCACTCCCGCACCATAAAAGTGGGGCATGTTGATGCACATGTGCCCCTAGTACCAGACTTTGAGAACTATAACAGAGTTGCAGATGAAATCGCAAAAGTGAAGGCAGTTGTGCCAATTGATCCTGTTTTGATGAACTTGGCCAACTGGGCCCACAAGCAATCTGGACATTTGGGGCAGAAAGCAACATATGAATGGGCACAGCAGAGAGGATTGCCTATATCCATGGACATGATAAAGACTGTAATAGGGAACTGTACAGTTTGTGGAGAAGTGCGACAATGGCCATTGCAAAAGTACTCCACTGGGTCGATTAAGAGGGGTGAGAGGCCTGCAGAGATCTGGCAGATTGACTTCATCGGTCCCCTGCCCCGGGGAAACAATGGACTGAGATATTGTTGCACTGCAGTGGACACCTATTCAGGACTTATGCTTGTCCATCCTTGCAAACGTGCAGATCAAGCCGCAACGCTTCAACTGCTTCAGAAACTTGTCGTTGCTTATGGTTGTCCCAAACAAGTCCAAAGTGATAATGGCTCACACTTCACCGGATTAACAGTACAGCAGTGGGCCAAAGATTCTGGAGTGTACTGGTTGTGCCACATCCCATACCATCCACAGGCAGCTGGTTTGATTGAAAGATACAACGGGCTATTGAAGGACCAGATACGCAAACTTACACCCACACATACACTAAGAGGGTGGGATCGGGTCCTCACACAGGCAGTCATGTTGTTAAATTCTAGGCCAATAGCCAAAAGCACACCATATGAGAGGATGGTAGGGGCTGAGGCACAGATTCCACAGCTGGAGTGCAGAGTTCAGTATTTATGTAAGGTTCCTGAAAGAACAGGGTTTAACAGATACCATGTTACTGCTTCCCATGACATAGAAACCAAGAGTGACGTATCTGAAGCTGAAGCCTATCTAGGAATGAGAGGGAATCTGGCAGGAAGGTTTGAAGTTATATTTGCATTGGCAGATGAGCTTCAAGACAGTGGCTGGGACTCTGACTGGTTAGTGGATACTTCTCAGCAAGAGTGGAAAGTGAGGCTACATAACATCAAACCTTCCAAAATAAACAGCAGTGATTTTCTGGGAAATATCAGTATATTTCCTCTCCTCCCTATTGATGTTCTTTGGGAGGGTCAGAGGTGCATACAGGCAGGTGGCAAAGTATTGGTCAGATATCCAGGCAAGAAGCCATTTAGAGGAGAGATAGTAGCTGAAGGGCCAGGATCTACTGTTTATGTATTGTTAGAAGGAACAGATAATCCGCTTTGTTTTCCACTCCACAGGTTGTCTCCGATTTGATCCATAGGAAGACCAGAGAAAAGTGGTTACATGATGGAAAGAATGACGGAAGATCGCAAGAGCTGTGGAGAACAAGGCCTTTTGATGTATTCCAAGCCTGGACTTGTTTCTAAAGAATTTTAGAATGGACTTTCTAATGAACTTTTATCCAAAGACTGAAACACCTTCCCAGTGACAGAAATATGGGAGGGGTTGCATTTAAGGAAAATTCATGTGTATATTGAGTTTTTAGTAATGAAGAGATTTTCTGTGTGGTCTGAGAGAGAAAAAATAAAAAATCATAGGGGCGGAATGTATTGCGTTTGTTAAAAATATGATTTTTATTATATTAATCAGACATAGGATACATGGGACAACTTTACAATAGTCAGATTACCTGTCAGCATTTGGTTTAAGTAGATCTCTCAAACAAATGACAATGGGATTAGATACCATTGTTGTATTTTAGTACATTACCTGTTTGAGATTTCTTTCAGCTCTCAAACTGAAAAGAATTACAGGTTTCGTTTTTTGAGTAGACAATAGGTAGATAGCATTGTTGTATTCAATGCTATTGTTGAAATACAGCTACAGCTATGTTTTCTGTTTGGTAACAATGGTAAACAGCACACATAAAAACAGGGCATAAGCTAGGAAGCTAGGAGAACACACCATGTTGCTGTAAGATCATGAAGAAGAACAGGACCTGATCTCCAAGAAGAATCATTGCCAATGGAGATCATGAACAAAGCGTAATCCAAGTTAAGTAACCTTTAAATGTATTTGTAGTTATAGATCATAGGCTGTTCTATTTTCTAGGCATTTTGCTTGTTATAGAAATCTGTCAGTCTTGTAGTATATTCCTAATATTGTAATAGTTTTGTATGTACAGCATCTTGTATAGTAAAAGCACATTTACACACTGCAAAAGTCTCAGCTTCCTTGTTATACCACAGAGTAACCTTGCTAGATAGACGCAAGCAAGACACCCTGTTAAACAGGGGCTGAAAAATTGGGCCTTAGGCACTGGTGCTGGTGCCACGACACTGCAGCCTCTCCCAGATACTCTAGTTGGAGTGCAGGAATGAGCCCTGCTGCAAAGCATTGCATAAAAAATTGTAATTACATGCCCCTATTAAACAGGGGCTGAAAAATTGGGCCTTAGGCACTGGTGGCGGCACCCAGAAATAAAAATGTTCTTCCAAGCTATCATCATCAATCGGATCATTGAGGAGGAGGAGGATAGTCAGTCAACATAACAGGACAGTCACTCAGCATCAGCATCAGTCTTGAAGGGATGTGACATTTGAAAATAAATTAGTCTGTTATATCAGCTTCAGGTATTTGGTAGCTAGTGGTGATCCAAGACTGGTTCATCTTTATGAAGGTCAGTCGATCAACCGAGTCGGTGGACAGGCGCACCCTGTGATCCGTGACAAATCCTCCAGCAGCACTGAATGTGCGTTCTGAAAGAACGCTGGATGCAGGACAGGCCAGTAGCTCAATTGCATACTGTGCAAGCTCTGGCCAGTGATCCATCCTCAAGACCCAGTAAGCCAGAGGATTTTCGGTGGGGAAGGTGTCCAAGTCTGACCTTGCCCCTAGGTATTCCTGCACCATGTATATCAGACGCTGGCGATGGTTGCTGGAACCGATCATACCTTGGGGCTGCGGACTAAAGAATTGTCTGAGCGCATCGGTCAGACGGCCACCTTCCCCACCGCTCCTTCTTTGACTGACCGAAGCCTCAGCAACTCGTTGTCCAGGACCAGGAGTTTGTAACCTCCCAGTCTCTGGGAACGCGTTGCACAGACCTTTCTGCAAGGCCTCCCGGAGTTGTCTCATCCTCTGCTCCCTCTGCGACGGTAAGATAAGGTCCGCAACCTTACCCTTGTACCGTGGATCAAGGAGAGTGGCCAGCCAGTAATGGTCCCTCTCCTTGATCCGAAGAATACGAGGATCCTTCCGCAGACTTTGCAGGATCAGGGAGGCCATGCAGCGTAGGTTAGCTGAGGCATTCGGTCCGGAGTCCTCTGGGTCACTAAGGACGACATGATCCGCAGCCACCTCCTCCCAGCCACGTACAAGTCCACGGGTTTCTTGGGACTGTAAATCATCCCTAAAAGACTGCTGCTGATGATGCTGAGTGCCAGGCTCCACCTCCATGCTGACACAATCCTCCTCCTCCTCCTCCTCTTCCTGTGCGATGGGTGGGACAGAAGGAACACTGTCTGAGTAAAGGGGGCCTTGAGAGGCAAGGAAGTCCTCCTCTTCCTGCCTCTGTTCTTCCTCAAGTGCCCTGTCCATTATTCCACGCAGCGTATGTTCCAACAGGTGGACAAGAAGTACAGTGTCACTGATGCATGCACTGTCACTGCTCACCATCCTCGTGGCCTCCTCAAATGGTGCCAGGACAGTGCATGCATCCCTGATCATGCCCCACTGGCGTGGTGAAAAAAACCCGAGCTCCCCTGACCCTGTCCTGGTGCTGTAGTCGCACAGGTACTCATTGATGGCCCTCTGCTGCGTGTGCAGCCGCTGCAGCATGGCTAACGTTGAGTTCCACCTGGTGGGCATGTCACATATAAGGCGGTTCTTGGGCAGGTTCAACTCCTTTTGCAGCTCAGCCAGGCGAGCACTGGCATTATAAGATCTGCGGAAATGCACACAGACTTTCCTGGCCTGCCTAAGGACATCCTGTAAGCCCGGGTACCTGCCCAAGAACCGCTGCACCACCAGGTTAAGGACGTGAGCCACACAGGGCACATGGGTCAGTTGTCCCTGTCGGAGGGCGGAGAGGAGGTTGGTGCCATTGTCGCAAATCACCATTCCTGGCTTAAGCTGGCGTGGCGTCATCCACCTCTCGGCCTGCCCCTGCAGAGCAGACAGAACCTCTGCCCCAGTGTGGCTCCTGTCCCCCAAACACACCAGCGCAAGCACGGCATGGCATCTTTTTGCCTGCGTACTTGCGTAGCCCCTTGAACGCCTACGGAGCACCGCTGGTTCCGAGGACAAAGCACAGGAAGAGGCCATGGAGGAAGAAGAAGAGGAGGGGGTGGAGGAGAGAGGTGTGTCACAACCAGTAGTAGCATTTTGGAGGCGTGGCGGCGGAACAACCTCCAACACTATTGCACCTTGTCCTGCATCCTTCCCAGCTGCCAAAAGAGTGACCCAATGGGCCGTGAAAGAAAGGTAACGTCCCTGTCCATGACTGCTGGACCATGAGTCAGCGGTAATATGCACCTTACCGCTGACCGCCCTGTCCAGCGAGGCCAAGACATTGCCTTCCACATGCCGGTAGAGAGCCGGATCGCCTTCCGTGAGAAAAAGTGGCGTTTGGGAACCTGCCACTGAGGAACCGCACATTGCACAAACTCACGGAAGGAGGCCGAGTCTACCAACTGAAAAGGCAGCAGTTGAAGCGCTAGCAATTTAGCCAAGCTAGCATTCAACCGCTGGGCATGTGGATGGCTGGGAGTGAACTTCTTTCGACGGTCCAGCAGCTGGGGCAGGGAAATTTGCCTGCTAGAATCGGACATCGGTGTACTGCTAGCAGAGTGCCCGCAAGTACTTGGCTGTGTCACACCTAATTCTACACCTTCATTCCTCTCAGTGCAGGTTTCAGAGAGGACTGGAGGTATAGTGGGGTTGGAGATCCCAGCTGATGCGGTGCAAGGAGAGGTCCGCTTTGTTCTTTGGTGTGGGTCTTTAAGGTAGGCTTGCCAACGAGCTGCATGTCAGGTCAACATATGTCTGGTCAAGCATGTGGTGCCCAAGCGGCTGATGTTTTGGCCACGCGATATACGCTTGAGACATATGTTGCAAACAGCAGCTGTGCGATCTGATGCACTCGACTCAAAAACGGCCCACACCAAAGAACTTTTTGAATAACGGTCAGAGGCAGCGCCCTGCACAGGCGGAGCTCTGCGGTGTGATTCAGTCGGTGTGCTGCCCTTACGCTGACCCCCCGAGGGCATCCTGCCTCGTTGGAGATGTGCCTCCTCCTCCTCCTCTCTCCTATTAGGCACCCACATGGAGTCAGTGACCTCATCATCCCCTCCTTCCTCATCACTGGAGACAATCTGGCAGTATGCTGCAGCTGCTGGAACATGACTGCCAGATTGGTGTCCTTCTTGAGCATCCCCTCTCTCTGCTCTCACGCTGCTGCCTTCCTCTAGCTGGGTACCATCATCAGACCCTTCGAAACGCTGGGCATCCTCCTGGAGCATGTACCCAACACTGTGCTCAAACAGTTCGGGGGACTCCTCAGGAGGACATGGTGGGTCTAGGGAAGGAGTGACTGATGATGACATTGATACCAGGGAAGAGGACGCTTTGGCAGCTGCTTTGCCAGTACCCTGAGCCTGGGTGAGTGAGGATGAGGAGGATGAGGAGGGCTTGGTCATCCACTCTACCAAGTCTTCGGCATGATGCGGCTCAACACATCCAGCTGCCGAAAAGAAGGACAAGCGTGTCCCATGGCCACGTGCTGATGACGATGCACCGCATCCACGAGCAGCACTGTTGTCTCTAGACACAGAGCCTGCTTGCCCTCTTTTATTGGTTCCTGACTGTCTGCCTCTCCTTGTTTGCCTTTCAGACATTCTAATGGCTTGCAGGGAGATGGGAAAACCAGCAATAAGGGGTAGCTTGAGGTGTATATATTGCAGGAATCACACTACGCCTGCTGTAAGTGCTGCAAATGCCTGTTAGTGTAACACACTAGGAAAACACAGCAATAAGGCCTAGCTTCAGGAGTATATTTTGCAGGAATCACACTACGCCTGCTGTAAGTGCTGCAAATGCCTGTTAGTGTAACACACTAGGAAAACACAGTAATAAGGCCTAGCTTCAGGAGTATATTTTGCAGGAATCCCACTACGCCTGCTGTAAGTGCTGCAAATGCCTGTTAGTGTAACACACTAGGAAAACACAGTAATAAAGGGATTTTTATAACAGCTTACCTGTAAAATCCTTTTCTTGGAGTACATCACGGGACACAGAGCGACTTAGTCATTACTAATGGGTTATATAGATTACCTTCAGGTGTTGGCACTGGCCAATTCCAAACCGGAAGTACCCTCCCCTATATAAGCCCCTCCCATCCGGGAGCACCTCAGTTTTGTAGCCAAGCAATAAGTGTCCCAAAAAGAGGGGTGGGAGCTCTGTGTCCCGTGATGTACTCCAAGAAAAGGATTTTACAGGTAAGCTGTTATAAAAATCCCTTTTTCTTTTTCGTACATCACGGGACACAGAGCGACTTAGTCATTACTAATGGGACGTCCCAAAGCAATGCCAAATGAGGGGAGGGATACATAAGCTGGGCGCCATCAGGCATGAGGATCTTTTGCGGCCTGCAACACACTGCGCCCAAAGGCGACATCCTCCTGACTTCTAACGTCTACCTGGTAGAATCTAGTAAACGTGTGTACCGAAGACCATGTTGCGGCCTTACATACTTGAGCCAGGGAGGCCTGGTGATGCACTGCCCATGAAGTTCCAACTGCTCTTGTGGAGTGCGCCCTAACTTTGAACGGAGGCGGTCTCTTTCTCAAGCCATAGGCTTGTATTATGACCTGTCGAATCCACTTGGCTAAAGTGGATTTTGATGCTGCCTGACCCTTTTTAGGGCCTTCCGGCAGAATAAACAAAGTATCCGTTCTGCGAATCTGAGCAGTGGCTTTTAGATAAGCTTTAACTGCTCTTACTACATCCAAGGAATGTAATAACTTTTCCTCTACCGAGCTAGGTTTGGGGAAAAAAGAAGGAAGAACCACATCTTGGTTCAAATGAAACCTCGATACCACCTTAGGAAGAAAGGCTGGATGAGGACGTAATACTACTCTGTCCTTATGGACAACCAGATATGGCTCCTTACAGGACAAGGCGGCTAATTCCGATACTCTTTTAGCCGAACAAACGGCTACTAAGAAAATCAATTTCCTGGTGAGAAGAACCAAGGAAATGTGTTGCAATGGTTCAAACGGTTGTTTCTGTAGAACTGACAGAACCAGGTTTAAGTCCCAAGGACATATGGGAATACTAACCGGAGGGCTAATACGCATCACTCCTTGTATGAAAGCTTTGACTAGTGAATGCGAAGCCAAGGGCCTTTGAAAAAATATTGACAAGGCCGAAATCTGACCCTTGATAGTACTCAAGGCCAGCTTCCTATCTACAGCCCACTGTAGGAAGTCCAAAATCCTCCCTATCACGTACTTACGTGGATGCCATTTCTTGGCCTCACACCACTTAATGTACGCTTTCCAGATCCTATAATAGATCTGCCTGGATACCGGCTTCCTGGCATTGATCATGGTAGATACCACAGAATTAGAGAATTTTCAGAATGTGGGCTTCAATAGCCAGGCCGTCAAACCTAGGGCTGGTAAGGAAGGGTGATATATCGGTCCCTGCGACAGCAGGTCCGGACGATGTGGGAGGGTCCAAGGACTCCTCACTGACATTTTTACAATCTCTGCGTACCATGCCCTTCGGGGCCACGCTGGAGCCACCAGAATCACTGGTTTCTTTTCTACCCTGATTCTGCGGAGTAATCGCGGTAACAATTGTGGCGGTGGGAATGCATATATCAGCTTGAACTGATCCCAAGGGAACACTAGGGCATCCGAGCTGCAAGCTAGAGGATCCCTTGTGCGAGACACAAATCTGTCCACCTTTGCGTTGAATCTGGATGCTAGCAGATCTACATCCGGTGTTCCCCACCGCTGGTATATTGCCTGGAAAACCTCGGGGTGAAGAGACCATTCCCCCGGGCATAATTGTTGGCGACTTAAAAAGTCCGCTCTCCAATTTTCCACTCCTGGGATGAAAACCGCGGATATGGCTGGGACATATTTTTCTGCCCACTCCAGGATGCAATTTGCTTCCCTCTGGGCTGCACGACTCCTGGTGCCACCCTGGTGATTGATATATGCCACTGCTGTGGCATTGTCTGATTGAATTCTGACAGGGGACCCTTGGAGTTTGGATGTCCATGCTACTAGGGCATACCGGGCTGCTCGTATCTCTAAGAGATTGATGGGCAGGGCCTTTTCTGCTTCTGACCACTTGCCCTGGAGAGACCATTGCTCCAGTACTGCCCCCAGCCTATGAGGCTGGCATCTGTAGTGACTACCTTCCAAGAAACCGGACTGAAGGGTTTCCCTTTTTCCAGATTCTGGGGCACCAACCACCAATGGAGGCTCTTGCGAACGGAAGGGGACAGGGACATTGGTAAGTCTAAAGCCTGAACTTTTTTGTTCCAGGCTGACAGTATGGCCCTTTGCAAATTCCTTGAATGGAATTGACCGTAGGGTGCCGCTTCGAATGAAGCCACCATTTTTCCCAGCAGCCTCATGCAGAGGCGTATGGATGGTTTTCTTTTTGTACCCACTAAGTGGGTCAAATCTTTTAAAGACGACACCTTCTCTGGAGGTAAGAAAATCTTTCTCTGATTTGAATCCAGCCTTAGCCCTAAGTATTCCAGACTTTTGACTGGTCTTAGAGCTGACTTGTCCCGGTTGATAATCCAACCGTGATATTCCAGATACTTGATTGTCTTGTGAATAGCTACTTCCAGCTTTTCCACTGAGTGGTCTATTAGTAGCAGGTCGTCTAGATATGCCATTATCGTTACACCCTGTGTTCTTAGATTGGCCAATAATGGGGCCAGAATTTTTGTGAACACTCGTGGTGCTGTGGCCAGACCGAAAGGTAAGGCTCTGAACTGAAAATGGCGCCCTTCTACTGCAAAGCGTAGAAATTTCTGGTGGGCCGGAAAGATGGGAATATGCAGATAAGCATCCTTTATGTCGATCGAGGCTAACCATTCCTGCCCTTGTAGGGCGGTGGCCACCGATCGGATCGACTCCATCCGAAAAGTCCTGATATTTAGGAACTTGTTTAGCCCTTTTAGATTTAATATGGGCCTCACGTCCCCATTTGGTTTGGGGACTGTGAAAAGGTTCGAGTAAAACCCGAATCCGCTTTCTTCCAGGGGAACCTTCATGATTACACCTTGGAGCAATAGTTGTTCTAGTGCCAGAAGGAGGGATCCTCTCTTCTGGGGATCTCTTGGCACGTTTGACCTCATAAATTGGGCAGGAGGAGTGCCTTTTAACTCCAGCCTGTATCCCAGACTTACTGCGGAGAGCACCCATCTGTCTCTGATGGTGTCCCGCCAGGTCTCTGTGAACAACTGAAGTCTTCCCCCCACCCGATTGAGTGGGGGCAACGCTTCATGCCTTGGGGGGAGGTTTTGTACCTCTCTTGATCCAGGGCTTCTTGTTACCCTGTGATTGTCCCTGATTTCTGCCCCCTGAATTTGACCGCGGAGGCCGTCGGAACTGCTTCACAGCCGATGTGCCCGGGACTGGAGAAGTAGGCCTCTTAAAAGAAGGACTTCTACCCTTGTTCTTAACCGGTAAGAGTGAACTTTTACCGGCAGAAATTTTCTGGATATATTTGTCCAGATCTTCTCCAAATAAGCGTTCTCCATGAAATGGGAAGCTAACCAGCAGTTTTTTACAGGGAGCTTCAGCAGACCAGTTTTTGAGCCACAGAAGCCTACGCATATGTACTATAGACAGCGTAAAGCGGGAGGCCTGTTGGATTGTATCCTTTATGGCGTCCACCGCAAAACACAAGGCTCTAGGCAGGTCAGCTAGGGCAAGAGCCTGCTGATCTGGTAAGTCCCTTAAGACTTGTTTCAACTGATCTTTCACTGCTTGGCAGACTCCAATCGCTGCTACCGCAGGTTGTGTCACCATGCTTGCTGTAGAGAAAGCAGATTTTAGTAAAGACTCCAATTTTTTATCTATTGGGTCTTTGAACATTGGAACATTATCTACTGGACATGTCAGTGATTTGTTAACAGAAGAGATGGCTGCGTCCACTGTAGGGACCCTCCATTTTTTTATGAACTTATCCTCCATGGGATAGATCACCGGAAATCTCTTGGGGGGAGCAAATATTTTATCAGGATGCTCCCAATCCTGGTAAATAAGCCCCTCTAATAAAGGGTGGATTAGGAAGGAACAGACAGCCTGGGGAGCTTTTAGCGACCCCAGCGAGGAACCCGTAGTGGATGGTGGTTCCGCCAGAGGCATTTTAAATGCTGATCGGACCATGTTAGTCAGAGACTGAACCCATAATCTTTCAGCCTGAGATGCTGAGAAAGGTTCTTCCACTGTTGATTCCTCCATAACTGAATCAACCTCATCCTGATCCCCTTCAGGTAGGTCGATCTCTGTGTGGGGCTGTTCCTCCACTAACAGGCACTCTGAAGGAGGAGACGGAGATCGGACGCGCTTTTCCTGTGACAGGGAAGCAGCGATCAATGCTGTTAATCTCTCTTCCAATCCTCCCAGAGTTGAGGATAAAACCTCCTCTGTTATATATACAGGAGCAGGTGGACTGGGGACAGCCGCAGCACCAGGCATTCCTGCGGGGTTTCTACGGCTACTGACCTCTGAATTCTCAGGGGAGATTGGTGCAGTACAAGCATGCCCAATATCCTCAGAGCCCGATGGAGACCCCTTTGGCTTCCTGGAAGACCTATTTCCGGAGCGTCTGGACGACATATCCTTTAAGCACAAAGCTGAGGTATTCCCGTCGTCATACACCAATTTTTGCTGGTAATAGTCTAACACAGTTGCTGCTATATACCAGCTGGTGTCCACTAAAGTGCCTTTCTATGGGGATGCCTGCATCAACCGCCTCTGTGTGCCACTGTTTGTTGCTAGCTCTGTTTGCATCCAGCTGACACTTGTACTGTGTCTTTTAACCATGCTGGGACGCCTGCACATGCGTAGAAGCGCCGCGGCGCGCATCGAGCGTCATCCACCCGCCCCGCCCCTTTTTTTTTCATAGGAGGCGCGTGCACGCGCCCGCGCGCGCGCCCGTGCGCCATTGGCGCCCTTTTCTAAATCAAACAGGGACTAGGAGCCAGGGCCCTTTTTGCCGGAGGGCCTGTGCGGTGGATGAGCGCAGCAACAGGGCAGAGGAAGTGGATTCCCACAGAGAAACTTACCAACTGCCTGGATCTTTTGACTTGAAAAAACCAAAGATCCACATGACAAGAAAAACGGACTACAGCGGCCTCTAGTGGTTTAACACAGGTACCGCGGTCCCCTTTTTTTTTTTTTTTTCTTGACTACTATTAAAATTTTACATTTTCAGTAGTTACAGGCAAACACAGATATTTAGCGGGAATACCGTTAGGTAACAGACAGAAAGACAAATTAGGCTTGGGGGTCCCCCAATAGAACCAAGTTCCTGGGGGCCCCCACTTACCTGATCCCCGCCGCAGGACTTTGTTTGGTCCACAGAAGTCCAAACTTCACCTATCACGGCAGGCATTGTAATTAAACCTTCAGGGACCGGGTTCCCAAGGATTCCACTCCCCTGGACCTGTATAGCACCCTGCACAGACAACATCTTGGTCGTGGGTATGACCAGAGCTCTGGATCCCAGGGTCCAGCCCTCCTAAGAGAGGCATTACAGGCAAAACCTTGCTCTTCTGCTGCAAGGCCCGGGTACCGACCGTTTAGCTATGAAGCTTTTTTGGTGGGATCCGGAACAGCTTACTAAGGCCCAAAAGAACCTGTACGCAAGCCCAGTGAAAACACATGTTACTCTTTGGCCAACACCTTAGACACTGGCAAAAAACTGAGGTGCTCCCGGATGGGAGGGGCTTATATAGGGGAGGGTACTTCCGGTTTGGAATTGGCCAGTGCCAACACCTGAAGGTAATCTATATAACCCATTAGTAATGACTAAGTCGCTCTGTGTCCCGTGATGTACGAAAAAGAAAAGGCCTAGCTTCAGGAGTATATTTTGCAGGAATCACACTACGCCTGCTGTAAGTGCTGCAAATGCCTGTTAGTGTAACACACCAGGAAAACACAGCAATACGGGCTAGCTTCAGGTGTATATTTTGCAGGAATCACACTACGCCTGCTGTAAGTGCTGCAAATGCCTGTTAGTGTAACACACCAGGAAAACACAGCAATACGGGCTAGCTTCAGGTGTATACTGTGCAGGAGGCTTAGCAACAATGACACTGACACTGTCCCCTGCCTATCCTTCTCTCTCCCTGCACACAAGGTTTATCAAAGTATATGACACTGACACTCTCCCTGCCTATCCTTCTCTCTCCCTGCACACAAGGTTTAGCAAAGAATATGACACTGACACTGTCCCCTGCCTATCCTTCTCTCTCCCTGCACACAAGGTTTAGCAAAGAATATGACACTGAAACTCTATCTGCCTATCCTTCTCTCTCCCTGCACACAAGGTTTAGCAAAGAATATGACACTGACACTCTCCCTGCCTCTCCTTCTCTCTCCCTGCACACAAGGTTTAGCAAAGAATATGACACTGACACTCTCCCTGCCTATCCTTCTCTCTCCCTACACACAAGGTTTAGCAAAGAATAGCAATGACACTGTCCCTGCCTATCCTTCTCTTTCCCTGCGCCGGAACACACCACACAAGGCCGCCGCGCTGGCGGCCTTTTATAGTGTGGGGCGTGTGCTAAACACCCTGAGCTATAATTGGCCACAGGCAACCTGCCTGTGGCCAATTATGGCTCTCCTAGCTGCCGGCGCTGTGATTGGCCAAGCATGCGGGGTCACAGTGCATGCTTGGCCAATCACAGCGCCGGGATTGCACTGCGATGGCGCAGTGCATTGTGGGCCGTTCGCGTCACTCGAATTTGGCGCGAACGGCCCAAATCGTTTGATCTTCGTCGAACGATCGAACAACCGATGTTCGAGTCGAACGTATGTTCGAGTCGAACACCGAGATCATCCCTAGTCTACAGTTAGCTTTAGTTGCACACTGTGCACAGGAAACAGTACACTGACTGAAAATACTGCTGCTGCCTTCCTGTCAGTATATTAGGAAGAGAACACCGGCAATTGTCTGCAGTTAGCTTTAGTTGCACACTGTGCACAGGACACAGTACACTGACTGAAAATACTGCTGCTGCCTTCCTGTCAGTATATTGGGAAGATAACACCAGCAATTGTCTGCAGTAAGCTTTAGTTGCACACTGTACACAGGAAACAGTACACTGACTGAAAATACTGCTGCTGCCTGCCTGTCAGTAGATTAGGAAGATAACACCAGCAATTATCTGCAATTAGCTTTAGTTGCACACTGTGCACAGGAAACAGTACACTGACTGAAAATACTGCTGCTGCCTGCCTGTCAGTATATTAGGAAGATAACACCAGCAATTGTCTGCAGTTAGCTTTAGTTGCACACTGTGCACAGGACACAGTACACTGACTGAAAATACTGCTGCTGCCTTCCTGTCAGTATATTAGGAAGACAACACCAGCAATTGTCTGCAGTTAGATTTAGTTGCACACTGTGCACAGGAAACAGTACACTGACTGAAAATACTGCTGCTACCTTCCTGTCAGTATATTAGGAAGATGACACCAGCAATTATCTGCAGTTAGCTTTAGTTGCACACTGTGCACAGGACACCATACACTGACTGAAAATACTGCTGCTGCCTTCCTGTCAGTATATTAGGAAGAGAACACCAGCAATTGTCTGCAGTTAGCTTTAGTTGCACACTGTGCACAGGAAACAGTACACTGAATGAAAATACTGCTGCTGCTGCCTGCCTGTCAGTATATTAGGAAGAGAACACCAGCAATTGTCTGCAGTTAGCTTTAGTTGCACACTGTGCACAGGACACAGTACACTGACTGAAAATACTGCTGCTGCCTTCCTGTCAGTATATTAGGAAGAGAACACCAGCAATTGTCTGCAGTTAGCTTTAGTTGCACACTGTGCACAGGACACAGTACACTGACTGAAAATACTGCTGCTGCCTGCCTGTCAGTATATTTGGAAGAGAACACCAGCAATTGTCTGCAGTTAGCTTTAGTTGCACACTGTACACAGGAAGTAGTACACTGACTGAAAATACTGCTGCTGCCTGCCTGTCAGCAGGGCTGGACTGGGACAAAAATTTGGCCCTGGACTTCATCCAGACCAGCCCACTTTAATTCAATAAAATGCTGCCCCTCACCCCCCCCCCCAAAAAAAATCACGCCCACCAAAAGGCCCCTACATCCATTATTGTATTTCATGAGAGGGTGAGAGAGAGGGGAATGAGAGAGAGAGAGGGTTGAGGGAAAGGGGGTGAGGGGGGGGGGTGAGTGTAAGAGAGAGGGAGTGAGTGTAAAAGAGAGGGGGTGAGTGTAGGACCCCTTTCACACTGAGGCATTTTTCAGGCGCTTTTGGGCTAAAAATAGCGCCTGTAAAGCGCCTGAAAAACGCCTCCGCTGCAGTCCCAGTGTGAAAGTCCGAGTGCTTTCACACTGGGGCACTGCCAGGGCGTTAAAAAAGTCCTCCAAGCAGCATCTTTGGGGTGGTGGAGGAACGGTGTACACACCGCTCCTGCCCATTGAAATGAATGGCCACCGCTGCTGAAGCGCCTGCAAAGCACTTCGGCAGCAGCGCTACACGGGCGCATTTAACCTGAGAGACAGAGGGGGGAGCTGAGAGACAGAGGGGGGAGCTGAGAGACAGAGGGGGGAGCTGAGAGACAGAGGGGGAGCTGAGAGACAGAGGGGCTGAGAGACAGAGGGGGGAGCTGAGAGACAGAGGGGGAATCTGAGAGACAGAGGGGGAGCTAAGAGACAGAGGGAGTGAGCTGAAAGACAGGGGGAGCTGAGAGACAGAGGAGGGAGCTGAGAGACAGAGGGGGAGTGAGGGGGGGCTGAGAGACAGGGGGAGCTGAGAGACAGAGGGGGGCTGAGAGACAGAGGGGAGAGCTGAGAGATAGAGGAGGAGAGCTGAGAGATAGAGGAGGGGGCTGAGAGACAGAGGAAAGGCTGAGAGACAGAGGAAAGGCTGAGAGACAGAGGAAAGGCTGAGAGACAGAGGAGGGGCTGAGAGACAGAGGAGGGGGCTGAGAGACAGAGGAGGGGGCTGAGAGACAAAGGGGGGAGCTGAGAGACAGAGGGGGGATGAGAGACAGGGGGGCTGAGAGACAGGGGGAGCTGAGAGACAGCGGAAGCTGAGAGACAGAGGGGGGCTGAGAGACAGAGGGGGGAGATGAAAGATATAGGAGGAGAGCTGAGAGATAGAGGGGGGAGCTGAGAGATAGAGGAGGGGGCTGAGAGACAGAGGAGGGGGCTGAGAGACAGAGAAGGGGTCTGAGAGACAGAGGGGGGTTGCTGAGAGACAGAGGGGGAGCTAAGAGACAGAGGGGGGAGTTCAGAGACAGAGGGGGAAGCTGAGAGACAGAGGGGGAGCTAAGAGACAATGGGAGGGAGCTGAGAGACAGAGGGGGATCTGAGAGACAGAGGGAGGAGCTGAGAGACAGAGGGAGGAGCTGAGAGACAGGGGGAGCTGAGAGACAGGGGGAGCTGAGAGACAGGGGGAGCTGAGAGACATAGGGGGGCTGAGAGACAGAGGGGGAGCTGAGAGACAGAGGGGGGAGCTGAGAGATAGAGGAGGAGAGCTGAGAGATAGAGGAGGGGGCTGAGAGACAGAGGAGGGGGCTGAGAGACAGAGGAGGGGGCTGAGAGACAGAGGAGGGGGCTGAGAGACAGAGGAGGGGGCTTAGAGACAGAGGAGGGGGCTGAGAGACAGAGGAGGGGGCTGAGAGACAGAGGAGGGGGCTGAGAGACAGAGGAGGGGGCTGAGAGACAGAGGAGGGGGCTGAGAGACAGAGGAGGGGGCTGAGAGACAGAGGGGGGAGCTGAGAGACAGAGGGGGGAGCTGAAAGACAGAGAGGGGAGCTGAGAGACAGAAGGAGAGAGCTGAGATACAGAGGGGGTCTGAGAGACAGAGGGGGGGTCTGAGATACAGAGGAGGGGTCTGAGAGACAGAGGGGGGTCTAAAAGATAGTGGGGGGTCTGAGAGATAGTGGGGGGGCTGAGAGACAGAGGAGGGGGCTGAAAGAGGGGGGACTGAGAGGCACGGGGACTGAGAGACAGAGGGGGGACTGAGAGACAGAGGGGGCAGAGAGACAGAGGGGAGGGCTGAGACAGACCACATAGCACTGTCCCTTTCTGCAGTCCCTCCTCTGCTCACCTCCTCGCTGTCTCTGGCATGTTTGTGTAGGATCAGCAGCGGCAGCGCCGAGTCTCCCTCTTGATCCGGGGGGTGCTCTCGCTGCTCTGCTCCTTACAGCGGCGCATGTTCTCTTCCTCCGGGCTCCCAGTCAGCCTGCCCTCCGGCCCAGGCCGCATGTTTCCCTGAGCAGAGAGGAGGTGAAGGAATCGAGGTTCTGGGAAAGGCGGGGTGGCCACGCTCGCTCCTGTTCGCCTCTTTGGTGGTCAGGGAGGGGGTGGAGCTCCTCTCCCTCCTCGGCTTTTACATCCAACTGCCCTCCTCGCTGGCTACCTTCCCCGAATCCTCGCCACTGTTTGCTGCCATGCTCCCGCTGCCGCCGAACTGTATAAAAAAACGGCCCACAAAAAAATATATATATATATTTTTTTTTGTGGGCCGCTGTTTGCTGCCACGCTCCCGCTGCCGCCAAACTGCATAAAAAAACGGCTCACAAAAAAAAAAATATATATATATTTTTTTTAAACGGCCCACTGAGCCATCGGCCCACCGGGAAACTCCCCGTCGTCCCGATGGCCAGTCCATCCCTGCCTGTCAGTATATTAGGAAGAGAACACCAGCAATTGTCTGCAGTAAGCTTTAGTTGCACACTGTACACAGGAAAAAGTACACTGACTGAAAATACTGCTGCTGCCTGCCTGTCAGTATATTAGGAAGAGAATAACAGGAACAGATCTAGCTAAACTGAATATATATATATATATATATATATATATATATATATATATACACACACAACTCCTAGGATGCATATATATATATACTGCATACACTAACTGCAGCTAACTGACTCGCCTGCCTGCTCTATCTAACTCAAAAGAAATGACACTGTCTCTCTCTCTCTCGCTCTCTCTCTATCTCTCTCAGCACCCAGAACACACTACACAAGGACGACACGCAGGTGGCCTTATATAGTGTGGGGCATGTACCTACTCCCCCTGAGCCATGATTGGTCAAAGGCACCCTTCCTTTGGCCAATTACGTCTCTCTGTACTGACAGCGCTGTGATTGGCCAAGCATGCAGGTCATAGTGCATTCTTGGCCAATCATCAGCCAGCAATGCACTGCGATGCCACAGTGAATTATGGGTCGTGACGCGCCACTCGAATTTGGCACGAACGGCCCATAATGTTCGAAATTCGATGAACGGTTGAACAGCCAATGTTCGAGTCGAACATGAGTTCGACTCGAACACGAAGCTCATCCCTACTCACGAGTTCCGCAACTCCCGAGTGTCTAATCGGGCTCCTCTCCCCGTCTGATCCGCCGGAGGATACTGGAGACCGGTGTCTGGTTTCGGGCCTATGACCCACGCGGTGAGCGGCCTAGGCCATCTGTCTCCGGGAAATCCTCAGGCTCCACTTCAAGGAATCGCCTGGTGGAGTTTGCAGAGGTGCTCTTTTTAGGCCGGGTCTTCCCCGATCTCTTTCCCATGCTGGCCATAGGAGTTGGGGTACAAAAGGCTATCGATAAAGCTGAGAAATCAAGTGCCAGCGCCAGAGCTCACATGAGAAGCGTCCTCACTGTCTCATGTCCAAGCCACGCCCCTCTTATATAGAGTTAAAATGGTCCTGCGGGTTGGCCGGGGGTGGAGAAACTAACTATGCGTATTCTGCCATGGATAGGCACCAGGACAGGAAAATTATGGAAAGGTACGTTTTCAATTTTCTATTATATAGGAAAGCCTAAAAATAACAAATGTCCAACGCTCTGGCCATGATGATCAGTGATCCCAAAAAACTCCAAAATAAACTTGTACGTTGTTGGACATGTGGAGGTTACGAAATAGGAAATTACAACTTTGTGAGGGCTGCTTCACACAAATTGGTGACAAAACGTATTCCTCATTCATCATCAGCAATACAACATTCAAATTTATTAAAATAAGGAATACTGCGCTCAAAAAAAAAAAAAAAATTATAAAATAAGAAACTATGGTAACTAAAAATAAGCAGCGGCTAAAATGTGAGATACACACAGAGGGAAATGAAAAGAAGTGTAGCCGCGGACAGTGAATAAGTAATAATAAAACTTTTAGTGAAATAAATAAATGTTAGATATCACCATAAGAACAATAATGAAAAAAATATATAAATGTTTATGGCAAAATCTGGAAGATCTGCCTAGGCAGCGTGCCCCAGGACGACGTCATTATATGACGAAAAGCGCATCGGGTGGACTTGACGTGCTGACATCAACGCGTTTTGTGCTTCTGAGCGAATGGGCGTTCGCAAGCTGGCCGGCAACTCTTTGCTGATTTTATCTACTCTTATTGTAAGTGTTTTTCAATATTTAATAAATGCCATCCTATCTGATTTACACTATGGAAAGTTCCTTTTAATTTTTTTGGGTGACATCTGAGCATAATCTGTGATCACTGCACGATTAAGCCAATCCAGCCATCCGCTCTATATCTCCCCTCCATCTTTTGACCATCTCGGAGCTGCCGCCCCGGAACCCCCTGGATAAAGGCCCTGGCTGGGTATATAGCTGCAAGCTTACTCAGCTTGCCTTTTGGTAAGCATGCAATTCATTTGGTGTTTTGGTGCACAACTGGTGGTGGTGGAATACCAAGATTTTTACCTTTTTATGCACATTTGTGTGATTCAAGGACTATATATATTTATTCTAATTTGCACTGTTCATTTGAAGTTTCACTGTGTTCTGTATATTCATTTATTCATCTGATATTAGGACAGATCTTCCAGATTTTGCTATATACATTTATATATTTTTTTCATTATTGTTCTTATGGTGATATCTAACATTTATTTATTTCACTAGAAGTTTTATTATCACTTATTTACTGTTTTTGATTTATTTTTGTTTAGTGCGGCTACACAACATTCAAATATGTGTGCAGGATCACACCAGACTTATACATCCATATCTGGCCCAAAACACCACAGTTCTAGATTTGGTGCAAACCCACACTTGATTGATTTACAATGTTATTCCTTGGGTGTCCATTATGTGAAGCCCATCAAAAATATAATCACTTGTGGAAAAAAAACTTTAAAAGCACAACAGAGCATACAAAACAGAACATACAAACCTCTAACCAGGTAGCGGGATTGGGATCCGAACCAACAACCTCAGTGCTGCTAGGCAGAAGTGCTTACCAGTGAGCCACTGTGCTGCCACATGTATGTAGGCTGCATCTCTGTGGTGTCAAACAGTCCTGATGCCTCGTACACAGGACTGAGTTTCTCGTCCAAAACCGGCAAGAAAAGTGCCGCATGAGCTTTTTTGTCGAGAAAACCGTTCGTGTGTATGGTTTTACGACGAGAAAATTTCCGTGAATCTCGACGAGAAAATAGAGAACCTGCTCTCTATTTTCTCGTCAGGATTCCAGATTTCCTCATCGTGTTTCTCGTCGGCCTGTTTTGTGACGAGAAAATGGTTCGTGTGTATGCTTTTACGACTCTTCCAAAAGCGCGCATGCTCACAAGCAACTATGAGACGGGAGCGCATCTTCTGGTAAAACAAGCCTTCGTAATGGAGTTAGCACATTCGTCACGCTCCAAATTTTTGCATCGTTTAAATGTTGTGCATTGAAATCTTCGTTAGAATGTGACATTAATCCAAACGAATGAACTTCTTTTGCTGCTGATATTCACACAGAGTTATGACTATGTTTTTTTAACATTTTTCTTGTTGCTCTTAAGAAGATTTATGTGTATTATATCGTGCAAGTTTTTAGGAATATTAAAAAATTAGTTATTTTTCTAACTGATGTTAATTGTAATTTTGCAATGTTTTGGTAGTGATCTCCCATTGAATCTTTTAATATATATTATTTAAATTTTACACACTTTTTTGGGAAATACGATTTAGTTATTTTTTTGGGGGGTTGTTATCTGTCCCTTTTTTGGTCAGTCAAATGTATCTGCTTACTCCAAAGCTAGTTTTTACATTTTTACAAATACACATAGTCAAGTATGAACTTAAAGAAAAATAACATTTATTCATGTTTGAACTAAAATAAAGAGAAGGCAGCGCTGGAGAAGCTGCTGCCATTTGTGCATCCCAGGGACCCCAGAGCACACAGCAACCCTGTGTGGACACTAAAATTGGGAGCTTGAGAAGGCCAACATTTCTGAACACAATCTGATGCTGGCCTCCCAGAGGTCAGGAACAGCAGCAGGTGATATATATGTCCCAAGTGTGTGGTACTACAACAGGCTGCCTTCTGTCCGACCACAATGAAGCAAGGCCATCACTTCCTCGTCTTCCTGGCAACCTTCCCTGCAACCTTTCCTGAAGCCTTCCCTGCAGCCTTCCTTCTTCGCTTGGCTGGAGGCTGGGCCACTGGAGGGGTACTCCTGTCAGGAGGAGGAGGAGGTGGAGGAGAAGGGGGTGGCGCAGAAGAACAAGGTGGAGGTGGAGGAGAAGGGGGTGGCGCAGAAGAACAAGGTGGAGGTGGAGGAGAAGGGGGTGGGGCGGAAGAACAAGGTGGAGGTGGAGGAGAAGGGGGTGGGGCGGAAGAACAAGGTGGAGGTGGAGGAGAAGGGGGTGGGGCAGAAGAAGAATGTGGAGGTGGAGGTTGAGGTTGGGACAGTTGTGCCACCTCACAAATGGCGGTATTGGGGGTAATTTTTTCCATCACCCCCTTGTTGAGCAAGGTGATGAGCAGGGGCTCGCATAGGAGGCGTTGCTTCATGCTCATCACCTTGAACTTTGCCTCCACTAGGCCGGCAATGGCCTCTTCAGGGGATGTGGGCTCTTTGAGGGTGGCATGGGCCTCTTTAATAAGGGCCATTGCTGCCTCACTGGTGGTCCTGTCCCTCCTGCCTCTTTTGGGAAGCCGGATGGGAGGCACCTGGGATCTGGTGCTTCTCCTTTGCCCTGCCACCTCCTGGCTGCCACTGGGCCCTGCCACCTCCTGGCTGCCACTTGGCCCTGCCACCTCCTGGCTGCCACTGGGCCCTGCCACCTCCTGGCTGCCACTGGGCCCTTCCTCCTCCTGCCTGACAGTTTCCAGACCCTCCTCCTGGCTGATTTCATCCTGTGTATGAAAAAGAGACATAGTTTAATATGTTGCTTTAATCTTTGCATCAAACTTTATAAACATGATTGAAGCAATTAGAATGTAAATCCAGAATTCATTTTTTCTAATTTACACCTACATCAGATTGACTATTTAGCACACAATTTAGGCCAGACTAATGTCTTGAGATCTTGATTTCACTTGTGGAACCCAAAATATTGTATGTTTCTCATCTTGACATATTTGTCAAACATTAATTTTATCTCAATGCAATTTCATTTAATACTATACCTGGCTCCAGATGGCCAAATCAGGATCATCCAGGATGGCAGCCTCCTCTTGCTCCAGAGAAGGCTCAGGTTGGCTGCAGGGAAGTCTGGGGGGAAGAGTGGAGAGTGATGGCCTTGCCTCAATGTGGTCATCCAGGAAGGACATCCTGCTGTAGTACCACAAATTCGGGACATACACATCATCTGCTGCTGCTCCTGACCTCTGAGAAGCCAGGACCTTAGAGCGTTCAGTCCTGTAGGTGCCTCTCAAGCTCCCAATTTTAGTGTCCACTTGTTTTGCTGTGGCTGTGGGCACCTTGGTCTGCACAAATGGGAGCAGCTTCTCCAGCGCTGCTTTTCTCACCCCTCTTTTTATATGGATGGGGTTTTTCGTCTCCCACAGAGCGGGCAGCTCCCTTACCCGGTCAATAAATTCCGCCAGGAACTCTTTGTCGCTAATAAAGACATTCATATTGTATCTGCAAGTTTAAGAAATAATATATAACTAATGTGAGGCAAACAGTCTAACCTCCTTAACATCGTAGTCACCATATATATCCTACAACATTCTCAAAACAGTATAGGCCAACAATTTGTCCAAGTCACAAAATCACATACCTTCGTTCGCACGTCCGTCACTTGAACTCCTCTCTCCGCACACCGAACGTACTATAGTCACATGTGTGTTTGCTATATACACACCACGCATGCGTCAAAATTCGAACACGTCGCTCCGCACACGTCGCCCGCCCATGACGTTCTAACTAACATCTTTTCCCCGCCCCTTCTCTTTCGGCGCGCAGACAGATATGGCAGAGTTACAGCAGGTGTCTGATAATTCCGCAACTAACGAGGAGGAGACAAGCCCGGAGACCGAGGAAACGTCACGATCAAGGAGGAGATTCAAGGCATCGAATATGTCTTTTGCCGAGATGGTGGACATCTTGCTCAAGTCTGATTATGACGCAAAGCATGGGCCGTATAGCAAACCAAATAGAAGGAAAGCCAAAATCCTCACTAAAGTCGTGAAGAGTCTGAAGACGAATTTCGGGGTGAAACGCTCAAATGAGCAGCTCAGAAAGAGGTGGTCAGACCTCAAACTGAGGGAGCCAGAGCAGTTAAGGAGCATTAAGAGAATGCTCGCAAAAAGTAAGTAAAATGTACACTTTTATGCTATTAATCCTTTTCTAAACTGACATGTTGCTGGTTTATTTATTTTTTTCTTATTGGACTTCCTTCCAAAATGTTATATTTTGAACTTGGTTGGGCACAGTAATCGTTCGTTACGTTACAGACACTTCGTTCGGCCACTATCCGCTGTTTTGGCGTATTTTACAGCCACAAAAGTAATTAGACATCTGCCTTTTTTTTGGAAATTTGGGGCACAAAGTTTTAGGCTAGATGATGTGTTTGTAAAGAGAATGAAATGCAAACTTTTGTCAGTGTAAAGGAGAGGACACTCAGCAGCTGCTTCCACATCTGTACTTTGGAGCACTATAGTGTGGGCCACCAGACCCGCCTTTTTTGGGTGTCCCACACAGGTGCATCAGAGAATTTTTGTGTTGCCTACATGTCTAAAAAATGACAGACAAAGTTGAATACTAAACAAGTTCTTGGTCAGAAATAATGCATTAATCTTTAACTTCCGCCCAAACACACACTTGTACCCCACTTCCAAGCAATTTAGCCTGTTTTTTTGTTTAACATAGAGAATTTCTGTGTGATAACTCTACCTTTTGTTTGATTCTCATAGGGGAGAGAAGACTGGGAGGAGGACACTCCAGGGAGCACAAGAACCCCACAGCTTCACAACAACCGCAAACTCCCAAAGACCCACAAACGAAGGATGTAGAGGAAGTGGAGGTGGAGGAAGGAGAAGTGCAGGAAGGAGAGGTGGATGATGTTGTGGAACTGGTCACCACAACAGGTCAGTATCTGTCACCACAGCTTCAGGTAAGAGAGGTAGGCCTGCAGAGTTATAATACCTTGTTATTTTGTTTTTAGGGGATGTGAATGTTGGGGTGAAGGATAGTACAGGTTTCTCTGCTGACAGTGCCCTCCGCCTCATCCAGCAAGTGATGGAATGTAGCACGGAACTGGACAAAATTAAAGAAAGAATTCATGTGATGGATCAAACATTTAAAGACATTCTCGATGTTTTGGGGAGAATTCAATAAGGCATCCCAAACCCCTTTTGTTCATGTTTATTCTTCTACTTGTAAAAAACTTTTTGACAATCAAACCAGCCAAAAATTGAATCTGCACACAGTGTGTCAACATGTGCTATCTGCCATCAGGGGATATCCATGTACGTCTTTTGGGGGTGCAACCCCTTCCTCGTATCTAAAGTAGGTGAACTGAGGAAGGGGTTGCACCCCCAAAACACGTCCATTGATCACCCCTGATGGCAGATAGCACATGTTGACAATAGGGATCAGGAGTCTAAAATCCCTATAGGAAAATAATCCCATATGTGCATATTCAATTTTTGGCTGGGCAAGGGGTGGCAGGACCCCATATTAGGACGGGCGCATAGAGACATATAGTTTGTGTAAGTGAATGTCTCAGATTGCTCTGAGGTATCCAATTTTGTAATTTTTGTAATGCAACTGTTGTTTTTGTATTTTCCTAAGAAAACAATTGCCGGTTTGTGGCCAGGCAAACAAAAAATGTTAAAAAAAAAAAAAAAAAAGTGTGTGAATTTGCACATAGTAAAAGATTTGAACACAAACAACGTGTAGCTTCTTTTTCTAATATGCTCTAACCTTATTTGGTACATTTTTTAAGGTTACATAGTGAAATGGTTGGTATTTACTAAAGGAAAATACACTTGGCACTACAAATGCACTAAGACAAACTAGGAGACAGGAAACCAAGAAAAGTTAGAAGTTTAAACAAGATTTTTATTTGGATCGTTAGACAGCAATCTTTAGACATAGCCTGGCATAGGAATTGCCCCCCTACCCGTGAAATAGTCCATGTATTTGTCCCGAACATCACGGGCATTTTGGGGGGGCAAGCCAGCACGGGCAGATTCCAGGCCCGGCAGGGGATTATCAGGGGAAAGTCCAGCCTCAGGCAAAACTGAGGCCATATATGAATTAGATTTGCGGCAAAGAAAATTGTGTAGCACACAGCAGCATAACACTACATAGTTTATTTTGTAGTCCGCCAAGTGGATGGGAGTCCTAAAAAGGCGGAACCGGCTGGCCATTATGCCAAAGGCATTTTCAACGACTCTTCGGCCCCTGGCCAGCCGGTAATTGAACACCCTCTTCTCTGGGGTCAGGGTCCTCTGAGGAAATGGCCTCATAAGATGTGGTCCGAGCCCGAAGGCTTCATCAGCCAAAAAAACAAAGGGGAGTCCTTCAATATTCCCTGCATCCGGTGGCAATGCAAGGTCGTCACTCTGGAGACGGAGGGCAAACTCCATCTGGATGAAGGATCCCCCATCGGACATCCGGCCATTCTTCCCTACATCAACATAGAGGAATTCATACCGTGCTGACACCACCGCCATCAGCACAATGCTATGAAACCCCTTGTAATTGAAGTAGTAGGACCCAGAACGGGGTGGCGGCACGATGCGGACGTGCTTCCCGTCTATAGCACCACCGCAGTTGGGGAAGTCCCACCGCGTGGCAAACTCCGATGCCACAGTCTGCCATTCCTGTGGCGTGGAAGGAAGCTGTGGAGTCAAACAAGATGAAAAAATATTAGAATACACAAATCAAACATTACAAGGAGATTCTAAAAAAATACATTAGAGGCCAACATCAAGCAAAGTCTACGTTTATTAAGGTGTTTTAAATAAGTATAATGGAAGGCTCACGTATCATATTCATCACCCCCTATGATGGTCCATTAATAAATTATAATGGGGAGGGGGGGTAGATGTGTTTGGCCACAGGATAGCATTGCAGTGGTGGTGCGTCCAGAGTGGGCGCTGGAGCACTGCCCCCTCTCTCCTGTGCCCGTCACTCAGAACAATACATAGGTTTATGCCTTGCATTAACCTATGTATTGTCTATGCCGCCCACTATTCAGGTGGATGCCCCCCTGTTAAGCGACCGACATATGAAGAACTGCGGCATTTATGGGCTTAAAATTGCATATCAGAAACAGTAAGGAAAATTGTCTTGCACATTACAGCCTGAGGGATGTAATTGGCTGCAGAAAAGTTAAATAGGGGACGCAGGGGGGGGGGGGGGCATTCCTTGGGTAAACACTGACAGGCTGCTCTGCCAATCATGTTCACCAAGTCTGTTTAATGGTAACATGATTGGCTGATGCAACATCAAGGGAAGGAGAAGACATCAAGGACAGAAGAAGGATGGCGCTGACCACAAGAAGCTAAGTGCAGGGCTGGGGGGGGGGGGGGGGGACTGGCTGCATTGGAGGGGACAAAATGGCTGCATTGGAGGGAACAAATGGAGGGGGGTTTAATAGGCACCAGAGCAAAAAAGGAGGAAGTTTATTTCCTAAATTGGGGTTTGAACCCCCAAACATTTGGAGCAACAGGCGCCCCTGCTGGAAAGGTTAGTGAAGGGAAATATGCATGGAGGAGAAAAAAGGGGCAATCCAAAGCTTCCAGCATGCATGAGGACAAAGGGGACATTCTCAGCATATTACAATCATGGTAATTAGGGAAGGATGAAAGAAATACAATACATTAGCATACATGTAATACATAAAATGTGATGTTAATGGAGAAAACTTACCCTAATATAGTCCTCCTGCAGGACTTGTATAATAGCAGAACAGGTGTCTGGGATTATGAGGCCCGGAGCCTGGGGGGAGATGCCTGTCGTGAACTTCAAGTCCTGAAGACTTCTCCCTGTCGCCAGATAACGTAACGTGGCGATGAGCCTCTGCTCAGCACTGATGGCTTCCCGCATAACGGTGTCCTTCCTGGTAATATAGGGGGACACCAAAGCCAACAGTTCCTGAAAAACGGGGTCAGACATCCGCAGAAAATTCCTGTAGTCCTCAGGATTATTCTCGACAATCTCCCGCAGCAGAGGCATGTGGCAGAATTGGTCCCGCTGGAGCAACCAATTCTTGGTCCATGAACTCCTCCTCACACCATTCATGGACTGGTCTTGGTCCAAAACAAGCAGACCAACACCAAGCGCGCGCACAGCACGAACTCGACGACGAGAACGTCCAGGCGACATGGCTAGGAAACGGTCGTCTTATCAGAACGTACAGAACAGAACGCACTTTAGAACAGCAAGGCCTATGAATAACGAACTGAAAAACAGAAACAAACAGGCAAGAACGCACTGTAAAACAGATACGACCTGCCTAGACGCCCTGAAAGTCAAGATACGAACCCACAAGCACAAACTGAACCGCAGAAAACGATCTGAAAAGTACGAAGACTGAAAAGCGCGAATCGTCTCTTCCCAAACTTTTACTTCACACGCGGTAACACGAGATCAGCAAAAGCAGCCCAAGGGGTGGCGCCAAGAAAAAAGATCTTCCCCTTTATAGTGCCGTCGTACGTGCTGGACGTGACCGCGGAGAACAACGAGGAAATTGGGAAATGTCAGTGTGTACGCATGGAAAGCTTGACGAGAAAATCGACAAGCTTAACAAGAATCTCGTCGAAAAAAAACGACGTGTTTTTTACGACAAGAAACTCGGTCGTGTGTACGAGGCTTTAGTCCCAGGAGTGCAGTAAGTTAATCAATGCAGATATACTGTGGAAGGCCAGTGCCTGTTTCTGGCATATGACATCTGTTTTGAAGGCTTGTTAATTGTTATGGCTGATTACTGTCAGCATGTTGCTAGAAAAACAGCTGTAATTTTGATGCTTTTTACTTGGTAAGAGGTTGCAATTAGTGCTGATGGGGAAATGTTAAGGCTGATTATTGTTCTTGCTCATGGTAAACATATGGTACGATTTGCAATGGTGGTGGAACCCTTCTACACATAAATACACATAAATACTGAATTTACTTGGACATACTGTATACCTATAGGTGGTGGAATGACATCAGTCAGGACTCAGGAGTTTTGCTTCTTGATTTATTCTGTGATATTTGGTGGTTCTCGGAGTGTAGAATAGTGGTACTATCTGAATTTTGGGAATGACATTTTGATTTCTGATGTTGGTACACATATCACATTTTTTGGGGGAAATTTATGATCATTTGGAAATACTAAACAACGCACAATATTGTGACGCATTTAAAATTTGCATCAGCAATGGTATTGTTTGTGGCTTGTGAAGACACCTGTGGGAGTTTCTGTAAAGATTTTTGCGGGGGGCGTGGACAAGATGGCGCTGTGAGTGGACGTCTGGACAGAGAGCTCCGCCGAGATCCTGGGCTTTTCCTCTCCCCCGCTCAGAAACGTCTTCTTCTACACGGCCGCGAGCACCCACATGAGACGCTGCTCAGACCGGACATCGCGGGGTCGGGGTAAGAAGCTTAATTCCCCCCCCCGTGCCTGAGGACATATTGCCGGCCTGTGCTGGCCGCATGGAGACCTGCGTGCGCCCCTGCTCTACTATGGCATCCCAGACGGAGCGGGCGGACCTGCCTCCTCTTTCCCAGCCTGGCCTGGCTGATGTCCTGGCGGCTATTGCGAACTGCCAAGCTTCCATCACTACCCTGACCACCAAGGTAGACGCGGTGCAGCTAGATGTGGGACTGATTAGGCAGGACATGGATAAAATCCACTCCAGACTATCTACTGCTGAGCAGCGTCTGGGACACGTGGAGGACACAGTGGAGAATCATGGCACTGATCTCCGCACCCTCCATACAAAGATCAGGGCCCTTGAATACAAAGCCGAGGACGCAGAGAACCGTAACAGGAGGAACAACCTCCGCATCGTGGGCATGGCGGAGGGGGTGGAGGGTCAGCGCCCGACGGAGTTTGTGGAGGAGTTGTTGCGCACCCTCCTGCCAGCGGCCCAATTCTCCCCCTTCTATGCTGTGAAGAGGGCCCATCACATCCCACCCAAACCTGGCCCGCTGAGTGCTCCACCTCGCACGTTCATCCTTAAGTTCCTGAACTTTAGAGATAGTGATGAGGTGCTCAGGGCTGCCAGAGTGAAAGGAGAACTGCTGTATCACAATACCAAGCTCCTCATCTTTCCCGACTATTCTGTTGAAACCCAGAAGCTGAGGCATTCGTTTGACCAAGTCAAAGCAGTCATGCGTGCCAAGGGCATTCGCTACAGCATCCTCTTCCCTGCACGTTTGAGGGTCCAAGATGGCGAAACAACCAGCTTTTTCACCTCCCCTCATGATGCTTCCTCCTGGCTGGAATCACTCCCTCCACATCGCTGACTGATGGTGTCCTGCCTTTGCTGCACATCCTCCCTGCGGTACTGCAGGCTGAATTCCTGATGTCTCCTTGCAAGTGAGTCACTGTTTTGCACCTGTTGTGCCTTGTTCCTTCTGTTTTTGACTGCCTATTTGCAACGGATTTAAGTTCTCTGCCCCTGGTAAGACCAGGTGTTCTGTGCCCCTGGTAAGACCAGGTGTTCTTTGACCGCAAGACCAAACCTATCATGCACATTTACCGAGCGCCGTACAAGAGAAGACATCAGGTCAGTGCACACAACACTACACTGACACCAGGACACATAGGGACATAAATCGCCCCCCCAGGCCCCCCCCAGACACCCCAGATCACCCCCCAGATCACCCCCCCAGCCCCCAGTCACAGTGTCACTGATTGCAGTGACCATTTATTTAGTGATCACTGCAATCAGTGACATTTGTGACTGTAAAAGTGTCACCAAAGTTTAGTCTTAGGTCCAGTGTAGCCCCCTAACCCCCCTTAATAAAGGTTTAACCCCCTGATCACCCCCCAGATAACCCTTTCACCCCCTATCACCACTGTCGCTAAGCGATCATTTTTCTGATCGCTGTCTTAGCGTCAGTGATGCAGATCGGCAGCCAGTAATTTTTTTTAGGTTCGCCGCATGTTTTTATAGCGTCAGGTACCCCAATATATTATCTAATAAAGGTTTAACCCCCTTGATCGCCCCCCAGGTAACCCTTTCACCCCCTATCACCACTGTCACTAAGCGATCGTTTTTCTAAACGCTGTCTTAGTGTCTGTGATGCAGATCGGTAGCCGGTAATTTTTTTTAGGTTCGCCGCAGGTTTTTATAGCGTCAGGTACCCCAATATATTATCTAATAAAGGTTTAACCCCCTTGATCGCCCCCCAGGTAACCCTTTCACCCCCTATCACCACTGTCGCTAAGCGATTGTTTTTCTAAACGCTGTCTTAGTGTCGGTGATGCAGATCGGTAGCCAGTAATTTTTTTTAGGTTCGCCGCATGTTTTTATAGCGTCAGGTACCCCAATATATTATCTAATAAAGGTTTAACCCCCTTGATTGCCCCCCAGGTAACCCTTTCACCCCCATCACCACTGTCGCTAAGCGATCGTTTTTCTAAACGCTGTCTTAGTGTCGGTGATGCAGATCGGTAGCTGGTAATTTTTTTTAGGTTCGCCGCAGGTTTTTATAGCGTCAGGTACCCCAATATATTATCTAATAAAGGTTTAACCCCCTTGATCGCCCCCCAGGTAACCCTTTCACCCCCTTTCACGCCCTATCACCACTGTCGCTAAGCGATCGTTTTTCTAAATGCTGTCTTAGTGTCGGTGATGCAGATCGGTAGCCAGTAATTTTTTTTAGGTTCGCCGCATGTTTTTATAGCGTCAGGTACCCCAATATATTATCTAATAAAGGTTTAACCCCCTTGATCGCCCCTAGTTAACCCTTTCACCAGTGATCACCATATAAGTGTTACGGGTGACGCTGGTTAGTTAGTTTGCTTTTTATAGTGTCAGGGCACCCACCGTGTATATAACCCAATAAAGGTTTAACCCCCTGATCGCCCGGCGGGTGATATCAATTAGGTTTTAGCGTCAGAGAGGGTCTGAGTCACACCCCAGGCAGCGTCAGGTTAGTGCCAGTAACGCTAACACCCACGTGTGAAGCATACACCCCCCTTAGTGGTATAGTATCTGAACAGATCAATATCTGATCTGATCAGATCTATACTAGCGTCCCCAGCAGTTTAGGGTTCCCAAAAACGCAGTGTTAGCGGGATCAGCCCAGATACCTGCTGGCACCTGCATTTTGCCCCTCCGTCCAGCCCAGGCCACCCAAGTGCAGTATCGATCGATCACTGTCACTTACAAAACAAAAACACACATAACTGCAGCGTTCGCAGAGACAGGCCTGATCCCTGCGACTCCAGTGCTGTAGGAGGTGATTTCACCACCACAGTTAAAAAAAAAAAGCAAATATGACGAAGCATTGGGGCAGCAGGGGCGGAGGAGCGATTTTGCTCCTAATGCCGCGTACATACGGTCGAAATTCCGACGGAGGCTTGCCCGTGGAAAAGTCCGACCATGTGTGTGCGGCATAACTTTTTTGCGGGAGGATGCCCCCATGCTTCGGCATTTATAAATGGTGCGTGTAATTTGCGCCCATCATTGGAAGTGGGTGGTTGAAGGGCGGTATTCTAATGGTGGGCATACCCACCGATCAATCTCTTTTTTCGTTCAGCCAACTGGCTGCATGAAAAAAAAAGATTACAATACATGTCCAACAAGGACCAGCAACGTACTGGTATGTTGCTGGACTTTGAATGTTTATACCAGAATGATGCCTGCGGGTTTAGGTATCATCTTGGTATCATTCTTTTCAGCCTGCGGCCGGCTTTCATGTAAAAGCAATCCTAGCGGCTAATTAGCCTCTGGACTGCTTTTACAAGCAGTGGGAGGGAATGCCCCCCCCCCGGATATAAAAAGCGCCATTGGGAAATTGGGAAAGCATTTTATCACACCGATCTTGGTGTGGTCAGATGCTTTGAGGGCAGAGGAAAAATCTAGAGTCTAGAAGACCCCAGTTTTTTCAAAAAAAGAGTACCTGTCACTACCTATTGCTATCATAGGGGATATTTACATTCCCTGAGATAACAATAAAAATGATAAAAAAAAAAAAATACTTGGAAGGAACAATTTAAAAATAAAATAAAAAAGCAAAATTAATAATAAAAAAAAAAAAAAAAAAAAAAGCACCCCTGTCCTGCCCTGCTTTTGCCCAATGGCGAACGCAAGCGTCGGTCTTGCGTCATATGTAAACAGCAATTGCACCATGCATGTGAGGTATCACCGTGAAGGTCAGATCGAGGGCAGTAATTTTAGCAGTAGACCTCCTCTGTAAATCTACTGGGGTAACCTGTAAAGGCTTTTAAAGGCTTTTAAAAATGTATGTAGTTTGTCGCCAATGCGCGTTTGTGCGAAATTTTAAAGCATGTCGTGTTTGGTATCTATGTACTCGGCCTAAGATCATCTTTTTTATTTCATCAAACATTTGGGCAATATAGTGTGTTTTAGTGCATTAAAATTAAAAAAGTGTATTTTTTAACCCAAAAAATGCGTTTGAAAAATCGCTGCGCAAACACTGTGTAGAAAAAAAAAATGCAACACCCACCATTTTAATCTGTAGGGCCTTTGCTTTAAAAATATATATAATGTTTGGGGGTTCAACATAATTTTCTTGCAAAAAAAAAATGTTTTCATGTAAACAAAAAGTGTCAAAAAGGGCTTTGTCTTCAAGTGGTTAGAAGAGTGGATGTAAGCTTCCTAATGTTGTGTATAAAATGCCAGAACAGTTCAAAACCCCCCCAAATGACCCCATTTTGGAAAGTAGACACCCCAAGCTATATACTGAGAGGCATGTCGAGTCCATGGAATATTTTATATGTTGACACAAGTTGCGGAAAAACGACAATTTTTTATTTTTTTTTTGCACAAAGTTGTCACTAAATGATATATTGCTCAAACATGCCATGGGCATATGTGGAATTACACCCCAAAATACATTCTGTTGCTTCTCCTGAGTACGAGGATACCACATGTGTGAGACTTTTTGGGAGCCTAGCCACGTACGGGACCCCAAAAACCAAGCACCGCCTTCAGGCTTTCTAAGGGTGTAAATTTTTGATTTCACTTCTCACTGCCTATCAAAGTTTCGGAGGCCATGGAATGCCCAGATAGCACAAAACCCCCCCAAATGACCCCATTTTGGAAAGTAGACACCCCAAGCTATTTGCTGAGAGGTATTGTGAGTATTTTGCAGATCTCGCTTTTTGTCACAAAGTTTTGAAAATTGAAAAAAAAAATATATATATATATATATATATATTTTCTTTCTTCATTTTCAAAAACAAATGAGAGCTGTAAAATACTCGCCATTCCTCTCAGCAAATAGCTTGGGGTGTCTATATTCCAAAATGGGGTCATTTGGGGGGGTTTTGTGCGATTTTGGCATTTTATGGCCTTCGAAACTGTGATAGGTAGTGAGGAATGAAATCAAAAATTTGTGCCTAGAAATCCTGAAGGCGGTGCTTGGTTTTCGGGGTCCCGTACGCGGCTAGGCTCCTAAAAAGTCCCACACATGTGGTATCCCCGTACTCAGGAGAAGCAGAACAATGTATTTTGGGGTGTAATTCCACATATAACCATGGCATGTGTGAGCAATATATCATTTAGTGACAACTTTTTGTATTTTTTTTTTTTTTTTGTCATTATTCAATCACTTGGGACAAAAAAAAAAATATATTCAATGGGCTCAACAGGCCTCTCAGCAATTTCCTTGGGGTGTCTACTTTCTAAAATGGGGTCATTTGGGGGGGTTTTGTGCTATTTTGGCATTTTATGGCCTTCGAAACTGTGATAGGTTAGGAGGAGTGAAATCAAAAATTTGCGCCCTTAGAAATCCTGAAGGCGGTGCTTGGTTTCCGGGGTCCCATACGCGGCTAGGCTCCCAAAAAGTCCCACACATGTGGTATCCCCGTACTCAGGAGAAGCAGCAAAATGTATTTTGGGGTGAAATTCCACATATAACCATGGCATGTGTGAGCAATATATCATTTAGTGACAACTTTTTGTAATTTTTTTTTTTTTTTTAGTAATTATTCAATCACTTGGGACAAAAAAAAAAAAAATTCAATGGCTCAACATGCCTCTCAGCAATTTCCTTGGGGTGTCTACTTTCCAAAATGGGGTAATTTGGGGGGGTTTTGTACTGCCCTGTCATTTTAGCACCTCAAGAAATGAGATAGGCAGTCATAAATTTAAAGCTGTGTAAATTTCAGAAAATGTACCCTAGTTTGTAAACTCTATAACTTTTGCGCAAACCAATAAATATACGCTTATTGACATATTTTTTTACTAAAAACATGTGGCTGAATACATTTTGGCCTAAATGTATGACTACAATTGAGTTTATTCGATTTTTCCTATAACAAAAATTAGAAAATATCTATTTTTTTCAAAATTTTCGGTCTTTTTCCGTTTATATCGCAAAAAATAAAAATCGCAGAGGCAATCAAATACCATTAAAAGAAAGCTCTATTTGTGGGAAGAAAAGGACGCAAATTTCGTTTGGGTACAACATTGCATGTCCGCACAATTTACAGTTAAAGCAGCGCAGTGCAAAATTCTGAATTCACCTCTGGTCCTTTAGCTACCAAATGGTCCGGGGCTTAAGTGGTTAAACAGGATGCACCTGTATTGCTTGTCACCTCTAACTATGGTTACCTACAAGTCTGAAGAAAAGAGTTTCCCCTTCTACTGTGACTCCATTAGCTCTGCTGTTGGTCCACTGGCGGACTCTAGTGGCCATCCCTTTACATACACGGGCTCCTCTTTACCATCTAGGTGGTGCTACACAGACTTCTTTTCTCCTGACCTGCCCATTAGGCATGTGCATTTCGTTTCGTTCCAAATCGAAATTCGGACGAATTTTCATTATTCGGACGTTCGGATACATCCGAATTAACGAATTACAATGCTAACGAATTCAACCGAATCCGAACGTTTCGAATCAAAAAACCACGGACGAAATTCGAATCGAATTCGAAAAGAATTCTAGTCGAATCGAATTTGAAAACAATTAGAATAGAATCGAAAATATTGGAAATAATCAAATAGAAAAACAATAGAACAGAATAGAATAAAATACAATATATATATTATATTTTATTCTATTCTGTTCTATTTTTTTTTCTAGTCTATTTTCTATTTCTCAATCAAAATTTGTACTTGAGGTAGGCCTACCCTCATAAAACAAAAACAAGCGCTCCTGGAAAGTGAATAATACAGACTAGATATAAATGCATATGTCTATATGAAGATCTATACACACACACAGACATATGTATATAAAATAAGTGGAAAAAAGCTGCTATCTTAAAAGTAATAAATACTTTAAACTTGAAACTGTAAAAAGGAGGTGGATATAAACGATATAATAAAATATGAATAAAATCACCCAGATAGCGCTAGTGCATATAAACATTTATGCACCAACAATAATCATTGAAGTCCACATGAGAGTTCATAATAGTAAAATGTTAAAGGAAAAAATAGTGATAATAAAACGTCCAGTGATCCAGTTAAATGAAGAGAAGCTGCTGTCACCAGGAGAATAGAGGGAAAAAACACCTTCACTCATGTGCTGCAATCAAATAGAGGGGGGTGTGTGTATAGGACCCCCTCCTAGATGGACTCTTACCACAAAGTAATCAGATAACAGCCTGTATGCAATCAAAGAAAATGCTTCCCAACAGAGGATTCCACACTCCTGGTCCGTGGTTACAGCTCTCATCAATCACCATAGGAAAAACAAATATATTTTCTATTTCTATTCTAATCTTTTCTAATTGGAATTCGAAAAAAACGGTCGCATTCAAAAATATTTCAACCAAATTCGAAAATATATCTACCGGATTCGATAATATTTCATCCGCACTCGTTAATATTTCAACCAAATTCGATAATATTTCAACCGGATTTGAAATGATTTCAACCGAATAGAAAAGATTATAATAAAATAGAAAAACAGATAATAGACTAGAAAAACAATAGGACAGAATATATTATATTTTATTCTATTCTGTTCTATTTTTTTCTAGTCTATTCTTCCGAAATTCGAATTCAGTATATAATGATTTTGATTTTATTAGAAAAGATTTGAATAGAATATAAAAGAATAGACTAGAAAAAAATAGAACAGAATAGAATAAAATATAATATATTCTGTCCTATTGTTTTTCTAGTCTATTATCTGATTTTCTATTTTATTATAATCTTTTCTATTCGGTTGAAATAATATCAAATCCGGTTGAAATATTATCGAATTTGGTTGAAATATTAACGAATGCGGATGAAATATTATCGAATCCGGTAGATATATTTTCGAATTTGGTTGAAATATTTTCAAATGCGACCGATTTTTCGAATTCCAATTAGAAAAGATTAGAATAGAAATAGAAAATAGACTAGAAAAAAAATAGAACAGAATAGAATAAAATATAATATATATATATTGTATTTTATTCTATTCTGTTCTATTGTTTTTCTATTCGATTATTTCCAATATTTTCGATTCTATTCTAATGCCCCGTACACACGATCGTTTTTCATGCCGTTAAAACTGCCATTTTAAAAAATGGCCCTGAAAAATGATCGTGTGTATGCTCCAGAGCATTTTTAACGACGTGAAAAACGGCCATTAAAAATTCCGGACATGCTCTCTTTTTTCACGTCGTTTTTCATGTCGTTTTTTTTAACGACGTGAAAAACGATAGTGTGTATGCTTTAACGACGTGAAAAAAAATGCGCATGCTCAGAATCAAGTATGAGACGGGAGCGCTCGTTCTGGTAAAACTAGCGTTCGTAATGGAGATAGCACATTCATTACACAGTAACGGACTGAAAAGCGCGAATCGTCGCTCAACAAACTTTACTAACATGAAGGGTGGCGCCATTCGAACGGAACTTCCCCTTTATAGTGCCGTCGTACGTGTTGAACGTCACTGCGCTTTGCTTGATCGTTTTTTTTAATGATGGTGTGTACGCAAGGCAGGCTTGAGAGGAAACATGAAAAAAAACGAGGAGAAAAACGTCGGTTTAAAAAATGACATTAAAAACGATCGTGTGTACGGGGCATAATTGTTTTCGAATGCGGTTGAAATTATTTCAAATCATGTTGGAATCATTTCTAATTCGGTAGAAATATTTTCGAATCTGGTCGAAATATTTTCGAATCCGAACGTTTTTACGAATTCGGTCGAAAACGGAACGAAATCCGAAAACTAATTTAACGGATTTAACGAATCTAACTAAACAAAATTAATTAACTAATTAAAACAAAACGAAACTAAACAAATGTTTTCCTTTTGCACATGTCTACTGCCCATTACTCCCGTGTGGATTATTACCCTGCTGGGGGAGGTGTTGTTGTCTCCCTCTACATGGGTGGGGGGGAGGGATGAGCTTCGTGTTCGAGTCGAACATACGTTCGACTCGAACATCGGCTGTTCGATCGTTCGACGAAGATCGAATGATTTGGGCCGTTCGCGCCAAATTCGAGTGACGCGAACGGCCCACAATGCACTACGCCATCGCAGTGTCATCCAGGCGCTGTGATTGGCCAAGCATGCACTGTGAACCTGCATGCTTGGCCAATCACAGCGCCGGCAGCGAGGAGAGCAATGATTGGCCACAGGCAGGATGCCTGTGGCCAATTATTCTTGAGGGGGTTTAGTACACGCCCCACACTATAAAAGGCCGCCAGCGCGGCGGCCTTGTGTAGTGTGTTCCGGAGCAGGGAAAGAGAAGCATAGGCAGGGACAGTGTCATTTTTTTTCCTTTACTAATCCTGGATTCCTTGTGTTTAGGGACAAATAAGGATAGGTAGGGAGAGTGTCAGTGTGTTATTCTGTGCTAAACCTTGTTTGTAGGGACAGAGAGGTACAGTGAGGGAAAGTGTCAGTCTGCTATTCTGTTCTAAACCAATCTTGCTGAACCATATTTGAAATCCTTGAGTTTAGGGACAGAGAGGTACAGTGAGGGAAAGTGTCAGTGTGCTATTCTGTGCTAAATCTTGTTTGTAGGGACAGAGTAGGACAGTGAGTGAAACTGACAGTGTGCTATTCTGTTCTAAACCAATCTTGCTGAACCATATTTGAAATCCTTGAGTTTAGGGACAGAGAGGTACAGTGAGGGAAAGTGTCAGTGTGCTATTCTGTGCTAAATCTTGTTTGTAGGGACAGAGAGGTACAGTGAGTGAAACTGACAGTGTGCTATTCTGTTCTAAACCAATCTTGCTGAACCATATTTGAAATCCTTGAGTTTAGGGACAGAGAAGGACACTCGTGGAAACTATCAGTGTGCTATTCTGTGCTAAATCTTGTTTGTAGGGACAGAGTAGGACAGTGAGTGAAACTGACAGTGTGCTATTCTGTGCTAAACCAATCTTGCTGAAGCATATTGCAAATCCTTGTGTTTAGGGACAGAGAAGGATAGGCAGGGGACAGTGTCAGTGTCATTGTTGCTAAGCCTCCTGCACAGTATACACCTGAAGGTAGCCCTTATTGCTGTTTTTCCCATCTCCCTGCAGGCCATCCATTAAAATGTCTGGAAGGCAAACAAGGAGAGGCAGACAGTCAGGAGGCAAAAAAAGAGGGCAAGCAGGCTCTGTGTCTGGGGGCAACAGTGCTGGTCGTGGACGCGGTGCATTGTCATCAGCACATGGCCATGGGACACGCTTGTCCTTCTTTTCGGCAGCTGGACATGTTGAGCCACATCATGCCGAAGACTTGGTAGAGTGGATGACCAAGCCCACCTCATCCTCCTCATCCTCTCTCACCCAGGCTCAGGGTACTGGCAAAGCAGCTGCCAAAGCGTCCTCTTCTCTGGTATCATTATCTTCATTAGTCAATCCTTCCCTAGACCCACCATGTCCTCCTCCTGAGGAGTCCCCCGAACTGTTTGAGCACAGTGTTGGGTACATGCTCCAGGAGGATGCCCAGCGTTTCGAAGGATCTGATGATGATACCCAGATAGAGGAAGGCAGTAGCGTGAGAGCAGAGAGAGGGGATGCTCAAGAAGGACACCAATCTGGCAGTCATGCTCCAGCAGCTGCAGCATACTGCCAGATTGGCTCCAGTGATGAGGAGGGAGGGGATGATGAGGTCACTGACTCCACGTGGGTGCCTAATAGGAGAGAGGAGGAGGATGAGGAGGAGGCACATCTCCAACGAGGCAGGATGCCCTTGGGTGGCCAGCGTATGGGCAGCACACCAACGGAATCACACCGCAGAGCTCCGCCTGTGCAGGGTGCTGCCTCTGCCCGTCATTCAAAAAGTTCTTTGGTGTGGGCCTTTTTTGAGGCGAGTGCATCAGATCGCACAGCTGCTGTTTGCAACATATGTCTCAAGCGTATATCGCGTGGCCAAAACATCAGCCGCTTGGGCACCACATGCTTGATCAGACATATGTTGACCTGCCATGCAGCTCGTTGGCAAGCCTACCTTAAAGACCCACACCAAAGAACAAAGCTGACCTCTTCTTGCACCGCATCAGCTGGGATCTCCAACCCCACTATACCTTCAGTCCTCTCTGAAACCTGCTCTGAGAGGAATGAAGGTGTAGAATTAGGTGTGTCACAGTCAAGTACTTTCGGGCACTCTGCTAGCAGTACACCGACGTCCGATTCTAGCAGGCAAATTTCCCTGCCCCAGCTGCTGGACCGTCGAAAGAAGTTCACTCCCAGCCATCCACATGCCCAGCGGTTGAATGCTAGCTTGGCTAAATTGCTAGCGCTTCAACTGCTGCCTTTTCAGTTGGTAGACTCGGCCCCCTTCCGTGAGTTTGTGCAATGTGCGGTTCCTCAGTGGCAGGTTCCCAAACGCCACTTTTTCCCACGGAAGGCGATTCCGGCTCTCTACAGGCATGTGGAAGGCAATGTCTTGGCCTCGCTGGACAGGGCGGTCAGCGGTAAGGTGCATATTACCACTGACTCATGGTCCAGCAGGCATGGACAGGGACGTTACCTTTCTTTCACGGCCCATTGGGTCACTCTTTTGGCAGCTGGGAAGGATGCAGGACAAGGTGCAGTAGTGTTGGAGGTTGTTCCACCGCCACGCCTCCAAAATGCTACTACTGGTTGTGACACACCTCTCTCCTCCACCCCCTCCTCTTCTTCTTCCTCCATGGCCTCTTCCTGTGGTTTGTCCTCGGAACCAGCGGTGCTCCGTAGGCGTTCAAGGGGCTACGCAAGTACGCAGGCAAAAAGATGCCATGCCGTGCTTGCGCTGGTGTGTTTGGGGGACAGGAGCCACACTGGGGCAGAGGTCCTGTCTGCTCTGCAGGGGCAGGCCGAGAGGTGGTTGACGCCACGCCAGCTTAAGCCAGGAATGGTGGTTTGCGACAATGGCACCAACCTCCTCTCCGCCCTCCGACAGGGACACCTGACCCATGTGCCCTGTATGGCTCACGTCCTTAACCTGGTGGTGCAGCGGTTCTTGGGCAGGTACCCGGGCTTACAGGATGTCCTGAGGCAGGCCAGGAAAGTCTGTGTTCATTTCCGCAGATCTTATAATGCCAGTGCTCGCCTGGCTGAGCTGCAAAAGGAGTTGAACCTGCCCAAGAACCGCCTTATATGTGACATGCCCACCAGGTGGAACTCAACGTTGGCCATGCTGCAGCGGCTGCACACGCAGCAGAGGGCCATCAATGAGTACCTGTGCGACTACGGCACCAGGACAGGGTCAGGGGAGCTCGGGTTTTTTTCACCACGCCAGTGGGGCATGATCAGGGATGCATGCACTGTCCTGGCACCATGTGAGGAGGCCACGAGGATGGTGAGCAGTGACAGTGCATGCATCAGTGACACTGTACCTCTTGTCCACCTGTTGGAGCACACGCTGCGTGGAATAATGGACAGGGCACTTGAGGCAGAACAGAGGCAGGAAGAGGAGGACTTCCTTGCCTCTCAAGGCCCCCTTTACCCTGACAGTGTTCCTTCTGTCCCACCCATCGCACAGGAAGAGGAGGAGGAGGAGGAGGAGGATTGTGTCAGCATGGAGGTGGAGACTGGCACTCAGCATCATCAGCAGCAGTCTTTTAGGGATGATTTACAGTCCCAAGAAACCAGTGGACTTGTACGTGGCTGGGAGGAGGTGGCTGCGGATCATGTCGTCCTTAGTGACCCAGAGGACTCCGGACTGAATGCCTCAGCTAACCTACGCTGCATGGCCTCCCTGATCCTGCAAAGTCTGCGGAAGGATCCTCGTATTCTTCGGATCAAGGAGAGGGACCATTACTGGCTGGCCACTCTCCTTGATCCACGGTACAAGGGTAAGGTTGCGGAGCTTATGTTACCGTCGCAGAGGGAGCAGAGGATGAGACAACTCCGGGAGGCCTTGCAGAAAGGTCTGTGCAACGCGTTCCCAGAGACTGGGAGGTTACAAACTCCTGGTCCTGGACAACGAGTTGCTGAGGCTTCGGGCAGTCAAAGAAGGAGCGGTGGGGAAGGTGGCCGTCTGACCGATGCGTTCAGACAATTCTTTAGTCCGCAGCCCCAAAGTATGATCGTTTCCAGCAACCATCGCCAGCGTCTGATATACATGGTGCAGGAATACCTAGGGGCAAGGTCAGACTTGGACACCTTCCCCACCGAAAATCCTATGGCTTACTGGGTCTTGAGGATGGATCACTGGCCAGAGCTTGCACAGTATGCAATTGAGCTACTGGCCTGTCCTGCATCCAGCGTTCTTTCAGAACGCACATTCAGTGCTGCTGGAGGATTTGTCACGGATCACAGGGTGCGCCTGTCCACCGACTCGGTTGATCGACTGACTTTCATCAAGATGAACCAGTCTTGGATCACCACCAGCTACCACACACCTGATGCTGATATAACAGACTAATTGATTTTAAAATGTCACATCCCTTCAAGACTGATGCTGATGCTGAGTTCCTGTGCTGTTATGTTGACTAGCTATCCTCCTCCTCCTCCTCAATGATCCGATTAATGATGATAGCTTGGAAGATCATTTTGGTTTATGGGTGCCGCCACCAGTGGCTAAGGCCCAATTTTTCAGCCCCTGTTTAACAGGGGCGTGTAATTACAATTTTTGATGCAATACTTTGCAACAGGCCTCATTGCTGTGCTCCAAGTACAGTATCTGTGAGGGGCTGCAGTGTTGTGCCACCAGTGCCTAAGGCCCAATTTTTCAGCCCCTGTTCAACAGGGGCATGCAATTATAATTATTGATCTAATAATTCACAGCAGGGCCCATTGCTGCGCCCACCAAGAGTAACTGTCAGGCCTTACAGTGTTGTGTCAACACCACCACCACCACCACCACCACCAAAGGCCCAATTTTTCAGCCCCTGTTCAACAGGGGCATGCAATTATAATTATTGATCTAATAATTCACAGCAGGGCCCATTGCTGCGCCCACCAAGAGTAACTGTCAGGCCTTACAGTGTTGTGTCAACACCACCACCACCACCACCACCAAAGGCCCAATTTTTCAGCCCCTGTTCAACAGGGGCATGCAATTATAATTATTGATCTAATAATTCACAGCGGGGCCCATTGCTGCGCCCACCAAGAGTAACTGTCAGGCCTTACAGTGTTGTGGCACCAGCACCACCATCAAAGGCCCAATTTTTACTACCACTGTTCAACAATTATATGTTATTACAATTCCTGATATAATAGTTCGACAGCAGGGCGTTCCAGCACCCACCAAGAGTAACTGTGAGTGCTTACAGTGTTGTGCCAACACCAACACCTAAGGGGCCAATTTCTGCAGAGTATATACGGCAGGTCCCTACTTTCAAACATCCAACTTACAAACGACTACTACTTGCAAACGGAAGAAGACAACAGGAAGTGAGAGGAAATCTACCCCTTGGAAGGAAAATTCTCTCCTGTAAGAATTAATATGGGAGAAAGGTGTCTCCTCTCTACTGATGCTTTATCACCAATCCTTGTTTCAATAAAAACACCACATTTCAAAATCAGTTGTCATTGGGACGCAAAGTGAGGTGAAATGTTCTGAACAGGGGCACAGACAGCAAAACAAATGTTACAGGGGTGATAACCCTTCCCTATGTTTTCCAAAAAGCTTAAAAATAGGTATTTGGGCTGGAGCTACACTTAAACAATGTAGCTGTTCAAAATTACAAACAGATTCAACATAAGAACAAACCTACAGTCCCTGTCTTGTATGCACCGCCTGTATACGGCTGTTCAGAGTATATAGGGCCTTTTTTATTTTGTCTGCGGGGTTCCCCTTAATATCCATACAAGACCCAAAGGGGCTGGTAATGGGCTGGGGTAGGGGGGGGGGGGGGGTGATGGGGTAGCTATGCCATTTTTCTTAAAGATTTTCATCCATATTACCGGGACCGGACATTACATTAAAGCCGCAAGCAGTTTTAAATGGCTTTTTTTTTCCTTTAGAAATGTAATTTTGTGCAGGGACAGTTCTAAACACGGGAAACACGTGGCACTTCACAGGCATACTTTAGACACCCCCCAGGTACAATATTTAAAGGAATATTTGACTTTTTTTTTTTCACTTTATGCATCATTAAAATGACTGCTCCCGGAAAACGTCCGTTTTTAAAACTTCTTTTTGCATTGATACATGTCCCCTGGTGCAGAACCCGGGTTCCCAAACTCTGTTTAGGACAATAACATGGATAATAGTCGTTATAATTAGCACTTTAGAATCCGAACGTTCGCATCCATTGTATTTAATAGGGTTCTAATGTTCGTGCGAACTTTCGGTCCGTTCGCGGGTTCTGGTGCGAACCGAACCCGGGGGTGTTCGGCTCATCACTAGTGGGGGGCCTCCTACACTCACCGGATCCCATCCTGCTGGTTTGTACTGTTTTTTTTTTTTACGTTCTGCTACTTCTGTTTTTACCCCCGCCCCTTTTTTTCTTTTTAGCACTTTTGGAAAAGGCCTCTGGTATTTTTTCCTTTTTTCAGTTTTCGCGGTGGAGCCTCTCATCGCGGTATGCGGACAGATCAACTCCTCATGCTCCCTGACGTTGGGTGTTGGATGTTTGGGGATTTAAGCATTCCTTGGTTGGGGTGGGGGATGCGGGGTGGTGGGTGGGGGGGTTAGGGAGGTTTTTGTTTGTTTGTTGTTAATTTTTTTTTGTTTTCACAGGTGCTGTTTGTTGTCTATACGTATATACCATTGGCATGGGACTGCATGTGGTGATGAACCATTTACTGTCAGGGCTGGGATGCTGCCCCTGCGAGCTGTTGTGGAAAATTTTATTAATGTATGTTGTCAGATGTCCCCCAGTGTCGGTTTTGCTGTAACGCGCTCATGTGAGTGTATTCGCACATACAGACGTTGGTGGAAGATCGGTGGCGTGAAAATCTTCCTGTGGACACAGCGATGTTTGCTCTTTTAAGGACGTTTGTTTTATGCCTCGCCAAGGGACTGGCCACTTCTTGGCATTAGCATTAAATTACTCCGAGCGGACAGATCAGCGTCCAAGAGAACTATAGCATAACTATATGACAAATGTGGCCCATTGAGCCATAGTTTTCATATGGTTCCCATCATTGGAAGCAGTGCACATCACTGCTAGTCTATTTGAATGTATACATGTCTGTGATTGGTTCTTTTGTTCTATTCATGTATTGTATTGTATTAGCTGTATTTAACATATCCTTATATGGTCATCTGCTGGGTGGAGCTCACGCCCTGTGAGCTCACTTCCTATGGAGGAGGTCACATGTTGTGACATCACTTCCGGCTGGGAGTTTAATAAAACCTGTGAGGGCGTCGGCGGTCAGTCTTTGCTGGGATGCCTTGATGATGAGACCAGTCTGGTGATGCTTCTTGATTTGTATGAATGGGGATCGAATGGAAGGTGAGTGAATTTTAGCTTAAGATGCATTATATCATTGAGAAATGTGTTACTATTAGAGACAAGATATTTGGCTGTGTGCTCTGCGTACAGCCAAATTTCTATGACAGCGTGGCGAGTCAGGACCCAGGAATAGATGGGGCCTCCTTGGGCATCGTGTCGAGATGGGAGAGAGTGGATCTATGTTCCGATGCACGGGGGGGGCTCTGCAAAAGAACAAAGTTTTCGTCTTTTTGAAATGATGCTGGCTGGAAGAGATCGTATGTGTGTGTTTGTGATTTTGTCATGGATCGTATGCCTGTGAATTTGATCGTGTGTGCCTGTGTGGGTATGCCTGCGTGTGCCTGGGTGTGCCTGGATAAAGAGATTTTTACCGCTCCAGGTGAACACGCTCCAGCAATTTGTAGTATCAGGACTACCGTGGGTGCCAGCAATGCACGTAGCATATAGAGAAAAAAATAAAAAACATGGACAGCCGCACTCCAAAAAAACTTTGACGGTCGCCTTTATTGTAAAAGATGGAAGATCACACCAAAAATCATCACAGCATAGCCGGGGTAACAGCTTACATGTTTCACACTGAAGGTCAGTGCTTAATCATAGCACTGAGCTATGATTAAGCACTGACCTTCAGTGTGAAACATGTAAGCTGTTACCCCGGCTACGCTGTGATGATTTTTGGTGTGGTCTTCCATTTTTTACAATAAAGGCGACCGTCAAAGGTTTTTTGGAGTGCGGCTGTCCATGTTTTTTATTTTTTTCTCTATATGGGTGTGCCTGGATGTTTGTGTGGGGAAGCTGCGGGATGCATATGGAAACTGTATATTGTATATGAAATGAAGGTATAGATGTGGGATTTAGTGCAGCCTGCAATATATGTGGGCAGCTGAGCCATTTGTATTTTTCAAAGTCTGGTCCCTGTGTGCCATGTGCTTTAGTGGGGGAGGTTACTCTCTGTAAATAGCATGCAGGAGTTTTGTGTTGGAGGGGCTACGCCCTCAGGGATGATAATCTGAAGTTCTGAGAAAGCATACAAGCAATATTATACGGTGTGTGTGGTGATATGACCTTTGTTGTTTTTAATGTTGCGCATGTAACTAACATTTCTTGAATGTGCTTTTTAGTTGGCCAAAGGGTCTGAGTTGAAGTAGCCTAAAGTGTGTGAAGATTGTTCTTAAAATGTTTGTAAGTGTACATGTGGTGTCTCAGGTGTGTGGCTTTGTAGAGAAAGATTCTAGGGAAGAGATCCTGGTTTTGGCGGGAAAAACTGCATTTGGTGGCCATGTTGTCCATGCGGCTTGTCGGCCATCTTGAGAGATGCAGTTTCTCTTTAGCCTGTGGGTCATCCTATAAGGGTGCAGCCACCTTTCCTTTGGGTGTGATACCATGTGACCGTGCTGTGGCATTCGTCGGCTATCTTGTTGGTGGGATTTCACAGCTTTTGGGGCAGATTTTGATGTTTGGTGCGAATTTAGTAGGGCGGTCTTTTCTGTGTTGGAATCTGGTGGACACCATTTTTGTTTTCCTTTGTGTGTGGGAACCCATGTGGTCTTGTGTTTTATATTTAAGTGTTCATTTGATGTCCCATGTTTGTCAGTTTTTGGCTGGTAGGGAAGTTTGTGCTGATTTTGTCGAAATCAAAAACTGCATTGCATGCGTTAATGGCGCCATTTTGTTGTGGCCTGTTTTTTTTTTTTGTCGGCCATCTTGAGAGGCTGTTTTGTTTGATGTTAAATTCGCTAGTTTGAATGTTTTTTCTAAGCATCGCCTTTTGAGTTGAGTAGAGTGGTATCTTGATATAGCGCGGTCTTGCCCCGAGGGGTCCCGACGCGCTTGCGGACACATGCACATGCTGAGGCCCATTTATGGACGGGATCTGGTTGACCTACCAGCATGTCTTTGGAGTGTGGGAGGAAACCGGAGTGCCCGGAGGAAACCGACGCGGGCACGGGGAGAGCATGCAAACTCCAGGCAGATGGTGTTGGGTTGGGGATTTCTCTGTTTTCATTTAAGTGAATGTAAGCTATTGCAGGTTTAGCTGACTTTGCAGTATAAGAGCGGCGGTTTTTGTATTGGATTTTGGTTTTAAGTGAAATCCCTACCTTACACTGAATTTTGATAGATTGTAAGACTAACTTTAACAGAGTTTTTGTACAGTGGTGTGTGTTTTTATGTTTAAATATTTGGGAGTTTGCCAGAAGGCAATTCATTGTTTTTGAAGCTTGTACTGTAAAGCCATCTTTTGGCGGGAGTTTGTATTTGAGTCTCAAAACTTGTGGTTTGACTTCCAGGGGGTGTTTGGGTCAGGGGGGATTCCCTCCATTTGCAAAAGGGGGGTTTGTTCCATCATTTCCTTGACAAAGGTTTTTTTTAAATTGTTGAAATATATATGATGTTTAGCCATGGATTTCCTCCCCCTCCCTCTTCCTGTACGTTGATATGTAAATAAACCAGTTTTTGTTTTTTTTGAGAGCTGAGCATGCCACAGGAAGTTTTTTTCAGCATTTATGTATCAGCAGGAAGTTGGTGGGAGGAGCTTGGGGTCTTCTGAAAGGTGGGCAATGAGATTTGTGCTTGGAAGGAAGATGGAAAGCATTTTGGTGTTTGAAAAAGGGTGTTTTATATTTTGTTCCAGTTTTGTGAAGTTTTGTACTGTAATACAGTTTTGGGTAGAGAGTAGTACGGGGGGCATCACCATTATTGTTGTAACATCTAGATGCAGGTAGAAAGAAGCCACATTGCTCTGTAGGTGGTAAATAGGGATGAGCCGAACAGGTTCGGTTCGCACCAGAACCTGCGAACAGACCTAAAGTTCGCGTGAACTTTAGAACCCTATTAAATATGTAGCGGGTGGTTACATTTAGGGTGAAGCATCTGAGTGGTAACTAGGCTCAGATGCACTAATTGTTAGGTTTCATGGACCATTTCTGTCCCTGGGAGATGGTACTGGTGTGTAGTTCCCTGGGGCCTATAGGTGGCGCTGTTGCCATGGGCCCAGGTTGAACCGCAGTACAAGGTTGTGCCTTTTTTTGTCCCCTCTTGGCAGCAATAAGGCAGGGCGGGGAACCTGCTGTGCCTGTCGGGAGAGGATATAAAAGGGGGCGGCCATCTTCCAGAGGGGTGGGTTCCCTGCTCAGGCACCTTAGGCCTGGGTGCGTGTGTGTCGCCTCCGGGTGCCCTAGGCCCGGAGGCCTGATCGGGTGGTCTCCGGGTGGCCTAGGCCCGGAGACGGAGCTGCTGTTCCATCTCAGACACCTTCAGTCTGGGGTGAGGTACTTTGGAGAAAGGCCCGGAGCCCAGCAGCCTTCGGCTGGGATCCGCCAGGGACCGAGACTCCCAGGGATCTGCCTTGCGAGGGGACCTGAATCCAGGACGAGGAGGCCAGGGAGGTGACCCTTTCTGAAGACCCAGCGCAGAGTCGTGGTGACAGATGGGGCCTCTGGTAACTCTCCGGAGGGATGTTCTTGTCCTGTAAAGGGCCAGTTTACGAACGGAAGGAAGTGCGTTTTCTTTAAGTCACGGTGGCAGTGACACTACGCACCCAAGGTCAGTGGCAGTCATCTTTTTCACCCGGTCAGTGGCAGTGACCAACTTCAGGGTCTGTGGCAGAGACCGTGCGCCAAGCCTGTTCGTGATAATCGGAACAGGAGAAAACCCAAATTCAAGTTTGTACCTGGACCTTCTTTCACCTTATCTGACCTGTGTCTTGTCCCAACCTGTCTGCTCTCAAAGAGACTGTTTATTGTGCTAAAAGAATAAATAAGAGTTTGACCTTTCAGTTGGTGTGGACAGTTGCTTACTGGGGAGAACTAAAGGCTTGTTTCTGACTACCACAGAAACGAGGTCAGCACTGAAGGTTTTTAAACACTGGCTGCAAGCAGGCCTGAGAAACTAACACCGCTCAACCTCCCATTCAGGAGGGTACGGGCTTGTGGTGCGGTGTGCCTCATTCTTTCCTGCGGAGGAGCCAAGCAGAAAAAAAGCAGGTAAAGTCTGGGGTTGGTGCGCTACAAATACAATGGACTCGAACGTTCGAAATCTAAAGTGCTAATTATAAAGTCTAATATGCAAGTTATTGTCCTAAAAAGGGTTTGGGGACCCGGGGTCCTGCCCCAGGGGACATGTATCAATTGTGGGCGATTAGCTTGTGGGGATCACCTTTTCTCAGAATGAAGGTCAGCGTACAGGCAGTTTCTTTAAAACCTAGCGTATTGCCAGCTTTATTTACATGTGGTTTGCAATAGTCATACAAAATAAACAAAACAGTAAATCAAGTCCTTGCCGTCCGGCACTAAACTAAAAAGTAACCGCTCTTTATACGGTGAGGGGCTGGTCCCCGTCACCCACAAAACACAAGGTGAAGCAAACCTTTCTTTTCCAATCCAACAAACAGAGCTCTTCTGACTCAGGTTCCCCTCTGAGTCTTAGGCCAGAGCACTGCTGTGTTCTCTTCCTGGTCTTTTAACTTCCACCTGAGTGTGGACTCAGGTGGACCAGAACATCAGGACCGGAACCGAGCCTGCCACAGAGGCTGGAAAAACCGCACCGGATTCCCGTTCAGTCCCTTACAATGGACCGAATGCGAGGTGAAATGTAGCGATTGTCATGTATCTCACCTCGCATACCGTCACATATCCTCCCCCTCTGCTCAAGCCCCTGCGGCTGAGCACTTGACCCAGCCATACAGTGCACGCGGGAGAGGGCATAGGCATTATCCTGGAGTTTGCCCGGTCTGTGCTCAACCGTGAATTTAAAGGGCTGTAAAGCCAGGAACCACCTGGTCACACGGGCATTTTTCTCCCTGTTGTCACACATCCACTTCAGGGGTACATGGTCAGTGACCAGCCTAAATGACCTCCCGAGTAGATAATACCTCAGGGAGTCTAAGGCCCATTTAATGGCGAGACACTCCTTTTCAACAATGGCATAGTTCCTTTCGTGCTTGTTCTGCTTCCGGCTCAGGTATACAACCGGGTGCTCCTCACCATTTCTGTCCTGCGACAGTACGGCCCCTAGGCCCACCTCAGAGGCGTCTGTCTGTACGACAAACTCCTTTGTGAAGTCCGGGGTCACCAGCACCGGTAGTGCACAAAGGGCCTGTTTTAATTTCTGAAACGCCTTCTCGGCCTCAGGGTTCTATTTGACCATGACAGACCCTCTGCCCTTCGTCAGGTCAGTCAGAGGGACGGCAATGGTGGCAAAATCAGATATAAACCATCGGTAATACCCCGTAATGCCTAGGAAGGCCCAAACTTGTTTCTTGTTTACGGGTTGGGGCCATTTTTGAATTGCCTCAATCCTTTTGGTCTGAGGCTTGACAAGTCCCTGACCAATAACGTAGCCAAGATACTTGGCCTCCTCTAGGCCTATGGCACCCTTCTTTGGGTTAGCCGTGAGGCCTGCTTCCCTAAGGGAATCTACCACTGCCTGTACCCGTGGCAGGTGAGATTCCCAAACTGGGCTGTGGATGACCACATCGTCCAAATAAGCAGCCGCATACGAGCGATGTGGTCTCAAAGTTTTGTCCATCAATCTTTGGAATGATGCAGGGGCCCCATGCAGACCAAAAGGCCTCCGCTTGTACTGAAACGAGCCCTCAGGAGTGGAAAAGGCAGTCTTCTCCTTGGCCGATTCAGTTAGCGGTATTTGCCAATAGCCTTTTGTTAGGTCTAGGGTCGTTATATAGCGAGCCTGTCCCAACCTGTTCACAAGTTCGTCGACCCGGGGCATCGGGTATGCATCGAACTTGGACACACTGTTGAGTTTCCGAAAGTCATTACAAAACCTGATAGTGCCATCAGGTTTTGGGACCAGTACTATGGGGCTCGACCACTCAGTGTAGGACTCTTCTATCACATCTAACTCCAACATGTCTTTAATTTCTTTTGCGACTGCCTCACGCCTGGCCTCTGGGATTCTATACGGCTTCACATTTACCCGAACCCCTGGTTCCGTCACTATGTCATGTTGGATCATGTTGGTCAGTCCGGGTAAGGGGGAGAAAAAGTCACTATTTTTATGCACAAACGCCCTAACGTCACTTTGTTGTGCCACGGACAGGGTATCCGTGATGGGAACGTCAGGTGTCACGGGTAACCGGTCGGTTGGAGTTGGAGGCGGGGACGTGGCCAGTAAAGTCTCTCGGTCCTTCCAGGGTTTTAAGAGATTCACATGGTAAATTTGGTGTGGTTTCCTTTTCCCTGGCTGGTAGACTTTGTAGTTTACCTCCCCCACCCTTTCGACAACCTCGAAGGGACCCTGCCACTTGGCTAAAAACTTAATTTCCACCGTTGGAACCAATACCAACACTCTGTCCCCAGGGCTGAAAGTATGGACCCTGGCACTTCGGTCATAGACCCTCCTTTGGGCCTCCTGGGCTCGCTCCATATGTTCTCGCACCAGGGGTAGGACAGCTGCGATTTGATTCTGCATCAAGGAGACATGCTCTATGATGCTTCTATATGGGGTTGCCTCACCTTCCCATGTTTCTTTAGCAACATCTAGCAGCCCCCTGGGATGCCTACCATACAAGAGTTCAAAGGGGGAATAGCATGTGGACGCCTGCGGAACCTGACGTATTGCAAACATAAGATACGGCAGCAAAAAATCCCAGTTTCTCCCATCTTTGTCGACCACCTTTTTTCAGCATACTTTTCAAAGTTTTATTAAATCTTTCAACCAGACCATCCGTTTGGGGGTGGTAGACAGAGGTACGGAGATGGGAGATTTTGTATAACTTACAAAGCTCCTTGGTAACCTTGGACATAAAGGGGGTGCCCTAATCGGTTAAGATCTCTTTTGGGATCCCCAGTCGACTAAAGACATGGACCAATTCCTTGCCGATAGCCTTAGCAGAGGTATTGCGCAAGGGTATGGCCTCAGGATAGCGAGTCGCATAGTCCAGAATCACCAGAATATGCTGGTGACCGCGGGCATATTTCACAATCGGCCCCACCAGGTCCATGCCAATCCGCTCAAAGGGGACCTTGATTATTGGCAGACGAACAAGGGGGCTGCGAAAATAGGGTGACGGTGCCGACATTTGGCACTCGGGGCACGATTCGCAGTACTCCTTGACATCTGCATGCAACCCGGGCCAGAAAACTCTCTGGGCGATTCTCTACCTGTTTTTTTCAACACCGAGATGCCCCGCCATTACATGATCATGGGCCAGGTCTAGCACCACCCTGCGGAAGAGTTTGGGAACTAGTAGCTGTTCTACCTCGTCCTCTCCATGTTTTATCACTCGATACAATAAATTGTTTTTAATTGCCATCCAACATCTTAACGTTTTTCCCTGGCTCTCATGAGGGTGGCCTCTCGTAGTTGCTCGGTACAGAAATCCTCTCTCCTGACCTCTAAATCGGGTACCACATTTTGGCTACTCTCAATGTCAGGGTCAGAGGGGTTCTCCTGTTCGTTACCCTCAGACTGGGAGCTAGCTTCCAGGTCCTCCGGCTCCCCAGCCATGACAGGGAAAGGAAGAGGGTCTCCGGCTTCCTCGATCCCACTAACAGCATCCCCTTCCCTTTGGCAAAAAGGGTCTGGTGAGAGTTCCCGTGCTTCCCCAGCAGGGGGAGCTCTATCTACCAGCCTCCCTTTGCTCTCCCATAAATTCCAGAAATGGGGAAAATCTCTTCCCACTAAAGCTTCGTGAAGCAGTGAAGGTACCACCTCCACTGAATGTGTTACACTGCCCCAGCGGGTATCAACCTCAACCACCGCTGTCTGGTAGTCTTGAGTGTCCCCATGGATGCAAATTACCCCAATAGTACTGGGGTGTAGTTTTGTGGGGTTCACACAATCACTCCTGACTAGGGTCACCACACTACCAGAGTTTAGCAGGGCTGTCAGTGGCTTTCCATCCACTGAAATAACACACATATGTTTTTCAATGCGACTCTGACATGATGCAGTACATGTGACCTGTGCAAAGAAATGCGTCTTTTCATATAAGCATAATAGCTTTGCATAGGTTCATTATTTATAGGACAGTTTGCAGCAATATGCCCTAATGCATGGCAACGAAAACACCTTATATGCTCAACCCCCAGTCCTCTCAACGGTCCCAAAGACCTTCCTGGCTGCTTTGGCCAGTCTCCAGGTCTAGGAACCACAGTCTCATCAGTTGGAACAACAGTCTTATCAAATCTCTCCAAGCTCTTGGACCCCGGAACAGTCTTACCAGAACCGCCGGGAGATCTTGCACCCCTAGACACACCGAAGTAGGGCGTAGATGGATTCACCAAGTCCTCAGTATCACTGTACCTCTCCACTAGGTCGACCAGTTGGGCTGCAGTTTTGGGGTCGCCCTGTCCGACCCACTTCCTCAGAGCAGCAGGGAGCGCACGCAGATATCGGTCCATTACCACACGCTCCACGATCTGCGGGCCTGTCAAGGTCTTTGGCTGCAACCATTTCTTGGTGAGGTGGACCAGGTCAAACATTTGTGAACGGGGTGGCTTGTTGCTGGAGTAGGACCACTGATGCACCCGCTGGGCCCGGATTGCCATGGTGACACCCAAGCATGCGAGTATCTCTGTCTTTAGAGTCTCATAGTCCTGGGCCTTATCGGGTTATAGGTCAAAATAGGCCTTTTGGGGTTCTCCTGTTAGAAATGGGGCCAAGAGACCCGCCCACTGCTCTTTTAGCCATCCTTCCCAGACAGCAACTCTCTCAAAAGTCGCAAGGTATGCCTCAACATCATCAGCAGCTGTCATTTTTTGAAGGTGGTAGGATGCACGTATCATCTTTGCTTCCACTGGCACAGGAGGTGCAGACCTCTTTTTCAGTTCCACCAGAGCCTCTGCTAACTGCCGGTTCATCTCCTGCTGGGCCGCCTGTTGTGCTGCAGCAGCCTCTGCGACTTGGCAGTTGGTTTCTCACTGAGCTGCATTGGCCTGTAGCAGGGCCTTTATCATTTCCTCCATCTTCAGAAAAGTGCCCGCTGAATCCATCACGTGTAGGAGATTAGCTTTTCTCAGAATGAAGGTCAGCGTACAGGCAGTTTCTTTTCTTTAAAACCTGGCGTATTGCCAGCTTTATTTACAAGTGGTTTGCAATAGTCATACAAAATAAACAAAACAGTAAATCAAGTCTTTGCCGTCCGGCACTAAACTAAACAGTAACCGCTCTCTATACAGTGAGGGGCTGGTTCCCATCACCCACAAAACACAAGGTGAAGCAAACCTTTCTTTTCCAATCCAACAAACAGCTCTTCTGACTCAGGTTCCCCTCTGTGGACTCAGGTGGACCAGAACATCAGGACCGGAACCCAGCCTGCCACAGAGGCTGGAAAAACCAGACCGGATTCCCGTTCAGTCCCTTACAATGGACCGAATGCGAGGTGAAATGTAGCGATTGTCATGTATCTCACCTCGCATACCGTCACACAATGCAAAAAGAAATTTTAAAAACAGCAGTTTTTTCGGGAGCAGTGATTTTAATAATGCATAGAGTGAAACAATAAAAAGTGAAATATTCCTTTAAATTTCGTACCTGGGGGGGGGTGTATAGTATAATAATAAAAAATATGCTGCGCAAAGATAAAAACGTGATAGTGACAATGAATGCTAAAATGAACAGAACTTCCAATAATCTCTGTAGGTTTGATCCCACATCTAAAAGGAAAAAAGGTTAGGTCCAAAGTAAAGAAACCCCCGGAACTGCAACTGGAACAGGGTCAGTGTAGGGGGAACATGACAGGGTGTTAAGGGTATCCAGGCAGTAGAGGGTTAAGGCATGTAGAGGTGGTAATACAGGTGTCCTTATTGGTCAATTAGGGGGTGTGTGGGGGTGGAGCAGTACAGTTATTAGGCTGAGGAAGTGGGTGGAGCTCTAACAGTTTAGCCGGGCAGCCAGTGAAGGACATTAGGACTCCTGGGTGGTGTTAGTTAGTTTGGTCATGAGGGAGCTGGAGAGCCTCATATCTCAGCTCAGGGCTGCGGTCGATGTCCATGGCGCAGCGTGGGTGCATGGCCAGGTCGTGGCTTCCCCACAAGGGGTCCCGCAGAGGCATCCCCAGCCGGGGGGGCCTGCGCTACCACGTGCTTGGCGGTCCAGGCCGCCGGAGCGCTTCAGTCATGACAGGACCCCTCGGGCTCAGCGCCGCACCGGGAGCCCGCCTACGGACCCTTCAGGCCCCCCTGCCAAGCACCGCTGGCTGGGGCGGGGGGTTCGCCTGGGAGAAATCCCCATCTCAGGCGGAGCCCACGGGGGATGGGGTCATCCCGGTGAGTCGATTCGGGCCCATCCTCCATCGTCCGGTTACCGGAGCGAGCGGCTGGCGAGGTACCAGTCGGCACGTCTGCCCGGCGTGGGAGGGGGAGAGATGCGGCCTCTGGCCTGTCGCCTGGTGCGGCTGGACGCTCGTCCCGGATGGTGTGGGGAGCGGCGATGGAGGGCGGGCACGTCTGCCTGCAGTGGAGTCAAGATGGCGGCGCCCGCCTCCGGGTCACGCGCTGTGTCCGGGAGTTCGGGACTGGACGGGGCGCCTGTCGTCGGTGGTGGCGGGAGGCAGCGTTCAGGTCGGTGGAAGGAACCCAGCGCTTCAGCTGTGAGGAGCACGTCTGCGGCAGGCGGCGGAAGAGGACAGTCGGCCGAGCGGAGGTTGGTGTAGCCCGTGGTGCCAGAGCGTCAGTCAGGAGCGGACTACAGCAGCGCAGAGGACGGGGACCTGGCTGATGAGGATGCAGGAGCGGCGGGGGAGTTCGATCCGGCGGCTGGCGGGGTTCCCTGCCCCTTGCAGCCTGGTGAGTGTGATTCTGGGATTCTTCCTTTCCTTTCTCTCTCTCTGTTGGCTGGGGGTTAGGCCCGGGGTGGGGGGACTGGGGTCCAGGACTCAGAAGGGCTCTCCTGGGAAGTGCTGGAGGGCTTGAGGGTGATGTTGCTGAACTTGGATAAGGGGTTGGGGTGCAGGGTGGTGCAGTAGTGATGCCGTGGGACAACCCAGGACCTTTGGGGGAGTCGACGCCGTACATCATTCTCTCTGCTGCGCCGCAGCAGTTTATGGAGGCGCCGCAGGCACTGTGCCCTGCGGCTTTGGGTGAGTAGTCCAACGAGGACAATGAATTGGTCAGGATGAGTTTGGCGGACTGACCAAGTGCGAGGTCTAGGTTGAGGGGCCCCTTGGGGCGCACCTTCAGCCGGAAGTGGGGGAAAGGAAAATAACGGACTTGGCAGGGGGAGTGTGTGGAAAATCTTTCCCTTCTCTTGCTAGACAATTCGACCTTGATCGGGTGAAATCGGAGGAGAGCAGGAAGGAGAACGAGGTAGAAGCGTGGGTACAGACTTATTCCTCGCACGTTTGCCTACTGGTTGCAGGCGTTTGCGATTTTTGGCCGGCTTGGCTAGGACAGACAGTTCCGGCAACGCAAGGCGGTTTGCTCTGCGATTCGCTGGGATCACAAGGACATTGGCCTCTGGATGCAGCCGATGACCCCGGCTAAGGTGGGGAGCCAGTCGTTTCCAGGGGGGGCTGGTGGAGCTTCCACCGGGTACCGGCGGCCGCTAGGAAGAAAGGGGTTTGCTGGCAATTTAATGACAGCTCTTGCCGATTCGGGCCCACCTGTCGTTTCAAGCACGAATGTTCCGGGTGTGGCGGGAACCATTCGCACGCAGGGTGTTTCAAGGCTGGAAAGGGGCATGCAGGCGGGGCGCCTGGTAAAAGGGCCGACTCCGGTGGGGGGGGAAGGATGCTTCCTTTCCCAAGTGGGTTTCCGGATCGGGAGTCGGCTCGACTCTTGGGGGAGGAGTTTACGGTGGGTTTCCATATCCCTTGCGCGTTGCCAGTTGTTCCTCCCGTGGCTCCGGACTTGCGGTGGGCTCTCCAGATCCCGGTGGGGGTGTCGGGGACACTTCTTAAAGGGGTTTCTCTGGGTGGGCTGAGCGGGCCATTTTCCGCTCCTCTACTTCCGGGCCTGGTGTTGCCTCCTCTGGGGGTGGTTATCAGGAAGGAACCGGGAAGTACCGTTTGAGCCATCATCTTTCCCATCCGACAGGGGGCTAGGTCAACGATGGTATTGTTCCGCAAGCCTGGGCGGCCACCTATACGTCGTTGGACGTGGCGGTGGCATGGGTTCGGAGGTACGGACGGGGATCGTTGTTGGCCAAGGCGGACGTGGAGGCGGTGTTCTGCCTGCTTCCTGTTCATCTGGACAGTATGCACCTCTTGGGTGGTAGGCGGAACGATTCTTAGTTTGTCTATCGTTGCTGCCTATGGGGTGTTCCATTTCTGGTGCACTGTTGGAGGCATTCAGCTCGTTTGTCGACTGGGTCATGCGGGATGTGTCCGGCCTTGGCTCCGTCATCCACTACCTGGATGATTTCTTGTGTGTTGGGCCACCGGATTTCTTCCATACGTGCGGTGTTGCTGGGGGACGCTTCAGCGCATTGCGGGCTGTTTCGGGATTCCTTTGGCTCCAGAGGAGACAGAAGGCCCGGCGACGGAGCTGATTTTCTGGGCATTAAGATAGTTTTCGTGGACATGGAGTGTCGTTTGCCCGAGGACAAGCTGAGGGCGCTGCGGCACGGGGTGGCTAGCAGGGCCGGCAGGCGGAAGGTCAGGGTGCGGGAATTGCAGTCCCTGCTGGGAAACCGAATTTTGCTTGTTGGATACGTCCGATGGGCAGGAATTTTTGCCGGCAGCTATCTTGGGCTACGGCGGGAGTCAGTGGACCGCGGCATTGCGTCCGTTTGTCTGGGAGTCTCTGGGGGTCAACTTTTTGCTGACTTACAAGGGACGGTCGCTCTGGATGTCAGGGCCGGTGAGCAATCCGGTTTGCTGTGCTTACGGATGCGGCAGGTTCGGTGGGCGGTGGCGCGGACCATTGATAACAACATCTCGGCCTCCTCACTGCCGGGGGTGCGCCTCTTGCGCCATTTGTTTTGTTGTGTCTCCGATAGGGGGCTTTGATACATCCTGGTCATGTACCGGGGGTTCATAACAAGATTTCGGATGACTGGTCTCGTTCGCAGTGGACGGAGTTTCGAGTGTTGGCCCCGGAGGCGGAGCGGCGTGGAACACCTTGTCGACCGAGGATTTGGAGGATAGTGTTGGAGTCGCCGCAGGATTGATCTAGGATTCCCTGAGTGCAGCTACGTGGGAAGCGTATTTCAGAGCATGGAAGGAGTGGAATGCATTACTGGCGGAGGTTGGGGATGGGGGGATACTTTTTCTGTGGTGGTCTATATTCTGTGGAATTGTGTTCGGGGCGTGTCTGCATCAGCGCTTGAATGGAAAGTGGCGGGCCTGGCGTTTCGGTTTAAGTTGCGGGGTGTGGGGGATGCCACAAACTCTTTTATGGTTCGCCAGGCTGGGAAGGGATACCGCAAGGGCTGTAGGTCCCGGGATTCCATGCGGCCAGTGTCGTTTGCCGTGTTGAGGGCGGCCCTGGGACGGCTGGGATTGTTTTGTTCGTATGGCTATGAACAGGCTTTGTTCCAGGCAGCCTTTTTTATTGGCTTTCTTCGGGGCCCTTAGGCTGGGTGAGCTGGCCAGCCCTTCTAGAGCTGTCACGGGTGGGGTTTTTTGTGGGAGGAGGTGGTGTACTCGGAGTATTCGGGTCAGATGGGAATACGTCTTGCCAAGACGGATCAGTTATGGAAGGGGGCACAGTTGGAATTGTTCCGGGGCACGGAGACGGGCCTTTGCCCGATGGGTGCGTTTTGTTCGCTTCGCGGACTTCCGTCCGCATATAGCAGGCCCGTTCTTGGTGCCTGCAGATGGGTCTCGTTTATCGCGATTCAAGTTTGGGGCTGTCTTTAGGAAGTGTCTGGGGGTGGTAGGTTTGGATCCCAAGCATTGTGGGTCTCACTCTTGTCGCATCGGTGCGGCTACCGAGGCATTTCGCTGGGGTTGGCCGTGGCTGCGGTCCGGTGGTTTGAGCTAGTGCAGAGATAGCATAGTGGTCAGGATGGTAGGCTTCCATCGGTGAAGTTGTGGGTTCTAATCCTGGTGACAGTATATTTAGGAGGTGGGAGTCCGACAGGTACCTGTTGTACTTCATGCCACATTTTATGTAGGTAATAGGGGGGGTGCTGGTTCGTGGGTCGGGTTGTGCCCTGCCAGGGTCTTGTGTGTGTTTCCACCCTTTCTCTTCTGTTTGTGTATGTTGTGTATTGCTGTTTCCCAGTTTGCCGGTGGGTGGGACTGTGTTGTATGGTTTTGCTTACAGGTCGGAGATGCTTCGTGGGAATTTGGGGGGCACTCTTACGTATACTGGTGAGCCAGGGGGCGGAAGTCAGGCTTGGGGCCAGGCAACTGGGGCATTCCCCGTAAATTTGGCAGTGTCCGCTGGATAGGGGTCCGGGGCGTGATATGGAATCAGGTGGTGCCCGAAGCTACTAGGTTTTCCCGTTGAGGTAGGCCACTTGACATTTTAGTTGTTCACTCAGGGGGCAATGATCTGGGCGTCAGGGCTTCCAGAGAGCTCATTCGTGACATCCATTTTTATTTTCTCCGGCTTAGTGTGATTTTCCGCGTACATTATTGGTCTGGTCGGATATCGTGGATCGCACTGTGTGGCGAGAGGCCAGATCGGTGGCAAGGATCAACAAAGATTGGGTGACAGTTGACAGAGAAGTGGGGGATGGAGTGCAGAGGGCTTTTTCGGGTTTGGTGGGGGCGCACAGGTGTAAGGAGTCACACCTGCGGCGCTGTGGCGTTTTTGGGGTCCTTGGCGGTGGTATAATTAGGTTCATTTGGGTAAACGGTGGGGAACCATCTCAGGTATGGTATCCTCGAGTGGGAACGATTCACTGGCTAGTGAACGGAGAGCGGTAAGGACCCTGGGTGGCTGAGGTCAGCTGGGTTTAGGCCCTGAGTCTATAAGTAGCGACTGGGGTGGCAACTCAGCTAGGTGGTGCCTCGGACACAATAAAAAGGGGGATGTTGGAGTGGTACTGTCAAGGACCTTAAAAATCATTATGTCTGTTTTTTGTTTGGTCAATTGAAATGTTATGATGGTTAATATAATGATAACATTTTGCTTTGTTAATAAAAGGCTGGGCTCGGCCATTTACCCCAAAAGAAAGCTGGTGTGGTCTCTTACTCAGGTGAAGGCGCGGGTATCTGGAATAGCAATTAAGGGTTATGGTTAAGTGGCATGGTTAGCTCTTAGCTACCCTTGTCAAGAAACCCCCGGAACTGCAACTGGAACAGGGTCAGTGTAGGGGGAACATGACAGGGTGTTAAGGGTATCCAGGCAGTAGAGGGTTAAGGCATGTAGAGGTGGTAATACAGGTGTCCTTATTGGTCAATTAGGGGGTGTGTGGGGGTGGAGCAGTACAGTTATTAGGCTGAGGAAGTGGGTGGAGCTCTAACAGTTTAGCCGGGCAGCCAGTGAAGGACATCCCTCCCTCCCGCCCTAATAGTCTGTGTGGGTGTTGTAAATAATTTTGTTTGTTAATTTGGCGTTTTTGGGGTCCTTGGCGGTGGTATAATTAGGTTCATTTGGGTAAGCGGTGGGGAACCATCTCAGGTATGGTATCCTCGAGTGGGAACGATTCACTGGCTAGTGAACGGAGAGCGGTAAGGACCCTGGGTGGCTGAGGTCAGCTGGGTTTAGGCCCTGAGTCTATAAGTAGCGACTGGGGTGGCAACTCAGCTAGGTGGTGCCTCGGACACAATAAAAAGGGGGATGTTGGAGTGGTACCGTCAAGGACCTTAAAAATCATTATGTCTGTTTTTTGTTTGGTCAATTGAAATGTTATGATGGTTAATATAATGATAACATTTTGCTTTGTTAATAAAAGGCCGGGCTCGGCCATTTACCCCAAAAGAAAGCTGGTGTGGTCTCTTACTCAGGTGAAGGCGCGGGTATCTGGAATAGCAATTAAGGGTTATGGTTAAGTGGCATGGTTAGCTCTTAGCTACCCTTGTCATGTCCACAATATACTTCTCCTGTAGGGTATCTAAAAAATGACTGGTGTGGATAGCATAGAAAGTCTTATAATACAAATAATATAAAACATGTATGATAAAAACGCATGTCCAATCTTCTAAACATGCATCCGTGACATCAAACTGAAACACCACAGAACAGTGCTGATTTGGAATAGTGAAGAATCCACCACCTCTATTTAAACTGGCCGCTTACCGAAAGTACTGATTCCGGTATGAGATCACAAAATATGCCCCCAGTCTGGCTAATCTCTTCATGGCCAAGTGGGAGGAGGACGTAATTTATCATGACCGAAACCCTCACCTTGTGTTTTGGGCAAGGTATATCGATGACGTCCTCCTCCTCTGGGATGGTACTACTTCTTTGTGGATATTAACAACAATGAAAGAGGCATACGGTTTGTCCATGAAGCTAGCCAAGTCCAAATTCATTTTTTGGATCTTACCATCACCAAGAGCTGTACTGGTTTTCAAACCAAAACTTACTTCAAACAGACGGACCGAAATGCAGATATGTCCACTGAGGGCCAGTGTTTGCCATTTTATATACACTGTGGATTAAATCGATTTTGCTGGATATATGGATTGCAATACTGAATATGTCCACAGAGGGCCAGTGTTTGCCATTTTATGTATACTGTGGATCAAATCTATTTTTTCTTTTCTTTAATTAATAGTTTAATTTAACATAGAAGCCATCTATGTATTAGAATTCTGATATATTGCGTATTGTTTATTACCTATGTGTATTCACATCCTTTAGCAAGGGTCTGTTTAGCACATATAATATGCAGGCATAGCGAACTAATCGTTCATTTTGGCGCGCCCCTTGGATAGATGATCATAGGTTGGTCAGACGCTGAGTGAGCGTTTTACGATTTTTAGCCCACAGATTGTCTAGGTTGCCATTAGGGAATCAAGTATGGGCAGTTTTCCCATCTTCAAGATGGTGAACGGTGCAGCAGGGATGCCGAGAGGTCAGATTAGGGCGGATCCCATTGCTGTACACAGGCTATTTAGTGCGGTGAGTCAGCATGCCGCCCGTGCCCCTGGATGACGATACCTTTGTCGAAACGACGTAGGAAGGAGGGGCGTGCTGACGTCACCACACTTGACTATCGCACAAGTCCCAGAAGCGACGGGCAGTGAGAGCCGGCCGGCTTTGTAACATACCACCCGCTTATATACCTGATGTACATTGTAAGTGCATTTTTTTAATTATTTGAATAAAAAGTCCTATACTGGATTACGCTATGGAATGTCTTTTCTGTCTTATCATGGTGCGTTGGGACACCAGGAGTTCACCTATTTAAACATCAGAGGAACCAGGAGAGCTGATTTAAAGAGCCCTTGGCAGGGATAACAGCCACATGCGTGCACTGATCTCATACTGGGATCAGTACTTTCGGTAAGCGGACAGTTTAAATAGAGGTGGTGGATTCTTCACTATTCCAAATCAGCACTGTTCTGTGGTGTTCCAGTTTGATGTCACGGATGCATGTTTAGAAGATTAGACATGCGTTTTTATCATACATGTTTTATATTATTTGTATTATATGACTTTCTATGCTATCCACACCAGTCGTTTTTTAGATAGCCCTACAGGAGAAGTATATTGTGGACATTACTTTGGACCTAACCTTTTTTCCTTTTAGATGTGGGATCAAACCTACAGAGATTATTGGAAGTTCTGTTCATTTTAGCATTCATTGTCACTATCACGTTTTTATCTTTGCGCAGCATATTTTTTATTATTTGCCTTGTTGTGTGTGTCTCACATTTTTTGTTTGCTGCACAGATAAATATTCATTATTTTTATACAGACAGCGCAGTATACACACCCCATTATTATGGGGTGTATAGTATGCCTGTAAAGCAGCGCTTGTTTCCCTTGCTTAGAACTGTCCCTGCACAAAATGTCATTTCTGAAGGAAAAAAAGCCATTTAAAACCACTCGCGGCTATAATGAATTGTCGGCTCCCAGCAATACAGAGAAAAGTCATTGATAAAAAAAAAAAAATGCATGGGGGTCCCCCCAAATTCAATTACCAGGCCCTTCAGGTCTGGTATGGATATTAAGGGGAACCCTGCATCAAAAAAAAAAATGACGTGCGGTTCCCCCCAAAAATCCATACCAGACCCTTTATCCAAGCACGCAACCTGGCAGGCTGCAGGAGAAGATGGCGGGTCGAGAGAGCGCCCCCCCCTCCTTAACCGTACCAGGCCACATGCCCTCAACATGGGGAGGATGTCTACATGTTGATGGGGACAAGGGCCTCATCCCCACAACCCTTGCCCGGTGGTTGTGGGGGTCTGCGGGCAGGAGGCTTATCGGAATCTGGAAGACCCCTTTAACAAAGGGGACCCCCAGATCCCGCCCCCCCCCTATGTGAATTGGTAAGAGGTACATTGTACCCCTACCATTTCACGAAGAAAGTGTAATTTAAAAAAAAAAAAACACATAGACACCTTGGAAAAGTCCTTTATTAAAAATAAAAAATAAAAAACACATTCCAGCGATGTAATCCAATGTCCCGCGGCGATCCGATGTCCAGCACTGCAGTCTCCACTCGAAACATCATTGGCTGAGCGGACCAACACTGCGGAGGAAGTTCCCCATCAGGACCGCTCAGCCAATGACGTAGGCGGGGTCTGAGGTAGAGGTAGAGGGGGCGGGGGTGCCCTCGTATCTCAGACCCCGCCTACGTCTTGGCTGAGCGGACCTGATGGGGAACTTCCTCTTCAGTGTAAAAAAATGAATAGACCCGCCCCTTCTCACGTTCCCCATCAGGTCCGCTCCTGACGGGGAACGTGAGAAGGGGTGGGTCTATTCATTTTTTTACACTGAAGATGAAGTTCCCCATCAGGTCCGCTTAGCCAATGACGTAGGTGGTGTCTCAGATACGAGGGCGCCCCCTCGTACCTCAGACCCCGCCTACGTCATTGGCTGAGCGGACCTGATGGGGAACTTCCTCCGCAGTGTAGGTCCGCTCAGCCAATGACGTTTCCAGTGGAGACTGCAGCACTGGACATCGGATCACCGCGGGACATTTGATTACATCGCTGGAATGTGTGTTTTTTTTATTTTAATAAAGGACTTTTCCAAGGTGTCTGTGTTTTTTTTTACACTTTCTTCGTGAAATGGTAGGGGGCAGGATCTGGGGGTCCCCTTTGTTAAAGGGGTCTTCCAGATTCTGATAAGCCATCCTCCCCATGTTGAGGGCATGTGGCCTGGTACGGTTCAGGAGGGGGGGCGCTCTCTTGTCCCCCCCTCTTTTCCTGTGGCCTGGATTTTTGGGGGGACTCCATGCCATTTTTTTAAAAAATTTGGGGTGGAGTTCCCCTTAAAATCCATACCAGACCTGAAGGGTCTGGTATGGATATTTGGGGGGAACGCCACACATTTTTTTTTTTAATTTGCGGCAGGGTTCCCCTTAATATCCATACCTGACCTGAAGGGCCTGGTAATTGAATTTGGGGGGACCCCACGCATTTTTTTTTTTTATCAATGACTTTTCTATGTATTGCCGGGAGCCAACAATTCATTATAGCCTCGAGTGAGTTTTAAATTTCTTTTTTTCCTTTGGAAATTACACTTTGTGCAGGGACAGTTCTAAGCACGGGAAACAAGCGTGACTTTACAGGCATACTATACACCCCCCCCCCCAGGTACGAAATTTAAAGGAATACTTCACTTTTATTGTTTCACTTTAAGCATTAATAAAATCACTGCTCCTGAAAAAACAGTCGTTTTTAAAACTTTTTTTTGCATTGATACATGTCCCCTGGGGCAGGACCCGGGTCCCCAAACACTTTTTATGACAATAACTTGCATATAAGCCTTTAAAATTAGCACTTTAGATTTCTCCCATAGACTTTTACAGGGTGTTCTGCGGCTTTTCGAATTTGCCGCGAACGCCCCAAATTGTTCACTGTTCGGCGAACATGCGAACAGGCAATGTTCGAGTCGAACATGAGTTCGACTCGAACTCGAAGCTCATCCCTAGTGGTAAACGGGCGTAAGTGTTCTGTGTGGTTTAGTCTGGCGACGCAGTGTATGGGTGTATAGCGGAAAACGCTTGTGTATGCATACACTGTGAGGGGTAGAGGCCTAATTCGGGGGGTGATAACGCCTCGGTTAGGGTTTCTAGTTGGGGGACTGGACCAGATATAGTGGTTGTAGTCCGTCAATCCAGCGTACAAGAAGACACCGGGCGGTGCTCTCCGAAATGGGTGCAATGGTTTTCCTGGACGCAGGGATAAGACGATAAGTCAATTCGAATCGCCATGGACACAAGGAGGTCTGTGCAAAGGGAAGGAATGGAGGCTTCCCACAGTCAGACGGTTACACGGTGCACAAAGCCTAGTTTTGGGGCAAAGGCTGAACCCCAAAAAGATTAACATAGGTGGTCCGAGGATACTATTTTGGGTATCCCTCTGGAGTGGATGTAGTTCAACTGTGGCTTCAGAAATCTGTAATGATGAGTGTTGATGGAGGTGTAGTACACGTTTTTGTGATTCTCAGAGGAGGAACGGTGATTAAAATTCTCATGCCTGTTTGTTTGAACTTTGTATGGCTGGTCCATGCAAGGTTCTCGAGCTGCTCTCATGTTTTTCCCATTGTATTTTTTTCTATTGCTGAAAGAGTGAAGGCAGAATTCTGGCTGTTTTGTTTTTTCACTTTTGGTTTTGGAAACTATAAAGTATCTCCCCCACATTGAATGTTTGTATGTAGTAAATATGTTCGAACTTACCGCAGCGATGCTCCGATGCGTCGCGGCTGTTGTATTTTTGTAGGAACGGGAAAAGTAAGGGTTACAGAGGGTTTTGTTTGAATCGGTTTTAAAGAACGTCATTGACAATTTACCAATGTACAGGAATGTCATTATGGTTTGCCATTCTTTGCAGGTTAAATATGAAGGATAGAGTAATGATTTTGCTTATAAGTATTTTTCAGGTCCATGGAGTTTCTGAAAGAGTATGTACATAGAGAGCAGGTGTATTGTAGACAGCTGTACACATGGATAAATACATGAGTCTAAGGAGGTAAAAGTATCATAAGCTATTTCATTGTTTCTTGTTTCCTGCACCACGCATTTCTTCCTTCAATCTGTAATGAGGAAAAAAAATGGGGGGAGAAGTGATAAATGTAAGAATGACAGTTTTTTTCAAACAAATAACGTTAACCTCTGTAATTCTAACCAAGTTTGTGCCAAGACTGTCTTTTTTTGATAGAATTTGAATCGGCAAGCAGCAGTTTGGTGAAGTAGGTCCCCATCCCAGATGCTAAGAACCTTTTGTCAATGGTTCCAGACAGGTATTGTAAGCCACGCACAGGTTATGCAGTGACCACAGTTCCGATGTCTGGGTTATTGTCATATGAAGGTTGTTTGGAGGTAAATCAAAACCAGAGTCGTACTTTCCTCATTAGCTGTCACTTACATTCTCAGCTGATGTGGTGGGTGCGATCGCTGTGACATGAACTTCAAAATGTCTACCACAGGGTTCACAAGTCACTCCTGGACCCTGACACAATAACCGGTTTACATTCTTTCCAACCAGGTGACTGGGTCGTTGTAAAGAAGCTTGAGGGATGCGACTACGCCAGCCACTGCAAGATGCGGCTCAACCACACCAAAGAATTGAGTAGTATCTTCGTTTTTTTATATTTGTTTGTTTAGTAAATTTTAGCAAGATGAAAAGCATCCCAAGTTATTATTTAAAGTGTATTTCCTGACTAGCTCAGAAAGCGAACAGGACCAATTGCTGGGTCTGTTCTGAGTCTCCACCGAGTTTTAGTCCCCAGCGATGACAGCGGTACATGCCATTTATGATGTTATTATGGGTATGAGGAGTTTTGACAAACTAGTGAAGACTCCAAACGGACACTTGTCAATGGAATTTAACAAAGCATTTTTAGAGGGTAAAATTGGTTATAGTTTTAATAGCTCTGCCTCTTGTCGGTTTGGGACAACTAGGTAGCCCACAAGTGTGTTTGAACTTTAGTTTGTTTATGCGGATCTGCAGCTTATAAGGTAATTCCCCCAATGCAAGAGGTTCATGCGTGATGGTGAAACTCGCCCCAGCATCTTATGTCACGGCCGATCGCGAGGATCTGATGGCACGAGAAGGTAAGAATGGCAGGGACAGCTGGAAGGGAATTGTTCACCAACCCCGACCAGGTCTGGGCATGGTGTCCTGCATATACAAGGTGGGGGGGCTTGAGCTTAAGATACGATTGAACAATTCTCATCCATTGAGGATGGGATGGTTCATGTAACTGTTGAAGCCAGAGCTGTAGCTAGTGAAGGTTGGGAGTCCTTTTAAGGGTCTGGGAATCTTTGGGGATCTAATTTTTATTTTACGGCGGATCGTGGTTAAAGGAAGTGGGAATAAATATACTCATGTCGTTTTTTTTTATCCTTTCTATGTCGTGACGAAGTGCTCCTGTTGCCTGATTGACCAGAGCCCGAGCAGATGACCACATCTTCCTTGATGAGACGCCCGAAGCCGGACCCACGTACAAGACAGAGGATCACAGACCGATCGGCGATTACTACAGCTCGCCATGTCGTGTCCTCCTTATAAGTCATTCTCCTGAAGAACAGATTCTACATGTCAAGCCGTGTTTTCCTTTTCATGGACTTGTATAGACTGTAAGGACTGATTCATTTACAGGCGTAAGAAGGAGATCAAGTTTCATCTAAGGACACGTGGGAGCATATGACAAAAAAGGGAGGACTGTTGTGGAAAATTGTATTAATGTATGTTGTCAGATGTCCCCCAGTGTCGGTTTTGCTGCAATGCGCTCATGTGAGCGTATTCTCACATACAGACGTTGGTGGAAGACCAGTGGCGTGAAAATCTTCCTGTGGACACAGCGATGTTTGCTCTTTTAAGGACGTTTGTTTTATGCCTTGCCAAGGGACTGGCCACTTCTTGGCGTTGGCATTAAATGACTCAGAGCGGACAGATCTGCGTCTACGAGAACTATAGCATAACTATATGACAATTGTGGCCCATTGAGCCATAGTTTTCATATGGTTCCCGTCATTGGAATCAGTGCACATCACTGCTAGTCTATTTGAATGTATACATGTCTGTGATTGGTTCTTTTGTTATATTCATGTATTGTATTGTATTAGCTGTATTTAACATATCCTTATATGGTCATCTGCTGGGTGGAGCTCACGCCCTGTGAGCTCACTTCCTATGGAGGAGGTCACATGTTGTGACATCACTTCCAGCTGGGAGTTTAATAAAACAGCCTGTGAGGGCGTCGGCGGTCAGTCTTTTCGGGGATGCCTTGATGATGAGACAAGTCTGGTGATGCTTCTTGATTTGTATGAATGGGGATCGAATGGAAGGTGAGTGAATTTTAGCTTTTAGATGCATTATTTTATTGAGACGAAATGTGTTACTATTAGAGACAAGATATCTTGCTGTGTGCTCTGCATACAGCCAAATTTCTATGACAGTGGGGATTCGCCTAAGGTTGTTTTATTCCCAAACCCCTGATGTCTGAGTTTACAATAACTTCATGGAACGTGTGAGGTCTCAACTTTGCGGTTAAACGCTCTCTAGTATTCAGTGTTCTACAGAAGCACAATCCACAAATCTGTATCCTTCAGGAAACACATCTGCAGGGCACAAAGACCATCTGCCTTAAAAATGCTTGGGTGGGCCTGAACTACCACTCCACTTACTCGACATATGCTCATGGGGTCAGCATCCTAGTCCGGAAAACCCTGCCATTTCAGCTTCTAGAGGTCAGGACTGATAGGGATGGGAGGTTTATTATCGTTCATGCTAATATCTATGATAAGAATGTCGTGTTGGTTGGGATTTATATTCCACCGCCAGCCTCGAGCCAGGTCCTACATGAGATCATGCAAATTGTAGTACAATTAGACACTACCCTAGTTTTCCTTCTGGGTGACTGTATCTGACCATGCACCCTTATGCCTGTCTCTTGCCTTGACTACCACCCTGAGTCCCATCTCTGGCGATTGTCTAGATTCTGGGCTAATGACGAGCGCTTACAGGAACCCCTCACTGCTTCTATCTGTAACTTTTGGACTGACAACTCTGGCTCTGCCACCCTCCAGACCCTGTGGGACTCCTTTAAGGCCTGGGCTAGGGTGGAGTTTATCATAAGCATCTCTCGCCTTAAGCGGGAGGCTGCTCGATCCTTAGAGGACTTGGAGAAGAGTGCTACTGCATTGGAGGCTGAATTTGTCGCTACCCCAGATGATGAGCACTATCGGACATGGCGGCGGGCGCTGCGGAGTCTCTCCACAGCCAGAGTAGCCCAAGCCGATAAGGCCCTCCTGTACTCGGCCCAGAGGGTCTTTGAACATGGGGGGAAAAATGGGAAGCTCCTGGCCTGGTTGGCCAGGGGTACCATACCATCTACTCCCATTGGTTCCATTAGGGATAGCCAGGACCGGTTGACTACTGCACCAGATGGCATTAATCGCCGTTTTAGGGAATTCTTTCGAGACGTGTACTCCTCTCGGGCGGATTTTTCAGACTCGGACCTGTCCTCCTTTTTAGACCCCTTATTTATCCCCGTAATATCCGCAGAGGCTAGGGAGGGGTTGGAGGCAGATATTACCCTGGAAGAGGTGCATGTGGCCATGGGACATCTCCAGGGAGGGAAGGCCCCAGTGGCGGATGGTTTGCCATCTGAATTTTATATGAATTTTACGGAAATCCTGGCCCCTAAGCTCATCTCACTCCTCACTAAGTTTGAGACCTTGGAGACCCTGCCCGATTCAATGAATGAAGCTATAATTGTATTGGTGCCCAAGCCTGGCAAGGATCCACTGGATTGTGCATCCTTCAGACCCATATCCCTTTTAAACGTGGACGCAAAGATCTTTGCGAAGATCTTGGCCCTCCGACTGTCCCAGGTCATTGATGACTTGATTGGAATAGACCAAACTGGGTTTATGCCGGGTAAGGGAACTGATATAAAAATTGGACGCCTCTTCCTAAATCTTACCATCATGGTGTCCGTTTATTGGTGGTTTCAGGGCTCTAGATCTAATGCAGAGGTTTGTCTGGAAGCAAGCTGTCTTGGCTCGCTGGCTGACCTCCGTAATTTTACCTATAGGGACCCAGGGGAGTATGCGGAGATCCCGGGGCCTACACGGGCGACATGGGGGGTGTGGATAGCTGCTAGGCGATGCTATTTGAGACTGAATCAGTGGGGGAGCCCCTGCCTTGCCGCACTTCCGGACCTTCAGGTGCGGGTCCAATATGGTATCACAACTTTGAATCAAGTTGGCCCCCGGGGTGAGTTGCTACCTTTCTCGGAATTAATGCTCGCTCACCACCTGCCCCATAGGATGTGGTTTAGATACCTACAACTTAAACATGCGGCTAGAGCCCAGTTCCCTCAGCAGCCCATCCTCCAAGCTGACCCCATAGAGGAGCTTCTGGCACCGGGAGATCTTGCTAAGCCTCTCTCTACCCTCTACAGTGCACTCCTGAGCAAAGATTCCCCCAAGATGGAGAGACTGTGGGATGCTTGGCATAGGGACATACCCTCATTGGACAGGGAGGGTTGGGAAGACTGCCTAGATTACGGCCCCAAGCTGGTATTGCATCCAAGGATAAGCTCGTCCAGGTTAAATTCCTCCACAGAATCTACTATACTCCCCAAAAACTCCATCGCATATTTCTGGACAGAGACCCCATGTGCCCTAAATGTAAGACTCAAGTTGGTACTTTCCTCCACATGTTTTGGGACTGTCCCGTGATAGCGTCCTATTGGTCAGAGGTTTTCAGTGAACTCAATACGAGGCTGCAACTGTCCCTCCAGGTCTTACCTGAACTGGCCTTGTTAGGGGTCCACAAAGATGCACAGCGTTCTCACCATTAGAAATTACTGATCTTCTATCTTTTATTCTATGCTAAGAAAGAGATCCTTTTGAAATGTATCGGCCCCTCCCCCCGTCCCTTTGCTCCTGGGGAGGCACAGATCGATGCGGCCTTGCCTATGTATAGGATCACATACATTAACCGCGGTTGCCCGTGGAAATATGAGAAGGTGTGGGCTCCCTGGCTTTCCTCCTAATGGCCCTAAATCCTCGACTTCTGCAACCGCCGGGGAGGATGAGCGGGGTACGATTATTGGTGGATTTACCCTCTTTACCCTCACGAGTGATGTAATGTTGATTGATGTATTGCCTGATCCAAGATGTCTTCGGTATGTGATGTGTCTACCTCGCATGTACTGTTTTGTACCGTGTCAATGGGTATACTGTAATCTATGTTTTTTATGACAATAAGGCACCTTTGATTGTTAAAATATTTTTGCGAGATGGACAGCAACAAGTGAGAGAGACAGAGAAAAATATATTTTACCAAAACATGAAAACATTAAAAATTACTAGCATTCTTAAAAACAAAAAATATGAAGAAGAAGCAACATTGTTGCAAGGACAATTTATTTTAGAGAAATAAACAGCTCATCTCAAAATGAAAATGTATTTTATTGGGGAAATAACAAATTTACCATTATAATCAATGGTTGAAACTTGCATTTGGCTAAATAGTGCAAATTTTCACTCTCAAACGCATTTTAGCCACGTGCTAATTTGCAAATTTACTATAGCACTTGGTAAAAAATGAATGGGAGTTTAAATAAGAGTATTTTGCACGTTTGAGCATGCGCAACTGTGCTGGTACAAAGTAGTAACGAGAGTTTATACAGTGGGTACGAAAAGTATTCAGACCCCCTTAAATTTTTAACTTTTTGCTATATTGCAACCATTTGCTAAAATCATTTAAGTTAATTTTTTTCCTCATTAACCACTTAAGCCCCGGACCATTTGGTAGCTAAAGGACCAGAGCTGTTTTCAGAATTTTGCACTGCGCTGTTTTAACTGTAAATTGTGCGGACATGCAATGTTGTACCCAAACGAAATTTGCGCCCTTTTCTTCCCACAAATAGAGCTTTTTTTTAATGGTATTTGATTGCCTCTGCGATTTTTATTTTTTGCGATATAAACGGAAAAAGACCGAAAATTTTGAAAAAAAATTATATTTTCTACTTTTTGTTATAAGAAAAATTGAATAAACTCAATTTTAGTCATACATTTAGGCCAAAATGTATTCAGTCACATGTCTTTAGTAAAAAAAATGTCAATAAGCGTATATTTATTGGTTTGCGCAAAAGTTATAGTGTCTACAAACTAGGGTACATTTTCTGAAATTTACACAGCTTTTAATTTATGACTGCCTATCTCATTTCTTGAGGTGCTAAAATGGCAGGGCAGTACAAAACCCCCCCCAAATGACCCCATTTTGGAAAGTAGACATCCCAAGGAAATTGCTGAGAGGCATGTTGAGCCCATTGAATATTTTTTTTTGTCTCAAGTGATTGAATAATGACTAAAAAAATAAAAATAAAAAATAAAAATTACAAAAAGTTGTCACTAAATGATATATTGCTCACACATGCCATGGTTATATGTGGAATTGCACCCCAAAATACATTTTGCTGCTTCTCCTGAGTACGGGGATACCACATGTGTGGGACTTTTTGGGAGACTACCTGCGTACGGGCCCCCGAAAACCAAGCACCGCCTTCAGGATTTCTAAGGGCGCAAATTTTTGATTTCACTCCTCACTACCTATCACAGTTTCGAAGGCCATAAAATGCCAAAATAGCACAAAACCCCCCCAAATGACCCCATTTTAGAAAGTAGACAACCCAAGGAAATTGCTGAGAGGCATGTTGAGCCCATTGAATATTTTTTTTTTGTCCCAAGTGATTGAATAATGAAAAAAAGAAAAAAATACTCTAGTACCTTGATTGGAGTGTGGGGCGTAAATGTTAGAGTAAAGACTACATATGTTTATGTCCGTAGACTTGCCAGCCATAAAACCGGTTTGGTCCGAATCTATGATCGTAGGAAGAATGCCATTTAGCCTGCGTGTGAGAAGTTTGGTAAGAATTTTGAAATACAGATTTAACAGCGCTATTGGCCTATATGAGGCGCAAAGGGCTGGGTCCTTAGGGCTTTTGTGGATCAGAATAATATGTGCTTCACTCATGGAGGAGGGGTGGGTATCATTTTTCAGACAACCCATGTATAGAGCTGCCAATCTAGGGGCCAGCTGCCAATCTAGGGGCCTATCCTTGTGGAAGATCACCTTCGCGGTGATACCTCACATGCATGGTGCAATTGCTTTTTACATATGACGCCAGACCGACGCTTGCGTTCGCCATTGGGCAAGAGCAGGGCAGGACAGGGGTGCTTTTTTTTTATTTTTTATTATTAATTTTGCTTTTTTATTTTTAAACTGTTCCTTCCATATTTATTTTTTTTATCATTTTTATTGTTATCTCAGGGAATGTAAATATCCCCTATGATAGCAATAGGTAGTGACAGGTACTCTTTTTTTTTAAAAACTGGGGTCTTCTAGACCCTATATCTTTCCTCTGCCCTCAAAGCATCTGACCACACCAAGATCGGTGTGATAAAATGCTTTCCCAATTTCCCAATGGCGCTTTTTATATCCGGGGGGGGGACATTCCCTCCCACTGCTTGTAAAAGCAGTCCAGAGGCTAATTAGCCACTAGGATTGCTTTTACATGAAAGCCGGCCGCTGGCTGAAAAGAATGATACCAAGATGATACCTAAACCCGCAGGCATCATTCTGGTATAAACATTCAAAGTCCAGCAACATACCAGTACGTTGCTGGTCCTTGTTGGACATGTATTGTAATTTTTTTTTTCATGCAGCCTGTTGGCTGAACGAAAAAAGAGATTGATCGGTGGGTATGCCCACCATTAGAATACCGCCCTTCATCCACCCACTTCTAATGATGGGCATACACGCACCATTTATATATGCCGAAGCATGGGGGCATCCTCCCGCAAAAAAGTTATGCCGCACACACATGGTTGGACTTTTCCACGGGCAAGCCTCCGTCGGAATTTCGACCGTATGTACGCGGCATTAGGAGCAAAATCGCTCCTCCGATCCTCCGCCCCTGCTGCCCCCATGCTTCGGCATATATGCTTTTTTTTTAACTGTGGTGGTGAAATCACCTCCTACAGCACTGGAGTCGCAAGGATCAGGCCTGTCTCTGCAAACGCTGCAGTTATCTGTGTTGTGTTTTGTAAGTGACAGTGATCGATTGATACTGCACTTGGGTGGCCTGGGCTGGACGAAGGGGCAAAACGCAAGTGCTAGCAGGTATCTTGGCTGATCCTGCTAACACTGCGTTTTTGGGAACCCTAAACTGCTGGGGACGCTAGTATAGATCTGATCAGATCAGATATTGATCTGTTCAGATACTATACCAATAAGGGAGGTGTATGCTTCACGTGTGGGTGTTAGCGCTACTGGCACTAACCTGACGCTGCCTGGGGTGTGACGCAGACCCTCTCTGACGCTAAAACCTTTATTGGGTTATATACGGCGGGTGCCCTGACACTATAAAAAGCAAACTAACTAACCAGCGTCACCCGTAACACTTATATGGTGATCACTGGTGAAAGGGTTAACTAGGGGCAATTATGGGGTTAAAACCTTTATTAGGTAATATATGGGGTACCTGACGCTATATAAAAACCTGACGGGGAACCTAAAAAAAATTACTGGCTACCGATCAGCATCACCGACACTAAGACAGCGATCAGAAAAACGATCGCTTAGCGACAGTGGTGATAGGGGGTGAAAGGGTTATCAGGGGGGCGATCAGGGGGTTAAACCTTTATTAGGGGGGGGGTTAGGGGGCTACACTGGACCTAAAACTAACTTTAGTGACACTTTTACAGTCACAAATGTCACTGATTGCAGTGATCAGTAAATAAATGGTCACTGCAATCAGTGACACTGTGACTGGGGGCTGGGGGGTGATCTGGGGGTGGTCTGGGGGGGTCTGGGGGGGCGATTTATGTGCCTATGTGTCCTGGTGTCAGTGTAGTGTTTTGTGCACTAACCTGGCATCTTCTCTTGTGCGGCGCTCGGTATATGTGAGCGCCGCAGGAGAGATGACATCACTTCCTCTGCCTGTGTTTACATTACACAGGCAGAGGAAGCATATCATTCGCCGGGAGCGATTGAGAGGGGGTGGCCGGAATCGAACGGCCGTCCCCTCATCCCGGATCGCTCCCGAACACTTAACCACCGCTCACTGTAAAGAAGGGGGGTCCGATCGGACCCCCAAACTATACAAAGGCGATCACGTAGATATACGTGATTCTGCCTGTCAGTGCCATTCTGCCGACGTATTTTTACAGTGGGCGGTCGTTAAGTGGTTAATGTTCACACAGCACCCCATATTGACAGAAAAACACAGAATTATTGACATTTTTGCAGATTTATTAAAAAAAGAAAAACTGAAATATCACATGGTCCTAAGTATTCAGACCCTTTGCTCTGTATTTAGTAGAAGCACCCTTTTGATCTAATACAGCCATGAGTCTTTTTGGGAAAGATGCAACAAGTTTTTCACACCTGGATTTGGGGATCCTTTGCCATTCCTCCTTGCAGATCCTCTCCAGTTCTGTCAGGTTGGATGGTAAACGTTGATGGACAGACATTTTTAGGTCTCTCCAGAGATGCTCAATTGGGTTTAAGTCAGGGCTCTGGCTGGGCCATTCAAGAACAGTCACGGAGTTGTTGTGAAGCCACTCCTTCGTTATTTTAGCTGTGTGCTTAGGGTCATTGTCTTGTTGGAAGGTAAACCTTCGGCCCAGTCTGAGGTCCTGAGCACTCTGGAGAAGGTTTTCGTCCAGGATATCCCTGTACTTGGCCGCATTCATCTTTCCCTCGATTGCAACCAGTCGTCCTGTCCCTGCAGCTGAAAAACATCCCCACAGCATGATGCTGCCACCACCATGCTTCACTGTTGGGACTGTATTGGACAGGTGATGAGCAGTGCCTGGTTTTCTCCACACATACCGCTTAGAATTAAGGACAAAAAGTTCTATCTTGGTCATATCAGACCAGAGAATCTTATTTCTCACCATCTTGGAGTCCTTAAGGTGTTTTTTTAGCAAACTCCGTGCAGGCTTTCATGTGTCTTGCACTGAGGAGAGGCTTCCGTCGGGCCACTCTGTCATAAAGCCCCGACTGGTGGAGGGCTGCAGTGATGGTTGACTTTCTACAACTTTCTCCCATTTCCCGACTGCATCTCTGGAGCTCAGCCACAGTGATCTCTGGGTTCTTCTATACCTCTCTCACCAAGGCTCTTCTCCCCCGATAGCTCAGTTTGGCCAGACGGCTATCTCTAGGAAGGGTTCTGGTCGTCCCAAACATCTTCCATTTAAGGATTATGGAGGCCACTGTGCTCTTAGGAACCTTAAGTGCAGCAGATTTTTTTTGTAACCTTGGCCATCTCTGTGCCTTGCCACAATTCTGTCTCTGAGCTCTTCAGGCAGTTCCTTTGACCTCATGATTCTCATTTGCTCAGACATGCACTGTAAACTGTAAGGTCTTATATAGACAGGTGTGTGGCTTTCCTAATCAAGTCCAATCACTATAATCAAACACAGCTGGACTCAAATGAAGGTGTAGAACCATCTCAAGGATGATCAGAAGAAATGGACAGCACCTGAGTTAAATATATGAGTGTCACAGCAAAGGGTCTGAATACTTAGGACCATGTGATATTTCAGTTTTTCTTTTTTAACCACTTCGCGCCCGTCATACGACTAATGATGGCCGCAAAGTGGTTCTATAATGCCGGGAGGCCGTCATTATACGGCCTCCGCTCCTCCAGCCACTGGGGGGATGCGCGAGCGCGGCGCATCACTGAGATGCCGATGCGCGTGCCTGGCGGCTGCGATGTCCTCCAGGTACCCGCGATCGGCCGGTACACAGACAAGGACATGGATCTGTGTGTGTAAACACACAGATCTATGTCCTGTCAGGGAGAGAGGAGACCGATGCTGTGTCCCTTGTACATAGGGACACAGATCGGTCTCCTCCCCCAGTCAGTCCCCTCCCCCCACAGTAGCAATCACTCATAGGGAACACATTTAACCCCTTCCTCGCCCCCTAGTATTAACCCCTTCCCTGCCAGTCACATTTATACAGTAATCAGTGCAGTTTTATTGCACTAATCGCTGTATAAATGTGAATGGTCCCAAAAATTTGTCAAAAGTGTCCTATGTGTCCGACGCAATATCGCAGTCCTGACAAAAATCGCAGATCGCCGCCATTACTAGTAAAAAAATAAATAATAAAAAAATGTCAGAATTCTATCCCCTATTTTGTAGGCGCTATAACTTTTGCGCAAACCAATCACTATACGCTTATTGGGATTTTTTTTAACCAAAAATATGTAGAAGAATACGTATCGGCCTAAACTGAGGAAAAAATAGTTTAACCACTTGACAACTGGGCACTTAAACCCCCTTCCTAACCAGACGAATTTTCAGCTTTCGTTGCTCTCACATTTTGAATGACAATTACTCAGTCATACAACACTGTACCCATATGAAATTTTTGTCCTTTTTTTCACACAAATAGAGCTTTCTTTTGGTGGTATTTAATCACTGTTGGGTTTTTTATTTTTTTGCGCTATAAGAGAAAAAAAACTGAAAATTTTGTAAAAAAATGAATTTTTCTTTGTTTCCGTTATAAAATTTTGCAAATTTGTATTTTTTCTTCATAAATTTTGGCCAAAATTTATACTGCTACATATCTTTGGTAAAAATAAGTACAAATTGGTGCATATTTTTTGGTCTTTGTGAAAGTTATAGAGTCCACAAGCTATGGTGCCAATATCTAAAAATTGATCACACCTGAAGTACTGACGGCTGATCTCATTTCTTGAGACCCTAACATGCCAGAAAAGTACAAATATCCCCCAAATGACCCCTTTTTGGAAAGAAGACATTCCAAGGTATTTAGAAAGAGTCATTGTGAGTTTTTTGAAGTTGTCATTTTTTCCCACAATTCTTTGCAAAATCAAGATTTTTTTTTTCTTTTTTTTTTTCTTTCACAAAATTGTCATATTAGCAGGTTATTTCTCATACCCAGCATATGCATACCACAAATTACACCCCAAAACACATTCTGCTATTACTCCCGAGTATGGCGATACCACATGTGTGAGACTTTTACACAGCGTGGCCACATACAGAGGCCCAACATGCAGGGAGCACCTTCAGGCGTTCTGGAGCACCCAGGCCAATTCTGACATTTCTCTCCTACATGTAAAAATCATCATTTGTTTGCTAGAAAATTACATAGAACCCCAAAACATTATATATGTTTTTTTAGCAAAGACCTTAAAGAATATAATGGTGGTCGTTGCAACTTTTTATCTTGCACGGTATTTGCGCAGAAATTTTGCTAACGCGTTTTTTACGGAAAAAAACTGTTTTGTGCTTAAAAGAAAAAAAAAACAGTAAAGTTAGCCCAATGTTTTTGCATAATATGAAAGATGAAGTTATGCTGAGTAAATAGATACCTAACATGTCACCCTTCAAAATTGCACACGCTCGTGGAATGGCGCCAAACTTCGCTACTTAAAAATCCCCATAGGCAACGCTTTTAAATATTTTTACTGGTTACATGTTTTGAGTTACAGAGGAGGTCTAGGGCCAAAATGATTGCTCTCGCTCTAACGTTCGCAACGATACCTCACATGTGTGGTTTGAACACCGTTTTCATATGTGGGCGGGGCTTATGTATGTGTTCACTTCTGCATGCGAGCTTGCGGGGGCAGGGGCGCTTTAAAAAAAATATATTTATTTTATTGTTCATTTTACTTTATTTATTTTAGTTTGACATGTTTTTCCGACCCAAATTTTTTTTTGATCACTTTTATTCCTATTACAAGGAATGTAAACATCCCTTGTAATAGGAATATGGCATGACAGGTCCTCTTTACAGTGAGATATGGGGTCAATAGGACCCCACATCTCACCTCTAGGCTGGGAAGCCTGAAAAAACACCCAAAAAAATAACAATCTTGGCTTTGATCGTAGCGGTGAGTCGGTAGAAGCACCGGAGGGCAGCGGGAGGGGGGGGGCATCCCCTCTCACCTCCCGTAAGAGCGATCAAGCGGTGGAACAGTCACTATGATCATTCTTATGGTGTAGGGAATCGCCGGCTGAAAAAGCGAATATCTGAATGATGCCTGTAGCTGCACCCATCATTCAGATATCCCCACATAAAGTTAAGGACGTCATATGACGGCCGGCGGGAAGTGGTTATTGCGGAGTATTGCCGGGTATTGCGGAGTATTGCTGGGTATTGCGGAATATTGCCGGGTATTGCGGAGTATTGCCGGGTATTGCGGGGTATTGCCGGGTATTGCGGAGTATTGCCGGGTATTGCGGGGTATTGTGGGGTATTGCCGGGTATTGCGGGGTATTGCAGGGTATTGAGGAGTATTGCAGGGTATTGAGGAGTATTGCCGGGTATTGAGGAGTATTGCCGGTATTGAGGAGTATTGCCGGGTATTGAGGAGTATTGCCGGGTATTGAGGAGTATTGCCGGGTATTGTGGAGTATTGCCGGGTATTGTGGAGTATTGCCGGGTATTGCCGGGTATTGAGGGGTATTGAGGAGTATTGCAGGGTATTGAGGACTATTGAGGAGTATGGCAGGGTATTGCGGAATATGGCAGAGTATTGCACAGTATGGCAGGGTATTGCACAGTATGGGCAGAGTATGGGCAGAGTATTGCACAGTATGGGCAGGGTATTTCAGAGTATTGCACAGGGTATTGCACAGGGTATTGCACAGGGTACTGCAGAGTATTGCACAGGGTATTGCAGAGTATTGCAGAGTATTGCACAGGGTATTGCAGAGTATTGCACAGGGTATTGCAGAGTATTGCAGAGTATTGCACAGGGTATTGCAGAGTATTGCACAGGGTATTGCAGAGTATTGCAGAGTATTGCACAGGGTATTGCAGAGTATTGCACAGGGTATTGCAGAGTGTTGCAGAGTATTGCACAGGGTATTGCAGAGTATTGCACAGGGTATTGCAGAGTATTGCACAGGGTATTGCAGAGTATTGGCAGGGTGTATTGCAGAGTATTGGCAGGGTGTATTGCAGAGTATTGGCAGGGTGTATTGCAGAGTATTAGCAGGGTATTGCACAGGGATGGCTGAGCAGTGATGGATGGATGGCTGGATCTGTGACTGCAATTGTCACAGATCCAGCCCACAGCTGACATGGGGGAGGGAGCGGACATGATCCGCTCCCTCCCCTCTCCTCTCACGCTGTACCGATCGGCACAGAGAGGGGAGGGAGGAACCGGCGTCATCACATGACGCCGGTCTGTTTACAAGTGATCGCTCCGTCATTTGACGGAGCGATCACGTGGTAAACGGCCGCGATTAGCGGCCATCTACCGTGATCTGTGATGCGCCGGGTCTTCCGGACCCGGCGGCCACAGACATATCCTGGAGCGCGCCTTAAAAAAAGTGGTTAAAAAAAAAAAATTGGGATATTTATTATAGCAAAAATCCAAAAATATTGTGTTTTTTTTTAAAATTGTCGCTCTTTTTTGGTTTATAGCGCAAAAAATAAAAACCGCAGGAGTGATCAGATACCACCAAAATAAAGCTCTATTTGTGGGAAAAAAAGGACGTCAATTTTGTTTGCGAGCCACGTCGCACGACCGCGCAATTGTCATTCAAAGCGACGCAGTGCCGAAAGCTGAAATTTTGCCTGGGCAGGAAGGGGGTTTATGTGCCCAGTAAGCAAGAGGTTAATAAATCTGCAAAAATTTCAACAATTCTGTGTTTTTCTGTCAATATGGGGTGGTGTGTGTACATTAATGAGGAAAAAAAAATTATTAAATGATTTTAGCAAATGGCTGCAATATAACAAAGAGTGAAAAATTTAAGGGGGTCTGAATACTTTCCGTACCCACTGTATATCACTTTTTTAAGCAGTTAAAAAGCAGATTATCTTTAAACAATATACCACATATTTAAGTACCATTTAGGCTATCATATCATTCTCAAAACATTATTGCCATGTGCAATTCCCGTGTTTCTAGCAAGAGTAATGATTTGGACGGTCTCTGTTGTCTGGGCATGTGTTGTGCTTTTTTAAGGACAGTTTGCCCGCACAGTAATTATTATTGAGTCATTTTTAACGAGGATATCTTTAAGATACAAGTCAATCTATATGACACAGTCTATGCATATTAAACTTATTCACGGAGACATGTGATCATACAAAATAGTTAAATTTATTGGTTGACCAAAAAAAATATATATTTACATGAAATTAAAATACCAATTGCGTTACATGAACGACTTGAAAATCAATAAAAATACCCGCAAAATGGGCATGCAGTCCCTTTGACATAATGCTTTCATGATAAATTCTCGGCATAATCAATAACTTTGTGTAAATGACAATTAAACTGAACGTCTGTATTTCACACGTCCGACCGTTACTATACTGCAGGTAAGTAAGTGGTTAACAATGTGAAATAAATTGGACGTTTGTTTTATCACTAAGATTCACCCTCACCCCCTTCTTTATCGGTTACTCTGGCTCTGGTCTAGGGGTATCTTGGAGGGGAGAGCGAGGTGCGCCACGGCCCATGTCCTCTCGATTACAGCATGTAGAGGTGAAGGCCAGTATCTAGTTGTATTCGGGCCTGTGTATACGCTTAGAGCCAAGTCTGTTCTGCTGATAACCCCCTTTGCTCCCAGTAATTGGAGTACCACACACTGAAAAGGTCCAACACTTATTTATTCCATAATGGCAAACAAATAGTCCTTTGCGAGCAGACAGTTTGAGACCCATAGAACAGTTCAGTATTGGTGGAGAGTAGGTCAAGGCACAATCCTCAAAGAAAACTAAACCGTTGAGGTTTCACAAACGGTTGCTAAGCACAGTGGCTGTTAAATGGAATTTTTGGCCTCAGAGTCTCTTCCAGCGACTCTAGTGAACAGGAACTGGAGTTACCTTCGCTACGTTGCAGCCCCTGTCAGGGGGAAGACATCCCTCCAAGGGAGTTACCAGAGGCCCCGCCGTCACCGGGTTAATGCTGTACCGGACTATCCGGAAGTGTTACACTCCCCGGCCTCCTCGCCTCAGATACGGGTCCCAACACCTTAGGGCCCCTCGGACTCCTCCACCCTCGCAAAACCCAGTCAAAGTTACTGGGCCCCAGACTCCGGCAGTAGTACCTCACCCCAGGCTTAAGGTGCCTGGGATGGACTCCATCTCTCGCTCCGGCCAGGTCAAGGGCACCTGGGCCCGGAACTCCGGAATGCCAGCACCCAGGCTGAAGGTGCCTGGGTGCGGCCGCGTCCTCCAACTCTGAACCCAAGGTCAGGGCGTCCGCCCCTTTTATCTCCTCTCCCCTGCGTCACAGCGGGTTCCCCGTTCCGCTGTACCAGCGCCAGGAAAGGAAAAAAAGGGAGCAGTCTTGCGGTGCGGGTTCAACTCCAGCCCAGGGCGACAACGCCACCAGCAGGCCACAGGGAACCCTGCACCACCAGAGTCCTCCAAGAACCACAAAAAGGGATTCTCAGATTCCCTAACAATTAGTACATCTGGGTTAAATAACCCAGATGCTCCCCCCCCCCCAATTTAAATACCCGCTACACTTGGAACTATGAACAAAGAAAAATATAATAAAAAATTTAATCTTTAGAGAAAAATCTACCAGCGGTTATTGATAAATGAGAATAAATCATAATTGCAGAATATTTAATACTTCAATATTTTAGAGAACAACAATGAATTCAAAATAAAATCAAAATGACATAATTACCCATTCCAAAATGGCTATTTCCTACTGGCTGGTGACCAGAGTTAAGATGGCTGCCGTGGCTTTCAGGTATCAGGTGTCTAGGAATCTTCATGAATGTAAAGATATGTATTGATGCATGATGCATGTGTATCTGAGTCTGTGAGTGTAAGTTTGTCTGGGAGTGTGTGGATGCACCCCCCCCCCCCCCAGTGTGTCTCCCTGGGTGTCCTCCGTCCTCCCTGTGGGAGTGAGTGTCCTCATCTTACTTTTCTTGTCTTAAGTACTATCTCCAGAAAATGATATAATAAAAATTATAATAAGTTCTGCCCAAAAGGTTATGTGTTCCCTTTGTATTGGTTGGTTGCAAATATGGGAGTTAACTGCCCTGATTCTCACCACCCCTTTCCAGGAGAGCGATGATTTTAAGGTAATATCACCTTCAACCACCAGGTGTCTCACCTGTGTATTGAGTCTATTTCTTTAAGTTTTTTTTATTTATTTTTTTATATTCTCTTAATTAATTTTCTTGCATATTCAAATTAACATTGTACATGCTTATGTGTGTTTATTTTTCACAACAATAAATTAGCAAAATATTATCAGTGTAAGTTTCACTCTGTTAACCCTCATCCCTCCCTCCTTCCCCCCTCCCCCTTTACTGTTTCTCATATTAGGTTTTTTTCCTATTTTCCTTTCTTCCATTTTTACACCTTATTCAAAGTTTATTTTTGTTTTCATTTATTTTCCTTATGCCATTTTTCTTACTCTCTTTCCCTCTCACTCTCCGCTTTACAGGGATATCCCTATTTTTTCCAACCACGGGTTCCACACCTTTTCAAACTCTCTTGTGTTCCCTCTCTTAATATATACTACCCTCTCCTTCCATATTGTTGCGGTAACTATGTTAGCCCATTCTCTTACTGAGGGGGGGTCTTCTGCCTGCCATCTTTGCGCTATCAATTTTCTAGCGTGAAAAAGGCATCTAAGCACTGCTTTTGTTATGCTGATCGCTCTGCTTGTTCCCTCCTCTAGTCCCAGGACACATATTCTAGGGTCCATTTCTATTGTTGTCCTATATGTCCTATTTATGCTGTCCAGTACCCCTGTCCAATACCTAAATAATTTCGGGCACCTCCATAGCATGTGTATTAGGTCCCCTGTGTCCTGACATCTGGGACACCCTGCATCTGCTCTCCACCCAAAATCAAACAGCCTTTTTGGTGTATAGTATGTCCTATGTAATAGCATTAAGAATGAAAATTTCTGGGCCGGTGAAACAGATACAAGGTGTCCACTCTCTAGTATCTTTTTCCATTGCCCCCCGGATATGGGCCCCAGATCTTCCTCCCATTTCCCTCTGCTTTTGAGATGTTCAGGAGCTGTAATACTTCCTTTACATAAGTGTGGGTATATTTCGGATATATGGCCCCCAGTCTCACTCTGATTGCCCAATCTCTGTAAGATAGGGGATTTATGCCAGGTTGGTCCCTGTCTATCAAACTGCATATTTAATGCGTGTCTAATTTGCAAATATCTGTAAAATGTATGTTTGGGGACATCATATTCCTCTCTAAGTGTAGCAAAAGTTTTTAGGATTTCTCCCTCATACAGCTGGGCCAACCTAGTTATCCCCTTCCCTTCCCATTCCTTAATTTTCCCCATCGGCTCCAACTCCTGAAGATTCCTATTATCCCAAAGCGGTGTATATTCTGTCTCTCCTTCTAATCCCCCTATTGCTTTCACAGCTTTCCACACCTTTATTACCATCTTGACCGTAGGGGATTTGTATAAAAATGAGTTTGCCTCCAATGCCTCCATCACCAACTTGTGGGGTGACCCCATTGTCATCAGCCGCTCATTTGTATCCCCTCCCATCTCTGGTCTCATTCCTATCTGCTGCAGCTGTGCTGCCAGGAAATAACACCGTGGGTGTGGTACCGCCATACCTCCCTCCCTTGTTGATAGTTGCAGGGTCTGTAGTCCTATCCTTGCTTGGCCTCCTTTCCATATTAATTCTCTAAATAGTGTATCAATTTTCTTAAACCATTTCTTATGTATCCATGTTGGTGTATTATGCAATACATATAATAATTGTGGCATCCACAGCATTTTGATCAGGTTACATCTCCCTGCAACTGACAGTGGGAGCCGCCGCCATATTTGAATTTTATTTTTAAATTTAGACAGGAGGGGAGCTATGTTGTTGTTTATATATTTATTGGGGTCAATTGTTATATGTATTCCCAGGTATTTCATTGTATCCACCATTTCTAATTGGAGTATTTCTGCTAGGGTTTGATTGGCAATAGGGTCCACCGGCATCAAGGCTGATTTTTCGCAATTTATAACCAATCCTGAGAGTCTACCAAATTCTCCAAAGATACTCATAGCCTGCTTAATAGACATGTGCACACTGAAATATTTCGTTTCGGAATTTCGTTTTTGTCCGAAAAATAAATTTATTTAGTTACTCCCGAAATTCGTTTTTATTTATTTCGTTTTTCGTTAGAAATTGCATTCGTCCGAAAATCTGAATTAATTAAGGTCGAATCTGTCATTGAAGGCTTATGGTGTCTGTCGAATGTTCAAAGAAGATTCAACGGAGCAGTGAAACTGTACGACGCTGCAATCATACATTTCCGGTCGAATGTTCCGCCCACAAGCTATAGAAGAATTCTAATGTTGTATGACTAGTAATAATTATATTTATTCATTACTATTACTAGTCAACCAACATTAGAATTCTTCTATAGCCTATGGGCGGATGCATTTGACCGGAAATGTACGATTGCAGCGTCGTACAGTTTTGCTGCACCGTCGAATCTTCTAACTTTCGATGCTTTGTCGAATCTTCGTCATTCTAGCTATTTTACTGCTCCTCCTCTTTGGTTACAATCAGCCAATAACATTCATCATCAACTTTATTTTTATTTTACTTCCCCCACCCAATTCCAGCAGTGATCTTTTCTCTCTATGTCAAATCTTTTCTCTCTATAATAACAAATCTTTTCTCTCCTATGTCGAATCTTTTCTCTCCTATGTCAAATCTTTTCTCTCTATAATGTCGAATCTTTTCTCTCTATAATAACAAATCTTTTCTCTCCTATGTCGAATCTTTTCTCTCCTATGTCGAATCTTTTCTCTCCTATGTCGAATCTTTTCTCTCTATAATAACAAATCTTTTCTCTCCTATGTCGAATCTTTTCTCTCTATAATGTCGAATCTTTTCTCTCCTATGTCGAATCTTTCCTCTCCTATGTCGAATCTTTTCTCTCCTATGTCGAATCTTTCCTCTCCTATGTCGAATCTTTTCTCTCCTATGTCGAATCTTTTCTCTCTATAATGTCGAATCTTTCCTCTCCTATGTCGAATCTTTCCTCTCCTATGTCGAATCTTTTCTCTCCTATGTCGAATCTTTTCTCTCCTATGTCGAATCTTTTCTCTCCTATGTCGAATCTTTTCTCTCCTATGTCGAATCTTTCTCTCCTATGTCGAATCTTTTCTCTCTATGTCGAATCTTTTCTCTCCTATGTAGAATAATCTTGGACTAATAGAGTTAAGGTTAGGCACATTCGACCACAGGTTCGATAGACACAGATTGTTATTGTCAGCGTCACGTCGAATCTCCTATCTATATCGAACTGTTGTAGCAACGAAAACGAAAATAAAGCATTTGTTTATGTCGGATCTTTCGGTTTTCGGATTCTGTGCTTTCGTTTTCGTTTGTTAAAACGATAACGAAAATAGCTGAAATTCGGACGAAAATGCATTCGGACGAAAACGAATGCACATGTCTACTGCTTAAGTGAATGATCTGTGTCCCCCAAGAAGAGAAGAACATCATCCGCATATAATGTGATTCTCTCTTCTCCTGTCGGTCTCACAAATCCTTTCATTTTTGTGTTCGTTCTTATTGCTATGGCCAATGGCTCCATTGCTAGCGCAAAAAGCAGGGGTGACAATGGACACCCCTGCCTTGTGCCCCTCTCCAATTTAATCTTACCTGAGTAATCATTGTTGACTCTAATTTTTGCGCTTGGGTCACTATACAGGATTTTTATCCATCTAATCACTGATGGACCAAAACCAAATGCTCCTAGAACATGCCAGATATACCCCCACTCCAAGCTATCGAATGCCTTGACCACATCTAAGGACATAACTGCCCTAGTACCCATATTCTGTGTTGGAGTTTGTAGGTTAAGGAATACCCTTCTAATATTCATACTAGTTGATCTACTGGGGATAAACCCAGTTTGATCTTGATTTATTAGTCTTGAAATAATTTTGTTTAATCTAGTTGCCATTATTTTAGCCAATATTTTAGCGTCTGAGCAAAGCAGGGAGATGGGCCTATAGGATGAGGTCTCTAGTGGATCTTTCCCTTCCTTATGCAGGACTATAATTATTGCTTCTGACATTGACTTAGGCAATTCCCCCTCCTCCCTTGCCCAACTCAGTGTTTTAAGAAGTTCCGGCAATAGCACTTTCCCGTAATGTTTATAAGTTTCTATAGGGAGTCCATCAGGTCCAGGCGATTTCTGATTGGCCATCTCTGCAACTGCTAACTGTACTTCTTCAAGAGTTATTGGGGCCTCCATTCCCTCTTTCTCTGCTTCAGTAAGAATTGGTATTTTAATTTTCCCAAAGAATATTTCCAATTCCTCCTCTCCCGCTGCACTCTGCGATTTATATAATTTATCATAATATTCCCTAAAGGTATCTGTGATCTCTGATACCCGAGTAGAGATTTCTCCTTTCAAAGTCCTAATCGCGGGTACTGCGGATGGGGAGGAATTGGTTCGCACTAAATGTGCCAGCATTCTTCCGACACTCTCCCCCTCCCCAAATGCGGCTTGTTTCTGAAATAATCTTTTATTCTCAGATTTTTTAATCATTGCTATTTTATATTCTTGTTGTTTATTCATCCATATTCCTTGTCGCTCTGATGTTGGGTTTTCAACATATTCCTTTTCTGCATTCACCAATTCCTGCCTTATCCTATTCTCCTCCTCTCTGGATGCCTTTTTAACTTTTGCCACTTGTTGAATACATATTCCCCTTAAAAAAGCCTTCAGCGTATCCCACATCACTCCCTGTGTCACAGTTCCTTCATTAAATTTTATAAACTCTTGTAATTTATCTAGAATCTCCTCAGGGCCTCCGATAACTTCAAACCATAAAGGATTCATCCTCCATACTCCCCTGGTTCTGTTCCCTTCTAAATTTACCAGAACTGTCACTAACGAGTGATCTGACACCCCTCTCGGCTGATATACTATGTTTTTTATTATCTGGGATGCTTTCGTATTACCTAGAACTAGGTCTATCCTAGAAAGTGTTAAATAGGAACTAGAGAAACAGGAATACTGCCGCACATCTGGGTTCCTCACTCTCCATATATCAAACAAACCAGCTTCTTGTAGAATTTGATACAGTCGACTCTCTGGAGGATTTAGTTCCCTTCCCCCTGGAAACCTATCCCATTTTCTATTTATAACCTCATTAAAATCCCCCACTACTATGATTGGCATCCCCATCTTATCCACCATAAATTCCATTAGCTTATATATAACCTCCATTTTAAAGGGCGGGGGTATATAGATATTTGCAAAAACATATTCTCTACTCTCCATTACGCAGTGAAGAAAAATATAACGCCCCTCCTCGTCAATGCTGATCTGTCTGCAAGTAAACACCACCCCTCTTTTAACCAGTACTGACACACCTCTGGAGTAAGAGGTGTGCACTGAGTGGTATTGGTATTGGAACTTCTTACTTTAAACTTGTTGTATAGTAATTTTAGTCAGGTGAGTCTCTTGGAGACAGATCAGTCCCACCTCATACATTTCCAGCATATCAAATACTGCAGCTCTCTTAGCAGGGGTACCCAACCCACGGACATTCCAAGACCCCATCTTCATTACTCTGGACTGCATAAAACAATCAATTCATTCAAGAAGGTATCAACTAACCAAAACACAAGTTGCCTGAAATAAATTACCAAAAAAATCATAAATCTCTCATAGCGATACACTGTGATTAAAACGTTTGACTTCCACCTATACCACACAGTGCAAAAATATTCTATCCTTTTCTTTTCCCATCATTTCTCTTTAAAAAATGTGATTATGTGATTTACTCCACTTTTTACTACCAATTTACTTAATTGTTTTATCATTATTTAGTGATGTCACTGTACTCTTTTCTTTCCTTTACCCCTGCAAAAAGTGCTATATTTCTTTCTTTTCCCTTCCCTTTTCAAGAGAAAAAAAAAAAAAAGAGGAAAACAAATGTGCTCCATATATATATTTGTGTAAATTTTAGCCATGATTTTAAATTCCAACCTTTTTGTGTTCCTAGTGATAATTCATTTTGGTCCCTCCCTCCCCCCCTACACCTTTCTAGGTATTCCCTAGGGGCTTTTTTTGTGAACGGTCCATACATCTCCCCACTCCCCCCTTTTATATCTTCCATCCTCCCCTCCTCCCTCCCTCCCACCCCCACCCCAAATTCTATTTTACTACATTCTCCACCCATTCTTTAACTCCTCCAGTGACGTGTGTCTCCCCTCACCCTCATCCTCGCATCCGTGAACTTTCCTTTTCCCTTCCCTTCAGCAAAAAAAAAAAGGGAAGGGGGGAAAGGACAGAAAGGGATAATCAACAAGTAAAACCTAAATATATCACATAATTAAACTAAATGTCACTTCACTTTGTTGATAGTTGATCCTTTTTTTCTTCCAACCACCCCAGCACTCCCTCAGGGGTATCAAAAAATTGTGTCCCGCCCAGTGCCACCACCCGTAGTCGTGCTGGGTACAGTAGTGCATACGTGACATCAAGAGTTTTCAGTTTACGTTTGGCTTCTTTGAAACCCGCCCTTTGCTTCTGCAGATAAGGGGAGAAATCTGGATATAATGACACCCTGGTTTCTCCATAAAAAATGGACCCCATCTCTCTACCCTTTCTTAGTAGGGTTACTTTATCCCGGTAATTAAGGAATTTCATTAACATTGAACGTGGGTACCCTCCCGTGGGAGGGGGTTTAGAGGGGACTCTATGTGCTCTTTCTATCGAAAATTGTTGCGAAAAACTTTCTCTTCCAAACAACTTTATGAACCAATCTTCCAAAAACTCTATAGGATTGGTCCCTTCACATTTCTCTGGTAGTCCCACCAATCTTATGTTGTCCCTGCGATGTCTGTTCTCCATTTCGTCCATTTTTTCCTCAAACTTAGTCATTTGTTCCATCAGTTTTCTGTGCTCTTGTTTTATTGGGTATAGTTCATCCTCTATCTGTGAGATCCTACCTTCTGTTTCAGTGATCCTTTCATTTGTCTTTTGGAGTTCAGACCGCATTAAAACGAATTCCTCCTTAATACCTTCCATCTGGTCACATACCTCCTCCAATGACTGTTTACACGCATTGACCACTAGGAACACATCCTGTAGTGTGGGAATCCCCTCTATGGCAATATTTGATCCCATGTTTATCTCTGTCCCTTGGATGGCCGTGGTCGTGCTTTTATTCTTGTTGTTTTTAACTGTAGCTGCTACAGTATGACCTTGGCTTCTCCTGTCTGCTGTCCCTTTGGCCTGGGTCTGTGTTCCCCCTCTAACTGGAGTGTGTTCTGGGGCATGAGCAAATCTCTCCAGTTTGGCAGCTGCCGCCGCTGCCTGGTTACTTTTGGCCGATCTTAGAGATTGTGGTCCCACATTCTCCTGGCCAAGGTTATCACCCCCTTTTTTCTTCCCGGACATAATGTTTTATGCACTATTTTCCCTGCTGTGCAATAAAGTGTAGTAAGGTCCGTTAAAGCCAGTTAATGGCTAGCTGCAGGTCTGATTTAATTTATATAGAATTTTTAAGTTATATCAGCACATATCCCGCACACAAGAAAAAAAAAAAAAAAAGGGACAGCTCTAGCAGTGTATCCTATCCAATGAGACCTGAACTGCGGTTTCAAAGCGTCCAAACAAATATACTCAACGGGTAGGTACTTCCTCTGCCGGTTAATTAATAGGTAATAACTAGTGATGAGCCGAACACCCCCGGGTTCGGTTCGCACCAGAACCCGCGAACGGACCGAAAGTTCGAACGAACATTAGAACCCTATTAAATACAATGGATGCGAACGTTCGAATTCTAAAGTGCTAATTATAAAAACTATTATGCATGTTATTGTCCTAAAAAGGGTTTGGGAACCCGGGTTCTGCACCAGGGGACATGTATCAATGCAAAAATAAGTTTTAAAAACAGTCGTTTTCCGGGAGCAGTCATTTTAATGATGCATAAAGTGAAAAAAAAAAAGTCAAATATTCCTTTAAATATCGTACCTGGGGGGTGTCTAAAGTATGCCTGTGAAGTGCCACGTGTTTCCCGTGTTTAGAACTGTCCCTGCACAAAATGACACTTCTAAAGGAAAAAAAAGCCATTTAAAACTGCTTGCGGCTTTAATGTAATGTCTGGTCCCGGTAATATGGATGAAAATCTTTAAGAAAAATGGCATAGCTACCCCATGACCCCCCCCCCTACCCCAGCCCATTACCAGCCCCTTTGGGTCTTGTATGGATATTAAGGGGAACCCCGCACATAAAATAAAAAAGGCCCTATATACTCTGAACAGCCGTATACAGGCGGTGCATACAAGACAGGGACTGTAGGTTTGTTCTTATGTAGAATCTGTTTGTAATTTTGAACAGGTACATTGTTGAAGTGTAGCTCCAGACCAAAAATCTATTTTTAAACTTTTTGGAAAACATAGGTAAGGGTTATCACCCCTGTAACATTTGTTTTGCTGTCTGTGCCCCTGTTCAGAACATTTCACCTCACTTTCCGTCCTAATGACAACTGTTTTTGAAATGTGGTGTTTTTCTTGAAACAAGGATTGCTGATAAAGCATCAGTACAGAGGAGACACCTTTCTCCCATATTTATTCTTACAGGAGAGAATTTTCCTTCCTAGTGGTAGATTTCCTCTCACTTCCTGTTGTCTTCTTGCGTTTGCAAGTAGGAGTCGTTTGTAAGTTGGATGTTTGAAAGTAGGGACCTGCCGTATATACTCTGCAGAAATAGGCCCCTTAGTTGTTGGTGTTGGCACAACACTGTAAGCACTCACAGTTACTCTTGGTTGGTGCTGGAACGCCCTGCTGTCAACTATTATATCAGGAATTTTAATTACATATAATTGTTGAACAGTGGTAGTAAAAATTGGGCCTTTGATGGTGGTGCTGGTGCCACAACACTGTAAGCCCTGACAGTTACTCTTGGTGGGTGCAGCAATGGGCCCTGCTGTGAATTATTAGATCAAGAATTGTAATTACATGCCCCTGTTGAACAGGGGCTGAAAAATTGGGCCTTAGGCACTGGTGGCACAACACTGCAACCCTTCACAGATACTGTACTTGGAGCACAGCAATGAGCCCTGTTGCAAAGTATTGCTTCAAAAATTGTAATGACACGCCCCTGTTAAACAGGGGCTGAAAAATTGGGCCTTAGGCACTGGTGGCACAACACTGCAACTCCTCACAGATACTGTACTTGGAGCACAGCAATGAGCCCTGTTGCAAAGTATTGCTTCAAAAATTGTAATTACACGCCCCTGTTAAACAGGGGCTGAAAAATTGGGCGTTAGGCACTGGTGGCGGCACCCATAAACAAAAATGATCTTCCAAGCTATCATCATCAATCGTATCATTGAGGACTCGGAGGAGGAGGATAGCCAGTCAACATAACAGCACAGGCACTCAGCATCAGCATCAGTCTTGAAGGGATGTGACATTTTAAAATCAATTAGTCTGTTATATCAGCATCAGGTGTGTGGTAGCTGGTGGTGATCCAAGACTGGTTCATCTTGATGAAAGTCAGTCGATCAACCGAGTCGGTGGACAGGCGCACCCTGTGATCCGTGACAAATCCTCCAGCAGCACTGAATGTGCGTTCCGAAAGAACGCTGGATGCAGGACAGGCCAGTAGCTCAATTGCATACTGTGCAAGCTCTGGCCAGTGATCCATCCTCAAGACCCAGTAAGCCAGAGGATTTTCGGTGGGGAAGGTGTCCAAGTCTGACCTTGCCCCTAGATATTCCTGCACCATGTTTATCAGACGCTGGCGATGGTTGCTGGAACCGATCATACTTTGGGGCTGCGGACTAAAGAATTGTCTGAACGCATCGGTCAGACGGCCACCTTCCCCACCGCTCCTTCTTTGACTGGCCGAAGCCTCAGCAACTCGTTGTCCAGGACCAGGAGTTTGCAACCTCCCAGTCTCTGGGAACGCGTTGCACAGACCTTTCTGCAAGGCCTCCCGGAGTTGTCTCATCCTCTGCTCCCTCTGCGACGGTAACATAAGGTCCGCAACCTTACCCTTGTACCGTGGATCAAGGAGAGTGGCCAGCCAGTAATGGTCCCTCTCCTTGATCCGAAGAATACGAGGATCCTTCCGCAGACTTTGCAGGATCAGGGAGGCCATGCAGCGTAGGTTTGCTGAGGCATTCGCTCCGGAGTCCTCTGGGTCACTAAGGACGACATGATCCGCAGCCACCTCCTCCCAGCCACGTACAAGTCCACTGGTTTCTTGGGACTGTAAATCATCCCTAAAAGACTGCTGCTGATGATGCTGAGTGCCAGCCTCCACCTCCATGCTGACACAATCCTCCTCCTCCTCCTCCTCCTCCTCCTCCTCCTCCTCCTCCTCTTCCTGTGCGATGGGTGGGACAGAAGGAACACTGTCTGGGTAAAGGGGGCCTTGAGAGGCAAGGAAGTCCTCCTCTTCCTGCCTCTGTTCTGCCTCAAGTGCCCTGTCCATTATTCCACGCAGCGTGTGCTCCAACAGGTGGACAAGAGGTACAGTGTCACTGATGCATGCACTGTCACTGCTCACCATCCTCGTGGCCTCCTCAAATGGTGCCAGGACAGTGCATGCATCCCTGATCATGCCCCACTGGCGTGGAGAAAAAAAACCAAGCTCCCCTGACCCTGTCCTGGTGCCGTAGTCGCACAGGTACTCATTGATGGCCCTCTGCTGCGTGTGCAGCCGCTGCAGCATGGCCAACGTTGAGTTCCACCTGGTGGGCATGTCACATATAAGGCGGTTCTTGGGCAGGTTCAACTCCTTTTGCAGCTCAGCCAGGCGAGCACTGGCATTATAAGATCTGCGGAAATGCACACAGACTTTCCTGGCCTGCCTCAGGACATCCTGTAAGCCCGGGTACCTGCCCAAGAAGCGCTGCACCACCAGGTTAAGGACGTGAGCCACACAGGGCACATGGGTCAGTTGTCCCTGTCGGAGGGCGGAGAGGAGGTTGGTGCCATTGTCGCAAACCACCATTCCTGGCTTAAGCTGGCGTGGCGTCAACCACCTCTCGGCCTGGCCCTGCAGAGCAGACAGGACCTCTGCCCCAGTGTGGCTTCTGTCCCCCAAACACACCAGCGCAAGCACGGCATGGCATCTTTTTGCCTGCGTACTTGCGTAGCCCCGTGAACGGCTACGGAGCACCGCTGGTTCATAGGACAAACCACAGGAAGAGGCCATGGAGGAAGAAGAAGAGGAGGGGGTGGAGGAGAGAGGTGTGTCACAACCAGTAGTAGCATTTTGGAGGCGTGGCGGTGGGACAACCTCCAACACTACTGCACCTTGTCCTGAATCCTTCCCAGCTGCCAAAAGAGTGACCCAATGGGCCGTGAAAGAAAGGTAACGTCCCTGTCCATGCCTGCTGGACCATGAGTCAGCGGTAATATGCACCTTACCGCTGACCGCCCTGTCCAGCGAGGCCAAGACATTGCCTTCCACATGCCGGTAGAGAGCCGGAATAGCCTTCCGTGAGAAAAAGTGGCGTTTGGGAACCTGCCACTGAGGAACCGCACATTGCACAAACTCACGGAAGGGGGCCGAGTCTACCAACTGAAAAGGCAGCAGTTGAAGCGCTAGCAATTTAGCCAAGCTAGCATTCAACCGCTGGGCATGTGGATGGCTGGGAGTGAACTTCTTTCGACGGTCCAGCAGCTGGGGCAGGGAAATTTGCCTGCTAGAATCGGACGTCGGTGTACTGCTAGCAGAGTGGGCGCAAGTACTTGGCTGTGACACACCTAATTCTACACCTTCATTCCTCTCAGTGCATGTTTCAGAGAGGACTGAAGTTATAGTGGGGTTGGAGATCCCAGCTGATGCGGTGCAAGGAGAGGTCCGCTTTGTTCTTTGGTGTGGGTCTTTGAGGTAGGCTTGCCAACGAGCTGCATGGCAGGTCAACATATGTCTGGTCAGGCATGTGGTACCCAAGCGGCTGATGTTTTGGCCACGCGATATACGCTTGAGACATATGTTGCAAACAGCAGCTGTGCGATCTGATGCACTAGCCTCAAAAAAGGCCCACACCAAAGAACTTTTTGAATGACGGGCAGAGGCAGCGCCCTGCACAGGCGGAGCTCTGCGGTGTGATTCCGTCGGTGTACTGCCCTTACGCTGGCCACCAAAGGGCATCCTGCCTCGTTGGAGATGTGCCTCCTCCTCATCCTCCTCCTCCTCCTCTCTCCTATTAGGCACCCACGTGGAGTCATTGACCTCATCATCCCCTCCCTCCTCATCACTGGAGCCAATCTGGCAGTATGCTGCAGCTGCTGGAACATGACTGCCAGATTGGTGTCCTTCTTGAGCATCCCCTCTGTCTGCTCTCACGCTACTGCCTTCCTCTAGCTGGGTTTCATCATCAGACCCTTCGAAACGCTGGGCATCCTCCTGGAGCATGTACCCAACACTGTGCTGAAACAGTTCGGGGGACTCCTCAGGAGGAGGACATGGTGGGTCTAGGGAAGGAGTGACTGATGATTTGTCTGACATTGATACCAGGGAAGACGACGCTTTGGCAGCTGCTTTTCCAGTACCCTGAGCCTGGGTGAGAGAGGATGAGGAGGAGGAGGAGGGCTTGGTCATCCACTCTACCAAGTCTTCGGCATGATGTGGCTCAACATGTCCAGCTGCCGAAAAGAAGGACAAGCGTGTCCCATGGCCATGTGCTGATGACAATGCACCGCGTCCACGACCAGCACTGTTGCCCCCAGACACAGAGCCTGCTTGCCCTCTTTTATTGCCTCCTGACTGTCTGCCTCTCCTTGTTTGCCTTCCAGACATTCTAATAGATGGCCTGCAGGGAGATGGGAAAAAAGCAATAAGGGCTACCTTCAGGTGTCCTTCTCTGTCCCTTGAAACAAGGACTTTCACAGTGAAAGAAACTGACACTGTCCCTACCTAGAGTTTTCTGTCCCTAGAATAAATGTTTTTTTTAATCACAATATAGCACAAGGACAATTCACTCAATGTCTCTCCAGGTCCCTGGAAACAAGGACTTGCAGAGTGAAAGAAACTGACACTGTCCCTACCTAGAGTTTTCTGTCCCTAGAATAAATGTTTTTTTTAATCACAATATAGCACAAGGACAATTCACTCAATGTCTCTCCAGGTCCCTGGAAACAAGGACTTGCAGAGTGAAAGAAACTGACACTGTCCCTACCTAGAGTTTTCTGTCCCTAGAATAAATGTTTTTTTTAAGCACAATATAGCACAAGGACAATTAACTCACTGTCCTTACAGGTCCCTGGAAACAAGGACTTGCAGAGTGAAAAAAAAAAAACACTCTCCCTACCTACAGTTTTCTGTCCCTAGAAAAAATGTTTTTTTTAAGCACAATATAGCACAAGGACAATTAACTCACTGTCCTTACAGGTCCCTGGAAACAAGGACTTGCAGAGTGAAAGAAAAAAAACACTCTCCCTACCTACAGTTTTCTGTCCCTAGAAAAAATGTTTTTTTTAATCACAATATAGCACAAGGAAAATTAACTCACTGTCCTTACAGGTCCCTGGAAACAAGGACTTGCAGAGTGAAAGAAACTGACACTGTCCCTACCTAGAGTTTTCTGTCCCTAGAATAAATGTTTTTTTTAATCACAATATAGCACAAGGACAATTAACTCACTGTCCTTACAGGTCCCTGGAAACAAGGACTTGCAGAGTGAAAGAAACTGACACTGTCCCTACCTAGAGTTTTCTGTCCCTAGAATAAATGTTTTTTTTAAGCACAATATAGCACAAGGACAATTAACTCACTGTCCTTACAGGTCCCTGGAAACAAGGACTTGCAGAGTGAAAGAAACTGACACTGTCCCTACCTAGAGTTTTCTGTCCCTAGAATAAATGTTTTTTTTAAGCACACTATAGCAGAAGCACAAAACACACTGACACTCTCCCTACCTATCCTTCTCTTTCCCTAAACTAAAGGAATCCAGGTTAAGCAAGAAAGAAATAACAGTCACTGTCCCTGCCTATGCTACTCTATCCCTGCTCCGGAACACACTACACTAGGCCGCCGTGCTGGCGGCCTTTTATAGTGTGGGGCGTGTACTAAACACCCTCAGCAATAATTGGCCACAGGCATCCTGCCTGTGGCCAATCATTGCTCTCCTCGCTGCCGGCGCTGTGATTGGCCAAGCATGCGGGGTCACAGTGCATGCTTGGCCAATCACAGCGCCTGGATGACACTGCGATGGCGTAGTGCATTGTGGGCCGTTCGCGTCACTCGAATTTGGCGCGAACGGCCCAAATCGTTCGATCTTCGTCGAACGATCGAACAGCCAATGTTCGAGTCGAACGTATGTTCGACTCGAACACGAAGCTCATCCCTAGTAATAACAAACCAGTCTTATATAGGACTTAGATGAGATTTAAATGTAAGGGAGATCCATAAGCAGTAGAAAAAACGTTATACACTGACCAACAACAGGCAATTCCTTGTGCTGCAGCTTCAGCCAGCAGGCCAGCCCCAGGACAAAAAAAAAGCAAAACAAAAAACTGAAAAAAAAAAAACCCCGGGCCACCTGCAGTTAATGATCTGCGATTTCAGAGGAGATCTCTGCAACCATAGTCCTGTGCCTCAAGAGACCGGTATAGAAATATGGTTCCTGTGCAGCAGTGGAGAATATTTACAGCAATCCTCAACCATGGCAGTGATGCACATACATATGCAGACTATTACAAACGTCCCAATCCGAGCTTGTATAAATCCAATCTAAGAGTGTTTCAGTTGTATCTTTCCCAATATACACAATCTCTTTAGGGCTTCTCTTTAGGGCTTCACCCAATCCTAGAGACAAAGCTCCTGGATCAATCCTGTACTCACGTGTCCTTTCGATTTACAGGGGGGGGGGAGCTCCTCCGGTCCAAGATACCAAACTTGTGGCTTGATTGGGACACAGGGATCAGAGTGGGGATTTCTGCACTCATAGCCACAGCGCTAATCCAACATCTCCTCTGGTGCTTCCCAGTGCTTTTACGGTTCCAGGCTGCTCTCTGACGCCTTGCTGCCTACTGCATCCATCCCCGCGTCTCCATTCTCCAGTATCGCTGCAGAGCTCTGCGGCTTTTCCCCCCGCCGCATACCGCACACATGGGCGGTCCGGAAGAGGCAGAGGAAGCGGGTTGCTCGGCGGGATTTCCAGCTTACAGTGCCGCCATCTAGCTTCCTCGGCCGGGGGTCAGCAAGCACAGTCCACGGCGGTCATAGGGCAGGTGAGAGCGGAGACACACTCACACTCTCACGCCTCGCTCCATCCGGTCACGCCCCCGTTTTCCTATTTCTTTAAGTTAATATATTATATTTCCATAATGTATATAATGGTTTATATAATGCTGGGAAGAATATATATATATCTATATATTGAATATTCTGGTAACTTTATATTATATAAAATACGATTAGTGTACTCTCTTTTCATAAATAGTTTTTTGTGTATAAGTGTATATCTTTAAACAGTTTTTTCTAAGCAGGGTATATCAATTAATATCACACAAAAAATAATTACCGTATATACTCGATTATAAGCCGACCCGAATATAAGCCGAGGCACCTAATTTTACCACAAAAAAATGGGAAAACTTATTGACTCGAGTATAAGCCTAGGGTGTCCATCTGCATGCCTCACTGTGCCTCACTGTGTCCATGTGCATGCCTCACTGTGCCTTACTGTGCCCATGCCTCACTGTGTCCATGCCTCACTGTGTCCATGCCTCACTGTGCCCATGCCTCACTGTGCCCATGCCTCACTGTCACTGTGCCCATGCCTCACTGTGTCCATGCCTCACTGTGCCCAATCTCCCTACCTGATCTCCGGCGCTGTGTGACTAGACTGACGGTTAACATGAGAGTCTATGGAAGGGGTGCCCGGCTTTGAAAAATCGGTGCTCCCCGGCCGTAGGTTCCCTGGACAACAAACTTTGCACACTTGTAGAGAAACAGTGGGGCTATATGTGTGCCATGTTTGGGGTCCAGGGGACCTAGGGCCGGCCAGTACCGGATCCCCAAAATCACAGGAGAAATTACTGTTTAACATGGGAGTCTACGGAAGGGGTGCCTGGCTTTGAAAAATCGGTGCTCCCCGGTCGTAGGTCCCCAGACAACAAAAACTTTGCACACTTGTAGAGGAAGAGTGGGGATACATGTGCGCCAAGTTTGGGGTCATGGGGACCTACGGCTGGCCGGGATCAGGCACACAAAGGTGAAGATGGACACAGACTCAAGTATAAGCCGAGGGGGGCATTTTCAGCACAAAAAAATGTGCTGAAAAACTCGGCTATACTCGAGTATATACGGTATCTATATGTTTTGAATATGTGTTAATTAGGGATGAGCTTCGAGTTTGAGTCGAACTTATGTTCGACTCGAACATTGCCCGTTCGCCGAACAGCGAACAATTTGGGGTGTTCGCGGCAAATTCGAAAAGTCTATGGGAGAAATCTAAAGTGCTAATTTTAAAGGCTTATATGCAAGTTATTGTCATAAAAAGTGTTTGGGGACCCGGGTCCTGCCCCAGGGGACATGTATCAATGCAAAAAAAGTTTTAAAAACTGACGTTTTTTCGGGAGCAGTGATTTAAATAATGCTTAAAGTGAAACAATAAAAGTGAAATATTCCTTTAAATTTCGTACCTGGGGGGGGGGGGGGGTGTGTATAGTATGCATGTAAAGTAGCGCTTGTTTTCCGTGCTTAGAACTGTCCCTGCACAAAGTGTAATTTCTGAAGAAAAAAAGTCATTTAAAACTCACTCGCGGCTATAATGAATTGTTGGCTCCCGGCAATACATAGAAAAGTCATTGATAAAAAAAAAAAAAAAGCGTGGGGGTCCCCCCAAATTCAATTACCAGGCCCTTCAGGTCTGGTATGGATATTAAGGGGAACACTGCCGCAAATTAAAAAAGAAATGCGTGGAGTTCCCCCAAATATCCATACCAGGCCCTTCAGGTCTGGTATGGATTTTAAGGGGAACTCCACCCCAAATTTTAAAAAAAAATGGCGTGGAGTTCCCCCAAAAATCCATATCAGACACTTTATCCGAGCAAGCAACCTGGCAGGCCGCAGGAAAAGAGGGGGGGACGAGAGAGCGCCCCCCCCTCCTGAACCGTACCAGGCCACATGCCCTCAACATGGGGAGGATGTCCCCATGTTGATGGGGACGAGGGCCTCATCCCCACAACTAGGGTTGTCCCGATACCGATACTAGTATCGGTATCGGGACCGATACCAAGCATTTGCGCGAGTACTTGTACTCGCGCAAATGCTCCCGATGCTTCACCCGATACTTTTTTTTTTTTGTGGCCGGAGAGGGCGGGAGGAGTCAGTGGCTGGGGAGGGCGGGGGAGTGCGGGCGGAGTCTGGCTGGAGAGGGCGGACAGAGTCTGTCGACAGAGCTAGTGCAGGCGGAGTTTGGCTGGAGAGGGGGCGGGCTGAGTCTCTGAAGGAAAGTGTGGGCGGAGTCTGGCTGGAGAGGGCGGGCACAGTCGATGGACGGAGTCCGCGGGCGGAGAGCGAGTCCCTCACCTGCAGTTGAACCTGGTAAGCTGGCAGGGGTTCAGGGCGCAGCTACATCAGGATCGTTGACCGGTGCTGTCACATTCGGTCGCCGTCAGCGGCTGAACGTCCCCACGCCCATCTTGGTACACCCTGCACTTGGCTGCAGTAAGCAGCAGCAGACATCTTGTTACACCCAGCCCGAGCTATATGGGCTGGGTGTAACAAGATGTCTGCTGCTGCTTACTTCAGCCGAGTGCAAGGTGTACCAAGATGGGCGTTGCAGCAGTTTTTTTTTTTTTTAAATCCTGTGTCATTTTTTTTCCCCACAGCATTTCAGTGCCAGCCACCTATCAGTACCCACAAGTGCTACCTATCAGTGCAATCAGTGCCATCTACCAGTGCCACCTATTAGGTGGCACTGGTAGATGGCACTTACTGCACTGATAGGTGTCACTTATGGGCACTGATTGGTGACACTTGTGGGCACTGATAGATGGCACTGATTGCACAGATAGTGCAATCAGTGCCATCTATCAGTGCCCACAAGTGCCACCTATCACTGCTATCAGTGCCCACAAGTGCCACCTATCACTGCCCACAAGTGCCACCTATCACTGCCCACAAGTGCCACCTATCACTGCCCATAAGTGCCATCTATCAGTGCCCATAAGTGCCCACAAGTGCCACCTTTCAGTGCAATCAGTGCCATCTATCAGTGCAATCAGTGCCCACAAGTGCCATCAGTGCCCACAAGTGCCACCTATCAGTGCCACCTATCAGTGCCCACAAGTGCCACCTATCAGTGCCCATAAGAGCCATCTATCAGTGCCCATAAGTGCCACCTTTCAGTGCCATCTATCAGTGCCCACAAGTGCCACCTATCAGTGCCACCTATCACTGCCCACAAGTGCCACCTATCAGTGCCATCAGTGCCCATAAGTGCCACCTATCAGTGCAATCAGTGCCATCTATCATTGCCAGCCACCTATTAGTGCCCATCAGCGCCAGTCACCAGTCAGTGCCCATAAGTGCCACCTGTCAGTGCCACCTATCAGTCCCCATCTTTCAAACTGTCACATGACATTGAAAAAAAAGTATCGGTAATCGGTATCGGCGAGTACTTGGAAAAAAGTATCGGTACTTGTACTCGGTCTCAAAAAAGTGGTATCGGGACAACCCTACCCACAACCCTTGCTCTTTAAAACACTTCTACTTATTATCACACTCATTCTTTCTTATGACAAGTTTTTTAGATCAACAGATACTACAATTATTATCATAATTTTGATTTACAGTATCATATATAATCTAAACATAATTTTTTATTTATTCAATATCAATATATCACATTCTTATTTTTAATATCATGTGTATTTATAATGCACCATGTATAAAGAGGTTTTCTTAAAATGTCTGAGAAGTCGCATATGCATCACTTATGGTCATATATCTTATGTAACGGCACCCCAAATATCAAAGGGGGTAAAACCGTTTAAATATCTTCCCTCTCCTGGACACAAATTCACTGTCGATACTCCACAGCCCGCCGACTCCTTCCCATAGGAATTAATCCTTCTGAAAAAACGAGACGCACTCTGTATCTCTCCAAGGATAGACTGACTTTATTGCCAAAAACATTGAAACTCTTATACACATCCAATACTGCATTAACCTGAATGAACAATGGTCCAGCTCCACCCACAACACAACAAGCCCCAATACACATTATTTTGACGTCTGCTAGGAGACAATAGGTTCTAATCCCCTTTATGTTTAAATGACTATGCATGACCTTTATATTCACCAGACTGTCTGATACTTTACAATACACACAAGTACAGACTTAATTAACACAATGAAAGATCCTTAGACGCCATCCTAGATTCATTTACATCACACAGGCAGGTAACACATCTCCCAATTAACCTGTTGAGTTCAGGGTAAAACATCCAGTACATATTGTGGACTAATATTACTATTTCAATTCCAAGCAATCCAAGCCATATTCTTAATGTCCATGGTTTCCTGGCTCACCCTGTGTCCAAAGTGACCCCTCTGTCACACATCTCCCCTTTCGGCAGGAGGTGACCCCAGACGGGTTGACTCCGAAGTTAGTCCATAGGTCCATTCTTCTAATGCCGGTATCCACACAGTACCCCAAATATATTGCTCCAAACAGAGCATTACTTACCCAGCCAACCTCTGCCTCTCTCAGAGAACATACCCGCCGCTGGGGAGAAGACAGGGTGACTGGGCTCAGTCTTTCATGCTGTTGGGGATCTGGGCCGACTGCCCAGCATCCCTGAGGTATACAAGTGGAGACTGAAGTCCCATCCACTTGTGGAAGGTGAAAATCCCCCAGTGCTTGCAAAGCAAGGCTGACATCCTCCTGTCCCAGTGTCACACCATTTTCTGGGGTTGTGTCAGTGAGGACCGAAGTCCCATCCAGTACCACAGGCACTCCCTCTTCTGTTAGTTGAGAGCAGAGGTCCGCAGCACTCTGCTCTGTTGCCAGCTCTTCTGCTGGGTTGCTGTGAGTGGAGACCGTAGTCCCATCCACCGATATCAGCTCAAGTTGCAGTTGTGTGCAGAGGCCAGTAGCATTCTGCCCTGCTGCCAGTGATTCAGCTGGGGGTAAAAGCTTTACCACCTCAGCTTGTTGCTGGAGAGAGGGGCCAACTGCCCCGGCTCCCTGAAACGCCACAGTTGTTTCCGGTGCTGGGCAGAGGTTGCTATCACTCTGCCCTGTTGCCAGCACTTCTGCTGGGGACTCCACACCATCTGCTCTGGCTAACTGTTGGGGAGGAAAAAGGGCTGCTTCTCCTCCCTGCATCTCTGAAATCCCCTGGGAAAGAGGAACCATCACCTTCTCACCTCAGGCCTCCAAAACTGCCACGGGTGTAGAGCAGGGTCTGTAGCACTCTGTCCTGCTGCCAGTACTTGAGCAGGTGATATATAATCCATAACATCCTCTGAACAGTCCCTTAAGTCCATACCTTCTGTAATCTGTGGCTGGGGAGATGAGCCAACTGCCCTAGCTCCCTGGAACTCCATATTATTCACTTCGGCTTTAGGGATGGCAATCTTCAGATTTTCCACTGCCGATTCTTCAGCCAGGCTAGCTCCCTGGAACTCCATATCATCCACTTCGGCTTTAGGGGTGGCAATCTTCAGATTTTCCACTGCCGATTCTTCAGCCAGGATTTCATAGTTGTCAACTGGTATTTCCTGATAGTCCCAGGCAAAGGGAGCCCCACCCTGCTGCTGAGCAGAGTCTAGCAACTGTTTGTAGGCAATCTCCAGCTCCCATTCCTGAACAGCCATAAACTCCAAATCTTCCTGTGCCCAGTGCCCTTCCGAGACATTCAGTCTTTGCTCTCTGTGCTCCATTATTTCCTCCAAACGCCACTCCCGATCACTCCCAAAGTCAGGGTCCTCGGACAGCCTCCAATACAACAATCCCAGGCCATTATAGTCAAAGCCTTCCGTGGGGCTGTCATCCGCTGACCACTGGCACTCTTGGGCTACATACCACCGGAGGGCTCTGTAGCTCTCGTCCAACCGCATCTCTGCCCGGATCAGCCTGCTTAACTCAGCTGTCCACTCCTGCTTTGGTTGTTCCCCCAATAACAGCATTCGTACTTCATACTGCGACCAGTACCTTACATGGATGGAGGGGAGAACTTTTCCCTGGTGTTGCTGTTCGAGAGCTAGCGCTTTCTTCCAGAGTTCGCAGCGGATTGAATCAGACCATCCCAGCAGGACCTCCTGTGATACTGGTCCTCTATGCTGTATCTGCATCTCTCGCAACCTCCTTCTGAATTCCTTTTCCATGTCGGCTGGTATCTGTATCTCTCCTCTCCTTTCAGTTGGTCCTGCTTCTTTAGGTGTTGTCTCCGATTGCTGTATTTCCGCCATTCTCTGCTCATGTTGCTGCTCTAGCTCTCTCTTTTGTCGCTCTAGTTCTCTCTTTTGTCGCTGTCGTTTTTTCTCTTGTCGCTCATCCTGCAGCTGGATGCCTCTAATGGCTTCCTGTATGGCGGTCTCTGATGGGTTAGCACCATATAATGCCAAGCGCTCTCGAACTCGTTGCTGAAACAAATCTTCAACTGACCGGGGTCCTGCATCACCGTCCCTCTGGTCCATCTCGGCTCTCAAGTAAGTCTTTCAGCGTGGCTTTCCTGCAGGCTGCATAGCTTGGTCATTCACTGTGGTGGCTTGGAGTGTCCCAGGAACTGGAGGGAAAATCTCGCTGCTGCCAACCAATGTAACGGCACCCCAAATATCAAAGGGGGTAAAACCGTTTAAATATCTTCCCTCTCCTGGACACAAATTCACTGTCGATACTCCACAGCCCGCCGACCCCTTCCCATAGGAATTAATCCTTCTGAAAGAACGAGACGCACTCTGTATCTCTCCAAGGATAGACTGACTTTATTGCCAAAAACATTGAAACTCTTATACACATCCAATACTGCATTAACCTGAATGAACAATGGTCCAGCTCCACCCACAACACAACAAGCCCCAATACACATTATTTTGACGTCTGCTAGGAGACAACAGGTTCTAATCCCCTTTATGTTTAAATGACTATGCATGACCTTTATATTCACCAGACTGTCTGATACTTTACAATACACACAAGTACAGACTTAATTAACACAATGAAAGATCCTTAGACGCCATCCTAGATTCATTTACATCACACAGGCAGGTAACACATCTCCCAATTAACCTGTTGAGTTCAGGGTAAAACATCCAGTACATATTGTGGACTAATATTACTATTTCAATTCCAAGCAATCCAAGCCATATTCTTAATGTCCATTGTTTCCTAGCTCACCCTGTGTCCAAAGTGACCCCTCTGTCACATCTTATATACAGATATATAAGAAAAATTTACAGGACTTGGTTTGTTTATGGTTTGTTAAAAATTTATTCTGACTTGCATAATTTCAAATTTCTTCCACTATGTGTTATGCCCCATACACGCGATCGTTTTTCATGCCGTTAAAAATGCCATTTTAAAAAATGGCCATTAAAAATGATCGTGTGTATGCTCCAGAGCATTTTTAACGACGTGAAAAACGGCCATTAAAAATTTCGAACATGCTCTCTTTTTTCACGTCGTTTTTCATGTCGTTTTTTTTAACGACGTGAAAAACGATAGTGTGTATGCTTTAACGACGTGAAAAAAAACGCGCATGCTCAGAATCAAGTATGAGACGGGAGCGCTCGTTTTGGTAAAGCTAGCGTTGGAAATAGATATGGCACATTCGTCACGGTTGAATTAATAGCATCGTTTTAATGCTGCGCATTCCGTTCTTCTTTTGAGAATGCTTAAACAATTACCTTCTTTTGATAATGACATTGAGAGTTATGCCAAACTTGTTTCTAAAGTAATTCCTAATTGATTCAATGATAGAAAAATATTATTTTCAAGCCACATCTCCCTCATAAATTCCTGAATAAATGTAAAGATCCAAAATATTTTTTTGTTTTGTTTTTGCAGTTTATTTTAGTAATTAAGTTAGCTTATTAATTTTTTGGGGCCTTTTTTTTTTTTTTTGCTTAAATTATTCTTGTGTAAAGTTACCACACCAACCTTCAAAATTTGTCTAATTTTGCCTCAAGGAGGTTTGTGTCCCTTGTTAATAACAATAATATTATTTGAAATGTCCCTGCCTACTCCCTAGCAAAGTCTCGTTTGAACTACAAATCACATAGTCAAGTATTTTAAGCCAAAAAAAGAATCCTTTATTTAGGAACATAACAAATTAAAGGGGATGGCAGCACTGGAGAGCCTGCTTGCATTTGTGCATCCCTTGGACCCCACAACAACCATCCAAGATGTGAAAACCAAACTATTGATGGAAAGAGATCAAAAAGGAGCCCAATCTTGGCTTGAACTCCCAGAGGTCAGGAACCGCAGCAGCTAAGTCATATATGTCCCCAGTCTGTGGTACTACAGCAGGCATTATTTTTTCCTCTTCCTTGTAGCCTTCTCTCCAGCCTTCTCTGCAGCCTTCTCTGCAGCCTTGGTTGTTTTTTTCCTCGGAGGCTGGGGATCAGGAGGAGAGGTTGTGGCAGGAGGAGTAGTAGGAGGAGGAGGAGGGGGTGGAGGAGTAGGGACAACCTCCGTGATGTTGGTGAACTTGGTGAGTTCACCGAGCAATCCCTTGTTAATCACCTTCAGCAGAAGGGTCTCACTATAGAGCTTTTGCCGCAGGTCCATTTGGCCTAGCTTATGGGCCAGGACTGCGGCAAAGCCCTCCTCAGCAGAGGGTGCCTCTCTGAGGGCCGCAGTAGCCTCTTTGATGAAGGCTCTTGTTTCCTCCTCCACCTGCCTACCTCTCATTGGCCCTCGTGGTTTCATTATCAGGGGAGGCATCTGGGCTCTTGTGCTGGGCCCAGCCTCCTCCTGGTTGCCACTGGGCCCAGCCTCCTCCTGGGTGCCACTTGGCCCTGCCTCCTCCTGGTCCCCAACATCACCCTCTTCCTGGCTCTGCTCTGGCTGTAAAAAAAGAAAGGGACTTTATTTATTTTTTGCCACCATCAATCACACACATTGTTCACCAAAACATTTTTGAATTGAATGTGAAAATTTCGAAAAGTTTCAGAGATTCCGCCTCCTGATATTGTTGCCTTGTCCACATCAAATTTGACCACTACTGTATCTTGCTCTTTAAATCCTTTTATTTTCGAACATTAAATACCTAACAATACTAACATCAATTTAAATTCCTCACTTTTGTAACATATAAATGGAGATATCAATACTTTACCTGGCTCCATATATCCAAATCTGCCTCCTCAAGGGCATGATCTTGATCCTCAGAGGAAGCCAGAGCAGGGTTGCCAGGAAGGCTGGAGGGCTGGCTGCAAGGAAGGCTGGAGGTTTGGCTACAAGGAAGGCTGGATTGACCTCTGCGGGGAAGGGTGGACAGAGATTCCCGCACTTCCAGCTGGTCATCCAGAAAAGATAGCTTGCTGTAGTACCACAGACTGGGTTTATAAACCTTATCTGCTGCAGCACCTGACCTCTGGGACTTCAGGACCATATTCCTCTGGGTCCTGTATGTCCCCCTGATGGTACCAATTTTGGTTTTCACATCTTGGAGAGTTGTTGTGGGTTTGGACAAATGCAAGCAGACTCTCCAGTGCTGCTGTCCTGGCCGTTTTGTTTTTATTAGACCCACTTTTGGTCTGCCACAGGATAGGGAGTTCCTTCCATTTATCAATGAACTCCCCCATGAACTCAGGGTTTTTGAATGTATTCATTCTCTCTGTAAAATCAAGAACCCAGAAAATACATTTGTTTCAGGCAACATTCATCAAATCCGCATTTTGGACAGATATAAAAGCCCCAAATCTCCTACTCTGAGGAAACCAAAATCCTTAAAATGTTATGTACCTTGGTCAACACGTTTGTTGCGAACTTCCTCTCCCGCCAAATGAACGTTTTTTCGACACATGGATCTTCACTTGATATACACTGCGCATGTGTGAAACTCTGCACGCTTTCCCCGCCCCTGACGTTCGATATTGTCTTTTCCCCGCCCCTTCTCGCTCGTCGTAGTGCTTAGCAGCATGGCGGAGACACAGGTGGCTGAGATTACCTCTACAGAGGGTGAAATTCCAGAGGAGCCCAAATCCCGATCGAGGAGATATAAGGCATCCAACATGTCATTCGAGGAAATGGTGGAGATGGTCGCCATTTTGAAGAGGGAGGATTATGATGCCAAGCATGGGCCGTATAAAAGGCCTAATCTGGTCAAGTCAAAAATTATGGCAAAAGTGGTCAAAAGTCTTCACCAAAAATTCGGGGTGTGCAGAACGAAGGAACAGCTCAGAAAACGATGGTCTGATCTAAAGTTGCGGGAGCCCGACCAATACAAACGAATCAAGAAAGTTATACGAAAAAGTAAGTATTTTTTTGCTATTTTCCCTGCTAGAGATTATTACTTGTATTATGTCGTGTATTTTTGTCTTTGATATAGTACAGTGAAAGATACCATCTTTCTGGTTCGTCTGCACAGTAAACGGACGTATTAAACCTCTTTCTCCGTACGGTTCATAAAACGATGTTTTTGGTTCATCCAGTGTGAACACCCATTTATTTAATTTTATTTGGGGTAGCAAATTTGGTAACCAATTCGTTTTTGCGATCAAATCCAAAGGACAATTTTTATAAAAAAATAGGATATGCATGGTAATGTTAAGGGAGAGAATGCTCAGCAGCTGATAAAACATCTGAACGCAGTAGTACAAGTGTGGGCCAAAAGCCCCAAAGTTTGAGGGTGTCACACACAGGTGATCCTGTGTATATACTTTGGGGTGTTACAATGTGTCAAACTTTGGTAAAAAAAGTATATGTTATGGTTTTGGCTATGTATCCAATCATGTGTTCCGGTTGTCACTGGGGGTACAATGAAAAATGGACCACACTTCAAAATAATGTTTACAAATTATTTGTTCATGGTTTAATTTTCTCAAAAATATCTTCATTACTAATGAAACTATACCTTTTCTTGCAATCTACATAGGGCTTCAAAAAGCTACGTCAGATGAGCCTCTAAATCCAACACCTTCAACAATACCCCCAGACCCACATGATGGAGAGGAATGTGAGGTTGTGGAAGTGGAAAGTGGCACCTCAACAGGACAGTGTCAAACCAGACAGATGCAGGTTAATAGATGTAGGACTACATATTCTATACTACATGTTTTTTTTTTTTAAATGTAGGTGCAGTTCTGGCCGAAGACCCCAAAAATTTTACACATCACAGTGCCCAGATCCTGATCCAATACCTGATGGTCTGCTGTCGTGACCTTAAAAAATTAAAGGGAGACTTGATAGAGATCAGGGAAAATACCAAGCGGGTGGAGGAAAGGCTACAAAAGATCATGGCTGTGCTTGGGCGTGTATAATGTTTAGTGATGAGCCGAACACCCCCGGGTTCGGTTCGCACCAGAACCCGCGAACGGACCGAAAGTTCGCACGAACATTAGAACCCTATTAAATACAATGGATGGGAACGTTCGGATTCTAAAGTGCTAATTATAACGACTATTATCCATGTTATTGTCCTAAACAGAGTTTGGGAACCCGGGTTCTGCACCAGGGGACATGTATCAATGCAAAAAGAAGTTTTAAAAACGGACGTTTTCCGGGAGCAGTCATTTTAATGATGCATAAAGTGAAAAGAAAAAAGTCAAATATTCCTTTAAATATTGTACCTGGGGGGTGTCTAAAGTATGCCTGTGAAGTGCCACGTGTTTCCCGTGTTTAGAACTGTCCCTGCACAAAATAACATTTCTAAAGGAAAAAAAAGCCATTTAAAACTGCTTGCGGCTTTAATGTAATGTCTGGTCCCGGTAATATGGATGAAAATCTTTAAGAAAAATGGCATAGCTACCCCATCAACCCCCCCCCCCCCTACCCCAGCCCATTACCGGCCCCTTTGGGTCTTGTATGGATATTAAGGGGAACCCCGCACACAAAATAAAAAAGGCCCTATATACTCTGAACAGCCGTATACAGGCGGTGCATACAAGACAGGGACAGTAGGTTTGTTCTTATGTAGATTCTGTTTGTAATTTTGAACAGCTACATTGTTTAAGTGTAGCTCCAGGCCAAATACCTATTTTTAAGCTTTTTGGAAAACATAGGGAAGGGTTATCACCCCTGTAACATTTTTTTTGCTGTCTGTGCCCCTGTTCGGAACATTTCACCTCACTTTGCGTCCCAATGACAACTGTTTTTGAAATGTGGTGTTTTTATTGAAACAAGGATTGGTGATAAAGCATCAGTAGAGAGGAGACACCTTTCTCCCATATTAATTCTTACAGGAGAGAATTTTCCTTCCAAGGGGTAGATTTCCTCTCACTTCCTGTTGTCTTCTTCCGTTTGCAAGTAGTAGTCGTTTGTAAGTTGGATGTTTGAAAGTAGGGACCTGCCGTATATACTCTGCAGAAATTGGCCCCTTAGGTGTTGGTGTTGGCACAACACTGTAAGCACTCACAGTTACTCTTGGTGGGTGCTGGAACGCCCTGCTGTCAACTATTATATCAGGAATTGTAATAACATATAATTGTTGAACAGTGGTAGTAAAAATTGGGCCTTTGATGGTGGTGCTGGTGCCACAACACTGTAAGGCCTGACAGTTACTCTTGGTGGGCGCAGCAATGGGCCCTGCTGTGAATTATTAGATCAATAATTATAATTGCATGCCCCTGTTGAACAGGGGCTGAAAAATTGGGCCTTTGGTGGTGGTGGTGGTGGTGATGGTGGTGCTGGTGCCACAACACTGTAAGGCCTGACAGTTACTCTTGGTGGGCGCAGCAATGGGCCCTGCTGTGAATTATTAGATCAATAATTATAATTGCATGCCCCTGTTGAACAGGGGCTGAAAAATTGGGCCTTAGGCACTGGTGGCACAACACTGCAACCCCTCACAGATACTGTACTTGGAGCACAGCAATGAGGCCTGTTGCAAAGTATTGCATCAAAAATTGTAATTACACGCCCCTGTTAAACAGGGGCTGAAAAATTGGGCCTTAGCCACTGGTGGCGTCACCCATAAACCAAAATGATCTTCCAAGCTATCATCATTAATCGTATCATTGAGGAGGAGGAGGAGGATAGCCAGTCAACATAACAGCACAGGCACTCAGCATCAGCATCAGTCTTGAAGGGATGTGACATTTTAAAATCAATTAGTCTGTTATATCAGCATCAGGTGTGTGGTAGCTGGTGGTGATCCAAGACTGGTTCATCTTGATAATAGTCAGTCGATCAACCGAGTCGGTGGACAGGCGCACCCTGTGATCCATGACAAATCCTCCAGCAGCACTGAATGTGCGTTCTGAAAGAACGCTGGATGCAGGACAGGCCAGTAGCTCAATTGCATACTGTGCAAGCTCTGGCCAGTGATCCATCCTCAAGACCCAGTAAGCCAGAGGATTTTCGGTGGGGAAGGTGTCCAAGTCTGACCTTGCCCCTAGGTATTCCTGCACCATGTATATCAGATGCTGGCGATGGTTGCTGGAACCGATCATACTTTGGGGCTGCGGACTAAAGAATTGTCTGAACGCATCGGTCAGACGGCCACCTTCCCCACCGCTCTTTCTTTGACTGCCCGAAGCCTCAGCAACTCGTTGTCCAGGACCAGGAGTTTGTAACCTCCCAGTCTCTGGGAACGCGTTGCACAGACCTTTCTGCAAGGCGTCCCGGAGTTGTCTCATCCTCTGCTCCCTCTGCGACGGTAACATAAGGTCCGCAACCTTACCCTTGTACCGTGGATCAAGGAGAGTGGCCAGCCAGTAATGGTCCCTCTCCTTGATCCGAAGAATACGAGGATCCTTCCGCAGACTTTGCAGGATCAGGGAGGCCATGCAGCATAGGTTAGCTGAGGCATTCAGTCCGGAGTCCTCTGGGTCACTAAGGACGACATGATCCGCAGCCACGTACAAGTCCACTGGTTTCTTGGGACTGTAAATCATCCCTAAAAGACTGCTGCTGATGATGCTGAGTGCCAGCCTCCACCTCCATGCTGACACAATCCTCCTCCTCCTCCTCCTCTTCCTGTGCGATGGGTGGGACAGAAGGAACACTGTCTGGGTAAAGGGGGCCTTGAGAGGCAAGGAAGTCCTCCTCTTCCTGCCTCTGTTCTGCCTCAAGTGCCCTGTCCATTATTCCACGCAGCGTGTGCTCCAACAGGTGGACAAGAGGTACAGTGTCACTGATGCATGCACTGTCACTGCTCACCATCCTCGTGGCCTCCTCAAATGGTGCCAGGACAGTGCATGCATCCCTGATCATGCCCCACTGGCGTGGTGAAAAAAACCCGAGCTCCCCTGACCCTGTCCTGGTGCCGTAGTCGCACAGGTACTCATTGATGGCCCTCTGCTGCATGTGCAGCCGCTGCAGCATGGCCAACGTTGAGTTCCACCTAGTGGGCATGTCACATATAAGGCGGTTCTTGGGCAGGTTCAACTCCTTTTTGCAGCTCAGCCAGGCGTGCACTGGCATTATAAGATCTGCGGAAATGCACACAGACTTTCCTGGCCTGCCTCAGGACATCCTGTAAGCCCGGGTACCTGCCCAAGAACCGCTGCACCACCAGGTTAAGGACGTGAGCCATACAGGGCACATGGGTCAGTTGTCCCTGTCGGAGGGCGGAGAGGAGGTTGGTGCCATTGTCGCAAACCACCATTCCTGGCTTAAGCTGGCGTGGCATCAACCACCTCTCGGCCTGCCCCTGCAGAGCAGACAGAACCTCTGCCCCAGTGTGGCTCCTGTCCCCCAAACACACCAGCGCAAGCACGGCATGGCATCTTTTTGCCTGCGTACTTGCGTAGCCCCTTGAACGCCTACGGAGCACCGCTGGTTCCGAGGACAAACCACAGGAAGAGGCCATGGAGGAAGAAGAAGAGGAGGGGGTGGAGGAGAGAGGTGTGTCACAACCAGTAGTAGCATTTTGGAGGCGTGGCGGTGGAACAACCTCCAACACTACTGCACCTTGTCCTGCATCCTTCCCAGCTGCCAAAAGAGTGACCCAATGGGCCGTGAAAGAAAGGTAACGTCCCTGTCCATGCCTGCTGGACCATGAGTCAGCGGTAATATGCACCTTACCGCTGACCGCCCTGTCCAGCGAGGCCAAGACATTGCCTTCCACATGCCTGTAGAGAGCCGGAATCGCCTTCCGTGAGAAAAAGTGGCGTTTGGGAACCTGCCACTGAGGAACCGCACATTGCACAAACTCACGGAAGGGGGCCGAGTCTACCAACTGAAAAGGCAGCAGTTGAAGCGCTAGCAATTTAGCCAAGCTAGCATTCAACCGCTGGGCATGTGGATGGCTGGGAGTGAACTTCTTTCGACGGTCCAGCAGCTGGGGCAGGGAAATTTGCCTGCTAGAATCGGACGTCGGTGTACTGCTAGCAGAGTGGCCGCAAGTACTTGGCTGTGACACACCTAATTCTACACCTTCATTCCTCTCAGTGCAGGTTTCAGAGAGGACTGATGGTATAGTGGGGTTGGAGATCCCAGCTGATGCGGTGCAAGGAGAGGTCCGCTTTGTTCTTTGGTGTGGGTCTTTAAGGTAGGCTTGCCAACGAGCTGCATGGCAGGTCAACATATGTCTGATCAAGCATGTGGTGCCCAAGCGGCTGATGTTTTGGCCACGCGATATACGCTTGAGACATATGTTGCAAACAGCAGCTGTGCGATCTGATGCACTCGCCTCAAAAAAGGCCCACACCAAAGAACTTTTTGAATGACGGGCAGAGGCAGCGCCCTGCACAGGCGGAGCTCTGCGGTGTGATTCCGTCGGTGTGCTGCCCATACGCTGGCCACCCAAGGGCATCCTATCTCATTGGAGATGTGCCTCCTCCTCATCCTCCTCCTCCTCCTCTCTCCTATTAGGCACCCACGTGGAGTCAGTGACCTCATCATCCCCTCCCTCCTCATCACTGGAGCCAATCTGGCAGTATGCTGCAGCTGCTGGAGCATGACTGCCAGATTGGTGTCCTTCTTGAGCATCCCCTCTCTCTGCTCTCACGCTACTGCCTTCCTCTAGCTGGGTATCATCATCAGATCCTTCAAAACGCTGGGCATCCTCCTGGAGCATGTACCCAACACTGTGCTCAAACAGTTCGGGGGACTCCTCAGGAGGAGGACATGGTGGGTCTAGGGAAGGAGTGACTAATGATGACATTGATACCAGAGAAGAGGACGCTTTGGCAGCTGCTTTGCCAGTACCCTGAGCCTGGGTGAGAGAGGATGAGGAGGATGAGGTGGGCTTGGTCATCCACTCTACCAAGTCTTCAGCATGATGTGGCTCAACATGTCCAGCTGCCGAAAAGAAGGACAAGCGTGTCCCATGGCCACGTGCTGATGACAATGCACCGCGTCCATGACCAGCACTGTTGCCCCCAGACACAGAGCCTGCTTGCCCTCTTTTTTTGCCTCCTGACTGTCTGCCTCTCCTTGTTTGCCTTCCAGACATTTTAATGGATGGCCTGCAGGGAGATGGGAAAAACAGCAATAAGGGCTACCTTCAGGTGTATACTGTGCAGGAGGCTTAGCAACAAAGACACTGACACTGTCCCCTGCCTATCCTTCTCTGTCCCTAAACACAAGGATTTGCAATATGCTTCAGCAAGATTGGTTTAGCACAGAATAGCACACTGATAGTTTCCCTCACTGTCCTTCTCTGTCCCTACAAACAAGATTTAGCACAGAATAGCACACTGATAGTTTCCCCGAGTGTCCTTCTCTGTCCCTAAACTCAAGGATTTCAAATATGGTTCAGCAAGATTGGTTTAGGACAGAATAGCACACTGACACTTTCCCTCACTGTCCTTCTCTGCCCCTACAAACAAGATTTAGCACAGAATAGCACACTGATAGTTTCCCCGAGTGTCCTTCTCTGTCCCTAAACTCAAGGATTTCAAATATGGTTCAGCAAGATTGGTTTAGCACAGAATAGCACACTGATAGTTTCCCCGAGTGTCCTTCTCTGTCCCTAAACTCAAGGATTTCAAATATGGTTCAGCAAGATTGGTTTAGAACAGAATAGCACACTGACAGTTTCCCCGAGTGTCCTTCTCTGTCCCTAAACTCAAGGATTTCAAATATGGTTCAGCAAGATTGGTTTAGGACAGAATAGCACACTGACACTTTCCCTCACTGTCCTTCTCTGTCCCTACAAACAAGATTTAGCACAGAATAGCACACTGATAGTTTCCCCGAGTGTCCTTCTCTGTCCCTAAACTCAAGGATTTCAAATATGGTTCAGCAAGATTGGTTTAGGACAGAATAGCACACTGACACTTTCCCTCACTGTCCTTCTCTGCCCCTACAAACAAGATTTAGCACAGAATAGCACACTGATAGTTTCCCCGAGTGTCCTTCTCTGTCCCTAAACTCAAGGATTTCAAATATGGTTCAGCAAGATTGGTTTAGCACAGAATAGCACACTGATAGTTTCCCCGAGTGTCCTTCTCTGTCCCTAAACTCAAGGATTTCAAATATGGTTCAGCAAGATTGGTTTAGAACAGAATAGCACACTGACAGTTTCCCCGAGTGTCCTTCTCTGTCCCTAAACTCAAGGATTTCAAATATGGTTCAGCAAGATTGGTTTAGGACAGAATAGCACACTGACACTTTCCCTCACTGTCCTTCTCTGTCCCTACAAACAAGATTTAGCACAGAATAGCACACTGATAGTTTCCCCGAGTGTCCTTCTCTGTCCCTAAACTCAAGGATTTCAAATATGGTTCAGCAAGATTGGTTTAGGACAGAATAGCACACTGACACTTTCCCTCACTGTCCTTCTCTGTCCCTACAAACAAGATTTAGCACAGAATAGCACACTGATAGTTTCCACGAGTGTCCTTCTCTGTCCCTAAACTCAAGGATTTCAAATATGGTTCAGCAAGATTGGTTTAGCACAGAATAGCACACTGATAGTTTCCCCGAGTGACCTTCTCTGTCCCTAAACTCAAGGATTTCAAATATGGTTCAGCAAGATTGGTTTAGAACAGAATAGCACACTGACAGTTTCCCCGAGTGTCCTTCTCTGTCCCTAAACTCAAGGATTTCAAATATGGTTTATCAAGATTGGTTTAGGACAGAATAGCACACTGACACTTTCCCTCACTGTCCTTCTCTGTCCCTACAAACAAGATTTAGCACAGAATAGCACACTGATAGTTTCCCCGAGTGTCCTTCTCTGTCCCTAAACTCAAGGATTTCAAATATGGTTCAGCAAGATTGGTTTAGAACAGAATAGCACACTGACAGTTTCCCCAAGTGTCCTTCTCTGTCCCTAAACTCAAGGATTTCAAATATGGTTCAGCAAGATTGGTTTAGGACAGAATAGCACACTGACACTTTCCCTCACTGTCCTTCTCTGTCCCTACAAACAAGATTTAGCACAGAATAGCACACTGATAGTTTCCCCGAGTGTCCTTCTCTGTCCCTAAACTCAAGGATTTCAAATATGGTTCAGCAAGATTGGTTTAGGACAGAATAGCACACTGACACTTTCCCTCACTGTCCTTCTCTGTCCCTACAAACAAGATTTAGCACAGAATAGCACACTGATAGTTTCCACGAGTGTCCTTCTCTGTCCCTAAACTCAAGGATTTCAAATACGGTTCAGCAAGATTGGTTTAGAACAGAATAGCACACTGATAGTTTCCCTCACTGTCCTTCTCTGTCCCTACAAACAAGATTTAGCACAGAATAGCACACTGATAGTTTCCACGAGTGTCCTTCTCTGTCCCTAAACTCAAGGATTTCAAATATGGTTCAGCAAGATTGGTTTAGCACAGAATAGCACACTGATAGTTTCCCCGAGTGTCCTTCTCTGTCCCTAAACTCAAGGATTTCAAATATGGTTCAGCAAGATTGGTTTAGCACAGAATAGCACACTGATATTTTCCCCGAGTGTCCTTCTCTGTCCCTAAACTCAAGGATTTCAAATATGGTTCAGCAAGATTGGTTTAGAACAGAATAGCACACTGACAGTTTCCCCGAGTGTCCTTCTCTGTCCCTAAACTCAAGGATTTCAAATATGGTTCAGCAAGATTGGTTTAGGACAGAATAGCACACTGACACTTTCCCTCACTGTCCTTCTCTGTCCCTACAAACAAGATTTAGCACAGAATAGCACACTGATAGTTTCCCCGAGTGTCCTTCTCTGTCCCTAAACTCAAGGATTTCAAATATGGTTCAGCAAGATTGGTTTAGGACAGAATAGCACACTGACACTTTCCCTCACTGTCCTTCTCTGTCCCTACAAACAAGATTTAGCACAGAATAGCACACTGATAGTTTCCACGAGTGTCCTTCTCTGTCCCTAAACTCAAGGATTTCAAATATGGTTCAGCAAGATTGGTTTAGCACAGAATAGCACACTGATAGTTTCCCCGAGTGTCCTTCTCTGTCCCTAAACTCAAGGATTTCAAATATGGTTCAGCAAGATTGGTTTAGAACAGAATAGCACACTGACAGTTTCCCCGAGTGTCCTTCTCTGTCCCTAAACTCAAGGATTTCAAATATGGTTTATCAAGATTGGTTTAGAACAGAATAGCACACTGACAGTTTCCCTCACTGTCCTTCTCTGTCCCTACAAACAAGGATTAGCACAGAATAGCACACTGACACTTTCCCTCACTGTCCTTCTCTGTCCCTACAAACAAGGTTTACCACAGAATAGCACACTGATACTTTCCCTCACTGTCCTTCTCTGTCCCTACAAACAAGGTTTAGCACAGAATGACACACTGACACTCTCCCTACCTATCCTTCTCTGTCCCTAAACACAAGGAATCCAGGATTAGTAAAGGAAAAAAATGACACTGTCCCTGCCTATGCTTCTCTTTCCCTGCTCCGGAACACACTACACAAGGCCGCCGCGCTGGCAGCCTTTTATAGTGTGGGGCGTGTACTAAACCCCCTCAGCAATAATTGGCCACAGGCATCCTGCCTGTGGCCAATCATTGCTCTCCTCGCTGCCGGTGCTGTGATTGGCCAAGCATGCGGGGTCACAGTGCATGCTTGGCCAATCACAGCGCCTGGATGACACTGCAATGGCGTAGTGCATTGTGGGCCGTTCGCGTCACTCGAATTTGGCGCGAACGGCCCGAATCGTTCGATCTTCGTCGAACGATCGAACAGCCGATGTTCGAGTCGAACGTATGTTCGACTCGAACACGAAGCTCATCCCTAATAATGTTTTTAAAAATAATAACGTTGAACTTGCTGTGTTTTGGCAGGTTTGTTTTTCTTTGAACCTTTAAGGACTAGTACATGTTTATTTTTTCACTATATTTTTAAAGATCTTTTTTGTATGCATGGCTGTTCATGCGTTTTAACAACCCAAAAATGTTTTGGACATCTACATTTAAAAGGAATTGTCCTAAAAAATTATAAAAAATTGTATTTTGTTATCAAGAAATTGTGGCTTCATTATGTAAATGTTGTGCAAATTGAACTAATCAATGTTTTGTGTTTACACTGACAATGAAGGCTAATTAAGAATGCACAATACACATGGCAATACAAGTGCACTAGGTAAACCTACGAGAAACATAAAACATTATTAAATTAAAACACCAAACCAATCTTTGATAAAAATAAAGTTTCATTTTTCCAAATAATAAGGTTAAAAGTCATCAGGCATTATAATGGCCCCCCTACCCACAAAATAATCCACATATTTGTCACGGACCTCACGTCCGGTTTGGGGGGCCAAGCCTGGACGGCCAGCTTCCAGGGCCACAAGATGTTCTGCTTCCATTAATGAGGCAATTGAAGAAAGAAAGGAAGATCATCTGGACGCAGCACTCCGCTTAAAAAGCCTTTATTCCAAAAAAAAGGTTCAGGAAACCAAACCACTCTGCACAACACAACAAACTGATCTAGTTTGGCTGACGCGTTTCACACTATTTAAAGTGCTTATTCATAGCTAGTTATTACACAAATGCTACCCAAGATATACCCTAAACAGGGGAAGTCATGTGATCCAACCCCAAGGTGAAAATAATTAGTTAATTGAAAATTAATTAAACATAAAATGATTCAAGTGAAATGGGTGTGGTTCACTGACCACAATGAAAAAAGAGGATAGAAATGCCTCACCATATAACAATCTATGCAGATATGTAAAAGATATATTTTTAAAAAGTATAATATATATAAAAAATATATAATAAAGATAAGTGATATGGTGTGGAGTGGGAACAAAAAAATATATCAATAAGAATAAATGTGAAAATCAAATAAAATGAATAAAAAATAGGGATGACATTACTACCAATTAAAAAAGTGGTATAATGTAAATGTACTTCCAAAACATGTGTGACCATGTGTGTAAATGCAAAATAGAGAAAAAATATATATATAATATAAATATATATGTGCATATATATGAAATTTTGGACATGTATAAATGAAAAAATGCAAAGCAACCTTAAAATTGATTAAGTGCACTGTGGAGTGCTTGCATTAATGTTACTTAGTCCGTGCTGATATGTGCATGTCTCTTTAGAGATATATTTATTTTTAAATTTTGTTATTTTATTATTGATATTGATAATTTGTACAGTAAATTTAATGTGAAAAAAGAACAAATGTTCTATTTAAACTAATATCTGAACAGATTTGTATTAATATGTGAGTATATGTCTCTTTAACAAATGCTTGGGTCTATATGTCTATTGGGATGGAAGTCATTCCTGAAGGTATATTGTGCATAAAGATGAACCACTACACAAACATGCAATAATAGCATATGTGTGCACATGTGTTTGAATATACTTGTCACCGTTTTTGAGAACACCAAGTATGTAATTAAGAGACAAAAATATACCCATATGTGCACACCAGCATACAGCTAGGTGCACACACATGGGGAGCCCGATGAAAAAGCATGTATATAAAAAAAAAAAAAAAAATTGTTTTTTTGGTTTATAATGACTCCAGTGATGCGCACATCAACTGGGACATCCAAAACCGATCCATCCCAATCGACAAGTCTGTGAGATGGTATTGTCTGGACGATACACATCAAGACAAATGTCCATGTGAAGAGTTAATTGAGGGTGTGTCCATATGTACATGTAGACATGCAATCCAGGACGCACACACAAAGAGCCCAGTGCAAAAACATATATATATATATGTGTGCACATGATGGCTCCAAAATTGTGTGCATTGATCGAAATGCACGTCCGACCATAGACATCTCGATGGAAAACATTCCGTCCAATACAACCAACCACAGACATCTCGATGGAAAACAATCCATCCAATCAAAGTATCTAAGAGATTCTCTACGTGAACAATTCACAATAAGGTGAATGTTTGTGTGAAAAGGTCGGGTAAGGAAAGTAAATAAATGGATATATAAAAAAAAAAAAAAAAAAAAGGGAATGCCCCCGTGTGAATGCAAGCATTCAGCCGAATGCGCACACATGAGGAGCCCAATGTAAAAATGTATGTGTGTATATATAACGGCTCCGAAACTGTGCGCTTTAGCTGAGATATGCATCCAAGCATAGACATGTCGACGGAAAACCATCCGTTCAATTAAAGATGTACAAATAATTCTATGGGAACAATTCACACGGGAACAAATGTCTACATAAAAGAATTTGGAAAATAACATGCTAACAAAAAAACCCTTGGGGTTGGATCCTGACTTGATGTGAACATACCATGATGCCCACATAAACTTATGCACTCAATGAATGTCAATGCAATATTACATCTACAGCACAACATACATACGGATGAAACATGGGCCATAAATCTTGTGTGTGCATTGGTTCCCGAGATGGAACTCTATATGTCATATACAAAATAAACTCTGTATATGCCCAAGACAGTTCATGCTGTCAAAAATGACATAACCAAAACCAACATAAATTAAAAGGAATAAAGAGACTATAAAACACACAAATATATAATAAAACAATCTGATCATGACGATCTACCACTAATTGATGATTAGTGCAAAAGAAAGAGACCAAGTCCATGCAATTTCTTCCAAACTAGGTGAATAATAGTTCGAGACTAAAAGAAATAGAGGAAGAAAAGGAAAAGAGAATGGTCCCAATGGAGTAGTAGAACTATCATTTTCCATATATTATATGAGCAGTAATATAGAGACCATAAAGATTTAAACATGCAACAAGCAGTGAATATCATGTGTGAGGGGGTTAGCTCGGCAGCGGGTGTGGGTGACCCCCGAGATGGGCTCCCCACACAAAAACAGGCCCAGCAGACGGAGCTTGTGGTTTTCAAAATCAAAAAGGTGCGGTTTATTTTCTATTTACAGTGACAAAACACAGCAAAGCAAAAGAAACATAAACAAAATAAATCCTGGTCAAGTTGACCTCTGACTAAACATACAGGTTTCCTAACTAACAACTGGGATCAGCCTAGTGCTGTCCTAGTCCCTAAGTCCCTGGTTTTAAATGTCCAAGCAAATAGCCACACAGGCTTTGTCTCACCGCACAGGGGTTCACTCTCCCTAGACAGTCCACACAGGTCTGGTTCCAGGCATGAGCTAACATCTAATGAAGCTGGGAGTTCTTATAGAGGCCTAAATGAGCTGACAAGCTTCAGCTGGTCTCTTCAACTCCCTGTCTGTACGACGCCCCACACTCTCCCTAGAGGTATGAGTCATCCATGAGCCCACTAGCCTCAGCTGGGCTTATACAACTCTCCACCTAGTTGTATAAGTCGGCGTAAAGCCTGAATCTGGGCGAAATATATCTACCCCCCTGGATGCAACCAGGTGACTTTACCTTCCTGCTGTCACATACCCCCCCCCTCTTGTTTTAACCTTGGGGTTGGAACACCAGCAATCAGGCATTCATGTACTCGAGACAAAGCATCCACATTCCCCATTTGAACGCCAGGGCGATGCTTTACTGTGAAGTTGAATTCCTGGAGGGCCAGGAACCACCTATTCACTCTTCTATTTGTTTCCTTGTTTTGAGCCATCCACTTTAACGGAGCGTGATCCGTAACCATGTCAAAGTGCCTACCTAGCAGGTAGTACCGAAGGGAATCTAGAGCCCACTTCACCTCTAAACACTCCTTTTCAACGGTGGCGTAATTTACCTCATGGGACTTCAACTTCCTGCTGAGGTAAATGACTGGGTGCTCTTCCCCGTTCCAGACCTGGGACAATACTGCTCCTAACCCCACATCTGACGCATCACTTTGTACGACAAAGTCTTTAGAGAAGTCGGGTGAGTACAACACTGGCTGGCTACATAAGGCTTGTTTCAAGAATTGGAATGCTGCCTCAGCCTCGGGGGTCCATTTAATCATGACCGACCCTTTCCCCTTCGTCAGGTTGGTTAGGGGCACAGCCTTAGAAGCAAAGTGGGGAATGAATCGCCGATAATACCCAGCGATTCCCAGAAAGGCTCGTACCTGCTTCTTGCTGTTGGGACGTGGCCAACTCTGGATGGCCTCGACTTTGTTGAGTTGGGGTTTTATTACTCCCCTCCCAATGGTGTACCCAAGATATTTGGCCTCCTCCTGCCCAATGGTACACTTCTTGGGGTTAGCCGTAAACCCCGCTTCCCGAACAGAGTCCAGGACTGCTTGCACTTTTGGCAGATGTGAGGCCCAATCTGTGCTATGGACAATTACGTCATCCAGGTAAGCCGCAGCATACTTCCGATGGGGCCTCAGCATCTGGTCCATTTTCCGCTGGAATGTGGCCGGCGCATTCTGTAACCCGAACGGCATTCTTTTATATTGGAACGCCCCGTCTGGGGTTACAAATGCGGTTTTCTCTTTGGCCGACTTGGCCAGGGGGATTTGCCAATACCCTTTTGTGAGGTCAAGAGTCGTCATGTATCGGGCTGTTCCCAGCCGGTCGATCAACTCATCTATACGTGGCATGGGGTAGGTGTCAAATTTTGTAACTTTGTTCAACTGACGAAAATCGTTACAAAATCGCCAGCTCCCATCCGGTTTAGGCACCAACACAATGGGACTAGACCAATCACTTTGGGACTCCTCTATCACCCCTAAGTTCAGCATTTTCTGTACTTCCTCCCGTATTGCCTCCCGTCGGGCCTCTGGGATCCGATAGGGTTTTAACTTCACCCTTTCACCGGGCGGGGTAATGATGTCATGCTCTACCCCAGATGTTTGTCCCGGCAGCTCAGAGAATACCTCCTTGTTGCGAAGCACAAACTCCTTAACCTCCTGTTGTTGGGGTTGTGACAAGGTGGCTGCTATTCCAACCTCAGGAATCACGCAACCAGTTTGAGCTGGTGACCAAGTGTCTGCGACTAGGGACTCTCTATCCCTCCAGGCTTTCAACAGATTAACGTGATAGATCTGTTCGGGCTTTCGCCTTCCTGGTTGTCTGACCTTGTAATTCACTTCGCTCACTTTTTCCATTATCTCGTAGGGGCCTTGCCATTTGGCAAGGAATTTACTTTCAACCGTAGGGACAAGTACCAGTATCCTATCCCCCGGGGAAAAGGTACGGGTCTTGGCTCCACGGTTGTACACTCTCTGCTGTGCTAACTGCGCTTGGGCCAAATGTTCCTTCACGATGGGCATTACCTGTGCAATTCGGTCTTGCATCAGGGTGACATGCTCAATCACACTCCTGTGGGGAGAACTCTCACTTTCCCAAGTTTCCTTGGCAATATCCAACAGCCCTCTTGGGTGTCTCCCATACAGTAACTCAAAGGGGGAGAATCCCGTAGAGGATTGGGGCACCTCCCTAATAGCAAACATCAGATAAGGAAGTAGACAGTCCCAATCCTTTCCATCTCTATCCACCACTTTCTTCAACATTTGTTTTAGGGTTTTGTTGAATCTTTCAACCAGCCCATCGGTTTGGGGGTGATACACAGATGTACGTAATTGCGTCACTTTGAACAATTTACATAGCTCCTTCATAACCCGGGACATAAAGGGTGTACCTTGGTCCGTAAGCAGTTCTTTACAAATACCCACCCGGCTAAACACAAGAGATAGCTCTTTGGCTATGGTTTTGGCCGAGGTATTTCGGAGAGGGATCGCTTCTGGATAACGGGTGGCATAGTCCATTATAACTAATATGTACTGGTGCCCCCTAGCGGACTTGATTATAGGACCTACCAAATCCATGGCGATCCTCTCAAACGGGACCTCAATGATGGGTAGAGGGACCAGCGGGCTACGGAAATGTGGCATCGGGGCCGACCTCTGACACACAGGGCAGGAGGAACAATAATTTTCTATGTCCTTCATCACCCCCGGCCAATAGAATCTCTGTAATACCCTCTCTCGGGTTTTCTCTGTCCCCAGATGACCTCCAAGAATGTGCCCATGGGCCAACTCCAACACCAACTTCCTGTAAGGTTTGGGCACCACAAGCTGCCTGTAAGGTTTGGGCACCACAAGCTGCTCAACGGTTTCTTCTGCCCTTTTTGCCACCCGATACAGTAGGTCCTTCTCTACGCTGAAGTATGGGTAAGTGCAGGTATGTAGGTCCTTCTCTACGCTGAAGTATGGGTAAGTGCAGGTATTATCTGGGTTCACTAACTCGCCATCTATTTTCACTACGTTTTCCCGTGCCTTTATTAGGGCGGGGTCTTTCAACTGTTCTGTGGCAAAGTTTTCCCTGTGAACCTCAAGATCAGAAAACTCCACAGACGGTAGGTTTTCGTCTGAGGAGGTGGGCTCCTCTCCAGTTTCTTGAGTCTCCCCTGCCAATACTGACAAGGGAAATTCCGGAGAGTCCTCACCACTCTCAGGGGAGTTCTGGCTATCACATTCCTGGTACATAGGGGCACCAGTGGGGGGCTCAGGATCATCCCACAGTTCCCAGAACTTCGGAAAATCCCTTCCCACAATGGCGTCATGCGGTAACTGAGATACTAAGCCCACTGGATGAGAGAGGGTACCTTTGGGGGTCTCGAAACACACTGTAGTCACTGGATACTCTCGGGTGTCCCCATGCACACAAATAACAGCTACCTTGCTATTCCCAGAGACCTCTGTTTTAACTAATTCAGCCTTTATCAGGGTCACAAGGCTACCTGAATCCAGCAATACCACAACATTTCTACCATTAATACACATTTTGCATAAATGTTTCTCAGTTCCCCGAATGGCAGTGCATGCGACTGTCGCACACAGCGACTGACGTCTGCCCGTCAGAAAGTCACACTGCATGGGTTCCTCCACAACCGGGCAATTGGCTGCAATATGTCCCGCTTGCCGGCAGCGGTAGCAAACGATCCTTCTTGCCGCCTCTTGAGCCGCTGATTTCCCAGGCTGTTCTCGCCAAACTTTGGGCAGAGCTCCCACCCTCTCACTCTCTCCACCCTCACCCCTTGGAATCCTCTTATCCGCCCCTGGGGATGGTCTGGTCTTAGGGTGGAAAGTCCGAGTGTCTCTGGAAGAGGCCGTCAGGTTCTCTGTAGCCAAGTATTTCTCCACACGATCCACAAGACCATCGGCCGTCTCTGGGTCTCCATGGCTTACCCACTTTTGGATGGCAGTAGGAAGAGCTCTCAAAAACCGATCCATTACAACACGTTCCACAATCTTTGGTGCGGACAAAGTCTCTGGCTGTAGCCACTTTCTGCTCAGGTGAATGAGATCATACATTTGAGACCTGGGGGGTTTTCCAAGCTGGAAAGTCCAGTTATGCACACGCTGAGCCCGGACAGCCAGGGTGACACCCAGCCTTGCCAATATTTCAGCTTTTAGCATCACATAGTCTTTTGCTTGGTCATGCTCTAGGTCATAGTAAGCCTTCTGCGATTCACCAGTTAACAGAGGAGCCACCAGTCCAGCCCACTGCTCCTCAGGCCACTTTTCTCTTTCAGCAGTCCTTTCAAATGTGGTCAAAAATACCTCTGGATCAACCTCTCCAGTCATTTTTGTCAATAAACGACTCACCCCAAAGGACGCGGTATTAGTGGGACGGCTTCCCTCACTGGTCTGCGGACGTTGCTGCACTACTGCTTCCATTTGTTGTAGTCTCTGCTCTTGCTTCTGTAACAGGTCTATGAAGCGGGCCTCAGATTGCTGCAGGGCTTGTTGCTGAGCTTCCAGACTCTGTTGGTGAGCTTGCTGCTGGGCTGCAAGGCTCTGTTGATGAGCTTGCTGCTGGGCTGCAAGGCTCCTTTGCAAACCTGCATTTGTCTGCTGTTGATTGGCATTTGCTAGAGCCAGCTGTTTCAGTATCTCCTCCATGCTGGCTTAAAAAAAACTGCCTGCATTCTCCACCAACTGTGAGGGGGTTAGCTCGGCAGCGGGTGTGGGTGACCCCCGAGATGGGCTCCCCACACAAAAACAGGCCCAGCAGACGGAGCTTGTGGTTTTCAAAATCAAAAAGGTGCGGTTTATTTTCTATTTACAGTGACAAAACACAGCAAAGCAAAAGAAACATAAACAAAATAAATCCTGGTCAAGTTGACCTCTGACTAAACATACAGGTTTCCTAACTAACAACTGGGATCAGCCTAGTGCTGTCCTAGTCCCTAAGTCCCTGGTTTTAAATGTCCAAGCAAATAGCCACACAGGCTTTGTCTCACCGCACAGGGGTTCACTCTCCCTAGACAGTCCACACAGGTCTGGTTCCAGGCATGAGCTAACATCTAATGAAGCTGGGAGTTCTTATAGAGGCCTAAATGAGCTGACAAGCTTCAGCTGGTCTCTTCAACTCCCTGTCTGTACGACGCCCCACACTCTCCCTAGAGGTATGAGTCATCCATGAGCCCACTAGCCTTAGCTGGGCTTATACAACTCTCCACCTAGTTGTATAAGTCGGCGTAAAGCCTGAATCTGGGCGAAATATATCTACACCCCTGGATGCAACCAGGTGACTTTACCTTCCTGCTGTCACACATGGTAACTATATGAAACAAGATAAAATGAAAACTTCTGACAATAATCCGGGTATAAACATGTGTGTACCCATGAGCATGTAGTAGGGAAGGACAAAATGACGATCTGAGCCTAAATTAACATGCATGGGTAACCAATGTTAGAAACATCAGAGAGAATGCCAGACACAAAAAACTAGAAAGGACACTGTGCAGGACGCGAGGACTAATCATAATAATGGGATACATCCCATTCAAAGTTAAGGCCTGCCGGTAACCTGGTATGCAATGAAAAAATCCAATAGACTTCACGCCTGCACAGTGTCCTGAATTTGTCTCCCCCTCTTAAAGGTGAAACAATCTTTTCTATACCTTGTATAGAGAGGCATGAGACATTTTTCTGATGTACTGATACCCAATGCCTAGCAACATTCGTATTTCTATCTTTCTGTATATCATACAGGTGATCATACAGTCTGTCTTTGAGTCTCCTAGTCGTTCTTCCGACATATTGGATATCGCACAGTTCACATTTAATCACATACACCAAGAACTTGGTATTGCAATTAATGAACTGCTTGATATCGTAAGAATTGTGGTTGGTGCTAGACTGAACTGTGTCACCTGTTTTTATATGTCTACAGTAATTGCAGTGAGGCATTCCACATCTAAAAGTGCCCTGGAAATGCAACCAGTTTGATGCTGAGGATACGCTTGAAAAAAGACTAGGTGAAAGGCGACTGCCCAAAGTGGGGGCTCTACGGGACACTGATTTAACTCCCCTGGAAAGTATTTCATGATAGGCAGGGTCATTCAGTAGAATGGGAAGATATTTCTCAATGATGGATTTTATTTTACCGAATTCAAAACTGTAAGGTGTAGAGAACACCGGTACGCCACTAAAAGACAGTGTCGCTTTGTTTTTCCGTTGATTCGAACAGTTCTGAAGTAAGGTATCTCTTGGGATAACACTCGCAGTTTTGAAGGCTCTTTTAATTATATTGGGAGCATAACCCCTATTGATAAATCGTTGGGTCATATTAGTGGCTTCGGTGACAAAATCCTCAGGTCTGCTGCATAAGCGTCGGAGCCTGAGGAATTGTCCAACCGGAACCCCACGAACGGTGTGGCTAGGGTGGCCTGAATCCGCTCTAAGAAGGGCATTGCCAGCTGTGGGTTTTCTATAGAGACCTGTAACTACTACACCATTAACAGCCGACAACTTGACATCCAAAAAATCTATGGAAGTGATGCCAAGTTTTCCAGTGAAGCGGAGATTCATGGAATTATCGTTAAGGTGATCCAACCAATCCTGTAGATTTGTGTCCTCTTTAGAGGAAACAAACAGGAGGTCGTCAATGAACCTACAAAAGAAGATTGTATCTAAACGGCGGGGGCTATCATGTCCAAAGATGCGAGACCTCTCCCAAAATCCCATGTAGAGATTAGCCAGGGAAGGCGAAAATTTCGCTCCCATGGAGGCCCCGCACCTTTGGAGATAATAGCCCCCGTCAAACATAAAAAAATTATGTGTAAGTAAATAGTCCAATGACAGTATGATAAACTCCTGTAACGCTAACGAATACTTCCCAGATTCTTTAAGCAAAGTGGACACAGCCAAAACCCCCAAGTCGTGGGGAATGCTTGAGTAGAGGCTGGTCACATCACATGTAATCCACCTGTACTCTGCTTTCCACTGAAAATCCCGGAGTTTTATGAGCAGTTGTTTGGTATCACGTAGATACCCTGGGAGGTTGACGACCAAAGGCTGAAGTTGGCCGTCAACCCACTCTCCTAACCGCTCGTTAAGGGATCCAATACCTGCCACTATGGGCCTGCCCACGAGTGGGTCCAGGCCCTTGTGAATTTTTGGCAGGTGATGGAACACTGGCATTACGGGATTAGTGGGAATAAATAACAGCTTCTCTTTGTCTGAAAAAATTCCCGCATGAACTGCTGTGTCCAACAAGGAGGAAAGTTTGGCAGAAAAAGGGATGGTGGGATCACCCTTGAGTGGAGTATAGGTGTTGCTGTCAGACAACTGACGTAAAGCTTCACCTTTGTAGGTGTCAGAATTGAGGACCACCACCAACCCACCCTTGTCCGCATTGCGAATGACAATGTTATTGTCCATTTCTAAATGTTTAAGAGCCTTGTGTTCTGATGGAGACAAATTATGGGAAACAGACCTCCTTCGGCAATCACGGGCCAAATGGGTAAGATCCTTCTCGACCATACTTTGAAAGAGGTCGAGATCCTTGCCTCGCGACCCCACCGGATAAAAGTCCGATCTAAGTTTAAATGAAATACTATTGGTAACATCGGTGGGGTCGACGGGGCAAGGACTGGACTCAGTGGCCAAATCCATAAGCTCTTGAAGAGCACACACTTCTGAAAACAACACTGGAGAAGGACACTCACCCATATCCTGATCACCGGAGGAGGTGTCCTCTGCTTCCATAGGGAGATCAAAATAGTGTTTCTTGAGCGTTAAGCTACGAGAGAATTTATTAACGTCTAATAAGGTATTAAAGAGGTCAAAATGCCTGGTGGGGCAAAAATTAAGTCCCTTAGATAAAATGCATTTTTCTTCATCGCTTAAAATTCTGCTCGAGATGTTAATAACGTTGGTGACATCTATTTCTTTCTCCCCCGCAAGGTGTATGGGTTTTTTTTTTGGTGTACGAGTGTCTTTTCCCTCCTCTCCGGGTTTTCTTATTGCGCTTTTCTGTTTGGCTTTCTTGTGGGGCCCCTGAGGGTTTCCAGATTGGATTCCATCCTGTGAATGATTCCGAATAGGAGACCTCAGCAACCGTTCAGGTGAGGAATCCGACGCAGATGTAGCCATGGTATCATTATCCAGGTCATGTTCTAAATCAGAAAAACTGACTTTTTTAGGTCGGTTCTTTCGTGATCGGCCAGATTGGAATTGCATCTTCTTCCATGTATATACATTCCCACTCTCGTAGTCGACCTTGTCTCTGGTCATTTTACTTGTTTTGGTGGAGATGACATGCCTTTCCAATTTGTCTAATTTTTTGTTCAGTCGGCTGTCTAATTCCGAAAACTCAGGATGTGTCTGTAAATCCGTAAGACTGTTCTGAATATCAGCCATTTCTGATTGTATGATGTTTATTTCTTGATTCTTTGATTTAAGGAGTATCTCCATTAATTTAAGAGAGCATGAGCTGAGTGTGTCAGTCCATTCCTGCTTCAAAGCATCATTCAGGAGGTCAGATGTAGGGAATTTCTTAATTCTGAGGCCCCGGGGAATGCGTGAAAATGCCACATATTCAGAAAGTGAGTTAATATCCCAATAGATTCTAATTTCTTTGGCCATCACCGATTCAAGTTTCCTGAAGATACTAGTTAAGGAAACAATTCTATCGTCCATGGGCTGAAGTTGTGAAGCCTGCAGTCCCGATCTAAGGGGATTGTCAGAAGGTGCCATGAAAGTTCTACTATGACCAGATTCGTTGGCAGGTGTGTTCGGCATATTAATATCCATGATAGGCTGGTTGCTGGAATGATACTATATTCAGATGAAAGTGAATGAAGAGGTGGGAATCCACTCCGAGCTGGTCAACACTGGGTAGCAAAAGTCCAGAAAATGGGAGAGACAGGAGGAAGGGAGCCGCTCAGGTGTGGAAGTCCCTGGAATTACCTCCTCCCAGCAACCAAGGGTGCAGGCAAATGCAAGTGCAATTGAAGAAAGAAAGGAAGATCTTCTGGACGCAGCACTCCGGTTAAAAAGCCTTTATTCCAAAAAAAGGTTCAGGAAACCAAAAACACTCTGCACAACACAACAAACTGATCTAGTTTGGCTGACGCGTTTCACACTATTTAAAGTGCTTATTCATAGCTAGTTATTACACAAATGCTACCCAAGATATACCCTAAACAGGGGAAGTCATGTGATCCAACCCCAAGGTGAAAATAATTAGTTAATTGAAAATTAATTAAACATAAAATGATTCAAGTGAAATGGGTGTGGTTCACTGACCACAATGAAAAAAGAGGATAGAAATGCCTCAGGCCCAGTCAAAGTCAGATAATTTGTGGAATGCACCCGGAGATAATTATGTAGCACACAGCAAGCCATTACAACATGGTTCCATTTGTAAGGGGCAAGGTGGATGGAGGTGAGGAACAGGCGGAAGCGGCTGGCCATGATGCCAAAGGCATTTTCAACCACCCTTCTTGCTCTGGCCAGCCGATAGTTGTACACCCTCCTCTCAGGGGTGAGGGTGCGTTGCGGGAATGGCCTCATCAAATGGGGACCCAGGCCAAACGCCTCATCCGCCACAAACACAAATGGGAGTCCCTCCACATTCAGCTCCGCTGGTGGCAAGGCCAGCTGATCCAAAAGGAGCCATTCCCCAAACTCCGTCTGTGCAAAGACTCCTCCATCAGACATCCTGCCATTCTTGCCAACGTCCACATAGAGGAATTCGTAGGTGGCCGACACCACTGCCATCATCACGATGCTGTGGAACCCCTTATAATTGTAATAAAAGGATCCCGAATGGGGTGGTGGGACGACCCGAACATGTTTGCCGTCGATGGCCCCTCCACAGTTTGGAAAGTTCCATCGTTGGGCAAACTCCGATGCCACATTCTGCCATTCATGTGGCGTAGAAGGGAACTGTGGAATTAAATTAACAAAAAATTAATACTTTCAGACAGAAACATTGAAAGCAGATTTAAGAAAACCATTCATGGCCAACATTGGGAGAAACCGAAAAATTACAACATTATTAGTAAGCAACAACAAACCAAAAACAAACCCCACAAAAAAAAGGGGGGGGGGTTGAAGATGAGTTAGGGAGATCACAAATGAAGGCTGTAGCACTCTGTATGAATTAGTGAAAAATGTAAGATTCCTAGGCAATCTTTAGGGGACGTTTAGGGTAAAGCACTACGATGGAGCATAGATTAAAATACATGGAAATGACTAGGCAAGGTAGGTATGGCCCCAGGATAGCATGCTGGAGAGGTTAGGTAAGGCAAATTTAAATGTAGGCCTAATAAAAACATTCCCAAAAATAAATTACCATGTGGAGAAAGGGGACATTCCCTGCAGCTAAGAATCATGGGAATTAGGGACTGCTAATAAACCCTAAAAAAAATTCAATAAATAAAAAACATACAATGTGATGTTTGAAATAAGAACACTTACCTTAATATAGGCCTCCTGCAAAACTTGGAGGATGGCAGAACACGTCTCTGGTATAATGATACCCAGAGCCTGGGGGGATATGCCTGTGGAGAACTTTAAGTCCTGCAGGCTTCTCCCAGTCGCCAGGTATCGCAACGTGGCAATGAGCCTCTGCTCAGCACTGATGGCTTCACGCATAACGGTGTCCTGCCTGGTAATGTAGGGGGACACCAAAGCCAACAGATGCTGAAATATGGGGTCAGACATCCTGAGAAAATTCCTGTAGTCATCAGGATTATTCTCCCTGATCTCCCGCAACAAAGGCAAATGACAGAACTGGTGCCGCTGGAGCAACCAATTCTTGGTCCATGAACTCCTCCTGACCCTGCTCATGGCATGGAGTCGGGATACAGCATGAACCCCTGCACCAACTACAGCACAAACTCTATGACGAGTACGTAGCCGCAACATGGCTAGATAACGGTCGGCAGCTCAGAACGAACTAAAAGAACGCACGGAAGAACAGCAAGGCCTATGAAGAACAAGCTGAAAAACAGGAACGAGCAGACAAGAACGCACTGAATAAACAGATACGAACTGACTACAAGCACTGCAAGACAGATACGAACCCACAAGCACAAACTGAACTCCACAAAACGATCTTCAAAGCACGAAGACTGAAAAGCGCGAATCGTCTCTCACCAAACATTTACTAACACGCCGTAACACTGAATTAGCAAAAGCGTCCCAAAGGGTGGCGTCATTAGAACGGAACTTCCCCTTTATAGTGCCGTCGTACGTGGTATACGTCACTGCGCTTTGCTTGAACGTTTTTTTTAATGATCGTGTGTACGCAAGACAGGCTTGAGAGGAAACATGAAAAAAAACGACGTGAAAAAAATGGCAAGAAAAACGTACGTGTGTACGCGGCATTAGGATGGACTGCTTGTTTAAACAGTTCCTCAGTTGAACACAATGGTTTTTCCTAGATAAGGCTTGTTTCCATGTGATAAATGCTTAGTTAGCTATCTGTGAAAAATATTCTCTATTGCAGGTTTTCTAACCAACAAATCTAGTAAACATTTTCTTGTTTGTCTATTAAAGCTGGGACATCATCTCTTGTTTGGTAATGAAAACCATCATTATTCCAAACTCTCAAAACAGGCTTGTGAAACACAGATAGCTCATGTGTTGGAGACTTGGCAAACATGAGCTCAGATGTTTTTTTTTTTTTTTTTCTGAAAGGTCCCCAAAAGGACAAATGGACTATTCATGGTTCATCTAAGCGAATCTCACATTTTTGCCAGTAAATATTAAATGTATTATTTCTCTTATCGTCCATGGACTGACACAGCTGGATACTGTAAACGTGTGGGCATATGTCCCTGCTCGCAGGAGAAGATCTAGGCAGAATGTTAGATGTTAGAAACATACATTCTAGAACAAACCAAAGCTGAACAGCCCCGCCCAGGGGGGCGGTCCCTCCGGACATTATCCTCCCACCTGCAGTCAGCAGACCCCAGTTTTTTTCTGCCTAGCAGAAGGAGAAGACGTGTCTCTCTCAGGAGCCAGTCTCCTGGAAGATTTTACTTTTAAATTGTATTCCTTTGAGAATTTTATTATTTTATTTTTGAGACCTTCAATTAACTGTTGGCTGGGCAACAGGTTGGGTACACTAGTATCCTCGTAGTCTTCCCTGTCCGACCATCGAGCGTGCTGATCCTTGCCTTGTGTGCGTGAGACTCAGTTTACGACATGCCCCATGACTCCAGGGGTGGCTGGGTTGCTTTCATGCTCCCGCGGTCCTCTCAAGATTGAACAGTACCTGACTGACTGTATCTCTCGCGGTGGACCGGGCCGACAGCTACGCAGTACTGCTCTGTGATAGGTCTGTCTGAAACAAGCCAGTGGGTCCCTGAAAGGGACAGGTAAGTAGTCTCTCCTACTGCAGGTGAGTACATGCTGGCTGTGTTTCTTTATATGGGGGGTTTCTCCCTGTCTCCCCCCTGTTATGCTGCTCTCTGCACCCTGTACTGGTGCTGTGCTGTGGGGTGCTTGGGGGTCACTCTGGCCTGGCTGGGCGCTCATGTCTGTAGTGAGTTCTGGAGAGAGGGGCAGTTTTTTCTGGTGTGTGAGGTGATTATTGCGTGCGCCATTAGCGAGCGCATTAGCGCTGTTTGAGATGGTTATTGCGTGCGCCATTAGCGCACATTAGAGCTTTGAATTTCGTGCTCGGTGGCCATCTTGGCGTGGTTCAATGGTGCAGTTATAGCAGCGGCCGGCGGCCATTTTCTTGTAGCCGCTGCACATTTATTTTTGGTTTCGGCCTCTAGCGGCAGCGCTGTGGCGCAAATCTCCTCACAATCTCCTCACAGATTCTTCACTCTCCTCAGGCTCACAGCGAGGTTTCTTCAGCAGGACTGAGCGGTCCTTAAGGGTTGGTGAGTCCTCCGGGTATCCCCTCCTCAGCCTCAGCGTAGCCAGTGGGTGGACTGTATATTCACTGTATAGTGTATAAGGTCTCAGAGGGTGGCGTTATGGAGTCTGATACACCTGCTCTCCACACTTGCCTGGGGCAACTGGCAGTGCTGCACAGTTAAACATGTTCATGTTTCCTGCACCTGCGGTCCTTATGGACCAGTTGTCAGCAGTCCTGGAATCATTCCTTGTCAGAATGGAAGCGGTGTGTGAGCAAAAGGAGCTATAAGCCCCCTCTCCCCACAAAAATCTTTAGTGTAGGAGTGCTCTGATTCAGATATGGGCCTAGCTACTGTGCTCAGGACCCTAGCTCTGAATATTTAATGTTTATGAACAGGACATTCCCTTGTGAGGAAGACTCCAGTTCTGTGTCAGTGAATGACAGGGCGCTTGTAAGTGATCTCATTGATGAGGAACACTCTCAAGCTGGAATTGCTGTGGCTGAGGTACCTCAGGTGGACGCTGTTTCCCTTGGTTCCTTCAAGCCTTTCTTTTACACAGCTTCCTCACTGTTTTCCTCACACGTTGCGTCAAGAGCAGCATGGATGATACAGTGGTACACAGTGTTTCCCTCCCCCTGGTCGGTGCAGCATGGTGGGGGGGAGGACGTTATTCATTTATGTCTCTAGTCCCTGTGAGCCTTCTGTGTGATATCCTGAGGCAACATTTCCCGCCATTTCTTGGGGAACGCTTGGAGCTCTGACAGACACACGGTCTGAGGATCAGAGGTTACCTGTTACCTGCATGCTGCTTCGGCAGCACAGTCAAGCAGGTTGGAATGATACAGAGAAGATTATGCGCCTCTGCGCCATAATTTAAACTCATCCTATACCTCTACACTGCATACATTCACAGTGTATGTATGTGTTATTGGTCTCTGTGTCTGCGTGGGTGTCCCCCCACATTCCAATGCTGTGTTTCAGTGCCATACATGATATAAACGTACAAAATATGTTTATGCACGACTCCAGATACATTCGCAGTATATGTATGTATTATACTCTCTGGGTCGGCGCAGGTTTCCGCCGGGGGCTCCGGTGTCCTCCATTGTGCTCATGGTATGTGCGCTTTGGCTCTCTGCACAGTATAGACATGTTCAATATGTTTATTGCACATACTATACATGTTTACAGTATGGGTATACTGTTTGCGTGGGGTTCCTCCAGGTACTCCGTTTTCCCCCCACGCTCCAATGGAAATGCACAGCATAAACATGTGCAATATGTTTATTCACATGCTATCATTCCTACACGGTATCTGTGTGCTGTCTGCGTGGAGTTCTTCCGGGTGTTCCGGTTTCCTCCCACACGCTGACGGTATGTGCGCCTTTGGCCTTCTGCACAGTTAAACATGTTCAATGTTTATCACACATGCTATAATACCTACACGGTATGTGTAGGCAGTCTGTGTGGTTTTCCTCCGGGTACTCCGGTTCCCTCCCACACTCCATTGGTATGGGCGCTTCGGCGCTATGCACAGTCTAAATTTGTGCGATTGGATATCCACATACTAACATACCTACCCGGTATGTCTGTGCAGTCTGCGTGGGTTTCCGCCCAAGCTACATGACATGCATGCCTTTGGTGCAATACATGGTGTAAACATACACATTATGTCTATACACTACACTAAGTACATTCACAGTAGTTGTAGGTAGTGATGAGCCGAACACCCCCGGGTTCGGTTCGCACCAGAACCCGCGAACGGACCGAAAGTTCGCACGAACATTAGAACCCTATTAAATACAATGGATGCGAACGTTCGGATTCTAAAGTGCTAATTATAACGACTATTATCCATGTTATTGTCCGAAACAGAGTTTGGGAACCTGGCTTCTGCACCAGGGGACATGTATCAATGCAAAAAGAAGTTTTAAAAACGGACGTTTTCCGGGAGCAGTCATTTTAATGATGCATAAAGTGAAAAAAAAAAGTCAAATATTCCTTTAAATATTGTACCTGGGGGGTGTCTAAAGTATGCCGGTGAAGTGCCACGTGTTTCCCGTGTTTAGAACTGTCCCTGCACAAAATAACATTTCTAAAGGGAAAAAAGTCATTTAAAACTGCTTGCGGCTTTAATGCAATGTCTGGTCCCGGTAATATGGATGAAAATCTTTAGGAAAAATGGCATAGCTACCCCATCAACCCCCCCCCCCCACCCCAGCCCATTACCAGCCCCTTTGGGTCTTGTATGGATATTAAGGGGAACCCCGCACACAAAATAAAAAAGGACCTATATACTCTGAACAGCCGTATACAGGCGGTGCATACAAGACAGGGACTGTAGGTTTGTTCTTATGTAGAATCTGTTTATAATTTTGAACAGCTGCATTGTTTAAGTGGAGCTCCATGGCAAATTCCTTTTTTTTAGCTTTTTGTAAAACATAGGGAACGGTTATCACCCCTGTCACATTTTTTTTGCTGTCTGTGCCCCTGTTCAGAACATTTCACCTCACTTTGCGTCCCAATGACAACTGTTTTTGAAATGTGGTGTTTTTATTGAAACAAGGATTGGTGATGAAGCATCAGTAGAGAGGAGACACCTTTCTCACATATTAATTCTTACAGGAGAGAATTTTCCTTCCAAGGGGTAGATTTCCTCTCACTTCCTGTTGTCTTCTTCCGTTTGCAAGTAGTAGTAGTTTGTAAGTTGGATGTTTGAAAGTAGGGACCTTCCGTATATACTCTGCAGAAATTGGCCCCTTAGGTGTTGGTGTTGGCACAACACTGAAAGCACTCACAGCTATTCTTGGTGGGTGCTGGAACACCCTGCTGTCAAGTATAATATCAGGAATTGTAATAACATATAATTGTTGATCAGTGGTAGTAAAAATTGGGCCTTTGATGGTGGTGCTGGTGCCACAACACTGTAAGGCCTGACAGTTACTCTTGGTGGGCGCAGCAATGGTCCCTGCTGTGAATTATTAGATCAATAATTATAATTGCATGCCCCTGTTGAACAGGGGATGAAAAAATGGGCCTTTGGTGGTGGTGGTGGTGGTGATGGTGGTGCTGGTGCCACAACACTGTAAGGCCTGACAGTTACTCTTGGTGGGCGCAGCAATGGGCCCTGCTGTGAATTATTAGATCAATAATTATAATTGCATGCCCCTGTTGAACAGGGGCTGAAAAATTGGGCCTTTGGTGGTGGTGGTGGTGGTGCTGGTGCCACAACACTGTAAGACCTGACAGTTACTCTTGGTGGGCGCAGCAATGCTCCCTGCTGTGAATTATTAGATCAATAATTATAATTGCATGCCCCTGTTGAACAGGGGCTGAAAAATTGGGCCTTTGGTGGTGGTGGTGGTGGTGATGGTGGTGCTGGTGCCACAACACTGTAAGGCCTGACAGTTACTCTTGGTGGGCGCAGCAATGGGCCCTGCTGTGAATTATTAGATCAATAATTATAATTGCATGCCCCTGTTGAACAGGGGCTGAAAAATTGGGCTTTTGGTGGTGGTGGTGATGGTGGTGCTGGTGCCACAACACTGTAAGGCCTGACAGTTACTCTTGGTGGGCGCAGCAATGGGCCCTGCTGTGAATTATTAGATCAATAATTATAATTGCATGCCCCTGTTGAACAGTGGCTGAAAAATTGGGCCTTAGGCACTGGTGGCACAACACTGCAACCCCTCACAGATACTGTACTTGGAGCACAGCAATGAGGCCTGTTGCAAAGTATTGCATCAAAAATTTTAATTACACGCCCCTGTTAAACAGGGGCTGAAAAATTGGGCCTTAGCCACTGGTGGCGTCACCCATAAACCAAAATGATCTTCCAAGCTATCATCGTATCATTGAGGAGGAGGAGGAGGATAGCCAGTCAACATAACAGCACAGGCACTCAGCATCAGCATCAGTCTTGAAGGGATGTGACATTTTAAAATCAATTAGTCTGTTATATCAGCATCTGGTGTGTGGTAGCTGGTGGTGATCCAAGACTGGTTCATCTTGATGAAAGTCAGTTGATCAACCGAGTCGGTGGACAGGCGCACCCTGTGATCCGTGACAAATCCTCCAGCAGCACTGAATGTGCGTTCTGAAAGAACGCTGGATGCAGGACAGGCCAGTAGCTCAATTGCATACTGTGCAAGCTCTGGCCAGTGATCCATCCTCAAGACCCAGTAAGCCAGAGGATTTTCGGTGGGGAAGGTGTCCAAGTCTGACCTTGCCCCTAGGTATTCCTGGACCATGTATATCAGACGCTGGCGATGGTTGCTGGAACCGATCATACTTTGGGGCTGCGGACTAAAGAATTGTCTGAACGCATCGGTCAGACGGCCACCTTCCCCACCGCTCCTTCTTTGACTGCCCGAAGCCTCAGCAACTCGTTGTCCAGGACCAGGAGTTTGTAACCTTCCAGTCTCTGGGAACGCGTTGCACAGACCTTTCTGCAAGGCCTCCCGGAGTTGTCTCATCCTCTGCTCCCTCTGCGATGGTACGATAAGGTCCGCAACCTTACCCTTGTACCGTGGATCAAGGAGAGTGGCCAGCCAGTAATGGTCCCTCTCCTTGATCCGAAGAATACGAGGATCCTTCCGCAGACTTTGCAGGATCAGGGAGGCCATGCAGCGTAGGTTAGCTGAGGCATTCAGTCCGGAGTCCTCTGGGTCACTAAGGACGACATGATCCGCAGCCACCTCCTCCCAGCCACGTACAAGTCCACTGGTTTCTTGGGACTGTAAATCATCCCTAAAAGACTGCTGCTGATGATGCTGAGTGCCAGCCTCCACCTCCATGCTGACACAATCCTCCTCCTCCTCCTCCTCTTCCTGTGCGATGGGTGGGACAGAAGGAACACTGTCTGGGTAAAGGGGGCCTTGAGAGGCAAGGAAGTCCTCCTCTTCCTGCCTCTGTTCTGCCTCAAGTGCCCTGTCCATTATTCCACGCAGCGTGTGCTCCAACAGGTGGACAAGAGGTACAGTGTCACTGATGCATGCACTGTCACTGCTCACCATCCTCGTGGCCTCCTCAAATGGTGCCAGGACAGTGCATGCATTCCTGATCATGCCCCACTGGCGTGGTGAAAAAAACCCGAGCTCCCCTGACCCTGTCCTGGTGCCGTAGTCGCACAGGTACTCATTGATGGCCCTCTGCTGCGTGTGCAGCCGCTGCAGCATGGCCAACGTTGAGTTCCACCTGGTGGGCATGTCACATATAAGGCGGTTCTTGGGCAGGTTCAACTCCTTTTGAAGCTCAGCCAGGCGAGCACTGGCATTATAAGATCTGCGGAAATGCACACAGACTTTCCTGGCCTGCCTCAGGACATCCTGTAAGCCCGGGTACCTGCCCAAGAACCGCTGCACCACCAGGTTAAGGACGTGAGCCATACAGGGCACATGGGTCAGTTGTCCCTGTCGGAGGGCGGAGAGGAGGTTGGTGCCATTGTCACAAACCACCATTCCTGGCTTAAGCTGGCGTGGCGTCAACCACCTCTCGGCCTGCCCCTGCAGAGCAGACATGACCTCTGCCCCAGTGTGGCTCCTGTCCCCCAAACACACCAGCGCAAGCACGGCATGGCATCTTTTTGCCTGCGTACTTGCGTAGCCCCTTGAACGCCTACGGAGCACCGCTGGTTCCGAGGACAAACCACAGGAAGAGGCCATGGAGGAAGAAGAAGAGGAGGGGGTGGAGGAGAGAGGTGTGTCACAACCAGTAGTAGCATTTTGGAGGCGTGGCGGTGGAACAACCTCCAACACTACTGCACCTTGTCCTGCATCCTTCCCAGCTGCCAAAAGAGTGACCCAATGGGCCGTGAAAGAAAGGTAACGTCCCTGTCCATGCCTGCTGGACCATGAGTCAGCGGTAATATGCACCTTACCGCTGACCGCCCTGTCCAGCGAGGCCAAGACATTGCCTTCCACATGCCTGTAGAGAGCCGGAATAGCCTTCCGTGCGAAAAAGTGTCGTTTGGGAACCTGCCACTGAGGAACCGCACATTGCACAAACTCACGGAAGGGGGCCGAGTCTACCAACTGAAAAGGCAGCAGTTGAAGCGCTAGCAATTTAGCCAAGCTAGCATTCAACCGCTGGGCATGTGGATGGCTGGGAGTGAACTTCTTTCGACGGTCCAGCAGCTGGGGCAGGGAAATTTGCCTGCTAGAATCGGACGTTGGTGTACTGCTAGCAGAGTGCCCGCAAGTACTTGCCTGTGACACACCTAATTCTACACCTTCATTCCTCTCAGAGCAGGTTTCAGAGAGGAGTGAAGGTATAGTGGGGTTGGAGATCCCAGCTGATGCGGTGCAAGAAGAGGTCAGCTTTGTTCTTTGGTGTGGGTCTTTAAGGTAGGCTTGCCAACGAGCTGCATGGCAGGTCAACATATGTCTGATCAAGCATGTGGTGCCCAAGCGGCTGATGTTTTGGCCACGCGATATACGCTTGAGACATATGTTGCAAACAGCAGCTGTGCGATCTGATGCACTCGCCTCAAAAAAGGCCCACACCAAAGAACTTTTTGAATGACGGGCAGAGGCAGCGCCCTGCACAGGCGGAGCTCTGCGGTGTGATTCCGTTGGTGTGCTGCCCATACGCTGGCCACTCAAGGGCATCCTGCCTCGTTGGAGATGTGCCTCCTCCTCATCCTCCTCCTCCTCCTCTCTCCTATTAGGCACCCACGTGGAGTCAGTGACCTCATCATCCCCTCCCTCCTCATCACTGGAGCCAATCTGGCAGTATGCTGCAGCTGCTGGAACATGACTGCCAGATTGGTGTCCTTCTTGAGCATCCCCTCTCTCTGCTCTCACGCTGCTGCCTTCCTCTAGCTGGGTATCATCATCAGATCCTTCCAAACGCTGGGCATCCTCCTGGAGCATGTACCCAACACTGTGCTCAAACAGTTCGGGGGACTCCTCAGGAGGAGGGCATGGTGGGTCTAGGGAAGGATTGACTAATGAAGATAATGATACCAGAGAAGAGGACGCTTTGGCAGCTGCTTTGCCAGTACCCTGAGCCTGGGTGAGAGAGGATGAGGAGGATGAGGTGGGCTTGGTCATCCACTCTACCAAGTCTTCGGCATGATGTGGCTCAACATGTCCAGCTGCCGAAAACAAGGACAAGCGTGTCCCATGGCCATGTGCTGATGACAATGCACTGCGTACACGACCAGCACTGTTGCCCCCAGACACAGAGCCTGCTTGCCCTCTTTTTTTGCCTCCTGACTGTCTGCCTCTCCTTGGTTGCCTTCCAGACATTTTAATGGATGGCCTGCAGGGAGATGGGAAAAACAGCAATAAGGGCTACCTTCAGGTGTATATTGTGCAGGAGGCTTAGCAACAATGACACTGACACTGTCCCCTGCCTATCCTTCTCTGTCCCTAAACACAAGGATTGAAAATATGGAACAGCAAAATTGGTTTAGAACAGAATAGCACACTGTCAGTTTCACTCACTGTACCTCTCTGTCCCTCAACTCAAGGATTGAAAATATGGTTCAGCAAAATAGTTTTAGAACAGAATAGCACACTGACACTTTCCCTCACTGTCCTACTCTGTCCCTCCCTACAAACAAGATTTAGCACAGAATAGCACACTGATAATTTCTACGAGTGTCCTTCTCTGTCCCTAAACTCAAGGATTGAAAATATGGAACAGCAAAATTGGTTTAGAACAGAATAGCACACTGTCAGTTTCACTCACTGTACCTCTCTGTCCCTCAAATCAAGGATTGAAAATATGGTTCAGCAAAATAGTTTTAGAACAGAATAGCACACTGACACTTTCCCTCACTGTCCTACTCTGTCCCTCCCTACAAACAAGATTTAGCACAGAATAGCACACTGATAATTTCTACGAGTGTCCTTCTCTGTCCCTAAACTCAAGGATTGAAAATATGGAACAGCAAAATTGGTTTAGAACAGAATAGCACACTGTCAGTTTCACTCACTGTACCTCTCTGTCCCTCAACTCAAGGATTGAAAATATGGAACAGCAAAATTGGTTTAGAACAGAATAGCACACTGTCAGTTTCACTCACTGTACCTCTCTGTCCCTCAACTCAAGGATTGAAAATATGGTTCAGCAAAATAGTTTTAGAACAGAATAGCACACTGACACTTTCCCTCACTGTCCTACTCTGTCCCTCCCTACAAACAAGATTTAGCACAGAATAGCACACTGATAATTTCTACGAGTGTCCTTCTCTGTCCCTAAACTCAAGGATTGAAAATATGGAACAGCAAAATTGGTTTAGAACAGAATAGCACACTGTCAGTTTCACTCACTGTACCTCTCTGTCCCTCAACTCAAGGATTGAAAATATGGTTCAGCAAAATAGTTTTAGAACAGATTAGCACACTGACACTTTCCCTCACTGTCCTACTCTGTCCCTCCCTACAAACAAGATTTAGCACAGAATAGCACACTGATAATTTCTACGAGTGTCCTTCTCTGTCCCTAAACTCAAGGATTGAAAATATGGAACAGCAAAATTGGTTTAGAACAGAATAGCACACTGTCAGTTTCACTCACTGTACCTCTCTGTCCCTCAACTCAAGGATTGAAAATATGGAACAGCAAAATTGGTTTAGAACAGAATAGCACACTGTCAGTTTCACTCACTGTACCTCTCTGTCCCTCAACTCAAGGATTGAAAATATGGAACAGCAAAATTGGTTTAGAACAGAATAGCACACTGTCAGTTTCACTCACTGTACCTCTCTGTCCCTCAACTCAAGGATTGAAAATATGGTTCAGCAAAATAGTTTTAGAACAGAATAGCACACTGACACTTTCCCTCACTGTCCTACTCTGTCCCTCCCTACAAACAAGATTTAGCACAGAATAGCACACTGATAATTTCTACGAGTGTCCTTCTCTGTCCCTAAACTCAAGGATTGAAAATATGGAACAGCAAAATTGGTTTAGAACAGAATAGCACACTGTCAGTTTCACTCACTGTACCTCTCTGTCCCTCAACTCAAGGATTGAAAATATGGAACAGCAAAATTGGTTTAGAACAGAATAACACACTGTCAGTTTCACTCACTGTACCTCTCTGTCCCTCAACTCAAGGATTGAAAATATGGTTCAGCAAAATAGTTTTAGAACAGAATAGCACACTGACACTTTCCCTCACTGTCCTATTCTGTCCCTCCCTACAAACAAGATTTAGCACAGAATAGCACACTGATAATTTCTACGAGTGTCCTTCTCTGTCCCTAAACTCAAGGATTGAAAATATGGAACAGCAAAATTGGTTTAGAACAGAATAGCACACTGTCAGTTTCACTCACTGTACCTCTCTGTCCCTCAACTCAAGGATTGAAAATATGGTTCAGCAAAATAGTTTTAGAACAGAATAGCACACTGACACTTTCCCTCCCTGTCCTACTCTGTCCCTCCCTACAAACAAGATTTAGCACAGAATAGCACACTGATAATTTCTACGAGTGTCCTTCTCTGTCCCTAAACTCAAGGATTGAAAATATGGAACAGCAAAATTGGTTTAGAACAGAATAGCACACTGTCAGTTTCACTCACTGTACCTCTCTGTCCCTCAACTCAAGGATTGAAAATATGGTTCAGCAAAATAGTTTTAGAACAGAATAGCACACTGACACTTTCCCTCACTGTACCTCTCTGTCCCTAAACTCAAGGATTGAAAATATGGTTCAGCAAAATAGTTTTAGAACAGAATAGCACACTGACACTTTCCCTCACTTTACCTCTCTGTCCCTACAAACAAGGATTAGCACAGAATAGCACACTGTCACTGACACTCTCCCTACCTATCCTTATTTGTCCCTAAACACAAGGAATCCAGGAATAGTAAAGGAAAAATAATGACACTGTCCCTGCCTATGCTTCTCTTTCCCTGCTCCAGAACACACTACACAAGGCCGCCGCGCTGGCGGCCTTTTATAGTGTGGGGCGTGTACTAAACCCCATCAGCAATAATTGGCCACAGGCATCCTGCCTGTGGCCAATCATTGCTCTCCTCGCTGCCGGCGCTGTGATTGGCCAAGCATGCGGGGTCACAGTGCATGCTTGGCCAATCACAGCGCCTGGATGACACTGCGATGGCGTAGTGCATTGTGGGCCGTTCGCGTCACTCGAATTTGGCGTGAACGGCCCAAATCGTTCGATCTTCGTCGAACGATCGAACAGCCGATGTTCGAGTCGAACGTATGTTCGACTCGAACACGAAGCTCATCCCTAGTTGTAGGTATTGCATTCTCTGAGTATGCGTGGGGTACTTCGGTTCCTCCCACGCGCCAACAGTGTGCGCGCCTTCGGTGCTATGCACACATGGGCTTGTGCAAAATGTTTAGCACACACACTATAATACCTACACGGTATGCGTATGCAGTCTGCGTGGGTTTCCGCCCACGCTACATGACATGCATGCCTTTGGTGCAATACACGGTGTAAACATACACATTATGTCTATACACTACACTAAATACATTCACAGTAGTTGTAGGTATTGCATTCTCTGAGTATACGTGGGGTACTTCGGTTCCACCCACGCGCCAACAGTGTGCGCGCCTTCGGTGCTATGCACACATGGGCTTGTGCAAAATGTTTAGCACACATACTATAATACCTACACGGTATGCGTATGCAGTCTGCATGGGTTTCATCTGGGTGCTCAGGTTTCTCCCCTGTGTTCCAATGGTGTGCGCATTCTCAGCGATATGCACAGTATAAACATGTGCAATTTGTTTATTTGCAGGCTAACATACCTACACGGTTGTGTACGCAATCTGCGTGGCTGGTTTACGTCCAAGCCCCTATGATGTGCGCGCCTTCGTCGCTGGCACAGTATAAACGTGTTTAATAGGTTTATCCACACATACTAAACTACATACGCCGTATGTGGTGGTATTATGCTCTTTGTGGCTGGGTGGGTTTATTCCCACACTCTATTTGCGCATTTGACGCAATACATAGTATAAACTATGTGTTTGTACAATCAGCACTTATCCATGGGTAGCTGCTGAATGGAGCATTGTCACAAGGATCCCTGGTTTCAGGGGTACCACTTTCCACCTGCTTTCAGTGGTGATCAGAAGCGCTGGCTTGGACTGTGTTCGCCAGGCTGAGGTTAGCGTTACGCCCGTTAGTGGCTGCGTCTCTGGCGTTTTTTGTAGCTCAATGACTGGGCAAAAGCCTCTGCTTCATCCATCAGTCGTCTAGCAGGTGCACTGCAACTGCTTTAGCCTTTAGGGTCTCTGTGCCCGGGGTGGGTTTGCGCCACCTGTGGAGGCTGAGGTACTAGTCCTCTGACCGAGTTTCTAGGGAAGTTCCGTCAAGTTGCCTTTATTGGCCAACAGTTGAGGCACCCTGTACACCGGGGCCTCCTTTCTCCGATACATTGCGGAGTCTCTTTGGGATTTTCATACATCTCACTGCAAGACAGTCCTGTCGGCCGTGTGCATTGCAGGGGAAGGGTCCTTGCATCCGGAGGTGTTTCCACCTTCTTTACCGGAGGTGGGGCACCGGAAGTGGACATTATGGCCTCTCGACTCACTCGCAAGGTGGCAAGATCCTGGTCAGGTCCAGGGACCCCTGGGCGGACGCGTCAGACACGTTGGAAGCCCGTGGGGGCAGTATAACCTGATATATGCTTACCCTCCGCTACTGTTGTTGCCTCGCCGGCTTCGCAGAGTAGGGGCTGAGGCCATTCCAGTGATCCTCATTGCTCCGGAACGGCGACATTGGTACACCGATCTACTTCGGCTAGTCGCAGAAGTTCCTGGCAACTGCCTATTGGGGTGGACCTTCTGTCTCATGATCCCATACTTCATCCTGCTTTACAGTCCTTGGCTTTAATGGCATGGCTGTTAAAGCCAGGTGCTGAAGGACCAAGTTCTCTCGTATTCGGTCATCTCCTCTATGTTGTTGACACAGGAATCTTCCTCCAGAAAGATATCTCATCGTACCTGGAAGGCTTACATCGCTATGTGCGAGGAACTTGAGTGGCGTCCTCGGATGTATTCCTTTCCCAGGATTTTGCTGTTCTTACAGTGTGGTGTGACCCAAAAGCTGGCCTTGCATACCTTTTTGAGGGTCGGATTTCGGCCCGGGCTGTCTTTTTCAACGACCGCTACCGGGCCATTCCTTGATAGCACCTTTTGTGCAGGGGGTTCGCCATGTGATCCCCCCTGTCAAGCCTCCTCTCCCTACTTAGGATCTGAATTTGATGCATCTCGGTTCTCCAAGAACATCCCTTTGAGAATATCAGAGAGATTCCTCTCTTGACCTTGCCCCAGGTGGCCTTCTTAGTGGCCATTGGTTCGGTTAGACGCGTGCCTGAGTTGGCGGCCTTGTCCTGCAAGTCGCCTTACTTGGTCCTCCATAAGGATATGGCGGTGTTGCACCCACGACCGTCCTTCTTTTCAAAAGATGGTCTTGGCATTTTACCTTAAGAAGGACATTGTTCTTCCGTCCTTGTGTCCTCACCCATCGCATCCCTGAGAGTTTGCGCTTAACACATTAAGATGGGTACAAGCCTTACGAGTGTACCTGTCTGCTACTGTTTCCATTCAGAAGTCTGTGTCTGGTCCAAAACAAGGCCGAGCGGTGTCGTCTGCCACCGTCTCTTGGTGGATCAGGCAGACCGTCATACAGGCCTATGTCCTTAAGGGGCAGGCGCCTCCCTTTCCGGTTGCGGCGCATTCCACCAAGGCAATTGGTGCTTCCTAGGCCTTCCGACATCAAGCGTCGGTTGCACAAGTGTGCAAGGCGACGACCTGGTCGTTCATTGATACCTTTTCAAGATTTTATAAGGTTGATGTGGCTGCATCTTCGGATGCTCCCTTCGGCAACAAAGCATTGCAGGCCGCTGTTTAATGTTGCAACTCCTCCGTTGAGGAGCTCTGCTTGTTTGGAGTGAAGTTTTGGTTGTTCTTTTACTACTGCTCCCACCCTTCTGATACTGCTTTGGGACGTCCCACACGTTTACAGTATCCAGCTGTGTCAGTCCATGGACGATAAGGGAAAATAGGATTTTTGTACTCACCGTAAAATCCATTTCTCTGACGTCCATGGACTGACACAGCACCCACCCTTCCTTTTAAGGTTTGTACTGCTTTGTTATGAACTGAGGTCTGCTTACTGCAGGTGGGAGGGTAATGTCCGGAGGGACCGCCCCCCTGGGCGGGGCTGTTCAGCTCTGGTTTGTTCTAGAATGTATGTTTCTAACATCTAACATTCTGCCTAGATCTTCTCCTGCGAGCAGGGACATATGCCCACACGTTTACAGTATCCAGCTGTGTCAGTCCATGGACGTCAGAGAAATGGATTTTACGGTGAGTACAAAAATCCTATTTTTTCTTCTTCATAACCCACGACAAGTGAATTCGATTTTGGGAGTATTTTTTCCAGAGTGCTATAGTGAATTATATTTTCACGCTAATTAGCACGATTTGGATATTTTAAGAGTATTTATTTGCGCATTTGCATATTTGCGCTATAGTAAATCAACCCCATAGTGTCCTACAACTGTGATGTATTACACTCTCAGCCTCACCCTTTGCATAGAATTTCCAGCTCATGTGAAAACAATCTAAGCACCAGAAGACTAAAGTCGCATACACACGATCGGATATTCCGACAACAATTTTGTGATGGACGTGTTTTGTCGGATAATCCGACCGTCTGCATGCTCCATCGGACAACAAATGTTGGTTAGCCATGCTCTCAAATTGTCCGATAACAAATGTGTTCCGTCGGATTATCCGATCGTGTGTACACAAGTCCGTCAGACTAAAATCCAAAGTACAAACATGCATGCTCCGAACCAATGCTAACCATAAGACATAATTAGCAGCTTGCCCAAAGGGTGGCGCTAAAGAGCTGAAAAACAACGTTGTTTCGTGTAAGTTGGCTGAAAAAGTTCTGCCGTCTGTATGCAGAACAAGTTCACGGCCAACGCCCTTCAGACAAAAATCCACATGTTTGTCTGATGGAAGTCCGATTGTGTGTATGAGGCTTAAGGGTGATTGTCACTGGGGCAGATTAAAGGATCACTAAAGAAAATGAAAAAAAATAAAAATAAATAACAAGCATGTTATACTTACCTCCGCTGTGCAGCTCGTTTTGCACAGAGTGGCCCCGATCCACGTCTTCTGGGGTCCCTCGGCGGCTGTCTCGGCTCCTCCCCGCAATCACTCACCACCTACATGCGAGCGAGCATGGTGGTGAGTGATTGCGGGCGCGCTCCAGTGATACAGCCAGCGGCTATTGCCGCTATGTGTATCACTCGGCCCCGCCCCCCGGCGCGCTGCGTCATTGGATGTGATTGACAGCAGCGCGAGCCAATGGCTGCGCTGCTTTCAATCCATCCACTGTAACCAATCAACGGCCAGGCTGAGCGGCGAAGAGGATGTAGGGGGCAAGCGCGGGACTTTCGAGGGGTCAGGTAAGCTAAACGGGGGGCCAGGGGGAGCCGGTATTGTCGGATGTTTTTTCACCTTAATGCATAGAATAGAAACAAAACCTGGCATCACGTGTTTTAATGGAAATAAGCACAGTTCACAGCATTTGCTGCTGCAGTTCTTACCTTTAAGAAATATTGGTGGTGACACTCACTGCCATGCCCAGACAGGAATGTAACAGGAGTTTTAAAATGCTGTAGCCCTCACAGAGCCAAACATTCTTTCTTTCTCGTACATCACGGGACACAGAGCGACATAGTCATTACTATGTGGGTTATATAGATACCTTCAGGTGCTGGCACTGGCAACTTCCAAAACCGGAAGTACCCTCCCCTATATAAGCCCCTCCCATCCGGGAGCACATCAGTTTTTTGCCAGTGTCTAAGGTGTTGGCCAAGAAGTAACATGTGTTTTTCACTGAGCTTGCGTACAGGTTCTTTTGGGCCTCAGTAAGCTATTCCGGATCCGACCAAAAAAGCTTCATAGCTAAACGGTCGGTACCCGGGCCTTGCAGAGAAGAGCAAGGTTTTGCCTGTAATGCTTCTCTTAGGAGAGCTGGACCCTGGGATCCAGAGCTCTGGTCATACCCACGACCAAGATGTTTTCTGTGCAGGGTGCTATACAGGTCCAGGGGAGTGGAATCCTTGGGAACCCGGTCCCTGAAGGTTTAATTACAATGCCTGCCGTGATAGGTGAAGTTTGGGCTTCTGTGGACCAAACAGAGTCCTGCGGCGGGGAAAAGGTAAGTGGGGGCCCCTCAGGAACTTGGTTCTATTGAGGGGACCCCCAAGCCTAATATGTCTTTCTGCCTGTTACCTAACGGTATTCCCGCTAAATATTTATGCATGCCTGTAACTACTAAAAAATTTAATAATTTTAATAGTGGTCAAGAAAAAAAAAATATATATATAGACTGCGGTGTAATAGAATGTATAAAATATGTATAAATAATCAACTCCATTTTTAAGTAGAAATGAACTTTGACATACTTAGCTTAACTCATAGTTTGCATAGAGTCACATTCTGCTAGTCATTGTGGTTAAGCATGCAGTAGCCTGATTGTATAAGAAAAGCCCTTTGCTAAACTAAATTCAGCAGTTAATATCAGATAAGAATATACTGAGTTTGTATAATTTTTAGAAACGTATGTGTTAAGACATAGCCCCTCCTATCTTTCTTTTTCATATAAGCCACTCTGAAATTCAATAAAGGCCAGAGATCTAATGAACACACTATCCGTTTCCAAGTGTCATTTTGATTTCTCACGGATTCGGGGGTCACTGAAAATGATCTTGCATTTACCTGAAGTACACCTGGGTATTACCTGCTTCAGATGGTGGCAGTGGTGGAGATGAAAAAATCACCTTTGGTAAGAAGAATCTTTTTGTCTTTTAGACAGACTGTTTTCTCTTACCTTAGCTCTGATTTAAATTTCATCTAGAACTAAATTTATGTAGAAGAGGGATACGAACCACACCTTGGTGTATAGGGGATTTTTTGGGAAAATCCGCCTTTGAAAATACCTTTGAGAAGGTCCTAATTAATTAAAAGCGTTTTGGGAACGCTGTAGAAAAGTGTACACGACAGTCCTTTTGGCAAGGAGCTGAAATGGTAAATGAGGATTATATTTCAGTGATCCAACCTACTTTTGCTTTTCTATCTGTCGCATAGAAGTAATAAGATAATTTGTTGTGTAGATACACTGACTGTAGGGGGCGGTTTGCACCATAGAAATGCAGTCCGGATGCGTTCCAGGTGGTTTTTTTATATGCACATTTTTGATGCGTTCCAGTGCGTTTTTTTGTGCATTTTTAATGCAGTCCAGTGTTTTTTCACCCCTCCAGTGCGTTTTTTATGCATTTTTGCAGCGTTCCAGTGCAGGAAGGATGCTTGAACTGAAGTGCACTGGAACTGCAAGCACTGGTGTGAACTATGCCATTGCAGAATTTTTATTTTATTTTTTTTAAACTCACTGGACTGCATGTGGTGTGAACTGGCCCTAAGGTTAAACAGTCAAAGTGGTCTACAGTATTAGAAATCTCCCTTGCTTATATCCAAATATTGTGAGAGTGGTAAGTACTTTTGTATGTATGATAAATGTTGTCACTGTGGTGCAGATGGGACAAAGGGGTTTTAGCTATACTATAGGGAAAGTTGTTGTTAGTATAGGGAATTCTCTTCCATCTGCTCAGAGAAAAATGCTTACATTTTATGTGTTTGTTTGTTGTTGTCTTGGAATTCCAATTTAAAGTATAAGTTGTTTTTTCTTCTGAATACAAACGGATTGTTGAGTAATTGATATATGTCCTTTGATCCTGCCAAGTAGGAGAGCGTTGCTAAAGTGGGCAGGTGAGAGGGACAGAGTAGGGTACTCATCTGTGTGTGGTGCTTTATTTGAGTGATTCCTCCTATCCAAAGTATTATTTAGCACAATAAACAGAGGTATATGTCCGCTTGCATAAATCTGCTATTTCACTTCAAGTGAAAGAGGGGATCAAACAACCGACCATACCTTCGTCATCGCTTTTGCGCAAAGCATACTGCTATATTTGCATTCCATATTCAGCGAGTCCGAGAGACTTGCTGAGGTGGAGAAAATGTTAAAGAAGGATTTGATTCAGAAACGTTATCTATATAGAATAAAAAAATACATGTTTATTGTTAAAATGTTGCAACTATTGTCAGTCTATTCATGAAATGTGTTGGGCACATACTCCCATGTCCAATGCATTGTTAATTGGAAACATTAAAAGGGGAATGTGACGTCACTGATAAATTACATGTATGCGCTGGTACCAAATGTTTTTTTTTGAGGAATCTGATCAGATACAATTTTTTTTTAGAGTAGCATTTCAACTTATACATGGGGTATTTTGATTATTTCAGTTAGGTTCTGTTTTCACTATTGCAACCCCAAATTTGCGTGATTTGCAGTGCGACTTTGCAATGCGATTTTTGATGCAATGTCATGCAAAAGTGTGAGAAAAGGTTGCACCGAAGTAGGAACAAAATAGTGCAAGAACCTTTTTGCGTTGCTGCAACTTGAGTCGCACAAATTACATGGGTTTTTGACTTATCATGCGACTTTGCATGTGTCAAGTCGCACGACAACTCACAGTAGTGGAGACAGAGCCTTAGAGCCTTGGAGTCTGACTTTGGGGACTGTTTTAATTGTGTAATTGCCTATCCTCACATTATTGAAGTTAAAAGGTGTTGTTTTTCTTTTCAGTTTCGACAAATATAGTTTTGTTGATGTTGAGAAAAGAAAAAAAAAAAAAGCGAACTTTCGCATTGTATAAGGACATTGCCTGTTACAAGACAAGGGAATGGATATTTGTGCAAATGGTTTTAATTTGTGTTTAGGCTGTATGAACAATGATTGGGGATTTAAAAATGTTTGATTTTCTTTTTTTTTGGTTAAATACAAGTTTAAGGCTGGGTTCACACATATGCAGTGCGAGTTTGAGCTCTGTTTTCACAGCTAATTGACAAAGTAGTCGTTCAGCGCTTCATGTCAGTTTTGATCAGGATCAGGTCAGGATTGCATATCAGGTCAGGATTCACAACTGAATGACATGTGCGATTCAGAAGCATTCCCATAGAAGTCAATGGCCCTGAATTCGCACGTAAGCCGGACCGCACTGCCTAGAAAACACACACCTTTTTGGGCAGTGCGGAGTGCGAATGCACCGCAGGTGTGTGAGCCAGCCTCATCCAAGGAAGTTGTGTATTCCAGGCGCTACGCCAGAGGAATTGTGGTTGGTAAAGAAAAAGGAAGTAATTTAAGGTTTGTGTAATCCTATGCACTAGGGAAAAATACGAGAAAAAAAACAAAAAAAAGTAATGGTAAAAGGTGCTTAAAAGATGTTCAAAGGGCAAATATGGAAAACATTTCTAAATGAAGAATGAATGGAGTGGCCAAATGGATGTGAATAAAAGGAGAAAGTGGTTGTGTTATGTTTAATGAATGCACAAGGTATTATTTGATTAGTAAAGTACCTTAAGTGTTTGTTTAAAATGTACACAAAGAGATGGTTTTCTCATATTGTGTTTTCTTGTTCAGGGAGTAGAAGTTATTAGGCCCATGTTCCTGATAATATATATTTCTCTAAAAGTTTGGGTTAAGTAACCAGGATACACAAAATACATTGCTGCATATATTGAGTCCATGAGGTACGGAAATATGATGGGAAAGTTTGTTTAAATAACAGTCAGAGTGACTATTCTGGATATATTTACCTTTTGAATTCCCAGAGTTTCAATCGTGAAGATATGTTAATGATGTAATGAAGTTTATCCATCAATGTTTTGTTGCTGATGATCAGATATATTTGAAAAGTTAGGAGGGTGACTTCTGAGTCAGAATATGTGTTTGGGTAAAATGTACTGTTCTGAGTTCCGCGGGTCCACTTGGGTCCCGAGGATAGAAAAACTAAAGTTGTTTAAGTTTTATTGAAGTCCTGCTGTGCTACTGGATTTGAAAAAAATGTTTAGTTTAAACATATTAAATCTACATAATGAAGACTGTTGCTGAGAAACATTTTATATTTCTGCATGCTTTACTTATGTTTGAGTTAATGAGGAATATTATGTTTAATACTTCCAATGGTTAAAGCCTTAATTGATCAGATAGATTCTGTGATTATTCATGTTGGATGAGGAATATCTGCCCCAGCCAGCCAGAAGAAATGCCCATCCCATTCCTACCCTATACCCCATTTACACCCTGTCTTATACCTGATCCGAATGAAGAGATGACTACAGCTTTTACATGGAAATCTTCATTGTTCATGTTTGTTGTTCAAATGCCATGGGAGATGCTGAGATGAGTAAAGGCGGACACCTGTTGGAAAATATTCCTGGAATGACACCTTGAGGGTTAGCCATGACGCACGCCCAAGGTCTACGAAATTCCAGTGAGCATCACAAGGGAGTGATCCATATATGCCAGCCCGAAGACCCAAGTCTAGCCCAATGCATCAGTTCCCATCTGTCTGTGGATATCGAGTTCTATCCCTACAAAGAGGCAGGGTTTTGGGGTAGAAGGATCTCTGTAAAATATGTGTAAACACAGAATCGAACCAAAAGTTTTGGGAAAAGTTTAGGAGAATGAGAAATAATGTGGACATTTCTTTTTCCTTCCCTTTCATGAATTTATTGGACATTCAGAAGCCATACAAGAGATTTTTTTTGTGCTTTTCTTTGGGACAATTTTTTATTTGGCCTAAAGGCTGTCATGCCCCTCCCACTTGCTTTTAAGGACTGTCACGCCCCTCCCCCCTTTGTATTTCATGGACAATTGCTATGAAGCTGAGATTATCTGTTTATTGTTACATGCTTAGGATAATGATTTATGAGAAAGTAGTCCAGGTGAATGTTGGGGGCTTCAGGGTTTGTTATTATCACGTTCGTGATAAAAGAGGGGATTGTAATAGAATGTATAAAATATGTATAAATAATCAACTCCATTTTTAAGTAGAAATGAACTTTGACATACTTAGCTTAACTCATAGTTTGCATAGAGTCACATTCTGCTAGTCATTGTGGTTAAGCATGCAGTAGCCTGATTGTATAAGAAAAGCCCTTTGCTAAACTAAATTCAGCAGTTAATATCAGATAAGAATATACTGAGTTTGTATAATTTTTAGAAACGTATGCGTTAAGACATAGCCCCTCCTATCTTTCTTTTTCATATAAGCCACTCTGAAATTCAATAAAGGCCAGAGATCTAATGAACACACTATCCGTTTCCAAGTGTCATTTTGATTTCTCACGGATTCGGGGGTCACTGAAAATGATCTTGCATTTACCTGAAGTACACCTGGGTATTACCTGCTTCATGCGGTACTTGTGTTAATCCACTGGAGGCCGCTGTGGAACGTTTCTTGTCATGTGGACTAGTTTCTTTTCATCAGAGCAAGTCCAGGCAGATGGTGAGTTCTCTTGTGGGAAACTGCTTCCTCTGCCATGTTGCAATGCTCGTCCATCCCCCGGCCTGCGGCAAAAGGGGCCCTGGCTCTTGTCCCTAGTTTCCCTTTTCAAAAAAGAGCGCCGAAGGCGCACGTGGCCGCACGCGTGCGCGTGCACGCGCCTCTATATATAGAGGTGAGCTGGGAAAGGGGGCGGAGCTTGGGGGATGACGCTCTGTGCGCGCCGCAGCGCTTCTGCGCATGTGCGGGCGTCCCAGCATGTTAAAAAACACAATTATGTGTTGTGAGCTGGCTATGGAGTGCAGAGACAGAGCTGGCAACATTTAAAAAAGGCATACAGCAAGCGGTTGATGCAGGCATCCCCATAGAAAGGCACATTAGTAGACACCAACTGTTTTTATAGCAGCATTTGTGCTAGACTATTGTCAGTAAGTGGTGTATTTCGGCTGGAATACCTCAGCTTTGGGCTTAGGAATATGCCGTCTAAAAACTCCGGGACTAAAAATCCCAGGAAGCATAGGGGGTCTCCATCAGGCTCTGAGGATCTTGGGCATGCTTCGGTTGCACCAATCTCCCCTGAAGAATCAGAGGTTAGTGACCGTAGAGCACCCTCAGGAGTACCTGGTACTGTGGCTGTCCTCAGTTCACCTGCTCCTGTGTATGTAACAGAGGAGGTTTTTTCCTCAGCTCTGGGAGGGCTGGAAGAGAGATTGTCAGCATTGATCGCTGCTTCCCTGTCACAGGAAAAAAGCGCTCGATCTCCGTCTCCTCCCTCAGAGTGCCTGTTAGCGGAGCAACAGTCCCATACAGGGATCGACCTACCTGAGGGGGATCAGGATGAGGTCGATTCTGTTGTAGAGGAATCAACAGTGGAAGAGCCATTCTCAGCATCACATGCTGAAAGATAATGGGTTCAGTCCCTGACTAACATGGTCCGATCAGCATTTAAAATGCCCCTTGCGGAGCCATCATCCACTTCTGTCTCCTCGTTGGGGTCGCTAAAAGCTCCCCAGACTGTTTGTTCCTTTCCGATCCATCCTTTACTGGAAGGGCTCATTTACCAGGATTGGGAGCATCCTGATAAAATATTTACTCCTCCCAAGAGATTTCAGGTGATCTATCCCATGGAGGATAAGTTCGTCAAAAAATGGAGGGACCCTACAGTGGACGCAGCCATCTCTTGTGTGAATAAATCACTGACATGTCCAGTGGATAATGTCCAAATGTTCAAGGACCCAATAGATAAAAAATTAGAGTCCTTATTAAAATCTGCTTTTGCTACAGCAGGCTTGGTGACACAACCAGCAGTGGCAGCTATTGGGATCTGCCAAGCAGTGAAGGATCAGTTGAAACAGGTCTTAAGGGACTTGCCAGATCAGCAGGCTCTTGCCCTAGCTGATCTACCTAGAGCCCTATGCTTTGCGGTGGACGCTATAAAGGATTCAATCCATCAGGCCTCCCGCCTTACGCTGTCTGTAGTACATATGCGCAGGCTTCTATGGCTCAAAAACTGGTCTGCTGAAGCTCCCTGTAAAAAATTGCTGGTCAGCTTCCCATTTCATGGTGAACGCTTATTCGGGGAAGACCTGGACAAATATATCCAGAAAATTTCCAGCGGTAAAAGTACACTTTTGCCGGTTAAAAACAGAGTTAGAGGTCCCTCTTTTAAGAGGCCTGCTTCTCCAGTCCCTAGGACATCGGCTGTGAAACAGTTCCGACGGCCTCCTCGGTCAAATCCCGGAGGTAAAAATCAGGGACAATTGCAGGGTAACAAGAAGCCCTAGAGCAGGAGAGGTACAAAACCTCCCCCAAAGTCAAATACATGAAGGGTTGCCCCCACTCAATCGGGTGGGGGGAAGACTTCAGTTGTTCACAGAGACCTGGCGGGACACGATCAGAGACAGATGGGTGCTCTCCGCAGTAAGTCTGGGATACAAATTGGAGTTAAAAGACTCCCCTCCTTCCCACTTTATAAGGTCAAACATGCCAAGGGATCCCCAGAAGAGAGGATCCCTCCTGTTGGCACTAGATCAATTATTGCTCCAAGCAGTAATTATAGAGGTTTCCCTGGAAGAATGGGGGTTCGGGTTTTACTCAAACCTCTTTACAGTCCCGAAGCCAAACGGGGACGTGAGGCCCATATTAAATCTAAAAGGGCTAAACAAATTCCTACATATCAGGACTTTCCGGATGGAGTCGATCCGATCGGTGGCCACTGCCCTACAAGGGGAGGAATGGTTAGCCTCGATCGACATCAAAGATGCTTATTTGCACATTCCCATCTTTCCAGCCCACCAAAAATTTCTACGCTTTGCGGTAGAAGGGCGCCATTTTCAGTTCAGAGCCTTACCCTTCGGTCTGGCCACAGCACCACGAGTGTTCACAAAAATTCTGGCCCCATTATTGGCCAATCTAAGAACACGAGGTGTAACGATAATGGCATATCTAGACGACTTGTTGCTGATAGACCACTCAGTGGAAAAACTAGAAGTGGTTGTTCACGAGACAATCGAGTATCTGGAATATCACGGTTGGATTATCAACCGAGACAAGTCAGCCCTAAAACCAGTCAAAAGTCTGGAATACTTGGGGCTAAGGCTGGATTCAGACCAGAGAAAAATTTTCTTGCCTCAAGAAAAGGGGTCGTCTTTGAGAGATTTGATCCACCTAGTGGGTACAAAAAGACAGCCATCCATACGCCTGTGCATGAGGCTGCTGGGAAAAATGGTGGCATCATTCGAAGCAGTACCCTACGGTCAATTCCATTCAAGGAATTTGCAAAGGGCCATACTGTCAGCCTGGAACAAAAAAGTTCAGGCCCTAGACTTACCAATGTCCTTGTCCCCTTCCGTTCGCAAGAGCCTCCGTTGGTGGTTGGTTCCCCAGAATCTGGAAAGAGGGAAATCCTTCAGTCCGATTTCTTGGAAGGTGGTCACTACAGATGCCAGCCTTATAGGCTGGGGAGCAGTACTGGAGCAATGGTCTCTCCAGGGCAGATGGTCGGATGCAGAAAAGGCCCTGCCCATCAATCTCTTAGAGATACGAGCAGCCCGGTATGGCCTAGTAGCATGGACATCCAAACTCCAAGGGTCCCCTGTCAGAATTCAATCGGACAATGCCACGGCAGTGGCATATATCAATCATCAGGGTGGCACCAGGAGTCATGCAGCCCAGAGGGAAGTAAATTGCATCCTGAAATGGGCAGAAAGATATGTCCCAGCCATATCTGCGGTATTCATTCCAGGAGTGGAGAATTGGAAGGCGGACTTTCTAAGTCGCCAACAATTATGCCCAGGGGAATGGTCCCTTCATCCCGAGGTTTTCCGGACAATATGTCAGCGGTGGGGAACACCGGATGTAGATCTGCTAGCATCCAGATTCAACGCAAAAGTGGACAGGTTTGTCTCTTGGACAAGGGATCCCCTAGCTTGCGGCTCGGATGCCCTAGTGTTCCCTTGGGATCAGTTCAAGCTGATATATGCATTCCCACCGCCACAATTGTTACCTCGATTACTCCGCAGAATCAGGGTAGAAAAGAAACCAGTGATTCTGGTGGCTCCAGCGTGGCCCCAAAGAGCATGGTACGCGGAGATTGTAAAGATGTCTGTGGGGAGTCCTTGGACCTGCTTTCGCAAGGACCGATATACCACCCTTCCTTACCAGCCCTAGGTTTGACGGCCTGGCTATTGAAGCCCACATTCTAAAAAAGAGAGGGCTCTCTAATTCTGTGGTATCTACCATGATCAATGCCAGGAAGCCGGTATCCAGGCAGATCTACTATAGAATCTGGAAGGCGTACATCGCCTGGTGTGAGGCCAAGAAATGGCATCCACGTAAATACGTAATAGGTAGGATTCTGGACTTCCTACAATGGGCTGTAGATAGGAAGCTTGCCTTGAGTACTATCAAGGGTCAGATTTCGGCCTTGTCAATATTTTTTCAAAGGCCCTTGGCTTCGCATTCACTAGTCAAAGCCTTTATACAAGGAGTGATGCGTATTAGCCCTCCGGTTAATATTCCCATATGTCCATGGGACTTAAACCTGGTTCTGTCGGTTCTACAGAAACAACCATTTGAACCATTACAGCATATTTCCCTGGTTCTTCTCACCAGGAAATTGATTTTTCTAGTAGCCATTTGTTCGGCTAAAAGAGTGTCGGAATTAGCCGCTATGTCCTGTAGGGAGCCATATCTGGTTATCCATAAGGACAGAGTAGTGTTACGTCCTCATCCAGCCTTTCTTCCTAAGGTGGTATCGAGGTTTCATTTGAACCAAGATGTGGTTCTTCCTTCTTTTTTTTTCCCCAAACCTAGTTCGGTAGAGGAAAAGTTATTGCATTCTTTGGATGTAGTAAGAGCAGTTAAAGCTTATCTAAAAGCCACTGCTCAGATTCGCAGAACGGATACTTTGTTTATTCTGCCGGAAGGCCCCAGAAGGGGTCAGGCAGCGTCAAAATCTACTTTAGCCAAGTGGATTCGACAGGTCATAATGCAAGCCTATGGCTTGAGAAGGAGACCGCCTCCGTTCAAAGTTAGGGCGCACTCCACGAGAGCAGTTGGAACTTCATGGGCTCAGCTTATGTATGGTGTACCCCCCCCCCTCATTGGGTATTGCTTTAGGACATCCCACATAGTAATGACTATGCCGCTCTGTGTCCCGTGATGTACGAGAAAGAAAATAGGATTTTTATAACAGCTTACCTGTAAAATCCTTTTCTTGGAGTACATCACGGGACACAGAGCTCCCACCCCTCTTTAGGGACACTTATTGCTTTGCTACAAAACTGAGGTGCTCCCGGATGGGAGGGGCTTATATAGGGGAGGGTACTTCCGGTTTTGGAAGTTGCCAGTGCCAGCACCTGAAGGTATCTATATAACCCACATAGTAATGACTATGCCGCTCTGTGTCCCGTGATGTACTCCAAGAAAAGGATTTTACAGGTAAGCTGTTATAAAAATCCTATTTTTATAATTGGCTGCAACAATCAGAGATGCAGTTTAAAGATTTTAATATATAATTTTAACCACTTGAACTCCTGAAGGTTTTACCCCATTCACACTTGAAAGCTTTCAAAATGTCAAGATCTGTGTTTTTGAATACTTTAAATTTTCAAAAAATGGCGCTGTTGACATCCAGGTAAACCAGAAGTGATTGTTATGTCATCGCTTCTGGCTTACCATAGCGGAGACCCGATCAAAGCTGATTCCAGCTTTGTATAGGTCTCCTCTCCGACTAGCCGGCAGATGTGCCGGCTAGTAGCTTGGGTCTCCTGGTGGGACGTGAGAGCCTGAGAGAGCCGCGCAAGGAGGGGGGACGTCCCCTCCCGCTGCTTGTAATAGCAATCGAGTGGCTAGTTAGCCAGGCATCACCTCGGTATAACCACTTGAAGGCAAATGATATACCAGGTACTGTACGTGATTTGGCGGTAAGTGGTAAAGGGGTTGTTAAGGATGAAGGTTTTTTACCTTGTGTGTGCTGCTCCCCCTACAGCCCACGCAGTACTCACCTGAGCTTTCTCTAGATCCAGCAATGTGCACCTTTACTTACTGACTGAGACTGAGATAGAGCTGCGGCTCTATGTGTTTTATGGATGCAAAGAGCAGGGCTTGGGAGCAAGCAAACACACCAGTGTCCCCATAGCTAGCGGCTTGCTATTGGGGGCACAGGTCAAGGGGGAGGAGCCAGGAGTGCCGTTGGATTGAGGAAGAGGATTGAGGCTGCTCTGTGCAAAACCACTGCACAGAGCAGGTAAGCATAACATGTTTGGTATTTTTTTTTTAAAAGCCAAACATTTAATACCACTTTAACCCTGATTGCTTGTAATTAGTGTGTGTGTATAAAAGGTCAATGAGTTTCTGGACTCCTGACAGACCCTTGCATCTTTCATCCAGTGCTGCACTGACATTTCTGGATTCTGAGTCATGGGGAAAGCAAAAGAACTGTCAAAGGATCTGCGGGAAAAGGTAGTTGAACTGTATAAAACAGGAAAGGTATATAAAAAGATATTCAAGGAATTGAGAATGCCAATCAGCAGTGTTCAAGCTGTAATTAAGAAGTGGAAAATGAGGGGTTCTGTTTAAACCAAACAACGGTCAGGTAGACCAACTAAAATCTCAGCCACAACTGCTGGGAAAATTGTTTGGGATGCAAAGAAAAACCCACAAATAACTTCAGGTGAAATACTCTCTGAAAACATGTGGTGTGGCTGTTTCAAGATGCACAATAAGTAGACACTTGAAGAAAGATGGACTGCATGGTCAAGTCGCCAGAAGAAAGCCATTACTATGCAAAAGCCACAAAGTATCCCGCTTAAAATACGCCAAACAGCACAGAGACAAGCCTCAAACCTTCTGGCACAAAGTAATTTGGAGTGATGAGACCAAAATTTAGCTTTTTGGCCACAACCATAAATGCTACATTTGGAAAGGAGTCAACAAGGCCTATGATGAAAGGTACAGAGGTGGATGTTTTGGGGATGTGTGAGCAACAAAGGCACAGGAAATTTGGTCAAGATTGTTGGCAAGATGAATGCAGTATGTTATCAAAAATTACTGGAGGAACATTTGCATTCATCAGCCAGGAAGCTGCACATGGGATGTACTTGGACATTAAAACATGACAATGATCCAAAACACAAGGCCATGTTGACCTGTCATTGTCTACAGCAGAATAAAGTGAAGGTTGTGGAGTGGCCATCTCAGTCCCCTGACCTTAATATCATTGAGCCACTCTGGGGAGATCTCAAACGTGCAGTTCATGCAAGACAGCCCAAGATTTTCCAGGAACTGGAAGCTTTTTGCCAAGAGGAATGGGCAGCTTTACCATCTGAGAAGATAAAGAGCCTCATCCACAAATACCACAAAAGACTTCAAGCTGTCATTGATGTTAAAGGGGGCAATACACGGTATTAAGAACTGGGGTATGTAAACTTTTGATCAGGGTCATTTGGGTAGTTTCTGTTGTCATTATGATTTAAAAAGAGTAAACACTGTTGATTGATAATAAATGGCTTCAGCCAAACACTAGCCATGAGTGAAAGAAAAGTTTTTGTGTTATTCATATTCTCTGAAAAATAAATTCTGCCAGGGTATGTAAACTTATGAGCACAACTGTATACTGCAGTGGGGCAGCACATGCAGGCACAATCACGTACATGTATGGGATGTGCCTGCACCGGGTTTAGGAGCGCACTGCGTGCCCCTCCCACCACCTTTGGTTCGCCGGACACAGCAGATTGCAGATTCTGGGACTTGGGGGTCGGTGATCATGTGATCGCTATGCGTCGAGCAGGAAGAAGTGTCTGCCCATACTCCCATCCAGCAAAGTGATGTAGTTGAGATTGAAAAAAGTATAACCTTGGATTAGGAACTGCCAGACCGCCTGCATTTTTGGGGTGTTGTAGAATCTCCAATTTAATGCAAGGGGTTTTGTTCCACCATATTAATCGCCTAAATATGGTATTAATCTTAATAAAGATCTGTATGGGTATCCAGTTCGGGGCATTGTGTAAAAAATAAAGAAGCTGAGGCATCCATATCATCTTAATTATAATGATAGTTAGGTTTTACTTTGATTTTGAAATCTAGAAAGTAATGGAAGTATATTATCCACAATATATGACTGTGGGGATTCAGACAAAGTTAGACCCAAATATTTTATAGAAGAAACAACCTTAAGATGAGAAAGTGTAGATGGCAATGAATTTGGAAAGGGATCCAGAGGCATTAGCATGGATTTCTCCCAGTTTATGCCTAACCCGGAAAACCTGCCAAACTCCTTAATATATTTCATTACCGCCGGCAGGGATGAGCAGATATTGGTCAAGAAAAAAAGAAGATCATCTGCATATAATGATATCTTTTCCTCCATATCTCCCCTAATCAAACCAGTAAAATCGGAAGAGGCCCACATAAAACATGCCAAAGGCTCTATAGCCAGGGCAAAAAGCAGGGGGGACAATGGCTACCCCTGCCTAGTGCCCCGGAAGAGTCTAAAACTGGGAGATTGAAGGCCATTGACTCTAACCGATGCCACCGGAGCGGAGTATAACAACCACACCCACTGGCAGAAGCCAGAGCCAAACCCAAAGTTTATGAGGATGGCCCACAGGTATGGCCATTCAACACTATCGAAGGCCTTGATTGCGTCTAACGCCAAAAAGGCACGATTTGAGTAGCCCGGAGCCAGAACCTGCATATTTTTGTAGCGGGTATGCACTTTTAAATCTGGTGAGGACACCAGTGATGCATAGTTCCCTGCGGCCCAGCAGGTGGCGCTGTCATTTTGGGCCGGGGTTGAACCATCACTGCAGTGCCGTATCCTTTGTGACCTCTCGCAGCGGTTGTACGGCGGGGCGGGGAACCCGCTGTGCTTGCTGGGAGAGGGTATAAAGGGGGTGGACATCTTCGCCACGAGGTGGAGTCCCAGGCACCTTCAGCCTGAGGGCTGCTGTGCGGTCGGTGTCCAGGCAGCCTAGGCCTGGACACTTGGAGTTCGTGTTCCACCCCAGACACCTTCAGTCTGGAGTGAGGTGCTCAGCCGGAGGCCTGGGGCCCAGTGCCTTCCCGCAAGGGAGGGATTGTCCTAGGGGGCCCTGGGAGTGGGGCACCTGAATCCAGAGGCGTAAGGGACCGGAGGAGGGACTCACCCGAAGACCTGGTGCAGCAGATTGCCAGTGCCGGGTGAACCTCTGGAGGGATATCTCTTCCAAACAGGGGCCAAGTTCAGAGAGGAAGTTCAGTCCATGTTCAATGACCGGTGGCAGCGGTCCAACGATTCCAATCATGTCAGTGGCAGAGACCTGCTATTAGGACTGTGGCAGTGGCCTCAACAGTTCATCCGGTCGGTTGCAGCGACCAAAACTCACGATCGGTGGCAGAGACCGTGCGCCAGGCCTATTCGCTAACAAAGGAATAGGAGAGTTCAGTTGTGCCTGGGCCTACTCGTACCCACACCCCCCCTTGTTCGTCTGTTATTGGAAGTTCAACTGATTGTTTTCACCGTATTGTACGAGAAATAAAGGAGTGTTGGACTTTCGATTGGTGTGGGGCTCTATTATTGGCAGACACATCTCCACAGAACAACTAAGGCTTCGTATGCAGTGGACAGACCCGGAGGTAATTGAACTAACTCTGCTTGAACCTCATACACATACGAGGGGAGAGCTTGGCGTAGTGTTCCTGCACTCTCCTCTCCCAGGTACCCCTAGAAACAAGTCCCTCACACAAGGAAACACAGAGAGGGAGAGTGAGGCTCCGCTACACGTGGGGGCTCTGGCCCGGGATGTGTTCGTGCTACAATGGAGCTGGAGTTGTTGGAATTTGAAAGTGTCTGCCCGAAAGAGTTTCGAGTAGGTCGGCCATATTGGCTACTGCGCCATCAGGCACACCCTCCCTACTCAGTTCATGTGCGTGACCCAGGGAAGGAGAAAGCCCGCGAACTGGAGTGCAAGAGGGAAGGAGTCCAATCGTGTGAAGGACTACACAGGCAGTGCGCAATGGATCAGCAGAGAGTCGCCATGTTCACCAATGCATCGTGGATTCCTATTCATCCCACTACCACAAGTCTGACTACTGCTGCTCCAATAACGGATGCAGGGATTCGGCTAAGGCCCCGGGGACGATTCGCCATGTACTCATGCATGGACGTTGAGGCCCTGGGTTTGATTTGTCCCGGCTGTTCGGGACTGGTTTGTCAGCTGAAGCCATTCGGGCGCTGCGAGGCCTGCGGAGAGTTCCTATTTGAGGTGGAACCAACCATTGAAAAGCCCAGAACCATCCACCTTAACCGCGCAATAGGCCACACCACTCAAGAAGGAGGAATCGCTGCTTTTACAGCCATCCCTGTGCGCACTACAGCGACCACAGGGGAGGTCGCAATCACTGAGATACGGGAGAAATCCGAGGATGCTGACTCGGTCACCACTGTTTCCCAGCGTCCACCACCAAAGAGGAAGACTGGCTTGGTTGCCCCGTCCAGCGGTTGCGGTGGATCACCCTGCTCGCCTACGCCCGCCCCGGATGGATCCGGTCGGAAGAGTCCCGGACATCCTTTCTCTACTTTGGGCCGAGGTAAGCCGGGCAAAGGGACTTGGTGTTGGGGCGGAGGTGTCGAGGAGTCACGGCCCTGTGTGCCCGCGGGGGGTAGCAATTCAGCCTCCACTACAGGCTACCTGCCCGCGGAGGAGTGTGACACCTCCGACCTAGAGTCGCTCCTCGATCCGGGAGACGATGTCATCATAGATGAACTTTTTGCAAAGAAGGGCTGGGACAAGATGCCTCTCTCCTCGTCCCGCAGAGTCATGGATCCACCCATGTCTACAGGGGATAGTACACCCCGGGTGGAGGCACCAGCGCCTGAGGAGGGATCCCGTACCCAGTCTGCCCTTCCATCTCCGGTGCCTCCTGCATCTGGCACCGGGGAAAAGAGACTGTTGTTGCGGCCGCCTATGCCTAGAGTGGAGGTGGTCAAGGCACCTCAACACCCAGACGCCATCGTCCTACCAGGTGAGGGAGACCGGGCCACTATGCCTCCGCTGGCGAGACTACAGCGTCTCTTTGGCAAAAAAAAGTTGCTACTGGGTACAGGTGGGAGTACCCGTACTTACCTAAGGAGCTGCTATATGAAGTGGAAGTCTGCCGGGAACGCTGGTACAACGATTTTGTGTGGACGCACCTTCAGGTCTCACATGCCCGCAGGTACCTCGCATGTTCCCCTAAAGCCTCTCAGCGGTTCAAGGATTGCAAGTCAGAATGGATGTTGGGTCGGCACATCCACGCAGACAAGGTGTTAATTCGGCGCAAGGAGGGTGAGGATGTCGAACTTTCCGGTGTTGTTTCTCGGGAAAACTTAGTGACTGTACCCGTGCTAATGGGGGTCTGTGCTCTCTGGAGGGATTGAAGGACTGTTGCCGTTGTTTATTCTTCATTCTTCCATCCCACAAAGTAATTATGGACTTTGGGGTAGTTAGAGCCGCAAGAGAAAAAAAAAAAAAAGAAGATCTTCAACCAGTGCAGTCACCACGGCACTGTCACCAGGTGGCAGTGTTGCGCACCGATGTTCACTGTTCACACACACACTTCGAGAAGGAAAGGGTTTCTCTGCGGAGAGGTTTTTTCGTTCTTACACGAACATATGTGTCAGGGATATGTGTGTTTAACGTTTCTTTTCCCCTCTGCAGGAGAACATCTTATCAAGACCACTGAGAATGGGGTGGGTCTTAGTCAGGATGGGTGGGAAGGAATGTTGATGTGAATATGTGGTTTTGATAATGTGGTTATGTGTTGTTTGTTTCCTTCCTTTCCCTTTCGTGTTAGGTTCAGGCACCGCTGTTTGGTTAGTTTTCGAAACTTTGTATTTTTGAAATTGTTAGTCGGTTTCTGGACCGGCTATGATGGCCCCTTTTGGGCATGGTTTGCTCCAGACACTGGGGACCAGTGTCAAATAATCGGGGGGAGAGTGTAGCGGGTATGCACTTTCAAATCTGGTAAGAACACCAGTGATACATAGTTCCCTGCGGCCCAGCAGGTGGCGCTGTCATTTTGGGCCGGGGTTGAACCATCACTGCAGTGCCGTATCCTTTGTGACCTCTCGCAGCGGTTGTACGGCGGGGAACCCGCCGTGCTTGCTGGGAGAGGGTATAAAGGGGGCGGACATCTTCGCCACGAGGTGGAGTCCCAGGCACCTTCAGCCTGAGGGCTGCTGTGCGGTCGGTGTCCAGGTGGCCTAGGCCTGGACACTTGGAGTTCGTGTTCCACCCCAGACACCTTCAGTCTGGAGTGAGGTGCTCAGCCGGAGGCCTGAGGCTCAGTGCCTTCCACTGGGTCCCGCGAGGGAGGGATTGTCCTAGGGGGCCCCGGGAGTGGGGCACCCGAATCCAGAGGCGTAAGGGACCGGAGGAGGGACTCACCCGAAGACCTGGTGCATCAGATTGCCAGTGCCGGGTGAACCTCTGGAGACCGCCCAGAGGGATATCTCTTCCGAACAGGGGCCAAGTTCAGAGAGAAAGTTCAGTCCATGTTTTAATGACCGGTGGCAGCAGTCCAACGATTCCAATCAGGTCAGTGGCAGAGACCTGCTATTAGGCCTGTGGCAGGGGCCTCAACAGTTCATCCGGTCGGTGGCAGCGACCAAAACTCACGGTCGGTGGCAGAGACCGTGCGCCAGGCCTATTCACTAGCAAAGGAATAGGAGAGTTCAGTTGTGCCTGGGCCTACTCGTACCCACACCCCCCCCTTGTTCGTCTGTTATTGGAAGTTCAACTGATTGTGTTCACCGTATTGTACGAGAAATAAAGGAGTGTTTGTTAAATGTAGAAAATACGGTAAACCGTTCTTGATGTATTCATCTGAGGCAAAATTTGTGAATCAGCTTGAAATCAAACCGTGTGTTTTATTATACACACTAAAAAGGAATTAATACAGTTACAGTATATTAGTTCAATAGCTTCATAAAGGTTTCAAAATAGTGTTCAAGTATAAAAGAAAGTTCAATATATGAAATGCCTCGTGCTTCTTCTGACTTCTAAAGATGTCCTTAAAAATGGCCGATTAACCCTGTGTATGCTGAATAGCAGCTGAAGAAAGTCTGTGTGCTTCTGTAGATGGATGAAGGATGTAAGAGACCTTTGCTTTCAGCTCAAACTTATTTATAGACTTCAGGACTCTTTGTTAAAATTTGCGCCTGAACAGTAACCACTCCTACATGACATTTGAGGAGCATCTGTTTTCAACTTAGACATGATTTCTCCATAGGAAGTGCCTCGGTGTAAATTACAGGATGTGGGCGAGGGGCATTCAGTCTGCCTAAGAATGCATCTTTTTAAACAGAACATCAGTCTACATGCTTAAGACATAAGATATTTAGAATATTAATAAATATGTCTTGACAGCTTCTAGAAATTGATAACTTCAAGTTCAAATGTCACATTTGGAATTATTAGCTTAAAAATCACCATTCATATAATTATAGGAATTCATATTCTCAATAATATTTTTATGGCCAAATTAAATTTTAGATATTAAGAATATAACATTCCCCTCTGAAATATGAATTCTAATCATTTGTACTTCATTCATGTCACATACACTCCGTCTTTAATCCATTAACTCCAAATGTTTTATCATTTGTAACCGAGCTTGCAACTCCAAAACCCATCCTTCTCTTAAGCTTATTTTGCAACATATCATCACCTTTCCTAATTTCATTTCTGATTTGCTTATACAATTTTTTCATTCTAAACATTAAACATAATTGATATATAATGCATAACATAATAATAATAAAAATAATAACTATAGGATGCGATAAAATATTTCCTGCTGCGGAAGTAATGGAAATATTTCCCCAAATGGATATACTAGTTCTGAATTGTCTCCACCAGGTGGCGCCTGCAAAATCCGAACATTGATGACGAGACACTTCTTGTAAATTCCCTTGCTCATACTTAAACAATATCTCTGCATTCTGAAGTTCTTTAGTTAATGCCATTAATAAACCTTGATCCTTTTGAATTACATTAGCCCATTCCTTCCAAGGGAATTCATCTATCTGAGATATATTGTACTGTGAAGGAATAACACGTATATTCTAACAATTATCTGAGATATATTAACTCTTAACCCATTAACATCTATGGCTACCAAGTCTCCTTCCACACAATAGAAACCTTTATTTAGGTTTTCTGTATTTGTACAAGAGGAAAAGAAAGTTTTAACCCTCTCTGAGTCTGTCATGATCTGAAAACAAACCTTCTTTTTATCTACAAGAGTAATTAATTCAGAAGTAGTTCCAACTTTTTCTATTCTTGCTGAACATAAAGTATGATTATGATAACAAGAATGAAATATACTTTTATCTTGATTAGGTAAACAAATAACATTAGATTGGAATTGTAAACATGATGACAGATCTAATTGTTCTAAGTCAAAATTATCCTTGTTAACCACTTCAATACCATGCACTTATACAGCTTCCTGCCCAAGCCAATTTTGAGCTTTCAGCGCTGTCGCAATTTGAATGACAATTGTGCGGTCATGCTACACTGTACCCAAACAAATTTTTTATCATTTTGTTCCCACAAATAGAGCTCTCTTTCGGTGGTATTTGATCGCCTCTGCGATTTTTATTTTTTGCGCAACAAATAAAAAAAGAGCGAAATTTTTTAAAAAAACTATGTTTTTCTTTGTTTCTGTTAATTTTTTTTGTAAATAAGTACCTTTTCTACTTCAATGACGGGCACTGATAAGGCGGCACTGAAGGGCACTGATAAGGCGACACTGATGGGCACCGATGAGGTGGCACCAATGAGGTGGCACTGATGAGGTGGCACTGATGGGCACTGATAGGCGGCACTGATGGGCACTGATATGTGGCACTGGTATGCGGCACTGATGGGCACTCATAGGTGGCACTGATTGGCACTCATAGGCGGCACTGATTGGCACTCATAGGCGGCACTGATGGGCACTCATAGGCGGCACTAATGGGCACTTTTAGGCGGCACTGATGGGCACTTATGGGTGGCACTGATAGGTGGCACGGACGGGCACTGATAGGTGGGCACTTATGGGCACTGATAGGTGGCACTGATGGACACTAGTAGGTGGCACTGGTGACACTGCTGCCTAGCAATGCCAGCCACCACACATTATTTTCTTGGCATGATCGTACCAGTCAGTGCCCATGTGTGGGCACTGATTGGCATATTTTTTTATATATATTTTTTTTTACTACATGTGGATGGCCATGGGGGCCATCCACATGCTTAGGGCTTCCCTGGTGGTCCTTGGGGGCTTCCCTGGTGGTCCAGTGTGGGTATCCGAGGGGGGGCTGCACTGATAAACAATCAGCGCGAACCCCCCCTGTCAGGAGAGCCGCCGATCAACGAGCCGTTCCTGTTTACTTCCTGATCAGCCGTGATTCGACACGGCTGATCACATGGTAAAAAGCCTCCGACGGAGGCTTTTTACCGAGATCAGTGTAGGCGGCTGTTATCCCGCAGGACGTCATATGACGTCCAGTGTGGATAACAGAACCACTTCCCGGACCTCAATTTGCTATTGACTGGGCGGGAAGTGGTTAAACACAAAATCTGTATACTGCAACTTATAATATAATAATTGAGTATCACTGATCGGTAATCCCAAAACAGTAATTGGTACCAAAATTTGTTCTTTCCCTGCTATTGAAATCATAGAAGAACTATAACATACATCCTGATTACATCCTATCCATTTATTTACCCATAAATCAGTATGATTTATTGCAAATGCATATTCTCTGGGTAAGTTCTGCAAAATGCCAAGAGGAGTTATTCCACCCTGAAATGCTTGTGCAATTATTTTAAAATTAGTGGAATATTCTGTCTGGATCTCTAAACATGCTCTAGCTATATGAGAATGTTCTTCACTTGTCACTAGATTTAAAGTAATATTCTGAAGATGCAATATGGATGGACCCATTACATTAGCTGTTTTAATAACCATTTCTTCTAATATCTGATTCAAATTTCTTTGGATTGTAATACCTTTACTTCCCACTAAACCAGCTGTCTCGAGATCAGACTTTAAAGTGTTAATATCCATACTATTTGTTATACTTCCCACCATACCAATTCCGCCTATAATGCCTTCAACAATTCCACGTTTATTCCTGTTATGATTCCTACTATTAATTCCAAACCATCTTTCAATATCCAATTCCATATTAACCAAATGTCCTTGACATTGTGGAAACCTTGTAGAAATTTTCCATTCTGAAATATTAAAGTTCCACAATATAATGACAAACTTTCCTTCTCTCAATAGAGCTCTGGATTGGAAATGGTTAATCTGGAAAAGATTAGCCAGAACGCTATTTTTACTTACACATGGAGTCTCCCTTGGAGACACTACAACAACACTTGCATTAGCACATTTCAACGGATAACCTTCTATTAATATGCAGCACTCATATATACCGGTATCATTTAAAGATACACCTGATTGATGATAAATAAATTTATCATTGATCCAATTCACAGTACCAAAAACTCCTTTATTAATGATATTAGTGGTACTGTGAAGAAAGCTACCCAAAAATTCACCATTCCTTTTCCAAGTTAACAATGAACTTTGAGGTAAAAATATCTGAGTACTACATACTAAATTCATACTATCTTCATCTTCAATGATTTTTAAGGACTGTAGAGACACTTCTATTTCTGGAACAGTAATATCTACCACAGTACGACTAATTTTAACTATCCAATATTTTTTCAAAACACAGTAATTTCCCAGTGATTTCAACATCATTACTATGAATGAATTACAATTCCATACAGCAAGTATCTCTATGTCCTATACATACATATACCAACAAATCTTCTGCTGTATTGACTTTAGTGTATCTAAATGTATCTCTTTTTCATCTATATCAGGGATGAGCCGAACACCCCCCTGTTCGGTTCGCACCAGAACCTGCGAACAGACAAAATGTTCGTGTAAACTTTAGAACCCTATTAAATACAATGGACTCGAACATTCGAAATCTAAAGTGTTAATTATAAAGGCTAATATGCAAGTTATTGTCCTAAAAAGTGTTTGGGAACCGGGGTCCTGCCCCAGGGGACATGTATCAATGCAAAAAGAAGTTTTAAAAACGGCCGTTTTTTCGGGAGCAGTGATTTTAATAATGCTTAAAATGAAAAAATAAAAGTGAAATATTCCTTTAAATTTCGTACCTGGGGGGTGTGTATGATATGCATGTGAAGTGGCTCATGTTTCCCGTGCTTAGAACTGTCCCTGCAAAAAATGTCATTTTTGAAAGAAAAAAAGTCTTTTAAAACTGACTCGCGGCTATTAATGAATTGTCGGCTCCCGGCAATACATACAAAAGTCATTGATAAAAAAAAAAAAAAAGCGTGGGTGTTCCCCAGAATTCAATTACCAGGCCCTTCAGGTCTGGAATGGATATTAAGGGGAACCCTGCCGCAAATTTAAAAAAAAATTGACGTGGGGTTCCCCCAAATATCCATTCCAGGCCCTTCAGATCTGGCATGGATTTTAAGGGGAACTCCACCCCAAATTTTTTTAAAAAATGGCGTGGAGTCCCCCTAAAAATCCATACCAGACCCCTTATCCGAGCACGCAACCTGGCCGGCCGCAGGGGAAAAGGGGGGGACGAGAGTGCGGCCCCCCCTCCCTCCTGAACCGTACCAGGCCACATGCCCTCAACATGGGGAGGATGTCCCCATGTTGATGGGGATAAGGGCCTCATCCCCACAACCCTTGCCCGGTGGTTGTGGGGGTCTGCGGGCGGGGGGCTTATCGGAATCTGGAAGACCCCTTTAACAAAGGGGACCCCCAGATCCCGGCCCCCCCCCTATGTGAATTGGTAAGGGGTACTTTTTAGGACAATAACTTGCATATTAGCCTTTATAATTAACACTTTAGATTTCTCCCATAGATTTTTCGAATTTGCCGCGAACACCCCAATTTGTTCGCTGTTCGGCGAACGGGCGAACAGGCAATGTTCGAGTCGAACATGAGTTCGACTCGAACTCGAAGTTCATCCCTAATCTATATCAATACAATATGCTTTTATCACTTTTGTCCTCCGTATTATTATCAATATTTCTCATTTTTGTCTTCTATATTATTATCAGTGTCTATATCTCTTTTGTTTCTGAATAATGTACTGTCTTTGCTGTGAAAATCTTCCATCCTGGCCTGTGATGGGGACGATCAACCTTCTCTCTTTAGAACTTTTCTTTTGTTGTCATTTTTCCTTCTTTAATCAGGTTTGTTCAAAATCATTCCTAGGAAGAAATAAAAGCAGTATCATTTATCTAAATATAATTTTTTTATCTCATACATTATATACAATTATTGTTTCACAATATACAATTTCCACTGATCAGTGTGTACCCACATTTTTGTTGTCTACGTGCATTATCCACTGAATTGAGAGGTCTTTGAACTTGCACCATTAATCATTATGTTTTCTCTATTGCCCCTCTGTGCAGCGTAGACAAAAAAAATTCATTGGGAAACACAAGCAACATTTTCCTTCCTGTCATTAAATTCACTGTGTTGCAAAAAAATGCTGTACCTCTGACACTTCATCAAAACAAACAAGATTTAATTACACTGTCTGCTGTCTCTTCCATTTTGTCCCAATAGAACTATTCTTTCAAAATTTGAAGCAATTTCTGCTTACCCATGTGACCTAAACTTTCATGATTGAATTTAGTGAATTCCACCTGTAGGTGTTGACGTATAACAGGACACGGACAACTTTTTGAGTCATGACATTAAAATCTCGTTTTCACAAACTAAATTAAGATTTTAAGTCACCCAAAGAGGAAGAAAATAGACACATCCATTCTCTATTCCTCTACAATTTAAGAAATCTGTGTGTCTGTTTTCCTGGTGTTGTGGAAATTTTATTATATAAGATTTATGTGGACATTTTATTCTAGGATGTGCGTTTTATAGATTGTCATCTGTCTCCCTGTGTCTGATGTTTAATCGAGGAGCGCTCTAGTAGAGCGCACTTGGGTTGAATCGAGACCAGCGGTAAAAACGGTCAGTATGAAAACCTTCTTATGGGATTGAAACGTGTTCTCTGCGTGTGTGGGCGTTTGTTGGTTTGTAGATATCAAGCGCAATGCGCTGGACTGCATGCTTTCCAATGGCTATACACTTTAGAGAAGCGAAGTCCGCATAATGAGAGAAACCTATTAATTCTCTCTTGCGGACTTCGTTATCCGCTTTATGGATACATATCTGTATTTATAAGAGGACATTGATATCTGCCTTGTCGGTGTACTTGTACCGTATATTGACAACAGCAGTAGCAATGTCCCCGCAGATTGTCCCAAAACTATAAGAACAAGTAGAATGATCTCACTAGATACTGTTTACTTTGAACAGTATTGTGTGGGCTCCATGCTGATTAAGATGGGGGGTGTGCACTTCCTCCCCTTTCCCTCCTGTGAGTGCCCTCCCCTTTACTGTTTGTCATTTCCTGTGATGTCATTTTGTATTAAGGGAAGTGATTGGCTGTTGGGGCCATCACTTCCTGTTTTGTTATCCTTTTGTTTCCGATGAATAAAAGAATCCGGGTGGCTGAGCTCTGCCCAGACGCTTGAGACTCCAGCTTGAAGCAGCATCGTTTCTGATTCTACCTGGTGCCATTGAAGTACTTCATATTCCTTGTACCAAAGAGCTTGATACAAACGTGCTTTTAAGCACGAAGGAATTGTTTTGTGCTTTGTGTGCATTTAGACGCTGGAAGTCCACATTTAGGCGCGGTGTGGATTTGCGTACAAAGCCCAAGGGAATTCTTCCACGACATTTCGGCGAGCCAGCTTGGAGCCAACGTAGTTCCAGCACAGCGATCCGAGAGGAGAGATTGGGTCCTCGGTTCTGGGACAGGAAAAGGCCGGCAAAGTTTGGTAAGACAGACTCCATTTCAACTTTTGAAATTTTTGTTGTTCTAGAACCGGAATCTGGTCTCTCTGCTCGCTGTTGCAGGTAACTCCGCTTAGCAAAAGAACACATTTTTGTGGTTTCACTCTTTGTGTACAAGGACGGGGATTTATATTTGTACTGGGAGGGATAGCTGTATTGGCTTGGGATAGAAGTCTATATTACTGTCCTCTGTGTAGACCCCATAGTCAATACAGCCTAGAGGGTCTTTGTATGGGGTTTATGTTAAATGTAAAACCATTTCCTGTTGTACAACGTGACGGTATGCATGGAGTGTGTTAGTTGATGTTTTAAATGTGCGGCAGAGATTGAATGACATAGCATTGTGTGTCTGAGTTATTTCATAGTGCTGGTCACCGTGTGAAATAACTTTTGTAAAGTGTGTAGCTATTATAGTTCGTCTAACGTTTAGTATGTGATTTTTGTTTGTAAGAGGCACGGTTTGGTCTTGTTTTGAAGACACCATTTTGTTTTCCTTTGTGTTTGTTCAGCCATGTGGCCTGAGGACACCATCTTGTTTTGAAGACACCATTTTGTTTTCCTTTGTGTTTGTTCAGCCATGTGGTCTGAGTCACCATTTTTGTTTTTCTTTGTATGAATCCAATCTTCAGGTTTGGTTATTTTTGCATATTTTTTGTAAAACGATTGTGTTTTCTTTTGGTTTTAATTTCAGTTTAAAGTGAAAATTTTGCTTTACACTGAATTTCAATAGATAGTAAAACTAACTTTAACTGAGTTTTTGTACTCTTAACGGGGTGTGTGTTTTAATTTTTTTATTTTAATTTTTAATTGTTTGGGCATTTTCTTTGAGTTTCTCAGAAGGCAATTCATGCCCCTCCCCCATTGTTTTTGGTTTTAGAGCTGCATCTTTTATTGTATAGCTTGCGGTAGGAAAGAAAGGCTTTGGTTTTAAAACTCGCTTTATATTCACTTTTATTGTTAGTTGAGTTACTTTTGCGCAGCAAGTAGAAAATTTTTTGTTCACGCTCAGACTGTTTATTAGTTTGATCGTGTAACTACTGAGACATCGTACAACTGCTGAAATAGACAACAGAAAGCTATCCCCATTTAATTTATTTTATTTTATTTTTGTGATTATTTAGAGAAGCCACATTGCTCTGTAGCGAAAATAAACGGAAGTGTGCTGTGCAGTTTAATCTGACGACGCAGTGTACAGTCGTACAGAGGTATGTATGCATACACTGTAAGGGGTAGAGACATAATTCGGGGGGTGGTCTGTGGTTGTTGACTAATCATTGGGCATAGTTATTACGAGTATTGCGGTGTAAAAGAGTAGTACTCTGTAGTTCTGTGCCAAAAGTGTTGGGGCAACAAGCCATAGAGTTAATAACACCTCGGTTAGGTTTTCTAGTTGGGGGACTGGACCAGATATAGTGGTTGCAGTTCGTCAATCCACCGTAGAAGAAGGCACCTGACGGTGCTCTCCTAAATAGGTGCAGGGGTTTTTCCTGGACGCAGGAATAAGACTACAGTATAAGCCGATTCGAATCGCCATGGGCAATTTGAAGTCCATGCAAGGGAAGGAATGTGAGGCTTCCCAGAGTCAGACGGCTGCACAGTACATGAAATCTAGCTTTGGGGCAAAGGTCATGAAACCTCTAAAGGAATGGCATAGTTGGTCCAAGGATACTACTTGGGCTATTCCTCTAGAGGGGACATTTGATGCCTGGAGGTGGGAGAAATTCATAACTGAGTTTAAACCCAGGCTCTGGGCAGAAAAAACCTTAGATGTAGCTGAGCTGTGGCTTCAGAAGTCTATTATGGTAAGCAGGCAGGGTATACAGAAGGCAGTTTCAGTCCGGAAGAACCGCATTATGTACACCTGGCCTGAGGGGATAGCAGTGACTGGTGATCCAATGCTGGAAGCGGAAGAGGCTCTTTCTGGGCTAACTCTGCTGAGGCAGGCTGGATCCACCAACACTAGATCTGTTGTAGTTTCCTCTGATGCTTCTGCCATCACCAATCTAACCAACCCTACTCTGCACTCTCCAACTAACATCTCTCTCTCTCCCACGTCTCCATCTAACCATGTCACCTCTGACGCTAAACCTCAAGCTAACCCTCTCTATCAGTCGCCTTTCCCCATATCTGGGGCATTTTCTCCGCCGATTGCGGCTGATTATGAATCATTTTCAACTGGTGATCTACAGATGCTATGTGAGTCTAAGGGAATTGAGACCAGACTAAGGAACCGTGGGGATTGCATAACTGCGCTGAGAGCTTTTGACTCAGTCATACCTACCATCTACCCTTCATTGGTTGGCTTCCAGACAGGGAACGTTGTAGGCAAGGTAGCACACATTAGCCAACCAATGAAGCCACAACCTCCAAAGTACACACCTAGCCCCACTTATGTCACTGAACCTGGTACTTACCCAGTCCGGGTGCAACAATATGAGGGTGTTCCAAATACCAACGGTGAAAGGACTTTGGGGGAAAGGGTGGTATGGCATGTCCCTTTTGCTTCCTCAGAAATCAGGACCATACTGGCCGAACTGCCTGACTATAGAACAAATCCACGAGGGTTCGCGAGAATGTTTTGTCAAAATCAATTTAGCTACGGCATGAGTGGAACAGATTGTGCCCAGGTTCTGAGGGCGAAAGTAGGAGAAGAACTGGCAGGGGTTATAATCTCCCGTTGCGGCATTGTCACCCACGAACAAGCCACTTCTGGAGGTAAGCAATTCTGTGTAGCCCTGCTAGCCAAACTTCCAGAGTTGTATGGTGCATCTTCTACCACAGATGTGATGAAACTCAGTCAAAACCCAGGCGAGGAATGTGCTTGTTTCTGGCGTCGCCTGAAACAAGCTGCATTGGATGCAGATCTGGAGGTTGGTCCGGATGTGCCAACCGACGGAGGTAAGTTATCCGCCATTCACCTTTTGCTAAGAGCCAAATTTTTAGAAGGCATCCATATGAAAATTCGAGACCGGCTATTATTAGCCAGACCCGAATTTAATGAAATGACAATACCTGCCATTCTATCCACTCTCTCCGCTATAGAGAGAGAGATGGATAGGAAGAAACAGGACAAAGCATCCAAAATCCTTGTGTCTCAAGCCCCTTCTGCAGGACAAACGGGCCAGGATGGTGGGAAAAAGACACAACGCTGGAAAGCCCGAACTTGTTACATCTGTGGAAAGGAAGGACATCTAAGGCGCGACTGCCCTAACAGACCCAAGGGTAAGTGGCAGTTCATCCCAGACGATCCGGTACCAGGCTCACGCGATCCAACAACTTCAGTTGTAGCGATGGCCAGCCACGACTATGATTCTTCATAGGACGCTGGCAAAGCGGTGTCAGGACATATCAACCTGTTTATCGAGGAATTAAAATATCCCCTCCCTTGCCTCATTGACACCGGTGTCGTTCGAACTGTTCTGAGATCCAAAGATCTCAGAGGCAAGGTTCCCCTTTCTGGGGAGACTATACCCACTGTGGGTCTAACAGGTCAGACAGTGTCTCTACATACCACCAAACCACTCCATTGTAGGTTGGGCCAACACACAGAAGCCATTAAGTCGGTACTGGTATCGGATGATGTTCCCATCAACCTATTGGGAGCTGATATTTTATCTGAGATACAAGCGGTCATTGAGTACACTCCAACAGGTGTTGTGGTTAGCAGTGCATTGACAGATGAGCGCCTATGTGCAATGGTGGCTCTACCGTATATGATAGAACCTGGTTGTTTTCTGGGGTTGGATGTGCTAGCAGAAGTGGATCCCAAACTTTGGGCGTTTGATAAGTATGATGTGGGTCTTCTGCCAGTCCCGCCAACCACAGTAAACATCAGACCAGGGAGTATTTTGCCCCAATTACCACAATACCCTTTGAGTGTGGCTCAGATGGATAGCCTTAAAATCCAAATAGACCGGTACCTGCTGATAAAAGTTCTTACGCCAACCAAATCCCCCTGTAACACCCCTTTGTTTCCAGTGGCTAAAAAGTCTGTCAAGGGTCAGGAAACAACTTTCCGTTTAGTACATGATTTAAGGGCTATCAATAAAATCATTATCAGCGATGCCCCTTTGGTACCCAACCCACACACCTTGTTGGCCTCTATACCACCTAACGCAATTTTCTTCAGTGTTATTGATCTGACTAATGCATTTTTTTCGGTACCACTGGACGTCCAGTGCCAGTACCTTTTTGCTTTTTCATTCCAGGGTCGACAACTGACTTGGACACGTCTCGTTCAGGGGTCTGTGACTAGTCCCTCGGAGTACAGTTGCAAACTTAAAATAGTGTTGGATCAATGGACCCCAACGAATCCAGAGGTGGTGCTGATCCAGTATGTTGATGACTTGCTGCTTTGTTGCCCTGCAAGGGATGTCTGTTATCAGCATACTGTCTCATTGCTTAACCATCTGGCGTCCACGGGGAATAAAGCTAGCAAGGAGAAATTGCAGTTTTGTAGGGAGAAGGTCACCTTTTTAGGACATTGTATATCTCAGGGTACTCGACACCTGACAACCCAGAGAATTCAGACACTGAAAGACTTCCCGAAACCCCGAAACGCACGACAAACGAGAGCCATTCTCGGTCTTATCAACTACTGTAGAGACTGGGTCCCGAACATCTCTTCGACTTTAGGACCCCTTTACGAAATCCTATCCCAAACTCCCTTTCAACTGACTGATGATAACTGGTCAACCCTACAGGACTTGATCCAAGAACTCTCCAAAGCACCTGCTTTAGGTTTGCCCAACTATGACCTCCCCTTCTACCTTTTCTGCTATGAAAGCAAAGGCCACGCCACTGGAGTACTGACCCAACTACATGGGTCCAGGTACCGACCCATCATGTATCTATCAACTGCCCTAGATCCAGTCATTCGAGGTTCACCAGGTTGTGTACGAGCCGTAGCCGCCTGCGCTGTATTGTTACAGAAGGTAGGTGACATAGTCTTGGACTCCCCACTGACCCTCTATACTCCCCATTCAGTGCAGGAAATCCTAAATCAAGTTCAGACAAAACACCTCTCTGCTGCCAGATTGACTAAGTACGAAGTGGCTCTCCTAACCCCTACTAACCTGACTTTAAGACGATGCACCATTTTAAACCCAGCCTCTCTTCTTCCTACTGAGGAGGAAGAGAAGGGGGGAGATAATGGTGTTAAAAATGATACTCAAACCTTCCAGACTAACAATACCAACCTCTCTACCTCTAACCAACTTGTTAATTTAGAAGGACAACATGCTGATGATCACCACAACTGTGTTTCTCTGATGGAACTCGAGTTAACAACCATCAGCCCGGTGAAGGAGACCCCCATCCCAAACGCTAAAAACCTTTTTGTCGATGGTTCCAGGTATTACACCCCAGATGGTAAGCCACACACAGGTTATGCAGTGACTACAGTCAGTGAAATTGTGGAAAGGGGTTCATTGAGTTCCAACATGTCTGCACAGGAAGCTGAGCTGTGGGCACTGGCAAGAGCCTGTGAGACCCAAGAGGGTCAAAGGATCAATATCTACACGGATTCTAGGTATGCTTTTGGGATAGCCCATGATTTTGGTCCTATCTGGAAAGCAAGAGGCTTTCTGACTAGTTCAGGGAAGCCTGTGAAACATGCGCAGTTAATCAACAGATTATTCGTTGCTTTCAACCTGCCGCGTGAGATAGCCATTCTAAAAGTTAAGGCCCACACGACTGATAGGACTTTGGAGGCCGATGGCAATGCCTTGGCAGATAGAGCTGCCAAAGAAGGTGCTCTGCACCCTCCTGTGAAAACCCTGATGCTAGCCATCCCCTCTGATGTGTCTCTGGAAGAGTTTAAGAGACTACAGTCACAAGCGGAATTACATGAAAAGAGGAGATGGACAGCACTAGGGGCCATGAGAGGTCCAGATGACATCTGGGGTCTTGGTAAAAAATGGTGTCTGCCAAGATCGCTTTTTCCAATGATGGCCCATTCGGCTCATTATCCAGGGCATCAGTCAAAGATGGTTATGTGTGCGCAGGTGGATGAGCATTGGATCGCCCCTGGATTTACTACTGCAGCTGCTAATTTTGCCTGCCTGGTTTGCGCATTGCACAATCCAGGTAGGACGGTACCAGTACCCAAACGACATTCCCCCCGACCAGAATATCCATTTCAGCGCATCCAGATAGACTACATTACATTGCCAAGGAGTGGGCCGTACGAACACGTCTTAGTCTGTGTAGATATATTTTCAGGTTGGCCAGAGGCATGGCCGGTTCAGAAAGCAAACGCCACAACCACAGCCAAAAAGATCCTGTCCGAAATAGTGTGTCGCTGGGGCCTACCTGAAACGATCGAGTCGGATCGAGGCTCCCACTTCACTGGTCAAATATTTGCAGAAGTGTGTAAAGCCCTCCATATCAATCAGGGATTAAACACTCCTTATCACCCCCAAAGTAGTGGTAAGGTTGAAAGGTTAAACGGAACCCTTAAAAACAAAATCTCCAAAATAATAGCTGATACTGGGAAACCTTGGCCTGAATGTCTCCCCATAGCTCTCCACTCCATCAGAAATGCACCTAGACGACCTCACGGGTTATCTCCATATGAGGTTTTGTTCGGATGTCAACCAAAAACAGGGTTGTACTTTCCCCAGCAGCTGTCGTCTTTACATTCTCAGCTGACGGGGTATGTGCAGTCACTGCAACGTGAGCTAAAAAAAATCCACCACAGGGTTCATGAGTCCCTTCCAGACCCTGACTCAATAATCGGTTTACATTCTATCCAACCAGGTGACTGGGTCGTTGTAAAGAAATACCAGAGGACGGGACTAGAATCGAGATACGTCGGACCATTCCAGGTTCAGCTGACCACGCCGACCTCACTAAAGCTTGAAGAACGGGACAACTGGATCCACGCCAGCCACTGCAAGAAGCTGCTCAACTACATCAAAGAATGAGGAGTATCTTCTTTATTTATAGTTTTAGTTTAGTGTATTTTAGCAAGGGTAATGATGAAAAGCATCCCAATTTATTGTTTAAAATGCATCTCCAGCTGGCAAAAATGGCGAACAGGACCAACTGCTGGGTATGCTCCAAACCTCCACCAAGCCTTGATGCCCCGGCAATGGCAGCAGTACATGCGATATATGATGTCCGTATCGGTATGAGGAAACTAAAGACTCCAAACAGACACTTGTCAATAGAACTTAATGATACATTCCTAGAGGGTAAAATTAGTTATAGTTTTAACATTAGCTCTGGCTTTTGCCCCTCCCTCACAAAACCAGTATGGGTATCGGGACAACTAGGTAGCCCACAAGTGTGCTTCAACTTTAGTTTCGGTAGAGGGGATAACTTTGTTGGGTCCACCACCTGTAAAGAAGGTATAACAGTTAATCTAACCAACGAAACCCCCGTCTTCTTTAATAACACTAATAGACCAGATTACATCTGTTGGAAGGAAGGGTGTGACGTTCAGACCGAGGGAGCAATCCCCCAGTCTATCCTGTTACTACTCAATGCACGTAACCGTCAGAGTGGTTCCCCCTGTGCGACTCTGACTGGCCCCTACTACTTCTTATGCGGTACCTCAGCTTATAAGGTAATCCCCCCTAATGCAAGAGGTTCATGTGTCCTGGTTAAACTAGTCCCAGCATCTTACATCGCGGATGATCGAGAGGATCTGATGGCACGAGAGAAGGTAAGAACGTCAGGAAAAGCTAGAAGGGAATTGTTCACCAACTCTGACCAGGCCTGGGCATGGTTTCCTGCTTGGACGGGTTGGGGGATTGAACTTATGAAACGATTGAATAATTTCTCATCCATTGTGGATGGGATATTCAATGAAACCGTAGAGGCTGTAAGGGAAATCTCACAGGAACAACGGCAGATCAGGACCCTTCTTTTACAGGAAAAGATGGCCCTTGATTATCTGTTAGCATCCAAGGGGGGTTTCTGTGAATTCATAGGTGAAGATTGTTGTACCTGGATTGAGGATACCAATGACAAAGTTCAGGCCCATATGGATAAGGCTAGATCCCTGCAAGGCAAAGCCAGAGCTATAGCTAGTGAGGGTTGGAATCCTTTTAAGGGTTTGGGAAACTTTGGGGATTTTTTATTTTCCATTGGATCGTGGTTGAAGGAAGTAGGGGTGTATATACTCATGTCATTTTTGTTTCTGTTCCTTCTATATGTCGTGATGAGGTGCTCCTGTTGCCTGATTGGACGCGTGACCAGAGCCCGAGCAGATGACCACATTTTCCTCAATGAGATAAGACGCCCCGAAGCCCAACCAACGTATCAGATGCAGAGGATTCCAGACCGATCGGCGATTACTACAGCTCACCATTTCGTACCATCCTTATAAGTCATGTCTCCTGAAGAACAGAATCTACATGTCAAGCCGCGTTTTCCTTTTTATGGATTGTAAGGACTGATTCATTTCCAGGTGTAAGAAGATCAAGTTTTGAGAGACACATGGGAGCATATGACAAAAAGGAGGGACTGTTGTGGAAATTTTATTATATAAGATTTATGTGGACATTTTATTCTAGGATGTGCGTTTTATAGATTGTCATCTGTCTCCCTGTGTCTGATGTTTAATCGAGGAGCGCTCTAGCAGAGCGCACTTGGGTTGAATCGAGACCAGCGGTAAAAACGGTCAGTATGAAAACCTTCTTATGGGATTGAAACGTGTTCTCTGCGTGTGTGGGCGTTTGTTGGTTTGTAGATATCAAGCGCAATGCGCTGGACTGCATGCTTTCCAATGGCTATACACTTTAGAGAAGCGAAGTCCGCATAATGAGAGAAACCTATTAATTCTCTCTTGCGGACTTCGTTATCCGCTTTATGGATACATATCTGTATTTATAAGAGGACATTGATATCTGCCTTGTCGGTGTACTTGTACCGTATATTGACAACAGCAGTAGCAATGTCCCCGCAGATTGTCCCAAAACTATAAGAACAAGTAGAATGATCTCACTAGATACTGTTTACTTTGAACAGTATTGTGTGGGCTCCATGCTGATTAAGATGGGGGGTGTGCACTTCCTCCCCTTTCCCTCCTGTGAGTGCCCTCCCCTTTACTGTTTGTCATTTCCTGTGATGTCATTTTGTATTAAGGGAAGTGATTGGCTGTTGGGGCCATCACTTCCTGTTTTGTTATCCTTTTGTTTCCGATGAATAAAAGAATCCAGGTGGCTGAGCTCTGCCCAGACGCTTGAGACTCCAGCTTGAAGCAGCATCGTTTCTGATTCTACCTGGTGCCATTGAAGTACTTCATATTCCTTGTACCAAAGAGCTTGATACAAACGTGCTTTTAAGCACGAAGGAATTGTTTTGTGCTTTGTGTGCATTTAGACGCTGGAAGTCCACATTTAGGCGCGGTGTGGATTTGCGTACAAAGCCCAAGGGAATTCTTCCACGACACTGGCAACATTAAAATTCAGGTTGAATCACCAATTTACCATGCAAAACTGCTTCCTTTGCTAAAACGGTCACTATACAAACTTCAAAGTACAATGTGGGGTTGTAAAACCTGCAATATTCTCAGTTGCTTTTACTGCATAATGCACACCCACTAATTATCTCAATGCTTTGTATGCTGTTGTATGTTGTTGATACAGGTAAAGAAACAATAGTCTCAATATGTTCCTGTAAAGGCTTTTCTTTCCTGAACCAATCAAAATCCCTAAAAATGTTTCTTCACTTATCATAAGCTGAACCTTGCATAAATTCAACTTAAAACTTCTTCTTCCAGAATTCTCAACAATTCTACCAGAAGAATAAAATGTTCCTTTAATCAATATATATCTTGCTGTAAAACAAGGATTAACAAATTGCTCAAAATGTTCCTCCTTACCTAATTCCAAAGTTTGTCTTTGTGAATCTAATTTATATTCCAAACATTCTTTCTGAAAGCAATTAACATTTCCTATTTCCTGTGTTCTGTCTGTGATGTGTATCTCATCATATCTGGGTGTGGCCATACACGTGACAATTCTGAGTTCACCATCTTTCTTGCATGGCTGCAGCTTTATTCAATATTTTTGTTTAAAAGAAAACTTTTAGGATCCTGGCCATATTCCCTTATGGACCGCATAACTTGTACAGCAGAATCTATTGTCCTCTGTTTTCCCTGTTGTACACTTTCCTTTCCAGAGCTTCTAAAATCATTGCATCAAAAACTTTATTTTTGTATCTCAATATTAGCCTGTAAACATTCATTGAACATGTAACACCATTCTAAATCCAAAAAAACTAAGAATGTGAGTATGTGTGTCTGGCTGTATCAGCCTTTTTACAATTATGTGTGTGACTATTTTGAGATGAAAGCTATTCCTGTTGGATATCTGGAGAGGGATTCTGAATGTACAGGGCTTCCACCGCGCAGGTATCAGCCTTTGCAAGCTCAAGCTCTCTACGAGAGGCACGTTTAATAATACTTATATTCTGTATTAACATTCCCCGAAGATAGGCCTTTAAAGCATCTCATACAACTCATATGGAAGCGGAGCCCAAGTTGAGGGACCAAAAATCCACAATTCGAGTGGAAATGGCATCCTCTTTGGGAAATAATTCCAGCCAAAAGGGGTTCAGCCGCCATGACATATTAGACACCCGATGCCCTGATGTTAGTGTAACCAACAGAGGGGAGTGATCTGAATTCCCTCGAGGTTCGATATTTACATCTGCTATATATGGTATGAGATCAACCGAACACAAAGCCAAATCAATTTTTGATAATGTGTTGTGTGTTTTCGAGTAACATGTATGAGCACATTCTTCGGGATGTATCTTCCTCCACACATCATACAGTCCCAATTCTCTGCATTGTCATCCAAAGGGGGAGAAATGCCCATCGGTCATTGACCGTGGAGCTGGGCATCTGTCCCGCTTTGTATCAACTACACTATTAAAATCTCCAAGTACCAATATTGGCATCTGGGGTTAAACACCTGAAAAGGAAATGAGCTGACAAAATATTCCTGGGTTATATGGGGGAGGTATATATATATGTAGCGCCCTGCTCCCAATGACTGGGTGCTATGTTTCAATTTAGAGGGTATCTGAGCCAATAGTTAGGCTCAAGCCTCGTACACACGGCCGAGATTCTCGTCGAAAAAAACATGTCGTTTTTTTCGACGAGATTCTTGGACAAGAAACTTGTCCCGCCGAGTGTACACACGCTCCTTTCAAAGAACCCGCGGTTCTTTGAATGGAGCGAACGCGGTGATGTCATCGAATACGACGAGCATGCGCTCGTCACATTCGATGCCGTCGCCGCCATCTTGGTTCACCCTACCTATGCCTAGGAAGCTACCGCGCATGCGTTGAAGTCATTTCGAGCATGCGCGGGCTTCCCGGCGAAAAGGTAAGTGTACACACACACAATTTTCTCGTCGAGAAACAGGCTGACGAGAATCTCGACGAGAAAATAGAGAGCAGGTTCTCTATTTTCTCGTCGAGATTCTTGTCGCTTTTCTTGACGAGAAACCATACACACGAACTAATTTCTCGGCAAAAAATCTCTGCCAGCAAGTTTCTTGCTGGTTTTTGCCGAGAAACTCGTTCGTGTGTACGAGGCTTCAGATGTAAATAATTGATGCTAAATTAGCCTCTGTTCCAGCTATGGCTGTGTTGGGCAGACTTCCCACTGTTCGCCTGTAGGTGGCGTTACCACCTCAGGCCAATGTGGGAGACTGACAAGCCAGAGTGTATTGGGTACCTTCCCCCGGGAACAGTTCAGTGGGCGTGGTCTACCCGCTGAGCATGCTGGGGAAGGGTACTTAAGGGGCAAACGCCATCTTTTGGGGTCCTTCGTCCCCCCGTGGCCCTCCTGGCGCGAGGGGTGTATTGTGTGTTTCTGGCCTCGGAACCATGCTGGTCCGAGGCTGCAACTCTACCAGGTAGGCCCAGTTATGCTGACTGGCCTACACTTTAAAGGTGATCCTGTGCTGTCCGTCCTGAGGGAGGAAGTCACTCAATGAAGGAAACCAGGGGAGGACCTGTCCTGGAAAAGACCAAGCGGAAGCCTGGCGTCTTGAGGAGGGCCTGGTAATTCTATTGGAGGATGCACCGCAGTTAAAGTTCACCTTACAGTCTGCCGGGTTGGCTTAAAGGCTCTTGACTGTTTGGCTGGAAATTTGGGCGTTAAATCCTGTGGCAGAGGATCCCGGATTATCCAATTTTGTCCACAACCAGTCTGTGGCAGAGACTGGTCCTAATCATAGTTCGTGCATCATTCCGGCTGCTAGGCCAGGTGAGAGGGGCCTATCCAGGTGAGCAATACCCACTCAGGGAGGAGTGGTGACTAACTTTATACGTGAGAAGTTTCCCCAGTGATCTGTACTATGTGCCTGAACCTACCCCTTCCCTTCACCCTTCTACCATTGTTCATCTGTTTATGCAAAAAGGAAAATAAAACCTAACTGCTTAAAGTGGTGTTCCGGCCTAAATTACACTTTTAATTAAAAATACCCCTAGAATACACAACCTTAATGTATTCTAGTAAAGTTAGTCTGTAAACTAAGGTCCGTTTAGTTAGGTTATTACAGCATTTAGATGTAGAGCCAGACTGTATGTCTTCCTGGATTCCAGGCTTGCAAATCTCGCACAAGCTCAGTGCTTCTCAAGCAGTGGTTTCAGTTTCAAGTTTCCTTTTCTCTCCAGTTGCCGCCCACTATTTATGTAAACATCTCCTGCCCTCCTCCTATCTCTAGTATGTACAAGCAATATTCTTCTAGAAACACCGAATTCTGCTGCTAAATATAAGAGGTTTAAAAATATCCTAAATGTAAACTAAATCATTTGTTTCTGTGCAGATATATCTACATAATAAGATATATATATATATATATATATATATATATATATATATATATATATATATATGTGTAGCGGGTATTGTTGTGGAGATTTTTATGAAGATTTATTTATTATGTATTGTCATAGTGTCACCCAGTGTTAGTACTTCCGCAGCCAGCTCAAAGAGCTGGCTGGGGCAGTCTGAGGCTGGTTGAATCCCGTCTGGTAGGGGAAAACGTCTTGAGGTTGGAGTGTGATGTTCGCAGGGTGCGGTGTGTCCACTGACAGGGGCCCTCTGTGCATTAGCACGGACGATCGTTGAGGAGGGGATATGCTCGCTCTGCAACGACATCATTGGTTATAGGCAGATGCGTGCTCTTGTCTCTGCTGTGTCTGATCAACATTGATTGGGATTCGTAGCGCGCGTCTGCAGATAGCCTCCCTCCCCCATTCAATAATAGTATAATCTGAATATGCGTTATTCTATGGAATAGCGCAGAATAAGGATTCCTATCAACTTTAGCCATCATACGTTATTGTATTCATTGTATTATTGTATTGAATGTATATATTTAATCCCTGTTGGAGGGGATGTCCTTGTATGGATATTCTCCTGTGTGGAAGGGACATCCTGTGATGTCCCCTCCCATGGGGGAGGTGATTGGTTGCTGCAGCCAATCACCTCCTGTCTGTGAGATCTTTTGAGTCTAATAAAAGCCTTTGAGGAGGCGTCGGCTTGGCAGTCTGCTCTGGGATGGCCTGACGATGAGAACATAGCTGTGTGATGCTTGCTTCAGGTCATGGATGGGACGGATGAACGGTGAGTGGAACTTAGCAAACTTAAAGATAGCATTATTACAAAAAGATGAATCTAAAGTGTGTGCATGTTCAGCACAGGAAATATAGGCTGTGTGCTCTGTACACAAGCTATAATTCCACGACAGTATGTACTTTCCCGGGTATAAATTTAGAGACACCAGTGATGTGTAATTCCCTGCAGCCCAGCAGGTGGCGCTGTCGCCATGGGCTGGGGGTTGAGCCATTGCTGTGTGCCGAGCCTCCTTTTTGTCCTCTCTCGGCAGTGGTATGGTGGGGCGGGGAACCCGCCGTGCTTGCTGGGAGAGGGTATAAAGGGGCCGGCCATCTTTGTCACGGGGTCGAGTCCCAGGCACCTTCAGCCTGTGGGCGGTGGTTCGTGTCGGTCCTCTAGGCGGCCTAGGCCTAGAGGACAGCCGGAGGTCGTGTTCTATCTCAGGCACCTTTAGCCTGGGGTGAGGTACTCGAGAGGAGGTCTGGAGCTCAGTGCCCAACACTGAGTTCCGCGAGGGACGGAGGTCCTAGGGAACCCAGGGATTGGGTACCTAAATCCGGAAGGCGTAATGGACCGGGGGGAGCTCCTCACTTGAAGACCGGGTGCAGCAGATTGCCAGTGACAGGTGAGCCTCCCACCGGAGACCGCCAGGAAGGAAATTCCCCCTCGCTCGGAGACCGCAACCCACTTTCAGGGAGGAAAGTGGAGAGTTCATTGTGTCTGGGCCTACTCGCATCCACATCTCCTTTTCTGTCCTGTTTTCTAAGGCAGTCTAACTGATTATGCTGTTCACTCGAGAAGAATAAAGGAGTGTTGGACTTTAATGGTGTGGGGCTCTTTTCTGGTGGACATTGTTCAAGGTAATCTCACGTGGAGGTTTTAGGTGCACAACACTGACCCGAAGGTAGAGAAAGAACTTTGCTTACACCGCACTGACACCTGTGGTGAAGGCCAGGCGTGGTGTCTCCGCTCCCTCCCCTCTAAGGTACCCCTAGACAAGAAGAGAAACAAGCTGATGCAAAGAGGGGAGTGAGGAGGGCGCTACATATATATATATATATATATGTAGCGGCCTCCACTCTCGCCCTCTATGTATTCTTGCTCTGGCTCATGTCTAGGGGTACCTCTGAGGAGAGAGTGCGGGGTCACCACACCAAGCCCCCCTGCAGATGTATGTGCAGTGAGAGACAATCCTCTTTTACCTTCGGGTCGGTGATCTGCATCTGGAGACCTCCTCCTGGTTTCTCGAACAGTGTCTGCCAGTAAATGAGCCCCACACCACTAAAGTCCAACACTCCTTTATTCTTCTCATGGAAAAATGAACACAATCAGTTGGACTCCCTCAACGAACAGAACAGACAGGGGGTGTGGATACGAGTAGGCCCAGGCACAATGAACTCTCCTACTTCCTTCCCAGAAGTAGGTTTCTGCTCCCAATCGAGGAAGACATCCCTCCCGGCGGTCTCCGGAGGCTCACCCGTCACTGGCAATTTGCTGCACCAGGTCTTCAGGTAAGTAACCCCCTCCGGTCCCTTACGCCACTGGATTCGGGTACCCACTCCCGGGGTCCCCTAGGAAGTTCCTCCCTCGCGGAGCCTTAATCCGGGACCCTCAGTCCCGGACCGCCATCCAAGTACCTCACCCCAGGCTAAAGGTGCCTGGGATGGAACACGACCTCCGAACGTCCTCCAGGCCTAGGCCGTCTAGAGGACCGACACAAACCACCGCGCCCTCAGTCTGAAGGACTCGACCCCCTGACAAAGATGGCCGCCCCCTTTATACCCTCCCCCAGCAAGCACGGCGGGTTCCCTGCACCACCATACCACTGCCGGGGAAGGACAAAAAGGGGTACGGCACACAGCAATGGTTCAACCCCAGCCCAAGGCGACAGCGCCACCCGCTGAGCTGCAGGGAACTGCACATCACTGGTGTCTCTGCCAGTTTTAAATACACAGGGAAAGTGCATGCCCGCTACACTCTCCCCCTGGTGGTTTGACACTGGTCCCCAGTGTCTGGAATAAACTATGTCCTCAACGGCTGACATAGCCCAGTCCAGAAACCAACTATAAATTGTACAAAAATAAAAACTTTTGGAAACTTACTAACTGGAGCAATTGTGTCTGAGCCCTACATGAAAGGGAAGGGAAAGGGAAACAACAACACTTAACAACAACCTTGAAATCACATTTTCACATTACACTCTTCCCACCCATCCTGGCTATGACCCACCCCATTCTCAGTGGTCTTGATGGGATGCTCTCCTGCAGAGGGAAAAAGAAAAGTTAACACACATAAACCCTGACACATGTATTCGTGTGAGAATGAAAAAACTTCTCAGCAGCGAAATCCTTTCCTTCATAAAAGTGTGTGTGTGAACAGTGATATCGATGCGCAACACTGCCACCTGGTGACAGCATTGCGGTAACTGCACTCGTGGAACATTCCTTCTTCTTTGGGCCCTATCTACCCCAGAGTCCATGATTACTTGCTGGACAATTGAAGAACAAAACAGGAACAGTCCTTCAACTCCTCTGGGTAACAAGAACAACAACCCCGGAATGTTCAGCAATGCAAAGAACAAAAACGGAGTCTCTCTTCTCCTATAGATAGAATTGAGGGTGCGGCAGGACAAGTGGCTTCAAGTGCTGATCCATGGTCTCCAGATGGTACTCGACATCTTCCCCTTCCATGCGTCGGATCAGCACCTTGTCCACGTGGATGTCGTCCCAGCATCCATTCTGCTTTGCAGTCTTTAAAGCGCTGAGAGGCCTTGGGGGAACACGCAAGGTACCTGCGGGCGTGTGGACCCTGAAGGTGGGTCCACACAAAGTCATTGTACCAGCGCTCCCGACAAACTTCCACTTCATACAATAACTCCTTGGACAAGTATGGGTACTCCCACCCATACTCAGCAGCAATCTTCTGGCCAAATAGGCGTTGTAGTCTCGCCAGAGGAGGCATAGTGGCTTTGTCCCCTTCACCAGGCAAAACTATTGAGTCCGGGTGACGAGGGACCTTGATCACATCTGGTCTGGGCATAGGTGCCCGCAGCAACAGTCTCTTTTCCCCGGTACTGGGTGTAGGTGGTACCGGGAAGGCAAGAGTAGGCTGGGGACGGGACCCCTCCTCAGGCGCTGGTGCCTCCACCCGGGGTGAACTATCCCCTGTAGACATGGGTGGGTCCCTGGTTCTGCGGGACGAGGCGAGAGGTACTTTGTCCCAGCCCTTTTGAGCAAACAGTTCGTCTATGGCGTCATCGTCTCCTAGATCGGAGAGCGACTCTAGGTCGGAGGTGTCACACTCCTCCGCGGGTATGTAGTCTGTAGTGGAAACGGGACTACCACCCCCCACGGACACACAGGGTTGTGGATCCCCGACACCTCCGCCCATACACCAAGTCCCTTCGCCTGGCTTACCTCGGCCTTTTCTAGAGGCAGGACGTCCGGAACTTTTCTCAACTGTACCATCCGGGCCGGGCGTAGGCAAGCGAGATGGTCCACCGCAACCGCTGGACGGGGCTACCATACCGGTCTTTCTCTTCGGCGGTGGACGCTGTGAGACAGTGGTGACCGAGTCAGCATCCTCGGATTTCTCCCGTATTTGAGTACTCACGACCTCCTCCGCGGTCGCTGCAGTGCGCACAGGGATGGTTGTCAAAGCAGTGATTCCTCCAACTTGAGTGGTGCTGCCTGTGGTACGGCCGGGGTAGATGGTTTTTGGCTTCTCAATGACTGTATCTACCTCGAATAGGAACTCCCCACAGACTTCGCATCGCCTGAATGGCTTCAGATGACACACCAATCCCGAGCAGCCGGGACAAATCACACCCAGGGCCTCAACGTCCATGCACGAATACAGGGTGAATCGTCCCCTTGGCTTTAGCCGAATCCCTGTATCGGTCACCGGAGCAGCAGTAGTCAAAGACGTGGTGGAAGGGTGAAGTGGAACCCACGCTGTATGTCCGAACATGGTGACTTGCTGCTGGTCCATTGCGCACTGCAAGTTTTTGCGCCAATGTCCCACGTGTAGTCCTTCACACGTATTGGACTCCTCCCCTCTGCACTCTGGTTCGCGGGCTTTTCTTCTTTCCTGGGTCACGCCCACGAACTAAGCAGTGAGGGTGTGCCTGATGGCGCAGTGCAAATAGAAGCCCCCACGTGTAGTCCTTCACACGGCTGAGCTCCCCCCTCTTCTTGCTCTTCTGCGCGGGCCTTTCCCTTCACTGGGTCATGTCCACGACTTCGAGCAGGGATGCACTTTGGCCAATAATATGGCCGACCTACTCGGAACTCCTCCGGGCAGACACGTTCAAACTCCCTGACAAAAAGATGGCCACCCCCTTTATACCCTCCCCCAGCAAGCACGGCATGTTCCCCGACCCACCATACCACTGCCGGGGAAGGACAAAAAGGGGTACAGCACACAGCAATGGTTCAACCCCAGCCCAAGGCGACAGCGCCACCCGCTGAGCTGCAGGGAACTGCACATCACTGGTGTCTCTGCCAGTTTTAAATACACTGGGAAAGTGCATGCCCGCTACATATATATATATATGTAGCGGGTGTTTGAATTTAAGGGAGGCATCTGGGTGGTAGTGTAACCCAGATGCACAAATTGCTAGGGGATCCGAGACCTTTTTCTGGTTCTTGGAGGACTCTGGTGGTGTGAGGTTCCTTGCGGTCCACGGGTGGCGCTGTTGCCCTGGGCCGGGGTTGAACTCACACCGCAAGACTGTAACTTTTTGTCCTCCCCTGGAGCTGGTACAGCGGGGCGGGGAACCCGCTGTGACGCAAAGGGAGAGGGGAAAAAAGGGGCACCTTCAGCTTGGGTGCTGGCGTTCCAGTGCTCCAGGCCTAGGTGCCCTTGGCCTGGCCGGAGCGGAGATGAAGTCCATCCCAGGCACCTTTAGCCTGGGGTGAGGTACTATGGCGGATGCCTGGAGCTCAGTACTTTCGACTGAGTTCCGCGAGGGTGGAGGAATCCGAGGGGGCCCTAACTCCTTGGGTGCCCGTGTCTGAGTTTGTGAGATCTGGTGTGCGGAACTTCTCTGGAGAGTCCGGCGCAGCATCGCTGGTGACAGAGAGGCCTCCGGTTTCTCCCTTGGACGGATTTCCTTCCCCTGACAGGGGCCGTGCTAGCGAAGGTAATTCATGTTCTACCTCACATAGTCAGTGGCAGTGACTATTTACCACTGGTGATACCACAGTGGTTAGCAGGAGAAGGGAAAGGATTGTGCCTAGATCTATTCCCTATTACTACTCAGTAGAAGAAACTGTTTGTTGTTTGCCAAGAAGAATAAAACTGAGTTGGACCTATTCACTGTGTGGAACTCTGGTTACTAGGAGCAAAGGAGTCAGGGACGAAGTACTGGACTTGACTCTAGGACACCTACACAAAACCCAATCTTCTGGCCTTCACCTCTTAGCTATGGAGGACATGGGCCGTGGTGTATCTCATCCCTCCCCCCAGCACTGAGACCCCTAGACGAAGAAAGACAAGCCGAGTATGAGAAGGGGAGAGAGGGGTGAGGCCGCTACATATATATATATATATATATATATATATATATATGTATGGGGGGACTCCGCTGGGTATGTCTGATGTAAAAAAGGACTCCGCTGGGGACGCCTGATGTAAGGAAGGACTCCGCTGGGGACGCCTGATGTAAGGAAGGACTCCGCTGGGTATGTCTGATGTAAGGAAGGACTCCGCTGGGGACGCCTGATGTAAGGAAGGACTCCGCTGGGGACGCCTGATATAAGGAAGGACTCCGCTGGGTATGTCCGATGTAAGGGGGGACATGGCTGGGTATGTCTGATGTAAGGGGGGACTCCGCTGGGTATGTCTGATGTAAGGGGGGACTCCGCTGGGTATGTCTGATGTAAGGGGGGACTCCGCTGGGTATGTCTGATGTAAGGGGGGACTCCGCTGGGTATGTCTGATGTAAGGGGGGACTCCGCTGGGTATGTCTGAAGTAAGGAAGGACTCCGCTGGGGACGCCCGATGTAATGAAGGACTCCGCTGGGTATGTCTGATGTAAGGGGGGACTCCGCTGGGTAAGTCTGATGTAAGGGGGGACTCTGCTGGGATTGCCTGAGGTAAGGAGGGACTCTACTTACCCCATCAATATGACAGCTACGGTGGCTTAATCCTCAGTGTAAAACCAGCCAGTGCCACCGCCAATCAGTGCCATATGTCAGTGCCACCTGCCAGTGCCACCACCAATCAGCGCCACCAGCCAGTACCATCTGTCAGTGCCACCAGCCAGTACCATCTGTCAGTGCCACCAGTCAGTACCATTTGTCAGTGCCAACCAGTGCCACCTGGCACTGGCAGCCAGTGCCACCCGCCACTGCCAGCGCCACCCGCCAGTACCAAACACTATAATACAGGAGTGTGTATATGTATGTATGTGTGTATATATATTGTGAGGGGGTTAGCTCGGCAGCGGGTGTGTGTGACCCCCGGGATGGGCTCCCCACACAAAACAGGCCCAGCAAACGGAGGTTGTGGTTTTCAAAATCAAAAAAAGGTGCGGTTTATTTTCTATTTACAGTGACAAAACACAGCAAAGCAAAAGAAACATAACCAAAATAAATCCTGGTCAAGTTGACCTCTGACTAAACATACAGGTTTCCTAACTAACAACTGGGATCAGCCTAGTGCTGTCCTAGTCCCTAAGTCCCTGGTTTAGTAAAAGTCCAAACAAATAGCCACACAGGCTTTGCCTCACCGCACAGGGGTTCACTCTCCCTAGACAGTCCACACAGGTCTGGTTCCAGGCATGAGCTAACATCTAATGAAGCTGGGAGTTCTTATAGAGGCCTAAATGAGCTGACAAGGTTCAGCTGGTCTCCTCATCTCTGTCTGCACGACGCCCCACACTCTCCCTAGAGGTATGAGTCATCCATGAGCCCACTAGCCTTATACAACTCTCCACCTAGTTGTATAAGTCGGCGTAAAGCCTGAATCTGGGCGAAATATATCTACCCCCCTGGATGCAACCAGGTGACTTTACCTTCCTGCTGTCACATACCCCCCCCTCTTGTTTTAACCTCGGGGTTGGAACACCAGCAATCAGGCATTCATGTACTCGAGACAAAGCATCCACATTCCCCATTTGAACGCCAGGGCGATGCTTTACTGTGAAGTTGAATTCCTGGAGGGCCAGGAACCACCTATTCACTCTTCTATTTGTTTCCTTGTTTTGAGCCATCCACTTTAACGGAGCGTGATCCGTAACCATGTCAAAGTGCCTACCTAGCAGGTAGTACCGAAGGGAATCTAGAGCCCACTTCACCGCTAAACACTCCTTTTCAACGGTGGCGTAATTTACCTCATGGGACTTCAACTTCCTGCTGAGGTAAATGACTGGGTGCTCTTCCCCGTTCCAGACCTGGGACAATACTGCTCCTAACCCCACATCTGACGCATCACTTTGTACGACAAAGTCTTTAGAGAAGTCGGGTGAGTACAACACTGGCTGGCTACATAAGGCTTGTTTCAAGAATTGGAATGCTGCCTCAGCCTCGGGGGTCCATTTAATCATGACCGACCCTTTCCCCTTCGTCAGGTTGGTTAGGGGCACAGCCTTAGAAGCAAAGTGGGGAATGAATCGCCGATAATACCCAGCGATTCCCAGAAAGGCTCGTACCTGCTTCTTGCTGTTGGGACGTGGCCAACTCTGGATGGCCTCGACTTTGTTGAGTTGGGGTTTTATTACTCCCCTCCCAATGGTGTACCCAAGATATTTGGCCTCCTCCTGCCCAATGGTACACTTCTTGGGGTTAGCCGTAAACCCTGCTTCCCGAACAGAGTCCAGGACTGCTTGCACTTTTGGCAGATGTGAGGCCCAATCTGTGCTATGGACAATTACGTCATCCAGGTAAGCCGCAGCATACTTCCGATGGGGCCTCAGCATCTGGTCCATTTTCCGCTGGAATGTGGCCGGCGCATTCTGTAACCCGAACGGCATTCTTTTATATTGGAACGCCCCGTCTGGGGTTACAAATGCGGTTTTCTCTTTGGCCGACTTGGCCAGGGGGATTTGCCAATACCCTTTTGTGAGGTCAAGAGTCGTCATGTATCGGGCTGTTCCCAGCCGGTCGATCAACTCATCTATACGTGGCATGGGGTAGGTGTCAAATTTTGTAACTTTGTTCAACTGACGAAAATCGTTACAAAATCGCCAGCTCCCATCCGGTTTAGGCACCAACACGATGGGACTAGACCAATCACTTTGGGACTCCTCTATCACCCCTAAGTTCAGCATTTTCTGTACTTCCTCCCGTATTGCCTCCCGTCGAGCCTCTGGGATCCGATAGGGTTTTAACTTCACCCTTTCACCGGGCGGGGTAATGATGTCATGCTCTACCCCAGATGTTTGTCCCGGCAGCTCAGAGAATACCTCCTTGTTGCGAAGCACAAACTCCTTAACCTCCTGTTGTTGGGGTTGTGACAAGGTGGCTGCTATTCCAACCTCAGGAATCACGCAACCAGTTTGAGCTGGTGACCAAGTGTCTGCGACTAGGGACTCTCTATCCCTCCAGGCTTTCAACAGATTAACGTGATAGATCTGTTCGGGCTTTCGCCTTCCTGGTTGTCTGACCTTGTAATTCACTTCGCTCACTTTTTCCATTATCTCGTAGGGGCCTTGCCATTTGGCAAGGAATTTACTTTCAACCGTAGGGACAAGTACCAATATCCTATCCCCCGGGGAAAAGGTACGGGTCTTGGCTCCACGGTTGTACACTCTCTGCTGTGCCAACTGCGCTTGGGCCAAATGTTCCTTCACGATGGGCATTACCTGTGCAATTCGATCTTGCATCAGGGCGACATGCTCAATCACACTCCTGTGGGGAGAACTCTCACTTTCCCAAGTTTCCTTGGCAATATCCAACAGCCCTCTTGGGTGTCTCCCATACAGTAACTCAAAGGGGGAGAATCCCGTAGAGGATTGGGGCACCTCCCTAATAGCAAACATCAAATAAGGAAGTAAACAGTCCCAATCCTTTCCATCTCTATCCACCACTTTCTTCAACATTTGTTTTAGGGTTTTGTTGAATCTTTCAACCAGCCCATCAGTTTGGGGGTGATACACAGACGTACGCAATTGCGTCACTTTGAACAATTTACACAGCTCTTTCATAACCCGGGACATAAAGGGTGTACCTTGGTCCGTAAGCAGTTCTTTACAAATACCCACCCGGCTAAAAACAAGAGATAGCTCTTTGGCTATGGTTTTGGCCGAGGTATTTCGGAGAGGGATCGCTTCTGGATAACGGGTGGCATAGTCCATTATAACTAATATGTACTGGTGCCCCCTAGCGGACTTGATTATAGGACCTACCAAATCCATGGCGATCCTCTCAAACGGGACCTCAATGATGGGTAGAGGGACCAGCGGGCTACGGAAATGTGGCATCGGGGCCAACCTCTGACACACAGGGCAGGAGGAACAATAATTTTCTACGTCCTTCATCACCCCCGGCCAATAGAATCTCTGTAATACCCTCTCTCGGGTTTTCTCTGTCCCCAGATGACCTCCAAGAATGTGCCCATGGGCCAACTCCAACACCAACTTCCTGTAAGGTTTGGGCACCACAAGCTGCTCAACGGTTTCTTCTGCCCTTTTTGCCACCCGATACAGTAGGTCCTTCTCTACGCTGAAGTATGGGTAAGTGCAGTTATTATCTGGGTTCACTAACTCACCATCTATTTTCACTACGTTTTCCCGTGCCTTTATTAGGGCGGGGTCTTTCAACTGTTCTGTGGCAAAGTTTTCCCTGTGAACCTCAAGATCAGAAAACTCCACAGACGGTAGGTTTTCGTCTGAGGAGGTGGGCTCCTCTCCAGTTTCTTGAGTCTCCCCTGCCAATACTGATAAGGGAAATTCCGGAGAGTCCTCACCACTCTCAGGGGAGTTCTGGCTATCAAATTCCTGGTACATAGGGGCACCAGTGAGGGGCTCAGGATCATCCCACAGTTCCCAGAACTTCGGAAAATCCCTTCCCACAATGGCGTCATGCGGTAACTGAGATACTAAGCCTACTGGATGAGAGAGGGTACCTTTGGGGGTCTCGAAACACACTGTAGTCACTGGATACTCTCGGGTGTCCCCATGCACACAAATAACAGCTACCTTGCTATTCCCAGAGACCTCTGTTTTAACTAACTCAGCCTTTATCAGGGTCACAAGGCTACCTGAATCCAGCAATACCACAACATTTCTACCATTAACACACATTTTGCATAAATGTTTCTCAGTTCCTCGAATGGCAGTGCATGCGACTGTCGCACACAGCGACTGACGTCTGCCCGTCAGAAAGTCACACTGCATGGGTTCCTCCACAACCGGGCAATTGGCTGCAATATGTCCCGCTTGCCGGCAGCGGTAGCAAATGATCCTTCTTGCCGCCTCTTGAGCCGCTGATTTCCCAGGCTGTTCTCGCCAAACTTGGGGTAGAGCTCCCACCCTCTCACTCTCTCCACCCTCACCCCTTGGAATCCTCTTATCCGCCCCTGGGGATGGTCTGGTCTTAGGGTGGAAAGTCCGAGTGTCTCTGGAAGAGGCCGTCAGGTTCTCTGTAGCCAAGTATTTCTCCACACGATCCACAAGACCATCGGCCGTCTCTGGGTCTCCATGGCTTACCCACTTTTGGATGGCAGTAGGAAGAGCTCTCAAAAACCGATCCATTACAACACGTTCCACAATCTTTGGTGCGGACAAAGTCTCTGGCTGTAGCCACTTTCTGCTCAGGTGAATGAGATCATACATTTGAGACCTGGGGGGTTTTCCAAGCTGGAAAGTCCAGTTATGCACACGCTGAGCCCGGACAGCCTGGGTGACACCCAGCCTTGCCAATATTTCAGCTTTTAGCATCACATAGTCTTTTGCTTGGTTAGGCTCTAGGTCATAGTAAGCTTTCTGCGATTCACCAGTTAACAGAGGAGCCACCAGTCCAGCCCACTGCTCCTCAGGCCACTTTTCTCTTTCAGCGGTCCTTTCAAATGTGGTCAAAAATACCTCTGGATCATCCTCTCCAGTCATTTTTGTCAATAAACGACTCACCCCAAAGGACGCGGTATTAGTGGGACGGCTTTCCTCACTGGTCTGCGGACGTTGCTGCATTACTGCTTCCATCTGTTGTTGTAGTCTCTGCTCTTGCTTCTGCAACAGGTCTATGAAGCGGGCCTCAGATTGCTGCTGGGCTCGTTGCTGAGCCTCCAGACTCTGTTGCAAAGTTGCGTTTGTCTGCTGCTGGGCTGCAAGGCTCCTTTGCAAACCTGCATTTGTCTGCTGTTGATTGGCATTTGCTAGAGCCAGCTGCTTCAGTATCTCCTCCATGCTGGCTTAAAAAAAACTGCCACTGGTTCTCCACCAACTGTGAGGGGGTTAGCTCGGCAGCGGGTGTGTGTGACCCCCGGGATGGGCTCCCCACACAAAACAGGCCCAGCAAACGGAGGTTGTGGTTTTCAAAATCAAAAAAAGGTGCGGTTTATTTTCTATTTACAGTGACAAAACACAGCAAAGCAAAAGAAACATAACCAAAATAAATCCTGGTCAAGTTGACCTCTGACTAAACATACAGGTTTCCTAACTAACAACTGGGATCAGCCTAGTGCTGTCCTAGTCCCTAAGTCCCTGGTTTAGTAAAAGTCCAAACAAATAGCCACACAGGCTTTGCCTCACCGCACAGGGGTTCACTCTCCCTAGACAGTCCACACAGGTCTGGTTCCAGGCATGAGCTAACATCTAATGAAGCTGGGAGTTCTTATAGAGGCCTAAATGAGCTGACAAGGTTCAGCTGGTCTCCTCATCTCTGTCTGCACGACGCCCCACACTCTCCCTAGAGGTATGAGTCATCCATGAGCCCACTAGCCTTATACAACTCTCCACCTAGTTGTATAAGTCGGCGTAAAGCCTGAATCTGGGCGAAATATATCTACCCCCCTGGATGCAACCAGGTGACTTTACCTTCCTGCTGTCACAATATATATATATATATATATATATATATATATATATTAATATATATATATATATATATATATATATATATATATATATACACACACACACACACACATTAGATATATATTTATGTACACACATTATAATAAACGAGTGTGTGTATGTATGTGTATATATATTGTAACAGCAGGCAGGTAAAGTCACCATGAAAAAAATATAGGTATTTGCAGCGCTTGCAGAAAGTGTATAAACAAAAGGAAATGTGTCACAAATACTTGTATCACAAACATCTATAAGTGAATAGCTTACTACCATATGACATAACTTCAATTAATGGTATATCCACTGTGCTCATGAATGAAAATGTGTGAAAACAATAAGTGAACAAACTTTAAAGTTCATTGAATAGCAGTTATACCAATCCTGGAGAACTGAGTGTTTCCACACCAGAAATCAGATGTTGGTTCCTAGATAAAAGTTCCCTTCTAATGGCCCCACTCATCAGATAGGGGAATAATATAAATACGAGATCTCACCAACTAAAGTCCAGGCAAACTTCATCTCATGTAGATAGGCTCCATAGTATCAGCAGCACAGGCATTTAAGTGACCATAGGGAAAGAAAGGGAAAAAAACATTCATGTGAAGTACCGCTAGTGAACAGACAGCATGGCACTGCTAGCAAAGAGACTCACAGGACTGCAGTGATAAACGAGTCCTTGATGATGCCCTGGAGGAGGGGCGAAACGCGTTGACGCAATTTCCGGCCAATCCAGAACCAGTGACGCTACTTCCGGTTTCGGTGGAACGCACGCTGTGTACCCGGAACAACACTGACGCTCGTTTATCACTGCAGTCCTGTGAGTCTCTTTGCTGTCTGTTCACTAGCGGTACTTCACATGAATGTTTTTTTCCCTTTCTTTCCCTATGGTCACTTAAATGCCTGTGCTGCTGATATTATGGAGCCTATCTACATGAGATGAAGTTTGCCTGGACTTTAGTTGGTGAGATCTCGTATTTATATTATTCCCCTATCTGATGAGTGGGGTCATTAGAAGGGAACTTTTATCTAGGAACCAACATCTGATTTCTGGTGTGGAAACACTCAGTTCTCCAGGATTGGTATAACTGCTATTCAATGAACTTTAAAGTTTGTTCACTTATTGTTTTCACACATTTTCATTCATGAGCACAGTGGATATACCATTAATTGAAGTTATGTCATATGGTAGTAAGCTATTCACTTATAGATGTTTGTGATACAAGTATTTGTGACACATTTCCTTTTGTTTATACACTTTCTGCAAGCGCTGCAAATACCTATATTTTTTCATTGTGTTGAGGTGTTAGACCTTTTGTTGCAGCAGCTGCGGAGCTATCTATTTATTTATTTATTTATTCACTTCAATCAATTATCACTGCACAGTCTGTTAGCGCGGGTTCTAGTTTTGTTAAAATAGGTAAAGTCACCAGGTTGCATCCAAGATGGGAGATATATATGTCCTAGATTCAGGCTTTATGCCAATTTATACCACTAGGGGGAGTGCTGGGAGTCTTGCAGGGGAAGAGTTAATGAGCCCAGCTGAAGTAAGTAGGCTCGTTAGGGCCTCTACAAGAACTCCCAGCATGCTAAGGGAGATGCTCCAGCCTGGAACCAGATCTGTGTGGATAGTCTGGGGAGTGTGATCTCTGTGCGGTGAGCCAAAGCCTGTGTGGTTATTGCTAAGAACTTTAAAAAGCAGGGAGCTAGGGACTGGGACAGCACAAGGCTGTACCCAGTTGTTAGTTAGGGACACCAACGTGTGTAGTGAGCGGTCAAGTTGACCAGGATTTATTTTCCTGTTTCTTTTGTTTTTGCTGTATTTTTTTGTCTGTATATAGTTCAAATAAAACCACACCCTTTTGTTTTCTCCTACCACTGTCTGCTGTGCCTGTTTTTGTGTGGTGAACCCATCCAGGGGGTCACACACACCCGCTGCTGAGTTAACCCCCTCACAGTTGGTAGAGAATGCGGGCAGTTTTTTTTAAAGGCCAGCATGGAGGAGATACTGAAACAGCTGGCTCTAGCAAATGCTAATCAGCAACAGACAAATGCAGGTTTGCAAAAGAGCCTCGCAGCCCAGCAACAAGCCCAGCAGCAATCTGAGGCCCGCTTCATAGACCTGTTGCAGAAGCAAGAACAGAGACTACAACAACAAATAGAGACATTAATGCAGCAACGTCCGCAGACCAGTGAGGCAAGTAGTTCCGCTAATACTGCGTCCTTTGGGGTGAGTCGTTTACTGACAAATGACTGGAGAGGATGATCCAGAGGTATTTTTGACCACATTTGAAAGGACTGCTGAAAGGGAAAAGTGGCCTAAGGAGCAGTGGGCCGGACTGGTGGCCCCTCTGTTAACTGGTGAATCGCAGAAAGCTTACTATGACCTAGAGCCTGACCAAGCAAAAGACTATGTGATGCTAAAAAATTAAATATTGGCACGGCTGGGTGTCATCCTGGCCGTCCGGGCTCAGCGTGTGCATAACTGGACTTTCCGGCTTGGAAAATCCACCAGGTCTCAAATGTATGATCTCATTCACCTGAGCAGGAAGTGGCTACAGCCAGAGACTTTGTCCGCACCAATTGTGGAACGTGTTGTGATGGATCGTTTCTTGAGAGCTCTTCCTACTGCCATCCAAAAGTGGGTAAGCCATGGAGACCCAGAAACGGCCGATAATCTTGTGGATCGTGTAGAGAAGTACTTGGCTACGGAAAACCTGACTGCCTCTTCCAGAGACTCACGGACTTTCCACCCTAAGACCAGACCATTTCCAGTGGCGGGTAAGATGATTCCAAGGGGTGAGGGTGGAGAGAATGAGAGGGTGAGAGTTATACCTAATGTCTGGCGAGAACAGCCTGGGAAGTCAGGGGCTCAAGAGGCAGCAAAAAGGATTGTTTGCTACCGCTGCCGGCAAGAGGGACATATTGCAGCAAATTGCCCGGTTGTGGATGAACCCATGCAATGTGACTTTCTAAGGGACAGAGGTCAGTCGCTGTTTGCGACAGTTGCATGCACTGCCATTCGGGGAACTGAGAAACATTTATGCAAAATGTGTATTAATGGTAAAAATGTTGTTGTGTTGCTGGATTCAGGTAGCCTGGTGACACTGATAAAAGCTGAATTAGTCACTACAGAGGTCTCTGGGAATAACAAGGTAGCTGTTATTTGTGTGCATGGGGTCACCCGAGAGTATTCTGTGACTACAGTGTGTTTTGAGACCTCCAAAGGTAACCTCTCTCATCAGGTGGGGTTAGTGTCTCAGTTACCACATGATGCCATTGTGGGAAGGGATTTTCCAAAGTTTTGGGAACTCTGGGATCGTCCTGAGCCCCCCACTGGTGCCCCTATATACCAGGAATGTGATAGCCAGAATTTCTCTGAGAGTGGTGCGGACTCTCCAGAATTCCCCTTGTCGGTATTGGCAGGGGAGACTCGAGAAACTGGGGAGGAGCCAACATCCTCAGACGAAAACGTGCCGTCTGTGGAGTTTTCTGATCTCGAGGTTCACAAGGAAAATTTTGCCACAGAACAGTTAAAAGACCCCGCCCTAATAAAGGCACGGGAAAACGTAGTGAAAATAGATGGCGAGTTAGTGAACCCAGATGAGACCTGCACTTACCCGTACTTCATCGTGGAAAAGGACCTACTGTATCGGGTGGCTAAACGGGCAGAAGAAACCATTGAGCAGCTTGTGGTCCCCAAACCTTACAGGAAGTTGGTGTTAGAGTTGGCCCATGGGCACATTCTTGGAGGTCATCTGGGGACAGAGAAAACCCGAGAGAGAGTATTGCAAAGATTCTATTGGCCTGGGGTCATGAAGGAAACAGAAAATTATTGTTCCTCCTGCCCTGTGTGTCAGAGGTCGGCACCGATGCCACATTTCCGTAACCCGCTGGTCCCTCTCCCCATCATTGAGGTCCCCTTTGAGAGGATCGCAATGGATTTGGTAGGTCCGATAATGAAGTCCGCTAGGGGGCATCAGTACATTTTGGTTATATTGGACTATGCCACCCGGTATCCGGAAGCGATTCCGCTCCGAAATACCTCGGCCAAAACCATAGCCAAAGAGCTATCTCTTGTTTTTAGCCGTGTGGGTATTTGTAAGGAACTGCTTACGGACCAAGGTACACCCTTTATGTCCCGGGTTATGAAAGAGCTGTGCAAGTTGTTCAAAGTGTCACAATTGCGTACATCTGTGTATCACCCCCAAACCGATGGGTTGGTTGAAAGATTCAACAAAACCCTAAAACAAATGTTAAAGAAGGTGGTGGATAGAGATGGAAAAGATTGGGACTGTCTAATTCCCTATTTAATGTTTGCCATTAGGGAGGTACCCCAATCCTCTACGGGTTTCTCACCCTTTGAGTTACTCTATGGGAGACACCCAAGAGGGCTGTTGGATATCGCCAAGGAAACTTGGGAGAGTGAGAGTTCTCCCCACAGGAGTGTGATTGAGCATGTCGCCCTGATGCAAGATAGAATTGCACAGGTAATGCCAATCGTAAAGGAACATTTGGCCCAAGCGCAGTTGGCACAGCAGAGAGTGTACAACCGTGGGGCCAAGACCCGTACCTTTTCCCCGGGGGATAGGGTATTGGTACTTGTCCCTACGGTTGAAAGCAAATTCCTCGCCAAATGGCAAGGCCCCTACGAGATAATGGAAAAAGTGAGCGAAGTGAATTACAAGGTTTAGACAACCAGGAAGGCAAAAGCCCGAACAGATCTATCACATTAATCTGTTGAAAGCCTGGAGGGATAGGGAATCCCTAGTCGCAGAAACTTTGTCACCAGCTCAGTCTGATTGCGTGATTCCTGAGGTTGGAATAGCAGTCACCTTGTCAAAACCCCAACAACAGGAAGTTAAGGAGTTTGTGCTTCGCAACAAGGAGGTTTTCTCTGAGCTGCCGGGACAAACATCTGGGGTAGAGCATGATATTATTACCCTGCCCGGTGAAAGGGTGAAGCTAAAACCCTATCGGATCCCAGAGGCCCGACGGGAGGCAATACGTGAGGAAGTACAGAAAATGCTTAAGTTGGGGGTGATAGAGGAATCCCAAAGTGATTGGTCCAGTCCCATAGTGTTAGTGCCTAAACCGGATGGGAGCTGGCGATTTTGTAACGATTTTCGACAACTGAACAAAGTTACAAAATTTGACACCTACCCCATGCAACGTATAGATGAGTTGATCGACCGGCTGGGAACAGCCCGATACATGACAACCCTTGATCTCACAAAAGGGTATTGGCAAATTCCCCTGGCCAAATCGGCCAAGGAGAAAACCGCGTTTGTAACCCCAGATGGGGCGTTCCAATATAAAAGAATGCCGTTTGGATTACAGAATGCACCGGCAACATTCCAGCGGAAAATGGACCAGATACTGAGGCCCCATCAGAAGTATGCCGCGGCTTACCTGGATGATGTAATTATCTATAGCACAGATTGGGCCTCACATCTGCCAAAAGTGCAAGCAGTCCTAGACTCTATACGGGAAGCTGGGTTTACGGCCAACCCCAAGAAGTGTACCATTGGAAAGGAGGAGGCCAAATATCTTGGGTACACCATTGGGAGGGGAGTAATAAAACCCCAGGTCAATAAAGTCGAGGCCATACAGAATTGGCCACGTCCCAACAGCAAGAAGCAGGTACGAGCCTTTCTGGGAATCGCTGGTTATTATCGGTGATTCATTCCCCACTTTGCTTCTCAGGCTGTGCCCCTAACCAACCTGACAAAAGGGAAAGAGTCTGTCATGGTTAAATGGACCCCAGAGGCTGAGGCAGCATTCCAATTCTTAAAAAAAGCCTTATGTAGCCAGCCAGTGTTGCACTCACCAGACTTCTCTAGGGACTTTGTCGTACAAAGTGATGCATCAGACGTTGCGTTAGGAGCAGTATTGTCCCAGGTCTGGAACAGGGAAGAGCACCCAGTCATTTACCTCAGCAGGAAATTGAAGTCCCATGAGGTAAATTACGCCACAATTGAGAAGGAGTGTTTAGCGGTGAAGTGGGCTCTAGATTCCCTTCGGTACTATCTGTTAGGTAGGCACTTTGACATGATTACTGATCATGCTCCTTTAACCACTTCTCTACTGTGCACGAAAACCCCCTTCCTGCCCAAGCCATTTTTCAGCTTTCAGCGCTGTCACACTTTGAATGACAATTGCGCGGTCGTGCGACGTGGCTCCCAAACGAAATTTGTGTCCTTTTTTTCCCACAAATAGAGCTTTCTTTTGGTGGTATTTGATCACCTCTGCGGTTTTTATTTTTTGCGCTATAAACAAAAGAAGAGCGTCCAGTTTGGAAAAAAATCACTATTTTTTACTTTTTGCTATAATAAATACCCATTTTTTTTTTTTTAAATAAAATTTTCCTCAGTTTAGGCCGATACGTATTCTTCTACATATTTTTGGTAAAAAAAAAAAAATCGCAATAAGCGCGTATTGATTGGTTTGCGCAAAAGTTATAGCGTGTACAAAATAGGGGATAGATTTATAGCATTTTTTTTTTTTTTTTTTTTTATTAGTAATGGCGGCGATCTGCGATTTTTTATTGTGACTGCGATATTGCGGCGGACACATCAGACACTTTTGACACATTTTTGGGACCATTCACGTTTATACAGCGATCCCTGCTATAAAAATGCATTGATTACTGTATAAATGTGATTGGCAGGGAAGGGGTTAACCACTAGGGGGCGGGAAGGGGTTAAATATGTTCCCTCAATGTGTTCTTACTGTGGGGGGAGGTGACTGACTGGGGGAGGTGACCGATGGTTGTCCCTATGTACAAGGGACACACCATCGGTCCCCTCTCCCTTACAGGACGTGGATCTCTGTGTTTACACACAGAGATCCACTTTCCTGCTCGTTTCCCGGGCAATCGCGGGTGCCCGGCGGCAATCGCGGCCGCCGGGCACGCGCACCGGGGCCTTGTGAACGTGGCGCGCGCGCCGCTGGCGGCGAGCACGCGCCTCCTAGCTCATTTTAAAGGGAGGACGTCATATGACGTCCTCCCAGAACGAGAGTATCCTCCGCCTGCCGTCAATTGACAGTGGGCGGGGGACAAGTGGTTAAAGTGGATGGCTCAAAACAAAGAGACAAATAGAAGAGTAAATAGGTGGTTCCTGGCCCTACAGGAATTCAACTTTACAGTAAAGCATCGCCCTGGCATTCAAATGGGGAATGTGGATGCTTTGTCTCGAGTACATGCATGCCTGATTGCGTGTGTTCCAACCCCAAGGTTAAAACAAGAGGGGGGGTATGTAACAGCAGGCAGGTAAAGTCACCAGGTTGCATCCAGGATGGGAGATATATATGTCCTAGATTCAGGCTTTATGCCGATTTATACCACTAGGGGGAGTGCTGGGAGTCTTTCAGGGGAAGAGTTAATTAGCCCAGCTGAAGTAACTCCCAGCATGCTAAGGGAGATGCTCCAACCTGGAACCAGATCTGTGTGGATAGTCTGGGGAGTGTGATCTCTGTGCGGTGAGCCAAAGCCTGTGTGGTTATTGCTAAGAACTTTAAAAAGCAGGGAGCTAGGGACTGGGACAGCACAAGGCTGTATCCAGTTGTTACTTAGGGACACCAACATGTGTAGTGAGCGGTCAAGTTGACCAGGATTTATTTTCCTGTTTCTTTTGTTTTTGCTGTATTTTTTTGTCTGTATATATTTTGTTTTCTCCTACCACTGTCTGCTGTGCCTGTTTTTGTGTGGTGAACCCATCCAGGGGGTCACACACACCTGCTGCTGAGTTAACCCCCTCACAATATATATATATATATTAGTGATGAGCCGAACACCCCCGGGTTCGGTTCGCACCAGAACCCGCGAACGGACCGAAAGTTCGTACGAACATTAGAACCCTATTAAATACAATGGATGCGAACGTTCGAATTCTAAAGTGCTAATTATAACAACTATTATGCATGTTATTGTCCTAAAAAGGGTTTGGGAACCCGGGTTCTGCACCAGGGGACATGTATCAATGCAAAAAGAAGTTTTAAAAACGGTCGTTTTTCGGGAGCAGTCATTTTAATGATGCATAAAGTGAAAAAAAAAAAAGTCAAATATTCCTTTAAATATCGTACCTGGGGGGTGTCTAAAGTATGCCTGTGAAGTGCCACGTGTTTCCCGTGTTTAGAACTGTCCCTGCACAAAATGACACTTCTAAAGGAAAAAAAAGCCATTTAAAACTGCTTGCGGCTTTAATGTAATGTCTGGTCCCGGTAATATGGATGAAAATCTTTAAGAAAAATGGCATAGCTACCCCATGACCCCCCCCCCCTACCCCAGCCCATTACCAGCCCCTTTGGGTCTTGTATGGATATTAAGGGGAACCCGCACATAAAATAAAAAAGGCCCTATATACTCTGAACAGCCGTATACAGGCGGTGCATACAAGACAGGGACTGTAGGTTTGTTCTTATGTAGAATCTGTTTGTAATTTTGAACAGGTACATTGTTGAAGTGTAGCTCCAGCCCAAAAATCTATTTTTAAACTTTTTGGAAAACATAGGTAAGGGTTATCACCCCTGTAGCATTTGTTTTGCTGTCTGTGCCCCTGTTCAGAACATTTCACCTCACTTTCCGTCCCAATGACAACTGTTTTTGAAATGTGGTGTTTTTCTTGAAACAAGGATTGCTGATAAAGCATCAGTACAGAGGAGACACCTTTCTCCCATATTTATTCTTACAGGAGAGAATTTTCCTTCCTAGGGGTAGATTTCCTCTCACTTCCTGTTGTCTTCTTGCGTTTGCAAGTTGGATGTTTGAAAGTAGGGACCTGCCGTATATACTCTGCAGAAATAGGCCCCTTAGTTGTTGGTGTTGGCACAACACTGTAAGCACTCACAGTTACTCTTGGTTGGTGCTGGAACGCCCTGCTGTCAACTATTATATCAGGAATTTTAATTACATATAATTGTTGAACAGTGGTAGTAAAAATTGGGGCTTTGATGGTGGTGCTGGTGCCACAACACTGTAAGCCCTGACAGTTACTCTTGGTGGGTGCAGCAATGGGCCCTGCTGTGAATTATTAGATCAAGAATTGTAATTGCATGCCCCTGTTGAACAGGGGCTGAAAAATTGGGCCTTTCGTGGTGGTGGTGGTGGTGGCGTTGCCACAACACTGTAAGCCCTCAGACTTACTCTTGGTGGGTGCAGGAATGGGCCCTGCTGTGAATTATTAGATCAAGAATTGTAATTACATGCCCCTTTTGAACAGGGGCTGAAAAATTGGGCCTTTCGTGGTGGTGGTGGTGGTGGCGTTGCCACAACACTGTAAGCCCTCAGACTTACTCTTGGTGGGTGCAGGAATGGGCCCTGCTGTGAATTATTAGATCAAGAATTGTAATTACATGCCCCTTTTGAACAGGGGCTGAAAAATTGGGCCTTTCGTGGTGGTGGTGGTGGTGGCGTTGCCACAACACTGTAAGCCCTCAGAGTTACTCTTGGTGGGTGCAGGAATGGGCCCTGCTGTGAATTATTAGATCAAGAATTGTAATTACATGCCCCTTTTGAACAGGGGCTGAAAAATTGGGCCTTTCATGGTGGTGGTGGTGGTGGCGTTGCCACAACACTGTAAGCCCTCAGACTTACTCTTGGTGGGTGCAGGAATGGGCCCTGCTGTGAATTATTAGATCAAGAATTGTAATTACATGCCCCTTTTGAACAGGGGCTGAAAAATTGGGCCTTTCGTGGTGGTGGTGGTGGTGGTGGCGTTGCCACAACACTGTAAGCCCTCAGAGTTACTCTTGGTGGGTGCAGCAATGGGCCCTGCTGTGAATTATTAGATCAAGAATTGTAATTACATGCCCCTTTTGAACAGGGGCTGAAAAATTGGGCCTTTCGTGGTGGTGGTGGTGGTGGCGTTGCCACAACACTGTAAGCCCTCAGACTTACTCTTGGTGGGTGCAGGAATGGGCCCTGCTGTGAATTATTAGATCAAGAATTGTAATTACATGCCCCTTTTGAACAGGGGCTGAAAAATTGGGCCTTTCGTGGTGGTGGTGGTGGTGGCGTTGCCACAACACTGTAAGCCCTCAGAGTTACTCTTGGTGGGTGCAGCAATGGGCCCTGCTGTGAATTATTAGATCAAGAATTGTAATTACATGCCCCTTTTGAACAGGGGCTGAAAAATTGGGCCTTTCGTGGTGGTGGTGGTGGTGGCGTTGCCACAACACTGTAAGCCCTCAGAGTTACTCTTGGTGGGTGCAGCTATGGGCCCTGCTGTGAATTATTAGATCAAGAATTGTAATTACATGCCCCTTTTGAACAGGGGCTGAAAAATTGGGCCTTTCGTGGTGGTGGTGGTGGTGGCGTTGCCACAACACTGTAAGCCCTCAGAGTTACTCTTGGTGGGTGCAGCAATGGGCCCTGCTGTGAATTATTAGATCAAGAATTGTAATTACATGCCCCTTTTGAACAGGGGCTGAAAAATTGGGCCTTTCGTGGTGGTGGTGGTGGTGGTGGCGTTGCCACAACACTGTAAGCCCTCAGAGTTACTCTTGGTGGGTGCAGCTATGGGCCCTGCTGTGAATTATTAGATCAAGAATTGTAATTACATGCCCCTTTTGAACAGGGGCTGAAAAATTGGGCCTTTCGTGGTGGTGGTGGTGGCGTGGCCACAACACTGTAAGCCCTCAGAGTTACTCTTGGTGGGTGCAGCAATGGGCCCTGCTGTGAATTATTAGATCAAGAATTGTAATTACATGCCCCTTTTGAACAGGGGCTGAAAAATTGGGCCTTTCGTGGTGGTGGTGGTGGTGGCGTTGCCACAACACTGTAAGCCCTCAGAGTTACTCTTGGTGGGTGCAGCAATGGGCCCTGCTGTGAATTATTACATCAAGAATTGTAATTGCATGCCCCTGTTGAACAGGGGCTGAAAAATTGGGCCTTAGGCACTGGTGGCACAACACTACAACCCCTCACAGATACTGTACTTGGAGCACAGCAATGAGCCCTGTTGCAAAGTATTGCTTCAAAAATTGTAATGACACGCCCCTGTTAAACAGGGGCTGAAAAATTGGGCCTTAGGCACTGGTGCCACAACACTCCAACCCCTCACAGATACTGTACTTGGAGCACAGCAATGAGCCCTATGGCAAATTATTGCTAAAAAAATTGTAATTACACGCCCCTGTAAAACAGGGGCTGAAAAATTGGGCCTTAGCCACTGGTGGCGGCACCCATAAACAAAAATGATCTTCCAAGCTATCATCATCAATCGTATCATTGAGGACTCGGAGGAGGAGGATAGCCAGTCAACATAACAGCACAGGCACTCAGCATCAGCATCAGTCTTGAAGGGATGTGACATGTTAAAATCAATTAGTCTGTTATATCAGCATCAGGTGTGTGGTAGCTGGTGGTGATCCAAGACTGGTTCATCTTGATGAAAGTCAGTCGATCAACCGAGTCGGTGGACAGGCGCACCCTGTGATCCGTGACAAATCCTCCAGCAGCACTGAATGTGCGTTCCGAAAGAACGCTGGATGCAGGACAGGCCAGTAGCTCAATTGCATACTGTGCAAGCTCTGGCCAGTGATCCATCCTCAAGACCCAGTAAGCCAGAGGATTTTCGGTGGGGAAGGTGTCCAAGTCTGACCTTGCCCCTAGATATTCCTGCACCATGTTTATCAGACGCTGGCGATGGTTGCTGGAACCGATCATACTTTGGGGCTGCGGACTAAAGAATTGTCTGAACGCATCGGTCAGACGGCCACCTTCCCCACCGCTCCTTCTTTGACTGGCCGAAGCCTCAGCAACTCGTTGTCCAGGACCAGGAGTTTGTAACCTCCCAGTCTCTGGGAACGCGTTGCACAGACCTTTCTGCAAGGCCTCCCAGAGTTGTCTCATCCTCTGCTCCCTCTGCGACGGTAACATAAGGTCCGCAACCTTACCCTTGTACCGTGGATCAAGGAGAGTGGCCAGCCAGTAATGGTCCCTCTCCTTGATCCGAAGAATACGAGGATCCTTCCGCAGACTTTGCAGGATCAGGGAGGCCATGCAGCGTAGGTTTGCTGAGGCATTCGCTCCGGAGTCCTCTGGGTCACTAAGGACGACATGATCCGCAGTCACCTCCTCCCAGCCACGTACAAGTCCACTGGTTTCTTGGGACTGTAAATCATCCCTAAAAGACTGCTGCTGATGATGCTGAGTGCCAGCCTCCACCTCCATGCTGACACAATCCTCCTCCTCCTCCTCCTCCTCTTCCTGTGCGATGGGTGGGACAGAAGGAACACTGTCTGGGTAAAGGGGGCCTTGAGAGGCAAGGAAGTCCTCCTCTTCCTGCCTCTGTTCTGCCTCAAGTGCCCTGTCCATTATTCCACGCAGCGTGTGCTCCAACAGGTGGACAAGAGGTACAGTGTCACTGATGCATGCACTGTCACTGCTCACCATCCTCGTGGCCTCCTCAAATGGTGCCAGGACAGTGCATGCATCCCTGATCATGCCCCACTGGCGTGGAGAAAAAAAACCAAGCTCCCCTGACCCTGTCCTGGTGCCGTAGTCGCACAGGTACTCATTGATGGCCCTCTGCTGCGTGTGCAGCCGCTGCAGCATGGCCAACGTTGAGTTCCACCTGGTGGGCATGTCACATATAAGGCGGTTCTTGGGCAGGTTCAACTCCTTTTGCAGCTCAGCCAGGCGAGCACTGGCATTATAAGATCTGCGGAAATGCACACAGACTTTCCTGGCCTGCCTCAGGACATCCTGTAAGCCCGGGTACCTGCCCAAGAACCGCTGCACCACCAGGTTAAGGACGTGAGCCACACAGGGCACATGGGTCAGTTGTCCCTGTCGAAGGGCGGAGAGGAGGTTGGTGCCATTGTCGCAAACCACCATTCCTGGCTTAAGCTGGCGTGGCGTCAACCACCTCTCGGCCTGGCCCTGCAGAGCAGACAGGACCTCTGCCCCAGTGTGGCTTCTGTCCCCCAAACACACCAGCGCAAGCACGGCATGGCATCTTTTTGCCTGCGTACTTGCGTAGCCCCGTGAACGGCTACGGAGCACCGCTGGTTCATAGGACAAACCACAGGAAGAGGCCATGGAGGAAGAAGAAGAGGAGGGGGTGGAGGAGAGAGGTGTGTCACAACCAGTAGTAGCATTTTGGAGGCGTGGCGGTGGGACAACCTCCAACACTACTGCACCTTGTCCTGCATCCTTCCCAGCTGCCAAAAGAGTGACCCAATGGGCCGTGAAAGAAAGGTAACGTCCCTGTCCATGCCTGCTGGACCATGAGTCAGCGGTAATATGCACCTTACCGCTGACCGCCCTGTCCAGCGAGGCCAAGACATTGCCTTCCACATGCCGGTAGAGAGCCGGAATAGCCTTCCGTGAGAAAAAGTGGCGTTTGGGAACCTGCCACTGAGGAACCGCACATTGCACAAACTCACGGAAGGGGGCCGAGTCTACCAACTGAAAAGACAGCAGTTGAAGCGCTAGCAATTTAGCCAAGCTAGCATTCAACCGCTGGGCATGTGGATGGCTGGGAGTGAACTTCTTTCGACGGTCCAGCAGCTGGGGCAGGGAAATTTGCCTGCTAGAATCGGACGTCGGTGTACTGCTAGCAGAGTGGCCGCAAGTACTTGGCTGTGACACACCTAATTCTACACCTTCATTCCTCTCAGTGCATGTTTCAGAGAGGACTGAAGTTATAGTGGGGTTGGAGATCCCAGCTGATGCGGTGCAAGGAGAGGTCCGCTTTGTTCTTTGGTGTGGGTCTTTGAGGTAGGCTTGCCAACGAGCTGCATGGCAGGTCAACATATGTCTGGTCAGGCATGTGGTACCCAAGCGGCTGATGTTTTGGCCACGCGATATACGCTTGAGACATATGTTGCAAACAGCAGCTGTGCGATCTGATGCACTAGCCTCAAAAAAGGCCCACACTAAGGAACTTTTTGAATGACGGGCACAGGCAGCGCCCTGCACAGGCGGAGCTCTGCGGTGTGATTCCGTCGGTGTACTGCCCTTACGCTGGCCACCAAAGGGCATCCTGCCTCGTTGGAGATGTGCCTCCTCCTCATCCTCCTCCTCCTCCTCTCTCCTATTAGGCACCCACGTGGAGTCAGTGACCTCATCATCCCCTCCCTCCTCATCACTGGAGCCAATCTGGCAGTATGCTGCAGCTGCTGGAACATGACTGCCAGATTGGTGTCCTTCTTGAGCATCCCCTCTGTCTGCTCTCACCCTACTGCCTTCCTGTAGCTGGGTTTCATCATCAGACCCTTCGAAACGCTGGGCATCCTCCTGGAGCATGTACCCAACACTGTGCTCAAACAGTTCGGGGGACTCCTCAGGAGGAGGACATGGTGGGTCTAGGGAAGGAGTGACTGATGATGAGTCTGACATTGATACCAGGGAAGAGGACGCTTTGGCAGCTGCTTTGCCAGTACCCTGAGCCTGGGTGAGAGAGGATGAGGAGGAGGAGGAGGGCTTGGTCATCCACTCTACCAAGTCTTCGGCATGATGTGGCTCAACATGTCCAGCTGCCGAAAAGAAGGACAAGCGTGTCCCATGGCCATGTGCTGATGACAATGCACCGCGTCCACGACCAGCACTGTTGCCCCCAGACACAGAGCCTGCTTGCCCTCTTTTATTGCCTCCTGACTGTCTGCCTCTCCTTGTTTGCCTTCCAGACATTCTAATAGATGGCCTGCAGGGAGATGGGAAAAAAGCAATAAGGGCTACCTTCAGGTGTCCTTCTCTGTCCCTTTACTTAAGGATTTCTAAATATGGTTGAGGATGATTGCTTTTGCACAGAATAGCACAACGACAATTTCCCTGACTGTCCAAAAAACAAGGATTTCAAAGATGGTTGATGAGGAATGCTTTAGCACACTATAGCACAAGGAGAATTCCCCTCACTTTCCTTCTTTGTCCCTAGAAACAAGGACTCGCACAGTGAAAGAAACTGACACTCTCCCTACCTAGAGTTTTCTGTCCCTAGAAAAAATGTTTTTTTAAAGCACACTATAGCACAAGGAGAATTCACTCACTGTCCTTCCCAGTCCCTAGAAACAAGGACTTGCACAGTGAAAGAAACTGACACTCTCCCTACCTAGAGTTTTCTGTCCCTAGAAAAAATGTTTTTTTAAAGCACACTATAGCACAAGGAGAATTCACTCACTGTCCTTCCCTGTCCCTAGAAACAAGGACTTGCACAGTGAAAGAAACTGACACTCTCCCTACCTAGAGTTTTCTGTCCCTAGAAAAAATGTTTTTTTAAAGCACACTATAGCACAAGGAGAATTCACTCACTGTCCTTCCCTGTCCCGAGAAACAAGGACTTGCACAGTGAAAGAAACTGACACTCTCCCTACCTAGAGTTTTCTGTCCCTAGAAAAAATGTTTTTTTAAAGCACACTATAGCACAAGGAGTAGGGATGAGCTTCGTGTTCGAGTCGAACATACGTTCGACTCGAACATCGGCTGTTCGATCGTTCGACGAAGATCGAACGATTTGGGCCGTTCGCGCCAAATTCGAGTGACGCGAACGGCCCACAATGCACTACGCCATCGCAGTGTCATCCAGGCGCTGTGATTGGCCAAGCATGCACTGTGACCCCGCATGCTTGGCCAATCACAGCGCCGGCAGCGAGGAGAGCAATGATTGGCCACAGGCAGGATGCCTGTGGCCAATTATTGCTGAGGGTGTTTAGTACACGCCCCACACTATAAAAGGCCGCCAGCACGGCGGCCTAGTGTAGTGTGTTCCGGAGCAGGGAAAGAGCAGCATAGGCAGGGACAGTGACTTTTATTTCTTTCTTGCTTAACCTGGATTCCTTTAGTTTAGGGAAAGAGAAGGATAGGTAGGGAGAGTGTCAGTGTGTTTTGTGCTTGTGCTATAGTGTGCTTAAAAAAAACATTTTTTCTAGGGACAGAAAACTGTAGGTAGGGAGAGTGTCAGTTTCTTTCACTGTGCAAGTCCTTGTTTCTAGGGACTGGGAAGGACAGTGAGTGAATTCTCCTTGTGCTATAGTGTGCTTAAAAAAAACATTTTTTCTAGGGACAGAAAACTGTAGGTAGGGAGAGTGTCAGTTTCTTTCACTGTGCAAGTCCTTGTTTCTAGGGACTGGGAAGGACAGTGAGTGAATTCTCCTTGTGCTATAGTGTGCTTAAAAAAAACATTTTTTCTAGGGACAGAAAACTGTAGGTAGGGAGAGTGTCAGTTTCTTTCACTGTGCAAGTCCTTGTTTCTAGGGACTGGGAAGGACAGTGAGTGAATTCTCCTTGTGCTATAGTGTGCTTAAAAAAAACATTTTTTCTAGGGACAGAAAACTGTAGGTAGGGAGAGTGTCAGTTTCTTTCACTGTGCAAGTCCTTGTTTCTAGGGACTGGGAAGGACAGTGAGTGAATTCTCCTTGTGCTATAGTGTGCTAAAGCATTCCTCATCAACCATCTTTGAAATCCTTGTTTTTTGGACAGTCAGGGAAATTGTCGTTGTGCTATTCTGTGCAAAAGCAATCATCCTGAACCATATTTAGAAATCCTTAAGTAAAGGGACAGAGAAGGACACCTGAAGGTAGCCCTTATTGCTTTTTTCCCATCTCCCTGCAGGCCATCTATTAGAATGTCTGGAAGGCAAACAAGGAGAGGCAGACAGTCAGGAGGCAATAAAAGAGGGCAAGCAGGCTCTGTGTCTGGGGGCAACAGTGCTGGTCGTGGACGCGGTGCATTGTCATCAGCACATGGCCATGGGACACGCTTGTCCTTCTTTTCGGCAGCTGGACATGTTGAGCCACATCATGCCGAAGACTTGGTAGAGCGGATGACCAAGCCCTCCTCCTCCTCCTCATCCTCTCTCACCCAGGCTCAGGGTACTGGCAAAGCAGCTGCCAAAGCGTCCTCTTCCCTGGTATCAATGTCAGACTCATCATCAGTCACTCCTTCCCTAGACCCACCATGTCCTCCTCCTGAGGAGTCCCCCGAACTGTTTGAGCACAGTGTTGGGTACATGCTCCAGGAGGATGCCCAGCGTTTCGAAGGGTCTGATGATGAAACCCAGCTACAGGAAGGCAGTAGGGTGAGAGCAGACAGAGGGGATGCTCAAGAAGGACACCAATCTGGCAGTCATGTTCCAGCAGCTGCAGCATACTGCCAGATTGGCTCCAGTGATGAGGAGGGAGGGGATGATGAGGTCACTGACTCCACATGGGTGCCTAATAGGAGAGAGGAGGAGGAGGAGGATGAGGAGGAGGCACATCTCCAACGAGGCAGGATGCCCTTTGGTGGCCAGCGTAAGGGCAGTACACCGACGGAATCACACCGCAGAGCTCCGCCTGTGCAGGGCGCTGCCTCTGCCCGTCATTCAAAAAGTTCCTTAGTGTGGGCCTTTTTTGAGGCTAGTGCATCAGATCGCACAGCTGCTGTTTGCAACATATGTCTCAAGCGTATATCGCGTGGCCAAAACATCAGCCGCTTGGGTACCACATGCCTGACCAGACATATGTTGACCTGCCATGCAGCTCGTTGGCAAGCCTACCTCAAAGACCCACACCAAAGAACAAAGCGGACCTCTCCTTGCACCGCATCAGCTGGGATCTCCAACCCCACTATAACTTCAGTCCTCTCTGAAACATGCACTGAGAGGAATGAAGGTGTAGAATTAGGTGTGTCACAGCCAAGTACTTGCGGCCACTCTGCTAGCAGTACACCGACGTCCGATTCTAGCAGGCAAATTTCCCTGCCCCAGCTGCTGGACCGTCGAAAGAAGTTCACTCCCAGCCATCCACATGCCCAGCGGTTGAATGCTAGCTTGGCTAAATTGCTAGCGCTTCAACTGCTGCCTTTTCAGTAGGTAGACTCGGCCCCCTTCCGTGAGTTTGTGCAATGTGCGGTTCCTCAGTGGCAGGTTCCCAAACGCCACTTTTTCTCACGGAAGGCTATTCCGGCTCTCTACCGGCATGTGGAAGGCAATGTCTTGGCCTCGCTGGACAGGGCGGTCAGCGGTAAGGTGCATATTACCGCTGACTCATGGTCCAGCAGGCATGGACAGGGACGTTACCTTTCTTTCACGGCCCATTGGGTCACTCTTTTGGCAGCTGGGAAGGATGCAGGACAAGGTGCAGTAGTGTTGGAGGTTGTCCCACCGCCACGCCTCCAAAATGCTACTACTGGTTGTGACACACCTCTCTCCTCCACCCCCTCCTCTTCTTCTTCCTCCATGGCCTCTTCCTGTGGTTTGTCCTATGAACCAGCGGTGCTCCATAGCCGTTCACGGGGCTACGCAAGTACGCAGGCAAAAAGATGCCATGCCGTGCTTGCGCTGGTGTGTTTGGGGGACAGAAGCCACACTGGGGCAGAGGTCCTGTCTGCTCTGCAGGGCCAGGCCGAGAGGTGGTTGACGCCACGCCAGCTTAAGCCAGGAATGGTGGTTTGCGACAATGGCACCAACCTCCTCTCCGCCCTTTGACAGGGACAACTGACCCATGTGCCCTGTGTGGCTCACGTCCTTAACCTGGTGGTGCAGCGTTTCTTGGGCAGGTACCCGGGCTTACAGGATGTCCTGAGGCAGGCCAGGAAAGTCTGTGTGCATTTCCGCAGATCTTATAATGCCAGTGCTCGCCTGGCTGAGCTGCAAAAGGAGTTGAACCTGCCCAAGAACCGCCTTATATGTGACATGCCCACCAGGTGGAACTCAACGTTGGCCATGCTGCAGCGGCTGCACACGCAGCAGAGGGCCATCAATGAGTACCTGTGCGACTACGGCACCAGGACAGGGTCAGGGGAGCTTGGTTTTTTTTCTCCACGCCAGTGGGGCATGATCAGGGATGCATGCACTGTCCTGGCACCATTTGAGGAGGCCACGAGGATGGTGAGCAGTGACAGTGCATGCATCAGTGACACTGTACCTCTTGTCCACCTGTTGGAGCACACGCTGCGTGGAATAATGGACAGGGTACTTGAGGCAGAACAGAGGCAGGAAGAGGAGGACTTCCTTGCCTCTCAAGGCCCCCTTTACCCAGACAGTGTTCCTTCTGTCCCACCCATCGCACAGGAAGAGGAGGAGGAGGAGGAGGAGGAGGAGGAGGAGGATTGTGTCAGCATGGAGGTGGAGGCTGGCACTCAGCATCATCAGCAGCAGTCTTTTAGGGATGATTTACAGTCCCAAGAAACCAGTGGACTTGTACGTGGCTGGGAGGAGGTGACTGCGGATCATGTCGTCCTTAGTGACCCAGAGGACTCCGGAGCGAATGCCTCAGCAAACCTACGCTGCATGGCCTCCCTGATCCTGCAAAGTCTGCGGAAGGATCCTCGTATTCTTCGGATCAAGGAGAGGGACCATTACTGGCTGGCCACTCTCCTTGATCCACGGTACAAGGGTAAGGTTGCGGACCGTATGTTACCGTCGCAGAGGGAGCAGAGGATGAGACAACTCCGGGAGGCCTTGCAGAAAGGTCTGTGCAACGCGTTCCCAGAGACTGGGAGGTTACAAACTCCTGGTCCTGGACAACGAGTTGCTGAGGCTTCGGCCAGTCAAAGAAGGAGCGGTGGGGAAGGTGGCCGTCTGACCGATGCGTTCAGACAATTCTTTAGTCCGCAGCCCCAAAGTATGATCGGTTCCAGCAACCATCGCCAGCGTCTGATAAACATGGTGCAGGAATATCTAGGGGCAAGGTCAGACTTGGACACCTTCCCCACCGAAAATCCTCTGGCTTACTGGGTCTTGAGGATGGATCACTGGCCAGAGCTTGCACAGTATGCAATTGAGCTACTGGCCTGTCCTGCATCCAGCGTTCTTTCGGAACGCACATTCAGTGCTGCTGGAGGATTTGTCACGGATCACAGGGTGCGCCTGTCCACCGACTCGGTTGATCGACTGACTTTCATCAAGATGAACCAGTCTTGGATCACCACCAGCTACCACACACCTGATGCTGATATAACAGACTAATTGATTTTAACATGTCACATCCCTTCAAGACTGATGCTGATGCTGAGTGCCTGTGCTGTTATGTTGACTGGCTATCCTCCTCCTCCGAGTCCTCAATGATACAATTGATGATGATAGCTTGGAAGATCATTTTTGTTTATGGGTGCCGCCACCAGTGGCTAAGGCCCAATTTTTCAGCCCCTGTTTAACAGGGGCGTGTAATTACAATTTTTGAAGCAATACTTTGCAACAGGGCTCATTGCTGTGCTCCAAGTACAGTATGTGTGAGGGGTTGGAGTGTTGTGCCACCAGTGCCTAAGGCCCAATTTTTCAGCCCCTGTTTAACAGGGGCGTGTCATTACAATTTTTGAAGCAATACTTTGCAACAGGGCTCATTGCTGTGCTCCAAGTACAGTATCTGTGAGGGGTTGCAGTGTTGTGCCACCAGTGCCTAAGGCCCAATTTTTCAGCCCCTGTTCAACAGGGGCATGTAATTACAATTATTGATCTAATAATTCACAGCAGGGCCCATTCCTGCACCCACCAAGCAAGAGTAACTCTGAGGGCTTACAGTGTTGTGGCAACACCACCACCACCACCACCACCACGAAAGGCCCAATTTTTCAGCCCCTGTTCAACAGGGGCATGCAATTACAATTCTTGATCTAATAATTCACAGCAGGGCCCATTGCTGCACCCACCAAGAGTAACTGTCAGGGCTTACAGTGTTGTGGCACCAGCACCACCATCAAAGGCCCAATTTTTACTACCACTGTTCAACAATTATATGTAATTACAATTCCTGATATAATAGTTGACAGCAGGGCGTTCCAGCACCAACCAAGAGTAACTGTGAGTGCTTACAGTGTTGTGCCAACACCAACTAAGGGGCCTATTTCTGCAGATTATATACGGCAGGTCCCTACTTTCAAACATCCAACTTACAAACGACTCCTACTTGCAAACGCAAGAAGACAACAGGAAGTGAGAGGAAATCTACCCCTAGGAAGGAAAATTCTCTCCTGTAAGAATTAATATGGGAGAAAGGTGTCTCCTCTGTACTGATGCTTTATCAGCAATCCTTGTTTCAAGAAAAACACCACATTTCAAAAACAGTTGTCATTGGGACGGAAAGTGAGGTGAAATGTTCTGAACAGGGGCACAGACAGCAAAACAAATGTTACAGGGGTGATAACCCTTACCTATGTTTTCCAAAAAGTTTAAAAATAGATTTTTGGGCTGGAGCTACACTTAAACAATGTACCTGTTCAAAATTACAAACACATTCTACATAAGAACAAACATACAGTCCCTGTCTTGTATGCACCGCCTGTATACGGCTGTTCAGAGTATATAGGGCCTTTTTTATTTTATGTGCGGGGTTCCCCTTAATATCCATACAAGACCCAAAGGGGCTGGTAATGGGCTGGGGTAGGGGGGGGGGGGGGTCATGGGGTAGCTATGCCATTTTTCTTAAAGATTTTCATCCATATTACCGGGACCAGACATTACATTAAAGCCGCAAGCAGTTTTAAATGGCTTTTTTTTCCTTTAGAAGTGTCATTTTGTGCAGGGACAGTTCTAAACACGGGAAACACGTGGCACTTCACAGGCATACTTTAGACACCCCCCAGGTACGATATTTAAAGGAATATTTGACTTTTTTTTTTCACTTTATGTATCATTAAAATGACTGCTCCCGAAAAACGACCGTTTTTAAAACTTATTTTTGCATTGATACATGTCCCCTGGTGCAGAACCCGGGTTCCCAAACCCTTTTTAGGACAATAACATGCATAATAGTTGTTATAATTAGCACTTTAGAATTCGAACGTTCGCATCCATTGTATTTAATAGGGTTCTAATGTTCGTACGAACTTTCGGTCCGTTCGCGGGTTCTGGTGCGAACCGAACCCGGGGGTGTTCGGCTCATCACTAACAAGGAGAATTCACTCACTGTCCTTCCCTGTCCCGAGAAACAAGGACTTGCACAGTGAAAGAAACTGACACTCTCCCTACCTAGAGTTTTCTGTCCCTAGAAAAAATGTTTTTTTAAAGCACACTATAGCACAAGGAGAATTCACTCACTGTCCTTCCCTGTCCCGAGAAACAAGGACTTGCACAGTGAAAGAAACTGACACTCTCCCTACCTAGAGTTTTCTGTCCCTAGAAAAAATGTTTTTTTAAAGCACACTATAGCACAAGGAGAATTCACTCACTGTCCTTCCCTGTCCCGAGAAACAAGGACTTGCACAGTGAAAGAAACTGACACTCTCCCTACCTAGAGTTTTCTGTCCCTAGAAAAAAAGTTTTTTTAAAGCACACTATAGCACAAGGAGAATTCACTCACTGTCCTTCCCTGTCCCTAGAAACAAGGACTTGCACAGTGAAAGAAACTGACACTCTCCCTACCTAGAGTTTTCTGTCCCTAGAAAAAATGTTTTTTTAAAGCACACTATAGCACAAGGAGAATTCACTCACTGTCCTTCCCTGTCCCTAGAAACAAGGACTTGCACAGTGAAAGAAACTGACACTCTCCCTACCTAGAGTTTTCTGTCCCTAGAAAAAATGTTTTTTTAAAGCACACTATAGCACAAGGAGAATTCACTCACTGTCCTTCCCTGTCCCTAGAAACAAGGACTTGCACAGTGAAAGAAACTGACACTCTCCCTACCTAGAGTTTTCTGTCCCTAGAAAAAATTTTTTTTAAAGCACACTATAGCACAAGGAGAATTCACTCACTGTCCTTCCCTGTCCCGAGAAACAAGGACTTGCACAGTGAAAGAAACTGACACTCTCCCTACCTAGAGTTTTCTGTCCCTAGAAAAAATGTTTTTTTAAAGCACACTATAGCACAAGGAGAATTCACTCACTGTCCTTCCCTGTCCCGAGAAACAAGGACTTGCACAGTGAAAGAAACTGACACTCTCCCTACCTAGAGTTTTCTGTCCCTAGAAAAAATGTTTTTTTAAAGCACACTATAGCACAAGCACAAAACACACTGACACTCTCCCTACCTATCCTTCTCTTTCCCTAAACTAAAGGAATCCAGGTTAAGCAAGAAAGAAATAAATGTCACTGTCCCTGCCTATGCTGCTCTTTCCCTGCTCCGGAACACACTACACTAGGCCGCCGTGCTGGCGGCCTTTTATAGTGTGGGGCGTGTACTAAACACCCTCAGCAATAATTGGCCACAGGCATCCTGCCTGTGGCCAATCATTGCTCTCCTCGCTGCCGGCGCTGTGATTGGCCAAGCATGCGGGGTCACAGTGCATGCTTGGCCAATCACAGCGCCTGGATGACACTGCGATGGCGTAGTGCATTGTGGGCCGTTCGCGTCACTTGAATTTGGCGCGAACGGCCCAAATCGTTCGATCTTCGTCGAACGATCGAACAGCCGATGTATGTTCGACTCGAACACGAAGCTCATCCCTAATATATATACACATATATATATATATACACATACATACACACACATACAACACATGTCCCACAACACAACACATGTCCCAGAACACATGTCCCACAACACAGCACATGTCCCACATCACATGTCCCACATCACATGTCCCACAACACATGTCCCACATCACATGTCCCACATCACATGTCCCACATCACAGGTCCCACATCACAGGTCCCACATCACAGGTCCCACATCACAGGTCCCACAACACAGGTCCCACAACACAGGTCCCACAACACAGGTCCCACAACACAGGTCCCACAACACAGGTTCCAAAACACAGCACATGTTCAACAACACATGTCCCAGCGCACATACCTCCGCACAGCACCTATATACCTTCGCACATTGCCACCATCACGCTGCCACTGTGCCCATCACACTGCTGCTTTTGACCCCCAGGATTAGCCCCACCACTTACCACTCTCAAATAGAGTTTTCATCCAGAATATTGATCCTTTGGATGCTAGATAAAGACTGGCAAACAAAGGCAGGCTTCCCTTACTTAAAATGGCGCCGGCGTCGCCGTGCATTGCGTAATTTCCTGTTTAGAAATAACGCGATACTACGGCCCAGGGCCTCCTGGGATTGATGACAAACATCTCCCAGGAGGCCTAGCGATCAGTGGATGACGCGCGGAGGCTGCTGCGGCCGCGGCGGGAGATAAAAAAAGATTACTAGCAAACAGTGAGTTTTAAAAAAAAATAATAATAATATGCCAATTGTTCTTAAGGGGACATTACTAGAGAGGATGCAACAAAGTTGAAAAAGAGGGTGGAACTCCACTTTAAGGTTTTACATCTTGTGTGGACATTGGAGTTTCTACAGACTTTCTTCCCCTAGACAACGAATACTGAGGTAACGTGCAAGGCCCAAAACTAAAACCAGCAGTTCCAGCGGGGGTGTGCTACACGCGGGGGCTTGAGTCCAGGATTTGCCGTTACCTCTCGCAACTGTGGAAAGAATATTTGCTTTATCGAAAGTCTACAAGAAGGTAATGGACTGTGCTTGAACTGAAACCAAAGGGGTAAAGGTACAGATCACTTTGTTACTGCGTAGGCCATGGGCGGAGCCAAGAGAGAAAAAGCCCACGAGCTACGCGCAAAAAGAACCCAAAAAGGGGAGGAGTTCCCGCCAACTGTGTGCTACACGTGGATGTGTTTGGCGCCAAAGACTAGAAGCTGCCAGATCAAGTGAGTGGATCAGAAAGCAGCATGTCCTTAATTTCGTGGGCACCACCCAGGCCGGGGCCAAGAATGTTCCCCATGCCCACCGCTGTGAGTGCTACGCCATATGGAGCCCTTCTCACAGATACAGGGATCAGATTGAAGCCACGCGGACGCTTCGTGCTTTACACAAGCGGAGATGTAGAGGCGCTGGGATGTGCTACATATATATATATATATATATATATATATATATATATATATATATATATATATATAGCAGCCAGGATCAACTTAAGATCATCCAACTTACATTGTAGAAAAATGTATTTGCCATTTTCGTCTACCATCGCCCTACTACAGGAGAATACCACACCAGCATAAACCAGAACAGTGACTCCCCTTGAATGGGAGGTGAAGAGCGAGTGGTATGCCTCTCTGACCGATCGGCGCTTCAAAAATTTGGGCATGCTGGGTGTGGTGTGTGTCTCCTGCAGACAGACGAGGGTAGGATGAAAAGAAGCAATATAGTCAAATACAGATTGTCTTTTTAAAAGCATTATTCATTCTCCTAACATTCCAAGATAGTAGTCTAATTGATTGATTTACCCTAGGTACAATAACAAAATACCGCTACTGGTCATCCAACCTGTATCATATACAAAGATTAGGGTTGAGCGGACCCGAACTGTAAAGTTCGGGTCCGTACCGAACTTTTGGGTTTTTGGGTCCTGGACCTGAACCCGAACAATTGACTGTATGTTCGGGTTCGGGTCCGGTGTTCGGCAATATGCATGTAAAGTCGTGCTTGTTTCCCGTGCTTAGAACTGTCCCTGCACAAAGTGTCATTTCTGAAGGAAAAAAAGTCATTTAAAACTCACTCGCGGCTATAATGAATTGTCGGCTCCCGGCAATACATAGAAAGGTCATTGATAAAAAAAAAAAAGCGTGGGGGTCCCCCCAAATTCAATTACCAGGCCCTTCAGGTCTGGTATGGATTTTAAGGGGAACTCCACCCCAAATAAAAAATAAAAAAATGGCGTGGAGTTCCCCCAAAAGTCCAGACCAGACCCTTTATCTGAGCACGCAACCTGGCAGGCCGCAGGAAAAGAGGGGGGACGAGAGAGCGCCCCCCCTGATCCGTACCAGGCCACATGCCCTCAACATGGGGAGGATGTCCCCATGTTGATGGGGACAAGGGCCTCATCCCCACAACCCTTGCCCGGTGGTTGTGGGGGTCTGTGGGCAGGGGGCTTATCGGAATCTGGAAGACCCCTTTAACAAAGGGGACCCCCAGATCCCGGCCCCCCCAATGTGAATTGGTAAGGGGTACAATGTACCCCTACCATTTCACGAAGAAAGTGTAAAGAATAATTAAAAAAAACACACAGACACCTTGGAAAAGTCCTTTATTATAAAAAAAAAAACATTCCAGCGATGAAATCCAGTGTCCCGCGGCGATCCCGATGTCCAGCGCTGTCCACACGAGACGTCATTGGCTGAGCCTGAGCGGACCTGATGGGGAATTTCCTCCGCAGTGTATTAAATGAATAGACCCGCCCCTTCTAAAGTTCCCATCAGGTCCGCTCAGCCAATGACATAGGTGTAAGGCTAAGCGGACCAGATTCGGAACGTGAAAAGGGGCGGGTCTATTCATTTATTACACTGCGAGGCAGTTCCCCATCAGGTCCGCTCAGCCAATGACGTAGGCGGGGTCTGACATACGAGGGGGCGGACCTGATGGGGAACTTCCTCCACAGTGTAATAAATGAATAGACCCGCCCCTTCTCATGTTCCGCATCTGGTCCGCTTAGCCTTACACCTACGTCATTGGCTGAGCGGACCTGATGGGAACTTTAGAAGGGGCGGGTCTATTAATTTAATACACTGCGGAGGACGTTCCCCATCAGGTCTGCTCAGGCTCAGCCAATGACGTCTCGTGTGGACAGCGCTGGACATCGGGATCGCCGCGGGACACTGGATTTCATCGCTGGAATGTTTTTTTTAATTTATTTATTTTTTATTTTTAATAAAGGACTTTTCCAAGGTGTCTGTGTGTTTTTTTTAATTTGTGGCATGGTTCCCCTTAATATCTATAGCAGACCTGAAGGGCCTGGTAATTGAATTTGGGGGGACCCCCATGCTTTTTTTTTTTATCAATGACTTTTCTATGTATTGCCGGGAGCCGACAATTCATTATAGCCGCGAGTGAGTTTTAAATGACTTTTTTCCTTCAGAAATGACAGTTTGTGCAGGGACAATTCTAAGCACGGAAAACAAGCGCGAATAGTCCTCAGAAGTTCGGGTCCCCATTGACTTCAATGGGGTTCGGGTTCGGGGTCAAGTTCGGTCCCGAACTCGAACTTTTTTCCGAAGTTCGGCCGAACCCGTCGAACCCGAACATCCAGGTGTCCGCTCAACTCTAACAAAGATATGACATTTGAATATAAAGCATAATAGTAGATACTGCTTGCCAGTTAAATTAGCACAATGCTAAATAGCAAAAAAATGCCCTGGTCATGAAGAGGGAAAAACCTTCTGAGGCTCAAGTGGTTTATGTAAACCGAAATGATCCAGCGCTGCACTACTTATAACTACCTACTGTGAAATCTCTATATACATTCCAATTAGAGATGAGCCGAACACCCCCCGGTTCGGTTCGCACCAGAACCTGCGAACGGACCGAAAGTTTGCGCGAACTTTAGAACCCTATTAAAGTCTATGGGACTCGAACGTTCGAAATCAAAAGTGCTAATTATGAAGGCTAATATGTAAGTTATTATCCTAAAAAGGGTTTGGGGACCCGGGTCCTGCCACAGGGGACATGTATCAATGCAAAAAAAAGTTTTAAAAACGTACGTTTTTTCGGGAGCAGTGATTTTAATGATGCTTAAAGTGAAAAGAAATAAGTGAAATATTCATTTAAATATCGTACCTGGGGGGTGTCTATAGTATGCCTGTGAAGTGGCACGTGTTTCCCATGTTTAGAACTGTCCCTGCACAAAATGACATTTCCTGACAGACTCCATGGCAGACTACGTGTGGGTTAACCCCGCCTCCTCTCCACAGCTATAGGACCCCTTACCCATAAATTTGAGCTCACCTCCACAGACAGGTGTTCCTTTTTTATCCTCCTCACATGGACCTTCATCATGCAATTCTGTGCGATGTCCAGGATGTGGATTGCTCGGATGGATCGGTACTGCTTGCGGTGCACCCAGGGCCCAGCTATGAGCGGGCGAGTGGTTTCAGGGCTGGAAAATACCCCTATGGTGGAAGGGATGTGGCCCCAGAGTACCGGATCGGATATCACAGGATTCCTCGGCTGGCAAGGTCTGAAGATTTTGTTTTTCATATCTTCTTCATGGCAGACAAGTTTATGTTTGTTGTCCTGTTTTCCCTGTCTTTTCCTCCTGTGTTGCGGCATGTGGAACGCTTTTTGCGTCCCAGGACGCCATTACTTCCTGGTTCCCGGTCCGCCGCTCTTCTGCGCATGCGCGAACTGCGGTGAAACCGAGGCTTGGTTTCCGCGCATGCGCAATGCGGCGGAGGGGTCAGGGGCCGCGCAGGCGCAGTGGGTCTGGTTTCTTCGGCGCATGCGCGCAGCGGGACCGGCCGTGACGTCATTTTGGCGGTTTATTTAAACCGCTGAAGAGCCCTATACAGGTGGGATAACCTGTGGGCATAGAGCGACAGCCTCCCGGAGCCTCATTACTGCTAGGACGGGGTAAGCACTTCATTTTGCAATGTATGCTTGTTATGCTTAGTGTCTCTTAAAGGGACAGTTTTAAAAAAAAAAAAAAAAACTTTTTTCTTTTCTCATGCTTCTTTGCATTGATTTGCTTATCCTTAGTCTAGGCCGTGTAGTACGAATCCCTGTCTCCCTCGTCATGGACTCATCCTCACCGCCATGTGGCCAGCCCTCCCGCACAAGGTATGTGCGGAGTGGGTAGGGGGTTGGTGTCTTCTGTGCCTATCTGGTGGTTGCTAACGGTTACATCCTGCCCACCTTCCCTCCCCCTCCCTCTGTCTGTATTATCTCTTACAGCCCGGCAACTTCAGTTCATCGGTCACAAGAAAGGGACCTTGCCAGGCCGCATCATCACTCATCATCCAGGTCTAGACCCGACACTACGTCTAGGACCCATCGTCATAGGGGACGTTCACATACCCCCTTTAGACATAGGAGATGTTCCCATTCCTCCTCTAGTCACCGCCACCACCACCGCGATGATCGCTCTGACCACAGAGCCTGTTGGGGATGCAAGACCAGAATCCCGGAGGGCAAATCGCTATGCGACCCATGTTATGCCCGAGCGGTTGGTGAGAAAGAGACCGAAAATCAAAACCTTGAGTCTCTTGTGAAACGTGTGGTACAGCAATCTATGAAAGAAATAGTTGCCCCCCCCCCACACAAGGAACCAGTCCACCACCTTGTCTGGCTCCTTGGCTGACGAGGCCCAGGAGGATCCCGGCCAATTCCAGCCCCATGATTCCTCCCATTATTCCTCGCAAGACGAGATGGAGGGAGATGATTCTGTGATTCCTCCCATGATTCCTCGCAAGACGAGATGGAGGGAGATGATTCTACGGTGGGATTCGACTACGCTTTAGTCTCTCCGCTGATCAAGGCAGTGAAGGAAACTTTGAAGTTGGAGGATACCACTGCCCCCCCAGAAAAACAAAGAAAACTGTTTAAACAACTGGGGAAAGAACGCTCCAATTTCCCACTTCCCTCTGAGCTGAAAGGAGTGTTTGAGGAAGAATGGAGCAAGGGAGATAAGAAGGTTTCCATGCTAAGCAAAACCTCTAGACTGTATCCCTTTAAATCGGAGGATGTCAAGCATCTGGAGAATGCTCCCCTCGTAGATGCAGCAGTAATGCGCCTAGTGAAGCATGTCACCCTCCCGCTAGATGACACCGTATCATTTAAAGATGGTCTGGATCGGAAGATCGACCAGGACCTCAAAAGAATATATAGCCTGGCCGGAACGGCATGCAAACCAGCTTTTGCCCTTGCAGTAACCTCCAAAGCAATGGAGGCCTGGGTGGAAAATGTTGACTCCGATCTGAAAGGTGTCTCGGAGGAATTGGCACAAAGTTCAGCAGTGCAAGAACTTAAACTGGCTATTGCCTTTTTGGGAGAAGCTTCAATTGATCTCATCCGCTTGATGGCCAAACGAGCACTATGGTTGCGCCCCTGGCTTGTTGATCCTGCCTCAAAGCAGGCATGGTGCAAAATTCCTTTTGAAGGAACTTCCTTGTTTGGAAACAAGCTAGATAACGCTATTTCAAAGGCTACAGGCGGAAAGTCGGGATTCCTCCCTCAGGACAAACGTCCGTTTAACCAAAGAAGGCCTCAGCGGAAACGCAGCACAGAGCGTTCAAGAGAGGCACGCTCCTATAGGCCCGGACGGGATTTTAGGAGAAGCTGGAACTGGAATAGGCAGATATCTTTCCAAAAAATCTGGCAAGAAACAGACGCCCGGTGGGCGCGAGCCAACCAAGTCCTTTTGAGATTGGGCCCGCCCAAGCGGGTCGGGTAGGGGGCTCGCCTACGTTTCTGCCGGCACGTCTGGGTGACCTTGATCTCAGATTATTGGACCATCAAAACGGTCTCAACAGGTCACGCATGGTCCTTCACCAAAGTCCCTCCATGCAGACCAATGCAATCTTCACTGCCTCAATCAGAAGAAAAACAACAAGTTCTTCTTTCATATGTGAATGCCCTGAAAGATCAAGGAGCAGTGGTGCCCGTCCCAAAGGACGAGGAATTCCAGGGGGTATACTTCCCCCTCTTCCTAGTACAAAAGAAGAACGGCTCTTGGCGTCCAGTTATAGATCTCACTTTCCTGAACAGGTACATAAAGCACGAGAAATTCAAGATGGAATCACTCTCATCCATCCAAAAAGTCGTTCAACCAGGCGACTGGTTGATCTCAATCGATGTTAAGGACGCGTATTTTCATGTTCCCGTGGCAGAAGAATTCCACAAATACCTTTGATTTCAGGTCGAACGAGAGCACTTACAATTTATTTGTCTTCCATTCGGACTAACGACCTCTCCAAGGGTCTTTTCCAAGGTACTGTTGGTAATTGTGTCTCTTATCAGAATACAGGGTGTGCGTCTGTATCATTACCTGAACGTTCTGCTACTACTGTCCCAAGACAAGCAGCAGCTGCTGATCCACAAAGATGAAGTGATCTCTACATTGATAGAGTTCGGATGGCTCTTAAACCGACAGAAAAGTCAGCCAGAACCGACCCAACGCCTAACCTACCTAGGAGCTCAATTCGACACAGTAGAGAATACCATCTCTCTTCCGGAAGAAAAAATCCTGTTCATTCGGGTAAGAATATCTTTAGCCCTAGACTACTCTAACCTAAGGGCGTCACAGTGCCTGAAGATAATCGGCACGATGGTGGCCACGTTCCCCATGGTCAAATGGGCAATGTGGAGGCTTCGGCCTTTTCAATCAGGATTCCTTCAGCAATGGAAGACAGACGATCGCAATCAGCTGATCAGGACTACTCAGTCAATGAGGAACAGTCTTCTCTGGTGGCTTCAACACAAAAACTTGTTAACATGCCACTCCCTTGCTCCCATCCAATGGATGATTGTTTCATCCGATGCCAGCAATGCGGGCTGGGGAGCACATTGTGGGGCAGAACTGGCTCAGGGCAAATGGGATGCCCATCTCCACATTCCAGGGTCAAACGTTCTGGAATTGCGTGCGGCATGGTGCGCCCTTCAAGCCTTCTCCCACCTTCTGAAAGGGAAGTCGGTCCTACTCAAAATGGACAATACCACCGCCGTGGCATATGTGAAGAGACAAGGGGGCACTCGGAGCCCCACCCTTCTCCAAGAGGTCGAACCTATCATGACCTGGGCTCAGAGGAATCTACAAACTTAACAGCAGTCTTCATTCCAGGGGAACAGAACATTCAAGCGGACTTCCTGTCACGCAGCAACCTAGACAACAACGAATGGTCACTGCATCCACAAACCTTCAAGTGGATCCTATCGTTGGATTGCGATCCAGAAGTGGATCTGTTTGCATCCCCCTGCAATCACAAAGTAGACAGATACTACACTCGAGGTCGGTGCAGTCAAGCCTTCGGAGTAGATGCATTAACAAGCCAATGGAAATTCAACAAGGCATATGCCTTCCCTCCACCTCCGATCATGCAAAAATTCCTGCAGCGGCTCCAGTTGGAGAAAGGCGAAGTGATAACAATAGCACCATACTGGCCGAACAGGCCATGGTTTCCTCTCCTGAATCTGATGAGCTTCAGGGACCCGCTAGAGTCTCTTGGGTGTGCTTTAGGGGTAATCTCTACCCTTATGAGCTCCAGAAAGCCTAACATGAACAAAACCTACAACAGAATCTGGACCAGGTTTGTCAGCTTCATGACTTCTGCTGGAAAATCTTTCAGAAATCCTGGAGTTCAAGACGTTTTGAGTTTTCTACAATCAGGCTTGGATCTTCCTTTTGTACTCTGAGGGAACTGATTGACAAGTTTCAGCCTTATCGGCATTTTCAGGAACATCATGGGCAACTCATCCCCTGGTTCAACAATCCTTTCAGGGGGCTTCGAGAATCAGGCCTCAGAGGAAACCTAGATTCCCCAAATGGGATCTTCTGCTCGTCCTTGATGCTCTTTCAGCACTCAACAACAAGGATCTTTCTATTAAGGACTTATCAATCAAACTGGCCTTTCTAGTGGCCATTACTTCAGCCAAAAGGGTTTCAGAAATAAGCTTCCTGGGTTGTCAAGAACCCTTTTTGACTTTCTTCCCGGACCGAGTGGTCCTTATTCCCATGCTTGGGTCTAAACCAAAAGTCAAGTCAGTTTTTCATGAGAATCAGGAAATAGTCCTTCCTACTTTCAATTCTCCAGAATCAGCAGATGTTCATCCCTTGGATGTAGGTGAGACTCTGAAAGAATATTTGCGAGTCACTTCATCTTTAAGAAGCTTGAACTACCTGTTCTTGTTACACACTGGTAGCAACAAAGGAAAGAGGGCTTCCTCCAGAACAATAGCAGCCTGGATCGTCCAATCTATTCAACAGGCTTACAGGGCAAAGGGCTTAGCTCCTCCAGAGGCGTGACGGCTCATTCCACCAGAGGCATGGCAGCCTCATGGGCAGCAGCTCGACACGTGGCTCCTGAAGTGATATGCAGGGCAGCCTCGTGGTCTTCTATTCATACATTTATGTCTCATTATTGTATTGAGCCTGCTTCCCTTTCCTCTGTTAATTTTGGTCGAAAAATCCTGTCAGTTGACGGGAAAGATTAAAATATTTTTTTTGAGCAAGCATACCCTCCCGTGTGGATTGGCTAGTTATTTCCCACACGTAGTCTGCCATGGAGTCTGTCAGGAAAACGGAAAATTTATTACCAAATACTTACCGTAATTTTCCTTTCCTGATAGACTCCATGGCAGACGGAGTTCCCACCCATGAATTAAAAATATGAGAGTTGAAATTTGAGTCGGCTAGTTACGGAACACCTGTCTGTGGAGGTGAGCTCAAATTTATGGGTAAGGGGTCCTATAGCTGTGGAGAGGAGGCAGGGTTAACCCACACGTAGTCTGCCATGGAGTCTATCAGGAAAGGAAAATTACGGTAAGTATTTGGTAATAAATTTTCCGTTTTCTAAAGGAAAAAAAGTAATTTAACCCTTTCAATACAGGGCTTTTTATACCACTTCCATACCGGGCCTATTCTGGCACTTCTCTCCTACATGTACAAATCATCATTCTTTTGCTAGAAAATTACTCAGAACCCCCGAACATTATATATGTTTTTTAGCAGACACCCTAGGGAATAAAATGACGGCCATTGCAACTTTTTATCTTGCACGGTATTTGCGCAATAATTTTTCAAACGCCTTTTTTTGGGGAAAAAAATTGTTTCATGAACTAAAAAATAACAAAACAGTAAAGTTAGCCCAATTTTTTTGTAAAATATGAAAGATTATGTTACGCCGAGTAAATAGATACCTAACATGTCACGCTTTAAAATTGCGCACACTCATGGAATGGCGCCAAACTTCGGTACTTAAAAATCTCCATAGGCAACATTTTGAATTTTTTTACAGGTTACCAGGTTAGAGTTACAGAGGAGTTCTAGTGCTAAAATTTTTGCACGTGTTCTAACACACGCGGCGATACCTCACATATGTGGTTTGAGCGGCGTTTACATATGTGGGCGGGACTTGGGTGTGCGTTCGCTTCTGAGCACCAGCTATTGGGGACAGGTGCATTTTACATTTTATTTATTATGAATTTTTTTATTTTACTTCATTTTTTTTATTTTTACACTTTTTGTTAATTTTTTATTTTTTTTTGATCACTTTTATTCCTATTACAAGGAATGTAAACATCCCTTGTAATAGGAATGGTGTGTGACAGGTCCTCTTTATGGAGAGATGCGGGGTCAATAAGACCCCACATCTCTCCTCCAGGCTGGAAAGCATGAGATCAGGAAAAGTAAATCACCAATCTCATGCTTTCAGCCGCAATCGCGGCTTTGTTTACTTTTGGGTACCCGGGCGCGACGTCATCACATTGCGCCCGGGCCTCCGACGGTCATAGAGATGACTGGTGACCATCTGGTCACCAGTCATCTCTATTCTCGTCATGTGACCAGACAACGGCGCCGGAAGATTCTTTCTCCGGGCCCCCGATGACACTGGAGAGCCCGGAGAAGCACCAGATGGCGGCGGGAGTGGGGGGATGTCCCCTCCCGCTGCCTTTAAGAACGATCAAGCAGCGGAACCGCTGCTATGATCATTCTTATCGTGCGCAGAATCGCCGGCAGAAGAGAAGGATATCTGAATGATGCCTCTAGCTGCAGGCATCATTCAGATATCCCCCCACAAAGCCCAGGACGTCATATGACGCCCACCCGGAGGGAGAGAGGGTTCCTGCCGGCGTCATTTTACAATGGCCCGATATGGAAGTGGTTAAAACTGCTTGCGGCTTTAATGTAATGTCTGGTCCCGGCAATATGGATGAAAATCATTGAGAAAAATGGCATGGGTGCCCCCCCCCCCCCCCCCAGCCCATTACCAGCCCCTTTGGGTCTTGTATGGATATTAAGGGGAATCCCGCACCCAAATTAAAAAAAGGAAAGGCGTGGGGCCCCCAGGCCCTATATACTCTGAACAGCAGTATACAGGCGGTGCAAATAAGACAGGGACTGTAGGTTTGTTCTTAAAGCGGTTGTATACCCGCTGACTATTTTTTACTTTTTTTTACACATAATGAGCTTGTATGCACAGCATACAAGCTCATTATAAAATACTTACCTTAGAACGAGGCGTCGGTGTCCCTCCCGGTCCACGCTGAGGCAGCTGACATTATGCCTCGGCGTGTCTTCCGGGTATCGCGGCTCCAGCGCTGTGAGTGGCTGGAGCCGCGATTCTTCACTCCCGCGCGTGCGCGCGGGAGACTTCTTTTCGGCAAGGTCCGGCATCCGCCGGGCCTTCAGCCGAGAATCCCCTGTGCGCATGCGCCGCTGCAGTCAGCGGCGCAGTGCAAGGGAAATATCTCCTAAACCGAAAAAGGTTTAGGAGATAATTATTTTACCTACAGGTAAGCCTTAGTATAGGCTTACCTGTAGGTAAAAGTAAAAAAAAAAGACTATACAACCGCTTTAAGTAGAATCTGTTTGTAATTTGGAACAGGTACATTTTTAAAAAACATAGGGAAGGATTTTCACCCCTGAATGTTTTGCTGTCTGTGCACCTATTCAGAACATTTCACCTCACTTTTCGTCCAAAGGACAAATGTTTTTTGAAAATTTGTTTTTTTTTATTGAAACAAGGATTGGTGATAAAGCATCAGTGGAGAGGAGACACCTTTTTCCCATATTAACTCTTATGCCACGTACACACGATAGTTTTTCATGCCATTTTTTTACAGACGTTTTTCACGTCTTTTTTTACATGTTTGCTCTCAAGCCTGTCTTGCGTACACACGATCATTTTAAAAAACGTTCAAGCAAAGCGCAGTGCCGTACACCACGTACAACGGCACTATAAAGGGGAAGTTCCGTTCTAATGACGCCACCCTTTGGGACGCTTTTGCTAATTTCGTGTTACCGCGTGTTAGTAAAAGTTTGGAGAGAGACGATTCGCGCTTTTCAGTCTTCGTGCTTTGAAGATCGTTTTGTGGAGTTCAGTTTGTGCCTGTGGGTTCGTATCTGTCTTGCAGTGCTTGTAGTCAGTTCGTATCTGTTTATTCAGTGCGTTCTTGTCTGCTCGTTCCTGTTTTTCAGCTTGTTCTTCATAGGCCTTGCTGTTCTTCCGTGCGTTCTTCTAGTTCGTTCTGAGCTGCAGACAGTTATCTAGCCATGTTGCGGCTACGTTCTCGTCGTAGAGTTTGTGCTGTAGTTGGTGCCGAGGTTCATGCTGTATCCCGACTCCAGGCCATGAACAGGGTGAGGAGGAGTTCATGGACCAAGAATTGGTTGCTCCAGCGGCAACAGTTCTGTCATATGCCTTTGTTGCGGGAGATCAGGGAGAATAATCCTGAGGACTACAGGAATTTTCTCAGGATGTCTGACCCCGTATTTCAGCATCTGTTGGCTTTGGTGCCCCCCTACATTACCAGGCAGGACACCGTTATGCGTGAAGCCATCAGTGCTAAGCAGAGGCTCATTGCCACGTTGCGATACCTGGCGACTGGGAGAAGCCTGCAGGACCTAAAGTTCTCCACAGGCATATCCCCCCAGGCTCTGGGTATCATTATACCAGAGACGTGTTCTGCCATCCTTCAAGTTTTGCAGGAGGACTATATTAAGGTAAGTGTTCTTATTTCAAACATCACATTGTATGTATTTCTTTGTTTAATTTTTTTTTGGGGTTTATTAGCAGTCCCTAATTCCCATGATTCTTAGCTGCAGGGAATGTCCCCTTTCTCCACATGGTTATTTATTTTTGGGAATGTTTTTATTAGGCCTACATTTAAATTTGCCTTACCTAACCTCTCCAGCATGCTATCCTGGGGCCATACCCACCTTGCCTAGTCATTTCCATGTATTTTAATCTATGCTCCATCGTAGTGCTTTACCCTAAACGCCCCCTAAAGATTGCCTAGGAATGTAACATTTTTCAATAATTCATACAGAGTGCTACAGCCTACATTTGTGATCTCCCCAACTCATCTTCAACCCCCCCATTTTTTGGGGGGGGGTTTGTTTTTGGTTTGTTGTTGCTTACTAATAATGTTTTAATTTTTCGGTTTCTCCCAATGTTGGCCATGAATGGTTTTCTTAAATCTGCTTTCAATGTTTCTGTCTCAAAGTATTATTTTTTTTAAATTTAATTCCACAGTTCCCTTCTACGCCACATGAATGGCAGAATGTGGCATCTGAGTTTGCCCAACGATGGAACTTTCCGAACTGTGGAGGGGCCATCGACGGCAAACATGTTCGGGTCGTCCCACCACCCCATTCGTAATCCTTTTATTATAACTATAAGGGGTTCCACAGCATCGTCATGATGGCAGTGGTGTCGGCCACCTACGAATTCCTCTATGTGGACGTTGGCAAGAATGGCAGGATGTCTGATGGAGGAGTCTTTGCACAGACGGAGTTTGGGGAACAGCTCCTTTTGGATCAGCTGGCCTTGCCACCAGCGGAGCAGAATGTGGAGGAACTCCCATTTGTCTTTGTGGCGGATGAGGCGTTTGGCCTGGGTCCCCATTTGATGAGGCCATTCCCGCAACGCACCCTCACCCCTGAGAGGAGGGTGTTCAACTATCGGCTGGCCAGAGCAAGAAGGGTGGTGGAAAATGCCTTTGGCATCATGGCCAGCCAATTCCGCCTGTTCCTCACCTCCATCCACCTTGCCCCTTACAAATGGAACCATGTTGTAATGGCTTGTTGTGTGCTCTATAATTATCTCAGGGTGCATTCAAGCAATTATCTGACTTTGACTGGGCCCGAGGCCTCATTATTTGAAGCGGAAAATCTTGTGGCCCTGGAAGCTGGCCGTCCAGGCTTGGCCCCCCAAACCGGACTTGAGGTCCGTCAACAATATGTCGATTATTTTGTGGGTAGGGAGGCCATTGATATGCCTGATGAATTTTAACCTTATTATTTTTAAAAATAAAACCTTTTTTCATTTAATATTCTTTTAGGTTTCTCGTCGGTTTACCTAATGCACTTGTATTGCCATGTGTATTTTGCATTCTTAATTAGCCTTCATTATCAGTGTAAACACAAAACATTGTTTAGTTCACTTTGCACAACATTTACATAATGAAGCCACAAATTCTGGTTAAGAAAATACCTTTTTTAATTATTTTTGAGGAAACTTCCTTTGAAGTGTAGATGTTATTAAAATATTTTTGGGGTTAAAACGCATGAACAGCCATGCCTAAAAAAAATAACAAATAAAAAAACGTGAAAATGTAAACATGTACTATTCATTATCAAGCTTAAAACAAAAACAAACCTGCCAAAACACAGCAAGTTCAACGTTCTTTTGTGTTCAAACATTATACACGCCCAAGCACAGCCATTATTTTTTGTAGCTTTTCCTCAACCCGCTTGGTATTTTGCCTGATCTCTATCAAGTCTCCCTTTATTTTTTCAAGGTCACGACAGCAGACCATGAGGTATTGGATCAGGATCTGGGCACTGTGATGTGTAAACTTTTCGGGGTCTCCGGCCAGAACTGCACCTAAACAAAAACAAATCATGTAGTATAGAATATGTAGGCCTACATCTATTAACCTGCATCTGTCTGGTTTGACACTGACCTCTTGTGGTGCCACTTTCCACTTCCACAACTTCACGTTCCTCTCCATCATGTGGTTCTGGGGGTATTGTTGAAGGTGTTGGATTTATAGGCTCATCTAACGTAGCTTTTTGAAGCCCTATGGAGATTGCAATAAAAGGTAGAGTTTCATTAGTAACTAATAATTTTTGGGCCACAAAGAAGTGTGGTCCATATTTAAATGTACCCTCAGTGACAACCGGAACACATGATTGGATACATTGCCAAAACCAGAGCATATACTTTTTGAAACAAAGTTTGACACATTGTAACACCCCAAAGTATATACACAGGATCACCTGTGTGTGACACCCTAAAAATTTTGGGGTTTTGTCCCACACTTGTACTACTGCGTTCAGATGTTTAAGCAGCTGCTCAGCATTCTCTCCCTTAATATTACAATGCCTACCCTTTTTCCCCCCAAAAAATGTCACTTGGATTCTAAATATAAAGCAAATTGTTTACCAAATTTGCTCCCCAAAACAAAAAAAACAATTGTGTGTTCACACTGGATGATCCAAAAACATCGTTTTAGGAACTGGACGGAGAAAGAGGTTTACTACGTCCGTTTAGTGTGCAGACGAACATGAAAGTTCGTATCTTTCACTGTACTATATCAAAGTCTAAATATACACGACTTAATACAAGTAATAATATTTAGCAGGGAAAATGAAGAAAAAGTACTTACTTTTCCTATAACTTTCTTGATTCTTTTGTATTGGTCGGGCTCCCGCAACTTCAGATCAGACCATCGTTTTCTGAGCTGTTCCTTCGTTCTGCACACCCCAAATTTTTGGTGAAGAGTTTTGACCACTTTGCCCATAATTTTTGTCTTGACAAGATTAGGTCTTTTATACGGCCCATCCTTGGCATCATAATCCTCCCTCCTCAAAATGGCCACCATCTCCACCATTTCCTCGAATGACATGTTGGATGCCTTATATCTCCTGGATCGGGATTTGGGCTCCTCTGGAATTTCCTCCTCTGTAGAGGTAATCTCAGCCACCTGTGTCTCCGCCATGTTGTTAAGCACTACGACGAGCGAGAAGGGGCGGGGAAAGTACAATCTCGAACGTCTGGGCGGGGAAAGCGTGCAGAGTTTCACGCATGTGCAGTGTATATCAAGTGAAGATCCAAGTGTGGAAAATACGTTCATTTGGCGGGAGAGGGAGTTAGCAACGAACGTGTTGACCAAGGTACATACGTTTTTAAGGATTTGGGTTTCATCAGAGGAGGAGATTTTGGGCTTGAAAATCTGTCAAAAATGCTGATTTGATGAATGTTGCCTGAAACATATGTATTTTCTTGTTGCTTGATTTTACAGAGCGAATGAATAGTTTAAAAAACCCAGAGTTTATGGGGGAGTTCATTGATAAATGGAAAGACCTCCCTATCCTTTGGCAGAAAAAAGCGGTGGAAATAAAAATAAAGTGGCCAGGACAGCAGCACTGCATTTGTGCAAACACAGACACCCACAACAACTCTCCAAGATGTGAAAACCAAAATTGCTACCATCAGGGGGACATACAGGACTCAGAGGAATATGGTCCTGAAGTCCCAGAGGTCAGGTGCTGCAGCAGATAAGGTTTATAAACCCAGTCTGTGGTACTACAGCAAGTTATCTTTCCTGGATGACCAGCTGGAAGTGCGGGAATCTCTGTCCACCCTTCCCCCCAGAGGTCAATCCAGCCTTCCTTGTAGCCAGCCCTCCAGCCTTCCTTGCAGCCAGCCCTCCAGCCTTCCTAGCAACCCTGCTCTGGCTTCCCCTGAGGATCAAGATGAGGTCCTTGAGGAGGCAGATTTGGATTAATGGAGCCAGGTAAAGTATTGATATCTCCATTTATATGTTACAAAAGTGATGATTTAAAATTGTTGTTAGTATTGTTAGGTATTTAATGTTAAAAAAAAAGAGGATTTAAAGAGCAAGATACAGTAGTGGTCAAATTTGATGGGGACAAGGCAACAATATCAGGAGGCGGAATCTATGTAAAATTAATACCTTTTGACATTCAATTAAAAAATGTCTGGAGGTGAACAATGTGTGTGATTGATGGTGGCAAAAAATAAAGAATGTCCCTTTCTTTTTTTACAGCCAGAGCTGAGCCAGGAAGAGGGTGATGTTGGGGACCAGAAGGAGGCAGGGCCCAGTGGCACACAGGAGGAGGCTGGGCCCAGCACAAGAGCCCAGATGCCTCCCCTGATAATGAAACAACGAGGGCCAAGGAGAGCTAGGCAGGTGGAGGAGGAAACAAGAGCCTTTCTAAAAGAGGCTACTGTGGCCCTCAGAGAGGCACCCTCTGCTGAGGAGGGCTTTGCCGCAGTCCTGGCCCATAAGTTAGGCCAAATGGACTTGCGGCAAAAGCTCTATAGTGAGAACCTTCTGCTGAAGGTGATTAACAAGGGGTTGCTCGGTGAACTGACCAAGTTCACCGACATCTCTGAGGTTGTCCCTACTCCTCCACCTCCTCCTCCTCCTCCTACTACTCCTCTTGCCACCTCCTCTCCTCCTGATCCCCAGCCTCCGAGGAAGCAACCAACAAACGCTGCAGGGAAGGCTGCAGGGAAGGCTGCAGAGAAGGCTGGAGAGAAGGCTGGAGAGAAGGCTACAAGGAAGAGAAAAAAATAATGCCTGCTGTAGTACTACAGACTGGGGACATATATGACTTATCTGCTGCTGTTCCTGACCTCTGGGAGTTCAAGCCAAGATTCGGCTCCTTTTTTTTTATGGTTTTGACATCTTGGATGGTTGTTGTGGGGTCCAAAGGATGCACAAATGCAAGCAGGCTCTCCAGTGCTGCCTTCACCTTTAATTTGTAATGTACCTAAATAAAGGGTTCCAAAGGATGCACAAATGCAAGCAGGCTCTCCAGTGCTGCCTTCACCTTTAATTTGTAATGTACCTAAATAAAGGATTCTTTTTTTGGCTTCAAATACTTGACTATGTGATTTGTATTTCAAAAGAGACTTTGCTAGGGAGTAGGCAGGGACATTTCAAATAATATTATTGTTATTAACAAAGGACACAAACCTCCTTGAGGCAAAATGAGACAAATTTTGAAGGTTGGTGTGGTAACTTTACACACCAATAATTTAAGCAAAATCACCAAAAAAAAAAAAAAAAAAGCCTACATATATCAAAGAAGCCCATCAAAAATAATAAAGCTAACTTAATTACTAAAATAAAAACTAAAAAAAAAAAATATATAATTATTGTGAACTTTACATTTAGTTATGAATTTATGAGGGAGATGTGGCTTCAAAAGAATATTTTACAATCATTAGATCAATTAGGAATTACTTAAGAACCTAGTTTGGCATAACTCTCAAATGTCATTAGCAAAAGAAGGTAATTATTTAAGCATTATCAAAAGAAGAACGGAATGCGCAGCATTAAAACGATGCTATTAATTCCACTGTGACGAATGTGCCATCTCCATTTCCAACGCTAGTTTTACCAGAACGAGCGCTCCCGTCTCATACTTGATTCTGAGCATACGCGTTTTTTTTCACGTCGTTAAAGCATACACACTATCGTTTTTCACGTCGTTAAAAAAAACGACGTGAAAAAATAGAGCATGTTCGAAATTTTTAATGGCCGTTTTTCACGTCGTTAAAAATGCTCTGGAGCATACACGCGATCGTTTTTAATGGCCATTTTAAAAAATGGCATTTTTAACGGCATGAAAAACGATCGTGTGTATGGGGCATTACAGGAGAGAATTTCCCTTCCTAGGGGTAGATTTCCTCTCACTTCCTGTTGTCTCCTTCCGTTTGCAAGTAGGAGTCGTTTGTAAGTTGGATGTTTGAAAGTAGGGGCCTGCCGTATATACTCTGCAGAAATTTGGCCCTTAGGTGTTGGTGTTGCCACAACACTGTAAGCCCTCACAGTTACTCTTGGTGGGCGCTGGAACGCCCTGCTGTGAACTATTATATCAGGAATTGTAATTACATGCCATTGTTGAACAGTGGTAGGAAAAATTGGGCCTTTGGTGGTGGTGCTGGTGCCACAACACTGTCCTCACAGTTACTCTTGGTAGGCGCAGGAATGGGCCCAGCTGTGAAATATTAGATCAAAAATTGTAATTACATGCCCCTGTTGAACCGGGGAAGAAAAATTGGGCCTTTGGTGGTGGTGGTGGTGTTGCCACAACACTGTAAGCCCTCACAGTTACTCTTGGTGGGCGCAAGAATGGGCCCTGCTGTGAATTATTAGATCAAGAATTGTAATTACATGGCCCTGTTGAACAGGGGCATAAAAATTGTGCCTTAGGCACTGGTGCCACAACACTGCAACCCCTCATAGATACTCTAGTTGGAGTGCAGGAATGAGCCCTGCTGCAAAGTATTGCATCAAAAATTGTAATTACACGCTCCTGTTAAAAGGTGGCAGAAAAATTGGGCCTTAGGCACTGGTGCTGGTGCCACAACACTGCAACCCCTCACAGATACTCTAGTTGGAGCGCAGGAATGAGCCCTGCTGCAAAGTATTGCATTAAAAAATGTAATTACATGCCCCTGTTAAACAGGGGCTAAAAAATTGGGCCTTAGTCACTCGTGGCAGTGCCCAGAAACAAAAATGTTCTTACATGCTATCAGCATAATCATTGAGGAGGAAAAGGATAGTCACTCAGCATAACAGGATAGTCACTCTGCATCAGCATGGGCAGTCTTGAAGGGATCTGACATTTCAATGCAAATTATTCTGTTACATCAGCATCAGGTGCTTCGTAGCTGGGGGTGATCCAAGACTGATTTATTTTTATAAAGGTCAGTCGATCGACCGAGTCGGTGGACAGGTGCACCCTGTGATCGGTTACAAAGCCTCCATCAGCACTGAATGTGCGTTCCAAAAGAACGCTGGATGCAGGACAGGCCAGTAGCTCAATTGCATACTGTGCAAGCTCTGACCAGTGATCCATCCTCAAGACCCAGTAACCCAGAGGATTTTCGGTGGGAAACGTGTCCAAGTCTGATCTTGCCTCTAGGTATTCCTGCACCATGTAAACCAGACGCTGGCGATGGTTGCTGGAACCGATCATACCTTGGGTCAGACGGCCACCTTCTCCACCGCTCCTTCTTTGACTGACCAAAGCCTCAGCAACACGTTGTCCAGGACCAGGAATTTGTAACCTCCCAGTCTCTGGGAACGCGTTGCACAGACCTTTCTGCAAGGCCTCCCGAAGATGCTTCATCCTTTGCTCCCTCTGCAATGGCAAGATAAGGTCCGCAACCTTACCCTTGTAACGTGGATCAAGGAGGGTTGCAAGCCAGTAATGATCCCTCTCCTTGAAAGCATGAATACGAGGATCCTTGCGCAGGCTTTGCAGGATCAGGGAGGCCATGCAGCGTAGGTTTGCTGAGACATTCGATCCAGAGTCCTCTGGGTCACTCAGGACGTCATGATCCGCAGCCACCTCCTCCCAGCCACGTACAAGTCCATGGGTGTCTTGGGACTGTAATTGATCCCTTGAAGACTGCTGCTGATGCTGAGTGCTAGGCTCCACCTCCGTGCTGACACAATCCTCCTCCTCCTCCTCTTCCTGTGTGATAGGCGGTCCAGCAGGAACACTGTCTGGATAAAGGGGGCCTTGAGAGGTAAGGAAGTCCTCCTCTTCCTCCCTCTGTTCTGCCTCAAGTGCCTTGTCCATTATTCCACGCAGCGTGTGCTCCAACAGGTGAACAAGAGGGACAGTGTCACTGATGCATGCATTGTCACTGCTCACCATCCTCGTGGCCTCCTCAAATGGTGCCAGGACAGTGCATGCATCCCTGATCATGGCCCACTGGCGTGGGGAAAAAATCCAAGCTCCCCTGACCCTGTCCTGGTGCCATATTGCAACAGATACTCATTGATGGCCCTCTGCTGCATGTGCAGCCGCTGCAGCATGGCTAACGTAGAGTTCCACCTGGTGGGCATGTCACAGATTAGGCGGTTCTTGGGCAGGTAGTATTTCTTTTGCAGGTCAGCCAGCCAAGCACTGGCATTATATGACCGGCGGAAATGCCCATAGAGTTTCCTGGCCTGCTTCAGGACCTCCTGTAAGCACGGGTACCTGCCCAAGAACCGCTGCACCACCAAGTTAAGGACGTGAGCCAAACAGGGCACATGGGTCAGTTGTCCCTGTCGGAGGGCGGAGAGGAGGTTGGTGACATTGTCGCAAACCAATATTCCTGGCTTAAACTGGCGTGGCATCAACCACCTCTGAGCCTGCCCCTGCAGAGCTGACAGAATCTCTGCCCCTGTGTGGCTCCTGTCCCCCAAGCACACCAGCTCAAGCACTGCATGGCATCTTTTTGCCTGATTACTTGCGTAGCCCCTTGAACGCCTACGGAGCACTGCTGGTTCCGAGGACAAACACTGCAACCCTTCACAGATACAGTACTTGGAGCGCAGCAATGAGCCCTGTTGCAAAGTATTGCATCAAAAATTGTAATTACACACCCCTGTTAAACAGGGGCTGAAAAATTGGGCCTTAGGCACTGGTGCCACAACACTGCAACCCCTCACAGATACAGTACTTGGAGCGCAGCAATGAGCCATGTTGCAAAGTATTGCATCAAAAATTGTAATTACTAGAGTTGAGCGGACACCTGGATGTTCAGGTTCGATGGGTTCGGCCGAACTTCGCAAAAAAGTTTGAGTTCGGGACCCGAACTTGACCCCGAACCCGAACCCCATTGAAGTCAATGGGGACCCAAACTTTTGAGGACTAAAATGGCTCTAAAAAAGTAATGGAAAGGGCTAGAGGGCTGCAAATGGCAGCAAAATGATGTTAAGAACTAGGGATGAGCTTCGAGTTTGAGTCGAACTCATGTTCGACTCGAACATTGCCTGTTCGCCCGTTCGCCGAACAGCGAACAAATTGGGGTGTTCGCGGCAAATTCGAAAAATCTATGGGAGAAATCTAAAGTGCTAATTATAAAGGCTTATGTCCCGCGGCGATCCCGATGTCCAGCGCTGTCCTTCATTGGTTGTGCCTGAGCGGACCTGATGGGGAACTCCCTCTCAGTAATTTAAATGTATAGACCCGCCCCTTCTAAAGTTCCCCATCAGGTCCGCTCAGCGGACCAGATGCGGAACATGAGAAGGGGCGGGTCTATACATGTATAACCAAAGTGAGAGAAGTTCCCCATCAGGTCCGCCCCCTCGGTATGTCGGACCCGCCTACGTCATTGGCTTGAGCGGGGAACTTCCTTCACTGTGTAATTTAAATTTACATAGTGAAGGAAGTTCCCCGCTCAAGCCAATGACGTAGGCGGGTCCGACATACCGAGGGGGCGGACCTGATGGGGAACTGCTCTCACTTTGGTAATACATGTATAGACCCGCCCCTTCTCATGTTCCGCATCTGGTCCGCTGAGCGGACCTGATGGGGAACTTTAGAAGGGGCGGGTCTATACATTTAAAATACTGAGAGGGAGTTCCCCATCAGGTCCGCTCAGGCACAACCAATGAAGGACAGCGCTGGACATCGGGATCGCCGCGGGACACTGGATTTCACCGCTGGAATGTTTTTTTTTTTTTTAATAAAGGACTTTTTCAAGGTGTTTGTGTGTTTTTTTTAAACATTTTTTTACGCTTTCTTCGTGAAATGGTAGGGGTACAATGTACCCCTTACCAATTCACATAGGGGGGGCGGGATCTGGGGGTCCCCTTTGTTAAAGGGGTCTTCCAGATTCCGATAAGCCCCCCGCCCGCAGACCCCCACAACCACCGGGCAAGGGTTGTGGGGATGAGGCCCTTGTCCCCATCAACATGGGGACATCCTCCCCATGTTGAGGGCATGCGGCTTGGTACGGTTCAGGAGGGAGGGGGGGCCGCTCTCTCGTCCCCCCCTTTTCCCCTGCGGCCGGCCAGGTTGCGTGCTCAGATAAGGGGTCTGGTATGGATTTTTAGGGGGACTCCACGCCATTTTTTTTTTTATTTGGGGTGGAGTTCCCCTTAAAATCCATGCCAGATCTGAAGGGCCTGGAATGGATATTTGGAGGAACCCCACGTCTATTTTTTTTTTAATTTGCGGCGGGGTTCCCCTTAATATCCATTCCAGACCTGAAGGGCCTGGTAATTGAATTCTGGGGAACCCCCACGCTTTGTTTTGTTTTTTATCAATGACTTTTGTATGTATTGCCGGGAGCCGACAATTCATTAATAGCCGCGAGTGAGTTTTAAATGCATTTTTTTCTTTCAAAAATGACATTTTTTGCAGGGACAATTCTAAGCACGGGAAACATGCGCCACTTTACATGCATATCATACACACCCCCCAGGTACGAAATTTAAAGGAATATTTCACTTTTATTGTTTCATTTTAAGCATTATTAAAATCACTGCTCCCGAAAAAACGGCCGTTTTTAAAACTTCTTTTTGCATTGATACATGTCCCCTGGGGCAGGACCCGGGTCCCCAAACACTTTTTAGGACAATAACTTGCATATTAGCCTTTATAATTAACACTTTAGATTTCGAACGTTCGAGTCCATTGTATTTAATAGGGTTCTAAAGTTTACACAAACTTTTTGTCTGTTCGCAGGTTCTGGTGCGAACCGAACAGGGGGGTGTTCGGCTCATCCCTGTTAAGAACATGGCAAGTGCTGCAAACAAATGTGGATAGGGAAATAACTTAAAAAAACATAAAATACATAAAAATAAAAATTAATAATCTTGACCTAGGAGGACGAGGTCCATATGGAGTAGGAGGTTGAGGTGGCGGTGGATGTGGCCGTGTAGGTGGAAGCGGCGGTGGAGGAGGACGAGGGGTACACCCCAAAAGAGTGAGAAAGATCAAAAATACAACAATGGCTGGGTAAGGCCAGTATACATGTCTATTCTGCACAAGGTACGGACAAGTCCTGTGGGATCCATGCCTGGTTCATTTTAATGAACGTGAGCTTGTCCACATTGGCTCTGGACAGGCGGCTGCGCTTGTCTGTGATAACGCCCCCTGCCGTGCTAAATACACGTTCAGATAATACACTGGCTGCAGGGCAGGCCAGCACCTCCAAGGCGTAAAGGGCAAGCTCAGGCCATGTGCCCAATTTGGAGACCCAGAAGTTGAAGGGAGCAGACCCATCATTCAGTACATGTAGGCGTGTGCACACATACTGCTCTACCACGTTGGTGAAATGCTGCCTCCTGCTAAGACGTTCCATATCAGCTGGTGGTGCTGGTTGTTGTGGCGTGCTGACAAAGCTTTTCCACATTTCGGCCATCCTAACCCTGCCTTTTGAGGTGCTGGCGGTGCCCCGGCTGCGTTGGTGACCTCTTCCTCCTCCTCTGCCTTCGCCTTGTGCTTCCACTGTGCCCCCGCTGTCAGATGGGAATGCCACCAGCAGCGTGTCTACCAGCGTGCGCTTGTACTCGTGCATCTTACGATCACGCTCCAGTGAGGGAATTAAGGACGGTACATTGTCCTTGTAATGGGGATCCAGTAGCGTGGCTACCCAGTAATCAGCACCAGTTAGAATGTGGGCAACTCGGCGGTCATTGTGGAGACACTGTGTCCTCTGTATCCCCCCAGCCACGCACCAGTGATGGCCATGAGCTGGTCTGGGTGCCACCCTGCTATGAACATGGTTCCTCCTCCTCCTCATCCTCCACCTCGTCATCCTCCAGAACTGTGCCCTTGCTGGACAATTGTGTACCTGGCGTTTGTTGGTGCAGGAACCCACCCTCGGAGCCACTTGTGAATGACTGCCCTGAAAGCCTTGGAAATGATCCCTCTTCCTCCTCCTTCTCCTCCTGTGCCACATCCTCTTCCATCATCGCCCGAAGCATTTTTTCAAGGAGGCATAGAACTGGGATAGTAACGCTGAGATTGGCGTCATCGGCACTGGCCATGTTGGTGGAGTACTCTAAACAGCGCAACAAGGCACACAGGTCTCGCATGGAGGCCAGTTATTGCTGGTGAAGTGGTGCTTTTCCGCAGAGCGACTCACGCGTGCGTGCTGCAGCTGAAACTCCACTATCGCCTGCTGCTGCTCGCACAGTCTGGCCAGTATGTGCAAGGTGGAGTTCCACCTTGTGGGCACGTCACATATGAGGAGGTGAGCGGGAAGGCCGAAGTTACGCTGCAGCGCTGACAGGCGAGCAGCAGCAGGGTGAGAACACCGAAAGTGCGCACAGACGGCCCGCAATTTTTAAGGAACCTCTGCACCACCAAATTCAGCACATGCGCCAGGCAAGGGATGTGCGTCAAACCGGTTAGGCCCAGAGCTGCTACGAGATTTCGCCCATTATCGCACACCACCAGGCCGGGCTTGAGGCTCACTGCCACCAACCACTCATCGGTCTGTTGTTCCATGTCCCTCCACAACTCCTGCGCGGTGTGGGGTTTTTCCCCCAAACAGGAACGTTTTAAAACTGCCTGCTTTCGTTTACCCCTGGCTGTGCTAAAGTTGGTGGTGAAGGTGTTACACTGACCGGATGAGGAGGCGGTAGAGGCTGAGGAAGCGGAGTAGGAGGAGTTAGCAACAGGAGGCAAACTGAAGCGCCCTGCAATCCTCGGTGGTGGAAGGACATGCGCCAAACTGCTATCCGCCTCAGGCCCAGCCGCCACTGCATTTACCCAGTGTGCTGTTAGGGAGATATAACGTCCCTGACCGTGCTTACTGGTCCACGTATCCGTAGTTAGGTGGACCTTGCCACAGATGGCGTTGCGCAGTGCACACCTGATTTTTTTCCCCTTCTTGGTTGTGCAGGGAAGGGATGGCTCGCCTGGAAATGTAGTGGCGGCTGGGCACGATGTACTGTGGGACAGCCAATGCCATCAGGCTTTTAAAACTCTGCGTCACCACCAGACGGAATGACAGAATTTCAAAGGCCAGGAATTTTGAAATGCTGGCATTTAGGGCCAGGGATCGTGGGTGGGTAGGGGGGTACTTCCTCTTCCGCTCCAGTGTATGGGAGATAGAGAGCTGAACGCTTCCATGGGACATTGTGGAGATGGTTGGTGATTCAGGTGGTAGTGTTGCTGGCAGATCCTCTGTTTGCGGGGTGGCAGGTGCCACTGTCACTACAGAGGTGGATGAAGAGGCAGAGACTGCAGCAGAAGAGGAAGCCGGAGGAGCCAGAGACCTTTCTTGGTTTTTGAGGTGTCTACTCCACTGCAGCTCATGCTTTGCACTTAGATGCCTGGTCATGCAGGTTGTGCTCAGGTTGAGAACGTTTATGCCTCGCTTCAGGCTCTGATTGCACAGCATGCAAACCACTCGTGTCTTGTCATCAGCACATTGTCTGAAGAACTGCCACGCTAGGGAACTCCTTGGACCTGGCTTTGGTGTGCTCGGTCCCTTGCTGCATTGGGCAATAGCAGGCGTACTGTCTAGGGGACGGACGCTCCGCTTTTGCACCCTGCTCCCTCTTCTGCTGTGCTGGTGGCTCTGTGCGACCACCGCCTCTTCCTCCGAACTACACAGGTCACCTGCATGACATTGATTCCATGTGGGGTCGAGGACCTCATCGTCCTGCACATCATCTTCCACCTAGTCTTCACCCCTGCTCTACTTGTCGGTCTGCACCTTTGCAAAAGCAGCAGTAGTTGGCACCTGTGTTTATTCATCATCCGAGACGTGCTGCGATGGTCCTCCCATGTACTCATCTTGAAACATAAGTGGTTGGGCATCGGTGCACTCAATCTCTTCCACTTCTGGGGCAGGGCTAGGTGGATGGCCCTGGGAAACCCTGCTAACAGAGTCATCAAAAAGCAGAAGAGACTGCTGCATGACTTGGGGCTCAGACTGCTTGGCTGATTTGCAAGGGGGTGAGGGGAAAGACTGATGGACATTGGCTGCAGGGGCCAACTCTGATCTTTCAGCAGGAGACTGGGTGAGAGACAATGTGAAGGAGCTGGAGGCACTGTCAGCAACCCAATCTACTATCCCCTGTACTTGTCCTGGCCTCAACATTCGTAGAGCCGCATTAGGCCTGACCAAATACCGCTGCAGGCTCTGTGGCCTACTCGCACCTGAGGAAGGTGTTTCACTTGTGCGTGTAGCTAGCACAGATCGACCACGTCCTCTCCCTGCAACAGGAGCTCCACCAGCAGCACCACGACCGGGGCCACGTCCCTTATTTGACGTTCTCCTCATATTTCTCAAATTTAGGATCTTGCCCTAAATGGGTATTTTTTGAATAGCAGAATAGAACAACAGTATCTAAAGGGTGTATCTCACATGTACAGATACAGAGTAGGCCGCAATTTAAGATTTTTCACCTAAATGTGTTTTTTTGAATAGAAAAATAGAGCAACAGTATCTAAAGTGTGTATCTCACACGTACAGATATGCAGGAAACTGCAAATTATTATTTTTTGCCCTAAATGTGTTTTTTTTTTGAATACCAGAATAGAGCAACAGTATCTAAAGGGTGTACCTCACACGTACAGATACAGACTAGGCCGCAATTTAAGATTTTTCCCCTAAATGTTTTTTTTTTTGAATAGCAGAATAGAGCAACAGTATCTAAAGGGTGTATCTCACAGGTACAGATATGCATAAAACGCACCAAAAAAATTATTTTTTACCTACATTTTTTTTTTTTTTGAATAGCAGAACAGAAGAACAGTATCTAAAGTGTGTATCTCACACGTACAGATATGCAGAAAACGTTGGCAAAAATTTTTTTTTGCCCTAAATTATTATTTTTTGAATAGCAGAATAAAACAACAGTATCTAAAGTGTGTTTCTCACACGTACAGATATGCAGGAAACACTGCAAAATATATTTTTTTGCCCTAAATGTGTTTTTTTTGAATACCAGAATAGAGCAACAGTATCTAAAGGGCGTACCTCACACGTACAGATACAGACTAGGCTGCAATTTAAGATTTTTCCCCTAAATGTGTTTTTTTTTTAATAGCAGAATAGAGCAACAGTATCTAAAGGGTTTATCTCATAGGTACAGATATGCATAAAACGCAGCAAAAAAAATAGGAGAACAGTATCTAAAGTGTGTATCTCACTAAATACAGATATGCAGGAAACGCAGCAAAATATCATTTTTTTTGCCCTAAATGGGTGTTTTTAGAACAGCAGAATAGCCCAACAGTATCTAAAGGGTGTATCTCACAGTAACATATGCAGTGCTGGCGCACTGAGCTTGCATAAAATGCCCGCCGACGCCAACCTAACTAACAGACGGATAAAAGTTATCTTTTCTCTGGCACTGGGCTCAGGGCAGGGTAAAAAGATTGTGCACTGCACCCACACAAAATCAAGGTAGATCGCTGAGTAATTAGATTTTTAAATCAGGACTCCTATCTAATTCTCTCCCTCAAAGCAGCAACAGCAACCTTTACCTACACTATCTAAAGCGTGACGTGCTGTGCTATGTGCCTCTAGCTTATATAGAGGCTGGGTCACATGCTGCACTGGCCAATCACAGCCATGCCATTAGTAGGCATGGCTGTGATGGCTTCTAAGGGCACACAAGTTAAACAAATGTTGATTGGCTGCCCTGCAGCTTTTTAAAATGCGCCATTACATTGCCGAACACCGAACTCGAACCCGAACATACAGTAAATTGTTCGGGTTCGGGTCCGGGTACCAAAAACCCAAAAGTCCGGTACGAACCCGAACTTTACAGTTCGGGTTCGCTCAACCCTAGTGTAGCGGCCTCACCCCATCTCTTTGGTCTAGGGGTATGTCACACGACAGGGTGAGATGCGCTACGGCCCATGTCCTCCCCATAGCTGTGGGTGAGGTGAAGGCCAGCACCAGATATTTCCTCGGGCCTATGTGCTTCTGTAAAGGAGTAAGTCCTGTTGTGCCAACACTTCCCTTTGCTCCCATTAACCAAAGTTCCACACACCGATCACAGTCCAACTCTTGTTTATTGCATATCTCACAATAAACAGTGCTTCAGTAGCCAACTGGTTGCGACTTGTTAACATTTGGATCAGGGGATGAGCAGACTGAGGCACTATCCTAATTCTCAGCTAAACCACTGCGATCTCACCAGCGGTTACTATAGCCATAGCTTGAAAGGACTTAGAGCTTGAGAGTCTCTACCAGCGACTCAAGAGAACATAAATAGGAGTACCTTCGATGCGTTGCGGCCCCTATCAGGGGAAGATGTCCCTCCAAGGGAGTTACCAGAGGCCCATCCGTCACTGGGTTGATGCTGCTCCAGACTCTCCGAATGGGTAACCTCCCCGGCCTCCTTTACCTCAGACATGGGCCCCATCCACTTCAGGGACCCTCGGACTTCTCCACCCTCGCGGGACCCAGTCGAAGTCACTGGGCCCCAGGCCTCCTGGTTTAGTACCTCACCCCAGGCTGAAGGTGCCTGGGATGGACTCCAACTCCATTCCGGTCAGGCCTAGGACACCTAAACCGGAATCCGGAACCGCCCGCACCCAGGCCTAAGGTGCCTGGGCGCGTGATGATCAACCTCCAGAAGAGCAAGACCCCGTGACCAGGGCATCTCCCCCCTTTTATATCCTCCCATCGACACCGCGGCAGGTTCCCCGCCCTTGCCGTACCATCTCCGAGAAGGGACAAAAAGGGACAGCACTATGGCAGTGAATCTACCTTGAGCCTGCGGGCATTCACCACCCACTGGCCAAGGATATTATTACACCGCCCAATCCTCCACGAATACAAATAGTCATTACTCCATACCTACACACCTGAACTTCCACCCAGGTGTACCCCACCTAAATTTAAAGACCCCGCTACACACCCCCCTGTGATTTGACGCTGGTCCCCAGCGTCTGGTGCGAACCCATGTCTCCCAAAGGTGGAGACATAAGTCTGACCCCAGAGGCATCCCTAAAAATTTGAACCTCAACCATACCAAGACCTGCTCAAAGGGAAGGGGAACATAAAATAATAAACTTATTTTCTTTTAAAACCCTTTAAATATGTACACATATACAATCCCTCCCTTTACTGTCTAAGAACCACCCCATAGTCAGCATTCTTGACAGACGAATCTCCTGCAGAGGGAAAGAAAAAAAAACAACACGCAAGGAAAACAACATCCTGACATTCTGTGTTAACTTGGAATGAATGGGTCTATCAGCCGAGAGACCCACTCGCTCCAATAAGTAAAATGATGCAAATGTACAAGCAACAGCTGTTGCGCAACACCGCCACCTGGTGACGATGCCACGGTGATGACACTTGGTGAAATCTTCAATCTTCCTGCTTTCCTACTCTGATTCTACCCCCAAAGTCTCTGTCTTTGAACTGTAAAGAAGAGAGAACAAACAAACAGCTCTCATTCCTCCAAAGAGTAGAAAAAAACAAAAACCCAAATAAAAAACTAGGGTACAGTTCGATGCTTCGGCAAGAATACCTCCGGAAACTTTTTACAAGAAACAAGTGAGTCTCTTCTCACAAATAGAACCTCGGGTCAGGCAAAAACAAAGGCTTCAGATGCTTATCGAAAACCTCAATTGAATAGTCTGCGTCCTCTCCATCTTTCCTGCAGATGCGCACCTTGTCTGCGTGGATATGGCGAGCCCCACATCCAGTCCGCTCTGCAGTCTCTGAACTTTTTCGACACTGGTGGCGAACAGGACAAGTATCGCCGGGCATGAGGCACTTTGAGCTTCTCCCAAACGAACTCATCATACCATCGCTGTCGCAGAACCTCAACCTCAAACAACAAGTCTCTGGGCAAGTACGGATATTCCCACCCATACTCATGAGCGACTCTCTGGGAAAAGAGTCATTGCAATCGAGCTAGAGGAGGCATTGTGGCCCGCTCACCTTCTCCTGGTTGAACGATGGCCTCCGGGTGCCGAGGTACTTTCACTACCTCTAATGGCTTCTCTTTTGGTGCCCGTAGTGATGCTCGCTGTTTCCCCGCCAACAAAACGGGTGATACTGTGGACTGTGGAAGAGCAACCAGAGGACTAGGCTTCCTCGTAGACTCCGGGGCTTCCGCCCGGGGCGTGCTGTCTCCTATGGACATGGGCGAATCCTGGGGTGCACGTAGCATAGGCAATGGGCGTTTGTCCCAGCCCTTTTGGTGAAACAGTTCATCAATCTCACCGTCATCTCCACAATCCGACAGTGACTCTAGGTCGGAGGTGTCATACATCTCCGCGGGAAGGTAGTCTCTGGTAGACGTGGTACTACCCTCCCTAGCGTGCTCCACCGACTGTGAATCCCGAACACCTCCAACCACCACCACAGTCCCAGCCCCTGGCTCACCTTGACCTTTTGTAGAACTGGGATGTCCAGGACTCTTCCAACCGGATCCATCCAGGCCAGACAAGCGACGGGGTGAAGCTCTTCCACGACCATAGGAGGCCTGCACCAGGCCGACTTTCCTCTTCGGAGGTGGGAGCAGAGAATCTGTGGTGACCAAAGCAGCATCCTCGGATTTTTCCTTCTCAGTCTCTGATTGGGCAGTCACATCGCCCTGGTCAGTGCGTACGGGAACCTCCGCAAAGGCCTGGATCTCCCCTTCCGGAGTAGCGGTACCTGTGAGGCTGTTTAGGCGAAGGGCCCGGGGCCTTACTGTGGATGGCTCCACCTCGAACAAGACTTCTTTGCATGCTTCGCAACGCCCGAATGGCTTCAGGTGAACCACCAGTCCTGAGCATCCGGGACAGATCACACCGAGGGCCTCCGTGTCTCTGCAGGTATACAGAGCCAACTGTCCTCGAGGCCTGAGTCTTATCCCCGTGTCTGTAAGGGGAGCAGCGAACGTAGTCATCTTTGTGGGGTAGGGAACCGGAATCCACGGGGAGCTTGAGGCCATCCCGACTGTCTGCTGCTCCATCACGCACTGACCACGCGCCGAAGTCTCCACGTGAGTTTCTCCACATGGCCAGACTCCTCCCATGACTTGCACGTTTTCGCGGGCTTCCATCAAGCTCCGCCCACGAACTGTGTAGTTACGGGGTGCCTCATGGCGCAGTGCAGTAAAAGCCCCCACATGTAGTACGTCACACGGCTGGACTTCTCCCTCTTCTTGCTCCTCCGCATGGGCCTTTCCCGTCTTAGGGTCATTTCCACGACTTTGAGCAGGGATGCACTTTGGCCGATCACATGGCCGACCTGCTCGGAACTCCTCCGGGCAGCAAAGTCTAGACACAGCCATTCTTACTTCCAAAGTCAAAACACATATCATCCCGGACTCATGAGCCCCCACGTGTAGCGGCCTCACCCCATCTCTTTGGTCTAGGGGTATGTCACACGACAGGGTGAGATGCGCTACGGCCCATGTCCTCACCATAGCTGTGGGTGAGGTGAAGGCCAGCACCAGATATTTCCTCGGGCCTATGTGCTTCTGTAAAGGAGTAAGTCCTGTTGTGCCAACACTTCCCTTTGCTCCCATTAACCAGAGTTCCACACACCGATCACAGTCCAACTCTTGTTTATTGCATATCTCACAATAAACAGTGCTTCAGTAGCCAACTGGTTGCGACTTGTTAACATTTGGATCAGGGGATGAGCAGGCCGAGGCACTATCCTAATTCTCAGCTAAACCACTGCGATCTCGCCAGCGGTTACTATAGCCATAGCTTGAAAGGACTTAGAGCTTGAGAGTCTCTACCAGCGACTCAAGAGAACATAAATAGGAGTACCTTTGATGTGTTGCGGCCCCTATCAGGGGAAGATGTCCCTCCAAGGGAGTTACCAGAGGCCCATCCGTCACTGGATTGATGCTGCTCCAGACTCTCCGAATGGGTAACCTCCCCGGCCTCCTCACCTCAGACATGGGCCCCATCCACTTCAGGGACCCTCGGACTTCTCCACCCTCGCGGGACCCAGTCAAAGTCACTGGGCCCCAGGCCTCCTGGTTTAGTACCTCACCCCAGGCTGAAGGTGCCTGGGATGGACTCCAACTCCATTCCGGTCAGGCCTAGGGCACCTGAGCCGGAATCCGGAACCGCCCGCACCCAGGCCTAAGGTGCCTGGGCGCGTGATGATCAACCTCCAGAAGAGCAAGACCCCGTGACCAGGGCGTCTCCCCCCTTTTATATCCTCCCATCGACACCACGGCAGGTTCCCCGCCCTTGCCGTACCATCTCCGAGAAGGGACAAAAAGGGACAGCACTATGGCAGTGAATCTACCTTGAGCCTGCGGGCATTCACCACCCACTGGCCAAGGAGATTATTACACCGCCCAATCCTCCACAAATACAAATAGTCATTACTTCATACCTACACACCTGAACTTCCACCCAGGTGTACCCCACCTAAATTTAAAGACCCCGCTACACTAGTAATTACATGCCCCTGTTAAACAGGGGCAGAAAAATTGGGCCTAAGGCACTGGTGCTAGTGCCACAACACTGCAACCCCTCACAGATACAGTACTTAGAGCGCAGCAATGAGCCCTGTTGCAAAGTATTGCATCGAAAATTGTAATTACACGCCCCTGTTAAACAGGAGCAGAAAAATTGGGCCTTAGGCACTGGTACTGGTGCCACAACACTGCAACCCCTCACAGATACAGTACTTGGAGCGCAGCAATGAGCCCTGTTGCAAAGTATTGCATCGAAAATTGTAATTACACGCCCCTGTTAAACAAAATTGGGCCTTAGGCACTGGTGCTGGTGCCACAACACTGCAACCCCTCGCAGATACTGTAGTTGGAGCATAGCAATGAGCCCTGCTGCAAAGCATTGCATCAAAAATTTGAATTACACGCCCCTGTTAAACAGGGGCTGAAAAATTGGGCCTTAGCCACTGGTGGCGGTGCCCAGAACCAAAAATGTTCTTTCAAGCTATCAGCATGATTATTGAGGAGGAAGAGGATAGTCACTCAGCATAACAGGATAGTCACTCAGCATCAGCATAGGCAGTCTTGAAGGGATCTGATATTTCCAAAAAAATAATTCAGTTACATCAGCATCAGGTGCTTGGTAGCTGGTGGTGATCCAAGACTGATTCATTTTTATGAAGGTCAGTCAATCGACCAAGTCGGTGGACAGGCGCACCCTGTGATCGGTTACAAAGCCTCCAGCAGCACTGAATGTGTGTTCCGAAAGAACGCTGGATGCAGGACAGGCCAGTAGCTCAATTGCATACTGTGCAAGCTCTGGTCAGTGATCCATCCTCAAGACCCAGAACCCAGAGGATTTTCGGTGGGAAAGGTGTCCAAGTCTGATCTTGCCCCTAGGTATTCCTGCACCATGTAAACCAGACGCTGGCGATGGTTGCTGGAACCGATCATACTTTGGGGCTGCGTACTAAAAAATTGTCTGAACGCATCGGTCAGACAGTCACCTTCTCCACCGCTCCTTCTTTGACTGACCGAAGCATCAGCAACACGTTGTCCAGGACCAGGAATTTGTAACCTCCCAGTCTCTGGGAACGCGTTGCACAGACCTTTCTGCAAGGCCTCCCGAAGATGCTTCATCCTCTGCTCCCTCTGTGTGACAGCAAGATAAGGTCCGCAACCTTACCCTTGTAACGTGGATCAAGGAGGGTTGCCAGCCAGTAATGATCCCTCTCCTTGATCGCACGAATACGAGGATCCTTGCGCAGGCTTTGCAGGATCAGGGAGGCCATGCAGCGTAGGTTTGCTGAGGAATTTGGTCCTCTGGATCACTGAGGACGACATGATCCGCAGCCACCTCCTCCCAGCCACGTACAAGTCCATGGGTGTCTTGGGACTGTAATTGATCCCTTGAAGACTGCTGCTCATGCTGAGTGCTAGGCTCCACCTCCACGCTGACACAATAATCCTCCCCCTCCTCCTCCTCTTCCTGTGTGATAGCTGGGCCAGCAGGAACACTGTCTGGATAAAGGGGGCCTTGAGAGGTAAGGAAGTCCTCCCCTTCCTGCCTCTGTTCTGCCTCAAGTGCCCTGTCCATTATTCTACGCAGCATGTGCTCCAACAGGTGGACAAGAGGGACAGTGTCACTGATGCATGCACTGTCACTGCTCACCATCCTCGTGAAAAAAATCCAAGCTCCCCTAACACTGTCCTGGTGCCATATTTAAACAGATACTCATTGATGGCCCCCTGCTGTGTGTGCAGCCACTGCAGCATGGCCAACGTAGAGTTCCACCTGGTGGGCATGTCACAGATTAGGCGGTTCTTGGGCAGGTTGTAATCCTTTTGCAGGTCAGCCAGCCGAGCACTGGCATTATATGACTGGCGGACATGCCCACAGAGTTTCCTGGCCTGCTTCAGGACCTCCTGTAAGCCGAGGTACCTGCCCAAGAACCGCTGCATCACCAAGTTAAGGACGTGAGCCAAATAGAGCACATGGGTCAGTTGTCCCTGTCGGAGGGTGGAGAGGAGGTTGGTGCCATTGTCGCAAACCACCTTTCCTGGCTTAAGGTGGCGTGGCGTCAACCACCTCTGAGCCTGCCCCTGCAGAGTTGACAGAATCTCTGCCCCTGTGTGGCTCCTGTCCCCCAAGCACACCAGCTCAAGCACCGCATGGCATCTTTTTGCCTGCGTACTTGTGTAGCCCCTTGAACGCCTACGGAGCACCGCTGGTTCCGAGGACAAAGCACAGGAAAAGGCCATGGAGGAAGAAGAAGAGGAGGGGGTGGAGGAGAGAGGTGTGTCAGAATTACCAGTAGTAACATTTTGGAGGTGGAACAACCTACAACACTACTGCACCTTGTCCTGCATCCTTCCCAGCTGCCAGCAGAGTCACCCAATGCGCCGTGAAAGATAGGTAACATCCCTGTCCATGCCTGCTGGGCCATGGGAGCAAACTTCTTTCGGCGGTGCAGCAGCTGGGGCAGGGAAATTTGCCTGGTACAATCGGACGTCGGTGTACCGAAAGGAGATTGCCCGCAAGTACTTGGCTGTGACTGTGACACACCTAATTCTACACCTTCATTCCTCTCAGTGCAGGTTTCAGAGAGGACTGAAGGTATAATGAGGTTGGAGATCCCAGCTTATGAGGAGCAAGGAGAGGTCCGCTTTGTTCTTTGGTGTGGGTCTTTTAGGTACGCTTGCCAACGGACTGCATGGCAGGTCGACATATGTCTGGTCAAGCACGTGGTGCCCAAGCTGCTGATGTTTTGGCCACGTGAGATACGCTTCAGACATATGTTGCAAATGGCAACGGTGCGATCTACTGCACACGTCTGAAAAAAGGCCCACACCAAAGAACTTTTTGAATAACGCGCAGAGACAGCAGCGCCCTGCACATGCGGAGCTCGGCGGTGTGATGCAGTCAGTGTGTGGCCCTTAAGCTGGCCCCTGGAGGGCATCCTACCATGTTGGAGATGTGCCTCCTCCTCCTCCTCTCTCCTATCAGGCACCCATGTGGAATCAGTGACCTCATCATCCCCTCCCTCCACATCACTGGAGCCAATCTGCCAGTATGCTGCAGCTGAGGGAACATGACTGCCAGATAGCCGTCCTTGCTGGGCTCACGTTACTGCCTTCCTCCAGCTGGGTTTCATCATCGGAGCCTTCAAAACGCTGGGCATCCTCCTGGAGCATGTACCCAACACTGTGGTCAAACAGTTTGGGGGACTCCTCAGGAGGACATGGTGGGGCTAGGGAAGGAGTGACTGATGCCATTGAGCCGAGGGAAGAGGCCGCTTTGGCAGCTGCTTTGCCAAACAAAGTACCCTGAGCCTGGGTGAGAGAGGATGAGGAGGATGAGGACGGCTTGGTCATCCACTCTACCAAGTCTTCGGCATGTTGCGGATCAACATGGCCAGCTGCCAAAAAGAAGGACAAGCATGTCCCACGGCCACGTACTGATGAGGATGCACCGAGAAAAGCAGCAATTGTCTTTAGTTAGTTTTAGGTGCACACTGTGCACAGTACACTAACTGAAAATACAGCAGATCCCTGCCTGTGGTATTGGTATGAGAACACCACCAATTGTATTCAGGTACCTTTAGGTGAACGCTGTGCAAAGGACACAGTACACTAAGTGAAAATAAAGCAGATCCCTGTCTGTGGTATTGGTATGAGAACACCACCAATTGTATTCAGGTACCTTTAGGTGCACGCTGTGCAAAGGACACAGTACACTAAGTGAAAATAAAGCAGATCCCTGCCTGTGGTATTGGTATGAGAACACCACCAATTGTATTCAGGTACCTTTAAGTGAACGCTGTGCAAAGGACACAGTACACTAAATGAAATCAATGCAGCTCCCTGCCTGTGGTTTTAGTATGAGAACACCACTAATTGTATTGAGGTACCTTTAGGTGAACGCTGTGCAAAGGACAGAAGTACACTAAATGAAATTAATGCAGCTCCCTGCCTGTGGTATTGGTATGAGAACACCACCAATTGTATTCAGGTACACGCTGTGCAAATGACACAGTACACTAAGTGAAACACTGCAGCTAGCACAATCACTTGCCTGTCTGTCAGTATAGAGAATAACAGGAACGGATCTAGCTAAACTGAATACAGTGTGTAAATATATATATATACAACACCTAGGATGCATATATATCCTCTACACACTGTAACTGCAGCTAACTGACTCGCCTGCCTGCTCTATGTAACTCAAAATAAATGACACTGTCTTTCTCTGTCTTTAACCTCTCTCTTTAACCACCGCAACACACTACACAAGGCCGCCATGGAGGCGGCCTTATATAGTGTGGGGCGTGTACTAAACACCCTGAGACATAATTGGCCAAAGCCACCGTGGCTTTGGCCAATTATGGCTCTCCGTTTTTTGCGTGCTGTGATTGGCCAAAGCATGCGGGTCATAGTGCATGCTTGACCAATCATCACCCAGCAATGCACTGCGATGCCGCAGTTAATTATGGGCCGTGACGCGCCACTCGAATTTGGCGCGAATGGCCCATAATGTTTGAAATTTGGCGAACAGCCAAACAGGCGATGTTCGAGTCGTACGTGGGTTCAACTCAAACTCAAAGCTCATCCCTAATTCCAATGTGAATAAAATCTAAATATCAATATATAATGCAAATTAATATGTGCAAAATACTGTATATCTTCAGTCTCATTACAGTCCAGTTTGAACAAAAAACTGAAAATAAAAATTAGAAAGTCTACGTGTCCTACAGTGAACCTCTTCAATCTCCTTCTAATGCTTCTTTGTGAACTAAAAATCTTGATGTGCTGCACTCTCCTCCATTAGCAGCTTACCACACCTCCCAGTTTGAGCCAAGTTTAGGTCATATGCATCTGTCTCTTTAAGGGATGTCATCAAATATGCCAACCAATGTTACTTCTCCTCACGGGTTTGTCACGTACCTGATGGTGACGAGCCCGGATTTGCAGAGAAAGGCCTCCCTTACGGCTCCCACCAGCGGCCCCTGGTAGTGTAACAGAAGGCGCGGAGGTAGGAGGGGTACAAGTGCCTGGCAGGATCAACCAAGGTGGAGGTAATTCCGAAGACTGGGCTGGATCCAGGCACACAGGAAGTACGGCAGACAGAACTGGAACCAGGAACACAGGAACACAGCAAGCGGAACTGGAACAGCTACAGCAGACTGCACCGGAACCAGGAACATAGGAAACCAGCAGGCAGAACTGGAACCAGGAACACGGGAACACAGCAGGCAGAACTGGAACCAGGAACACAGGAACACAGCAGGCAGAACTGGAACCAGGAACACAGGAACACAGCAGACAGGACTGGAACCCGGGGTGGTAAGATTGGTCAGACAAGCGGGTCGGTTAACTGGCTGGCAGCAAAGGTACTGAGGGATCAGGCATAGGAGATGTCACAACAAGCCAGAGGTCAGATGCAGGCAGAAAACTGGAAAGGTCACAGGCAAGTCAGATGCAGGTAAGTCTTTGGATCAGGTTCTCAGGTACTAAACGCTGTAGAGCAGACAGCAGGGACTGTCTGTCATTGACAGGTTTAAATAGGCCTTCTGGCGCCACCTGCGGAACGCGCGCGCGCACACCTGCAGAATGCACGCGCGCACCTGTCATCTTCATCCCCCCTGAACCCCACTGCCAGATTCCCACCCTTGTCATCTTCATCCTCCCCACACCCCTCTGCCAGCTTCCCACCTCTGTCATCTTCATCCTCCCTGCACCCCTCTGCCAGCTTCCCACCCCTGTCATCTTCATCTCCCCTGCACCCCTCTCCCAGCCTCCCACCTCTGTCATCTTCATCCTCCCTGCACCGCTCTGCCAGCTTCCCACCCCTTTCATCTTCATCCTCCCTGCACCGCTCTGACATCTTCCCACCTGTCATCTTCATCCTCCCTGCACCCCTCTGCCACCTTCCCATCCCTGTCATCTTCATCCTCCCTGCACCCCTCTGCCAGCTTCCCACCCCTGTCATCTTCATCCTCCCTGCACCCCTTTGCCAGCTTTCCACCTCTGTCATCTTCATTCTCCCTGCACCGCTCTGCCATCTTCCCACCTTTGTCATCTTCATCCTCCCTGCACCCCTCTGCCAGCTTCCCACCCCTGTCATCTTCATCCTCCCTGAACCCCTCTGCCAGCTTCCCACCTCTGTCATCTTCATCCTCCCTTCACCCCTGTGCCAGCTTCCCACCCCTGTCATCTTCATCCTCCCTGCACCCCACTGCCAGCTTCCCACCTCTAAAAAGAAAAGGAGGGTGCACCGACCTAGTGCATTACCAGTGTAAAAGTTTTATTAAAAATATAAAAGCAATAGTACTACTCACAAACGAGCGTATGCAAAGGCTTTTCTAACAGTCAAACTGCATCCCTTGGCACCTGCAGACAGGACCTGATGACAGGAGGATCAGATGGCACCCCAAACGGCTGAATGGCTGACGCGTTTCAGGGTCGCATCCCTTTCTTCAGAGCCTAGGCGGTCAGTGGCTCATCTCTCGTGTGTCCCTATAAATGCATCCATATGTCAATACCCCAGGTGACCATTATCCAACTAGGCCACGCCCATCTGCCTGTGTTCACTCTGCCCAGAATACAGGTTTAAAGTGACCCACTAGCAGATCGAGTGGTTTACCATATAAAAAATATAGGATTTTTGTACTCACCGTAAAATCAGTTTCTCTGACGTCCATGGACTGACACAGCTTCTAATACTGAAACAGGTGGTTATATGTCCCTGCTCGCAGGAGAAGATCTAGGCAGAATGTTAGATGTTAGAAACATACATTCTCACAAAACCAGCGCTGAACAGCCCCGCCCAGGGGGCGGTCCCTCCGAACATAACCCTCCTACCTGCAGCCAGCAGCCTCAGTTCGTAACAAAGCACTACAAACCTTAAAAGAAGGGTGGGTGCTGTGTCAGTCCATGGACGTCAGAAAAACTGATTTTACGGTGAGTAAAAAAATCCTATTTTCTCTTATCGTCCATGGACTGACACAGCTTCTAATACTGAAACACGTGGGACGTCCCAAAGCAGTATCAGAAAGAGGGTGGGAGCAGTAGTAAAGAAAAAACCCAAACTTCACTCCAAACAAGCAGAGCTCCTCAACGGAGGCGTTGCAACATTTAAACAGCGTCCTGCAACACCCGAAGGAAGCATCCGAAGATGCAGCCACATCAACCCTATAGAACTTAAAAAAGGTATGAACGGACAACCAGGTCGCCGCCTTGCACACTTATGCAACCGACGCTTGATGTCGGAAAGCCCAGGAAGCACCAATTGCCCTGGTGGAATGCGCCGTAACCGGAAAGGGAGGCCTGTATAACGGTCTGTCTGATCCACCTAGAAATGGTGGCAGACGACACCACATGGCCCTGTTTTAGGGTGCCCACGTATCCCGGATTGCCCGGGACATTCCCGCAATTAGCAGATCTGTCCCGGGTCCCGGACCCCCTCATTGCGGGACAATATAGTATCCCGGAATGACTGATGCATGATGCCATCTGGCCGGGCCAGCCCAGTAGTCTAGCGTGGGGGTGGCCAGCCAAGCCAGTGCTCTCTCCCCTGCGTGTAAGCGGCCTTATTCCAATCCTGTGCTGCCATTGCTGTCCCAAGAGTGACTTCCTCCAGGCTTCAGCAGCCCCTGTTATCTTCAATGAGGCAGACTCCTCAGCAGTCAGCACCCGGGCCGCGCTTCCCCCCGCCCACCGGGACTCCATTGGTTCAGCCTGTTCTCCTGTGCCCCATGATGCCTTGCCACGGGCGGTCCATGTGTGAGTGGAAGGGGCGGTGCTCGGTGCAGACGAGCGTGCGGCGGCTGCTGGCAGAGTTCTCGGCCTGAGGGGGATACCAAGGAGCGACTGGGGGATAGCAGTTATCTATGGATGATCTTCATTGATGGAGTCCTGGCCTGGAGTGGTGAGTGAAATCCACCGATCTACCTTGTGTTTGTGTGGGGGAGTAGTCAGTAGTGTGAGTACTGCAAGAAGGAGTGTAGTGGTCAGGGGGTTCAGGTAGGTCAGTGTAGAGGGCAGGTAGGTAATAGTGGTCAGGTTGGTCAGTGAAGGGTTCAGTGTAGTAAACAGGTCATTTTAGGGGTCAGGTAGGTCAGTGCAGGGGTCATTGTATTGGTCAGGTAGGTAATTTTAGGGGTCAGGTAGGTCAGTGTAGTGGGCAGGTAGGTTATAGTGGTCAGGTAGGTCAGTGCAGGGGTCAGTGTAGTGGACAGGTCATTTTAGGGGTCAGGTAGGTCAGTGTAGTTGACAGGTAGGTGGTATTTCACTCCTCTTCCTCCTCTCTCCACTAACTACCCCACACCATACACTCCGCACTCCTCTCATATACATACTACTCACCGCCATACACCGCACTCCTCTCCTGTACATATTACCCCCCGCCATACACTCCGCACTCCTCTCCTGTACATATTACCCCCGCCATACATTCTGCACTCCTCTCCAGTACATATTACCCCCCGCCATACACTCCGCACTCCTCTCCTGTACATATTACCCCCCGCCATACATTCTGCACTCCTCTCCTGTATATATTACCCCCCGCCATACACTCCGCACTCCTCTCCTGTACATATTACCCCCCCGCCATACATTCCGCACTCCTCTCCTGTACATATTACCCCCCGCCATACACTCCACACTCCTCTCCTGTACATATTACCCCCCCGCCATACATTCCGCACTCCTCTCCTGTACAGATTACCCCCCCGCCATACACTCCACACTCCTCTCCTGTACATATTACCCCCCGCCATACATTCCGCACTCCTCTCCTGTACATATTACCCCCCGCCATACACTCCACACTCCTCTCCTGTACATATTACCCCCCGCCATACACTCCACACTCCTCTCCTGTACATATTACCCCCCGCCATACACTCCACACTCCTCTCCTGTACATATTACCCCCCGCCATACATTCCGCACTCCTCTCCTGTACATACTACCCCCCCGCCATACATTCCGCACTCCTCTCCTGTACATACTACCCCCCCGCCATACACTCTGCACTCCTCTTCTGTACATATTACCCCCCGCCATACATTCCGCACTCCTCTCCTGTACATACTACACCCCCGCCATACACTCTGCACTCCTCTTCTGTACATATTACCCCCCCACCATACATTCCGCACTCCTCTCCTGTACATACTACACCCCCGCCATACACTCTGCACTCCTCTCCTGTACATATTACCCCCCGCCATACATTCCGCACTCCTCTCCTGTACATACTACACCCCCGCCATACACTCTGCACTCCTCTCCTGTACATATTACCCCCCCGCCATACATTCCGCACTCCTCTCCTGTACATACTACTCACCGCCATACACTGTGCATTCCCTATTTAACATTATCACATTCTGCACTATATAAGTCATCTCAGACTCTTTTTAACAACACCCCCTTTAAGACACGCCCAATATTTAGCGCAATTTAAGACATGTCCACTGTTCACCACGACGCGCTTTGCGCGCCATATTGTTGTTCTTCATGATGCCTAGGACCCACTTTTGATCTCGCACACGGGCCCGCTGATTTCACGATACACCCCTGCCCCAAAAATCTGCATTTTTTTTTGTCAAAAATCATCATATTTTGGGGGGGGGGGGGGGGTGTCCCTGAATGGCAGTTTGGAAATGTGGTCACCCTACCCTGTTTTGGACCAGAGACAGCCACAAACAGTGAGTCAGACTTCCGAATGGAAGCAGTACCCGACAGGTACACCCATAAGGCTCGTACCACATCCAATGTGTGAAGCGCAAACTCTCTGGGATGCGATGAGTGAGGGCACAAGGGCGGAAGGACAATGTCCTCATTCATTAAGGTGAAAAGCCAAGACCACTTTTGGAAGGAAAGACGGTCGCGGGCGCAACACCGCCTTATCCTTATGGAGGACCAGGTAAGGTGACTTGCATGACAGGGCCGCCAACTCATACACCCGTCTAACAGAAGTAATGGCCACTAAGAAAGCCACCTTCTGAGACAAAGTTAAGAGAGGAATATCGCTGATATTTTCAAAGGGAGGTTCCTGGAGAACCGAGAGCACCAAATTCAGATCCCAAGGAGGGAGAGGAGGCTTGGCAGGGGGAATCACATGGCGAACCCCCTGTACAAAGGTGCTAACCAAGGAATGACCTGCTAGCGGTCGTTGAAAGAAAACGGGCAAGGCCGAAATATGACCCTTAATAGTGCTCAAAGCCAGCCTTTGGGTCACACCACGCTGCAAGAACCGCAGGATTCTGGGGACGGAGTAAGTCCGTGGACGCCAGTCTAGCTCTTCGCACATAGCAATGTAAGCTTTCCAGGTACGGTGATAGATCTTTCTAGAGGAAGACTTCCGTGCCCTCAGCATGGTCGAAATGACCGAATCAGAAAGGCCTCGGTCCTTCAGCACCTGGCTCTCAATAACCATGCCTTTAAAACCAGAGACTGTAAAGCAGGATGAAAGATAGGACCTTGAGACAGAAGGTCCACGATGAGACGTACCAGATCGGTGTACCAATGACGCCGAAGCCAATCCAGAGCAATGAGGATCACCGGAATGCCCTCGGCCGCTACCCTGCGCAGCAGACAAGGAAGCAACTGCAGTGAAAGGTAAGCATATATCAAGCGATACTGACCCCACGGGGCAACCAACGCGTCCGAGGCGTCCGCCCAGGGGTCCCTGGACCTGGCCACAAACCTTGACACCTTGCGATTGAGTCGAGAAGCCATCAAGTCCACATCCGGCGTGTCCCACCACCGGCAAAGGAGTTGAAACACCTCCGGATTCAAGGACCACTCTCCCTGGTCCAATGTCTGGCGACTCAGATAGTCCGTCTGCCAGTTGTCTATTCCTAGAATGTAAACGGCCGACAGAGCCGACACGCTTCTTTCCGCCCACCTTAGGATGCAGGCGACCTCGGATGCCGCAGCCGAGCTCCGAGTGCCCCCCTGATGGTTGACATATGCCACGGCCGTGGCGTTGTCCGACTGTATTCTGACCGAGTGGCCCTGTAGCCTCTTCGACCACGCGGATAGACACGGTCTGATCGCCCGCAATTCCAGGACGTTGATCGGAAGACGGGATTTGTCCGGAGTCCAGAGTTCCTGAGCTGACAGGACTCCCCAAACTCCGCCCCAGCCCATCAGGCTGGCGTCCGTCGTGACCACCGTCCACTGGATGGGAAGGAACGGCCTTCCGGACCGAAGAGTCGGGGATCTCAGCCACCACGTCAGGGACGCCCTGACAGAGTGACTCACCTGGATATGAAGATCCAATGACAATGGGGACTTGTCCCAAGTGGACAGGATTTCCTTCTGCAATGCCCGAGTGTGTGATTGGGCATACGGAACTGCCTCGAAGGAGGCCACTATGAGACCCAGTACTCTCATGCAGAAACGGATTGACGACCATTTCCGGGACGTCAGAACCAGTACTGCCGACTGAAGTGTCTGTAACTTCTCTGAGGGTAGAAACACCTTCGCTTCCGAAGTGTCCAAGATCAGACCCAGATACTCTAAATGCTGAGTCGGGACCAGGACCGACTTCTGAATATTCAGGAGCCACCCGAAGTCCCAAAGGGTCTGACTGACTATTATCACATTTTCCTCCAACTCTGAGCCATTTTCTGCTCTTAGAAGGAGATCGTCCAGATAGCCCACGATAACAATTCCTTGCTGTCTCAGCAAAGCTAGAACCGGGGCAAGCACCTTGGTGAAAACCCGTGGTGCCGATGCTAGGCCGAAGGGAAGAGCCACAAACTGATAATGGACTTCGCCTATGGCAAAGCACAGAAACTTCTGGTGACTTGCGCAGATCCGGACGTGCAAGTAGGCGTCCTTGATGTCCAAGGACGCTAGAAAATCCCCTTGATGGAGTGTAGTGATCACCGTGCGAATGGATTTCATACGGAATTTTTGCACCTTCACAAAGGCATTCAAGGTTCAGGATTGGCCGGACCCCGTCCTCCTTTGGAACAACAAACAGATTCGAGTAGAACCCCTGAAACCTCTCCTGTGACGGTACCGGCACAATTACTCCGCACCCAAGCAAATCCTGTACAGCCCCCAAGAGGGCCGCCCGACAGGCAGGAAGGAGAGGGAGATTTGAGGGAAAGAATCTGTTTGGGGGCCACGAACGGAACTCTATCCTGTACCCTGAGGTGACCACCTCGCACACACACCGGTCGGAGATCCGGGAGGTCCACCGAACCGTGAACCTGCGAAGTCGTCCCCCCACCCCAGAGTCGGGCAGGGGCAAGACTTCATGCGGTGGCGGGCTTGGGAACTGGCTTGGTCGGCTTACGCACCCAGGGATGCTTCTGTCCACCAGCCGCACTTTTGTCAGTCTGGGAGGGCTTACCCGCGGATTCTGACGGACTAAAAAACGTCTTCTTTGCTAGAAAGGAAGGGCCCGGCCTACGGTGGGGATCCTTTCCCTTAGCAGACAGAGGAAGGAAACTGACCTTACCCCCTGTGACATCCTTAATGATGTCATCCAGAGCGGCCCCAAACAGTCTACCGCCCTTAAAGGGCAAATCAGCCAGGAGCTTCTTGGAAGCTAGATCTGCCGACCAGCATTTTAACCAGATAAGACGACGCAACAGCACCGCAGAAATAGAGGCCCCTGATATTAAAGGGGCCGCATCCAAAGTGGCATCGCACACATACACCAAACCCTGCACAAGCTGGTGGGCCAGGGAAATAGTATCTGGAGGGAGATTATGCTCCTGCACCGACTGGTGCAAAATCTTTGCCCATTCCGTAAGTGTCTGAGACACAAGGGTCACCGCAACGATAGGGGGTAAGGCGGACCCCAACAAGGCAAACATAGTTCTACTCACCACTTCTGACCTCCTGTCAGTGGGGTCCTTAAATGCGGGAGTCCCCTCCATCGGGAGAGTGGTAGCCTTATTCAAACGGGCGACCGGGGGGTCGACCACCGGGGGGGAAAGCCCATTTTTTAACCAGGGCCTCCTCAAAGGGGTATCTTATGGACAGACGCTGCGGGACCGTCAATGTCTTTTGCGGCTTATCCCAGACTTGGTCAATGAACTTATCAAAAAAAGGCACATATGGAAAGACCTTTTTTGAAGATGTGGCTTTAAAAGAACCAAAGGAGACAGCCTCCACCTGAGGTTCCGCAGCTGCAGCATTCAGCTTGAGAGTGTCCCTCACAGCATCAATGAGTTCACTAACAAGCACCCTGTCATTTACTGACTCAGAACTGGAGTCTTCCTCACCAGGAATGTCCTGTTCAAAAACATTAAAATCTTCAGAGTTAGGGTCCTGAGCAGCAGCAGCTAGGCCCATATCTGAATCAGAGCACTCCCCTACTGGAGAATGTGTGGGGAGAGGGTGCTTTATAGCTCCCTTGCGTTCGAACACCGCTTCCATCCTGACAAGGAATGATTCCAGGACTGCCGACAACTGGTCCATAGGGACCGCAGGTGCAGGAGCACTGCCTGTTGCCTCTGACAAGAGTGGGGAAGCAGGTAACCCAGACTCCATACTCGCCACCCTCTGAGACCTTATGCACAATAAAGTGAATAAAAAGTCCACCCACTGGCTGCGCTGACTGAGGAGGGGATACCCAGAGGACTCGCCAACCCTTTAGAGGACCACTGAGCTCCGCTGTCTGCACCGCACTGCCAGCGCGAGTGAAGCCTGAGGAGAGTGTGAGGAGATTTGCGCCGCCACCACCGCCGCAGCAGCGATAGAGGCCAAAACAAAAGTGAAAGCGCATGCGGCTTCAAGAAAATGGCCGCCGGACGGTTTAAACTGCGCCATTGATCCGCGGCAAGATGGCCGCCGAGCACATTAAGGTATAGCCAGAGCGCCTAATGGCATCCCCAACACACCACGGTTCCTCTACCAGCATACAGTCATGAGCGCCCCCCCTGCCAGACCAGAGTGACCCCCAGGCACCCCCACACAGCACAGCACCAGATTAGGATGCAGAGAGCAGCATAACAGGGGGGAGACAGGGAAAAAAAAAACATACAGAGAAACACAGCCAGCATGTACTCACCTGTATTCAGGAGAGGCTACTTACCCGTCCCAGAGGGACCCACTGGTGTGTTTCAGACAGACCTATCACAGAGTAGTACTGAGTAGCTGTCGGCCCGACAATCTTGAGAGGACCGCGGAGCATAAAAGCCCACCGGCCACCCTGGAGTCGTGGGGCATGTCGTGAACTGAGTCTCATGCACACAAGGCGAGGATCAGCACGCTCGATGGTTGGACAGGGAAGACTACGAGGATACCATGTACCCAACCTGTTGCCCAGCCGACAGTTGATCGAAGATCTCAAAAATAAAATAATAAAATTCTCAAGGAATAAAAATAAAAATCTTCCAGGAGACTGGCTCCTGAGAGAGCCACGTCTTCTCCTTCTGCTAGGCAGAAAAAAACTGAGGCTGCTGGCTGCAGGTAGAAGGGTAATGTCCAGAGGGACTGCCCCCTGGGCGGGGCTGTTCAGCTCTGTTTTTTTGAGAATGTATGTTTCTAACATCTAACATTCTGCCTAGATCTTCTCCTGCGAGCAGGGACATTTACCCACGTGTTTCAGTATTAGAAGCTGTGTCAGTCCATGGACGATAAGAGAAATATATGTAGCGATACCTTCAACTAAGAAGGCTGCAGATTTAGTTTGGGCCCTGAAGACAGCTCCGCCAACCCCCGGCAATGTACTCAACCCCCTACTGGCACAGTTAGTTATGGCAGCAATATATTTCTTATACTGTATGATTAAACTCAGACACCTGGCAATAATGAAAGGGGGTATCTAATTTACTTTAGGCTTATGGTAAAAAGGTTAACAGTGGTAACAGTTTACAGGTAATAAATTGCAGAGCCCTGCAGCAATAAACATACTATGCATCAAATGAACAGTAAAGGTGCGCCGCGTGGGCGACCGTTAACTAGGCGCCCTGTGGCGCAGTAACTAAATGGACTAACTAGCTGGCCAGGCCTGGCTCAGATATCTAAAACTCAGTCTATAGGGGATGATGGTTTCTTCACCGGCAAGTCTTTAAAGGTGGTGCACATAGCAGAATAACATTTGTAATCCAGTGGGAAGATTGTAATGGAATAAACACTTTACTGAAGAACCTCTGAGTTCAGCTCTGATATGGATCTCCAACGAGAGTATCAGACATAAACTTGTGGGCCACGGCAGTCTATAGGCACATCAGTAACCCCAGATGATGCATTAGGATGCGAAACGCGTCGGGAGACCTTACTGTTGCCATTTTGATCATTTGACAAGCGCTGTTATACTCTTCTAAAATGTAAGTGTTCCTACCTACATTAAATTACCCTTTTATACAGTATTACGCTATGTGCCTTTTCTTTCCTTTACTTTTTCGCAATTCATCTGGCAACACCACCTGGCCCTAACCGGACACTGTCCGTAAGTTTCATCGCATATTTGGACAGGAGTGATTATTTTTTCTATCCTGGATTGAAGCTTGCGGTTCCCGTTTGAATTGCCGTTGAAGATTTGCTGTCCACAGTGGCTTACCCTTGCCTGGTTGACCCTTTGAACGTATGTTTTTGGGGTCCACTCTCTCCGGTAAGCCTTTTCTACAATCGATTGGTGGTGGTCACTTCACGTCAAGTTTTTTGGGAGCACTATTAATTTGACTGTCATTCACAATTTTTTCATCAGCATTTATTTATTTTATTTTTATTTAATGAATTTTTTCTGATGACTTTCAATGTTACACAATTCACATCACTGTGGATTGTGTGATTCAATTTTTATCACGGTGGATTATTTGAATGTTTTCACATATCTGTGTTAGATGTTATGTTGATTGTTTAATCAAATTTCACTGTTTTATACTGCACTTGATCAGAGTGCAGTCCTCATTTAGTTTAGCGCTACACATTTTTGTTTTGTTTTATAGGCACATCAGTAACAAACAGTATATGGTCTGAGCATATGCTCGCTCACTTCTCCGGACGCGATCCCAGTCCGGGAACTTACACCGACTATGTCCTCACACACAGTGTCTCCAGCGATCGGGTCCCTGATCCAACCAAGGCTGTAGATAAGTGAAGTCAGATGCCACCCAGGCTCGCAGTGGGGTGGAAGGCTCTTTGGTGCTGCGCAAGGCCTCAGGCTTCAGGCCTTGCACTCCGGCACATCCGCACAGGAGGATCAGTCACTGAAGTCTCGTGTCCCAAAGAGGCCGAGCCCAGCCTCGCCTCCTCCTTTTATAACCCCTCCCATGAGTCTCTGGGGTGGAAACATGCCGAAAGGGATTCTGGGCGAGGTAGTCCCGGGAGTCTTAAAGGGGACCCCGCTACGCACTCCCCCCACTTAAATTCTTTGGTCCCCAAAGAAACTTTAGCATACACTGCGTACAACCCCAGACAACATTGCATAAGAGGTTGGCATAGGGAATTCCCACAAAAACCGAGGGGTTAGATTCCCTTGCCCACAGGTCACACTATCCTGAGTGGCCTGCCTAACTGTGCCAGAGAGTGAGTGGGGGTTACCCTCTACCAAATGTACAGCGGAGGGGTCCGGATTCTCTACACTCCTCCTAGCAGTGACCACAGAATCTTCTGAGCTCTTCCCCATTTGTGAGTAGGACAACTTTCTGGGAGGCCTTATGACTCTGCGAGCCCTTTGTTCCCTTGGGGTTTCTGGCTCTGGCGCCACAGGCTCTTCTTCTGTAACAGGCTCAGGCAACACGACAGGCTCTGTAACATCTTCTTCAGGAGCCGAGGGATACATAGAGTCTCTAGGGTCCTGTTCAGGGTAAACATCACAGGCATCTTCCCAGTAATCCGATGAAGGACTAGATGGGATGAATTCAGCGGCTTCTGCATTCAGTTGTCTATCTATAGTGTCTTCAGTAGTTGTAAGATCTATAGCAGAAGTTCCTTGAGTTGGGGAGGGCCACAGCCAGTCAAGCTCTCTCTCTCTTCGTCTCCACTGAGTTCAGAAGCTTCTGTATCTTCAGCCCGAGAGGTCTGGGACCGAGTGTTTGGCCTGGGGGTATCCAAAACAGAGACTGGTTCAGGGGAGTCCCTCACTGGAGGTATCCTGACCGCTTCAGCAAGTGGGAGCAGGTGGTTTCGATGCCACGTCTTCAGTGGGCCTACCTTTCCTTCTGGCTTCAACTTGTAGACAGGTAGGCCCGGCAGCTTCCTACAGATGACATAGGGTTCAGACCTGCATCTGTCTGCAAGTTTGTGTTTTCCAGGGACCCCCAGATTGCGTAGCAGTACTCGGTCCCCGGGCTGCAGGTCTTGTACCCGGACCTTCAAGTCGAAGTTTCTTTTGTTTTGGGCTCCCCTTTGATCTGAGGTCGCTTGAGCTTGTTCATAAGCTACTTTCAGGCTGTGTCTGAGCCTGTCCACATATCCTTTGTGGGATGTGGCTGAGGAATGGTCTAAAGAAGTGCCAAAGGCCAGGTCCACAGGCAACCTTGCTTCTCTCCCAAACATGAGTCGATATGGGGAGTAGCCTGTAGCATCACTGGTGGTGCAGTTGTAAGCGTGTACTATAGCTGCTATGTGTTTGCTCCAATGTTGTTTCTTCTCACTTTCCAGAGTCCCCAACATGTTGAGCAGGGTTTGGTTAAACCTCTCCGGCTGAGCATCTCCCTGTGGGTGGCAAGGTGTGGTTCGAGTTTTCTTGATTCCTAACGAATCCAGGAGTTTCCGGATCAGTCGACTCTCAAAGTCCCTTCCTTGATCTGAATGAAGTCGCTGGGGCAGCCCATAATGGACAAAATACTTCTCCATAAGTACCTTGGCTACTGTGGAAGCCTTCTGGTCTTTGGTTGGGAAAGCTTTGGCATACCGGGTGAAATGATTGGTTATCACCAGAACATTTCCTAGTCCACTCAGATCGGGTTTGAGGCAGAGGAAATCAATGCATACCAGATACATTGGGCTTTGACTTTGTAGATGGCCCATTGGGGCAGCTTGATGGGGTAAAGTCTTCCTCTGGATGCAGCGTGCACACGAATGGCAGTACTCTTCCACTTCTGCCCTCATGCAGGGCCAATAGAACCGACTTCTGACAAGTTGAAAGGTCCCTTCCGCCCCTAGGTGGCCATGATTATCATGTAGGGCAATCAGAACAGTCTCTCTGTGTTTTTCCGGAAGGAACAATTGCCATTTATCTTCTAGGTCATCAGAGGGGCCCCTTCGGTAGACCACTCCCTGATGCACCTGTAACCTGTCCCACTCTTTCCTCAACAGGCGAGCTTCCTTTGAGGAGTGACTCAGAAGTCTGTTTGGATCCTGATTCTCCAGGGCTTCCAAAACTAATTTCCCCATGGGGTCTTCTAATTGGTCACATCTTAACTCCTTCTTGGACAGCTTTGGCAGATGGTCTTCCTCCAGTTGAGTTCCTCCACAGTATTGTTTGGGGACTCCTACCATGGTAACTCCTATCTCTTCCGCCCTTGAGCCCCCTCTGGCTTGGAATTCAGCCCCCTGACAAAGGGCCTGCACCCCGTCTGGTGCCACTTGAGTCCAGTCTTCCATGTCACGGGTGGGACCATGAGATCTTCTGGACAGAGCGTCTGCATCTCGATTCCCAGTCCCTGGCCTGTACTTTAGGCTGAAATTGAATCCAGACAATGCGGCCAGCCACCTGTGTCCAGTGGCGTCCAGCTTTGCTGTAGTGAATAGGTAGGTCAGGGGGTTGTTGTCGGTCTTCACCGTGAACTCCGCCCCGTACAGATAGTCTTTGAGCTTGTCTACTACCGCCCACTTAAGGGCCAGGAACTCCAGCTTGTGAGTGGGGTAGTTTTTCTCAGAGGGGGTCAGGCTCCTGCTCACGTAGGCAACAGGCCGTAGTTGCCCTTTGTGTTCTTTATAAAGTACTCCTCCCAGACCGTCATGACTAGCATCTACGTGTAGTTCATAGGGTTTGGTTGGGTCTGCGTAGGCCAAGACTGGAGCAGTGGTTAGGCTCTTCTTAAACGCCTGGAAGGCCTCTTCACATCTCTGGTTCCACTGATCTCTGACTGACTCTCCTGGCTTCCTGGGCCCTGAGTCGTCCTCTTCTCCCTCAGTCTTGAGTAGTTCATTCAATGGTCTAGCAATTCGGGCGAATCCTTCCACAAACCTCCTGTAATAGGAGCAGAACCCTAAGAAAGATCTGAGTTCTGTTACTGTGGTGGGTCGTGGCCAGGAGGTAACTGCCTCCAATTTCTCAGGGTCTGTGGCCACCCCTTCTTCAGACACTATGTGTCCCAGATAATTCACAGAAGACTGGTAGAACCGACACTTCTCAGGCGAAAGCTTGAGTCCCTCCTCACTGAGTCTTCTCAACACTTTTTCCAACCTCTCTTCGTGTTCTTCCAGGGTTCTCCCAAAGACAATGACATCGTCCAGGTATACAAGGACTTCAATAAGGTTCATGTCTCCTACAGTCTTCTCCATGAGACGTTGGAAGGTAGCAGGAGCTCCAGACAGTCCCTGGGGCATTCGATCAAACTCAAAGAACCCCACTGGGGTTATGAAGGCTGTCTTCTCCTTGTCTTCTGGATGCATAGGGATCTGATAGTATCCACTCTTGAGATCCATAACGCTGAACCACTTGGCTCCAGACAAACTCTGTAAAGCGTCCTCTATCCTCGGAGTGGTGTACTGGTCGGGTATGGTTCTCCTGTTGAGAGTCCTGTAGTCTATACAGAGCCTCAGTGACCCATTCTTCTTCCTGACCACCACTATCGGGGAGGCATAGGGGCTTCTAGACTCCCGGATCACACCGGTTCTCTTGAGTTCTGCAAGTTGTTCCCTTAGATCCTCCAGATCTGCTACTGGGACCCGCCTGACCCTCTCTCTGAAGGGCTTATCTTCTTGGAGGCGGATCCGATGGGTGGCACTCCTTGCACACCCCACATCAAACTCATCTCTGGAGAAGATCTTCTCCCATCTGGTCAACTGGGCCTTGGCTCTCTCTTTCCAAGCCCTGGGCAGATTCGGGTTTTCCATGGATAGCTTCTCCCAAGCACCTCCTCCTTCACCCCTCCCCTTGACTTCTGACAGGGTAACAGGGGCAGCAGGGCTCACCTGGCCCAGCAGCATCCTGGCTGGGATTTCCATGGGGCCATCTGTATTGTTCCTAACACTCACCGGAACTCTACAATGGGCCTTCTTCAGGGCCTTCAGTGGAATCACTTCTGGTATTACTTCCAGACCGGGGGATTCTTCCCTTGGGTCGGACTCCAACATGACAAAGGGTCCAGGCTGCTCCCAAGTAAGCTTCACAGTGGCTCTGAGACAGGTTACTTCACCGGGCTGCAACACTACCCCTTCTCTTCCAAGTCTCCACACCTTCCCTATCCCTTCTCCAGGAATCTTCTGCTCTAGGACCAGCCGTTGGTAAGCCGTCTTCAGCATGGGGTGGATCTTGGTGGCCGCTTGCCCCTTTTCTTCCACTAGAGGGGTCAAGAGTCTTCGGACCAGGTCCGTGTTCGTCCCTATTATAAGGGAACTCTTGTTGGTTCCTGGCGGTCGAGGGCACACAACTGCCAGGGTGTCAAACACTTCGGCCTTCCCAGCCACGGATGGGTCAAAAGCCATTCTGACGGGCAGATAGCCATCGTAGGGGAAACTCTGGGTTCCAATCCTACATATTTCCAGTTCCTCTATCTTCTGGATGGGCAGGTGACTCAAGTGTTTATCGTAGAAATCCCGGTATAGTAGGGTCACTTGTGCCCCAGTATCCAGGATTGCTCTGGTGTAAACTCCCTCCACTTGAATGGGCACTATGGGAGATGGGCCTACCAGCTTCTCCGGATATGGCCTGGCAGGGGGTCGCCTTCTTCTGGCCCTTTCCTTTCAGACTCTCTCTCGTCCAATTCCCTTTGAACTTTAATCTTTCTGAAGCCTGGTATGCATTGACTTCCCTCCTTTCAATGGGTGTACGGACCCGCTGAGGGATACTATGGTTTTTCTTAGGTGTGCACCCCCTCTGGGGAGTGCTGTGCCTCTTCTGAGGGGTCTTGCCCCCTTTCTCTGGGGTGTATCCCTGTTGAGGAATGTTGTGTTTCCTCTGAGGTGTTTTATCTCCTCTTTTCTTCTGCTTCGCATTCAGCTTGGAGCTCACTGAAGGTGATGGGCACCCGGTTGACTCCTTCACCGGGGCCCTCTGAAGTTTCCCGCCGGCTTGTGGTTGTCCATTTTCTTCTTCTTGGGACTGGAACATGTAGCTTCAATATGGCCAATTCCTCCACAGTTAAAACAGACTATATCTCCCCATTCTTGTAAAGATGCGGGTGCTGAGGCAATTGGGAATAATTCCTTCCTTGGTACTTCTCTCTTGGGATCCTCTGGGTCTTTTGCCATCAGAGAGGTCAACATCTCTATCACCTTGGACATTTGTGATTTTAGAGTGTCTACCTCTGAGTCTCTTTCAGGGGTCTTCACTGGATTGACTAACACCTGTGCAGGAACAACATTTGTCTTGATCATTTGCTGGTCCTGTTGTAGCGCCTCCTCATCTCTGATGATTTTTATCAAGTCAGTATAAGTCAGCAACGTTCCTCCTCCCGAGGTTTTCAGGTGCAGCCAGACTGGATCCGAACGTAACGCTCCCTTTAAGACTTGTTTCATTCTTGCTGCATCTGTAACTTGGGCCTTCATTCCCTTCTTCAACACAATCTTGCACAGCAACCTGTTCAGTCTCCTAACATACTCTGAAAGTTTCTCCCTTGGCTGTTGGAAAGTGTGTTCAAATTGGTAGACCATCTCTGTCACCTTTTCCAATTGACCACCCTCTTCCTGTAGCATGGCTAGACAGTCTTGAGCCGTGCAATCTGCATTCCCAAACCGAAAGCTTTTCACTGCTTCTGCTGCTGCGCCCTTTAGGCTTTCTATCACTCGTTGCCTCTTCTGCGCTTCAGGCACCTCCCATGCCTCTACTGCTTGTAATGCCTGCTCCACCCAGGTATCAAAATCTTCTTCCCCTGCAGGGACAGGGAGCTTCCCTGAGAATGTTTTCTGTCTCCGGTAGCTAGTCTCTATATGCACCGTGTTTGTCTTCTGACATTTGATTAGTAGATCCCCTATTGCCTTTATCAATTCTGGTGATATAGCAGTGGCAGGTGCGGGTGCCACCGGGGGTGTCACTCCAGCTCCTCTTTCTGGTGAGGTACGGGCCGCAGCCTGCAGTGATCCTATCTCCGATGGTTCCTTCTTTATAGTTACTGCGGGCGCCAACCTATAGGTTCTATTGTCTGGCGTCTTTACACACTTGTACTTGCAAGCCTCTGGTATCCCGTCTCCGTATTCCACCAGTGCATACTGATATGAAGTGTCTGGGTCTGATTTTATATCTATCACCCATGGTGTGTGACCTGGGGACACTAACTTCATTAACTCCTCTACCATGTCAGTCTTCCATTCCTCCCCTGGGAGACTGATAACTATCGAGTTGTTCGGCTCTGCCCTAGAGGTTTTGCACCACTCTTCTATTGCTTGTGGGTCCATGCCGGCACCTCTGGCGTTTAATTGCTGTATCAGGATCCCGGACGAGAACCCCCACGTGTAGTGATACCTTCAACTAAGAAGGCCGCAGATTTAGTTTGGGTTCTGAAGACAGCTCCGCCAACCCCCGGCAATGTACTCAACCCCCTACTGGCACAGTTAGTTATGGCAGCAATATATTTCTTATACTGTATGATTAAACTCAGACACCAAGGCAATAATGAAAGGGGGTATCTAATTTACTTTAGGCTTATGGTAAAAAGGTTAACAGTGGTAACAGTTTACAGGTAATAAGTTGCAGAGCCCTGCAGCAATAAACATACTATGCATCAAATGAACAGTAAAGGTGCGCCGCGTGGGCGACCGTTAACTAGGCGCCCTGTGGCGCAGTAACTAAATGGACTAACTAGCTGGCTAGGCCTGGCTCAGATATCTAAAACTCAGTCTATAGGGGATGATGGTTTCTTCACCGGCAAGTCTTTAACCACTTCCCGCCCAGTCAATAGCGAATTGACGTCCGGGAAGTGGTTGCAATATCGATACTGGACGTCATATGACGTCCTGCAGGATATTGCCTTGCGCGTGCCCGCGGGGGCGCGCAGCGCGGTGATCGGGGACGGCATGTGTCCCTCGGACACAGCGCTTCCCCGATCACGGTAAACAGCCAATTTCATTGTCAGCCGGTCACAGCCGATCACCTGTCAAAACAAACTCGGCGGCGCGCTCCGTGCGCGCCGCCACAGGCTTGCAGAGCGGGGATCGGGGAAGGCGAGTGTCCCTTGGACACAGCGCGTCCCCGATCAGAGTAAACAGCCAATGAATTGGCTGTTTACCACGTGACCGGCTGTGTCCAATCACAGCCGGTCACAAATGTAAACAAACTCCACAGGAGTTACTACCTGATCCCTGCTCTCTCCTCACACACCGATCTGTGAGGAGAGAGAAGAGATCAGTAAGTTAGCTCAGTGTAGTTTGTCTACATAAGTTTACAGTGCACAACACGCCCCCCCCCATAAAGAGGACCTGTCACACAGCCCAGCACATCAATCAGCCCAGCCAATCAGCCCATCTGTCAATCAGCCCATCTGTCAATCAATCAGCCCATCTGTCAATCAATCAGCCCATCTGTCAATCAATCACCCCATCTGTCAATCAATCAACCCATCTGTCAATCAATCAATCAGCCCATCTGTCAATCAATCAGCCCATCTGTCAATCATCTGTCACAGGCCCACCTCCATCGGTACTGCCATTGGCACCGCCACACAGGCTACCAGTACCGCCATCGGTACCAGTACCACCACCAGTACCGCCACCAGGCCCAGCATCTATACTGCCACACAGGCCCGCTACCAGTATCACCACTAGTGCCGCCATCGGTACCACCACCAGTACCACCACCCGTACCACCGTCGGTAGAGCCACCACCACCTGTACCACCACCTGTACCGCCATCGGTACCATCACCACCCGTACCACCACCACCTGTACCGCCATCGGTACCACCACACCTGTACCGCCATTGGTACCACCACCACCCATACCGCCATCGCTACCACCACCACCCGTACCGCCACCTGTACCGCCATCGGTACCGCCGCCACCACCACCACCCGTACCGCCATCGGTACCACCACCACCTGTACCGCCATTGGTACCACCACCACCCATACCGCCATCGGTACCACCACACAGGCCCACCACTAATACCTCCATCGGTACTACCACACAGACCGCCACCACTACCACCAGCAGTACCATTACACAGGCCCACCAATAAGCACTGCCATAATGTCCCAAAGGGTTTACACACCTGAGGAGGCATATGCCATTCTTGCCATGTCGGATGATGAGAGCAGCGGGGAGCTCCCATTATCCGATTCTGGTTCGGAATACGAGCCAGTGGAGGATAGTGGCTCAGAGTCCGAGTCCCCGGAGGAAACCGTCCCTCCCAAAAGAATGCGATCGGCACCAAGATCAGCACCAAGATCAGCACCAAGATCAGGAGAACTGCCCACCACCAGCAGCGCCATACCCCAGGAAGAGGAGCCCAGTACAAGCAATGGAAATGCACGCCCAACCCAAAGAATCCAGCCCCAATCCTACCTTCCCGATGCCCTGGCAAACCCCTTATGGTTGCCTGCCAACTCAGGATCCGCTATCATCCCCCCTTTCACCGCACAACCAGGTGTGCAGCCCGACACTACAAATTTTTCTAAATTAGATTATTTTTGTTTATTTTTCCCACAAGATTTGCTGCAGAATATAGTGGATCAAACGAATCTGTATGCATCCCAATTTATTGCTGCCAACCCCGATTCTTCCTACGCCCGCATGTTCCAGTGGCGGCGTCTAACATTGGAGGAATTTAAATTATTTTTGGGCCTTATGTTCAATATGGGGCTTACAAAAAAGAACGAAGTCCATTCATATTGGTCCAAACGCCCCATCCAACACATGCCCATATATTCCGCTGTCATGTCCAGGAAAAGATACGACATGATTATGCGCTTTCTCCACTTCAATGACAATTCACAGTGCCCTCCCCGAGATCATCCCAACTACGACAAATTGTACAAGATACGCCCCCTAATCAATGCCTTTTCCCAGCGATTTGAAGAAGTTTTCATCCCAGACCAAAAAATTTGTGTGGACGAGTCCCTCGTACATTTCACCGGCCGACTGCAGTTCAAGCAGTACATACCAAGCAAGAGAGACAGGTATGGGTTAAAATTAAATAAATTATGTGATCGAGCCACTGGATACGTCTGCAAATTCAGGATCTACGAAGGCAAAGACTCCCAGGTCCAGCCCCGTGATTGCCCCACATATATTGGAACCAGTGGGAAAATTGTCTGGGAGTTGGCATACCCCCTGTTCGGAAAAGGTTACCATTTATATGTTGATAATTATTATACCAGCCTGCCCCTTTTTCGCCACCTTTACAGTAAACAAACCCCGGCCTGCGGTACCTTCAAAAAAAACCGGAAGGGATTCCCACAAAATTTATTGACAAAAAAATTGCGACCTGGAGAATCGGCATCCATGAGGAACGAGGAGGTGTTGGCCATGAAGTGGAGGGACAAGAAAGATGTCCACATCCTCTCTACGATCCACAATGACACCATGGTGGAGATCCCAAGAAGACGCGGCTCCATTGTAAAGCCTGAATGTGTCCACGACTACAATTTGTACATGGTGGGGGGGGTGGATTTAAACGACCAGATGCTACAGCCCTACTTATCAACCAGAAAGTCCCATTATTGGCACAAAAAAGTTGCGTTTCACCTGTTTCACATGGCCCTTTTTAATTTGTTTGTCTGCTACCAAAAAGCAACTCAAAATCACCGACTCCACTACCTCCAATATATCGAAGATATCATCGATAGGATAGGATAGGACACCTCTGCCTGCTACCTGGACCTGTGCTTTGGCTGTGCTCTGGCTGTGCTGACAGTATCTCTGCCTGTGCAAACTATGGACAGTATTCCTGCCTGCTGCCTGGATGATTGCTTTTGCTGTCGCTGACCTCATCCCTGCCTGCTGCCTGGACCGATGCTCTCCTCTGTGGACCACTGCACTTCTAAAACCACAGGTAATCTTTTGTTATTTGGTATGTACCTGCTATGTGTTAGATATATGAAGGGCCTTCAAAAATGTGATCGGTAGTCAGAAAATGATATGTGCAATTAATGCTGCTAGAATGCCTGGAGGTGCTACTTGGATGTTGGGCCTCTGTATGTGGCCAGGCTGTGTAAAAGTCTCAAACATGTGGTATCGCCATACTCAGGAGGAGTAGCAGAATGCATTTTGGGGTGTAATTTTTGCTATGTACATATTATGTGTTAGAAATATCTTATAAATTGACAACTTTGTGTAAAAAAAATGCATTTTAATTTTTTCTCCACATTTTCCAAAACCTTCTGGAAAAAAATGAACCGTTCAAAAGACTCATAATGCCTCATAGATTATACGTTGGGGTGTGTGCTTTCAAAAATGGGGTCATTTTGTGGAAAATTCTATTGTCCTGGTGCTCCAGGGCCTTCAAAATTGTAATAGGTGGTTGAGAAAGGATATGTGCGATTTATGCTTGTAGAACGCCTGAAAGTGCTACTTCAATGTTGGGCCTCTGTATATGGCCAGGCTGTGTAAAAGTCTCACACATGTGGTATCGCTATACTCAGGAGGAGTAGAAGAATGCATTTTGGGGTGTTATTTTTGCTATGTATATGCTATGCGTTAGAAATATCTTATAAATGGACAACTTTGTGTAAAAAAATGCATTTTCATTTTTTCTCCACATTTTCCAAAACCTTCTGGAAAAAAATGAACCGTTCAAAAGACTCATAATGCTTCATAGATTATACGTTGGGGTGTGTGCTTTCCAAAATGGGGTCATTTTGTGGAAAATTCCATTGTCCTGGTGCTCCAGGGCCTTCAAAAGTGTAATAGGTGGTTGAGAAAGGATATGTGCGATTTATGCTTGTAGAACGCCTGAAAGTGCTACTTCAATGTTGGGCCTCTGTATATGGCCAGGCTGTGTAAAAGTCTCACACATGTGGTATTGCTATACTCAGGAGGAGTAGCAGAATGCATTTTGGGGTGTCATTTTTGCTATGTATATGCTATGCGTTAGAAATATCTTATAAATGGACAACTTTGTGTAAAAAAATGCATTTTCATTTTTTCTCCACATTTTCCAAAACCTTCTGGAAAAAAATGAACCGTTCAAAAGACTCATAATGCTTCATAGATTATACGTTGGGGTGTGTGCTTTCCAAAATGGGGTCATTTTGTGGAAAATTCCATTGTCCTGGTGCTCCAGGGCCTTCAAAAGTGTAATAGGTGGTTGAGAAAGGATATGTGCGATTTATGCTTGTAGAACGCCTGAAAGTGCTACTTCAATGTTGGGCCTCTGTATATGGCCAGGCTGTGTAAAAGTCTCACACATGTGGTATCGCTACACTCAGGAGGAGTAGCAGAATGTATTTTGGGGTGTAGTTGCAATTATGCATATGCTGTGTGAGAGAAAAAAACTGTTAATATGACCAGTTTGTGTAAAAAAAAAAAAAAAAATTTAATTTTCCCAAGAATTGTGGGAAAAAAATACAACTTCAAAAAACTCACCACGCCTCTTAGTAAATACCTTGGACTGTCTACTTTCCAAAAAGGGGTAATTTTGGGGTATTTGTACTTTCCTCGCTTGTTAGTGTCTCAAGAAATGAGATATCCCTTCAGTACATCAGGCGTGATCAGATGTGATAAATTTTCAGTGATTGCCACCATAGTTTGTAGACTCTATAACTTTCACAAAGACCAAATAATATACACTAATTTGGGTTCATTTTACCAAAGATATGTAGCAGTATACATTTTGGCACAAATTTATGAAGAAAAATTACTTATTTGCAAAATTTTACAATAGAAACTAAAAAAAAGTGTTTTTTTTTTTTAAAAAATTGCTGTTTTTTTGCTTATATCGCAAAAAATAAAAAACCCAGTGGCGATTAAATACCACCAAACGAAAGCTCTATTTGTGAGAAGAAAATGATAAAAATTTTGTTTGGATACAGTGTAGCATGACTAAGTAATTGTCATTCAAAGTGTGAGAGTACTGAAAGCTGAAAATTGGTCTGGGCGGGAAGGTGCATAAGTGCATGGTATTGAAGTGGTTAAAGGTGGTGCACATAACAGAATAACATTTGTAATCCAGTGGGAAGATTGTAATGGAATAAACACTTTACTGAAGAACCTCTGAGTTCAGCTCTGATATGGATCTCCAACGAGAGTATCAGACATAAACTTGTGGGCCACGGCAGTCTATAGGCACATCAGTAACAAACAGTATATGGTCTGAGCATACGCTCGCTCACCCCTCCGGACTTCCACCGACTGTGTCAGATGCCACCCAGGCTCGCAGTGGGGTGGAAGGCTCTTTGGTGCTGTGCAAGGCCTCAGGCTTCAGGCCTTGCACTCCGGCACATCCGCACAGGAGGATCAGTCACTGAAGTCTCGTGTCCCAAAGAGGCCGAGCCCAGCCTCGCCTCCTCCTTTTATAACCCCTCCCATGAGTCTCTGGGGTGGAAACATGCCGAAAGGGATTCTGGGCAAGGTAGTCCTGGGGGTCTTAAAGGGGACCCCGCTACATAAATATATAATACGTTGTAATTAACTATATTATAGAAGCATTAGTTACTTGTCATAGGAGTGACTGTAGTGCACATTGCACTGGAAGCAATCAGGATCCCCCTGGTAAAGGGTATCAAGAGACTCATGTCAATATCAATGTACAGCCAGGTCCCCCCAAAAAAGAAAAAGAAAAAGGAAAGGTCAGGCCATGTCCTACCCTCATAACTCTCTCCTTCCAGGGTTCTGCGCAGGGAGATCTGGCGATCGCTGCCATCTAATCTATACGTTTTTAGTGGCCCAGGCTCTCCAAATGTGCCTGGTGGAACGCACGCCGTCCTATAGCCAGGAAGTGTAGGTATCTCTGCGTTCCAACCCACACTTCCGGCTTACCGCGGCGTCACTGCCGCTCCTGCGCGCGCATCCTGATGACACTATTCACACAGGGGGATGCGGCTCGGAAGTGCGGGTGTATTTGTGTTCCACCCTCCACTTCCGGCCGCCGAGGGCGTCACTTCCGCCCTTCACCTCCGTTCACTCGAATTGATTTTTGGCCCATAGATGTGCGTGCTTCCCACCTCTGTCATCTTCATCCTCCCTGCACCCCTTTGCCAGCTTCCCACCCCTGTCATCTTCATCCTCCCTGCACCCCTCTGCCAGCTTCCCACCTCTGTCATCTTCATCCTCCCTGCACTGCTCTGCCAGCTTCCCACCCCTGTCATCTTCATCCTCCCTGCACCCCTCTGCAAGGTTCCCACCCCTGTCATCTTCATCCTCCCTGCACCCCTCTGCCAGCTTCCCACCCCTGTCATCTTCATCCTCCCTGCACCCCTCTGCCAGCTTCCCATCCCTGTCATCTTCATCCTCCCTGCACCCCTCTGCCAGCTTCCCACCCCTATCATCTTCATCCTCCCTGCACACCTCTGCCAGGTTCCCACCCCTGTCATCTTCATCCCCTCTGCACCCATCTGCCAGCTTCCGACCCCCCCACCCCTGTCATCTTCATCCTCCCTGTACCCCACTGCCAGCTTCCTACCACCCCACCCCCATCATCATCATCCCTATCATCCTCCTGTACCCCACTTCTGGCATCCTACTACCCTGCCTCCTGTCATTATCATCCTCATCCCTCCTGCACCCTACCTCTGGAATCCTATCAGCCTACCCCTATCATTATAGGGGAGATATGATCTCAGCCTCTCACCCCAATGCTGCTACCATCACCCCAAACTGCATCCTGCCATCCAACCCACTGTACCCCAACAGTTGCATCACACACCACAATACTGCCCTGCCACCCAGTGAGAGGTAATGATGTGCAGTAACCTCTAGCAACCAATGATTGAGTGGTATTATTGTGCAGTAACCTCTAGCAACCTATCATTGAGGGGTAATATTGTGCAGTAACCTCTAGCAACCAATCAGTGAGGGGTAATATTGTGAAGTAACCTCTAGCAACCAATCATTGAGTGGTAATATTGTGCAGTAAACTCTAGCAACCAATCCGTGTGCGGTTTTGATGTGCAGTAACCTAGCAAGCAATCAGGGAGTGTAAACCAGATGTTTATGTTTACATTATTAAAGTTTTTTTTAGATAAGTCTATGTGTGTGTTTGTTTTTTGGGATGTTGGGGTAGAGAGCGAAATTGCTAGGGGTGATGGGGCCCAGGAAAATGTTTGCCCAGGGTCCAATCAATATTAAAGATGGCCCTGGGTGTCCCCAGGCTGGCGGTGTGAGTGGGCCGGCACACACTGGGGTTAAGCCATAGAGGTTCCAGCCAGCTGTAACACCCAACTCCTCCCCCCCCCCCCCACACACACACACACACACACTGCAGCCAAAGGCAGGCTCTAACGTTGTTGTATCCTTCCCCCAAAACCAACATCACATTGCATGACAAGAGTTGTAGTTCTCCACACCACACACTAGACTTGGCCCTCCAGGGCCTGTGCACTGCAGAGACTACACCTCCTAGAATGCACAGTTTGGCACTCAAAGCAAATGTGTTGGCTTCTCCTGCTTGTAGTAGGGAAGAGAGGAGTGTATAGAAGGATCATCTGTCTGCACCCTGTCTGTGGCGGGATCGTCTGTGGCTGTGGCTCTAGTGTTTGGTGGCAGCTGCAACAATGTGGTCTTACCGTGTTAGCTGGGTGAGAGCTTGCTTGTCATTACCATAATAAGACCTCTTGTAGCATGTTCGCACAGTCTCTGACACAATCTCTTGCATTATGGCCGCACAGTCTCTGACCATCTCCTGTATCATGTCTGCACAATCTCTGACCATCTCCTGTATCTTGTCTGCAGTCTCTGACCATCTCCTGTATCATGTCCACAGTCTCTGACTATCTCTTGTATCATGTATGCACAGTCTCTGACCATCTGCTGAATCATGTCTGCAGTCTCTGACCATCTCCTGTATCATGTCTGCAGTCTCTAACCATCTCCAGTATCATGTCTGCACAGTCTCTGACCATCTCCTGTATCATGTCTGCACAGTCTCTGACCATTTCCTGTATCATGTCTGCACAGTCTCTGACCATCTCCTGTATCATGTCCGCACAGTCTCTGACCATCTCCTGTATCATCTCTGCAGTCTTTGAGGGGCGAGCCTACAGAAGAGTTAAGAGCAGGAGCGCTGCTAGGATGGGGGTGATGGGAGGAGTCAGATGTGTGTGCACTGTGGAGAGGATAATATAGGTTGAAACCAGAGCCACCCAGCCGGAGCCCAGAGAGGACTGTCTGACTGAGCCATGCACGGTGCACCTAAGAAGAGGTCAGTAGCAGTGCAGGGAGGCCCGGAATGAAAAGACAGAAAGAAAAAGTAATGGAGGGCCGGGCATGACAAGGTGGAGAGTAAAGGCAACACAGGGTTAAAAAATCTGGGAAGTTTGGAGAGGGAGGAGACAGGAGTAATATGTGCTGGAGGGGAGGAGCGCTTTAAATATGAAGGGGCCGGAACGCCCGGGAACATTTTGTGAGGAGACAGTGAGGGAGAGGAAGTTTTTCCCACCCACCCTCCCTATTGTTTGGTGTTTGTCTTGTTTGTGTGTTTTCTTGTGTTTCAGGTCGAATGGATTTGGGTCGTCGTAACAGCTGTGTACTGGCGGTGTCTTTGGTCTTTGACGGTGGCATAAAACAGATGTGATGGAAGTGGTGGGGGGCTCATCGGTGGTATGTGCCCCTCTGGTGTATTCCAGTGGAACGGTGTCTGCTGGAATACGGGTATGGTTGCACTGCGGGAAGGGGTTGTCTCCGAGCTGTGACACGGCTGGAGGCCTGGTATGGTACAATTTTGGTCCCGCAGTGTATTGGTGGAAAAAGTGTTAAAAGTTCGGGGTGCCGTCAGAGACCAACAGACTGGGAGTTAAACTGTTAAAGTTATGGAAGTGAAAGTATTATTTTATATTGGAGTTTTATCTAATTATGTTTTAATAAAAAGGCTGTTTTGGGCAGTTATACTCCAACTCTGGTGTGGTCTAATTATATTATAGATTGGTTAAGATAAGGGGTATGTAATTTAAGGGGGTAGAATGGTATGGGTAAAGTGTTGGGAATATCTCGATTACACTGGTCATGCAAGGCCAGTCTGAGGGGGGATCAGTGATGTAAGGTGTGAATACAGTAAGGTAAGGGGGCACTGATATAAAGGTTCCCCCTTTATGTCAGTAACCCCCCCCCCATTACCTTTGTGCATTTACTCTGCGGAAGGTGCTCTGTAGTCACCAGAGTGCCACCATCTTAGAGTTCCCATTTTAAATGCAAATTGGAACTCCGCAGAACCTGATGTAAAGGGGAACTCTTTACAATGATGTGCACTCTGAAATAAGGTGATCCCCCATCAGAATTCCCCTTTGCACCAAAGTCTGCAGCATTCCTATTTTTCATTCCTTTTTTAACAGAAAAAGGTTTATTAGACAATTCAGCATTACAGTTCAATCAGTTTACAGAAACACAATGACATAGAGGTTCAGTCAGCAGAACGTCCATGATCATACGGGGAATTCCCGCCTATTCACTAGTAAGGAGATACAAACTTTAGCTAAAATCCAGTTTAACGCTAAACAATTCACATCATCAACTCCCTATCATTTCTTACATTACAAATATAGCATGTATAAAGAAGAGCAGGGGGTAGGGGGGGGAGGGAAATAGGAAGGGGAGGAGGGAGGAGGATAAAGGGAGGGAGGGAGCTGGGGAGGAGGGGAGACCACACCCATAAGCGACACTGTCAGGCATTCAGATGGGTAGAGGGTGAAGAACATCACAAGCATCTGTCCATGCAGACCATATCTTATCATACTTTCGTAGGTCAGCCGGTATAGAGGCAACACCGAGGTCACCGACCGCTGCCAGGAGTCATGCGTGGGGGGATCCTCCGATTTCCACCTCAACATGATCTCACGTCTAGCATAGTATAATGTGAATGTCAAGCATAGTTTACAGTATCTATCCCCCTCTACATCCTCCATATGGCTCAGCAATAGGAGTTTCGGGTCAGTCCGTATTCTAATCTTGCAGATGTCACTGAGGGTGGAGGCCACAGCCGCCCAGTAGGGTTGGAGTTTGGGACAAGACCAGACCATATGCCAGAAAGTGCCTATCTCTTGCTTGCATCTCGGACAGTTGGGATCTCTCTGGGGTAGATACGTGCCAACCTCTGCGGGGTATAACAGGCCCTGTGTAAGAACTTAAGTTGAGCAAATCTGTCCCTAGCAGCAATTAGAGAGGGGATATATGCGGGGAGGCACTCCTCCCACTCCTCCTCCCCCAGGGACGGTATATCCGACCTCCACTTATCCCAGGTTTTAGTGAGTTTAGTGTCGTACCCCACTGTGACATAGAGATATAGGGAAGAGAGAGGTCGCCCCATCACATCAGAGATCAGGAGGCGCTCAATGGAGTCCGACTTCAAAGTTAGGCATTCTGGGAACTGGGCTCTGAAGGCATGCTTCAGCTGCCAATACCGAAACTGAAAGGAGGCCGGCAGAGAGCAGCTGCTGCGCAGCTCCCGAAAGGTCTTGAGCTTACCATCCAGGACTATATGTTTAACAGGACTTCCTTGATCCAGCTTGCCTGCACTTACCTGCAAGGGTTGCTTCACTCCAGCTCCACTTCAACCTGGGTTTCCCTGCCTGCAAAAACGCAGGGAGGCTGGCCTTAGACGCCATCTTGGGACTATCACGTGACCCAGCTCAGCATTTTCGGTTGCCATAGCTACCTGTTGTTTCATTGTCTAAGCCAACTGGCCACGCCCCCTGCGGCCGGCCCACAGACAGACAGCACCAGTATAAAAGACATGCCGCCAGCACAGCCCGGTATTGTTACCTGACTTCCTTGATCCAGCTTGCCTGCACTTACCTGCAAGGGTTGCTTCACTCCAGCTCCACTTCAACCTGGGTTTCCCTGCCTGCAAAAACGCAGGGAGGCTGGCCTTAGACGCCATCTTGGGACTATCACGTGACCCAGCTCAGCATTTTCGGTTGCCATAGCTACCTGTTGTTTCATTGTCTAAGCCAACTGGCCACGCCCCCTGGGGCCGGCCCACAGACAGACAGCACCAGTATAAAAGACATGCCGCCAGCACAGCCCGGTATTGTTACCTGACTTCCTTGATCCAGCTTGCCTGCACTTACCTGCAAGGGTTGCTTCACTCCAGCTCCACTTCAACCTGGGTTTCCCTGCCTGCAAAAACGCAGGGAGGCTGGCCTTAGACGCCATCTTGGGACTATCACGTGACCCAGCTCAGCATTTTCGGTTGCCATAGCTACCTGTTGTTTCATTGTCTAAGCCAACTGGCCACGCCCCCTGCGGCCGGCCCACAGACAGACAGCACCAGTATAAAAGACATGCCGCCAGCACAGCCCGGTATTGTTACCTGACTTCCTTGATCCAGCTTGCCTGCACTTACCTGCAAGGGTTGCTTCACTCCAGCTCCACTTCCACCTGGGTTTCCCTGCCTGCAAAAACGCAGGGAGGCTGGCCTTAGACGCCATCTTGGGACTATCACGTGACCCAGCTCAGCATTTTCGGTTGCCATAGCTACCTGTTGTTTCATTGTCTAAGCCAACTGGCCACGCCCCCTGCGGCCGGCCCACAGACAGACAGCACCAGTATAAAAGACATGCCGCCAGCACAGCCCGGTATTGTTACCTGACTTCCTTGATCCAGCTTGCCTGCACTTACCTGCAAGGGTTGCTTCACTCCAGCTCCACTTCAACCTGGGTTTCCCTGCCTGCAAAAACGCAGGGAGGCTGGCCTTAGACGCCATCTTGGGACTATCACGTGACCCAGCTCAGCATTTTCGGTTGTCATAGCTACCTGTTGTTTAATTGTCTAAGCCAACTGGCCACGCCCCCTGTGGCCGGCCCACAGACAGACAGCACCAGTATAAAAGACATGCCGCCAGCACAGCCTGGTATTGTTACCTGACTTCCTTGATCCAGCTTGCCTGCACTTACCTGCAAGGGTTGCTTCACTCCAGCTCCACTTCAACCTGGGTTTCCCTGCCTGCAAAAACGCAGGGAGGCTGGCCTTAGACGCCATCTTGGGACTATCACGTGACCCAGCTCAGCATTTTCGGTTGCCATAGCTACCTGTTGTTTCATTGTCTAAGCCAACTGGCCACGCCCCCTGCGGCCGGCCCACAGACAGACAGCACCAGTATAAAAGACATGCCGCCAGCACAGCCCGCGGCGTGCCCGTGGCGGGCGCGCCGGAGGCAAGCCCGTCTGAGCCCGTCTGGGCCCGTCCGGGCCCAGCGGACCAAGGTTTGCTTATTTCCACTGATTCAGTTACTGACTTAGAATCGCTATCTTCACGCATACAAATACCAAAATTCCAATACTCTACGGGTAACCGCCCCTCTTACTCTCAACAAGAATTATATCAGCTTAATCAGGGGACAGGTATCCTAAGTAAGGAAACACTAGAAGCATGCCAGGTTAACAGCATTGATCGAAATAGTACACTCATTAAGCCAATTATCCCCCTTACCACCAGCAGAGTGGTTTCTCATTGCATTACTCAATTTATTAAAGGGGGCGTAATAAATGTCCGGTCCGCTGTTAAACATGCAAACGATATATATGATCTATTGACAAATGAAGAATTTCAGTTTCTATCTCTTACTGAAACCTGGTTTGGCAAGGATTATGGCATCCACCTAGATGACCTCGTTCCACCAGGATATGACATACTTACAAAAAATAGACAGGGTAAACGGGGTGGAGGCATTGCACTGATTCACAATAACAATGTTACCTGTAGGGAACTAGCTCTCTCAGAATATATTTCATTTGAACATCTCTCTGCACGTTGCCAAATTGATGCCACCACCTCTATCATCATTGCAACTATATATCGTCCGCCAGGATACCACACGGAATTCAACACTGAGATTATTCAATTTTGTTTAGAATTGAACACTTACGCGTCAAACATTATCCTGCAAGGCGACTGTAACCTATGGCTTGAGGACTTACTGGATCCTAAAATACAGGAGTTTTTACAAGATCTTGATGCCCTAGGCTTTGTTCAAAATGTCAACTCCTATACCCATGAGAAAGGGCACACACTAGATGCGGTCTTCTCGTCTAATATTACCATCTCTGACATCCAGAACATCGAACTTATATGGACAGATCATAAATTAATTTCATACCAACTCAGAGACTTTAGACCCCCAGCCCCAGACTTGGGTACTCCCATGCAGCAATCCAAGCCGTATCGTTCACTTAAAAACCTATGTCCACTCACCTTCATGGCAACATATTTGGCTCTTGAACCTATCACCCTAGACAGTGAGGATGATCTTTATATTGACTTTGAAATCCATCTTGACAGAGTCACTAAAGCCCTTGATGCATTTGAACTAAAAATCCATCATACACTTGATAAGCTTGCCCCTCTCAAAACATCACACTTTCGCAAAAAGATTACCAAGGCTAAACCTTGGTACACTAGCAACCTAGCCCTAATTAAAACAAAACGCAGACAGCTTGAAAGAAAATGGCTTAAGACTAACACACATCAAGACAAGCTCGCATATCGAATAATTTCTCGGGCATATTTCAAAGCCATTCGCCACAGGAAAAAAGCATATTAGGGTGAACAGATCGATAACGCCGGAAACCAGGATAAGAAACTTTTCGAAATTGTAAACGAAATGCTTAATCCACGTAGGTTAACCAAGACAATAATACCATCACAAGAATTCACCAATAAATTAGGGATTGCTTTCCAAGATAAAATTCATAAAATCCGATTGGGCATTGCCAAGAACATTCAACTGATTGACCAACCTGGTCCACTACAAGAGGCTATCCAACCTACTCTGTCCAGCTTAAAAAACTTCACACCTACTACGCCGGAGTTACTACACAAAGTAATTCTTAAATTGAAGCCCACACACTTTGCGGATGAATTTTGCCCTGCCTGGTTTTTCAAACTCCAGTCAAAGGCATTCCTTCCAGACTTATGTACAATCATCAACTTCAGTTTGAGGCTGGGAGTTATACCGGGGAAACTTAAACACTCATACGTTACGCCAATTCCAAAAAAAAAACAGAGCTTCAAGACCCGAACAATCTAAGACCCATTTCTAGCATTCACTTTGTGGCAAAGATTATGGAAACCATCGTTCTTGAGCAACTTCAGGAATACTCTGAAGGGGAGGGCCTATTCCACGATGTCCAGTCTGGGTTCCGTCCGGGCAGGGGAATAGAGCTCTCCACGATGGCCATGAGGGAACAGCTGCTGAGGGTCAGAGACGCTGGGGAATCGGCGGCCTTAGTGCTATTGGACCTCTGCGCGGCTTTTGACACCATTGATCACGACATTCTGATCTCGCGCCTTCATGACCAGTTTGGAATTCGAGGTGCTATCCTGTTATGGATCCAGTCTTTTCTTCAAGACCGTACCCAACAGGTTAGGTACCTGGTTAGGTAACAACAGGTACCACAGGGCTCTGCCCTTTCTCCATACCTTTTCAATTGTTACATGCGCCCCCTACCCGATATGTTGCAGTTACATGGCCTTCAAGGCCAACTATATGCCGATGACATCCAAATCCTAGTCAACACTTCCAAAAATGACAGACATCCCCAGATCCTAGCAGAATGCATGACTCATATCCATTCCTGGATGAATAGAAACTGGTTGAGCCTCAATTGCTCCAAAACAGAAATACTCCAAGTGGGTGAACCTCTAGCCTTTCCCATTCTATCCCGATGGCCATCTGACCTAGGTACCTGCCCAGAACCTAAAAGACAAGTCAAGAACCTTGGAATCATTTTTGATGCAAAGCTTACCTGGATTCCGCAAATTATGAACTGTATGAAAAATGCCTCATTCTATTTGCAAATTATTCGGAAGATCAGACATCTACTTTCATATCGACACCAAATCACACTTACTTTGGCTCTAGTACAATCCAGACTAGACTTTGCCAATGGTTTTTGCCTTGGCCTTCCCCTTAAGTGGGTCAAAAAAATCCAAATTATACAGAATCAAGCAGCACGCACTATTACGGACATCACATCACATCACCCCCTTGCTGGCACAGCTACATTGGTTACCTATAGTGCATAGAGTACAATTTAAAATCTTGGTTCTGATGTTTATAGCATATTGGGGCCTGGGCCCACTCTATCTCACAGAAATGGCCCCCCATTACACACCAAGTAGAGCATTGCGGTCAGGGCTTCAAAATAGGATCATCCAAGCACCCGCCCGACTCCAGTCCTTGGGAGGTCGACTAATGCAGACTATGGGCGCGGCCCTTTGGAACCAACTCCCCGACCATCTCCGGCTCCCAATGCCCCAAGCTCTTTTTAAGAGGCAATTAAAAACCCACCTTTTTAAAAACGCTTTTTCCTAACTACGGATGTAGAGACACCTAACTCTGTAATAATTAACGTCCACTTTGTTTTTCGACTCCCCTCGTGAGCCTTCCTTCCTCTTTTTTTTCTCCCCTCCCTTTTTCTCAAATGTTTTTTTATTTTCCCAAGGCTGATTGGTGAATTTATGGTACAAATTATAAACAGTGAAAAATATCTGCGCTAACGGTGAAATAAAAAACTAAATATAAATGTGAATGAATGAAAAGCAGCTAGCACAGTCTGTAGATAGCAAACATAAATAATAAAGTCCAAAATGCAGCGCTATAAAAAATGTGAAAAAAAGTCCAAACAGTAGAAAATCAATCAATGATAGATGGACGTGAAAAATGATGTAATACCGCCACCAGACTTCAGTGTGCAAAAAAAGATTTAAAGCACACCACACCACCGTGCTCACAATCTGCTTACCAGAAACTGGAGATAAGTAGACAATGTATTCAAATATTGTGGAGGGTCAAACGATGACAGCAGAATAATCCAGATCAAATGTTCATAGGGAAGATCAGCATCAAAGCAATCTCCAAAACTCAGAAGGTAAATGTGGATGTGGTACAAATCTCAGCCAGAAATTTTGCCCAAATACAAAGAAATAAAGGCAGCATAGTGAAGCCCATAGGTAAAAGGCATAAACATTTATTTATGTTCTACTTACAAAAAGGCAGAAGACATCAAAGCATAAAAAAACAGTTCCGCGGCTCTCAGCGTGCTTGCATCGGCCAGCCTGACATGTTTCATCCTATGTGGATATCATCAGAGGCGTGGCCAATGATGCAAGCACGCCCACATAAATCCTAATCTTCCAGTCATGCCTGCCAATGACAATGCAGCATAGGCTGAACAGCTGGAGTAATTAAAAACGTAATGCAAACGCTGGCCGCACCTGCGCAGTGCGGCCAAGTTTGCACTAAAATACAAATTCCTTATACATGTTCCAACCAGTGATAATAAACAAAAAGGAAGGTGGGGACGGGGGACAGAAGCTGTTGGTAGTTATGAACCTACCATGTCATTCCCGGGAAGGATGAACAGTCTCTGTGTCCCCCGGAAGTAGATGAAACCTCCTAATCTAATAGGTGGAAAACAGTTTCCTATACAGACATCTATATCCGGTTCGCGGACCCAACCGCAGGAACCGGAAATGACGTCAGTGGAGCGCAAGCTGTAGAAAGATGCGCTCCACTCACAAAACTAAATCCACTTCCGGCTAACGGATTCGATTGCCGAAACCGGAAGTGATGTCAGTGAGGCGCAAACATCGAGGAAAAGCGCTCCACAGAAAGAACAAGGACATGCAAAATGGAGCAAGGCTAATGTTAGCCATGAAGACAAATAAACATCATAATAATGTACAATCAATGTTAAAAATTCCTAAAAATAAGTAAAAGTACCAAAACACACATTGTTTCCATATAAAGATTACACTGAGATTGATTGCCTGAAGGGAGGAAAAAAAGGAGGGGGAGGCTCACAGCAGACAAAACCTCTGCAATCTAGAATGGAAAACCAGGAGAAGAAGCCCCCTGGTGGTATAAATACACAATGCATGAAAACAACCAAATAATGACACAAACATATTAAGTCTGTAATCAATTGGCATTTCAAGTACAATATCCCAAACCATGTGACATAGGGACTAAAACTGCGATAAAAAATAATAAAAATGAATGTGTATGTGTAAACACCCCGCCCACTGGTGGCATAAGGCACATAACTCAGACAATTAACTATTATTTATAAAACAATTCACATCCCAATCGACATTCATGCCGAAAGGGGTGTAGCATTTGAGGTCATATATCCATCGAGTTTCAAGCCTGGAAATCTCTCGCTTGGACATACTACCTCGCCAGTGAGGATTAAAACGGTCAATGGCCAGAAAGGTGGTGCCTTTGGGGTTCTTTTTGTGACACTCCAAATAATGTCTAGACACTGTATGTTTGGGGAAACCTTTCCTAATGTTCGTGATATGTTCCTGGTTTTCCATTCTAGATTGCAGAGGTTTTGTCTGCTGTGAGCCTCCCCCTCCTTTTTTTCCTCCCTTCAGGCAATCAATCTCAGTTTAATCTTTATATGGAAACAATGTGTGTTTTGGTACTTTTACTTGTTTTTAGGAATTTTTAACATTGATTGTACATTATTATGATGTTTATTTGTCTTCATGGCTAACATTAGCCTTGCTCCATTTTGCATGTCCTTGTTCTTTCTGTGGAGCGCTTTTCCTCGATGTTTGCGCCTCACTGACATCACTTCCGGTTTCGGCAATCGAATCCGTTAGCCGGAAGTGGATTTAGTTTTGTGAGTGGAGCGCATCTTTCTACAGCTTGCGCTCCACTGACGTCATTTCCGGTTCCTGCGGTTGGGTCCGCGAACCGGATATAGATGTCTGTATAGGAAACTGTTTTCCACCTATTAGATTAGGAGGTTTCATCTACTTCCGGGGGACACAGAGACTGTTCATCCTTCCCGGGAATGACATGGTAGGTTCATAACTACCAACAGCTTCTGTCCCCCGTCCCCACCTTCCTTTTTGTTTATTATCACTGGTTGGAACATGTATAAGGAATTTGTATTTTAGTGCAAACTTGGCCGCACTGCGCAGGTGCGGCCAGCGTTTGCATTACGTTTTTAATTACTCCAGCTGTTCAGCCTATGCTGCATTGTCATTGGCTGGCATGACTGGACTTTTAGGATTTATGTGGGCGTGCTTGCATCATTGGCCACGCCTCTGATGATATCCACATAGGATGAAACATGTAGGCTGGCCGATGCAAGCACGCTGAGAGCCGCGGAACTGTTTTTTATGCTTTGATGTCTTCTGCCTTTTTGTAAGTAGAACATAAATAAATGTTTATGCCTTTTACCTATGGGCTTCACTATGCTGCCTTTATTTCTTTGTATTTGGGCAAAATTTCTGGCTGAGATTTGTACCACATCCACATTTACCTTCTGAGTTTTGGAGATTGCTTTGATGCTGATCTTCCCTATGAACATTTGATCTGGATTATTCTGCTGTCATCGTTTGACCCTCCACAATTTTTGAATACATTGTCTACTTATCTCCAGTTTCTGGTAAGCAGATTGTGAGCACGGTGGTGTGGTGTGCTTTAAATCTTTTTTTGCACACTGAAGTCTGGTGGCGGCATTACATCATTTTTCACGTCCATCTATCATTGATTGATTTTCTACTGTTTGGACTTTTTTTCACATTTTTTATAGCGCTGCATTTTGGACTTTAGAATTTATGGTACAGCGCGCTTAGTTGCAGTCCTCCAAGACAGTATTTGGCGCGATATAAATTTACATATCAATCAATCAATCAGTAATGATCCCTTTTTTCGCCCAGAGGGATGGGTCCGGAATACTGCCGAAGTGGGGCAACACAGGGTTGCCCCACAAGTGGGTATGCGGAGAGACGTGGTTTGGCTGCCTATAAATCGCTCTAGCTTCTTGCCAAACCCTCACAGTTGTGTGCATAAGCAACGTCATGGAGGGGCTAGCCCTAAGGCCGCGGAATGGCAAATTCCTTTTTGCTGTATATGGGCCCAAAATGGCCGCCTCCAGCATCACCGCTGGGTTTTGCCTGGGCTGGGAGAACCACCACCGTACCGTGACCAAGACTGCAGCCCAATAATAGATACGGAAATTTGGAAGAGCCAATCCCCCCCCCCCGACATGGGGCGGTAAAGAATCTGTCTTGCCACTCTGGGGGGTCGCCCAGCCCACACAAAGGACAGCAACACACTCTCCAACCTCCTGAAAAAGGATCCAGGAAGATATGAAGGTGCGTTCCGAAAAAAATAAAGACATTTTGGCAAAAAAAACATTTTTAGGAGATTAACTCTTCCTACAGGTGTCCGGGGAAGGGAGCGCCATGCTGCACATTTAGACACTAATTGCGACATGAGGGGTTGTATGTTAGTACCCATGTAGTCCTCTGTCTTGCCTGTAATTTTGATGCCCAGATAGGTGAATTCATCCACCCATTTAAGCGTGGTGTTCGACATGGCTCGCGGGGACATGGGATGCAGCGGGAAAAGGACCGACTTGTCCCAATTGATGCGTATCCTGGAGTAGCGCCCAAATTGGTCAAACATCGGCAGCGCCGTTTGCAACGAGGACGAGGCGTCCTCCAAGTAAAGCAGAGTGTCATCTGCGTACAGGGATAGCTTCTCTTCAATCGGGCCTATCTGTATCCCACGCACCCTCCCCTCCGCCCTAAGCTGTTTGGCCAATGGCTAGAGTGCAAGCGCAAACAAACCCAGGGAAAGAGGGCTTCCCTGTCGCGTACCCCGGCCCAGTGGAAAAGCATCCGAGAGGCAGCCATTAGTGCGGATTCTAGCTGAGGGGTTGGTGTACAGCATACGCACCCAGTGCATGAAGCCCAGACCAAACCCAAAGCCCGAAAGGACCTTCCACAGGTAGCCCGACTCGACAGAGTCGAAAGCCTTCTCTGCGTCGAGTGAGGCCACCACTCCTGCAGAGCCCTCGCTCACTCTGTCCATGTGGGTAAGGAGACGTCGGATGTTTATGTTGGTACCCCTACCCGGCATGAACCCCGTTTGGTCAGAGTGGATCAGGGCTGTTATGACCGTATTTAACCGCGTGGCTAGAACTTTGGCTAATATTTTTGCGTCCACATTTAGGAGAGAGATGGGGCGGTATGAGGAGCAGAGCGATGGGTCCTTCCCTGGCTTGGGAATCACCACAATGACCGCCTCCCTCATGGTGTCAGGAAGCCCCCCCAACCTCACCGATGCAGCGAACAGGGCCTGCAGTCTAGGGGCAAGTTCCGCCGCATAGTGCTTGTAGAATTCCACAGGAATGCCATCAGGCTCCGGAGTCTTGCCAGACTGCATAGACTTCAGTGCCTGTAGAACTTCCGTCACCGTAATGGGGGCATCAAGTTTGTCACGATACTTTGGCGTGAGAACCGGTAAATCAATATCTGCTAGGTATTGCGTCAGATCGTCCTCCCCATAGTCCGCCCTAGAGCTGTACAGGGCCTGGTAGAACTCAGCAAAGCAGAGGTTAATCCCAGCAGGAGAGTGTACAGCCTCCCCAGCAGGGTTTTGGATCTGTAAGATGCTCAGACCTCCCGCCCGCTCCTTAGAGAGTCAGGCGAGCAGTCTCCCCGACCTCTTCCCCTGTCCAAATATTCTCTGGGATTGCGCAAGCAACTTCTTTTGGGTGAGAGAGGTACGAAGACCTTTTTAGTCAGGATTTGCAACCGTGCATAGTGCTAGGGACTCCTGGTTCTAAAAAAAAGTGCCTCCCCCACAGTCTCCTCCCTCTCCCCTCTTGTCAAGTCTGCTCTACGTTCTCTGCGAACTCTGGCAATAATGGTCTGGTAGTGTCCCCGGGTCGCAGCCTTAAAGGCATCCCACACCGTTGTGACTGCGGTGGAACCAGAGTTGACCGCCCAGTAGCCGGCCAACTCCGTCCCAAACTGGCCATCCACCTCAGTATCTGAGATCCATAATCTGGACAGTCTCCACAAGCTAGGCATTGGGCCCATGGAGAGATCCAAAGTCAGGAGCAACGGCGCATGATCTGCGACCCTCGACAGGACCGGAGCCCCCGCATATACCAGATCGATGCGGGAGAATGTCCTATGAGACGCCGAGTGACACGTATAGGCCCGGGTCCGGGAGTGTCTCCACCTCCACACATCTGTAAGCCCATAGGTGTCCGCCCAGCCGGCCAGTCCAGAGAAGGCCTGTCCCACAGATGACATCCTGTCCATGTCAGGGTCAGGGACCAAGTTAAAATCACCTAGAATAACATTATTATCAGAGGCAAACTCAGATTTTGCTTGTCACTTGATTTAACAGGGCCAAGGAGGCTGGGGGAGGCAGGTACAACCCCACAATGGTCCAGGTTAAGGAATGAATCTTAGCATGAATTATAACATACCTACTGTCCGGGTCCAAGACCAGATCCAAGAGCTTAAATGGGAGGGACTTAAGCACCAGTACACTGACCCCTCTGGCAAAGCTAGAATATGTGGAATGATCGTGATAGCCCACCCAGGGTGTTTTGAGAGCGAGAATTCTGCTCCCCATCAGGTGCGTCTCCTGGAGCACACATATGTGTGGATTATGTGCCTTAAGGAATTAAAATACGAGGGAACGTTTGGGAGGTGAGTTCAGCCCCTAGTGTTCCATGATATGAGGTTAAGCGTGGACATGGACGTTGAAGTCATTAATCAAGTAAGGATAAGTAGGGGGCGTGTCCAAGATGGCGGAGTAAGCAGACGTGTTGCATAGAGCTCTGCTGCTTCCTTAATCCTTTATATCTCCTAACCAGGTTTTCTGACGCCGTGATCCGGTCCTAGTTGCGGTGAATGCCTTCTCGGCAGTCCGGCCGCTTTAAAGGGGGTAAGACACTCAAGTTTCCCCAGGAAATACCGCCGGAGACCAGCCCTGTTCCCCGGAGGCCTAGTGAGCAGGCGCCTCGTGCTAACATGGCGTCGCAGACGGACGCTCCGGAGGGACCCGCTGCATCTACCCCAGGCATTCCAGAGGTTATGGCGGCGATCGCTACATGCAGTACGGCAGTGGTTTCTTGTCAGGTGGCCCTGACTACGAAGGTTGAGGAGGTGCAGATGGACATGGGCATCATCCGGCAGGACATAGACAAGGTCCGCGCCAGGCTGACCGAAGCTGAGACTCGGGTGTGCCAGGTGGAGGATGTGGTGGGGGATAACCCTGGCGCATTCCGCTCACTACAGTCCAGGGTGAAGCTGCTTGAGCACCGCGCAGAAGATTCCGAGAACAAATGCCGCCGGAATAATATCCGCATTGTCGGCCTCGCAGAAGGAGCCAAGGGTAAGAACCCCACTGTGTTTGCGGAGGAGCTGCTTCGCTCCCTGCTCCCGGCTGCCCACCTGTCCCCTTACTTTACTGCTAAAAGGGCCCAAAGACTGCCACCGCAACCCGGTCCGCAAGGCTCCCCTCCCCGCACATTTATCCTGCGTCTCCTGAACTTCAGGGACAGGGGTGAGCTGCTCAGGGCGTCCCGGGCGGCGGGAGAATTAACCCGCGGCAACAATAGATTGATGCTATTCCCGGACTTCTCCATAAAGACCCAAAAGCTGCGGAGATCCTTTGATGCCGTTAAGGCCAACCTTTGCTCTAAGGGGATTAAATACAGTGTGCTTTTCCCTGCCAAGCTGCGAGTGATTGATGGTGAAACAGTGCGCTTCTTTACCTCCCCAAGAGAGGCTGCAAGATGGCTGGAAACCATACCCCCCTTGGATGAGAACCCACGGAGCGGCTGCAAATCTATCGGTTCCCCTGGATGACCAGGTCATTTGTGTTCCTCTGACCAGGCTTATAATGTTTGTGTGACAGCTCTGCATTGTTTTACCATCCTGGAGACAGGAGGTCCCACTTTGTGACATAGTCAGGTCTTCTCATAGACCGCACGCGGTTAACAAGTCACATGACTACTCCTTATCCTTGGTGTATGCCACGAACTACCTGCATACTTATTAGAGGAGTCACACTGATATGCTACTGACTGTCTCCACTTCCAGCCTGGACGAGAGGACTTACTTCTTCAACCTGAAGCTGGCTGCACTCTCGTTTTCTTGCTGGTGGATAGGATTGTTCCCCGTCTCTGGTAATGGACATTAGACTGCCGTATCATTGTCATATTTTTTGTTTTCTTTTTCCCCTTTGGGTTTTACTCCCCCCTTTTTTCTATTTTTTATTACTCAATTCTAGTTGGAACAGTGGTTACAAGTTTTGTGCCCTTGGCATAGTCCAGGTGAATCTCACACCAGCATCTCTTAGTTCTTCTGTTTCCTCTTTCAGTAACTGAGACTTCTGAAACTAACCCCCTTTCTTATGTTTAAGTTCACTGTTAGACCATAGGCGATGCTGCACCGCTGACTCTTGGAGATTACACACACGCCTCCCAGATACTATAGTTGCCTTCGGGCTGGTTAATTGGGAAATATGCAGACTTACCTTGGGTGTGTCCTGCGGGGTGGGGGGAGGGGGAGGTCGGCCGTTGCTGACCCAGTTTCGGTTGCACTAATGGGAAGAGTTCGCAGTTTTAAGTTACTTTTGTTTTGTGTTATGCTTGTTCCTTTATGGCATGATCATCTTTTTGCTCTTTGTGTTGGTGGTACGGGGAGGTTTGGCTGGCTGAACCTCGGTGAGGCTGGACTGCCCTCCCCTACTGCTCTCCATACCGGTTCACTTACACTCTTCTGCTGTCATGGCACAGCTATCTGTAGTGTCGTGGAATGTATGGGGGCTTAATTCAGCTCATAAGAGATCCCTGGTTTTTAATTATCTTAAGAAGTACTCCCCTCGCATCTGTGTGTTACAGGAGACCCACCTGTTGGGCTCTCGTGTCATGAGCCTTAAGAGGGCCTGGGTGGGATCCCTTTACCATGCAACGTACTCCACCTACTCTAGGGGAGTCAGCATCTTGATACACAAGCAGCTTCCTTTCCAGCTCCTGGGTGTCAAGACGGACCCCGGAGGTAGGTATGTTATCCTTCACGCATTGCTTGCTAATAACCCGTGTGTCCTGGTGGGGTTGTACCTCCCTCCCCCGGCTGACTTGGATTTATTATACACTGTTATGCAGCTGGTGATCGCATATGGGGTGGATGACATATTGGTGATGGGTGATTTTAACCTGACTCTTACCCCTGATAGGGATAGGCTCCACTCCGTGTCCAGATGGGTGCCTGGGTTGGCAGAGTGGGCTCACACCTTCGCCTTGACGGACGTCTGGCGCCACTCTAACACCCAAACCAGGCAGTTCACTTGTCACTCCACCACGTTCAAAACCCTGTCCTGAATTGATATGATGTTTGCATCCCGGTCTATGCTCACGAAAGTTGGTATCCTGCCTAGGGGGATTTCGGATCACGCCCCTTTGCTACTCAAATTGTCCCATGGGCCCCCCGGGGAAAGGCTATGGAGGTTATCCCGGTATTGGATTGAGGCCGAAAGTGTACAGGAGGCGGTACAGGAGGGCATATGCCAATATTGGTTGGATAAAGCTGACATTACTTCCCCTCTGGTCACCTGGGATGCCTTTAAGGCCTGGACCAGAGGAGAGTATATGGCGCGCATTTCTGCTGCCCGTAAACAGTATGGGTACTCTCTGGAGAAGCTGGAGGATGAGGCTAGGGCCAAGGAGGAGGCTTACTTAGCACACCTAGACCAGGTTGCTTATGGGGACTGGCAGTTTGCTCTACATCAACTTTCTATGTGCAGGGTGGAGGCGACGCAGAAGTCGCTCCTCACCACAGCCCATAAGGTTTTTGAATACGGCAACAAAAGCGGGCGCCTTATGGCATGGTTGGCCAAGGGACAGTTTGCTGTCACACATATTGGTGGAATTAAAGACTCAGAGGGGACACTGTTGAAACTCTCTTGCGACATAAATGATAGATTTACCCAGTACTACCGGCACCTGTACTCCTCCAGGGTGGATTATTCGCCCCAGGAGCTCTCCGAGTACCTTGCGGGAGTTCCTCTTCCTACGATTGGAGACAAAGCGCGCTCTGATTTGGAGGACGGAATCACCCTGGAGGAGGTCCAATTAGCTCTCTCACAACTGCAGGTGGGGAAGACTCCTGGGGCTGATGGCCTGCCGTCAGAGTTTTAATCACATCATCAGGAAATGCTGGCCCCCCGGCTGGTATCCCTGTTTGCACAGTTCTTTAAGTTAGAGGCACTTCCTGAATCCATGTCTGAGGCGGTGGTGGTGTTGGTCCCTAAGCCAGGAAAGGATCCTGAAGACTGCTCCTCATACAGACCCATATCTCTCCTAAATGTGGATGCCAAACTTTTGGCTAAAATCCTGGTTAATAGGTTATCTGTGGTTCAGGAGGAGATAGTCCACCCAGATCAAACTGGATTTATGCCTGGGAAGGAAACTGACATCAACCTCCGTCGCCTCTTTTTTAACCTGTCCGTATCTCATGCTAACAGTGGTGCTAGGGTCATAGCCTCCTTGGACGCCGAGAAGGCGTTCGACTCAGTGGAGTGGGTCTTCCTGTGGGAAGTACTGCGCCGGTTCGGATTCGGCCCGAGATTTCTCAGATGGCTACATATGCTTTACCGGGCTCCCTCGGCCCGTGTCCAAACCAATGACAGGTTGTCGGCTTCCTTCTCATTGCAGAGGGGTACACGGCAGGGGTGTCCCCTATCCCCGGCCCTGTTTGCGCTTGCACTTGAGCCCCTGGCAATTTTGATTAGGAACTCAGACAGGGTGAAAGGACTGAGGGTGGGACCCCTAGAGGAGAACATTTATTTGTACGCGGACGACGCGCTATTGTATCTGCAGGACGCTGGCGAGTCCTTGACAGCGGCACTGAAGATATTCAATGCATTCGGTAGGTTCTCGGGCATACGTATTAATTGGTCCAAGTCGGTCATATTCCCCCTAGACTCTCAGGTCCGGGATCCTGACACCCGGGCACCCCTACTTTGGGTGGATCAGTTTAAGTACTTGGGTGTCCATGTTCGGCGGGAATTAACTAGCTACATAGACCTCAATCTGCTACCGGTCCTATCCCAGCTTCAGACGAGGTGCGCCTCATGGGCCTCCTTGCCTCTGAACCTTATGGGACGTATAAATCTTTTGAAAATGCTGTTCCTCCCTAAATTCCTTTATATCTTCCGCAACTGCCCCACCTGGATACCCAACTCTTTCTTCACTGAGCTAGACCGCTGCATGGGCTCCTTCATTTGGGGGGGAGCAACTCCTAGACTGGCCAGATCGACCCTGACGCTCCCTGTTAGATGCGGGGGCCTGGCGTTGCCAAATTCCAGAACTTACTACTGGGCGGCTGTGCTGGTCACAGTCCGATGGTGGTTTGTCCTCCCTAGGAGCAATGCCGCAGTCTGCTTGGAGGCGACAATTCTTGGTTCACTCCAAGAGCTGGGAAATCTTGTTTACAGGGGGAATAGGGCATATGACAACCTCCCTCAACCGACCCAAACTACTCTTAAGGTGTGGACAGTGGCCAGGCGGGGGCTACTTGGCCACGGTAGATGGTCCCCCTTCTGTCCCCTGTGGGGGAACCCCAGCCTCCCGCACCTTAGGTCAGTGCCTGACCCTCAGGTCTGGGCTAGATACGGTATTAAAACTCTGAGGCCTCGTACACACGACCGATTTTCTCGTCGTAAACAGTCAAGAAAAGTGCCGCGAGAGTTTTTTTGTCTAGAAAAACGTTCGTGTGTATGGTTTTACGACGAGAAACTTGACGAGAATCTCGACGAGAAAATAGAGAACCTGCTCTCTATTTTCTCGTCAGGAGTCCAGATTTCCTCGTCGTGTTTCTCGTCGGCCTGTTTTGTGACGAGAAAATGGTTCGTGTGTATGCTTTTACGACTCTTCCAAAAGCGCGCATGCTCACAAGCAACTATGAGACGGGAGCGCATCTTCTGGTAAAACAAGCCTTCATAATGGAGAGAGCACATTCGTCACGCTCATAAATATTTCATCGTTTAAATGTTCTGCATTGAATTCTTCGTTAGAATGTTACATTAATCAAAACGAGAGACCTTCTTTTGCTGCTGATATTCACACAGAGTTATGCCTTATTTTTAACCTTTTTCATGCTGCTCTTTATAAGATTTATGTGTATTATATCGTGCAAGTTTTTAGGAATAATTTAAATGGTTAGATTTTTCAAAATGATGTTAATTATAATTTCTCAATGTTTTGATAGCGATCTCCCATTTAATTTTCTAATCTATATTTTTAAAATTTCACACCATGTTTTTGAGCTAATCAGATTTAGTTATTCTTTTGGGGGGGTGATATCTGTGCCTTTTATTGTCAGTCAAATGTATCTGCTTACTCCAAAGCTTGTTTTTTTTTATTTAAAAATACACATAGTCAAGTATGAACTTAAACAAAAAACACATTTATTCATGTTTATAAATTAAATAAAGAGAAGGCAGCGCTGGAGAAGCTGCTGCCATTTGTGCATCCCAGGGACCCCAGAGCACACAGCAACCCTGTGTGGACACTAAAATTGGGAGCTTGAGAAGGCCCACATTTCAGAACACAATCTGATGCTGGCCTCCCAGAGGTCAGGAACAGCAGCAGGTGAGATATATGTCCCAAGTGTGTGGTACTACAGATAGCAGAACAGGTGTCTGGGATTATGAGGCCCAGAGCCTGGGGGGAGATGCCTGTGGTGAACTTCAAGTCCTGAAGACTTCTCCCTGTCGCCAGGTAACGCAACGTGGCGATGAGCCTCTGCTCAGCACTGATGGCTTCCCGCATAACGGTGTCCTTCCTGGTAATATAGGGGGACACCAAAGCCAACAGTTCCTGAAAAACGGGGTCAGACATCCTCAGAAAATTCCTGTAGTCCTCAGGATTATTCTCGACGATCTCCCGCAGCAGAGGCATGTGGCAGAATTGGTCCCGCTGGAGCAACCAATTCTTGGTCCATGAACTCCTCCTCACACCATTCATGGACTGGTCTTGGTCCAAAACAAGCAGACCAACACCAAGCGCACGCACAGCACGAACTCGACGACGAGAACGTCCAGGCGACATGGCTAGGAAACGGTCGTCTAATCAGAACGTACAGAACAGAACGCACTTTAGAACAGCAAGGCCTATGAATAACGAACTGAAATTCAGAAACGAACAGGCAATAACGCACTGTAAAACAGATACGACCTGCCTAGACGCCCTGAAAGTCAAGATACGAACCCACAAGCACAAACTGAACGGCAGAAAACGATCTGAAAAGTACGAAGACTGAAAAGCGCGAATCGTCTCTTCCCAAACTTTTACTTCAGACGCGGTAACACGAGATCAGCAAAAGCAGCCCAAGGGGTGGCGCCAAGAAAAAAGATCTTCCCCTTTATAGTGCCGTCGTACGTGCTGGACGTGAGCGCAGAGAACCACGAGGAAATTGGAAAATGACAGTGTGTACGCATAGAAAGCTTGACGAGAAAATCGACAAGCTTAACAAGAATCTCGTCGAAAAAAACGACGTGTTTTTTACGACGAGAAAATCGGTCGTGTGTACGAGGCCTGAGAAACATTCTGTCAGCAGGTACCCTACTGTCGTTTGCGGCCCTCCAAACAAAACATAATTTGCCAGGGTGGATGTACTTTAGGTACTTCCAGTTATGACACGCTGTGCAAGCCCAATTCCCTACCCCACCCAGATTGACTATGGACCCCGTTGAGAAACTGTTAGCCCATGAGAAACTGCTAAAACCCCTATCTGCCTTATGCCTAGAACTATTGAGTGTTGATTCCACCAAGATGGACAGACTTTGGGACAAGTGGAAGGCGGACATTCCAGATCTGGAAAGGGAAGAGTGGGATGATTGTGTAGAAGACAGTACTGCCTTACTAATATCCTCCAGGGAACGATTGATCCAGATCAAATTTTTCCCTTAGGGTTTACTACACTCCCCAGAGGCTTCATAAGGTATTTTCGCAACGCTCGCATGATTGTCCCCGGTGCCAGAATGACATAGGTTCGTACTTTCACATGTTTTGGAGCTGTCCCAAAATTGCAAGGTATTGGGCTGAGGTGGTGGAATCTATTAATGGCCTCCTCCAGCTGACGCTTCCTGTATCCCCGGAGCTTGCACTTCTGGACATCCAGGATGATGAGGCCTCGCTACACTAAGCTGTTACTGACATACCTCTTTTTCTATGCTAAGAGAGAAATCGTTTTGCGATGGAATGCCTCTTCCCCTCCCTCTGTGGGATCCTGGGAGAAGTCCACTAATGCTGTGCTTCCGTTGTACAAACTGACGTATATGAATAGGAACTGCCCCAAGAAGTTTGAAAAAGTATGGCTGCCATGGACGGCATAGGGGGGCTGGGTCCCCCGGCTGGGGGATCCTGCTGTGTAGAGGTGTAGTACCTGTCTTGGTCTCCGTGCTAGCGAAATATTGAAGCTCCCTGCCATTTAAAGATGGAATGTGCATTATCAATATTTCTGTTATCCCCTGTATGGAATCTTACTTGTGATGTGTACTTTGATTTGGTCCATGTTGGGCAAATGTTGTATCATGCTCTGACCTTTGTATTGTCTCAATAAAGAAACATTTTGATCTTTAAAAAAGTAAGGATAAGTACATATAGATGCTCCTGGATCTAGCCCCAGGACCCCGGACGGACATAATTGACAATAGTGCAATGCTGAAACAGTAATTGTCTGAACATGAAAGTAAGGCATAACAAAACAATAAACAATAAGTATTCCCAAAAATAAACCAGCCCTCATAGGGCTAAACATCCCCCCACCCCACCCATCCTCCCAAAACTGAGGAGGGTCTTCAACCCAAGTTCCATTTCGGCTCGCCGGCCACCAAGGGAGGGCCTGTGCAAGCGGCGAAGTCGCCTAGCCAAAAGTATCTGGGGGACGTAAGCTGGGTTTATGGGGACAACGCTCCGTGGCTTCCGCCGGGTCAGTCAGGCTGTCAGGGGGGAAAGCCCAATACAGCTCCAGAAAGATGATAAAAGGTGCATTAACTTTGGCCGTCCCCCCTGGTGTAACAAAACATAATACAATCCAGGGCAAGCAGGTGCAACTCATTACAGTGTCTCTCAATACACCCCCTATGGAGGGAAAGCACGTTGTCATCTCCTGACTCCGTCAGGGGCACATTCTTAAACTGGTGGTAATTCCGGAAGGCACAACGGGTGCAACAAAAGTGTTTGTGTGTCTCCTCTCCCGGTACCTCACAAGTCCCCACCCCAATCCCCACAAATCAGCAAAGCGTCCCTGAGTAACAGGGGACCAATTGTCCCAGAGGTGGGGGGGGAACATGGTGCACATGGTGCAGGGGACAAAGTGGGGTGGCCCGCAAAGTAGTCATAGGGGTTATCCCAAAGTAGCAACCGGAGCAGCCCACCACACTACGGGCTCCACGGCTGGAAGGGATGGCATGACCCCAGAAGGGGCAGTGTAGGAGCAAGGAGAGTGAGGGGGACTGGGGAGACACATGAACAACATCAGAGAGGCACACTCACATTATCGAGCTTCAGCGGTCCCACGGCAGGGAGTCCAACCACATGGAGGCCTCACGAGGAGTGTTGAAGAAGCGTGTGGATTCGCCATCTTGGACCCTGAGGCGAGCTGGAAACAGGATGCTGTAGCGGATGTTTCTGGCCCGCATAGCCGCATTTACCTGGTCAAAGGACTTGCGCATTTTCTGTGTTTCCACAGAATAGTCAGGGAAGATGTGCAGTTTATTATTTTGGTGGCGTAGGTCCCCCATGGCCCTGGAGGCACGGAGGATCTCATCCCTATCGCGGAAATTCAAGACCCGGAGTATGAGGGTCTGCGGCGGGCCCCCCGGGGGAGCCGGCTTCGGAGGCACACGGTGGGCCCTTTCCACCACATATTGGGGGGACAAGCGGGCATCAGGCAGGAGCGAGCGTAACAAGTCCTCCACGAAGGTTGTCGGATGGTTCCCCTCCGCACCCTCTAATAGGCCTACGATACAGAGGTTGTTCCTCCTATTCCTGTTCTCTGCATCCTCTGCTCTGTATTCCAGGGCCTTCACCTTAGATTGGAGAGTGCGGATGGCAGCAGACTGTTCCATAACATCATCCTCCGTGGCGCCGACCCTTTGCTCCGTCTCCGTCACTCGAGACCGCAGCTTGTCCATATCCATATCGGAGGCCGACATCCAGCTGGACGGCTTTGATTTTCGCCGCTAGTGTAGACTGGCATGTTGCTATGGCCGTCATTACCTCCGCCATCACCTCCACCAGCCAGGGAGGACGGGATTCCGGTGTCGCCATTGGGGCCGTTTGGGAGGCCTTGCTAGAGCCTCGTTTGGCGTGGGTCTCCACCTGGGCGGGAGGGAGAAGTGGCGGTTCTTCCTCTATTGCCGGGAATTTTATCTTTTTCCCCTTACCGGCAGATGCACCCGAGGATCGCCGCCTCATCCAGGAGTTGCGGGAGGGTTTAGCGAGAGGAAAAAGCAGCCGCTCACTTTGCGATCTTGGACACGCCCCGCAGCATTCCTCTTTGCATCAAAGTTCCCCTTGCACTGTAAGGGGTAATCCTGCAGACTCTGATGTAAGGAGGATCTCTGTGCTGTAAATGGACCTTCATGTAAATGGAGAAATATGTATTTTGACTTTTGTTATAACTTAAACACATTGCTAGTACGGTAATTGATTAGAGAAAATTCTAGAAACTGTGAATATATAGTTCAAAAGATTTAAGATTCTTAATATACATTTATACAGTTAATTTTTATCGCTTGAATTATTTTTCCCATTATGAGTGTGAGTGGGGCCTTATGTCTAAGATTTGCCTAAGGCCTCACAAAGCCTAGAGCCAGTGTTATTTGTGTAAAGCTTTTCTTAGTCAATCAACATTATTCAATACACTACAATGACCACAGAACATAATGCAATAATGCACATGAACACTATTATAAATTAAACAATAGAAATAGCATGGGCACAATAATTTGTCTGGCTTTAATTTGAAGGCCACAAACAGTAAGGAACAAGTGTCCCCCTCCTCACCTACACATCAGCACTGAAAAGAGAAATGAATATGAAATGAATATGCGTTTCCAACATAGTAGACAGTGATGAAGAAAAGCCCGGAGCAAAAAGACTGAATGCCATAGGCGAAGGGCTGGGCATGACTGAGTGAACAGGGTATGAAATGAGAGGGGATTAATGATTGGCTAAAATAAATATGAAGGGGAGGGGAGAAGGCTAGATAAATGGGAGTCCCCGCCCCTCTGAGTTAACACAGCGCGGGGGAAAGTTTCAGAGAACAGCAGCATGTCCTCTGTTGAAAAACTGCTGGCCCAACTTCGGGCAGAGGCTGCCACCCGGGGCGAGGATTGGCTCCAGGAGACCCTGGGGCCGATGCTTTCGAGTACGACCGGATCGCAAGGTACCGCGGGGAGAGAGGCTGGGCAAGCTCGGAGGTCTAGGCCCCCGGAGCGCTACTCACCAGGCCCCTCCCCTAGAGCTCAGCGGCAGGTTGGGAGTCCCCCTAGGGCCCCTTCGGGCCCCCCGGCCAAGCGCACCGCATTGCCCAGGGCGGGGGGTACCGGAAGGAATCCCCCTCAGGTTCGGAGCTCGGCGGGGGACCGCACCGGGAGTTCCGGCGCGGCCGATAGGCCCGCGCGGCGCGTGGAGTCAGAGCAGGCGGGCCCGGCCTTGGGTTTGGGGCTCCTGCGTGGGTCATCGGTGGCCGCGGTGTCTGGGCATCCCCCCCTTGGCCGAACATCTGGTGCAGGAGGCTGTGCGAGGTGTGGAGCCAGTGAGGGATGATGGCGGTGCGGGTGAGCGGAGACAGTGTGGAGGCAAGTCGGCTGACAAATCGGCATGCGGGTCAGGTGCGCGGAGGTGGGACCGATCGGGTCCTGGCCCCTCGGCTTCCAGGGATAAGTCACCTGGTGAGCTGTCGTCTGGTGGTGAGGAGCAGGCTGGTGTGCTATCAGAGGGCGAAGTTGGCAGCTCGGAGGAGGATCGGAGACCTGGACGGTCGGTGGCAGCGGTGGTTTCGAGTGGATCGGCTGGTGGGAGTTCTTCCAGGCAGCCCGGTAAGTCCCTTTCAATTGATTATGCTGGGGGCCATGCTAGGAATGGTGGCCAGGTGGTTAGGCCTGCTGCGGGTGTGGGTTTGGCGGTACATGTGTTGGGTCAAGATGATGGGCAGGCAGGGGGGGTACGTTCCCGGATGGGGGAGGTGCTCGGATGGATGGGCTGCAGGGGTTTTTTGCGGGCATCAAGTCCTTAGTCAGCCAATTTGAGAAGGGGGATGGCGGGCGAGTCAGTCCGGCTGCGGAGTGGGTCCCGCCGACAGGGACGGCGGGGCCCGCGGCTGCGGTGGGGGCACCAGTTCCACCTGTGGGGAATACCGGGGTGGGTGAAGCTGCAGGGGTGGTTTCTGTAGCTTTGGCCACAAAGGAGGGTGGTGCGGTGGAACAGGCGGCAAGGCAGGACATTATTAGGTTGGATGATGCTGCAAAATGTGAGTTGTATGTGTGTTATGAGGCACCGCTGGGATCTCACCTGAAGTGAGAGAAAAGATATGGAAGGGTGAGTATGTGGAGATGTTCTCACTTCTGCCATTGGAGAAGTTTCACCTGGACAGGGTAAAACTGGATGATTCAAAAAAGGAGGATGAGGAGAAGAGGAGGTATAGGCTGATCCCACGGACGTTTGCAAATTGGTTGCAAGCGTTCTCCATCATGGCTAGTGTCATAGGTCAAAAGAACCCGGAGCATTGTTCAGCGCTATTTGGATATCAGGACTCTATTGGGGAGGCGTACAGAGTGTATGGGGGCACGGGGTGGCTCAGATATGATGAACAATTCAGGCAGAGGAGAGCGGTGAGGCCTGATCTGCGGTGGGATAATAAGGACATCAGCTTATGGATGTGGTTGATGACTTCGCCGAGGGCTTCTAGTCAGTTTTTTCAGGGGGGGGCCGGTGGAACCTTTTCCCCAGGACAATCGGCCGGGAAACAAAAAGGGGTGTGCTGGCAATATAATGAGGGTTCCTGCAAGTTTGGGGGGTCCTGTCGGTTCAAGCATGAGTGCTCCGGTTGTGGAGGCTCCCATACACAGGCTAGATGCTTTAAGCGAGGCAAGGGTCGGGCCGGTGACTCTGGGCAAAAAAGGGAGGACTCCGGTGAAGGTGGAAAGGATGTGGCTGTTTCTCAGTAGGTATCCAGACAAGGGGGCAGCAAGGTTGTTGGAGCAAGGGTTTTCAGAAGGGTTTCGGATTCCGTGTTCTTTGCAGGTTATTCCCCCGTTAGCGCGGAATCTGCGATCGGCCTTGCAACAGCCTGCGGTGGTCACAGAAAAGCTGCGCAAGGAGGTTGCTTTGGGCCGGATGGGTGGTCCTTTCCAGTCCCCTCCCCTGGAGAACTTGGTGGTCTCCCCGCTCGGGGTGGTACCCAAGAAGGAGCCCAACAAGTTCCGCCTCATTCACCACCTGTCTTTCCCGAAGGGCAGGTCGGTCAATGACGCGATTGATCCAGAAGCATGTACAGTCAGTTACACTTCCTTTGATGCTGCGGTAGGATGGGTTAGACGGTATGGCCAGGGGGCACTGATGGCAAAAACCGACATCGAGGCGGCTTTTAGATTGTTGCCGGTTCACCCGGATAGTTTTCACCCCCTGGGATGTCAGTGGGACAATGAGTTCTATGTGGATAAGTGCTTGCCTATGGGATGCTCCATATCGTGCGCATTGTTCGAACATTTCAGCTCGTTTGTGGAATGGGTGTTTAGGGATGTGTCAGGGGTGAATTCAATCATTCACTACTTGGACGATTTCCTTTGCGTGGGTCCGGCCTCATCCAGAATCTGCGCTGTGCTCCTGGCCACATTGGAGCACGTTGCAGAGCGGTTTGGGATACCATTGGCACCTGACAAAACGGAGGGACCTCGCACGGTTATCACATTTTTGGGTATTGTCTTGGATTCGGAGGCGATGGAGTGCCACCTACCATTGGACAAATTGGAGTCACTCAAGACTGAGCTGAGGGTCATGATGGGGGTAAGGAAGGTGCAGCTTAGGGTTCTGCAGTCGCTACTGGGAAAGCTCAATTTTGCGTGCCGCATTCTGCCAATGGGCAGGGTGTTTTGCAGACGGCTGTCAGCTAGCAAGGCTGGGGTTCGGTCCCCCACGCACCTTGTGAGTTTGGGTGGAGAACACAAGGCTGACCTGCGGGTTTGGCATTCATTCCTGGAGTCTTTCAATGGGAGAGCGTTATGGATGTCTGGCCCTATTAGCAATTTTGACTTAGAACTGTACACAGATGCGGCTGGGGGGTCTGGGCTTGGGGCTTTCTTTCAGGGCAGGTGGAGTGCGGGGCCGTGGCCGCAGTCTTGGATTGAGGCTGGTTTCACCAAGAATTTGGTCCTGTTGGAACTGTTCCCGTTGGTGCTGGCGGTGGAGTTGTGGGGGGCGTGTTTCAGGGATCTGAAAGTGCGTTTTCATGGGGACAACCTGGGGGTAGTACAAGTCATCAACAAGGTGTCGGCATCCTCCCCCCCGGTGGTGCGGCTGCTGCGCCATTTGGTGTTGAGATGCTTGCAGCTCAATGTGTTTGTATATGCGGTGCACCTTCCGGGGGTGGACAATGTCATAGCTGATGCGCTGTCTCGCTTTCAGTGGGACAGGTTTCCGAGAGTTAGCACCGGAGGCGGAGCAACGTGGGGTCCCTTGTCCAGGCTGGCTGTGGAAGATTCAGTTGGAATAGTGTCAGGTTGGATCAGAAAATCGGTAAGTACAGGCACATGGGTGGCGTATGAGAAGGTGTGGCGGGAATGGAAAGAGATGGTTTGTGAAGCCGGAGCTGACCCGGTGGGTCCCAATGTCAGGTTATTGGTGCTGTATTTCCTGGCTAGAAACATGGAGGCCCGCGTGTCCAGGTCCAGTTTGGGTAAGAAGATGGCAGGTTTGGCCTTTTTGTTCAAATGGCAGGGTTGCCCCGATTTTACAAAAGACTTTTGGGTGCGGCAGGCACTCAAGGGATATGGTCGGGGGGGTCAGAAACCGGATGGCAGGCGACCGGTATCGTTTACTCTATTGGGCGGGATCATGGGGCAGTTGCAGGGCCTATGTTCATCCCCATACGAAGTTCTGTTGTTCACGGTGGCATTCTCACTGGCATTCTTTGGAGCATTCAGGATAGGTGAGTTGGTTAGCCCGTCAAAAGCAGTGCACGGGGGGTTGTTGGCTAGCGAGGTGGGCTGGACGGAGAAAGGGGTGTCTCTGGTACTGAGGAGGTCTAAGACAGACCAGATGGGCAGAGGTAAGTTGGTCCAGGTTTTTCCGGTCCCAGGTTCCCTGTTGTGCCCGGTAAAGGCGGTTAAAGGGTACTTGGAGGACGGGATCCCACTTTCAAGGTATCAGTTCATTGCGGTGTTACGGAAGTCCCTTCGGGCTTTGGGACTCCGGGAAACAGAGTTTTCCTCGCACTCGTTTAGGATAGGGGCAGCTACGGAGGCGGCCAGATGTGGGATGGATGAGGAGGCGGTTAAGAAGATAGGCCGGTGGGAATCCAGGAGGTTTCGGCTAAACGTTCGCCCGCAGCTAATGGTGGGTCTGGAATAATGTTGGTATACATGCCATGGGGTGTTGTTATGTTTTAAATTGGGTTCTTTTCGGCTGCTGGGAATATATGAGGGAGATGGGAGATTCTCATGGGGATTTGTTCTTATTTCATTTACAGGTCGAATGCAGGCGTTTGTCTGGATACTGGGCCATTCGTTTGTATTCTGGGGGGCTAAGAGAGCCGATGTTCGACATGAGGGTCGACAGCTGGGGTTCTCAAGACCGGAGGCGTGTGTCCGCTGGCTGGGAGTTCCAGGAATGTTGTGGAGTAAGATGGTTCCGGAGGTGCACCGTTTTGCTCGTTTGGACAGGCCACCTGACGTTTTGGTACTGCACGTAGGTGGCAATGACCTGGGCTTTAGGTCCATGTTAGAAGTTACAAGAGATATGAAATTTGATTTCCTTCAGCTCAGGATGTCATTCCCGGACATGATCATTGTCTGGTCGGACATGGTGGCACGGGCAGAGTGGAGGGGGGCGAGGTCCGTGTATGGCATCAATAGGGCTCGGAGAAAAATTAACCGGGACATGGGCAGGTTTGTGGTACGGAATGGGGGGTTGGTGGTCCGACATTTCAAACTGGAGGTGGATACATGGCGGTATCTACGGAGGGATGGGGTCCACCTGAACGATGTGGGGACTGACTTATGGACTTTGGGTTTGCAGGATGGGATCCAACGAGCCCTTAGGGTTTGGAGGGGCACCAAAGGGTAAAGGTGTTTTCCCTTGGGTGCTGTGGCTGGTGTTTGGTCTTTGCGGGAGAAGGAAGTACCTCAAAAAAGCAAGTGGTCAGGACCTATCGGTGGTATGGGTTCTGAGGGTGGATTCCAGCTAACAGGAGTTTAGCTAGATGAGTTGGATAATGGGGGCACTGCGGTCAGTGGTCGTCTCTGAGTAGCTGATCGGCTTGAGGCCTATGACCATTTTTAAGGTACCGCAGTGTCACGTGGTAATAAGAATATTAGTATGATGAGTAATATCGGGTTAATATGATTATGGTAATTTTGAGGTTCCTGCAAAGACCAACACTAGGAGGCAATATTTAGTTTTTGATAACTGATGGAACAGTTAAAATAAAGGAGGCTGCTACGGCCATGTTTTACTCCAAACATCAATGTGTGGTCTCTTTGATTAAGTTTAAGTAAGGTATGGGGGTAGAATGTGGTGGGCAGACCTGTAATACATCGGTTATACAATAGTCAAGAAAAGCCCGGAGCAAAAAGACAGAATGCCATAGGCGAAGGCTAGATAAAAGGGAGTCCCCGCCCCTCTGAGTTAACACAGCGCGGGGGAAAGTTTCAGAGAACAGCAGCATGTCCTCTGTTGAAAAACTGCTGGCCCAACTTCGGGCAGAGGCTGCGACCCGGGGCGAGGATTGGCTCCAGGAGACCCTGGGGCCGATGCTTTTGAGTACGACCGGATCGCAAGGTACCGCGGGGAGAGAGTTTGGGCGAGCTCGGAGGTCTAGACCCACTCGCTCCAATGAGTAAAGTGATGCGCGTGTAAAAAAAAAAAAAACTGCCGTTGCACAACACTGCCACCTGGTGACAGTGCCACTGTAATGACACTTGGTGCAATCTTCATTCTTCCTGCGTCCCTACACTAATTCTACCCCCAAAGTCTGTCTTTGAGCTGTGAGGAAGAGAGAACAAACAAAAACTGCTCTCATTCCTCCAAAGAGTAGAAAACAAAAGTCCAAATAAAAACTAGGGCACAGTTCGGATGCTCCGGCAGGAACACTTCTAGAAGATTGTAGGAAAGGAAACAACAAGTGAGTCTCTTCTCACAAATAGAACTTCGGGTCAGGCAAGAACAAGGGCTTCAGATGTTTATCAAAAACCTCAATCGAATAGTCAGCATCCTCTCCATCTTTCCTGCAGATGCGCACCTTGTCTGTGTGGATATGGCGGCCCCACATCCAGTCTGCTCTGCAGTCCCTAAACTTGGAGGGGCACCAAAGGGTAAAGGTGTTTTCCCTTGGGTGCTGTGGCGGGTGTTTGGTCTTTGCAGGAGAAGGAAGTACCTCAAAAAAGCAAGTGGTCAGGACCTATCGGTGGTATGGGTTCTGAGGGTGGATTCCAGCTAACAGGAGTTTAGCTGGATGAGTTGGATAATGGGGGCACTGCGGTCAGTGGTCGTCTCTGAGTAGCTGATCGGCTTGAGGCCTATGACCATTTTTAAGGTACCGCAGTGTCACGTGGTAGTAAGAATATTAGTATGATGAGTAATATCGGGTTAATATGATTATGGTAATTTTGAGGTTCCTGCAAAGACCAACACTAGGAGGCAATATTTATGATATGTTCTGGGTTTATGTGTTTTGATGGTCAAGGTTTTTGATAACTGATGGAACAGTTAAAATAAAGGAGGCTGCTACGGCCATGTTTTACTCCAAACATCAATGTGTGGTCTCTTTGATTAAGTATAAGTAAGGTATGGGGGTAGAATGTGGTGGGCAGACCTGTAATACATCGGTTATACAATAGTCAAGAAAAGCCCGGAGCAAAAAGACAGAATGCCATAGGCGAAGGGCTGGGCATGACTGAGTGAACAGGGTATGAAATGAGAGGGGATTAATGATTGGCTAAAGGAAATATGAAGGGGAGGGGAGAAGGCTAGATAAAAGGGAGTCCCCGCCCCTCTGAGTTAACACAGTGCGGGGGAAAGTTTCCCACACACCCTCCCTAATGTGGAATGCTTGGAAGGATGAATTTTAGTTTTGGTCAAAGTATGGTTTTTCTGTTGTCAATTTTTCTTTACAGGTGGACGGATTGTCGTGGCAGCGGCGGGTGTTTGGTCTTTGCGGGAGAAGGAAGTACCTCAAAAAAGCAAGTGGTCAGGACCTATCGGTGGTATGGGTTCTGAGGGTGGATTCCAGCTAACAGGAGTTTAGCTGGATGAGTTGGATAATGGGGGCACTGCGGTCAGTGGTCGTCTCTGAGTAGCTGATCGGCTTGAGGCCTATGACCATTTTTAAGGTACCGCAGTGTCACATGGTAATAAGAATATTAGTATGATGAGTAATATCGGGTTAATATGATTATGGTAATTTTGAGGTTCCTGCAAAGACCAACACTAGGAGGCAATATTTCTGATATGTTCTGGGTTTATGGGTTTTGATGGTTATAGTTTTTGATAACTGATGGAACAGTTAAAATAAAGGAGGCTGCTACGGCCATGTTTTACTCCAAACATCAATGTGTGGTCTCTTTGATTAAGTATAAGTAAGGTATGGGGGTAGAATGTGGTGGGCAGACCTGTAATACATCGGTTATACAATAGTCATGAGTTAACTGTACTTCTTCCAAACCATCTCTGGTATGCCAGGGTGTTTATGCAAGTGTAGCGGCCTCACCCCATCTCCTGGTTTAGTACCTCACCCCAGGCTGAAGGTGCCTGGGATGGACTCCAACTCCATTCCGGTCAGGCATAGGGCGCCTGGGCCGGAATCCGGAACCGCCCGCACCCAGGCCTAAGGTGCCTGGGCGCGTGAAGAAGATCCTCCTGAAGACCTCGTGGTTAGGGCGTCTCCCCCTTTTATCTCCTCCCATCGACACCACGGCAGGTTCCCCGCCCTCGCCGTACCATCTCCGGAAAGGGACAAAAAGGCTAGCACTGTGACGGCCAATCTACCTTGAGCCTCCAGGTACCCCGACACCCAGAGGCCAAGGAGATTATTACACCGTCCAATCCTCCACGAACACAAATGGTCCACTATTCCCACACTTACACACCTGAGTGTCCCACCTAAATTTAGAGACCCCGCTACATACTCCCCCCTGTGATTTGATGCTGGTCCCTAGCGTCTGGTGCAAACCCATGTCTCCCATGGAGTGATGACATAAGCCTGGCCCCAGAGGCTATCCCTAAAATTTTGAACCTCAACCATACCAAGACCTGCTCAAAGGGGAAAGGGAACATAAAACAATAAAACTTTTCCCTAAAACCATCTATCATGTACACATATACAATCCCTCCCTTCACTGTCTAAGAACCACCCCATACTCAGCAGTCTTGACAGACGAATCTCCTGCAGAAGGGAAAAAAAAAACAACACACAAGAAAAGCCACATCCTGACATTTTTGTGTTAATTTGGAATGAACCAATAGACCCACTCGCTCCAATGAGTAAAGTGATGCACGTGTAAAAAAAAAACAAACAGCCGTTGCACAACACTGCCACCTGGTGACAGTGCCGCTGTAGCGACACTTAGTGCAATCTTCATTCTTCCTGCGTCCCTACCAGTGGCGGCTGGTGCTCAAAATTTTTGGGGGGGCGCAAACAAACTGAAAAAAAAAATCAATTGCCGCCACTGTGCCCATTAAACGCAGCCACTGTGCCCAAACGCCACCAGTTTGCCCCCTCAAATACAGCCAGTTTGTTTCCATATACAGCCAGTGTGCCCCCATATATATACAGCCAGTGTGCCCCCATATACAGCCAGTGTGCCCCCATATACAGTCAGTGTGCCCCCATATATATATATAGCCAGTGTGCCCCCATATACAGCCAGTTTGTCCCCATATATATAGCCAGTGTGCCCCCATATACAGCCAGTGTGTCCCCATATATATAGCCAGTTTGTCCCCATATACAGCCAGTTCCCCCCAAATGCAGCCAGTTTGTCCCCCATATACAGCCAGTTCCCCCCAAATGCAGCCAGCGTGTCCCCCATATACAGCCAGTTCCCCCCAAATGCAGCCAGTTTGTCCCCCATATACAGCCAGTTCCCCCAAATGCAGCCAGTTTGTCCCCCATATACAGCCAGTTCCCCCCAAATGCAGCCAGCGTGTCCCCCATATACAGCCAGTTCCCCCCAAATGCAGCCAGTTTGTCCCCCATATACAGCCAGTTCCCCCCAAATGCAGCCAGCGTGTCCCCCATATACAGCCAGTTCCCCCCAAATGCAGTCAGTGTCTCCTCCATATACAGCCAGTTCTCCCCATATTCAGCCAGTTTGTCCCCCATATACAGCCAGTTCCCCCCATATTCAGCCAGTTTGTCCCCCATATTCAGCCAGTTCCCCCCATATTCAGCCAGTTTGTCCCCCATATTCAGCCAGTTCCCCCCAAATGCAGCCAATTTGTCCCCCATATTCAGCCAGTTTGTGCCCCATATTCAGCCAGTTTGTCCCCCAAATGCAGCCAGTCCCCGACCCCCAGCCCTGCACTTACCTTCCTCGGTCCGCACCGTCCTCGATGTGTTCTCCCGCCCTCGATGTCGCTTCAGCCAATCAGGTTACCGGTAACCAGATCCGGTGAACCTGATTGGCTGAAACCTCCACACAGTCTTCTTCCAGGAACGCACCCCCGTGCGTACCTGGGAGGAGTTTTTGGAAGCCGAATACAGCGTGAGACCTGTATTCGCTGGCTCTGATAGGCACTTCCAAGTTACACCCACCGCCGGCCGCCGCTCTAATTCATATGGCCGGCGCTCACCAGGAGGCCGGCCATATGTATAGTGGGCAGCGCGGCAGCGGTGACAATACACAGATTCATGCAATGCATGAATCTGTGTATTGTCTTTCAGTGGCGGTGCGGGAGCGAGAGGGGGCGGCGCTCCGGCGCCCCCCAATATGGACGCACCGCCACTGGTCCCTACACTAATTCTACCCCCAAAGTCTGTCTTTGAGCTGTGAGGAAGAGAGAACAAACAAAAACTGCTCTCATTCCTCCAAAGAGTAGAAAACAAAAGCCCAAATAAAAAACTAGGGCACAGTTCGGATGCTCCGGCAGGAACACTTCTAGAAGATTGTAGGAAAGGAAACAACAAGTGAGTCTCTTCTCACAAATAGAACTTCGGGTCAGGCAAGAACAAGGGCTTCAGATGTTTATCAAAAACCTCAATCGAATAGTCAGCATCCTCTCCATCATTCCTGCAGATGCGCACCTTGTCTGTGTGGATATGGTAGCCCCACATCCAGTCTGCTCTGCAGTCCCTAAACTTTTTCGACACGGGTGGCGAACAGGACAAATATCTTCGTGCATGGGGTACTTTGAGTTTTTCCCAAACAAATTTGTCATACCATCTCTGGCGTATGACCTCAACTTCAAAAAGTAAGTCCCGAGGCAAGTAGGGATATTCCCACCCATACTCACGGGCGACTCTCTGTGAGAAAAGTTGTTGCAATCTGGCCAAAGGAGGCATGGCTTCCCGCTCACCTTCTCCGGGTTGAACGATGGCCTCCGGGTGCCGAGGTACTTTCACTACCTCTGATGGCTTTTCTCTCGGTGCTCGCAGTGATGCGCGTTGCATCCCCGCCACCAAGACGGGCGATGTTGTAGATTGTGGGAAGGTAATTTGAGGACTAGACTTCCTCGTAGACTCCGGGGCTTGTACCCGGGGCGTGCTGTCTCCTATTGACATAGGGGAATCCTGCGGTGCAGGAAAAATAGGTAACGGGCGTTTGTCCCAGCCCTTCTGGTGAAACAGTTCATCAATCTCACCGTCATCTCCACAATCTGACAGTGACTCTAGGTCGGAAGTGTCATACATCTCGGCGGGAAGGTAGTCTCTGGTAGACGTGGTACTACCCTCCCTTGCGGGCTCCACCGACTGTGGACCCCCGACACCTCCAACCACCACCACAGTCCCAGCCCCTGGCTCACCTTGACCTTTTGTAGAACTGGGATGTCCAGGACTCTTCCAACCGGATCCATCCAGACCAGGCAAGCGACGGGGTGAAGCTCGACCATGACCACAGGAGGCCTGCACCAGGCCGACTTTCCTCTTCGGAGGTGGGAGCAGAGAGTCTGTGGTGACGGAAGCAGCATCCTCTGATTTTTCTCTCTCAGTCTCTGATTGGGCAGTCACATCGCCCTGGTCAGTGCGTACGGGAACCTCCGCAAAGGCCTGGATCTCTCCTTCCAGAGTAGCGGTACCTGTGAGGCTGTTGAGGCGAAGGGCCTGGGGCCTTACTGTGGATGGCTCCACCTCGAACAAGAACTCTTTGCATGCCTCGCAACGCCCGAATGGCTTCAGGTGGACCACCAGTCCCGAGCATCCGGGACAGATCACGCCGAGAGCCTCCGTGTCTCTGCATGAGTACAAAGCCAACTGTCCTCGGGGCCTGAGTCTTATCCCCGTGTTTGTAAGGGGAGCAGCGAATGTAGTCATCTTTGTGGGGTAGGGAACCGGAATCCACGGGGAGCTTGAGGCCATCCTGACTGTCTGCTGCTCCATCACGCACTGACCACGCGCCGAAGTCTCCACGTGAGTTCCTCCACATGGCCAGACTTCTCCCATGACTTGCACGTTTTCGCGGGCTTCCATCAAACTCCGCCCACGAACTGTGTAGTCACGGGGTGCCTCGTGGCGCAGTGCAATAAAAGCCCCCACATGTAGTACTTCACACGGCTGGACTCCTCCCTCTTCTCGCTCCTCTGCATGGGCCTTTCCCGTCCTAGGGTAATTTCCACGACTTTGAGCAGGGATGCACTTTGGCCAATCACATGGCCGACCTGCTCGGAACTCCTCCGGGCAGCAAAGTCCAGACAGAGCCACTCTTTCTTCCAAAGTCAAAACACATATCATCCCGGACTCACGAGCCCCCACGTGTAGCGGCCTCACCCCATCTCATTGGTCTAGGGGTATGTCACACGACAGGGTGAGATGCGCTACGGCCCATGTCCTCCCTATAGCTGTGGGTGAGGTGAAGGCCAGTACCAGATATTTCACTGGGCATATGTGCTTTTGTCTAGAATCAAGTCCCGCTGTGTCAACACTTCCCTCTGCTCCCATTAACCAGAGTTCCACACACCGATCACAGTCCAACTCTTGTTTTATTGTATATCTCACAATAAACAGTGCTTCAGTAGCCAACTGGTTGCGACTTGATAACATTTTGATACGGGGAATGAGCAGGTCGAGGCACTATCCTGATTATCAGCTAAACCACTGCGATCTCGCCAGCGGTTACTATAGCATTAGCTAGAAAGGATTTAGAACTTGAGAGTCTCTACCAGCAACTCAAGAGAACGTAGATAGGAGTACCTTCGCTGCACTGCGGCCCCTGTCAGGGGAAGATGTCCCTCCAAGGGAGTTACCAGAGGCCCATCCGTCACTGGGTTGATGCTGCTCCAGACTCTCCGAATGGGTAACCTCCCCGGCCTCCTCACCTCAGACATGGGCCCCATCCACCTCAGGGACCCTCGGACTTCTCCACCCTCGCGGGACCCAGTCGAAGTCCCTGGGCCCCAGGCCTCCTGGTTTAGTACCTCACCCCAGGCTGAAGGTGCCTGGGATGGACTCCAACTCCATTCCGGTCAGGCATAGGGCGCCTGGGCCGGAATCCGGAACCGCCCGCACCCAGGCCTAAGGTGCCTGGGCGCGTGAAGAAGATCCTCCTGAAGACCTAGTGGTTAGGGCGTCTCCCCCTTTTATCTCCTCCCATCGACACCATGGCAGGTTCCCCGCCCTTGCCGTACCATCTCCGGAAAGGGACAAAAAGGCTAGCACTGTGACGGCCAATCTACCTTGAGCCTCCAGGTACCCCGCCACCCAGAGGCCAAGGAGATTATTACACCGTCCAATCCTCCACGAACATAAATGGTCCACTATTCCCATACTTACACACCTGAGTGTCTCACCTAAATTTAGAGACCCTGCTACACAAGTCTTTGATGATATGTCTTGCCTTGCACAACAAGAAATCCACTTTCCACAATTTCATCATGTGGAGGACCTCAGGATTGCTTTCTCCTGGACCAGCAAGCAGGATCACACCTGTGAAGCCAGACTGTGTTAACACGCTTCCCATGGTACATGTCACAACTTCCACACATGCTAGATGTTATCAGCGTAAAAAGGAACATAAACAAGTTGATAGTAGATTTTGATTTCATATAGAGTGGAGAGGGACTAGAACAAAGTGTCGTGGAAGTTGGTTGTTTGCAGAGCACACAGCCATTTCTCCCTGTGCTCATAAGCACACACTTCATCTTAATGCAACAATGCATCTTAAGCTAAAATTCACTCACCTTCCATTCGATCCCCATTCATACAAATCAAGAAGAATCACCAGACTGGTCTCATCATCAAGGCCTCCCAGCAAAAGACTGCCCGCCTGGAGCCTCACGGCTCCTTTTTATTATCAAAAGATCTCACCAGCAGATAATCACCTCCCCCATGGGAGTGGTCATCACAGGATGTCCCCTTCACACAGGAAATGTCCATATAAGGATATCCCTTCCAACAGGGTTATTTAAATACATACAATACATGAATACACTGATAGCTAAAGTCTTATGGGCGTGTCCGGGCAGGGAAAGTGTGTATGGCTTTTAAACATGGACGCTTTCCCTGACTCTGAAAACACTCATATTACCGCTGATAGGAATCCTTATTCTACGTTATTCCATAGAATAATGCATATTCAGATTATATTATTATTGCTTGTGGGAGGCTATCTGCAGGCGCGCGCTGCGAATCTCGACCAATGCTGATCAACACACCGCCGAGACAAGAGCACACATCTGCCTATAACCAATGATGTCGTTGCAGAGCGAGCATATCCCCTTCTCAACGATCGTTCGCGCTAATGCACAGAGGGCCTTTCGTCGGCGGACATATTCCCACGCTGCAAACATAACGCTCCAACCTCAAGACGTTTTCCACTACCAGACGGGATTCAACCAGCCTCAGACTGCCCCAGTCAGCTCTTTAGAGCGGGTTGCGGAAGTACTAATACTGGGTGACACTATGACAATACATATTAAATACATCTTCATAAAATTTTCCACAACAGTCCTCCCTTTTTTTGTCATATGCTCCCACGTGTCCTTCGATGCCTTCTTACACCTGGAAATGAATCAGTCCTCACAGTCCATAAAAAGGAAAACACGGCTTGACATGTAGACTCTGTTCTTCAGGAGCATGACTTATAAAGGAGGACACGACATGGTGAGCTGTAGTAATCGCTGATCCGTCTGTGATCCTCTGTGTCTTGTACGTGGGTGCGGCTTCGGGGCGTCTCATCAAGGAAGCTCTGGTCATGTGTCCAATCAGGCAACAGAAGCACCTCGTCACGACATATAGAAAGAATAGAAATAAAAACGACATGAGTATTTATATTCCCAGTTCCTTTAACCACAATCCGCTGTAAAATAAAAATTAGATCCCCATAGATTCCCAGACCCTTAAAAGGATTCCCAACCTTCACTAGCTATAGCTCTGGCTTCAACAGTTACATGAACCATCCCATCCTCAATGGATGAGAATTGTTCAATCGTATCTTAAACTCAAGACCTGGTCGGGGTGGGTGAACAATTACCTTCTAGCTGTCCCTGCCATTCTCAATTTCTCGTGCCATCAGAACCGCACGATCGGCCGCGACATAAGATGCTGGGACAGCTTTGCCATCATGCATGAACCTCTTGCATTGGGGGAATTACCTTATAAGCTGCAGATCCGCATAAGCACCAAACTAAAGTTCAAACACACTTGTGGGCTACCTAGTTGTCCCAAACCGACAAGAGGCAGAGCTATTAAAACTAACCAATTTTACCCTCTAAAAATGCATCGTTAGATTCCATTCCATTGTCTGTTTGGAGTCTTCACTAGTTTGTCAAAACTCATCATACCCATAATAACATCATAAATAGCATGTACCGCTGTCATCGCTGGGTTACTAAAACTCGGTGGAGACTCAGAACAGACCCAGCAATCGGTCCTGTTCGCTTTCGGTGCTAGTCAGGAAATACACTTTAAATAATAACTTGGGATGCTTTTTATCGTTACCCTTGCTAAAATTTACTAAACAAACAAATATAAAAAAACGAAGATACTACTCAATTCTTTGGTAAGGGAGGCCCGGAATGAAGAGACAAAAAAGAAAATAATGAAGGGCCGTGCATGACTAGGTGGAGAGTACAGACAGGACGGGGTTAACATTTGGAGAAGAAGTGAGTGGGTGGAGGCAGAGGTGAATTTTAATGTGAGGGGAGGGGTGCTTTAAATAGCTGGGGGCGGGTGCACTCAGCATCATTTTGTGTGGGGACAGAAAGGAGAGGAAGTTTTGCACTTCTCTCCACAGCTAAGATGGCGGCCGTGTTTCGATCCTCACATGGTTGCGGGCGGCTGCGGTGACCAAGGGGCCAGACTGGCTGGGCGAACAGGTGGCTGCTCTCATTCAGGACTGGGCAGGGGGGGTTCGGCGGCCAGCGTAGGGGCTTCACAGTGCGCGCAGCGGTCTCTAATGCTGGAGTGCTTTTCGCGCCCCCACCCCATAGATCGGGCCACCCCAGTAGCCCACAGACTGACTCGTCCCCCCCCCCCCCCGGGGAAGCACGCACCTGTTTCGGCCGGGGGTGAGTCAGATGTTACATGCGTCAGCGGCGGGGAGCGGGGGGGCGGGGCTACGGGCTGCGGCGGAGGACCTCATGTAGAGCTATACCCCCTTCTATACAGACGGCAGTGAGGGGGGATATAACGGGGGGAAGCGGTGCCACGTCCGCATTGCCACAGGAGGGGATTTCAATTGGCAACAGGGGGGTGTCGCGGCCTCCAGGCAGGCTTCACCTGGGGGGCTTGAAGTGAAGGCCAACAGGCTCGTCCAGGGGGCGCAGGCACTGCCGGGAGGTGGTGGTGGATCCCCAGGAAGGGACTTCAACTCGGCGCCAGGGGGAGTCGCGGCCTCCAGGCAGGCTTCGCCTGGGGGGCTTAAAGTGCATGACAACAGGGGTCAGGTGTCGCGGTCTACCCGGGGCTCATCAAGAGGGCGCAGGTGCTGCAGGGAGGTGGTGGTGGATCCCCAGGAGGGGACTTTAATTCGGCGCCAGGGGAGTCGCGGCCTCCAGGCAGGCTTCGCCTGGGGGGCTCATCACACCCGTGATTACAGCCCGGGATTGGGGATCGGAGGGGGAGCTGTCCTAACCAGAGGAGGAAGATTTCAGAGGGGTCGCAGCACCTTGGGAGGCGAGATCTGCGGCTGTGGGGGACGCGCCCTGTCAGCCCGGTAAGTCTACCACTATTATTCCTGTTGATTTAATGTAGGCACGGTGTGAGTTGTGGGGTGTGGGGCCAGGGGCGTTGCCAATGGTGTGGGGGCCACGCCGGGGGTTAGTGACTGTTGCACCTGCAACAGGGGTGGCGGGCAACCAGCCTGCCTCCCCTGGGGCAGGGGGCCCCATTGCTGATTAGTGAGTGATTTTCAGGGGTAAAAGGGGGTCTCCCGCAGGCGGCACCATGGGTAGGCGGGCAGGTAAGGGGGACGGTAAAGGAGGTGTCGCCCGTGTCCACGGCGGGGCCCATGACGAAACAGGTTGGAGGTGTTTAGGGGAGTAAGGCTGTGGGGGGTGGACGCAGGGGATCCTGCTGTGGTAGCTAGGGTGGTTATAGTGAGTATCGCCGATGCCGGTAAGTGTAAGGTTTGCGTTTGCTTTGGAGGGCCCTTGTGGGCTCACATGACCAGGGGGTGAGAGAAAAATAGGAAAGGTGAGTATGTCGAGGTTTTTTCTCATTACTGCCACTAGAAAAGTTTTATTTGGACAAGGTAAGCCAGACGATTCCGAAAAGGAAGATGAGGGGATGAGGAGGTGTCGATTGGTCCCGAGGAGGTTTTGGAAGAGGCTGCAGCCATTCGCCAGCTTGGCCAGCGTGTTAGGTGAGTAAACCCGGGAACATTGATCGGCACTGTGCTGTTATATGGATGCGCTGGGAGAGGCCTAGGGGGTTATGTTGGGACTGCTTTACTGCGTTATTACGAACAGTCGGCAGCATGGGGCAGTTCGTCAGACGCTTTGTTGGGTGCATAAGGATATCAGCCTTTGGCTGCGTTTGAGGTCCTCGGCTTGGACACCAAGCCATTTTTCAAGGGGGTCGGTCGGGGGGGAAAAATGACTCTGTACCACTGAACGAAAAACATGGTGGGGTGTACTGTCAGTTTAACAAGGAATCTGGCAAGTTGGGTGGGGTCCTGTCATTTTAACAGGAATGCTGGATGCGGGGGGACGCACCCCTTGTCTCGGTGCTTCAAAGACGGAAAGCGTCCCGGGGATTTGCTTGCAAGAAGGATGACACCGGTGCAGGAGGTAAGGATGCGTTTTTTTCTAAGTAGATATCTGGTTAGGGCGTCGGCGGAGTTGCTGAGAGCGGGTTTCTAGGAGGGTTTTTAAAATTACGTTCGCTCAAGAGGTCGTGCCGCCCTTGGCGCAAATTTTGGGGTCCGCACTGGTTAGTCCGGGGGTGGTTTCAGAAAACATTGGCTAAAAAGGTGGCTTTAGACCGTATGGGGGGCCATTTCGGGAGAGCCCAATCGTGGATCTGGTGGTGTCACCAATGGGGGTGGTGCTTAAGAAGGAATCGAACAAGCTTCGGCTTATTCACCACCTCTCGTTCTCAAAAAGGGGGTCAGTTAATTCCTTGATAGGTCCTGAAGTGGGCACAGTGGGGGGCACTCATGCAAAGGCGGACGTTGAGTCAGCATTCCGGCGGCTGCCGTTTCACCCGGACAGTTTTGGCGGTTGGGGTGCTGCTGGGGGGGAATTTTATGTGAATCGGTGTCTGCCCATGGTATGCTCCTTCTCAGGCGCTATGTTCTGACAATTTAGCTTCCTTTTGTTAAAGGGTGGTCCCTGACGGGTCGGCGATCCAATTCCTGGGAAATTGTTCCCATGGGTGGGTTTTTGTTAAAGGATGGTCGGCTGCGGCAGTGGGGGTGCAGGCCAATACGCATTTCATTTGACTCAATGAGGAGCTTAGGGATGTTTTGAAGGTGGGGCACACGTTATTGGAAACTTACAATGGGCAATGGGGGTGGATGTGGGACCCGGTGACCAATTTTTGATTTAGGATGGGGCACTGATGCTGCAAAGTCCACGGGTTTTTTGGGGCATTTGCCAGGGGTAATGGAGTGCAGAGGCATGGCCTAAGTCTTTGGGGGAAGAGGGGCTCAGTCATTACCTGGTATTGCTGGACCTGTTTCCGGCGGTATTGGCTACAGAGCTGTGGGAGGCAATGTGTAAGGACATGAAGTTTAGATTGAACGGTGACGATTTGGGGGTGGTGCAAGTCATCGACCGGAGTGCTTACAAGTGAACGTTTTCTCTATGCTAGGCGTATCCCGGGGTTGGACTACACTTTAGCTGTTTCACTGTCCCCGTTTTCCGGATTGGGAAGTAGGGAAGTGGGTCGACATGGGTGGCATATACAAATAATCTGGAGGGAATGGGCTGCATTCAGACGGCTAGCGGATGCTTAGCTGGACGTGTCTGAGACGGAGTTGCTGGTAGTTTACTTAGTAACTCGGTGCATGGAGGCAAGGGGTTCGGTGGCAGGGATCGAGAAGAAGCGGGCAGGCTTGGCGTTTCTATTCGAACTCCAGGGCATGCAGATTTCACTACGGTTTTCTGGGTGAGGGAGGCGTTAAAGGGGTGTCAAAAGGATCACCCTCATAGGAATGCAGGAAGGCCTGTTTTCTGTTTCTCTTTCACAAGTGATTTGCGGGGCATTGGCCGGGGTGTGTTCATCTGTTAAGGGGTTAAGTTGTTCTATACAGCGTTTTCTGTTGCATTTAGGGTGGGGGAGCTTGTGGGCCCGTCAAAAACGGAGGACTGAGGGGTTACTGGTACAGGACGTGGAGTTATCGGGCGGTAGGGTGAGGTTGCGGTTCAGGAGGTTACAGACGGATCAAATGGGCCACCCTCCCTGTGTGAGGGGTGACGGTACAGCTGTCTTCCTTGCCCAGGGATCAGGACTGTTCAGTGAGGGTGGTGTAAGAAGTTCTGGAAGTTAGGACGGCCGGGGGTGGGCCTTTTTTGGTGCATGGGGATGGATCGTTTTCTAGTACGTTTTCAATGCATGGCTGGGTTTCCGGAAAGGCCTGTGGGCGGTTGGGAACAACTGCACGCATATCGCTTCACACTCCTTCCGCATCAGGGCGGCCACTGGGGCTGCCCGGGGCGGGTTGGATTTGGCGGCGGTAAAATGGATCGTGAGATGGGAGTCCAGGTGGTTTTGTTCTTATGTACGCCCCCCATTTTTTAGCGGATGTGTGTGGGAATATGTGGGAAGTGAAGGGGTGCGCAAGGGTGGCTATTGGCAATGATGGGGTAATTTTCTGGGGTTTTTAATTGTGTTGTGGTATTTTCAGTTCAGATGGAGGTTCTACATGCCTCATCTGGATGGTAGGGCATTCATATGTCTTTTGGGGGAAAAAGGAGGGCAGATGCCTGACAGGAGGGCAGGCTGTTGGGGATACCCAGGATGGAGGCTTGCATTGGGAGGAATAGGCTTCCTGGGCATAGAGTGGAGTAGGGTGGTGCCAGGAGTGGATCGGTACGCCCGGTTGGATAGACCACCGGTCGTTTTGGTACTACATGTGGGGGGAGGATGTCTTGGGGATCAGAGCCATTGGGGCTCTGTTCTCGGCCATAAAGTCGGATTTCTTGGCGCTTAGAGAGGTCTTCCTGGGGACGATGGTGGTATAGTCTGACGTTATGAAGTGCACCTCGTGTCGGATGGCGAGATCAGTGGCGCAGATTAACAAGGCGGGAATCAAGTTGAACAAACTGGTGGGTAGGTTGGTTGTCAATAACGGGGGGCTGGTGGTAGGCACATGGAGTTGGAGGTTAATGTGGGCATGTATTTACGGAGGGATGGTGTGCATCTTTCTGACGTGGGGATGGATTTGTGGGCATTGAGGAGTCAGGATGGGATCCAGTGTGCCCTGCGGGTATGAAGGGGCCCTTAAGGGTAAGGGGTTACCCTTTGCAGGCTGTGGCGGTGTCTTTGGTCTTTGACGGTGGCAGAAAACAGATGGTATTAAAGTGGTGGGGGCTCATCGGTGGTATGTGCCCCTCTGGTGTATTCCAGTGGAATGGTGTCCGCTGGAGTACGGGTATGGTTGCACTGCAGGAAGGGGTTGTCTCCGAGCTGTTATACGGCTGGAGGCCTGGTATGGTTCAAAAATTTTGTACCGCAGTGTATTGGTGTAAAAAGGGGTTCAAAAGTTTTGGGGTGCCATCAGAGTCCAACAGACTGGGAGTTATAATAGTAAAATTGTGTTAATAAAGTTATTGAAAATATATATTTTATATTGGAGTTCTTTACATGATATGGTTTTAATAAAAAGGCTGTTGTGGCCATTTTATACTCCAACTCTGGTGTGGTCTAAATTACTATAGATTGGATAAGTTAAGATAGTGGTTAAGAGGGGTAAACTGGTAGGGGTAAGGTGTGGGGAGGTATCTCGAGTACACTGGTCAAGGGAGGCCCGGAATGAAGAGACAAAAAAGAAAATAATGAAGGGCCGTGCATGACTAGGTGGAGAGTACAGACAGGACGGGGTTAACATTTGGAGAAGAAGTGAGTGGGTGGAGGCAGAGGTGAATTTTAATGTGAGGGGAGGGGCGCTTTAAATAGCTGGGGGCGGGTGCACTCGGCATCATTTTGTGTGGGGACAGAAAGGAGAGGAAGTTTTCCCACCCACCCTCCCTGTTGTTTCGGTGTTTTTCTGGCTGTTGTTTTCTTGTCTTTCAGGTTGTAAAGGAGAAGGTCGTCATAACAGCTGTGTGTTGGCGGTGTCTTTGGTCTTTGACGGTGGCAGAAAACAGATGGTATTAAAGTGGTGGGGGCTCATTGGTGGTATGTGCCCCTCTGGTGTATTCCAGTGGAATGGTGTCCGCTGGAGTACGGGTATGGTTGCACTGCGGGAAGGGGTTGTCTCCGAGCTGTTATACGGCTGGAGGCCTGGTATGGTTCAAAAATTTTGTACCGCAGTGTATTGTGTAAAAAGGGGTTCAAAAGTTTTGGGGTGCCGTCAGAGACCAACAGACTGGGAGTTATAATGGTAAAATTGTGTTAATAAAGTTATTGAAAATATATATTTTATATTGGAGTTCTTTACATGATATGGTTTTAATAAAAAGGCTGTTGTGGCCATTTTGTACTCCGACTCTGGTGTGGTCTAAATTACTATAGATTGGATAAGTTAAGATAGTGGTTAAGAGGGGTAAACTGGTAAGGGTAAGGTGTGGGGAGGTATCTCGAGTACACTGGTCATGGTTGAGCCGCATCTTGCAGTGGCTGGCGTGGTCTCATCCCTCAAGCTTCTTTACAACGACCCAGTCACCTGGTTGGAAAGAATGTAAACCGGTTATTGTGTCAGGGTCCAGAGGGGACTCGTGAACCCTGTGGTAGACATTTTGAAGTTCATGTCACAGCGATCGCACCTACCCCATCAGCTGAGAATGTAAGTGACAGCTAATGAGGAAAGTACAACCCTGGTTTAGGTTGACCTCCAAACAACCCTCATATGACAATAACCCAGACATGGGGACTGTGGTCACTGCATAACCTGTGCGTGGCTTACAATACCTGGAACCATTGACAAAAGGTTCTTAGCATCTGGGATGGGAACCTACTTCACCAGACTGCTGCTTGCCGATTCAAATTCTATCAAAGAAAGACAGTCTTGGCACAAACTTGGTTAGAATTACAGAGGTTAACGTTATTTGTTTAAAAAAAAAAAAAAACTGTCATTCTTACATTTATCATTCCCCCCCATTTTATTCCTTGTTAGAAACTGAAGGAAGAACTGCAGGATTTAGAGTGGTGCAGGAAACAAGAAACAATGAAATAGCCCATGATACTTTTACCTCCTTAGACTCGAGTATTTATCCATATGTACAGCTGTCTACATACACCTGCTCTCTATGTACATACTCTTTCAGAAACTCCTTGGACCTGAAAAATACTTATAAGCAAAATCATTACTCTATCCTACATATTTAACCTGCAAAGAATGGTTAACAATGACAACATTCCTGTACATTGGTAAATTGTCAATGACATTCTTTCAAAATCGATTCAAACAAAACCCTCTTTAACCCTTACTTTTCCCGTTCCTACAAAAATACAACAGCCGCGACGCATCAGAGGATCGCCGCGGTAAGTTTGAACATATTCACGTTACTACATACAAACATTCCGATACAAATGTGGGGGAGATACTTCATAGTTTCCAAAAAAAAAAAAACAGCCAGAATTCTCCCGTCACTCTTTCAGCAATAGAAAAAAATACAATGGGAAAAACATGAGAGCAGCTCAAAAACTTTGCATGGACCAGCCATACAAAGTTCAAACAAAACAGGCATGAGAATTTTAACAAACGTTCCTCCTCTGAGAATCACAAAAGCATGTACTACACCTCCATCAACACTCATCATTACAGATTTCTGAAGCCGCATCTGAACTACATCCACTCCAGAGGGATACCCAAAATAGTATCCTTGGACCACCTATGTTAATCTTTTTGGGGTTCAAAGGCCTTTGCCCCAAAACTAGACTTTGTGCACCATGTGGCCGTCTGACTGTGGGAAGCCTCCATTCCTTCCCTTTGCACAGACCTCCTTGTGTCCATGGCGATTAGAATCGGCTTATCGTCTTAAACCTGCGTCCAGGAAAACCATTGCACCCATTTCGGAGAGCACCGCCTGGTGTCTTCTTCTACGGTGGATTGATGAACTACAACCACTATATCTGGTCCAGTCCCCAAACTAGAAACCCTAACCAATGCGTTATCACCCCCCAAATTAGGCCTCTACCCCTCACAGTGTATGCATACACAAGCGTTTTCTGCTATACACCCATACACTGCGTCGCCAGACTAAACCACACAGAACACTTACGCCCGCTTACCACCCACAGAACAATGTGGCTTCTTTCTACCTGCATCTAGATGTTACAACAATAATGGTGATGCCCCCCTGTTTGCTCTCTACCCAAAACTGTATTACAGTACAAAACTTCACAAAACTGGAACAAAATATAAAACACCCTTTTTCAAACGCCAAAATGCTTTCCATTTTCCTTCCAAGCACAAATCTCATTGCCCACTTTTCAGAAAACCCCAAGCTCCTCCCACCAACTTCCTGCTGATACATAAATTCTGAAAAGAACTTCCTGTGGCATGCTCAGCTCTCAAAAAAAAAAAAACTGGTTTATTTACATATCAACGTACAGGAAGAGGGAGGGGGGAGTCTAGCCTCATCACCTTGTCTATTAAGACACAAAAAAAATCCATGGCTAAACATCATATATTTCAACAATTTAAAAAAAAACTTTGTCAGGGAAATGATGGAACAAACCCCCCTTTTGCAAATGGGAGGGAATCCCCCCTGACCCAAACATCCCCTGGAGGTCAAACCACAAGTTTCGAGACTCAAATACAAACTCCTGCCAAAAGATGGCTATACAGTACAAGCTTCAAAAACAATGAATTGCCTTCTGGGAAACTCCCAAATATTTAAACATAAAAACACACACCACTGTACAAAAACTTAGTTGAAGTTAGTCTTACAATCTATCAAAATTCATTGTAAGGTAGGGATCTCACTTAAAACCAAAATCCAATACAATACTGCAAAGTCAGCTAAACCTGCAATAGCTTACATTCACTTAAATGAAAACAGAGAAATCCCCATCCCAACACCATCAGCCTGGAGTTTGCATGTTCTCCCTGTGCCTGCGTCGGTTTCCTCCCACACTCCAAAGACATGCTGGTAGGTCAACCAGATTCCCTCCATAAATGGGCCCCAGCATGTGCATGTGTTTGCAAGCGCGCCGGGACCCCTCGGGGTAAGACCACGCTATATCAAGATACCACTCTACTCAACTCAAAAGGCGATGCTTCGAAAAACCATTCAAACAAGCGAATTCAACATCAAAACAGCCTCTCAAGATGGCCAACCCTCAGGCCAAACTGTAAACGCCAACAAGGACTGCACCTCCAAATCACCTTTTAAAACAGGACAGACCATACTACACACACAAAGGAAAACAAAAATGGTGTCCACCAGATTCCAAAACAGAAAAGACCGCCCTACTAAATTCACACCAAACATCGAAATCTGCCCCAAAGGCTGCGAAATTCCACCAGCAAGATAGCCGACGAATGCCACAGCACAGTCACATGGTATCACACCCAAAGGAAAGGTGGCTGCACCTTCCCTTATAGGATGACCCACAGGCTAAGGAGAAACTGCGCCTCAAGATGGCCGTCAAGCCAGGCGGCAACAAAATGGTGGATGAAATCTAGACCACAGCAAGATGGCCGACAAGCCACATGGACAACAACAAAAGGCAGTTTTTCCCGCCAAAACCAGGATCTCTTCACTAGAAAATCAAAAATGTTTTTCTCCACAAAGACAGACTACACAATTGAGATTCACACTCAACCATAGACACACACTTTAGGCTACTTCAACTCAGACCCTTTGGCCAACTAAACAGCACATTTAAGAAATGTTAGTTATATGAAACACAACTCAAAACATACACTCCTGTCCCTACCCTAGTTCACACACACACACAGTGGCATCAGCTTCCATAACAAGCCATCGCACAGACATACAACTATTGTCTGGCTTCTAGCAATGCCTGGCCACTTGAATATGCGGCAGAAACTTTCAACTCAAAAACCAAACCCTTTACTTAAAATATTTTTACACTTATGGGGACATGTGTCTTGGTCCCATACAAAGGCAAAAATCGCAATCTATCCATTTCTGTTTTTCATAGAAATCACAAACACTACACACATACAGTATATTGTTGCTTGTACATCAGATTATCATCCCTCAGGGCGTAGCCCCTCCAGCACAAAACTCCTGCATGCCATTTACAGAGTCACCAACTTTCACCATTGTAACTGATAGATCAGTGACGGCGAACCTTGGCACCCCAGATGTTTTGGAACTACATTTCCCATGATGCTCAACTACACTGCAGAGTGCATGAGCATCATGGGAAATGTAGTTCCAAAATAACTGGAGTGCCAAGGTTCGCCATCACTGTGATAGATGCTGGCTGCCCCTCCCCCACTAAAGCACATGGCACACAGGGACCAGACTTTAACAATGCACAAAACAATCTAATCACATACAGTCTACATTTCTCATTTAGTTACACTCTTACAGCCCGCAGCTTCCCCACACAAACATCCAGGCACACCCAGGCACACGCAGGCATACCCACACAGGCATACACAATCTAATTCACAGGCAAACGATCTCTCTCCCAACAAAATCACACACACACACACACATACGATTAAATTCACAGCATTATCTCAAAAAGATGAAAAATTTGTTCTTTTACAGAGCAGAGCCCCCCCCCCCACGCATCGGAACGTAGATCCACTCTCCCCCTTCTCGACCCGATGCCTAAATGGGGCCCCATCTATTCTGTCGTGGCCCGCCATCCTGTCAGTGAAATTAGGCTGTACGCAGAGCACACAGCCAGATATCGTGTCTCTAATCGTAACACATTTTGTCTCAATTATATAATGCATCTTAAGCTAAAATTCACTCACCTTCCATTCGATCTCCATTCATACAAATCAAGAAGAATCACCAGACTGGTCTCATCATCAAGGCCTCCCAGCAAATGACTGCCCCCCTCACGGCTCCTTTTTATTATCAAAAGATCTCACCAGCAGATAATCACCTCCCCCATGGGAGTGGTCATCACAGGATGTCCCCTTCACACAGGAAATGTCCATATAAGGATATCCCTTCCAACAGGGTTATTTAAATACATACACTACATGAATACACTGATGGCTAAAGTCTTATGGGCGTGTCCGGGCAGGGAAAGCGTGTATGGCTTTTAAACATGGACGCTTTCCCTGACTCTGAAAACACTCACAAGCTCTCATATTACCGCTGATAGTAATCCTTATTCTATGCTATTCCATAGAATAATGCATATTCAGATTATACTATTATTGCTTGTGGGAGGCTATCTGCAGGCGCGCGCAACGAATCTCGACCAATGCTGATCAACACACCGCCGAGACAAGAGCGCACATCTGCCTATAACCAATGATGTCGTTGCAGAGCGAGCATATCCCCTTCTCAGCGATCGTCCGTGCTAATGCACAGAGGGCCCCTCGTCGGCGGCTATATTCCCACGCTGCAAACATCACACTCCAACCTCAAGACGTTTTCCACTACCAGACGGGATTCAACCAGCCTCAGACTGCCCCAATCAGCTCTTTAGATCGGGTTGCGGAAGTACTAACACTGGATGACACTATGACAATACATATTAAATACATCTTCATAAAATTTTCCACAACAAAAGTCAGGTCAAAGGATGTAGTTTGTTTACAATGTAAGACATGAGCTTCTTTCAATCAATACCTACAAGACCCACATGTGAAGATCTGACCAATTAGCTCAGCTCACCCTATCATTCTCCACGCATCACTGATTTACTAAGACCACTTTCACACTGGGGCAGTTTTCAGGTGCTTTAGCGCTGGAAATAGCCTCTGCTAAGCGCCTGAAAACTGGCTTTTCACACTCGGGCGGTGCGCTTGCGGGGACATTCCGAAAAGTCCTGCAAGCAGCATTTTTGGGGTGGTTTGGAAACGCTGTATTTAGCGCTCCCAAAACACCCTGCCCTTCTTTGGGGTTAAAAGCGCCCTACTAGTGGCCGAACAACACAGCTTAAACAGCGCTAAAACTAGCGGCGCTTTAGCACTAACATGGCCGTGGTCCCAGTGTGAAAGGGGGTTAACAGACATATCAATTTGGATGTAACACCACTTTCTCAAACTCATTCTATCCAAAACTGAGCTTATATTTCCTACCCCACATGTCCCTTCTCCCGACTTCTCTGTCATGAGTAGGGATGAGCTTCGAGTTCGAGTCGAACTCATGTTCGACTCGAACATTGCCTGTTCGCCCGTTCGCCGAACAGCGAACAAATTGGGGTGTTTGCGGCAAATTCGAAAAATCTATGGGAGAAATCTAAAGTGTTAATTATAAAGGCTAATATGCAAGTTATTGTCCTAAAAAGTGTTTGGGGACCGGGGTCCTGCCCCAGGGGACATGTATCAATGCAAAAAGAAGTTTTAAAAACGGCCGTTTTTTCGGGAGCAGTGATTTTAATAATGCTTAAAATGAAAAAATAAACGTGAAATATTCCTTTAAATTTCGTACCTGGGGGGTGTGTATGATATGCATGTGAAGTGGCGCATGTTTCCCGTGCTTAGAACTGTCCCTGCAAAAAATGTAATTTTTGAAAGAAAAAAAGTCTTTTAAAACTGACTCGCGGCTATTAATGAATTGTCGGCTCCCGGCAATACATACAAAAGTCATTGATAAAAAAAAAAAAAAAGCGTGGGGGTTCCCCAGAATTCAATTACCAGGCCCTTCAGGTCTGGAATGGATATTAAGGGGAACCCCGCCGCAAATTAAAAAAAAAATTGACGTGGGGTTCCCCCAAATATCCATTCCAGGCCCTTCAGATCTGGCATGGATTTTAAGGGGAACTCCACCCCAAATTTAAAAAAAAATGGCGTGGAGTCCCCCTAAAAATCCATACCAGACCCCTTATCCGAGCACGCAACCTGGCCGGCCGCAGGGGAAAAGGGGGGGACGAGAGAGCGGCCCCCCCTCCCTCCTGAACCGTACCAAGCCACATGCCCTCAACATGGGGAGGATGTCCCCATGTTGATGGGGACAAGGGCCTCATCCCCACAACCCTTGCCCGGTGGTTGTGGGGGTCTGCGGGCGGGGGGCTTATCGGAATCTGGAAGACCCCTTTAACAAAGGGGACCCCCAGATCCCGGCCCCCCCCTATGTGAATTGGTAAGGGGTACGTTGTACCCCTACAATTTCACGAAGAAAGCGTAAAAAAATGTTTAAAAAAACACACAAACACCTTGAAAAAGTCCTTTATTAAAAAAAAAAAAAAAAAAAAAACATTCCAGCGGTGAAATCCAGTGTCCCGCGGCGATCCCGATGTCCAGCGCTGTCCTTCATTGGTTGTGCCTGAGCGGACCTGATGGGGAACTCCCTCTCAGTATTTTAAATGTATAGACCCGCCCCTTCTAAAGTTCCCCATCAGGTCCGCTCCCTCGGTATGTCGGACCCGCCTACGTCATTGGCTTGAGCGGGGAACTTCCTTCACTGTGTAATTTAAATTTACATAGTGAAGGAAGTTCCCCGCTCAAGCCAATGACGTAGGCGGGTCTGACATACCGAGGGGGCGGACCTGATGGGGGACTGCTCTCACTTTGGTAATACATGTATAGACCCGCCCCTTCTCATGTTCCGCATCTGGTCCGCTGAGCGGACCTGATGGGGAACATGAGAAGGGGCGGGTCTATACATTTAAAATACTGAGAGGGAGTTCCCCATCAGGTCCGCTCAGGCACAACCAATGAAGGACAGCGCTGGACATCGGGATCGCCGCGGGACACTGGATTTCACCGCTGGAATGTTTTTTTTTTTTTTTAAAAAAAGGACTTTTTCAAGGTGTCTGTGTGTTTTTTTAAACATTTTTTTACGCTTTCTTCGTGAAATGGTAGGGGTACAATGTACCCCTTACCAATTCACATAGGGGGGGGGCCGGGATCTGGGGGTCCCCTTTGTTAAAGGGGTCTTCCAGATTCCGATAAGCCCCCCGCCCGCAGACCCCCACAACCACCGGGCAAGGGTTGTGGGGATGAGGCCCTTGTCCCCATCAACATGGGGACATCCTCCCCATGTTGAGGGCATGTGGCCTGGTACGGTTCAGGAGGGAGGGGGGGCCGCTCTCTCGTCCCCCCCTTTTCCCCTGCGGCTGGCCAGGTTGCGTGCTCGGATAAGGGGTCTGGTATGGATTTTTAGGGGGACTCCACGCCATTTTTTTTTTAAATTTGGGGTGGAGTTCCTCTTAAAATCGATGCCAGATCTGAAGGGCCTGGAATGGATATTTGGGGGAACCCCACGTCAATTTTTTTTTTTAATTTGCGGCAGGGTTCCCCTTAATATCCATTCCAGACCTGAAGGGCCTGGTAATTGAATTCTGGGGAACACCCACGCTTTTTTTTTTTTTTATCAATGACTTTTGTATGTATTGCCGGGAGCCGACAATTCATTAATAGCCGCGAGTCAGTTTTAAATGCATTTTTTTCTTTCAAAAATGACATTTTTTGCAGGGACAGTTCTAAGCACGGGAAACATGCGCCACTTCACATGCATATCATACACACCCCCCAGGTACAAAATTTAAAGGAATATTTCACTTTTATTTTTTCATTTTAAGCATTATTAAAATCACTGCTCCCAAAAAAACGGCCGTTTTTAAAACTTCTTTTTGCATTGATACATGTCCCCTGGGGCAGGACCCGGGTCCCCAAACACTTTTTAGGACAATAACTTGCATATTAGCCTTTATAATTAACACTTTAGATTTCGAACGTTCGAGTCCATTGTATTTAATAGGGTTCTAAAGTTTACACGAACATTTTGTCTGTTCGCAGGTTCTGGTGCGAACCGAACAGGGGGGTGTTCGGCTCATCCCTGGTCATGAGTGATGGCTATCAGTCCGCCCCTGCATGCCAGTGTGCTAGGGGTAATTCTGAACTCTCCTTTTGGGCTCCACATCCAATCTCTGTCTAAATCATGCCGCCTCATTCCTCGCAACATCTCCAAAATACCCTCTTTTTAACCAATGACATCACAAAGCTTCTAATGCAAACCTCCTGCTCTTTAGCTCGTCGCCTTATCCCATGGTCGCCTCCAGCACTTCTGCAGAGTCTCTACCATTGTCTGGAACTCCTTACCCCAATCTAATTGGCTATCTCCCACTCTATCCACCTTTAGGTGATCCCTGAAAATCCATCGGTTTAGAGAAGCCTATCCTGCTTTTACCTTGAAAACTGTCTTTTTACTTTCTCCATCAGCTCATCCCTCACAGTTATTACCTTTTGTATCACTTGATCAAGGCCCTCTGATTCCTCTTGTATTGAATTGTCTTATAACTGTAATGTCTATGTAGCGGGGTCTCCGTTGAGGCCCCATGGACTACGTTACCCAGAACCCCGTTTGGCACCCAGGGTGCATTGGGCTGCCGCAGAGACTCATGGGTGGGGTATAAAAGGGGAGGGCGAGGCTAAGCCTGGCCTCTTTGGACACCGCACGGCTGGCAAGAGGACTTCCTGTGCGGACCTGCTGCGAGTGCAAGGCCTGAGGCCTGGGCCTTGCGCACTTCCAGAGAGCCTTGCACCTCGCTGCGGAGCCTGTGCGGCATCTGACATCTACCTGCTTCGCGGACGTCAGTTGGACCAGAGATCCGGCTGTGGCAGATCCTGTGTGCGGAGACACAGCGGTGGGAGTCCCAGACTGGGATCGAGTCCGGAGGGGTGAGAGAGCACCTGCTCACAGCTATAACTGAGTACTTTGTTAGGCCTATTGACTGCCTTGGCCCATCGGGTTATACTTACTTTTCCTGACAGGAGACTAGTTGCAGAACTGAGTTATATAGTCTCCGGGGAGTTGTTTCTATTGCCATAGACCACTGTTGGATTACAAATTATTGTTCCTGTATGTGCACCACCGATCATCTTGCATGCGAAGATTCCTCACTTAAAGACTGAGCTTTAACTGAGTCAGGCCTGACTGGGAGTTTATAGCATTGCTGAGCGCCATATTGCTCACAGGGAAAATAGCTATATATCAGTGTGTGATAGAACTATATGTGCACTATAGTTGACTAGTGTTATTATTACTGCAGGGCTCTGCATGTATGTGTTATATGGTATTGATCGTTAACCTTTATATGCAAGTGTAGCGGGGTCCTCAAATTGATGGGATACACCTGGGCAATAGTGTGACCCAGGTGTATAATTGTGTTAGGATTCAGACCCCTTTTTGTTTCGTGGAGGATTGGAGGATGTAATATTCTCCTTTGCCTGTGGGTGGCGGGGTACCCACGGGCTTCAGGTAGAATCATCCCCTGCAGTGCTCCCTGTTTGGTCTCTTCCCGGAGATGGTATGGCTGGGGCGGGGAACCCGCCGGGCCGTTGAAGGGAGGAGATAAAAGGGGGAGACGCCCTTACCACGAGGTCTTGCGGAGAAGGAGGTCCTCGGAGGAGGAGGGCTGCGGCCCGCACCCAGGCACCTTAGGCCTGGGTGCTGGAGATCCAGGAGTCTGGTCCAGGTGCCCATGGCCTGGTCCGGAGTCATGTTGGCGTCCATCCCAGGCACCTTTAGCCTGGGGTGAGGTACTATCGAGGAGGCCTGGGGCCCAGTACCTTCGACTGGGTCCCGCTAGGGTGGACTGTCCGAGGGTCCCTGAGCGGAGGGACTCGTACCTGAGGTGAGGAGGCCGGGGAGGTTACCCACTGGAGACCCGGAGCAGCACCAACCCGGTGACAGTGGGCCTCTGGGAACTCTCTTGGGAGGACACATCCCCCTGATAGGGGCCACAGCGCATCGAAGAGGGCTCCATTGCTGTTCATAGGGGTTGCTGGAAGAGACCCCATCCTTCCTGTTCTGTAACAGCCGGATTGGCTTAGGCGCCGCTGGTCATAGTATAGTGGCATAGAACTGAAACGTTAGGAAGTGCCTTGATCTGCTCATCCCACCGTTGGCTAGGTTATAGGTCCCAACCAGTCTGCTGTTAAAAGAACTGTTTATCGTGCTTTGCTATTGGAGTGCCAAATAAACAAGTGTTGGACCTTTCTTCGGTGTGTGAACTCCAGTTACTGGAAGCAGAGGGGAGGCTGGTGAGCTTGTAAGTACAGACTCGGTACATTCGCAGAACACATTGGCCCGAGGAAACATCAGGAAGTGGCCTTCACCTCCCTACTACAATGGGGAGGACATGGGCCGTGGCGCATCTCACTCTCACAACCCAGGAACCCCTAGACATGAGTTGGTGTGTAACCGATAAAGATGGAGAGAGAGTGGGGCCGCTACACAAGTAAATCTATTACAGTTAATCATTGTGGTATTGCCGTCCATTACTATATTTCACAACTGTTTGGATTATTGTGGGATTGTTCATTAACAGGTATAGAGCCATACATATATACCACCCCTAGACTAGCTGTGCCAGAGAAGGGTCGAGTAGATTGCCGGGGGTTGGCTGTGCTGTGTACATGGCCCGAAAGAGAACCAGCGGCTCTCTTAGTTTGAGGGTATCACTACATCTACCTTCATTTGTTAAAGTGCTGCAAACTGTTGGTGCTATATAAATCCTCTATAATAATAATTTTGGGTGACGTGTTCAGCCTCAGTATTCTGGCTTGTTGGGACAGGCAGCTGATGCAGGCTCCCTCTCCTCAGTCAGTTCCCAGGAATAATACCATTCAATGCAGATGTTATGCAAGACGCAGCATGCGAGGATGATCCTAAACACATACCTCCCAACCCTCCCGGATTCCGCTGGACTTTCCCGCGTTTTGAGGTAAGTCCCGCAGTCCCGCGATCAGGGCTGGATTCCCGCAACCCAGGGCTGGAACAAGTTCCAGCCCTGGGCTCCACTTCATAGTGGTATCCTCAATGGGTGCAATGTGTGTTCTCACACATGGCACCAAGTGAGGATTTTTGGGAGAATATCTGGCCGGCAATCTCTGCTCTTCCCCCCCTCCTCAATGCAGTCACCGGTTGTTAGGACCGCCGACGTCCCAGCAACCGATGACATCATTTGCAGGCCACCTCTCAGCTCCGCCCCTTTTCGGCTCCCAATCCCACCTCTCAGCTGTCCCCATCGCGTCTATCAGGAGCCCTGATCCCATCTGCCAGTGGCCCAGATCCCGGCCGCATCTCAAGTCAACTGCCCTGATTCTGACTGTCAGTGCTCCTGAAACTAAGGTAAGAGGAACTTTTCTTCTCACATGGAAGCACTCCACGTGCTTCTGTGTGTTAGCGCCAGGCACTCAGGGGGGTCATGGCCCACATTTGCTGGTGGGTGCCCTGGATCCCAGTGCCACAACTGCCTGCATTGCTGCCCTCGCATTGGGGATGCCTTAGGTGTCTTTCCCTGCCTGTCAGGACTGTAAGTGCAATGGGGGAGGCAGCTGGGGCAACGTTCAGAGGGGCACAGAAAGTCCTGTGCGGGTAAGACTGTGGAACAGTGAGTGCAGCGGTAAGGCAGGTTAGGCTGGGGAACATGTGCGCCTTATGTCCTGTCTATACAATGACTGCGGGTGAGAGCACTGTAGTCCTCAGTCGCTGAGGAGTGCTAGTAGAACTTGTCAGCACGGGAGCAGTCCTCATTGTTCCCTGATACAGTGCACCCCTCCCTGTGCATGGCATCTTCTGGTGGGTGTATCCCTTCTACCAACAGGTGATTATCCTGCAAGGACCTGGGTGATAGCAGGTAAGTGGCTTCTCTCCTTCCTGTGCTGTCATGGCTGTCATCATCCCCTGTGTATTGGGTGTGTGTATACTTATGTAGCGGCCTCCCCTCTCTCACTCCGCTGTTGGCTGGTTTCTGCTTGTCTAGGGGTACCTTGGAGGAGAGAGTGCGGGGTCACCACGCCAAGCCTTCAACGCAGATGTTTATGTGGTGTAAGCAAAGTTCCTTTACCTTCGGGTCGGTGTTCTGAGTTTGAAGCCTCCACCTCTTCTCTGGAACAGTGTCTGCCAGTAATTGAGCCCCACACCAATAAAAGTCCAACACTCCTTTCTTCTTCAATGTCAGGATGAAACACAATCAGTTGGACTCCCTCAACGAACAGACAGGGGGTGTGGATACGAGTAGGCCCAGGCACAATGAACTCTCCTATTCCTCTATCAGCGAATAGGTTTTTTGCACGTGGTCTCTACCACCTGTTTAGAATCTTGGTCGCTGCCACCGACCGGGTGAACGGTGAACCTTCCTCCTGACTGCACTTGGCCCCTATTTGACGGCACCGGCAATCTGCTGCACCAGGTCTTCGGGTGAGTAGCTCCTCCGGTCCCTTACGCCTCTGGATTCGGGTACCCCACTCCCGGGGTCCCCTAGGACATCTTTCCCTCGCGGAGCCCAGCAGAGGACACTGGGCCCCAGGCCTCCAACCGAGTACCTCACCCCAGGCTGAAGGTGCCTGGGGTGGAACACGAGCTCCGGGTGTCCAGGCCTAGGCCGCCTGGACACCGACCATGAACCACAGCCCTCAGGCTGAAGGTGCCTGGGACTTGACGAACCCCGTGACCAAAATGGCCGACCCCTTTATACCCTCCCCCAGCAAGCCCAGCGGAGCCCCCGCCCCGCTGTACTCATGCTGCGAGAGGCCAAAAAAGGGTACGCCACTGCAACGATGGCTCAACCCCGAGTCCAAAGCGACAGCGCCACCCGCTGGGCCCCAGGGAACCACACATCACATATCCCCCACCAAATTCAAACATGATAGAAAAGCATATACCCGCTACACTTAGCTGTACACATAGATCCCCAGCTCTTCTGCTCTCTCTCCATGGGTGAGTCGGGGAGGGTCACAGCTTTCCTGGATTCCTCCTACCTTTGCAGGCAGGCTTGCTCAAAACTTTGTGTTGTCACTCCTTGCCTGCAGCAATGTGAAGCTGCACAGAGACGGCTGAGCTTCTCTTTCTCCCCCCCATCCCCTCATTCAGCCTCTGCAGACTCTGGAAAGCCAAGTTGTACCCCCCTGACCAATCCAAAGCTCAGCAAGTCCTGCAAGCCAGCTTTAGTTGCTGCTTTGTCATTTGTCACAATGACCCCAGACCCACAAGGGGGTTCTGCTTCACAGGATCAGCCAAGTATTCTGGAGATCCCCCCTCCCCACCTTAGCTAAGCTGGAATAAGTTTATTTTCTTTAATTGGGCTTGGTATTAGAGAAGGCTTTGCTTCTGGGTGTGTTGTTGTCAGCATGTGGACTTGGGCTCTATTACTCTTTTTCTTTCTGTCTCTCTTCCTTGGCTTTTAGTAGCTGAGCTTCAAATAGACCTCTTCTCTTTCTCTTCCCAGATCTCCAGCACTTCTCCACTACTTCAGAAAACTTTTGTGTAAAGGCATGACATGTTAAGGACAGATGCCCAGTAGTGACCCACCTGATAGACCTAAACCTCCCCAACTTCCAATTGCCCAATAAAACAACTGACAAAGTTGTGGAGTAAAATTGGCCTTGCGGCCTATTTATTTAACCATTTCAAAACTTAAAATAAATAACCATTTTACATAACATTAGACAAACTTTTTCCATATCTTGGTAGTCTTGGAGGCCACGACACAGAACTTGGTCACTGGGACAAAACTTATTTAACTTAGGCCTCCAGTCGCAAGACACCGACTCGGAGACAGTACACATGTCCGCAGTGACCTACAATTTTACCCCTTCCTGGTTAAACCCTCGTTGACCGGAAGGTACCCAATAACCCCATATCACAGATGGGTACCACCATTTTACTACCGATAACCCCATACCACGGATGGGTACCACCATTTTACTACCGATAACCCCATCCCACAGATGGGTACCACCATTTTACTAACTATTCCAGCCTTTTTCTCCTCTTCCAGAGACCGAGCACTGCCACAACCGTTCCGACCTCCCAACTGCATACCCCCGCCTAAAACCTAGGGAGGGTGGGTGGGAAGCTTCTTCCTCTTCTGCTGCAGGACTGACTGTGCATCACTTCCTGCTCTCAGACTCTTACACCAGGGAACACCTCCAACCCCCAGGACACCCCCCCCTTTTCTTAAAGGGAAAACTACCTGCTTTCCTTTTGTCCTGTACTGTCCCACCCTGTCATGCCGTCCCTGCGCCTATCTGTTTCTTTCTTGCTCCGGGACTCTCTTGACATGTTAAGGACAGATGCCCAGTAGTGACCCACCTGATAGACCTAAACCTCCCCAACTCCCAATTGCCCAATAAAACAACTGACAAAGTTGTGGAGTAAAATTGGCCTTGCGGCCTATTTATTTAACCATTTCAAAACTTAAAATAAATAACCATTTTACATAACATTAGACAAACTTTTTCCATATCTTGGTAGTCTTGGAGGCCACGACACAGAACTTGGTCACTGGGACAAAACTTATTTAACTTAGGCCTCCAGTCGCAAGACACCGACTCGGAGACAGTACACATGTCCGCAGTGACCTACAATTTTACCCCTTCCTGGTTAAACCCTCGTTGACCGGAAGGTACCCAATAACCCCATATCACAGATGGGTACCACCATTTTACTACCGATAACCTCATACCACGGATGGGTACCACCATTTTACTACCGATAACCCCATCCCACAGATGGGTACCACCATTTTACTAACTATTCCAGCCTTTTTCTCCTCTTCCAGAGACCGAGCACTGCCACAGCACGCAAGGGGTAAAACCTTACCCTTGCGCGCACCTCCAAACCCCAAAACCCTCGGAATCCTTCCTGAAAACCCGGGGCCCCGAGATCAATGCCGACAGCCATGAGGTAAACCCCATAGCTCAGCAGCTCCGTATGACTCACCACTAGGACCCCATCACAAGTAACCAATCTTCCGACTTCGCTTTCCACCTGTACTCGAGCCTTGTTCACCGTTTCCACTGACCATGCCACCGCCCAGCTGTCCTGCCCACCATGCCTAACCAAACAATCCGCATCCCCGGGAAGGAAGTGCGTACTCGCAGGAAGTCAAACTTCACCTCGCATATCAGCGGATGCATAGACATGGCCCCCCTGTCATTCCAACCCACATGCGGCACTAAAATATCCGGTGCCCTGCGAGGCTAGAGAACCATATAAACTTCCGGAAATGACTCTACTACATCCCCGCCCGGCACCCCGAACACCGAACCTGAGCTTCATATCAGGGAAAAAACCCTGCTGCCCCCATTGGAAGTCCACCAGCCCGTATGGCCACCAAACACAGAAGAGTGACCCAGAACCCAAGCTGGCCGACCTTTCCACCTGAAACAATGAAACAGAAGGCATCTAATGATATGGAATCACCCCCCCACACCCATATACAGAAAAGCGCCTGGAACCCATGTGGAAACCCTTATTCGTGCCCAGAGTGTGGGCAAATGGAAAGCCGAACCCTGTCAGCATACCAGCAGCCAATCCCCGTAACCCTGTTGACAGACCTGCCCGCCCGAGCCGCCTCTGCGGCCACCCCTATGCGGGCTGAGTGGAAGGCCTGAACCTTGTGGTGGCAACCTGTCGCCATTAAACATCTCCACAACACCACCACCAACGGAACCTGGCCGGGCTGACCCGTACTGGATCATAACTTGACCACCCCCCAATACTAGACGCATAGAAAGAAAATAATTACCCCGCCCGCAAAGGACATATTACGGGATGCGAAACACAACGAGTCGCATGCCCTAAACCCCCGATCCGTTTCAGGCCCCCGAACAACACAACGTCCGCACACTCCACCTCATGTACCAACAGGCCCCTTTTGCCAGTATGGAAGAACTGACCAGCTCGCCAACCCTAAATGCTCTGCAACAGGCATGTGAACTGGCTGCCCGTACTAGTGAATACTCGGGCACCGAGAAGCACAGACTGCCATAGCCAAATCAAATGTGCAACATCCCCCACCGAAACCGGACGGCGCCCGTCCCAGCACCAGAGCAACTCCTGTACCCCCTAACCGCCTGCATACCCAAAGCTCCGTAATATGAGACCACAACTCGCAACTTGGACACTGGGACCAAACTATATCCCCTAGGCCTCCAGTCGCAAGACACCGACTCGAAGGCGGTACACATGTCCGCAGTACCCTAAAAAATGTTCCCCTTCCTGGTTAACCCTTGTTGACCGGAAGGTACCCAATAACCCGATACCACCTATGGGTACCCCCTTTTTATCCAGAACGTCCACTTTCACCTCCTCTTCCAGGAACCAAACCAAAACTCTGTAATATACATAATCCAGCAACTTCGCCCCTGAAACAGAAATGACAAAATCGCCAACGTACAGTCGACAGCAGATACGGAGACCCCCAGTCCCCTTCTCAAAGTCTGGCAAAAGCCGGAAGTGCCCACCTCATGACCCACCGAAGAAATCCCCAGCCCCTGCAAAATTGCTAGCCATTCCCACCATGCCTTGGCGTAGGCCTACCGTGATTGTCGCAACCACCGAGATGCACTGTCACAGCAATGCTCCCCCACCAGTCGGGACAGGCAACCCCATATTGCTACGTATCCGGTGCCAACTCTCTGAACCTGTCCCACTGAAAACGAGACAAGGCGTCAGCCAAAGTGTTATCCACCCCCAGAAGGTGCTAAGCATAAATGAACACCTGCCATCGCAGACAGCCCAGTACCAAATGACGCAGCAAACCACACCGCCGGCTGCGAAACAGCCGAAACCCGGCTACCCATCTGGACAACGCCCCGGTCGTCTAAATTGAGGCGAACCATAAACTCACAGGAAGGAGTACCCCCCAAAGTTCCATTACTACCCCAATCGGGAAGCCGCCTGATTACCAAGTCCTACAGGAACCCTGCCTCATACCACCCCTGCCGTCGCAGCGGACAGCCTGTGACAAAAGAACCCAGTCCCTGAGACTTATCTCGCCCGGAAAATTCAACTTACCCCACCGCAGCTGTAACTGGCGCCGCTGGATCTTCCTCTTACCAAAAATCCCACGCACTTCCACCTTGAGACTCTATGGCTTGTCCTCCGGCAGCCGATCTTACCAACGCAGCGAAAACCAAACCATGCCCAAGAAGACAATGGATGACGTAGGGCCTTACGTACACTCCCAGTGCCAACATACCCCGAAATGCTCCGCTACATACTGCAACGTTCCCAGACAACACAGAGAAAACGTTAGCCCACAGAGGGCCCTCACATACAAACCCAGCCAGGTAATGAATGCCCGAGCCAAGCCCCGAGACGTCCCGGGCCCACCCGCACCTGCGGAACATGTTACCGCCGTGTAAAGGAGGCGCACGTCACCGTGCCCTCCCCCGGTGCGATAGCATAAGTAACCAAGCCTGCTTTGAAAAAGAAGGTGGTAAATAAAGCTAACTTGTGCGGCTCCCTCTTGGCCCCCCCCTTTGACAGCGTCTCAAAGACCACCGAAGGCCGCAACAGGTGTGTCTCAGATTACCAGCCTACGGAGGAACAGCAGAGAGTAAACGGGGGATCTCACAAAACCGCTCGCAAAGCCCGTCACTAACACCCCAGCCGCCCGTCGGTCGGGATACCTCTCGAGAAAAGGGGGAGTACCCAGTCCACTTGGACAAACGTCGTCCCTCTGACCCCCCGGCACTTCTCTTTCCTTGCCTGAAAACACCATACCAGGGCATGCGTTCCCCCCCCCCGCGACACATGCGGCCCTGAATCGTCAGTTTGCGCCAAAATTGCATTTGTCCCAATTAAGCTGCCAGCAGTGGCCCAACGTGTTCCGGTCGGTTGACCGGCGGCCGGGGCATCTCCGACCCCCCCCCCAAGTGAGAAAACCACTAAGTCCTGTGACAAAACCTTAGCAAAAGGTACCAAGTGTATCCCCGGGAAAACTGACTGGGAGCCCGCACAGACGTCATAAGCTTCATCCACAAGCTGATTTCCATATGATCCCAGCGCAGAGCCGGTCTGATGGCCATCCGATGACGGAACTGCACCTCATATCTCTGCCACGCCACACCTCCATCCATCCGGCGAGCATAGCTAATGACCTACCCGTAAATGAACCTTATTCCTACGACCCTGCAAGGAAGGCAGAAGCCTGCACCAGATGTTGAAGATACAGGGGTTCAACCGATAACAGTGATTCCCCCCATAGACCTCTTTTCACTCCCCCGGCTGTAATCTATCCAGATCAACCTCTTCCGGGGCATTAACGAAAATATCTACCCATACACACCCGTCCCAATCATCTCCCCAATTTCCACCGTAAGATGAGAACCCAGACATATATCACCCTTTTTTTTATTTATTTATTTATTTTTATTTTTTGCGGCATGCACCAGCCCCAGATGATAACCCCCCCCATTTTCCCTATTAATGCAACTGCCAACCGTAACAGGGCCCCCCCCTCTACACTGACCCAGCAAAAAACTAGTAACACTGCGCAAAGGTTAGATGAAGTGCACTTACCAGGCTGCCCAGAGCTGGGTCCAACAGCCGCCAAACTGGAATCCCACGCTGCTGGATGTCCCTGGTCCTCGCCGCCCTCCGACCCGGACAGTTCACCCTCCGACTCTCCGTTGGCGAATGATCACAGCCAGTTCCCCCGGAGGACGAGACCTGGATGCTGAGGGCCCGTGTTGTCGCTTGCTCCGTCCTTCCCGACCCGGAACACCAGCCCGCTCGTGATGCCACTGACGGACTCCAGACACACTCCCTGGCTCGGGCACCCCTGCACGACCACCGCTGGGGCCGCTTGTAGTTCCCCCTACCCGCTGCAGCCAACTTCTGCCCCAGACAGCTGAAAGGGCAAACGTCGGTGCCCCCAGCTGGGACCAAACCCGGGCCTTAGCCACACTCAGTTGGAACGCACAGGGCCCAGGGACTGCGTGACGGCGGCGGCCTATGCCGACGCACGCGTGAGATACTGCACCCCCCCGCGGCTAGTACCGCTTCTTGTTCCCCCCATGCCCGCCGCTGCCAGCTCCCTCCCCCAGACGGCTCCCAGGACGGGCGCCGCTGCCCACCGCTGGGCCAAACCCGGGACTCAGCCACCCTCAGGTTGAAGGCACAGGGCTGCATGTACTCCAGCGGCCTATACCGCCGCACACGTGGGATACTGCGCCCCCCCTTCGGCTGGTGCCGCATCTTGTGCCCCCCATGCCCGCCGCTAACCTGCTCTCTTCCCCAGTCGGCTCCCAGGGGGACGCCGCTGCCCGCAGCTGGGCAAGGCCCCGGGACTCGGCCACATGCAGGATGCCTGCTCAGGGCCCAGGGGCTGCGTGTCAAGCTTCTTCCTCTTCTGCTGCAGGACTGACTGTACATCACTTCCTGCTCTCAGACTCTTACACCAGGGAACACCTCCAACCCCCAGGACACCCCCCCTTTTCTTAAAGGGAAAACTACCTGCTTTCCTTTTGTCCTGTACTGTCCCACCCTGTCATGCCGTCCCTGCGCCTATCTGTTTCTTTCTTGCTCCGGGACTCTCTGGAGAGTTGGGCTTGAATAGTCTCTAGGTTCTCCTGCAGCTTCAATTATTTATGACCATCTTCTGTTATCCTAACCCTTCCCAGGCCAGTCTGTTCTTTAAGCAGTGACTTAAAACTTTAACATGTTCAGGTTTTGCTATAAATCTGTGTCACCTTGGTTTGGTTACATACTGTGCTGGTGGGGGTGCTGGGCTATGGGCAACAGGAATATAGGGGGGCACATTAATAAGAGAGAAGGGGGGAATTGATGGGAGAGCTGGGGGGGGGGTATTATTAACGGGGACGGGGGCATTTGTAAGAGAGCCAGGGGTAATTGCTGAGAAAGCTAGGGTGGGGGCATTGGTGAGAGAGTTGGGGAGGTGCATTTGTGAGAGGTGAGAGATCTGGGTTTTGTTTAACTACTCCCCTTAAGACCCTCCATGCATTAAGATTTTGGCAACACCCACAGTTTGCTGTAATGCGCGCAGCAGCTCACTTACTCCCTCATTCTGAAGTTCAAAAGTTGGGAGGTATGTGAACACCTTCTGAGGCGAGTACAGAAGCTCACCCCAGGGCTTGGCTAGTTAACCACTCCCTGGGCTCTCTGTAAGGTCTTGTTGTAACAGAGCTCTTCTTCAGTCCTGGGATGATGATAGGAGCCATGAGCCACACCAGCTGTAGATAGCATACATCCCCTAGAATAGGAAAACAGATAACTATTTGTAAAATATTAATGGGACTTTATAATTTCCCCCCCCCCTCCCAAACAAAAATGGCTATCAGATTTTAGACCTGCTCCCAAACATGATCATATCTGTTGTTAAAATGCATACTCCTGCACAATCACCCCTATTACCACAATGGTATTTGTTCATTGAACTGCTGCTAGCACTTTAAAGTGTTCCATACACTACTTCAATAGCTATTTTAAATATTTGGTGTAACAGTGTTCAAAAAATATAACCAAACTCATGAAAAAAATTATCCTGCGTGCTGGAAATGATCTACTCAACCATTGAGATGCATACAATGTTCTTTACCATACAGTGCAAATTTCAAACAGTCTCTTGTGTGACTATTGCATATCAATTTCCTTTTTTTCTTAATAAATGATCTAATAAATATACAGTATATACAGTCTCTTAAGTATTATTGGTGTGCACGATCTCCACTCTTCAGTGATTATTATCCACTCCACTCGTGACAAATCACCCACACGTGCCACCACCTTCAACACCAACACCAATCACCTTCATGGTTTGACCTAAAAATTATAATAGGTCAATAGCACGCCTTCCCCTTTAATAACATGGTCATGTATGATTCGACTCTTCTCCTTCCTCCTCTGGTGGTATCTATTTCTCTTCTAGAACGTCTAGAAGTTAGTAGGCGGAGGCCAGGAAGGATGATCTGCTTACTTGAGGGAACTTGGCCAATCCCAAGGCAGCATGTCCTGCCAGGAGGGCTGAGTCAACCCTTAAATATGGTGGAGCCTTTTCAGAGTCGGGTGGAAGATGGAGTGCTGAGGAGCATAGGCATACACACAGGTTATGCCAGGGTGTGCCTTGTGCATTATCTCTCTGTGTGCAGGTGGGGAGATGGGAAAGATCTCCTTCTTACCTGCTCTGCCATAAGAGAAGTGTATATGCACTTCTCTTTCACTATGCTGGCAGGAAAATCAATGTCCTGGGGCTATATATGTAACACAGTATGTAGAGACAGTCACATGTGTGTGTGTGTGTGTGTTTGAGCTTTGGGGTGCACATCCTAATGCAATAGGCTGCACACACCTATGCTGAGGAGTCTGTCGGTGGCCTAGGTGGACCCCTGGGTCTGGGGGGAGGGGGCTTTGCCTCAAGGCTGGGCTCTGGCTGGCTTGGGAAGATCCTAACAACATAACATTTTGATAGAAAACTTGCCTGAGGAGCAGCAGGGAGCAAAGAGGAGCACATCAGCACACCACAGGGATTCAGAAGGGGAGAGACTGCTACACATAGCAAGCCTTTCAGGAGGAAAGCGTTGTGCTAAACCCTTCCTATCCCTTGCCCTGGGAGATCTTTGGAGGAGCCAGGTGGGCTGGTGGAGAAGCAGCCAGGAGGGCTGGTAGTTCCTGCAGGCAGTATAGCTGGGAGCATTTTTTACGGAGGAGGAGTTGGAGATAATCCTGAATGCAGCTAACACCACACTGTGCTATTTTGTAGAAGAAACTGAGAGTTCCTAGTCCTTAAGGGGCTTTTGCCTTTGATCATTATAGACTGTTGGAAGCCTGGAGGGAGAACAGTCTAGGATTTTTGTACATAGGGAGGAAGTTGTCGCCTGTGCCATACTTGTTCCAAACACGATTAGGAAATAGTGATGATAGTGAAGCACCTCCACCTAAGTAAACACTGCCGCTTACCGAATAGACGTGATCTCTTATAACAGGAGATCAAATACAGCATAGGCTAATGACCCAGCCTGGGGTTCTTTATGGAAAACACCTCAGCTCCGCATACAGCATACAGGGATGTAGACCTCAGAAAAGCTTCTCAGCTCAGTATACAGCATATAAGGATGTGGACCTCAGCCAGCAGCACCCGGGTCACGTCACATGAAATGATGAATGAATACGCATAGCATAAAACCCTTTGACGGTTTATTAAGAACAAGTAAGGTTACACTTACGGTTAAGAAGTTTAAAAACAGCATGTAATAAACGAGCCGGCCGGCTCCTCGATATGCAGCCCGTATCTTCCGGGTCTGTTGTAAAAACGCGGTGACGTCAGAACGTCGTGCCTCCCTACGTTTCCTCGCAAGAGGGACGTGCTCACGGGATTCCTAATCGTGTTTGGAACAAGTTTGGCACAGTGGATTCTTCACATTTCTACTACCATTAATCTTGGACACTTGGGAAAAACTTTTTTCACTCATCTCTGTTTATGAACTGAGTCCTATTTAATTAATTCATTTTTCATTAATATTTTGATTTTCTACCATTTGGATATTGATCTATACAGTGGTTGGTGTTCATTTATGTATGGTTTATTGTGCAAAAATATAGATAAATCAATGCGAAACCTATTAGATGAGCCAACACAGTGCTGTAACCATACAAGTGAAAATATATGTGAAAATGGACTCGTGAAAAAAGGGACACTTAGATGAATGTCCTATAATTACACCTTATTAATTAGTGAAAATAATAAGTGAAAATAAGCAAAAAACAAAAATGAACAATATATAATGTCCCCTAAGGACAATAAACTCGTGCATGCACAGTTCGAGTGTCTCATAGTTCATAAAGACAAAGATGACAACAAAGCAAAACTCCTGATCTTGAAATTTAGGCAAAAACAGGGGGATTTTCCAACTTGCTTGAATGAAATGATAAAGGCAATGGAGGCTTACCAGCTCAGGTGGATCCCTATTACAGAGATCTTATGGGGCTCATACATAGATGGAGATGTCCACCGACATGCCATAAACCGATACCACGACCACCCGATCCTCCAGAAGACCTCAGAGCAGGGTATTCGTAACAAGGACCCCCTCGCTCACAGAGCAGGAAAAGATGTTGAAATGACAAAAGGAAAAAACTTCATGGCACATTTCTTAGTTGTAAAGTATTTCTTAGTTGTAAAAGAAGATCCCCTTTATTAGGTTCGGGCAAATAAAATCGCTTCACATGGAGTTGACAGAGGAAAAGCGTCAATTTCAAAAACGGATCGTACTCAGCTGCTGAGTAGCAGTCAGCTGTAGCGTAGTGACGTCCCGATCAACAGCTCCACCCGACGCGGTGTTTCGTCTTACAAGGCGTCCACTGGAAAAAGAGGCTGGATGGAGACGTCACTCATCACGCTTATATACAGGCAGGAAACAGTGACACCGGAAGCCGGGAAGAATACTAAGATCCCCCAGGCCACCCGTGTAAACAGACATCTTCCTTTGGCGCTCGTAGTGAACGATGGTATCGGCAGGAACATGTCTACAAAAAAGAGATAAATTATTTGCCATGTCCATGTGTGATACAAACGGCACTGATTGCCCTCCACAACTAGACAAGGCAAGGATAAACCCCTTTGATAAAAATAAGTCAGTCACCGGTATTAGCCCTCATGCTGACAAAAAATAAAAATAAAACATTAAAAAATCAACATGTATTGTTATAAAACATTTGATATATAGTTCTATAAGTCTGTTGAAAAATAAATGCATCCAATCTATAAAGGCCTGTACCTCAAACTCAAGGGTTTCAGTTAGGGCACAAACGGACACCCTTAAGATGAATCAATATACATGTATATGGGTACAGAATGCATGATAATCGGATATACAATCAAACATATGCACGACTACCACTATAAACCATTAAAACTATTAAAACACTGACATCTAGTGAATGATTGCTCACACTACCCCACATAAAACATATGCTAAAAAGTAATGCTAAAAAGAAAATGCAATCTCCTATGACCAAGAAATTTATTTTAAAACAATCATCAGATAGTGCACTAAACCTAGTGAGTTCTAAACTAATCCTATAATCATAATAAGGAAGAAAATGGATATTAAACTACGGTACTAAAAGGAAGGAAGAAGCAAGAAATGTTGCAACTAAGCCAACATCGCATATTTATGGGAACTTATATGAGTGGTAAATTCAACTAATGTTTATGAAGCAATTTATATCCCACTCTATATTAAGGCCCAAAGGTCGGTAACACTGTAAATTAAAAATCCACTGCGTTTCTCTGCGGGAGATTTGTCGTTTTAGATCACTTCCTCTCCAATGGGGGTTATAAGCCTCTATTCCTATCACCTCCAGGAGTGAAGGGTCTCTGTTATGACATAGATGGAAATGCCACGAGACACTGTGATCTTTGAAACCCCTGCGGATATTGGAAAGGTGCTCCCCTATCCTCACTTTAAGAGCCCGAGTGGTCCTACCAATATATTGAAACCCGCATGGACAACGTAACAAATATATCACCCCAATGGTCGTACAAGTAATGAAGCTAGATATATTATACTTCTTGGTAGTGACATGGGAAGTAAAAGAAAAGGTCTTTACAGTTTTGGAAGATTTGCAAACTTTGCATCTTCGACAGGGAAAGAAACTCTTGAGCTGTCCAAACATACTCATTGGCAAAGGGGGGTCGACCAAAACGAGGGCACGTACAACACGTACGACGGCGCTATAAAAGGGAAGAACAAATCTAATGGCGCCACCCCTTGGGCTGCTTTTGTTGATTTCGTGGTACCGCGTGTTAGTAAAAGTTTGGTGAGAGCCGATTCGCGCTTTTCAGTCTCTGTGCTTTGCAGATCGTTTCCTGGTGTTCAGTTTGTGCTTGTGGGTTCGTATTTGTTATTCAGTGCATGCAGTCAGGTCGTTACTGCTTTGCAGTGCCTTCTTGGCCGTTCGTTTACTGTTTTTCAGGTCATTCTTCTCAGGCCTTGCTGTTCCACGGTGCGTTCTGTTTGAGTTCGTTCTGACCAGGCGACCGGTTTAAGACCATGTTTGAAGTGCGTTCTCGTTCTCGATCTCGTGCTGGCTATGGACTTGGTGTTGCGGTTAACACTGTAACCCGAGTTCAGTCCGTGAACAGGGTGAGGAGGAGTTCATGGACCAAGAATTGGTTGCTCCAGTGGGACCAATTCTCTCATATGTCTCTGCTGCGGGAAATCCATGAGAATAATCCTGATGATTTCAGGAATTATCTCAGGATGACGGACCCCGTTTTTCACCGTCTGTTGGATTTGCTGTCCCCCTATATCACGAGGCAGGACACTGTGATGCGCCAGGCCATCACTGCCGAGCAGAGGCTTATTGCCACGTTGAGATACCTGGCGACTGGGAGAAGCTTGCAGGACCTCAAGTTCACAACAGGCATCTCCCCCCAGGCTCTCGGGATCATTATCCCTGAAACGTGTTCGGCCATTATTCAGGTCCTGCAGAAGGACTATATGAAGGTAAGTTTGCTCCTGTAACATCACATTATATGTTTTGATTGTTTGCTAATGTTATTTTTTTTATCCTCCTTCCCAAATTAGCCTGTTTGTAATATCCTGGTAATGTCCCCATTTTCACCATGCATGTTTTTACCTGTAATGGCCTTTTTTGGGGCCTACATGCCTATTTCCCTTCACTAACCTCTCCAGCATGCTATCCTGGACCCAAACCCAGCTAACCTTCTTTTTTCCTATTTTTTTTTTGGGTCATTGCCCTCGTAGTTTTACAACCCCCCCCCCCCCCCCTAAAATGTGAAAAACTTTTTTAATTCTCAATCCAGATCAGCAGAGTGGTAGAGCCTTTATTTTGAGCCCCCAAAATCACCTCAAACACCCCCCCCCCCTTAGAATATTTTCTAATGTCCACTCAGCGGGGGTGAGGCATCTGCTAAGTGGGCCTTATTTTTGGCTATGAAATACTCCCTTCACTAATCATGGTAGCCTGATGTTGGTCAACAATGTCTTTTTGTCTAATCTGTTTGCACTGTAACCTGAAAACGTACTAATGTCTTCTTTTTGTTTGACTCCACAGTTTCCTTGCACACCACAGGAATGGCTGACTGACTGATCAATTTGCCCAGCGGTGGGACTTCCCCAACTGTGGAGGGGCAATTAATGGCAAGCACGTCCACATAGTGCCGCCACCCCGTTCGGGGTCATACTATTTTAACTATAAAGGTTTCAATAGTATTGTGTTAATGGCGGTGGTGTCGGCACGGTACGAGTTCCTGTATGTGGACGTGGGGAAGAACGGCCGGATGTCCGATGGCGGAGTATTCGCGCAGACGGAGTTCGCTCACCGTCTGCAGTCTGGGGGTCTTGCACTGCCTCTAGATGCAGACAACGTGGATGGACTACCGTTTGTTTTCATCGCGGATGAAGCCTTTGGACTGGGACCACACCTGATGCGGCCGTTTCCCCAACGCACCCTCACCCCAGAGAGGAGGGTTTTTAATTACCGGCTGGCCAGAGAGTTGTGGAGAATGCCTTCGGGATAATGGCCAGCCGGTTCCGCCTGTTTCAGACAGCTATCCATTTGGCGGAATACAAGCTGAACTCCATTGTGTACTGCTGCTGCATAATGCACAATTTTCTAAGACATTATTCCCCTACATATGTGTCAACAGTTGGGCCTGAGGCCGGTCCATCTGAGATGACCATTCTGACCGGCCTCAACACTGCCCGTACTGGCTTGGCCCCCCAAAGTGCCCGTGAAGTACGTGAGAAATACGTTAAGTACTTCACGGGTAGGCGGGCCATCGCAATGCCAGACCACATCTGACCTTTTGCTTTGTGAAATAAATTTTTATTCTATTTTCTACAAACTTGTTTTGTCATTCTTGTATTTTGGGTTTATGTGTCTCCCAGGTTCTAGTAGTGTCAAGTGTATTTGGCCTTAGTAAATAGCCTCAATTTTCACTCTAAAAAACATTGATTTGGCATTTTCAGAACTGCTATTGAGCATAGAAAGAACAAGCCACACCTTTTTGAGACTTCCAGAAACTTTTTACTCTGTGCACCACATATTTTTGAGGTTTTATAGAATTACAATGTAGACAGTTTTTGGTCATCTTATTTTATTTTATTTTTTTTGGAGGATTGTTTTGCAGAAACATGCATGGGTCAAAATCACAAACTTTTTTTAAAAATATTACAAAAATAACAAAGTGAAAAATACAAACATGAGATGGGGTGATGTCACCCCTGATCCATCCCAAATGTGAAGAACCCCACTTTCTTTTTGGGGCTGAAATGGGTATTTTCAACCTGATCCCATGGCTAGGGTAAACATGTGTTATCTGCCATCATGGGGGATCAATGGACGTGCTTTGGGGGTGCAAAGCCTTCCTCTCACCTACTTTAGTAGGTAGGAAGAGGTTGCACCCCCCAAACAGGGACATAGATATCCTGTGACGGAAGATAGCACATGTGGAGTCACTGTGTGCATCTTCACATTTGGGCTGGTTGAAATACTGTTGCAAATTTTGTATGCAAAAAAGCACACTAAAACAGGGGGGGGGTCAGACTATTCGCCCCAAAATATCTATAATATTTTTATATTTTTGCTCAATCACATTCATTCGAGTTCTCATAATGTCCATTTCGCTACTACATTCCATTATTTCTTGAATTATTATTTTGGCACTAGCACTCGAGAATGGAGGATTTGGAGTTCCTGACACACCACCACGTTCAGCCCCTATAAAGAAAGAGAAATTTAGAAATATGCAGGCCTACATCTGTATTTAACTGGAAGTTGTGGTGACAGACACTGACCTGTTGTGGTGATAAGCTCCACCTCTCCTTCCTCCACCTCCCCTTCCTCCACCTCCACTTCCTGAACATGCTGATCCCAATGGTGTCCCTAGGGGGGGACAAGAGGGGGCCCTGGCCCCCCCAACATTATGCTGTGCCCCACCATGTGCCCCCCAAAAAAAAAAAACTTTTTTTTTTGCTTTTTTTTTTTCGCTCGGGCTGCTGCTGGGGTAACAGTCTCTCCTGAGAAGGAGAGCGTCCCCAGTCAGCTCCTGCGGGGGATTCCTCCCCCCTCCCTCTGCTCGCTGACACTGCATAATGCGAGCGCTCACACAACCACAGCCGCCCGATGATCTGCTCCTTTCCCTGCATCCTCATTGGCACGGAGAAGAGCGAGTTGCAGGAAGGACTCCACGAGCACTGTGGGAGGGGGGGAGGGGGGCCCAAGCCTTCATCTCAGTTACTGAAAAAACAGACTGATTTCTCCCGTCCTTAGGACAGGAGAACCAGCCTGTAAATTCCGAGAATGGTGACTGCAAGCTGAGCCGAGTGTCAGTCTATGACACGCTTTCACAGCCCAGCGAGTCCAGCCACCCCCCCTCACTCTCCTCACATACGAGCAGGGAGGAATACAGCTCCTCCTCCTCCTTCCAGTCTCGCCCACACTATCCCGGGGTGCTGTATCTGAAGAGAGGGGATGTGTGGGCGGGAAATATGAAAATCAGCAGCATTCCTGGCTGTGTGTGAATGATGCCTCAGATTTTAGCCTGGACCGTGAGTAAGTGTGTGCACTGCAGACTGCAGTACACTGTAATCACTGAACTGCATTATCTCCATCCCTTCTCTCCCCCATCTGTCTCCCTCCCCCTCTCCTGTTCTTTCAAGACATTCACAATTTACTTTCACTTTCAGTTAGGTAGGTAATAGACGGTGCACATTTCTTTCCTGCATCCACAGATTGTAGGAAAGAAACTTGCATAATTCCCCCATCAACACAGACAGTGCTGACAGGGGAATATCCCTCCTGCCCAGCAATTGTATTCTCCCGACAAACAGTGATTATCACTAGTGGCTATAGCAATCACTAGTGATAATCATAAGAGAATCTGCTCATTAATGGTTCGAATCTCAGCCAGTTCCTGCTGAACCAGCTGAGATTTAAACTGTCTATGGCTGGTCTTAGCTCTTAGGCCCCTTTCACACTGACACGTTTTTCAGGCGGTTTAGTGCTAATAATAGCGCTGCTATACCGCCAGAAAAAATCGTGCCCTGCAGTCTTCAGTGTGAAAGCCCAAAGGCTTTCACACTGAAGCGGTGCGCTAGCAGGACCGCTCCAAAAGTCCTGCTAGCCGCATCTTTACAGCGGTGAAGGAGTGGTGTGTTTACCGCTCCTTTACCGCTGCTGCCCATTGAAAGCAATGGGAGACCGCGGTAATACCGCCCGCAATGCGCCTCTAAATTCACCCCGCTAGCGGCCGCATACCGCGGTAAAAACGAAGGTATAGCGGCGCTAAAAATAGCGCCGCTATACCCACAGCACACCTCCCGCCCCAGTGTGAAAGGGGCCTTAGGCAGCCCATACATTGATCACTTTTTTTCATTCAACTATTAGGTTGAATGAAAAAAAAGGAAATGATCCAATTCCCCCATCTACACATTATAGGTGGATGGGGGAATCCTCCCAGTGTGGACCAGTGCTGGAACAACCAGAGTTGCTGTCCTGTCCCGGCTATTCACAGCGCTGGTCTCTGTCTCCATGGTAGCGGTGGCAGCACATTGGAACCCAGCACAACCCAGCACAATTTGTTGTTAAAGATGGGCTGGGCATGTTCAAAATTCCACATGCCAGAGCCTGCCAGGAAGCCCACACTGCACAGCGCTAATCACAGGCAATGAGACATTTCCCGGTCCGCAGCTCCACAGATCAGGAAATGTCTCACTGGCTGTGATTAGCACTGTGGAGTGTCGGCTTCCTGGAGAGGTTGGGCATGTGGGATTTCAAACACACCCGGGCCCATCTCTATTGGTTGTAGACAGTTGAGCTCCCTGCAGGTTGCTTAGCAGCAGTGGAGCCTTCTCTGACATGCTGATCGTGATGCAATCCAGATGATGCTCCTAGTCAAATCCTAGTGTTAAATATCAGTGATTTTATTGATCAAAGCCCACACTTTACAGGTATAGAGCCCACATGGCTGCTGAACATGCGGTTGATTATATATATGTGGTTGTACTCTTGATGCTAATAAATACTGTGTTTATTAGATCTGACTGGGAGCATCACTAGGATCACATCCCGATCAGCATGTCAACAGAGAAGGTTATACAGCATTACTGCTGCTAGGTGACCAGCTGGGGGCTCGGCTCTCTATAACCAATAGTGCCAGCCTTCCCCTACATGCACGCATAATGTCACCAGCACAAAGTCCTAATAGACTGCCGCCGGTGCCAAGGAGACAGATGCCAGACCAGCGCTGTCAATAACAGGGACAGGACAGCTGGGGAACCCCACAGTGGCAGAACACCAGGGCCCGGTGGCAAGACAACCTTTGCAACCCTGATAGTTCTCCCACTGCTTGGACCATTATATTTTCTTGGTGTGCTGGTGACATATATCTCTTGTTTTCTGCCACCCTGGTGGGGCCCCAGTATAGTAGGAAGGGAGTTCACTGCAGAACATGTGAAAGGGCCCATTGTGGGATCGTAGTAAAGGGCCCCAGGATATATATATATATATATATATATATATATATATATATATATATAATTGCATTTTATAGTTGGCCCCCCTACTTTTGTCCCTGTCCCCCCATGTGCCCCCCCTAAATATGAAATCTGGAGACGCCACTGGAGCCTGATCCTGGTGTGGTTTGGGATCTTCGGGGAGTGTCTGTGGCCTGTGCTTCCTCGTCTCCTCGAATTGGTGTCCTCCCAGTCTCCTCACCCCTATGGGAATGGCAAAAATAATGTATCGTTTAGCACACAGAGATTTTAGGCCCGAAAATCTAGACATTGTTTTGAAGTGTGGTACAATTGATATTTGGGCCAGAGTTACAAGGTGAACATATGAGATCTTGCGAACTCTACAAAGCAGCATGTTTTTTTTTTAGGGCACTCAAAAATACACTTGGATAACCACCAAGGTATCTACTGGACCACCTGTGTGTGACCCCGTTAAAATTTTTGTCATGTGGCCCAGACTATAGTATATTGCTCTAGAACAAAAAGCTGAGTACACAAATGCTGGAGTGTCATCTCCTTTACCCAGAATCCAGTTTAGCCTTTCATTCACATTCTACTTTAATTATGTAGCGGGTATGTACTTTCCCGGGTGTAATTTGAACTTGGCAGAGACATCAGTGATGTGTAATTCCCTGCAGCCCAGCAGGTGGTGCTGTCGCCCTGGGCTGGGGTTGAATCATTGCTGTGTGCTGTGCCTCCTTTTTGTCCTTCCTCGGCAGCGGTGTTGAGTCCCAGGCACCTTCAGCCTGTGGGCGGTGGTTCGTGTCGGTTCTCTAGGCGGGCCTAGGCCTAGAGGACAGCCGGAGGTCGTGTTCCATCCCAGGCACCTTTAGCCTGGGGTGAGGTACTCAGATGGAGGTCTGGAGCTCAGTGCCCAACACTGAGTTCCGCGAGGGAAGGAGATCCTAGGGTACCCAGGGATTGGGTACCCGAATCCGGAAGGCGTAATGGACCGGGGGGAGCTCCTCACTCGAAGACCTGGTGCAGCATATTGCCAGTGATGGACGAGCCTCTCATCGGAGACCGCCTGGAAGGAAATCCCCCCCGCTCGGAGACCGCAACTCACTTTCAGGGAGGAAAGTGGAGAACACATTGTGTCTGGGCCTACTCGCATCCACACCTCCTTTTCTGTTCTACAAGGGAGTTCAACTAATTGTGTTCATTCGAGAGGAATAAAGGAGTGTTGAACTTTAATGGTGTGGGGCTCATTTCCTGACAGACATTGTTCAAGGTAACTCTCGGTGGAGGCTCCAGGTGCACAGCACTGACCCAAAGGTAAAAGAACTTTGCTTACACCACATTAACACCTGCGGTGAAGGCCAGGCATGGTGTCCCCGCTCCCTTCCCCTCTGAAGGTACCCCTAGACAAGAGACAGACGAGCTGAAGAAAAAGAGGGGAGTGAGGAGGGCGCTACACGTGGGGGCTCGGGTCCGGTATAGTGTTTGTGTACCACAGAATTGAACGTGTCTCCCCGGAGGAGTTACGAGTAGGCAGGCCTTCATTGGCCGAAGTGCATCCCTGCTCGAAGTCGTGGACATGACCCAATGAAGGGAAAGGCCCACGCAGAAGAGTGGAAAAAGGGGGAAGCTCAGCCGTGTTAAGTAGTACACTTGGGGGCTTCTATTGCACTGCGCTACCAGGCAAACCCCCATCGCTTAGTTTGTGGGCGTGACTCAGAAACAGAAAAGAAGAAAAGCCAGCGAACTGGAGCAAAGGGGAGGAGTCCAATACGTGTGAAGGACTACACGTGGGATGTTGGCGCAAAAAAACTTTGCAGTGTGCGATGGATCAGCAACAGGTCGCCATGTTCGGACATACATCGTGGATTCCAGTTCACCCTTCCACCACGACATTGACTGCTGCTGCTCCGGTAACAGATACGGGGATCCGGCTAAAGCCAAGGGGTCGATTCGCCCTGTATTCGTGCATGGACGTTGAGGCCCTGGGTGTGATTTGTCCCGGCTGTTCGGGACTGGTGTGCCAACTGAAGCCATTCGGGCGATGTGAGGCCTGTGGGGAGTTCCTGTTCGAAGTGGATCCGGCAGGTGAGAAGCCGAAAACCATCTACCATGGCTGTGCTACAGGCAACACCACTCAGAGAGGAGGAATCACTGCTGTGACAGCCATCCCTACGCACACTGCAGCGACCGCGGAGGAGGTCGTGAAAACTCAACGGGAGAAATCCGAGGATGCTGACTCGGTCACCACTGTCTCGCAGCGTCCACCACCGAAGAGAAAGATCGGTATGGTAGCCCCGACCAGCGGTTGTGGTGGACCGTCTCGCCCGCTTACGCCCGGCCCGGATGGATCCGTCGACAAGAGTTCCGGACGTCCCGCTTCAAGTAAAAGCCGAGGTAAGCCAGGCGGAGAGATTTGGTGTGTAGGAAGAGGTGAAAACTCAGTCTCCACTACAGGCTACCTGCCCGCGGAGGAGTGTGACACCTCTGACCTAGAGTCGCTCTCGGACATGGGAGACGACGTTGCAATAGATGAACTGTTTGCAGAAAAGGGCTGGGACAAAGTACCTCTCGCTTAATCCCGGAGGACCAGGGATCCACCCATGTCTACAGGGGAAAGTACACCCCGGGTGGAGGCACCGGCGCCTGAAGAGGGGTCCCGTCCCCAGCCTGCCTCTACATCCCCGGTGCCGTCTGTACCGAAGACCGGGGAAAAGAGACTGTTACTGTGGGCACCAATACCCAGATCAGATGTGATCAAGGTCCCTCGCCACCCGGACTCAATAATTTTGCCTGGCGAAGGGGACAAAGCTACCATGCCTCCTTTGGCGAGACTACAACGCCTATTTGGCCAGAAGGTTGCTGCAGAGTACGGATGGGAGTATCCATACCTGTCGAAGGAACTGCTCTATGAGGTGGAAGTGTGTCGGGAGCGCTGGTACAATGACTTTGTGTGGACTCACCTTCAGATTCCACACGCCCGCAGGTACCTGGCGTGTTCTCCCAAGGCCTTTCAACGTTTTAAGGACTGCAAGGCAGAGTGGATGTTGGGACGGCACATCCATGCAGATAAGGTGTTGATCCGGCGCAAGGAAGGAGAAGATGTGGAGTATCATCTGGAGACCATGGATCAACACTTGAAGCCACTTGTTCTGCCGCATCCCCGTTTTTACCTGTAGGAGAGAAAAGACTCCGTTCTTGTTATGCTGCTGAACTTTCTGGGGCCCGTTGCTTTTGTGCCCAGAGGAATGAAGGACTGTTCCTGTTGTTCTTCACCTTTCCTACAAGAGATCATGGACTCTGGGTAGATAGGGCCAAATAGAAGAGGAAAAGTTCCACGAGTGCAGTTACCGCGCTGCTGTCACCAGGTGGCAGTGTTGCGCAACGTTAACACTTTTCACGCACTCACTCTTTGGAGAAAAGGGATTTCTTCCAGGAGAAGTTTCTTTTCTCTCACACGAATACATGTGTCAGGGTTATGTGTGCTAATCCTTTTTCTTTTCCTTCTGCAGGAGAGCATCCCATCAAGACCACTGAGTATGGGGTGGGTCTTAGTCAGGATGGGTGGGAAAAGTAAAATGTGAATATGTGATTCCAAGTTATGGTTTAATGCTGTTGTTTTTCTCTTCTTTCTTTATTCCCTGTTTATTACAGGGCTCAGACACAATGTTTCAGTTGGGTAGTTTTTTCCTAAAAGTTTTATTTTTGTACAATTGTTAGTCGGTCTCTGGATTGGATTATGTCAGCCGTTGAGGGCATGATTTACTCCAGACACTGGGGACCAGTGTCAAACCACCAGGGGGAGAGTGTAGCGGTATGTACTTTCCCGGGTGTAATTTGAACTTGGCAGAGACATCAGTGATGTGTAATTCCCTGCAGCCCAGCAGGTGGCGCTGTCGCCCTGGGCTGGGGTTGAATCATTGCTGTGTGCTGTGCCTCCTTTTTGTCCTTCCTTGGCAGCGGTATGGTGGGGCGGGGAACCCGCCGTGCTTGCTGGGAGAGGGTATAAAGGGGCCGGCCATCTTTGTCATTGTCACGGGGTTGAGTCCCAGGCACCTTCAGCCTGTGGGCGGTGGTTCGTGTTGGTTCTCTAGGCGGGCCTAGGCCTAGAGGACAGCCGGAGGTCGTGTTCCATCCCAGGCACCTTTAGCCTGGGGTAGGTACTCGGATGGAGGTCTGGAGCTCAGTGCCCAACACTGAGTTCTGCGAGGGAAGGAGATCCTAGGGTACCCAGGGATTGGGTACCCAAATTTGGAAGGCGTAATGGACCGGGGGGAGCTCCTCACTCGAAGACCTGGTGCAGCATATTGCCAGTGACGGGTGAGCCTCTCATCGGAGACCGCTTGGAAGGAAATCCCCCCCCCGCTCGGAGACCGCAACTCACTTTCAGGGAGGAAAGTGGAGAACACATTGTGTCTGGGCCTACTCGCATCCACACCTCCCTTTCTGTTCTGTTTCTACAAGGGAGTCCAACTGATTGTGTTCATTCGAGAGGAATAAAGGAGTGTTGAACTTTAATGGTGTGGGGCTCATTTCCTGACAGACATTGTTCAAGGTAACTCTCGGTGGAGGCTCCAGGTGCACAGCACTGACCCGAAGGTAAAAGAACTTTGCTTACACCACATTAACACCTGTGGTGAAGGCCAGGTGTGGTGTCCCCGCTCCCTTCCCCTCTGAAGGTACCCCTAGACAAGAGACAGACGAGCTGAAGAAAAAGAGGGGAGTGAGGAGGGCGCTACACTTATAACACATCATCTAGCTAACAATGTGTAGATAAACATTGTTTAATTAAAATGAGGCATGCCCACATGTAGTTTACGTGGATATGTGGCAAGCATGTTTTGGGGAAGACGATCAAGTTTTTTTAACGACACATTTAGCAAATAAGTGGACCCTCAACTTAACATAAAAGTTGTCATTTGAAAATGTGAAACCAGTCAAGCCAAGCACATGGAGCAAAACATGAAAGAATACATATTACAATGTGAAAGAACACAATAAAAATAAAAGCTTACTTTTTTCAATGCTTTTTTTAAGCTTCCTATACTGCTCCGGCTCCCTCAGCTTCAGGTCAGACCACCTTTTACGGAGCTGCTCCTTGGATCTCCTGACCCCAAATTTCTCAAGAGAGTCCTCGCCACTTTGTCCATTATTTGCGACTTCCGGAGATTAGGGGTGTCGTATGGCCCATGCTTCCCATCGTAATCCTTCCTCCGCAGAATGTCCACCATCTCCGCCATCTCAGAAAATGACATATTAGTCGCCTTGTATCTTTTAGTCCTGGATCGGGACGTTGCCGCCTCCGGGCTTTCATCGTCGGTAATTTCAAATAAAGAATCCACCTGTGTCTGTGACATGTCGCCGTCTCACACTGTGCGCCGAACGTTAAGGGGCGGGGAAATGCAGGAAAAGACCGTCATGGGCGGGTGACGAGGGCGGAGTTACACTCATGCGCAAGGTATAAAAAGGGGAAAGAAGTTATTAGGGATGCGCGGAGTAAGGACGACCGGAAGTGCGGTAAAGAACACAACTAAGGTAAGAAGGGAACTGGGGCCTGCAGTGGCCTATAATTGTTCATGATTGTATAGGCCAATATTGTGCGAAGTTGAGTAGAATGTCATTTGACCTCTCATGTTTTTTCTGTGTTTTTTACTTGCAGACACTCCAAAATGCATAAGTTACGGGAGCCAGAGATCATGTTGGTTTTTATTGACAAATATAAACAATTACGCAACCTGTGGGAACGGAAACATCCAGCGTACCACAAGAGTGATGTACGTCAGGCAACAATTCAAAAATTAGCAGAGGATATGAAGCCCTGGATCCCAGATGCAGACTACACTATGATGAATACTAAGATAAACAACCTGCGCAATTCATATAAAAAAAAATACAAAGAAGTGCGCGCTTCGAAGAGATCAGGAGCAGCAGCAGAGGATGTAGTACAGCCCAAGCTGTGGTACTACAAACATCTGCAATTTCTGGATGACCAGATTGAGGCCATGGAATCAAATTCCAGCCTTCCCTCAACCCTTCCTTCCACCCTTCCCTCCAGCGTTCCTTCCACCCTTCCCTCCACCCCTGCAGAGGGGGAGGAGGAGCCACCTGAGCTTGAAGAGCCTGATCTTTGCATCTTCAGCCAGGTATAGTATTTTTGAACATAATTATTCCCCTCAAAGTAATATTGTGATGAAATTGATTTATTCTCCCAAAATAATAACAAAAAAAAAGGCATCAGTCACGATATCCAAAATGTGTGTGATAGATTCCACAAAAAATCTAACTATGTGCTTTTTCCAACACAGGATGAGGACAGCCAGGAGGAAGAGGCTCAGGAATGTGGCAGGCAGGAGGAGGCAGAGGTGAGTGTCAGCCAGGAGGAGGCAGGGCCAAGTGGGACTCAGCAGGTCCCCAGGCCAAGTGGCAGCACAGTCTCACAAGTGGCTCCCCTTCACGTCAGACCGCCAAAACATCGGCAGATGACACAGGTGGAGGAGGAGTCACTAAAGATGATCCGTGAGGTTGCTGCCATCATGAGGGCCCCCCTCAACCCTGCGGAGGGGTTTAGTAGCTATCTTGACGATAAGTTGCTCCAAATGGAGGCGGGACAACGTGCCCTCTGTGAGCACATTATCTACATGGCCGTACACATGGGGGTGAGGGGGCAGCTGACTGAGGCCACCCATATCTCTCAGCAGGCCAATCCCTCTCCTCCTTCTCCTCCTCCTCCTGCCACATTACCACCCACAGTGGCCCGGCCTGCAAGGGTGCGTGGATAGGGCCGTGGAGAGAATGCTGCAGGGAAGCGTGGAAGGAAGGCTACAGGGAAGAGCAGGAGGTGATTCTCTGGCCTCGAGCTGCTCTTCCAGAAGTTGCAGTTTGATGGAGTACCACAGCTTGGGATGATGTATGTCTTTGGCTGCTGCTCCTGATTTCATGCTGTTGTTTATCTTATTGTTCATCATATTCATGTCTGCCTTTGGGGTCCAATGACTTCATATTTTCTGCTAATTTCTGAATTGTTGCCCTTCGTTTTTTGTTTGCTTTTTTGCCAGAATAAATGGAGATTTGATTTCAGCCAACATACTTGCCTGATGTGTTTTTATTATGAGTAGCAATAACATTTCATAAATACAATGTGTAATTAATAACAAGGGACACCAACCTCCATGAGGAAAAGTAAAAAAAAAAATGTTGTTGTGAGAAATTGACACACCCAAAAATGCACAACAAATAAATAACACAAAAAAAAAGGTTTTGTGTAATTTGTGAGGTCGGCCTTTAAGAATAAAACAAATTATTCAGAAGATCACAAGAAAGAAGAAAGGCATAAGTTTGTCAGAACTCGTGATAAAGATCTGCTGCAAAAACGACATTTTAAACACCATTCTAAAGCAAATAACAATGCGCTGCATTAAACGAGGCAATAACTTGCAGAATGACGAATGTGCTCTCTCCATTAGGAACGCTAGTTTTACCAGAACGAGCGCTCCCGTCTCCTAATTCAGTCTGAACATGCGTGGGTTTTTTAACCGATGGACTTGCCCATAGACGATCGGAATTTTCCATCGGTTTTTGATCCATCGGAAAAATTTAAAACAAGTTCTATTTTTTAAAACCGATGGAAAAAAGACAGATGGGTCCCATACACGATCGGTTTGTCTGATGAAAACAATCCATCGGACGGTTTTCATCGGTAAAACCGATCGTGTGTACAGGGCTTAAGGTTTTGGTTTCTTCTGAAGAGAATAGTGGGTCTCTCCGGAAGTATAGACCCCAAAACCTGATCGCTCTTCAGCACTTTCCAATGCTTACGCATGACTTTATTGACCCACCAGTAGTGGGACGAAAAGGTGGCCAAAAAAGACCATTGCAGATCTGTTGTCATATTTTTATCCCTATTCTTAGGCACTAGCAGATTTTGTTTATCCAACCTAGCCACTTCTCTACGGTCTTTTTCTAGAGTGTTGGGTTTATATCCCTTCTCCAAGAAACGCTTTTGTAGTACCAAAGTCTGTGTTTCATAGTCTTCCAACCGTGAACGTCGGATGCGTTGGAACTGTTCCTTAGGGATGGCCTTTAGCCAGTTTGGGTGATGTCCACTGTGTGTTGGAATATACCCATTTTTGTCTGTATTTTTAAAAAAGGTTTTAGTTAGTAGGGAGTCATTGTCTTTATAGATCTCCAAATCCAGAAAATTTACTGATGTGACGCTGTATTCATATGTAAATCTGATTCCCCAATTGTTGGTATTAAGGGAAACCATGAAATCACACAAGGATCCAGCATCACCTTTCCACAGAAAAAAGGCGTCATCTATATACCTCTGCCATAGGAGTAGGCGGGGCTCCTGGAGAGAAAATAGTTGATAATTTTCCCATAGGGCCATAAACAGACCCGCGAGGCTGGGGGCAAATTTGGCCCCCATCGCAACGCCAGTACTTTGAAGATAGTACTGTCCCCCATAATAAAAATAATTATGTTCCATGGCGAAGGTTAGGAGTTTCATGACAAATTCTAAAGTGGAGGATTTTATTGAGAGATCCTTGCGCAGAAAGAATTCAGCAGCCTTATATCCCAAATCATGGGGTATAATGGTATATAGAGAGGCTACGTCTGCTGTTACCAGCAAGACGTCCTCTTCAATCTTCCATTCAGACACTTCCCTAATGATTTGCATTGTATCCTTCAAAAAAGCTGGTGTTCTAGTCACCACCGGTTGAAGAAATACATCAATGAATTTTCCAACTCTTGACGTTAGGGAGTCGATTCCGCTGATTATGGGACGTCCCGGGGGTTGTATGGGGTTTTTATGGACTTTGGGGATGTAATACATGATAGGAGTACGCGGAGCCAAGGGTATGAGGAAGTCCAGTTCTTTATCATTAATTACTCTCTTCCTATGTCCTTCTTGAACTATACTACATAGCAATTTTTTATAGTTCTCCATGGGATCCCTGCGTAAAATGATATAAGTTTCCCTATCCTCCAATAAAGTTTCCATTTCTTTGAGATAGTCCTCTTTTCTTAGGACAACTATCCCCCCCCCCCTTATCAGCTGGCCTTATGATGAGATTCTTTCTGTCACAAAGAGATGCTATTCCCTCCTCCATGTTATTAGATCTCTCCTTTTTAAATTTCACTGAAGAAAGTTCTTGTAGGATAAGTTCCTTAAACACTGTAATGCTGGGGGCAGGTTTCCCCAGAGGATTAAACAACGATGCATTCTTTAGGCCTGTATGGTTTATTGTATGGTTTATTGCCATTCACGATCATGTTTTAGCGCAACTTTTTGTCTTATTATATCTGTTTGTGTTGTATAGCACTCTGTTGCCGCTTAATTCGTTTAATCATATCGAATAGCGCAATTTTTTTTCTTTTTCCAGGAAGTTGTCCCCGTTTATCGTTTCAGTCAAGTTGGGCATCCCATAACCACTTTACCCCAACCAAGTTATTACACCTAATCAGAGGCGGCTCTAGGCTTTGTGAGGCCTTAGGCAAATCTTAGACATGAGGCCCACTAAGTCCCATAATGGGAAAAATAATTAAAGTGAAAAAATTAACTGTATAAACTGCATATATTAAAGTGGTTGATAACCCCTGTTTACAACTTTATGTTACAGGTAAGCCTATATTAAGGGACAACATGTCGGCGGCCGGAGGGGGAGACGTGGACCGCTACGGGGGCTTCGATCTGCTATGCATACTAGCTGATTATGCCTTTGTCTTGCAAGGTTTTCAGTTTTTTCAGAGGGTTTACTTCCTCTTTAAAGGGGCTGTAATACCTCAAGGTTTTTTTTTTTAATCCAACAAAAAGTTTTATTAAAAGAAGATTGGCATCATTTGCAGTGTTACAGTAAAGTACATCACAAAACAAGCATAAAACAAAAACGTACCACAGTAAACACTACGCTTCCACATCAGATAATCCCCCCTTTTTATGCTGTCTAAACTGTTCCTCACCCCACATTCAGTCCCAGAAGTCTATCCATGACCAAGTCCACCGGGGCAAGCCCCAGTGTATCCAACGATGGAGCCCACAAACGCTCATATTTCTGTGTGCTTCCCCTATGTTGGTATATAAGTTTCTTCATACGTAATAGTTCCCCGATATTGAGAATCCATTTCCTTATTGATGGGGGATCTTCCAACTTCCAATGCACCATAATCAGTTTCCTGGCCTGGAAAAGTACTCTATGAATGGCCTCCCTAGTATACATCTCCCATTCATATTCTTCCAGTACTCCCAGTAGGCAAGCTCTCGGATCCAGAGGTAAAGATACTTTAAATACAGAATTAACAGTATGCACCACTCCGGCCCAATAAGTATGCAGTTTGGGGCATCACCACAAAAGGTGAATAAGGTCGCCATGATCATGTTTACACCGTGTGCATGTGGCCTCATCCTGCAAGTTCATCAGCTGCAGTCTGTGTGGTGTGTAGTACACCCTCAGTATGATAAACAGCTGAGTAAGGCATTGTGCTATGTTCAGTGAACAGATGCTCACCGCCTGCAATATCTCCTCCCATTGCTCCCCATCCATCTGGCCTACATCTCTCTCCCACCTCCCCCCTCACTTTAAGAGGATGCTGCCCCAAGAAGGATTGTAAAAGTATGGCATAACATTGTGTAGCACTACCCCCGTAGGAGCTGCTGGTTTAGATTTGGGCCTTGCACGTTACCTCAACATTCGTTGTCTAGGGGATGAGAGTCTATAGTAACTTCAATGTCCACACAAGTTACAAATCCTTTTCTTCAGGTTTATTTCACACAAACTTGCATAGTTAGAGGGATGGAGGGTCAGGGGAAGGTTCAGGCACACGATGCAGATCACTGGGGAAACTTCTCAGTTTCAAAAGTCACACTCACCACTGTCCTTCAAGTGGGTGTTGCTCACTCGAATAGGCCCCTCTCACCTGGCCTAGAAGCTGGGATGACGCACCAACAAGATGAAGAAATAACAGTCTCTGCCACAGACTTTAGGATGATAAAGATCAAACTGTTCAATAATCCTCTGCCACAGGATTTAGTATCCAGAGATCCAGCCTTACAGTTTTAGAGCCTTTAAGCCAACCTAGCACACTGTAAGGCAACATAAACTATGGTGCATCCTCCAATAAGGTCACCAGGCCTTCCCCAAGATACCAGCCTTCCACTTGGTCCTCTCCAGAGCAGGACCTCCCCTGGTTTCCTCCATTGAGTGGCTTCCTCCCGCAGGACAGACAGCACAGGATCACCTTCAAAGTGCAGGCCCCAGTCCGGACAACTGGGCCTACCTGGCAGAGATGCAGCCTCGGGCCAACATGGCTCCACGGCTGAAATTTCACTATACGTACCTCGAGCCAGGAGGGCCACGAGGCTAAGAGCCCCAAGAAAATGGCGTCTGCCCCTTAAGTACCCTTCCCCAGCATGCCCAGCAGGAAGACCACTCCCACTGTTCCCGAGGAAAAATACTCAATACGCTCTGGCCTGCTTGTGTTCCAACATTGGCCTGGGGTGGTAACACCACCTACAGGAAAATAGTGGGAAGTCCTTCCAAACACAGCCATAGCCGGAAAAGAGGCTGATTTAGCCTTAATCATACAAAGTCTGAGCTAACTACCAGCTCAGACACCCACTCAATTTAACATAGCGCCTGGTCATCAGGAGCAGGGCGCTACATACTCCCCCCACTACAACAAGACACTGTCCTCAGTGTCTGGAAAAAAAATTTGTCCTCAATCCTGAGGACCAGTACCTGAACCTCAAAAAAACTTGGATGGGGAGGGAGAAGAGGAAGGAAGTTGTAAATGTAAAACATTAACATGAACTTACAATAAAATCACAATAGCATACACATTATAATCCCTCACTAATAGAGTTGAGCGGACACCTGGATGTTTGGGTTCGACGGGTTCGGCCGAACTTCGGAAAAAAGTTCGGGTTCGGGACCGAACTTTAACCCGTACCCGAACCCGAACCCCATTGAAGTCAATGGGGACCCGGACTTCTAAGGACTAAAAAGGCTCTAAAAAAGTAATGGAAAGGGCTAGAGGGCTGCAAAATGTTGTTAAGAGCATGGCAAGTGCTCTGCAAACAAATGTGGATAGGGAAATAACTTAAAATAACATAAAAAAAAAATATATATATATGCTGGAGGCCCCCTTTTCAGCAGAAGAGGTACGGGAAGTCATTAAGAACCTCAGAAACTCAACGGCACGATGCCACACATATGGTGGGAATGCCCCAGAATACGCCCTTTCTGGAATATATTATTCAATTTAATGGATAAGCTAGTGGGAAAATAAAATACTTTGAAATAAAAATGTAGCGGGGTGCTAAATTTAAGGGAAGTGTTTGAGTGGTAAATAGGCTCAAACACCCTAATTCTGTAGGATTCATGGACCATTTTGTCCTCGGGGGACAGTATTGGTGTGCAGTTCCCTGCGGCCTACAGGTGGCGCTGCCATGGTAGGTTAGGGTTGAACCGCCGATACAGTGCTGTGCCTTTTGTGTCCCCTCTTGGCAGTAGTACAGCGGGGCGGGGAACCTGCTGTGCATGCCGGGAGAGCATATAAAAGGGGCAGACCTTTGGCCTGGGGGCTGATGTCCAGTGGGGTCCACACCCAGGTGCCTTCGGCCTGGGTGCATGTGTTCCTGTTCCATCTCGGGTACCTTTAGCCCGGGGTGAGGTACTATCCTGGAGTTCCTGCTGCCCTGGGTATGGAGGCCTAGGTGCGGGAGTAAAGCCTGGAGTCCAGAGCCTTCGTCTGGAGTCCGCTAAGGGTCGAGGAGTCTTAGGGTGCCGCCTCGTGTAGGGGACCATGTTCCAGGGAAGGGAGGATCATTCTGATGGACTGATGCCGGAGTCACGGTGAAGGAAGGGTCTGTTGACTCCCTGGAGAGATGTCTTCCCCTTGATATGGGCTAGGTACGTAGAAGGAGAAGCTCAAGGTCATCTTGACTGTATCAGAGGCCTTATTCACCCGGCCCGTGGCAGGGGCTTTATACACCCTGGTCTGTGGCAGAGACCAAAGTTCTCCAGGTCCGTGGCAGGGGCCTTGTACACCCGGTCTGTGGCAGAGACCAACCTCAAGGTCTGTGGCAGAGACCGTGCACCTAAAACTGTTTGAGAAACCTAAGCAGTGAAGTGAATGTGCTACGTTTGTGCCTGGACCTCCTCCACACCTTAAGCTGTCCTGTTTCTTTGCTCTAACCTTTTCTATCCGAGTAGAGTTTATTTTGCCATGAGAGAATAAGAGTTGTAATTTCAGCTGGTGTGGACATTGACTTTACTGGGAATTAAAGGACTTGCCTCTACCTACAGTAGAGGTGAGAATCATCCTCTGGAGGAGTTTTGACTCCGGCTGTGGACACGGGCTGTCAAGTACACCGCTCAACCTCTTTATATAGGAGGGTACGGGCTGGTAGTGCGGTGTGCCTTTCTCCCTCCTGCGAGGAGCCAACAACATAAAGGCAGGTAAGGGGGAAAGGATCTGTGCGCTACAAAAAAATAAAATAAAAATTATAATCTTGACCTAGGAGGACGAGGTCCATATGGAGTAGGAGGTTGAGGTGGCGGTGGATGTGGCTGTGTAGGTGGAAGCGGCGGTGGAGGAGGACGAGGTAGCCAACACTGGTTCAAAAATACAACAATGGCTGGGTAAGGCCGGTGATGTGTCGAATTCTGTCCCCCGTCAAATAGTGTCCACCCTGTACTGCGCTTGCTCAGTATGTAGGACAAGGGGATTTCGAAAATCTCCCAAGACGAACGGCGCCTGCGTGGTGAGTTCAGGTAAAGGCCACACCATCCGTGGTTCAAGCCGAGCCAAGTGAGGCCGTGCCCGAAGCGTGGCGATCGAACCGAGCCCGTGAGGGGCCCTGTTACTATGTGCTACCGTATGTCCACTTGGATGGTGGGGCTTGAACCTGCACTCACTGCGCAGGCGCCGTTCATCTTCGGAGATTTTGTGAATCTCCTTGTCCTCTGTACTGCGCAAGCGCTGCGCCTTCGCAGTATGGGCCGGACACAATCCGATGGCCGGACAGTTTTTGTCACAACACCGGTATACATGTCTATTCTGCAGAAGGTACGGACAAGTCCTGTGGGATCCATGCCTGGTTCATTTTAATGAACGTGAGCTTGTCCACATTGGCTCTGGACAGGAGGCTGTGCTTGTCTGTGATAACGCCCCCTGCCGTGCTAAATACACGTTCAGATAATACACTGGCTGCAGGGCAGGCCAGCACCTCCAAGGCATAAAGGGCAAGCTCAGAAGAGTGGGTGGGAGACAATGTGAAGGAACCCGAGGCACTGTCAGCAACCCAATCTACTATTGCCTGTACTTGTCCTGGCCTAAACATTTGTACAGCCTCATTAGGCGCAACAAAATACCGCCGCAGGCTCGGTCGCCTACTCGCACCTGAGGAAGGTGTTTCACTTGTGCGTGTATCTGGCACAGATCCACCACGTCCTCTCCCTGCAACAGGAGCTCCACCAGCAGCACCACGACCGGGGCCACCACGTCCCTTTGACCTTCTCCTCATATTTTCCAAATTTAGGATCTTGCCCTAAATGGGTGTTTTTGGAAGAGCAGAACACACCCACAGTACGTAACCACTGAATCGCACAGCTACAGAACTGCAGAAAATGCTATTAAAAAAAAAATGTTGTTTTTTTAGTATAGCACAGTAGAAGAAAACTATATAGAAATTGTTTATTTCACACACCTCCACATATGTATAACACATTGCAAAATATTTTTTGTGGCCCTAAATGGCGTTTTTTGGAAGACCACAACACACCCACAGTACGTAACCGCTGAATCGCACAGCTACAGAACTGCAGAAAATGCTATTCAAAAAAAAGTTGTTTTTTTAGTATAGCACAGTAGAAGAAAACTATATAGAAATTGTTTATTTCACACACCTCCACATATGTATAACACACTGCAAAATATTTTTTGCGGCCCTAAATGGCGTTTTTTGGAAGACCACAACACACCCACAGTACGTAACCGCTGAATCGCACAGCTACAGAACTGCAGAAAATGCTATTAAAAAAAAAAGTTTTTTTTTAGTATAGCACAGTAGAAGAAAACTATATAGAAATTGTTTATTTCACACACCTCCACATATGTATAACACACTGCAAAATATTTTTTGCGGCCCTAAATGGCGTTTTTTGGAAGACCACAACACGCCCACAGTACGTAACCGCTGAATCGCACAGCTACAGAACTGTAGAAAATGCTATTCCAAAAAAATGTTTTTTTTTTAGTATAGCACAGTAGAAGACAAATATATAGAAATGGTTTATTTCACACGCCTCCACATATGTATAACACACTGCAAAATATTTTTGGTGGCCCTAAATGGGTCTTTTTGCAAGCGTACATTAAAGTGCAAATTTTTTATTTATTTTTTTTGCCCTAAACGGGTCTTTTTTTGCACGAGCAAAATAAAATGCAAATTTTTTATTTTTGTTGCCCTTAATGGGTCTTTTGGAAAAGAGCACAATAAAGTGCCTTTTTTTTTTTGTTGCCCTAAATGGATCTTTTTCCAAGAGCAGAATACACCCACAGTATGGAAACGGTGTATCTCTCAACGTAATATATGCAGTGCTGGTGCACTGAGCTTGCAGATAAAAGGTAGATTTTCTCTGACACTGGGCTCATGGCAGTGTAAAAAGACTGCACTGCAACACAAACAGGTAAACCTATGCAGATCGCTGAGTTATATCTCTGAATCTGGACTCCTATTCCTATATAATATATCTCTCTCCCTGAAAGCACCAACAGGAACCTGGCCCTACACTACACTGTCTCTCTATCTTTTCCCTCAGATTCCAGAATCAGAACTAACTCATGTATTTTTCAATCTCTCCCTAAAAGCAGCAGACAAGATACTCTCCCTATCTATTCTGAAGCAGAGTGACGTGTGTGCTGTGTGCCTCTAGCTTATATAGAAGCTGGGTCACATGTTGCACTGACCAATCAGAGCCATGCCATTAGTAGGCATGGCTATGATGGCTTCTAAGGGCACACCAGCTAATCAAAAGGTGATTGGCTGGCCCCTGAAGCATTTCTAACTGCGCCATTAGATTGCCGAACCCGAACCCGGACTTTCGCACAAAGTCCGGGTTCGGGAAAAAGCTAAAGTTCGGTACGGACCCGAACTTTACAGTTCGGGTTCGCTCAACCCTACTCACTAACTGTCTAGACCTCCCACTCTCCAGCAGTTTTGACAGAGGATCCGGCTCACCTGAAAAAAACAAAGACACACAGACAAATAAACATGACCACATTAAGGTATTTCAAAGAAGCAAAGCTGCATCTCCTAAGAGGTAGAACTTTCCTTCTGGTTTTTAAAAAAGCATAATCAACTTGAAAAGTCTCTCCCTACTCTATTGATCACTGCAACCTAGTGACAGAGGTAACACACAAGAGTCCTTTAAATACAGGGGCTGAAGCAGATGAATAGGGATGAGCTTCGAGTTTGAGTCGAACTCATGTTCGACTCGAACATTGCCTGTTCGCCCGTTCGCCGAACAGCGAACAAATTGGGGTGTTCGCGACAAATTCGAAAAATCTATGGGAGAAATCTAAAGTGCTAATTATAAAGGCTTATATGCAAGTTATTGTCCTAAAAAGTGTTTGGGGACCGGGGTCCTGCCCCAGGGGACATGTATCAATGCAAAAAGAAGTTTTAAAAACGGCCGTTTTTTCGGGAGCAGTGATTTTAATAATGCTTAAAATGAAAAAATAAAAGTGAAATATTCCTTTAAATTTCGTACCTGGGGGGTGTGTATGATATGCATGTAAAGTGGCGCATGTTTCCCGTGCTTAGAACTGTCCCTGCAAAAAATGTCATTTTTGAAAGTAAAAAAGTCATTTAAAACTGATTTGCGGCTATTAATGAATTGTCGGCTCCCGGCAATACATACAAAAGTCATTGATAAAAAAAAAAAAAAAAAAGCGTGGGGGTTCCCCAGAATTCCATTACCAGGCCCTTCAGGTCTGGAATGGATATTAAGGGAAACCCTGCCGCAAATGTAAAAAAAAATTGACGTGGGGTTCCCCCAAATATCCATTCCAGGCCCTTCAGATCTGGCATGGATTTTAAGGGGAACTCCACCCCAAATTTAAAAAAAAAATGGCGTGGAGTCCCCCTAAAAATCCATACCAGACCCCTTATCCGAGCACGCAACCTGGCCGGCCGCAGGGGAAAAGGGGGGGACGAGAGAGCGGCCCCCCCTCCCTCCTGAACCGTACCAAGCCACATGCCCTCAACATGGGGAGGATGTCCCCATGTTGATGGGGACAAGGGCCTCATCCCCACAACCCTTGCCCGGTGGTTGTGGGGGTCTGCGAGCGGGGGGCTTATTGGAATCTGGAAGACCCCTTTAACAAAGGGGACCCCCAGATCCCGCCCCCCCCTATGTGAATTGGTAAGGGGTACATTGTACCCCTACCATTTCACGAAGAAAGCGTAAAAAAATGTTTAAAAAAACACACAAACACCTTGAAAAAGTCCTTTATTTAAAAAAAAAAAAAACATTCCAGCGGTGAAATCCAGTGTCCCGCGGCAATCCCGATGTCCAGCGCTGTCCTTCATTGGTTGTGCCTGAGCGGACCTGATGGGGAACTCCCTCAGTATTTTAAATGTATAGACCCGCCCCTTCTAAAGTTCCCCATCAGGTCCGCTAAGCGGACCAGATGCGGAACATGTATTACCAAAGTGAGAGCAGTTCCCCATCAGGTCCGCCCCCTCGGTATGTCGGACCCGCCTACGTCATTGTCTTGAGCGGGGAACTTCCTTCACTGTGTAATTTAAATTTACATAGTGAAGGAAGTTCCCCGCTCAAGCCATTGACGTAGGCGGGTCCGACATACCGAGGGGGCGGACCTGATGGGGAACTGCTCTCACTTTGGCAATACATGTATAGACCCGCCCCTTCTCATGTTCCGCATCTGGTCCGCTGAGCGGACCTGATGGGGAACTTCAGAAGGGGCGGGTCTATACATTTAAAATACTGAGAGGGAGTTCCCCATCAGGTCCGCTCAGGCACAACCAATGAAGGACAGCGCTGGACATCGGGATCGCCGCGGGACACTGGATTTCACCGCTGGAATGTTTTTTGTTTTTTTTTAATAAAGGACTTTTTCAAGGTGTTTGTGGTGTTTTTTTTTAAAAAAAAATTACACTTTCTTTGTGAAATGGTAGGGGTACAATGTACCCCTTACCAATTCACATAGGGGGGGGCCGGGATCTGGGGGTCCTCTTTGTTAAAGGGGTCTTCCAGATTCCGATAAGCCCCCCGCCCGCAGACCCCCACAACCACCGGGCAAGGGTTGTGGGGATGAGGCCCTTGTCCCCATCAACATGGGGACATCCTCCGTCATGTTGAGGGCATGTGGCCTGGTACGGTTCAGGAGGGAGGGGGGGCCGCTCTCTCGTCCCCCCTTTTCCCCTGCGGCCGGCCAGGTTGCGTGCTTGGATAAGGAGTCTGGTATGGATTTTTAGGGGGACTCCACGCCATTTTTTTTAAATTTGGGGTGGAGTTCCCCTTAAAATCCATGCCAGATCTGAAGGGCCTGGAATGGATATTTGGGGGAACCCCACGTCATTTTTTTTTTTAAATTTGCGGCAGGGTTCCCCTTAATATCCATTCCAGACCTGAAGGGCCTGGTAATTGAATTCTGGGGAACCCCCATGCTTTTTTTTTTTTTTATCAATGACTTTTGAATGTATTGCCGGGAGCCGACAATTCATTAATAGCCGCGACTCAGTTTTAAATGAATTTTTTTCTTTCAAAAATGAAATTTTTTGCAGGGACAGTTCTAAGCACGGGAAACATGCGCCACTTCACATGCATATCATACACACCCCCCAGGTACGAAATTTAAAGGAATATTTCACTTTTATTTTTTCATTTTAAGCATTATTTAAATCACTGCTCCCGAAAACGGCCGTTTTTAAAACTTCTTTTTGCATTGATACATGTCCCTTGGGGCAGGACCCAGGTCCCCAAACACTTTTTAGGACAATAACTTGCATATTAGCCTTTATAATTAACACTTTAGATTTCGAACGTTCGAGTCCATTGTATTTAATAGGGTTCTAAAGTTTACACGAACATTTTGTCTGTTCGCAGGTTCTGGTGCGAACCGAACAGGGGGGTGTTCGGCTCATCCCTGCAGATGAACATCTTGATCCCGATGTCTTCAGCAACTCTAATCCTAACTGACTAATTTCCCCAGAGTCCAGTTAGCACAGCAAAAGATGAGAAGGTAAACAAAAACCCTCCTCTCACTTGAAAATTTTCTTTCTTGCGTGGAAAAGAAAAAAAAAATAGAAAATGAGGACAAATAGTCACTTTGTATGATCACAGGTAAAACCTGGGATCCGGCAGAGTCAGTGGTTTTCCTTGCTTGTCCAGGATAGTGATAAAATACACAATGTCATCTTTTCCTGGTCTGCAAATAATCACCCGATCAGCGTGAATGTGTCGGCCGTAACTCCAGTGCAGCCAACATCCTTTAAATCGTTCAGCCATAATGAACAAGTAGTCCAGTTTTCTAATTGGCTTTGGCACGGACAAATAGTCCCATATGGCCTCACCGAACCACTGCTCCCTGTTGGCCTCAATCTCCTGCATTATTTCCTTTGAGACGTAGGGGAATTCCAGACCGTACTCTGTGGCGACCCTTTTTATAAGTACTCTCTGTAGACGGGCGAGTCTAGTAATGATCGGGAGTTTCCCATCCCGGGTAACACACACGCGTCTGGTGATTTCTTTACCATGGCTTTGGCGGGTTTAGGTAAGATCTCTTTACCAGGCAAAGTCCCTTTATCAATGTCCGGGGTTTCCACCCTGGGTGTTGTCTCCTCGGAGTCCATTGCTGTCCACTCCGAACAGCTATGTGCTGAGGCAACATCCTCCATGTTGCTCCACAATAACTCCTGAGACCTGGACTCCAATATGTTTTCACAAACATCTAACAAGGACTTCTTCTCCTCTGCCAGGAACCAGTTTTGCACAGTCCCGAATACTTTTTCCCCAGATGTCTTACCGGTTCCTGACGTGGACTTCCCAGGGATATCACCCCTCTCGGTGTCCGGTTCCGGTGGTTTCTGAGGTAGGCCTCTACCGCGGTCAGGGGGTGCCTTCACATATCACACCTTTCTCCAGGTGGGTGCAATGAGAGCAAGTGCAGTAGAGGTGGTATCCGGAACAATGTCCGCTGATGGCTCTGCAACAACCGTAGCAACGACATTCCTTCCAGAGTCACTCACCACAGTAGGCGCGATGAGTACAGGTTCGGCCACAGGCCGGAGGGCAACATCCTCCAACGTAGCGACGCCCGCGGCTCAGTCCACCCGGTAGGCACGGGATGACTCAGTAGGTTGGTCCACTGCAAACTAGTATTCCCCGCAGTGCAAGCATCGGGCAAACGGGCGTAGTTGAACAGCCAGTCCATCACATTTAGGGCACAGCATGCCCAGCGCTTCCACATCTCCACTGTTGTACAGGGTGAAACGCCCATGCGGCTTCATTCGGATGCCTGTATCTGTCAACAGGGTTCCTGACCGTGTAACGCTCGCACCAGCGTTAATAGGGAACATTCTAGGCCCTGACACGGTCTGTGCCAGCAAATACAGCGACATGGCTGCTCTCTGATCCTCTCACTGTGATCTTGCAGCTTCTTCTCTTTGGCGCCAGACACACACGCGTCTCACGCAGGAGGCAGGAACTCCTCCCCTTTGGTCTTTTTGGCACGTAGCTCCTGGGCTTTCCTGGCTCCACCCGCAGCCTACGTAGTTACCAAAGTGATCTGCACACTTGACCCTTTTTTTTTTAAGAACACAGTCCAGCGCCCTCTTAATTGTAGACTCAGTAAAACAAAAATCTTTCAGTCCAGTTGCGAGAGGGAACGGCAAATCCCGGACTCGAGCCCCCACGTGTAGCAGTACCCCCATTGGAGCTGCTGGTTTAGATTTGGGCCTTGCACGTTACCTCAACATTCGTTGTCTAGGGGATGAGAGTCTATAGTAACTTCAATGTCCACAAAAGTTACAAATCCTTTTTGTCAGGTTTATTTCACACAAACTTGCATAGGTAGAGGGATGAAGGGTCAGGGGAAGGTTCAGGCACACGATGCAGATCACTGGGGAAACTTCTCAGTTTCAAAAGTCACACTCACCACTCTCCTTCAAGTGGGTGTTGCTCACCCGGATAGGCCCCTCTCACCTGGCCTGGCAGCCGGAATGACGCACGAACAAGATGAAGAAATAACAGTCTCTGCCACAGACTTTAGGACGATAAAGATGAAACTGTTCAATAATCCTCTGCCACAGGATTTAGTATCCAGAGATCCAGCCTTACAGTTTTAGAGCCTTTAACCACTTGTCCCCCGCCCACTGTCAATTGACGGCGGGCGGAGGATACTCTCGTTCTGGGAGGACGTCATATGACGTCCTCCCTTTAAAACGAGCTAGGAGGCGCCGCGTTCACAAGGCCCCGGTGCGCGTGCCCGGCGGCCGCGATTGCCGCCGGGCACCCGCGATTGCCCGGGAAACGAGCAGGAAAGTGGATCTCTGTGTGTAAACACAGAGATCCACGTCCTGTGAGGGAGAGGGGACCGATGGTGTGTCCCTTGTACATAGGGACAACCATCGGTCACCTCCCCCAGTCAGTCCCCTCCCCCCACAGTAAGAACACTTTGAGGGAACATATTTAACCCCTTCCCGCCCCCTAGTGGTTAACCCCTTCCCTGCCAATCACATTTATACAGTAATCAATGCATTTTTATAGCAGGTATCGCTGTATAAATGTGAATGGTCCCAAAAATGTGTCAAAAGTGTCCGATGTGTCCGCCGCAATATCGCAGTCACAATAAAAAATCGCAGATCGCCGCCATTACTAATAAAAAAATAAAAAAATAAAAATGCTATAAATCTATCCCCTATTTTGTAGACGCTATAACTTTTGCGCAAACCAATCAATACGCGCTTATTGCGATTTTTTTTTTTACCAAAAATATGTAGAACAATACGTATTAGCCTAAACTGAGGAAAATTTTATTTAAAAAAAAAAAATGGGTATTTATTATAGCAAAAAGTAAAAAATAGTGTTTTTTTTCCAAACTGGACGCTCTTCTTTTGTTTATAGCGCAAAAAATAAAAACCGCAAAGGTGATCAAGTACCACCAAAAGAAAGCTCTATTTGTGGGAAAAAAAGGACACAAATTTCGTTTGGGAGCCACGTCGCACGACCGCGCAATTGTCATTCAAAGTGTGAGGGGGTTTTCGTGCACAGTAGAGAAGTGGTTAAGCTGACCCGGCACGCTGTAAGGTAACAAACTATGGTGCATCCTCCAATAAGGTCACCAGGCCTTCCCCAAGATACCAGCCTTCCACTTGGTCCTCTCCAGGACAGGTCCTCCCCTGGTTTCCTCCATTGAGTGGCTTCCTCCCGCAGGAAAGACAGCACAGGATCACCTTCAAAGTGCAGGCCCCAGTCCGGACAACTGGGCCTACCTGGCAGAGATGCAGCCTCGGCCAATATGGCTCCACGGCTGAAATTTCACTATACGTACCTCGAGCCAGGAGGGCCATGAGGCTAAGAGCCCCGAGAAAATGTTGTCTGCCCCTTTAGTACCCTTCCCCAGCATGCCCAGCGGGAAGACCACTCCCACTGGGCTGTTCCCGGGGAAAAATACCCAATACGCTCTGGCCTGCTTGTGTTCCAACATTGGCCTGGGGTGGTAATGCCACCTACAGGCAAATAGTGGGAAGTCCTTCCAAATACAGCCATAGCCGGAACAGAGGCTGATTTAGCCTTAATCATACAGTACAAAGTCTGAGTTAAATTTAGTGGGTGTCTGAGCTGGTAGTTAACATAGCACCTGGTCATCAGGAGCAGGGCGCTACAATTGGGAAATAAAACCCTTAGAGGAGGCAGCATCTCTGATGAGGCTAAACACTGAGGTCGGTAAAAGATGCCACTCCGAGGATCTACTCTGTGCCTTAACCGCATGCTGGAGCTGTGAATAGTAAAAGTGCATTGAAGTCGGACGCTTATATTCCGCCTGCAATGCTATGAAGGTCCGGAGCACTCCGTTTCAAAATATGTGCTTAAGGTGTGTAACCACGTAGGATTTCCACCTGGGCCCAGCCTGCAGCTTGGCCAATTCAGTGTAGGTATCGTTAAACCAAATATATAGTCAGTGTATCCATCAGCCTGCTGGATGTATTTGCACTTGTTCCACACCTTTTGAATGAAACTGTATGTTGTAAAGCAGCTTTGCAAAAGCTAGAGCTTCCAGTGCCATCGGAATGGGACCCTTACCTATGGTATAAAGCATGATTGCCTGGGAGGAATCAGCCGACTTGTGTGTGGGCTCCCCATTAGCCCTGAAAATCTTCCAGCTTGAGTAAGGTGTTATCATATAACATCACTTTTTCCTGCAGGTTGCCAAAACAAAATCCTATAATACGTGGGTTAACCCTGATCTCTTTGACCAAAGGCTCAATAGCCAGTGTGAAAAGAAGACGGGGCAGCGGGCAGCCTTGCCTCGTCCCCCTTTTCAACGCAAAATCATGTGACAGACAGCCAAAGGCCGTAATAGATGCCCCCGGCTGACTGTACAGCAGGCGCACCCAAGTTATGTACAGAGGATCTAACCCAAACTGCTCCAACACTGCCCACAGGTAATTCCAGTCTATGCTATCGAATGCCTTTGTGGCATCTAGCGAAAGCAGAGCCCTGCTCCCTACATTGTCCGCTGCGGACTGCAAATTCAGAAATAACCTTCTTAAATTGATGGCTGTGGACTTGTTGGGCATGAAGCCTGCCTGATCATCATGTACAAGGGAGGTAATAACTATTCAGCTATATTGCCAACACCTTTGCCAGGATCTTGACGTCGCTTTGCAGCAACGAAATTGGTCGATAGGATCCCGAGTCTACTGGAACCTTAAGAAGTAATATGATGTTTGCTTTCGACATGGATGGTGGAAACACTCCACCCTCCAGGGCTACATTAAAGACGTGTAGCAAACGTGGTAACAAGACAGCGGAATATTACTTATATATTTCCATAGGGATCCCATCCTCTCCCGGCGCCTTGCAGTAGGGAAACGAACCAACTGCCTCCTGAAGTTCCTCTATGGTAAGTGGGGCTTCCAACCCTTCCCTCTGGCCTGCTGTCAGTTTAGGGAATGCCATGTGTTGAAGGTATTGGTCTAAGTCTTCCTGCACATAAGCAGTGCCAGCACAGTACAAGGACTCCTATGCGGCGTACACACGATCGTTTTTCATGCCGTTAAAAATGCCATTTTTAAAAATGGCCATTAAAACCGATCGTGTGTATGCTCCAGAGCATTTTTAACGGCGTGAAAAACGGCCATTAAAAATTTCGAACATGCTCTATTTTTTCACGTCGTTTTTCATGTCGTTTTTTTTAACGACGTGAAAAACGATAGTGTGTATGCTTTTACGAGGGGAAAAAAATGCGCATGCTCAGAATCAAGTATGAGACGGGAGCGCTCGTTCTGGTAAAACTAGCGTTCGTAATGGAGATAGCACATTCGTCACGCTGTAACGGACTGAAAAGCACGAGGCTGAAAAGCGCGAATCGCCGCTCAACAAAGTTTACTAACATGAAGGGTGGCGCCATTCGAATGGAACTTCCCCTTTATAGTGACGTCGTACGTGTTGTACGTCACTGCGCTTTGCTCGAGTGTTTTTTTTAATGATCGTGTGGATGCAAGACAGGCTTGAGAGGAAACATGAAAAAAAACGACGAGAAAAACGTTGGTTAAAAAAATGGCATGAAAAACGATCGTGTGTGTGCCGCATTAGAATCTTGCCAATTCCTGCATAATTAATTCAGGTTAACTGACTAGGGGCCCAGCCCGGGACTTTATTGCTGTCAGAAAAGGGTACTCACCGAGGCCGAGATGCAGAGAGCAGCTCACTTTTGCGACTAAGCGCACTCCACCCCCTGGAGATGGGACAGAGGGTGGATGGCACAAAGAGGCACCAGCTACCGATAGGCTGAGCCGGACTTGCGATAAGATCTTAGAAGACAGGTGCAGGAACTGGTGGAGAACAGAACTCAGCTGGTATGGTGGTGCAAAAAGTCCAGGACAGGCCGTGGGTCGAACACCCAAAAGGAGGAAAGTCCAAAAGGCAAGCAGAGAGTCAAGTACTGGAGACTGGAGATAATCCGGGTCACAGGCTGGAAGGTCAGGTGCAGGAGGCTGGCAGCAAATTCCGGGTCACAAGCAGGGGGTCAAACACAGGAGATAGCAGTGAAGTCCCATGAGCAAAGCCAAGGGTCAGGCAAGGAGAGATCAGAGTAGTTCAAAGGCAATCCGGGTCACAGCAGCAAATCAGGCAGGCAGCAAATCAGGCAGGCAGGAAACAGGAACTCAGAATCACAGGAAGCTGAAGACAAAACAGCAATTTGCTTGGAGATTTGCTCAGCTTATATAGGCAGCCAGGATGTCATGCGACATGCTGAATCAGATTGAGGCTGTTTATTTCCCTGACAGTGCCCCTCCTGAGGGGCGGCCTCTGGACGCCCAAGCTGGACATCAATTCGATGAAAAGGCTGAAATAAACGTAGGGCATGCAGATTTTTTGAAGGTTCCCAGGAATTATTTTCAGGGGGATACCCCTTCCATTTGTTCAAGTACTGTAATTGCCTACCCCTCTTCCTGCAGTTCAGTATGGCCTCCACTTCAAACTCGTCCTCCCCATCCACCTCAACTGGTGGGGGAGGCGACTCCTCTCTTCCCGAGAAGGGACTGGGGGTTACTGGTTTCAGCAAGGATGCGTGGAAGACTGGATGGATCCTGTAAGAAGTGGGTAAGTTCAATTCAAATGCCACAGGGTTTACCATCTTTTTGATTTCGAATGGTCCTATAAATTTCGGGCCTGACTTCCGAGAGGGACAAGGTAATCTGAGGTTAGCTGCAGACAGCCACACTTTTTCACCAGCTTGAAAATCCGGGTTCTCCTTCCTCCCCTTGTTGTAATGTTTCTTGCAACTGTCCTGGGCCTTCAGTAGCGTGTCCTGGATTTTCTGGAAGTTCCTTTGAATAGTGGTTAACCGGTCTTGTACAGCGGGCACCGAAGTTTCAGGGATGGAGTTAGGAAGAAAGGAAGGATGGAATCCAAAGTTCGACCAGAAAGGCGTTTGGTTAGTGGCGGTATGAACAAAATTTTTATACGCAAATTCTGCGTAGGGAAGTACAGAGGATCAATCATCCTGGGAGCCGGAACAGAAACAGCGGAAATACTGCTCCAACGTTTAATTCGTTCTCTCCGTTTGGCCGTTGCTTTGAGGATGATATGAGAGACAGATCTTGATCTTTAGTGCTTTACAGAGTTCCCTCCAGAATTTAGATGTAAATTGGGTACCCCTATCAGAGGTAATACTGTTTGGTACTCCATGGAGCCTTATTATCTCTAATGAAAATTTTGGTTGTGTCCAAAGCAGAAGGAGTGCCCACCATGGAAAGGAAGTGTGCCATCTTGGACAAGCGGTCGACTATGACCAGAATAGTGGTGAACCCTTCCGAAGGAGGCAGATAAACAATAAAGTCCATGGAGACTTCAGCCCACGGCTGTTCTGGAATGGGTAAAGGCCTAAGTAAACCCCAGGACTTGGTATTTGAACCCTTGCTGCTTTGGCATGGAATACATGATAAGTAGGGATGAGCTTGGTGTTTGAGTCGACTCGAACATCGGCTGTTCGCTTGTTTGGCAAAACCAGAACTTTGTGGGCCGTTCGCGGCAAATTCGTGTGATGCGAACGGCCCACAATACACTGCGCCATCGCAGTGCATTGCAGGCGCTGTGATTGGCCAGGCATGCACTGTGACCCTGCATGCTTGGCCAATCACAGCACCGGTAGCGAGGACAGCCATAATTGGCCACAGGCAGGATGCCTGTGGCCAATTATAGCTCAGGGGGGTTTAGTACACGCCCCACACTATAAAAGGCCGCCAGCGCGGCGGCCTTGTGTAGTGTGTTGGCGTGCAGGGAGAGAGAAGGATAGGCAGGGACAGTGTCAGTGATATTGTTAGATAAACCTTGTGCATTTACAGTGTGTTGGCATGCAGGGAGAGAGAAGGATAGACAGGGACAGTGTCAGTGATATTCTTTGATAAACCTTGTGCATTTACAGTGTGTTGGCGTGCAGGGAGAGAGAAGGATAGGCAGGGACAGTGTCAGTGATATTCTTTGATAAACTTTGTGCATTTACAGTGTGTTGGCGTGCAGGGAGAGAGAAGGATAGGCAGGGACAGTGTCAGTGATATTCTTTGATAAACCTCCTGCACAGTATACACCTGAAGCTACCCCTTATTGCTCGTGGTGTTGTTCTGTTGTGTAACACAGACAGGCATCTGCAAGCAGTTACAGTGGGTGTAGGTGCCTCCTGCACAGTATACGCTACCCCTTATTGCTCGTGGTGTTGTTCTGTTGTGTAACACAGACAGGCATCTGCAAACAGTTACAGTGGGTGTAGGTGCCTCCTGCACAGTATATGCTACCCCTTATTGCTCGTGGTGTTGTTCTGTTGTGTAACACAGACAGGCATCTGCAAGCAGTTACAGTGGGTGTAGGTGCCTCCTGCACAGTATACGCTACCCCTTATTGCTCGTGGTGTTGTTCTGTTGTGTAACACAGACAGGCATCTGCAAGTAGTTACAGTGGGTGTAGGTGCCTCCTGCACAATATACACCTGAAGCTACCCCTTATTGCTCGTGGTGTTGTTCTGTTGTGTAACACAGACAGGCATCTGCAAGCAGTTAAAGTGGGTGTAGGTGCCTCCTGCACAGTATACGCTACCCCTTATTGCTCGTGGTGTTGTTCTGTTGTGTAACACAGACAGGCATCTGCAAGCAGTTACAGTGGGTGTAGGTGCCTCCTGCACAGTATACGCTACCCCTTATTGCTCGTGGTGTTGTTCTGTTGTGTAACACAGACAGGCATCTGCAAGCAGTTACAGTGGGTGTAGGTGCCTCCTGCACAGTATACGCTACCCCTTATTGCTCGTGGTGTTGTTCTGTTGTGTAACACAGACAGGCATCTGCAAGTAGTTACAGTGGGTGTAGGTGCCTCCTGCACAATATACACCTGAAGCTACCCCTTATTGCTCGTGGTGTTGTTCTGTTGTGTAACACAGACAGGCATCTGCAAGCAGTTAAAGTGGGTGTAGGTGCCTCCTGCACAGTATACGCTACCCCTTATTGCTCGTGGTGTTGTTCTGTTGTGTAACACAGACAGGCATCTGCAAGCAGTTACAGTGGGTGTAGGTGCCTCCTGCACAGTATACGCTACCCCTTATTGCTCGTGGTGTTGTTCTGTTGTGTAACACAGACAGGCATCTGCAAGCAGTTACAGTGGGTGTAGGTGCCTCCTGCACAGTATACGCTACCCCTTATTGCTCGTGGTGTTGTTCTGTTGTGTAACACAGACAGGCATCTGCAAGTAGTTACAGTGGGTGTAGGTGCCTCCTGCACAATATACACCTGAAGCTACCCCTTATTGCTCGTGGTGTTGTTCTGTTGTGTAACACAGACAGGCATCTGCAAGCAGTTAAAGTGGGTGTAGGTGCCTCCTGCACAGTATACGCTACCCCTTATTGCTCGTGGTGTTGTTCTGTTGTGTAACACAGACAGGCATCTGCAAGCAGTTACAGTGGGTGTAGGTGCCTCCTGCACAGTATACGCTACCCCTTATTGCTCGTGGTGTTGTTCTGTTGTGTAACACAGACAGGCATCTGCAAGTAGTTACAGTGGGTGTAGGTGCCTCCTGCACAGTATACACCTGAAGCTTGGTTTTCCAATCTCCCTGCAGGCCATTAGAATGTCTGGAAGGCCAACAAGGAGAGGCAGACAGTCACGAGCCAATAAAAGAGGGCAAGCAGGCTCTGTGTCTGGGGGCAACAGTGCTGGTCGTGGACGCGATGCATTGTCATCAGCATGTGGCCATGGGACACCCTTGTCCTTATTTTCGGCAGCTGGACGTGTTGAGCCGCATCATGGCGAAGACTTGGTAGAGTGGATGACCAAGCCCTCCTCATCCTCCTCATCCTCTCTCACCCAGGCTCAGGGTACTGGCAAAGCAGCTGCCAATGCGTCCTCTTCCCTCGTATCAATGTCATCATCAGTCACTCCTTCCCTAGACCCACCATGTCCTCCTGAGGAGTCCCCCAAACTGTTTGAGCACAGTGTTGGGTACATGCTCCAGGAGGATGCCCAGCGTTTTGAAGGGTCTGATGATGATACCCAGCTAGAGGAAGGCAGTAGCGTGAGCGCAGAGAGAGGGGATGCTCAAGAAGGACAGCAATCTGGCAGTCATGTTCCAGCAGCTGCAGCATACTGCCAGGTTTGCTCCAATGATCAAGAGGGAGAGGATGATGAGGTCACTGACTCCACGTGGGTGCCTGATAGGAGAGAGGAGGAGGAGGATGAGGAGGAGGCACATCTCCAACGAGGCAGGATGCCCTCCGGGGGCCAACGTAAGGGCAGCACACCGACTGAATTACACCGCAGAGCTCCGCCTGCGCAGGGCGCTGCCTCTGCGCGTTATTCCAAAAGTTCTTTGGTGTGGGCCTTTTTTGAGTCGAGTATATCAGATCGCACCGCTGCTATTTGCAAAATATGTCTCAAGCGTATCTCGCGTGGCCAAAACATCAGCCGCTTGGGCACCACATGCTTGACCAGACATATGTTGACCTGCCATGCAGCTCGTTGGCAAGCGTACCTTAAAGACCTACACCAAAGAACAAAGCGGACCTCTCCTTGCTCCTCATCAGCTGGGATCTCCAACCCCACTATACCTTCAGTCCTCTCTGAAACCTGCACTGAGAGGAATGCAGGTGTAGAATTAGGTGTGTCACAGCCAAGTACTTGCGGGCACTCTGCTAGCAGTACACCGACGTCCGATTGTAGCAGGCAAATTTCCCTGCCCCAGCTGCTGGACCGTCAAAAGAAGTTCACTCCCAGCCTTCCACATGCCTAGCGGTTGAATGCTAGCTTGGCTAAATTGCTAGCACTTCAACTGCTGCCTTTTCAGTTGGAAGACTCGGCCCCCTTCCGTGAGTTTGTGCAATGTGCGGTTCCTCAGTGGCAGGTTCCCAAACGCCACTTTTTCTCACGGAAGGCGATTCCGGCACTCTATCGGCATGTGGAAGGCAATGTCCATGCCTCGCTGGACAGGGCGGTCAGCGGTAAGGTGCATATTACCGCTGACTCATGGCCCAGCAGGCATGGACAGGGACGTTACCTTTCTTTCACGGCCCATTGGGTCACTCTTTTGGCAGCTGGGAAGGATGCAGGACAAGGTGCAGTAGTGTTGGAGGTTGTTCCGCCGCCACGCCTCCAAAATGCTACTACTGGTTGTGACACACCTCTCTCCTCCACCCCCTCCTCTTCTTCTTCCTCCATGGCATCTTCCTGTGCTTTGTCCTCGGAACCAGCGGTGCTCCGTAGGCGTTCAAGGGGCTACGCAAGTACGCAGGCAAAAAGATGCCATGCCGTGCTTACGCTGGTGTGTTTGGGGGACAGGAGCCACACTGGGGCTGAGGTTCTGTCAGCTCTGCAGGGGCAGGCCGAGAGGTGGTTGACGCCACGCCAGCTTAAGCCAGGAATGGTGGTTTGCGACAATGGCACCAACCTCCTCTCCGCCCTCCGACAGGGACAACTAACCCATGTGCCCTGTGTGGCTCACGTCCTTAACCTGGTGGTGCAGCGGTTCTTGGGCAGGTACCCGGGCTTACAGGATGTCCTGAGGCAGGCCAGGAAAGTCTGTGTGCGTTTCCGCAGATCATATAATGCCAGTGCTCGGCTGGCTGAGCTGCAAAAGGAGTTGAACCTGCCCAAGAACCGCCTTATATGTGATATGCCCACCAGGTGAAACTCAACGTTGGCCATGCTGCAGCGGCTGCACACGCAGAAGAGGGCCATCAATGAGTACCTGTGCGACTACGGCACCAGGACAGGGTCAGGGGAGCTCAGTTTTTTCTCACCACACCAGTGGGGCATGATCAGGGATGCATGCATTGTCCTGGCACCATTTGAGGAGGCCACGAGGATGGTGAGCAGTGACAGTGCATGCACCAGTGACACTTTACCTCTTGTCCACCTGTTGGAGCATTACGCTGGGTGGAATAATGGACAGGGCACTTGAGGCAGAACAGAGGTAGGAAGAGGAGGACTTCCTTGCCTCTCAAGGCCCCCTTTACCCAGACAGTGTTCCTTCTGTCCCACCCATCACACAGGAAGAGGACGAGGAGGAGGAGGAGGATTGTGTCAACACGGAGGTGGAGCCTGGCACTCAGCATCAACAGCAGCAGTCTTTTAGGGATGATTTCACAGTCCCAAGAAACCGTGGACTTGTACGTGGCTGGTAGGAGGTGGCTGCGGATCATGTCGTCCTTAGTGACCCAGAGGACTCCGGACCGAATGCCTCAGCTAACCTACGCTGCATGGCCTCCCTGATCCTGCAAAGTCTGCAGAAGGATCCTTGTATTCTTCGGATCAAGGAGAGGGACCATTACTGGCTGGCCCCTCTCCTTGATCCACGGTACAAGGGTAAGGTTGCAGACCTTATCTTGCCGTCACAGAGGGAGCAGAGGATGAGACATCTCCGGGAGGCCTTGCAGAAAGGTCTGTGCAACGCGTTCCCAGAGACTGGGAGGTTACAAACTCCTGGTCCTGGACAACGAGTTGCTGAGGCTTCGGTTAGTAGCAGAAGGAGTGGTGGAAAAGGTGGCCGTCTGACCGATGCGTTCAGATAATTTTTTAGTCCGCAGCCCCAAGGTATGATCGGTTCCAGCAACCATCGCCAGCATCTGATATACATGGTGCAGAAATACCTAGGGGCAAGGTAAGACTTGGACACCTTTCCCACCGAAAATCCTCTGGGTTACTGGGTCTTGAGGATGGATCACTGGCCAGAGCTTGCACAGTATGCAATTGAGCTACTGGCCTGTCCTGCATCCAGCGTTCTTTCGGAACGCACATTCAGTGCTGCTGGAGGCTTTGTCACCGATCACAGGGTGCACCTGTCCACCGACTCGGTTGATCGACTGACCTTCATAAAGATGAATCAGTCTTGAATCACCACCAGCTACCAGGCACCTGAAGCTGATGTAACAGAATAATTTATTTTGAAATGTCACATCCCTTCAAGACTGCCTATGCTGATGCTGAGTGACTGTCCTGTTATGTTGACTGACTATCCTCTTCCTCCTCAATGATCCTGATGATAGCTTGGAAGAACATTTTTGTTTCTGGGTGCCGCCACCAGTGGCTAAGGCCCAATTTTTCAGCCCCTGTTTAACAGGGGCATGTAATAAAAAATTTTTTATGCAATGCTTTGCAGCAGGGCTTATTTCTGCACTCCAACTAGAGTATCTGGGAGAGGTTGCAGTGTCGTGGCACCAGCACCAGTGCCTAAGGCCCAATTTTTCAGCCCCTGTTTAACAGGGGTGTGTAATTACAATTTTTGATGCAATACTTTGCAACAGGGCTCATTGCTGTGCTCCAAGTACAGTATTTGTGAGGGGTTGCAGTGTTGTGGCACCAGCACCAATGCCTAAGGCCCAATTTTTCAGCCCCTGTTTAACAGGGGCGTGTAATTACAATTTTTGATGCAATACTTTGCAACAGGGCTTATTGCTGTGCTCCAAGTACAGTATCTGTGAGGGGTTGCAGTGTTGTGGCACCAGCACCAGTGCCTACGGCCCAATTTTTCAGCCCCTGTTTAACAGGGGCGTGTAATTACAATTTTTGATGCAATACTTTGCAACAGGGCTTATTGCTGTGCTCCAAGTACAGTATCTGTGAGGGGTTGCAGTGTTGTGGCACCAGCACCAGTGCCTACGGCCCAATTTTTCAGCCCCTGTTTAACAGGGGCGTGTAATTACAATTTTTGATGCAATACTTTGCAACAGGGCTTATTGCTGTGCTCCAAGTACAGTATCTGTGAGGGGTTGCAGTGTTGTGGCACCAGCACCACCACCAAAGGCCCAATTTTTCCTACCACTGTTCAACAGTGGCATGTAAATAAAATTCCTGATATAATAGTTCACAGCAGGGCCCATTCCTGCGCCCACCAAGAGTAACTGTGAGGGCTTACAGTGTTGTGGCAATACCACCACCAAAGGCAAAAGTTTTCTGCCCCTGTTCAACAGGGGCATGCAATTACAATTCTTGATCTAATAATTCACAGCAGGGCCCATTCATGTGCTCACCAAGAGTAACTGTGAGGGCTTACAGTGTTGTAGCACCAGCACCACCACCAAAGGCCCAATTTTTCCTACCACTGTTCAACAATGGCATGTAATTACAATTCCTGATATAATAGTTCACAGCAGGGCATTCCAGCGCCCACCAAGAGTAACTGTGAGGGCTCACAGTGTTGTGGCAACACCAACCCCTAAGGGGCAAATTTCTGCAGAGTATATACGGCAGGCCCCTACTTTCAAACATCCAACTTACAAACGACTCCTACTTGCAAACGGAAGGAGACAACAGGAAGTGAGAGGAAATCTACCCCTAAGAAGGCAAATTCTCTCCTGTAAGAGTTAATATGGGAAAAAGGTGTCTCCTCTCTACTGATGCTTTATCACCAATCCTTGTTTCAATAAAAACCCCACTTTTCCAAAAACATTTGTCATTGGGACGGAAAGTGAGGTGAAATGTTCTGAAGAGGTGCACAGACAGCAAAACAAATGTTACAGGGTGATAACCCTTCCCTATGTTCTCCAAAAAGCTTACAAATTGATTTTTTGGCTGCAGCTACACTTAAAAATGTACCTGTTTCAAATTACAAACAGATTCTACTTAAGAACAAACCTACAGTCCCTGTCTTGTTTGCACCGCCTGTATACTGCTATCCAGAGTATATAGGGTTTTAGGTATAGGGTTTTATTTTGGGTGCAGGGTTCCCCTTAATATTCATACAAGACCCAAAGGGGCTGGTAATGAGCTGGGATGGGGGGGGTAGGGTGACCACATGTCCCGGATTGCCCGGGACAGTCCCGCATTTTGCAGGTCTGTCCCGGGCACATTCATTCCAGGACAATACAGTGTCCCGGAATGAAACTGACACAGCCACACCCCTGGCCAATCTGATGCCCCCAAAAAAAGCCGCCACATCACCACTTTACTCACTGACAGTACTTGTCCTGGCCAGGAATGCCTGGAGGAGCACAATCCCGCCCCTGCTTGTCATTGGAGAAATCATAAATCCCGCCTCTTGTGTCCAATCACTGTGCTGTGATTCGTTACAGCACAAGCTAATTTTTGGGAAGGGAGGGTGTCCCTGAATGGTAGTTTGGAAATGTGGTCACCCTAGGGGGGTGGGGGGAGGGGTTATGGGGTAGCCATGCCATTTTTCTCAAAGATTTTCATCCAGGCCAAGACATGACATTAAAGCCGCAAGCAGTTTTAAATGGCTTTTTTTCCTTTACAAATGTCATTTTGTGCAGGGACAGTTCTAAACACGGGAAACACATGCCACTTCACGATATTTAAAGGAATATTTATTTATTTATTTTCACTTTATGCATCATTAAAAATGACTGCTCCATAAAAAACGGCCGTTTTTAAAACTTATTTTTGCATTGATACATGTCCCCTTGGGCAAAACCCGGGTCCCCAAACCCTTTTTAGGACAATAACATGCATATTAGCCGTTATAATTAGCACTTTACATTTCGAACGTTCGTGTCCATTGCATTTAATAGGGTTCTAGCGTTCGCGCGAACTTTCGGTCCGTTCGCAGGTTCTGGTGCGAACCGAAACGGGGGTGTTCGGCTCATCCCTAATGATAAGACATAACTCTTGCAGTTCTGCCTCCAACCGGGCCACCAAAAGAAACGAGAAACAAGTTCTGACCTTTTTCGTGTACCTAAGTGACCCGCCAATTTATTGTCATGGAGCATCTTTAAAAAGGTAGGAGGTCTTGCCTCTAGTGGAACAAAAAAATGTTTCCGGCCCAAATCAAGTCATCCTGTTTTCTCAAAGAGGACATTTCACGGTCAGTGCAGTGACTGGATGCTAGTTTAATGGTAGTCATTAGGTCGTCAGTACGTGCCAGCAAAAGGAAATTTTGAGGAGCAAGAATGGTACTTGGTTCAGTAGATTGAGGAGATTCAGGGAACATCCAGGAGAGTGTGTCTGCTTTCCCGTTCTTGGAGCCAGGCCTGTAGGAGATATGAAAATTGAACCTAGAAAAAAAAAAAAAGAGCCCATCGGGCATGTTTGGGCCTTAGGCGTTTTGCAGTCCTGAGGTATTCTAAGTTCTTGTGATCTGTAAAGATCATGATGGGATGAGATGCACCCTTCAGAAGGTATCTCCACTCCTCCAGGGCACATTTGATGGCCAATAGTTCCTGGTCGCTTACGTCATAGTTCCTCTCCGGAGGACTTAATTTCCGGGAAGCAAAGGCTACAGGATGGAGGAGGGCCTTGGGACCCTGTCTCTGGGAGAGAATAGCTCCGGTGGCAGTTTCTGAAGCATCCACCTCTGGGGATGAGCTTGCGGTTCGAGTCGAACGTATGTTGACTCAAACGTTGGCTGTTCGCCTGTTCGACGAAACCAGAACTTTGAGGGCCGTTCGCGCCAAATTCATGTGGCGCGAACGGGCCACAATGCACTGCGCCATCGCAGTGCATTGCTGGCTGATGATTAGCCAAGCATGCACTGTGACCCCGCATGCTTGGCCAATCACAGCGCCGGCAGCAAGGAAAGCCATAATTGGCCACAGGCAGGATGCCTGTGGCCAATTATAGCTCAGGGGGGTTTAGTACACACCCCACACTATAAAAGGCCGCCAGTGCGGCGGCCTTGTGTAGTGTGTTGACGTGAAGGGAGAGAGTAGGATAGGCAGGGACAGTGTCAGTGTTATTGTCAATGTCGGCAGTGGCCCTCATCTTATCCGCGGTGCTTCTGTGGAGTGTGGTTTCGAGCTCCATTTTCAGCTGCCATCAACCTGAAACGTCATTGTACTGCGACTTTTTCTGCTACACTTGTGAGTAGTATTGATGCTCTTTTAAATAAAATCTATCCTAAATGATAATACACTAGGCTGGTGCACCCTTGTTTCTTTTCTTCTATTTTGTATTAGGACACCCCTGTCCATGAAGGGCTGCAAAGCCAGTGTTAGCATCGTGCAAGATTGACTGCTGGATGATCCACTTGTGCGCAGGAGTGTTTGTGTGCTGTTTTCTAAAAATCATATGTGCTTAACCTAGCGCAGTTATAGTGAGTGTAGTGTGTTGGCGTGCAGGGAGAGAGCAGGATAAGCAGGGACAGTGTCAGTGTCATCTTTGCAAAACCTAGTGCAGTTACAGTGTGTTGGCGTGCAGGGGAAGAACAGGATAGGCAGGGACAGTGTCAGTGTCATCTTTGCTTGTTAACCTGCAGCAGTTACAGTGGGTGTAGTGTGCCTCCTGCACAGTATACACCTGAAGCTACCCTTTATTGCTGGTGTTGTTCTGTTGTGTAACAGGCATCTGCAAGCAGTTACGGTGTAGTGTGCCTCCTGCACAGTATACACCTGAAGCTACCCCTTATTGCTGGTGTTGTTCTGTTGTGTAACAGGCATCTGCAAGCAGTTACGGTGTAGTGTGCCTCCTGCACAGTATACACCTGAAGCTACCCCTTATTGCTGGTGTTGTTCTGTTGTGTAACACAAGCATCTGCAAACAGTTACAGTGGGTGTAAGTGCCCTCCTGCACAGTATACACCTGAAGCTAGCCCTTATTGCTGGTGTTGTTCTGTTGTGTAACACAGGCAGGCATCTGCAGCAGTTACAATGGGTGTAGGTGCCTCCTGCACAGTATACACCTGAAGCTACCCCTTATTGCTGGTGTTGTTCTGTTGTGTAACACAGACAGGCATCTACAGAAATTACAGTAGGTGTAGGTGCCTCCTGCACAGTATACACCTGAACCTAGCCCATATTGCTGGTGTTGTTCTGTTGTGTAACACAGGCAGGCATCTGCAGCAGTTACAGTGGGTGTAGGTGCCTCCTGCACAGTATACACCTGAAGCTACCCCTTATTGCTTGTGTTGTTCTGTTGTGTAACACAGACAGGCATCTGCAGCAGTTTCAGTAGGTGTAGGTGCCTCCTGCACAGTATACACCTGAAGCTACCCCTTATTGCTGGTGTTGTTCTGTTGTGTAACACAAGCATCTGCAAGCAGTTACGGTGTAGTGTGCCTCCTGCACAGTATACACCTGAAGCTACCCCTTATTGCTGGTGTTGTTCTGTTGTGTAACACAAGCATCTGCAAGCAGTTACAGTGGGTTTAGGTGCCTCCTGCACAGTATACACCTGAACCTAGCCCTTATTGCTGGTGTTGTTCTGTTGTGTAACACAGGCAGGCATCTGCAGCAGTTACAGTGGGTGTAGGTGCCTCCTGCACAGTATACACCCGAAGCTACCCCTTATTGCTGGTGTTGTTCTGTTGTGTAACAGCACCGGCAGGCATCTGCAGCAGTTACAGTGGGTGTAGGTGCCTCCTGCACAGTATACACCTGAAGCTACCCCTTATTGCTGATGTTGTTCTGTTGTGTAACACAAGCATTTGCAAGCAGTTACAGTGGGTGTAGGTGCCTCCTGCACAGTATACACCTGAAGATAGCCCTTATTGCTGGTGTTGTTCTGTTGTGTAACACAGGCAGGCACCTGCAGCAGTTACAGTGGGTGTAGGTGCCTCCTGCACAGTAAACACCTGAAGCTACCCCTTATTGCTGGTGTTGTTCTGTTGTGTAACACACATCTGCAAGCAGTTACGGTGTAGTGTGCCTCCTGCACAGTATACACCTGAAGCTACCCCTTATTGCTGGTTTTCCCATCTCCCTGCAGGCCATTAGTATGTCTGGAAGGCCAACAAGGAGAGGCAGACAGTCACGAGCCAATAAAAGAGGGCAAGCAGGCTCTGTGTCTAGGGGCAGTGCTGGTCGTGGACGCAGTGCATCGTCATCAACACGTGGCCATGGGACATGCTTGTCCTTAATTTCGGCAGCTGGACGTGTTGAGCCGCATCATGCCGAAGACTTGGTAGAGTGGATGACCAAGCCCTCCTCATCCTATCTCACCCAGGCTCAGGGTACTGGCAAAGCAGCTGCCAACGCGTCCTCTTCCCTCGTATCAATGTCATCAGTCACTCCTTCCCTAGACCCACCATGTCCTCCTGAGGAGTCCCCCGAACTGTTTGAGCACTGTGTTGGGTTCATGCTCCAGGAGGATGCCCAGCGTTTTGAAGGCTCTGATGATGATACCCAGCTAGAGGAAGGCAGTAGCGTGAGCACAGAGAAAGGGGATGCTCAAGAAGGACAGCAATCTGGCATTTATGTTCCACCAGCTGCAGCATACTGCCAGGTTTGCTCCAGTCATCAAGAGGGAGGGGATGATGAGGTCACTGATTCCACATGGGTGCCTGATAGGAGAGAGGAGGAGGAGGAGGCACATCTTCAACGAGGCAGGATGCCCTCCGGGGGCCAGCTTAAGGGCAGCACACCGACTGAATCACACCGCAGAGCTCCGCCTGTGCAGGGCGCTGCCTCTGCGCGTTATTCCAAAAGTTCTTTGGTGTGGGCCTTTTTTGAGTCGAGTGCATCAGATCGCACCGCTGCTATTTGCAACATATGTCTCAAACGTATCTCGCGTGGCCAAAACATCAGCCGCTTGGGCACCACATGCTTGACCAGACATATGTTGACCTGCCATGCAGCTCGTTGGCAAGCGTACCTTAAAGACCTACACCAAAGAACAAAGCGGACCTCTCCTTGCTCCTCATCAGCTGGGATCTCCAACCCCACTATACCTTCAGTCCTCTCTGAAACCTGCACTGAGAGGAATGAAGGTGTAGAATTAAGTGTGTCACAGCCAAGTACTTGCGGGCACTCTGCTAGCAGTACATCGACGTCCGATTGTAGCAGGCAAATTTCCCTGCCCCAGCTGCTGGACCGTCGAAAGAAGTTAACTCCCAGCCATCCACATGCCCAGCGGTTGAATGCTAGCTTGGCTAAATTGCTAGCACTTCAACTACTGCCTTTTCAGTTGGTAGACTCGGCCCCCTTCCATGAGTTTGTGCAATGTGCGGTTCCTCAGTGGCAGGTTCCAAAACGCCACTTTTTCTCACGGAAGGCGATTCCGGCTCTCTACTGGCATGTGGAAGGCAATGTCTTGGCCTCGCTGGACAGGGCGGTCAGCGGTAAGGTGCATATTACCGCTGACTCATGGTCCAGCAAGCATGAACAGGGACGTTACCTATCTTTCACGGCCCATTGGGTCACTCTTTTGGCAGCTGGGAAGGATGTAGGACAAGGTGCAGTAGTGTTGGAGGTTGTTCTGCCACCACACCTCCAAAAGGCTACTACTGGTTGTGACACACCTCTCTCCTCCACCCCCTCCTCTTCTTCCTCCATGGCCTCTTCCTGTGTTTTGTCCTGAGAACCAGCGGTGCTCCGTAGGCGTTCAAGGAGCTACGCAAGTACGCAGGCAAAAGATGCCATGCCGTGCTTGCGCTGGTGTGTTTGGGGGACAGGAGCCACACTGGGGCAGTGGTTCTGTCAGCTCTGCAGGGACAGGCCGAGAGGTAGTTGACGCCACGCCAGCTTAAGCCAGGAATGGTGGTTTGCGACAATGGCACCAACCTCCTCTCCGCCCTCTAACAGGGACAACTGACCCATGTGCCCTGTGTGGCTCATGTCCTTAACCTGGTGGTGCAGCTGTACTTGGGCAGGTACCCGGGCTTACAGGATGTCCTGAGGCAGGCCAGGAAAGTCTGTGTGCATTTCCGCTGATCATATAATGCCAGTGCTCGGCTGGCTGAGCTGCAAAAGGAGTTGAACCTGCCCAAGAATCGCCTTATATGTGACATGCCCACCAGGTGGAACTCAACGTTGGCCATGCTGCAGCGGCTGCACACGCAGCAGAGGGCCATCAATGAGTACCTGTGCGACTATGGCACCAGGACAGGGTCAGGGGAGCTCGGTTTTTTTTCACCACGCCAGTGGGGCATGATCAGGGATGCATGCACTGTCCTGGCACCATTTGAGGAGGCCACGAGGATGGTGAGCAGTGACAGTGCATGCATCAGTGACACTGTACCTCTTGTCCAAGGGCACTTGAGGCAGAACAGAGGCAGGAAGAGGAGGTCTTCCTTGCCTCTCAAGGCCCCCTTTATCCAGACAGTGTTCCTTCTGTCCCACCCATCACACAGGAAGAGGACGAGGAGGAGGAGGATTGTGTCAGCATGGAGGTGGAGCCTGGCACTCAGCATCAGCAGCAGCAGTCTTTTAGGGATGATTTACAGTCCCAAGAAACCCGTGGACTTGTACGTGGCTGGGAGGAGGTGGCTGCGGATCATGTCGTCCTTAGTGACCCAGAGGACTCCGGACCAAATGCCTCAGCTAACCTACGCTGCATGGCCTCCCTGATCCTGCAAAGCCTGCGGAAGGATCCTCGTATTCTTCGGATCAAGGAGAGGGACCATACTGGCTGGTCACTCTCCTGGATCCACGGTACAAGGGTAAGGTTTCGGACCTTATCTTGCCGTCGCAGAGGGAGCAGAGGATGAGACATCTCCGGGAGGTCTGTGCAACGCGTTACCAGAGACTGGGAGGTTACAAACTCCTAGTCCTGGACAACGAGTTGCTGAGGCTTCGGTCAGTCAGAGAAGGAGCGGTGGAGAAGGTGGCTGTCTGACCGATGCGTTCAGACAATTTTTTAGTCCGCAGCTTCAAGGTATGATCGGTTCCAGCAACCATCACCAGCGTCTGATTTACATGGTCCAGGAATACCTAGGGGCAAGGTCAGACTTGGACACCTTTGCCACCGAAAATCCTCTGGCTTACTGGGTCTTGAGGATGGATCACTGGCCAGAGCTTGCACAGTATGCAATTGAGCTACTGGCATGTCTTGCATCCAGCGTTCTTTCGGAACGCACATTCAGTGCTGCTGAAGGCTTTGTTACCGATCACAGGGTGCGCCTGTCCACCGACTCGGTTGATCGACTGACATTCATAAAGATGAATCAGTCTTGGATCACCACCAGCTACCAAGCACCTGAAGCTGATGTAACCGAATAATTTTTTTTAAAATGTCACATCCCTTCAAGACTGCCTATGCTGATGCTGAGTGACTGTCCTGTTATGTTGACTGACTATCCTCTTCCTCCTCAATGATCCTGCAGATAGCTTGGAAGAACATTTTTGGTTCTGGGTGCCACCACCAGTGGCTAAAGCCCAATTTTTCAGCCCCTGTTTAACAGGGGCATGTAATTACAATATTTGATGCAATTCTTTGCAGCAGGACTCATTCCTGCACTCCAACTAGAGTATCTGGGAGAGGTTACAGTGTCGTGGCACCAGCACCAGCGCCTAAGGCCCAATTTTTCAGCCCCTGTTTAACAGGAGCGTGTATTTACAATTTTTTATGCAATGCTTTGCAGCAGGGCTCATTGCTGCGCTCCAAGTACAGTATCTGTGAGGGGTTGCAGTGTTTTGGCACCAGTGGCTAAGGCCCAATTTTTCTGCCCCTGTTTAAGAGGGGCATGTAATTACAATTCTTGGTCTAATACTTTGCAACAGGGCTTATTGCTGTGCTCTAAGTACAGTATCTGTGAGTAGGGTTGAGTGAACCTGAACTGTAAAGTTCGGGTTCGTACCAGACTTTTGGATTTTTGGGTCCCGGACCCAAACCCGAACAATTGACTGTATGTTCGGGTTCGGTGTTCGGCGATGTAATGGCGCATTTCTAAAAGCTACAGGGCAGCCAATAAACTTTCGTTTAACTGGTGTGCCCTTAGAAGCCATCACAGCCATGCCTACTAATGGCATGGCTGTGATTAGCCAGTGCAGCATGTGACCCAGCCTCTATATAAGCTAGAGGCACACAGCACGGCACCTCACTCTGCTTTAGACAGTATAGGGAAAGGATCCTGGCTGCTGTTGCTGTGAGGGAGAGAATGAAATGATAGGAGTTAGTCCTGATTCTGCAATCTACTGAGAGAAAATATAGAGACAGTGTAGGGTAAGCTTCCTGTTGCCGCTTTCAGGGAGAGAGATTTATGTAGGAATCCAGATTCAGAGATCTAATAACTCAGCGATCTACATAGATTTACCTGGTTGGGTTGCAGTACACAGTCTTTTTACACTGCCATGAGCCCAGTGCCAGAGAAAATCTAACTTTTATCTGCAAGCTCAGTGCACCAGCACTGCATATGTTACGTTGAGATACACCCTGTACATACTGTGGGTGTATTCTGCTCTTCCAAAAACACCCATTTAGGGCAAAAAATAAAAAATAAAAAATTTGCAGTGTTTTTGTGAGATAAACAATTTATAAATTTTTCTTCTATTGTGCTATTCTAAAAAAATAATTTTAGGACAATTTTTTTGAATAGCATTTTCTGCAGTTCTGTAGGTGTGAGATACACCGTTTACATACTGTGGGTGTATTCTGCTCTTCCAAAAACACCCATTTAGGGCAAGATCCTAAATTTGGAAAATATGAGGAGAACGTCAAAGGGACGTGGCCCCAGTCACGGTGCTGCTGGTGGAGCTCCTGTTGCAGGGAGCGGACGTGATCGATCTGTGCCAGCTACACGCACAAGTGAAACACCTTCCTCAGGTGCGAGTAGGCGACAGAGCCTGCAGCGGTATTTTGTAGCGCCTAATGAGGCTGTACGAATGCTGAGCCCAGGACAAGTACAGGCGATAGTAGATTGGGTTGCTGACAGTGCCTCCGGTTCCTTCACATTGTCTCCCACCCAGTCTTCTGAGGAAAGATCAGAGTTGGCACCTGCAGCCGATGTCCATCAGTCTTTCACCTCACCCCCTTGCAAATCAGCCAAGCAGTCTGAGCCCCAAATCATGCAGCAGTCTCTTCTGCTTTTCGATGACTCTGTTAGCAGGGTTTCCCAGGGCCATCCACCTAGCCCTGCCCCAGAAGTGGAAGAGATTGAGTGCACCGATGCCCAACCACTTAGGTTTCATGATGAGTACATGGGAGGACCATCGCAGCACGTCTCGGATGATGACGAAACACAGGTGCCAACTGCTGCTGCTTTCGCAATTGTGCAGACCGACAAGGAGGACAGGGGTGAAGATGATGTGGAGGACGATGAGGTCCTCGACCCCACATGGAATCAACGTCATGCAGGTGACCTGTGTAGTTCGGAGGAAGAGGCGGTGGTCGCACAGAGCCACCAGCACAGCAGAAGAGGGAGCAGGGTGCAAAAGGGGAGCATCTGTCCCCTAGAATGTACGTCCGCTACTGCCCAAAGCAGCAAGGGACCGAGCACACCAAAGCCAGGTCCAAGGAGTTCCCTAGCGTGGCAGTTCTTCAGACAATGTGCTGATGACAAGACATGAGTGGTTTGCATGCTGTGCAATCAGAGCCTGAAGCGAGGCATAAACGTTCTCAACCTGAGCACAACCTGCATGACCAGGCAACTAAGTGCAAAGCACGAGCTGCAGTGGAGTAGACACCTCAAAAACAAAGAAAGGTCTCTGGCTCCTCCTGCTTCCTCTTCTGCTGCAGTCTCGGCCTCTTCATCCACCTCTGTAGTGACAGTAGCACCTGCCAACCCGCAAACAGAGCATCTGCCAGCAACACAACCACCTGGGTCGCCAACCATCTCCACAATGTCCCATGAAAGCGTTCAGCTCCCTATCTCCCAAACACTGGAGCGGAAGAGGAAGTACCCCCCTAGCCATCCGCGATCCCTGGCCCTGAATGCCAGCATTTCAAAATTCCTGGCCTTTGAAATGCTGTCATTCCGTCTGGTGGAGACGCAGAGTTTTAAAAGCCTGATGGCATTGGCTGTCCCACAATACGTTGTGCCCAGCCGCCACTACTTTTCCAGGCGAGCCATCCTTTCCCTGCACAACCAAGTGGGGGACAAAATCAGGTGTGCACTGCGCAATGCCATCTGTGGCAAGGTCCACCTAACTATGGATGCGTGGACCAGTAAGCACTGTCAGGGAGGTTATATCTCCCTAACAGTACACTGGGTAAATGCAGTGGCGGCTGGGCCTGAGGCAGATAGCAGTTTGGCACATGTCTTTCCACCACCGAGGATTGCAGGGCGCTTCAGTTTGCCTCTTGTTGCTAACTCAACCTACTCCGCTTCCTCATCCTCTACCACCTCCTCATCTGGTCAGCGTAACACCTTCACCACCAACTTCAGCACAGCCAGGGATAAACGACAGCAGGCAGTTTTAAAACTTTCCTGTTTGGGGGAAAAACCCCACACCGCGCAGGAGTTGTGGAGGGACATGGAACAACAGACCGATGAGTGGTTGGTGGCAGTGAGCCTCAAGCCCGGCCTGGTGGTGTGCGATAATGGGCGAAATCTCGTAGCAGCTCTGGGCCTAGCCGGTTTGACGCACATCCCTTGCCTGGCGCATGTGCTGAACTTGGTGGTCCAGAGATTCCTGAAAAATTACCCCAATATGCCAGAGCTGCTGCAGAAAGTGCGGGCCGTCTGTGCGCACTTTCGGCGTTCTCACCCTGCTCCTGCTCGCCTGTCAGCGCTGCAGCGTAACTTCGGCCTTCCAGCTCACCGCCTCATATGTGATGTGCCCACAAGGTGGAACTCCACCTTGCACATGCTGGCCAGACTGTGCGAGCAGCAGCAGGCGATAGTGGAGTTTCAGCTGCAGCAATCACGCGTGAGTCGCTCTGCGGAACAGCACCACTTCACCACCAATAACTGTGCCTCCATGCGAGACCTGTGTGCCTTGTTGCGCTGTTTCGAGTACTCCACCAACATGGCCAGTGCCGATGACGCCGTTCCCAGCATTACTATCCCAGTTCTATGCCTCCTTGAAAAAACGATTTGGGCGATGATGGAAGAGGATGTGGCACAGGAGGAGGAGGAACCGGGATCATTTCAAAGGCTTTCAGGGCAGTCTTTCACAAGTGGCTACAAGGGTGGGTTCCTGCACCAAACAAACTTCAGGTGCACAATTGTCCGGCAGCAAGGGCACAGTTCTGGAGGATGACGAGGTGGAGGATGAGGAGGAGATGGAGGAGGAGGAACCATGTTCACAGCAGGGTGGCACCCAGACCAGCTCATGGCCATCACTGGTGCGTGGCTAGGGGGATACAGAGGACACAGACGATACACCTCCCACAGAGGACAGCTTTTCGTTGCTTCTGGGCAGCCTGGCACACATGAGCGATTACAGGCTGCAGTGTCTCCACAACGACCGCCGAGTTGCCCACATTCTAACTGGTGCTGATTAGGGATGAGCTCGGTGTTCGAGTCGAACATAGGTTCGACTCAAACATCGGCTGTTCGCGCGTTCGGCGAACAAAGAACGATTTGGGCCGTTCGCGCCAAATTCGAGTGACGCGAACGGCCCACAATACACTGCACCATCGCAGTGTAATCCCGGCGCTGTGATTGGCCAAGCATGCACTGTGACCCTGCATGCTTGGCCAATCACAGCGCCGGCAGCGAGGAGAGCAATGATTGGCCACAGGCAGGATGCCTGTGGCCAATTATAGCTGAGGGGGTTTAGTACACGCCCCACACTATAAAAGGCCGCCAGCGCGGCGGCCTTGTGTAGTGTGTTCCGGAGCAGGGAAAGTGAAGGATAGGCAGGGACAGTGTCAAATCGAGTCAAATCTATTCTTTGCTAAACCTTGTGTGTAGGGACAGAGAAGGATAGGCAGGGAGAGTGTCAGTGTCATATTCTTTGCTAAACCTTGTGTGTAGGGAGAGAGAAGGATAGGCAGGGAGAGTGTCAGTGTCATATACTTTGATAAACCTTCTGTGCAGGGAGAGAGAAGGATAGGCAGGGGACAGTGTCAGTGTCATATTCTTTGCTAAACCTTGTGTGCAGGGAGAGAGAAGGATAGGCAGGGAGAGTGTCAGTGTCATATACTTTGATAAACCTTTTGTGCAGGGAGAGAGAAGGATAGGCAGGGGACAGTGTCAGTGTCATTGTTGCTAAGCCTCCTGCACATTATACACCTGAAGTTAGCCCGTATTGCTGCTTTTTCCTGGTGTGTTACACCAACAGGATTTTGCGGCACTTACAGCGGGCGGAGTGTACCTCCTGACCATATTACACCTTAACTTAGCCTGTATTGCTGCTTTTTCCTGGTGTGTTACACCAACAGGATTTTGCGGCACTTACAGCGGGCGGAGTGTACCTCCTGACCATATTACACCTTAACTTAGCCTGTATTGCTGCTTTTTCCTGGTGTGTTACACAAACAGGATTTTGTGGCACTTACAGCGGGCGGAGTGTGCCTCCTGACCATATTACACCTTAACTTAGCCTGTATTGTTGCTTTTTCCTGGTGTGTTACACAAACAGTATTTTGCGGCACTTACAGCGGGCGGAGTGTGCCTCCTGACCATATTACACCTTAACTTAGCCTGTATTGCTGCTTTTTCCTGGTGTGTTACACAAACAGGATTTTGCGGCACTTACAGCGGGCGGAGTGTGCCTCCTGACCATATTACACCTTAACTTAGCCTGTATTGCTGCTTTTTCCTGGTGTGTTACACCAACAGGATTTTGCGGCACTTACAGCGGGCGGAGTGTGCCTCCTGACCATATTACACCTTAACTTAGCCTGTATTGCTGCTTTTTCCTGGTGTGTTACACAAACAGGATTTTGCGGCACTTACAGCGGGCGGAGTGTGCCTCCTGACCATATTACACCTTAACTTAGCCTATATTGCTGCTTTTTCCTGGTGTGTTACACAAACAGGATTTTGCAGCACTTACAGCGGGCGGAGTGTGCCTCCTGACCATATTACACCTTAACTTAGCCTGTATTGCTGCTTTTTCCTGGTGTGTTACACAAACAGGATTTTGCGGCACTTACAGCGGGCGGAGTGTGCCTCCTGACCATATTACACCTTAACTTAGCCTGTATTGCTGCTTTTTCCTGGTGTGTTACACCAACAGGATTTTGCGGCACTTACAGCGGGCGGAGTGTGCCTCCTGACCATATTACACCTTAACTTAGCCTGTATTGCTGCTTTTCCCATTTCCCTGCAGGCCATTAGAATGTCTGGAAGGCAAACAAGGAGAGGCAGACAGTCAGGAGCCAAAAAAAGAGGGCAAGCAGGCCCTGTGTCTAGAGACAACAGTGCTGGTCATGGACGCGGTGCATCGCCATCAGCACGTGGCCATGGGACACGCTTGTCCTTTTCGGCAGCTGGACGTGTTGAGCCGCATCATGCCGAAGACTTGGTAGAGTGGATGACCAAGCCCTCCTCATCCTCTCTCACACAGGCTCAGGGTACTGGCAAAGCAGCTGCCAAAGCGTCCTCTTCCCTCGTATCAATGTTATCATCAGTCACTCCTTCCCTAGACCAACCATGTCCTCCTGAGGAGTCCCCCGAACTGTTTGAGCACAGTGTTGGGTACATGCTCCAGGAGGATGCCCAGCGTTTCGAAGGGTCTGATGATGATACCCAGCTAGAGGAAGGCAGTAGCGTGAGAGCAGAGAGAGGGAATGCTCAAGAAGGACACCAATCTGGCAGTCATGCTCCAGCAGCTGCAGCATACTGCCAGATTGGCTCCAGTGATGAGGAGGGAGGGGATGATGAGGTCACTGACTCCACGTGGGTGCCTAATAGGAGAGAGGAGGAGGAGGAGGATGAGGAGGAGGCACATCTCCAACGAGGCAGGATGCCCTTGAGTGGCCAGCGTATGGGCAGCACACCGACGGAATCACACCGCAGAGCTCCGCCTGTGCAGGGCGCTGCCTCTGCCCGTCATTCAAAAAGTTCTTTGGTGTGGGCCTTTTTTGAGTCGAGTGCATCAGATCGCACAGCTGCTGTTTGCAACATATGTCTCAAGCGTATATCGCGTGGCCAAAACATTTGCCGCTTGGGCACCACATGCTTGATCAGACATATGTTGACCTGCCATGCAGCTCGTTGGCAAGCCTACCTTAAAGACCCACACCAAAGAACAAAGCGGACCTCTCCTTGCACCGCATCAGCTGGGATCTCAAAACCCACTATACCTTCAGTCCTCTCTGAAACCTGCACTGAGAGGAATGAAGGTGTAGAATTAGGTGTGTCACAGCCCAGTACTTGCGGCCACTCTGCTAGCAGTACACCGACGTCCGATTCTAGCAGGCAAATTTCCCTGCCCCAGCTGCTGGACCGTCGAAAGAAGTTCACTCCCAGCCATCCACATGCCCAGCGGTTGAATGCTAGCTTGGCTAAATTGCTAGCGCTTCAACTGCTGCCTTTTCAGTTTGTAGACTCGGCCCCCTTCCGTGAGTTTGTGCAATGTGCGGTTCCTCAGTGGCAGGTTCCCAAACGCCACTTTTTCTCACGGAAGGCGATTCCGGCTCTCTACAGGCATGGGGAAGGCAATGTCTTGGCCTCGCTGGACAGGGCGGTCAGCGGTAAGGTGCATATTACCACTGACTCATGGTCCAGCAGGCATGGACAGGGACGTTACCTTTCTTTCACGGCCCATTGGGTCACTCTTTTGGCAGCTGGGAAGGATGCAGGACAAGGTGCAGTAGTGTTGGAGGTTGTTCCACCGCCACACCTCCAAAATGCTACTACTGGTTGTGACACACCTCTCTCCTCCACCCCCTCCTCTTCTTCTTCCTCCATGGCCTCTTCCTGTGGTTTGTCCTCGGAACCAGCGGTGCTCCGTAGGCGTTCAAGGGGCTACGCAAGTACGCAGGCAAAAAGATGCCATGCCGTGCTTGCGCTGGTGTGTTTGGGGGACAGGAGCCACACTGGGGCAGAGGTCCTGTCTGCTCTGCAGGGGCAGGCCGAGAGGTGGTTGATGCCACGCCAGCTTAAGCCAGGAATGGTGGTTTGCGACAATGGCACCAACCTCCTCTCCGCCCTCCGACAGGGACAACTGACCCATGTGCCCTGTATGGCTCACGTCCTTAACCTGGTGGTGCAGCGGTTCTTGGGCAGGTACCCGGGCTTACAGGATGTCCTGAGGCAGGCCAGGAAAGTCTGTGTGCATTTCCGCAGATCTTATAATGCCAGTGCTCGCCTGGCTGAGCTGCAAAAGGAGTTGAACCTGCCCAAGAACCGCCTTATATGTGACATGCCCACCAGGTGGAACTCAACGTTGGCCATGCTGCAGCGGCTGCACAAGCAGCAGAGGGCCATCAATGAGTACCTGTGCAACTACGGCACCAGGACAGGGTCAGGGGAGCTCGGGTTTTTTTTACCACGCCAGTGGGGCATGATCAGGGATGCATGCACTGTCCTGGCACCATTTGAGGAGGCCACGAGGATGGTGAGCAGTGACAGTGCATGCATCAGTGACACTGTACCTCTTGTCCACCTGTTGGAGCACACGCTGTGTGGAATAATGGACAGGGCACTTGAGGCAGAACAGAGGCAGGAAGAGGAGGACTTCCTTGCCTCTCAAGGCCCCCTTTACCCAGACAGTGTTCCTTCTGTCCCACCCATCGCACAGGAAGAGGAGGAGGAGGAGGAGGAGGAGGAGGAGGATTGTGTCAGCATGGAGGTGGAGGCTGGCACTCAGCATCATCAGCAGCAGTCTTTTACGGATGATTTACAGTCCCAAGAAACCAGTGGACTTGTACGTGGCTGGGAGGAAGTGGCTGCGGATCATGTCGTCCTTAGTGACCCAGAGGACTTCGGACTGAATGCCTCAGCTAACCTACGCTGCATGGCCTCCCTGATCCTGCAAAGTCTGCAGAAGGATCCTCGTATTCTTCGGATCAAGGAGAGGGACCATTACTGGCTGGCCACTCTCCTTGATCCACGGTACAAGGGTAAGATTGCGGACCTTATGTTACCGTCGCAGAGGGAGCAGAGGATGAGACAACTCCGGGAGGCCTTGCAGAAAGGTCTGTGCAACGCGTTCCCAGAGACTGGGAGGTTACAAACTCCTGGTCCTGGACAACGAGTTGCTGAGGCTTCGGGCAGTCAAAGAAGGAGCGGTGGGGAAGGTGGCCGTCTGACCGATGCGTTCAGACAATTCTTTAGTCCGCAGCCCCAAAGTATGATCGGTTCCAGCAACCATCGCCAGCGTCTGATATACATGGTGCAGGAATACCTAGGGGCAAGGTCAGACTTGGACACCTTCCCCACTGAAAATCCTCTGGCTTACTGGGTCTTGAGGATGGATCACTGGCCAGAGCTTGCACAGTATGCAATTGAGCTACTGGCCTGTCCTGCATCCAGCGTTCTTTCAGAACGCACATTCAGTGCTGCTGGAGGATTTGTCACAGATCATAGGGTGCGCCTGTCCACCGACTCGGTTGATCGACTGACTTTCATCAAGATGAACCAGTCTTGGATCACCACCAGCTACCACACACCTGATGCTGATATAACAGACTAATTGATTTTAAAATGTCACATCCCTTCAAGACTGATGCTGATGCTGAGTTCCTGTGCTGTTATGTTGACTAGCTATCCTCCTCCTCCTCCTCAATGATCCGATTAATGATGATAGCTTGGAAGATCATTTTGGTTTATGGGTGCCGCCACCAGTGGCTAAGGCCCAATTTTTCAGTCCCTGTTTAACAGGGGCGTGTAATTACAATTTTTGATGCAATACTTTGCAACAGGCCTCATTGCTGTGCTCCAAGTACAGTATCTGTGAGGGGTTGCAGTGTTGTGCCACCAGTGCCTAAGGCCCAATTTTTCAGCCCCTGTTCAACAGGGGCATGCAATTATAATTATTGATCTAATAATTCACAGCAGGGCCCATTGCTGCGCCCACCAAGAGTAACTGTCAGGCCTTACAGTGTTGTGTCAACACCACCACCACCACCACCAAAGGCCGAATTTTTCAGCCCCTGTTCAACAGGGGCATGCAATTATAATTATTGATCTAATAATTCACAGCAGGGCCCATTGCTGTGCCCACCAAGAGTAACTGTCAGGCCTTACAGTGTTGTGTCAACACCACCATCACCACCACCACCACCAAAGGCCCAATTTTTCAGCCCCTGTTCAACAGGGGCATGCAATTATAATTATTGATCTAATAATTCACAGCAGGGCCCATTGCTGCGCCCACCAAGAGTAACTGTCAGGCCTTACAGTGTTGTGGCACCAGCGCCACCATCAAAGGCCCAATTTTTACTACCACTGTTCAACAATTATATGTTATTACAATTCCTGATATAATAGTTGACAGCAGGGCGTTCCAGCACCCACCAAGAGTAACTGAGTGCTTACAGTGTTGTGCCAACACCAACACCTAAGGGGCCAATTTCTGCAGAGTATATACGGCAGGTCCCTACTTTCAAACATCCAACTTACAAACGACTACTACTTGCAAACGGAAGAAGACAACAGGAAGTGAGAGGAAATCTACCCCTTGGAAGGAAAATTCTCTCCTGTAAGAATTAATATGGGAGAAAGGTGTCTCCTCTCTACTTCATCACTTCATCACCAATCCTTGTTTCAATAAAAACACCACATTTCAAAAACAGTTGTCATTGGGACGCAAAGTGAGGTGAAATGTTCTGAACAGGGGCACAGACAGCAAAACAAATGTTACAGGGGTGATAACCCTTCCCTATGTTTTCCAAAAAGCTTAAAAATAGGTATTTGGGCTGGAGCTACACTTAAACAATGTAGCTGTTCAAAATTACAAACAGATTCTACATAAGAACAAACCTACAGTCCCTGTCTTGTATGCACCACCTGTATACGGCTGTTCAGAGTATATAGGGCCTTTTTTATTTTGTGTGCGGGGTTCCCCTTAATATCCATACAAGACCCAAAGGGGCTGGTAATGGGCTGGGGTAGGGGGGGGGTGATGGGGTAGCTATGCCATTTTTCTTAATGATTTTCATCCATATTGCCGGGACCAGACATTACATTAAAGCCGCAAGCAGTTTTAAATGGCTTTTTTTTCCTTTAGAAATGTAATTTTGTGCAGGGACAGTTCTAAACACGGGAAACACGTGGCACTTCACAGGCATACTTTAGACACCCCCAGGTACAATATTTAAAGGAATATTTGACTTTTTTTTTTCACTTTATGCATCATTAAAATGACTGCTCCCGATAAACGGCCGTTTTTAAAACTTATTTTTGCATTGATACATGTCCCCTGGTGCAGAACCCGGGTTCCCAAACTCTGTTTAGGACAATAACATGGATAATAGTCGTTATAATTAGCACTTTAGAATTTGAACGTTCGCATCCATTGTATTTAATAGGGTTCTAATGTTCGTGCGAACTTTCGGTCCGTTCGCGGGTTCTGGTGCGAACCGAACCCAGGGGTGTTCGGCTCATCACTAATGGTAATGTATTTTATTTCTTTCATCATTCCCTAAATACCATGATTGTAATATGCTGTGAATGTCCCCTTTGTCCTCATGCATGCTGTAAGCTTTTTGTTGGCCTACATGCATATTTGCCTTCACTAAGCTCTCCAGCATGCTATCCTAGGCCCATACACCCCTAGCCTAGTCACTTAACCACCTCGCGCCCGCCGTACGACTATGTACGGCCACAAGGTGTCTCTACAATGCCGGGAGGCCGTCTTTTTACGGCCTCCGCTCCTCCGGCCACTGGGGGGCGCGCGCGTGCCCGACGCGTCACTGTGATGCCGATGCGCGTGCCTGGCGGCCGCGATGTCCGCCACGTACCCGTGATCGGCTGTTACACAGACAAGGACGTGGATCTCTGTGTGTAAACACAGAGATCCACGTCCTGTCAGGGAGAGGAGAAGGATGCTGTGTCCCTTGTACATAGGGACACAGATCTGTCACCTCCCCCAGTCAGTCCCCTCCCCCCACAGTAGTAATCACTCCCAGGGCACACATTTAACTCGCCCCCTAGTGTTAACCCCTTCCCTGCCAGTCACATTTATACAGTAATCAGTGCATATTTATAGCACTGTTCGCTGTATAAATGTGAATGGTCCCAAAATAGTGTCAAAAGTGTTCGATGTGTCCGCCATAATGTCGCAGTCACGAAAAAAAAATCACTGATCGCCGCCATTACTAGTAAAAAAAATAAAAAATTTATAAAAATGCCATAAAACTACCCCCTATTTTGTAAACGCTATAACTTTTGCGCAAACCAATCAATCAATAAACACCGATTGCGATTTTTTTTACCAAAAATATGTGGAAGAATACATATCGGCCTAAACTGAGGAAAAAAAATATAAAAAAAAAAAAATTGGGATATTTATTATAGCAAAAATCAAAAAAATATTGTGTTTTTTTCAAAATTGTCGCTCTTTCTTTGTTAATAGCGCAAAAAATAAAAACCGCAGAGGTGATTAAATACCACCAAAAGAAAGCTCTATTTGTGGAGAAAAAAGGACGTCAATTTTGTTTGGAAGCCCCGTCGCACGACCGCGCAATTGCCATTCAAAACGTGACAGTGCCGAAAGCTGAAATTTCGCCTGGGCAGGAAGGGGGTATATGTGCCCAGTGAGCAAGTGGTTAACAATGTATTTTGTCAGCTCCATTGTATTGCTTTACCCCCCTCCCCCCCCCTCTCAAATGTGTACAAATGTTTTGCTTCTCATTACAATCAGGCAGAGTGGTAGTGTCTTTTTTTGAGGGCCCAAACTCAGCTAGAACCCCCCCCCCTAAAATGTGCCCAATGAGCCATCAGAGGGGGTGAGGAATGTGATAATTGTGCCTTCTATTTGTGTCTATAACTACTCCCAAAAAAAAAAAAATTGTATACTGATGTTGGCCAAAAATGTTTGTGTAATCTGCTTGCAATGTTATGTGCAAAAGTCCTATTTTTTTTTTCTTGTTTGACACCACAGTTTCCTTCATCACCACAGGAATGGCAGACTGTGGCATCCCATTTTGCAGAGCGGTGGGACTTTCATAACTGCAGAGGGGCAATCGATGGGAAACACGTCCGCATAGTGCCACCACCCCGTTCGGGGTCGTACTATTACAACTACAAGGGGTTTAATAGTATTGTGTTGATGGCGGTGGTGTCAACACACTATGAATTCATGTATGTGGATGTGGGAGTCTTCGCACAGATGGAATTTGCCAGACGTCTCCAGAGTGGTGGCCTGGCACTACCACATGATGAGGAGAATGTTGAGGGCCTTCCGTTTGTTTTTATCACGGATGAAGCTTTCGGGCTGGGACCCCACCTGATGAGGCCATGCCCCCAGAGGACCCTCACCCCGGAGAGGAGGGTTTTTAATTACCGGCTGGCCAGAGCCCGGAGGGTTGTTGAGAATGCCTTTGGGATAATGGCCAGCCGGTTCCACCTGTTCCTTACCTTATCCATATGGCAGAATACAAGATCAATCATATTGTTTTTACCTGCTGCATACTGCACAACTATTTACGCAGAAATGCACACAGTTATCTCACCTTCTGTTGGGCCAGAGGCTGGCCCTGCAGACAATGCCCTGAAGGGCCTGGATACTGGCCGTATTGGCTTGGCCCCCCAAAGTGCCCGTGAAGTGCGGGATAAATATGTTGATTACTTTACGGGTAGGGGGGCCATTGCTATGCCAGACAATCTCTGATTTTATAACTTTTAAAAATAAAAATCTGTGAAAAACTTGATTTGTCATTATTGCTTGTGTTTATTGAATCTGTCTCCCAGGTTCTCCTAGTACACTTGTAGTGCCAAGTGGCTTTGTCTTTATTAAATAACCACAATTGTCACGGTAAACAAGAACATATTTTTCAAAATGGTATTGAGCATAGAAATAAGAAGCCACACATTGTTGAGTAGATTTTTTTTTTTACTCTGTGCACAACTTGTGCTTTATAAATTTTTCTGAGACATTCTAAACAGTGTTTTCCCCCCAAAAAAAGTTTTGGTTTTGGTTTTGCACAAACACGCATGTTAAAAAAATAAAAACATATAAAAACAATGGAACTTACAAAGTTCAACCTTAGAAAAACTGAGGGCAAGATCAGACATTATATAGTATTTCAAAAATGTGTTCCTGTTGCCTTCATGAGATGGGGTGATGTCACCCCTGAACAAGCCAAATTTGGAAGATGCACACAAATTGTGCGTCAAAATGGGGATTTTCCTCCTGATCCCATGCCTAATGTGAACATGTGCTATCTCCCATCATGGGGGATCAATGGACGTGTTTTGGGGGTGCAAACCCTTCCTCTCACCTACTTGAGTTGCGAGGAAGGGGTTGCACCCTCAAAACACGTCCATTGATTTGCCCTGATGGGAGATAGCACATGTTGACACACTGTGTGCATCTTCCAAATTTGGCTTGTTAAATCACACAAAAAAATCAAAACTTAAGGCAAAAATACTTGAAATGGTGGCAAGAAAAACATCTTTATACTCTCCCCAAAACATCAATCATGTTTTTAATTTGTTGTTCAAAGCGATAGAGTTTGTGCGTTATAATGTTGATTTCTCGACTCATAACCATGAGATCCTGGATTATGATTTGTGCGCTCCCACTGGAGAAAGGACGAGATTGTTCTTCCACAAGCAGCACATCGCCTAAAATAACAAAAAAACGCATGTCTTATAAATATGCATACATGCATGCATCTATTCCCTGAATCTGTGGTGTATGACACTGACCTGTTGTGGTGACAATCTCGCACACTTCCTCCACATCTCCTTTCTCCGCCTCTTCTTCCTCCACCTCTCCTTCCTCCACATCCTGAGTTTGGGGTTCCCTCTGTTCTTTCCGAGGTGTGGGGTTCCTGGCCTCCTCAGAGTGGTGTGCTCCAAGTCTCCGCTCGCCTATGAGAATGAAACAAAAAGGTATACTTTAGCACACAGATATTTGAGGTCAGAAATAGGAATATGAAACTTTGCTTGGAAGTGGGGTGCAATTGTCTTTTTTGGCAGAGTTACAAGCTGAAAACATGTTTTAAAATGTATTTCTAAGCTGGAATCCTGACCTTTTTTGTCCAAGTTACACACATGGAGACACCCCCAAAGTATCCACTGTAGCACCTGTGTGGGACACCCTAAAAAGGTTGTTCTGGTGTCCCACACAGGTGCTCCAGAGTAAAGCTGTGGAAACAGCTGCTGAGTGTCCTCATCTTTACACTGAATCAAGTTTGCATTTCACATTCTAGTTCAAAACACATCTAGACAACAATGTTTATCAACGTTGTTTTAATAGAAATAGGCATGACCAAATGTGGGTTTTACCTGTATCTGCGCAAAATATCGAATTTTGTTGAGGATTTATGTTTACTACGAACGATTATACTTTGGTAACTACCGTGAAAGTTGCCATTTTTAAATATCCAACCAGTCAATCAAAGCACATGGAGCAAAACATGCAAGTATAATAATCAAATTATTAATAACACAGGAGAAATACTTACTTTTTACTAGCATTCTTTTGATCTTCCTGTACTGCTCCGGCTCCCTCAGCTTTAGGTCACACCACCTTTTTCTCAGCTGCTCCTTGTATCTCTGGATCCCAAATTTATGGTACAGACTCCTCACCACTTTGCCCATTATTTTGGCCTTCCTGAGATTAGGGGTGTTGTATGGCCCATGCTTCCCATCAATTTCTCTCCTCCGCAAGATGTCCGCCTTCTCAGCAAAGGACATATTACTGGCCTTGTATCTTGTCCTCGATCGGGAAGCTTCGGGGCTCCGGGCTTTCCTCGTCGGAAGTTAATACAACCTGCACCTGCTGTGTCACCGCCACGTCGTCTCCCACTGGGCGTCGAACGAGAAGGGGCGGGGGAATATCCGAGGAATAACATCAGGGGCGAGAACGTCAGGGGGAGCCGACGTTGGCGGAGTTTTATGCATGCGAAGGGAATATAATGATAACACACATGTGTCGTAACGACGTGAGTAAGGAGGACCGGAAGTTCCGAACGTCACTGACGAAGGTAAAAATTAAAGTTGGGGCATCAGTGGCCTATACTGATTCATGATTTTAAAGGGCTAGATTGGGATAATATTAGTACAGTTTAGGCTGACCTAGTGTTTTTGTCTTGTTTTTTTTCTTGCAGCAAATATGCAGAGTTTCAAGGATCCGGTAATATTTAGAGCTTTCATAGATAAATATAGAGAGCTCACCAATTTATGGGAGATTAAAAACCCATTATACCACAATCATGATGTTAAGAGGACAACAATTGAAAAATGAGCGGAATATATGAAGACCTGGATCCCAGAGGCAGACTATAACATGATCATCAATAATATGAGGAATAGCTACAAAAAAATAAAAATACAAAGAGGTCCGCGAATCCCGGAGATCAGGAGCAGCAGCAGACCAAGTACATGTCCCCAAGCTGTGGTACTACAAACACCTGTGATTTCTGGATGCCCAGATTGAAGCCAGGGAATCACTTTCCAGCCTTCCCTCACACCTTCCCTCCAGCGTTCCCTCCACCCTTCCCTCCAGCTTACCCTCCACCCCTGCAGAGGAGCTAGCTGACCTCGAAGAGCCGGATCTTCACATCTATAGTCAGGTATAGTATTTTTCAACATATTTATTGTCCTAAAATTATTGTTGGGATGTTATTATTCCAAAAGAAAATAAATAAACCAAAAAAACAAACAGTAGTGGTCAGAATTGATTGGGACAAGAATGAAAAATGTTGGGGTCAGAATGAGAGTCTTTTCTATTTATTAACATTTAATTTGCAACAGTCATGAGCTGGAAATTGTGTGTGATTGATGAACCAAAAACTCAAATTATGTCCCTTTTTTTATACACAGGATGAGGTCAGCCAGGAGGACGTGGCTCCGGAATGCGGCAGCCAGGAGGAGGCAGGGGTGAGTGGCAGCCAGGAGGAGGCAGGGCCAAGTGGCAGGCAGCAGGTGCCCAGGCCAAGTGGCAGCACACAGTCACAGGTGCTTCCCCTCCAGGTGAGACCAAAAAGGCCCAGGAGGATGACCCAGGTGGAGGAGGAATCCCTGAATATAATAAGGGAAGCAGCAGAGATCATAAGGGCCCCCCTCAACCCAGTAGAGTCCTATGGGTGCTATGTGGCCAATAAACTCCATAAAGTGGAGGAGGGCCAACGTGCCCTCTGTGAGGAGCTGATCTCTACGGCCCTTCACAGGGCGGGGAGGGGCCAGCTGACAGAGGCCACACATCTTTGCGATCTGGCCCATCCTTCTCCTCCTTCTCCTCCTTCTCCTCCTTCTCCCCCTCCTCCCCCTCCTCCCCCTCCTCCCCCTCCTCCTCCTCCTCCTCCTCCTCCTGCCACATTCCCACCACCAAAGCCACAGCCTGCAAGGGGGTGTGGAGGGAGCCGTGGAAGGAACGCTTCAGAGAAGCGTAGAGGGAGCACTGCAGGGAAGCGTGGAGGGAAGGCTACGAGCAACAAGCAAGACCAGAAAGTGATTCCCTGGCTTCAAGCTGCTCTGCCAGAAGACGCAGTTTGTTGGAGTACCACAGCTTTGGGACATGTATGACATCTGCTGCTGCTCCTGATTTCTGCGATTCGGGGACCAGATTGTGATCCCAATTTGAGGGACTCCTCATGTTATTGATTTTATTTTCCTTCATGTCTGCCTTTGGGGTCCAAAGTCTGCATATATTCCACTAATTTCTCAATTGTTGCCCTTCATCTTTATTTGTTTTCCAGAATAAATGGATATTTGATTTAATTTAAATAGTTGCCTATGTGTTTTTCTTGTGAGTAGGAAGGTACATTTCATAAATACAATGTGTAATTAACAACGGACACCAACCTCCTTGAGGGAAAAAAAAAATACAAGATAATAATGTTGTGATAACTTAACCATAAAAAAATATGGACATCACTATAAAATATTAAAAGGCCAGAAAAAAAAATTGGAGATCTTGATTCAAAACACAAAAAAAAAAAAAAAAAAAAAAATTATATATATATATATATATATATATATATATATATATATATATATATATATATATATATATATATTAAAAAAAGCCTTTAAAATAAAATACGAAAATTCATGAGATCACAAAGAAATAAGTTTGTCTGAACTCTGTGTGAATATCCGCAACAATTTTTTATTTTTTTTTGCGACCATTAGAAAGAAGAAAAGAATGCGCTACATTTAACGATGCAAAAATTTGCAGCATGACGAATGTGCTACCTCCTTTACGAATGCTAGTTTTACCAGAACGAGCGTTCCCGTCTTGCGTGGGATTTTTGCGTGGGATTTTTCTCCGATGGAGTTCCCCACAGACGTTCGGAATTTGCTATTGTTTTTTTTCCCCCATCGGTAAAATTTAAAACATGTTCTATTTTTTTACACCGATGGAAAAAAAGACAGATGGGGCCCACACACGATCGTTTTTTCCGATGAAAAAAGTCCATCGGTCTTTTTTCATCTGAAAAACCGATTGTGTGTACGCGGCATAACTCAAAAATGTAAAGATTCTCCTCAGTGGAAGTACATGAATGCTGATGGATAGATGAAGGGCAGATGTCTGGAGGGAGCCCAACCCTCTTTAAAGGAGCAGGAACACACTAAACACCCAGCACATTGCACAATGGCAGCAAAGGTGCTAGAGCGTTGCCTGACCACAATGACAACAATACAAAAAACAACAGTCACTGCCCCTACCTATGACTGGTCTTCACAGCAAGGAGCACTGGAAGGGGGGAACGCATGTCAAAAAACACACAGAATTTCCAAGCTCAACTTACCAACCAATCAGCAACCAACCGAATTAACCTGTCTAACAGTGCGTTAAAAACAGGGGTTTAGTTTCATGCATTTGCAAATACATGCGTAAGCTGCAGGCCCAGTCAAGGCTCCCTGTGTACTGCGAGAAACACTAATGAAACTAGGAAATGGACTTTAGACGGCACATAGGTAAATATTATAAAAAAATCTAGGGGTTTTTTATTTGTAGAAAAAGATATCTTAATAAAAGTACATTAATACATTTTTAGAAAAAATTGCATTTATAGTGAGCATTGGTATAGGATCCAGAATAAAGTTCTAATCACACTTCCCAGGAGTTACAATAAACATGTAAAACTCAGATAAAATAATGCATATCCAACAAACACAAAACTGGGTTGAACAATGTACACAGGGAGTGGATGGCCTTATTCATAGATCCAGTAAATTCAGAGATGTAAATCTTGCTTTGCTCTACAAGTTTCACGTCTGGAGACGCTTCATCAGGAGCACAATAGTAAAGAGGCCATGTTGAATAATAGCACAAACCTGGGTATTTTTGGACTGGCAGTTCGTGTGTAACAGAAAGCCAGTGATGTGTAGACACGGTCATGATAGACCACAGCAGAGTAACTAAATAGATGGGTAACAAGCACAGTCTGCTGGTAAGCAGAGCGAGAGCGTTCCTACAGGTGTGTTTGGCCAGAAACGCCAAGCAGTATATATCAATTGTGAGGGTGCGACTTTGTGCGACCCTCAAGAGGCTTGGTTTATGCCAGATTTGGTAAAGAAAGACACGCTGATGGAACAGCTGTGTCTTGGGCTATTTAGTTCAGAGGTGACTATGGATCAGGGCCCCACCCAACAGACAGGAAGTCTGTGCTGGGAGAGTCAGCTGGACTCTCCCATCCCTCTGAAGTGGAGTCAGAGGCTATCTATGCTGCATGGGTGCAGCCAAAGTGTGCATGTCTGCAGGAGGCAGATATCATTAGTGATACAGCAACAAAGGTGCTAGCTAGGAGAAAGCTTAAACTCTTGGACACTGTGTGGGTCTGAGGAACAGACTGTCAGGTCTAGGCTAAAGGCCTGGATCACTAGAAGGTAAAGCTACGAGGCTACTGTTAGTATGAAAGATACAGGAATGGTGGAACCCCCCTGTGAATACTACAGACGTGTTTGTGAACTGTTGTGCTTTTAAATAAAAATGGGCTACCATGCCCTTAAACAGAGTTGCTGACTGGCTTGCATCACTGAAAAACGCATCTACTATGAGAGCTAACAACCCCCAATCTTACACAATATAAACGCTTGGCGTTTCTGGCCAAACACACCTGGAGGAACGCTCTCGCTCTGCTTACCAGCAGACTGTGCTTGTTACCCATCTATTTAGTTACTCTGCTGTGGTCTATCATGACCGTGTCTACACATCACTGGCATTCTGTTACACACGGACTGCCAGTCCAAAAATACCCAGGTTCGTGCTATTATTCAACACGGCCTCTGTAACTGGGAAGTGTAATTAGAACTTTATTCTGTATCCTATACCAATGCTCACTATAAATGCAATTTTTTCTAAAAATGTATTTATGTACTTTTATTAAGATATCCTTTTCTACAAATAAAAAACCCCCTAGATTTTTTATAATATTTACCTATGTGCCGTCTAAAGTCCATTTCCTAGTTTCATTAGTGTTTCTCCATGATTATCGGGACGTTGACACCTTTATACTAGTGCATCCACAGTGTCACCCTGTGGGGATGCACATCTAAGCAATTTCCTTTCAAATCCCTGTGTACTGCATTGTGGTCAGGCAACGCACTAGCACCTTTGCTGCCATTGTGCAATGTGCTGGGTGTAAATTAGTGTGTTTCTGCTCCTTTAAGGAGTCATCTGCCCTTCATCTATCCATCAGCATACATGTGCTTCCACTGAGGAGACTCTTTAAATTTTTAGGAGTTAGGGTCTGCAGTACACAGGGAGCCTTGACGGAGCCTGCAGCTTACGCATGTATTTGCAAATGCATGCAACTAAACCCCTGTTTTTAACTCACTGTTAGACAGGTGAATTTGGTTGGTTGCTGATTGGTTGGTAAGTTGAGCTTGGAAATTCTGTGTTTTTTTTACATGCGTTCGCCCCTTCCAGTGCTCCTTGCTGTGAAGACCAGTCATAGGTAGGGGCAGTGACTGTTTTTTTTTTTTACTTACGAATAAAGGCCTCCGTTCATTCTGTACAGAAGTGTCCTCCAATATGGTAAAAGACTTGACAAGGGGATGCAAGGAAAGAGGGACAATGATACACATATTCTGGTCTTGTCCAGTAATCAGACAATTCTGGGAGACAGTACATAGAATTACACAGAAGTTTACTGAATATTCAATCCCAAAGGAACCAGATTTCTTTTTGTTGCATAATGTAGAAATACCTTCCAAAAGATATATCAATTCAATTATGTGCCACCTAATAAATGCAGCAAAAAGTTGTATCGCAACAAATTGGAAGGATATAAAAGCTCCGATGGTTTCGGAGTGGCTTAAGAAAGTTAGGAAGATAGGAATAATGGAGAAATTGCTACCCATAACATTAGATAAAAGGGAACAAGTTAAAGAAATCTGGGCTCCATGGGAGACATATATGCAATCAGAAGAGGGTAGGAGGTTGTCATGGATATGCAGTAGTGTTTGTCTGTCAGCTTACCTTCCTTCCTATGTGTTCATCTTAGAGGCCTGAGCCCTTTCACCTGGCTTCCTTTATAATCTCCTCCCAGCCAGACTCCACCCCAGGCCCTATCACAGAACACTATATTAACCTGTGCACTGCAAGCCTGCTTTGCTGATCAACGTGTTTGTTAGGCATTGTGTGTTTGGGTTCCTGCCTGCCGTGTGCTACTGGAAAAAATGCAGGGGAAAGGGAAGGGAATTGGGACAAGGCCCAATGAGACGGTTATACGGTGAATCAACCACTATTCAATTGGTATTTGAAAAAATAGAAAAGACTTTATTGTTGAATGCTAATTGAACACATATCATCCTAATAAAATACATAGAAACATAAAGGAGAAAGGTTTCTCACGTATAATGACACACTAGGATAAAAGAATATAGACATGGAAAAAACTTTACACAGTGCACTGTTGGAGAGAATTAAAACGATGACCAGAGTGGACTAGGGCCACCTGCTCTACTACTCCCTTAGCCTTGCTGAGAATGAGCATTCAATGTCCGGACATAATTGATGTCTTATATAAAGGCCTACTAATCATGCTACATGAAATGCCAACTGTAAATGATGGTCACTGCTGTCTAAACAAACAGATCAAACAAAAACATATGGTGGTAACTGCTACAGATAAGTAGCTTCTTAGATCAAAGTCCAATCCTGAACTTGTATCAAGCTGATATGGTTGAGATTTAACAGTGTTCAACAGATATGTAGCAGACTCTATGTACCTGGGGATGTGCTTGTAATTGATAGTAAAGAAAATGGCGAAGAATATATGCCTAATCAATGAGCACCTATCATATTGCACGTCAAGGTATCACATAGAGCTCCTGTAGGGGAAGGTCTGTTGTCGGCAGTCTCTGTAAAGGCGCTATAAATAGACCCCAATGCACGCCAGATATGGTGTAGTTAGATAGCATAGAAGATGGTGACCATATAATGATTGGCTGGCTTACCCATCCATGGCATAGGACCGACGATCTTACTGACTGTAGGGTCTTTGTATGGCCGTGGCTGCTGGGGTGAGAGGAAGTCTCCGAGCAGTGTAGCTAACGTGGTGCTGCTGCTGGAAGCGAGGATCACTTCGGCTTGTGTAGATCTGCTGTGTAGACGGCGTCTCTCCGTCAGGTCACGTGTTGCCGCTATAGCGTGCGTAGCAGTAGACGTTTGCCTGGAGCCGACACACTGTGTTGTTTGAAGCAGTAGAAGCCTGTGTACTTCCAAATTGAGCCTCTGGGGACCAAAACAGACCGTCCCTATCTGTCTTAGGTAGGATAGCAATATAATGGTGCGGAGGTGCTCATTCAAGGGGAAAGGAGAGGAGCAAGCGGGGCTAGTCTGGACTCAAAACAACAGCGTCAGGACATGACGCGTTTCGTGACGAATATGTCACTTCATCTTGATGTATTGGTGGACCTATGATGCTCCTATTAAATAGCCATGTTTAGCCAATTGCGAGTAAGGTACCACTAATTGACGGAGTAGCGCCATCTTGTGGTCACAACAGATAGTGATAATATCCATGTCAAAATATTAGCAAATTTACAAAACTAAAAATATATAGTTAAATTATCCACAGGAAAAAATATATTTAACAAAAGTTAGACAATGGGCTTAGTGAAGACAAATGTCTAAGTATTGCGTGTTGCATATTAATCATTGGTTGACTAAACCAACCATAATTTAGATGTTAATAAATTAGGCACTCACACTGAGAGAGGTTGACAGGTCAAGGGGAAGGGAGGGGGAGGAGGAAGGGAGAAAAAAAAATTAATGGAAGGGGAAAGGAGGGGAAAAGGAGACCTATACTAGACATGTTAGAAACTGAACACGTACCGTTGGTCCGTTCACGGCTCCAGGAAGATTTTTAGGCTCATTTCTGTATTTAGACCGCTAGGCTGGAGTGTCTGGAGCCTAAAAATCCAAGCCTTTTCATGTCGGATCAAAACGGTATCGAAGTCCCCTCGTCTTTCTGATAGATTTAGGGCATATATCCCCTTCACTCGTAAGCCATGTGTTTTACCATCATGGTACTTTAGAAAATGTTGGGCGACTGGAGTATCTTCTTTAAGACAAATGCTCTTTAGGTGTTCTGCAAACCTTATCCTCAGTTGTCTTTTTGTTTTTCCAACATAGAGTAGGAGGCATGGGCATTCCAAAATATAGAGCACCCGTGCCGTGCTACAATTGATAAAAGATTTAATCTCATAGAGATTCTTAGACTGTGAGTCTCTAAAGTTTTTAGTTCTGTCGACGTGTTTGCATGTGCCGCAATGGCCACATGCAAACATGCCGACCATGCGTGGCATATCAGTCAGCCAAGTCCTATCCACAGGGCGTGTATATTCGCTGTTTACAAGCTCATCCCTCAAATTTCTTGCTCTTTTTGCTGTAAGTTGGGGTCTATCACCCACTATTTTCTTGAGTTGTTTACAGCCCGTCAAAATGTGCCAATGTTCAGTAAGGACCGTTCGTACCTGGTGCCACTGGGCACCAAAGGGAGTAATAAACCGAGCAGGTCCTTCCTGATTGGATACAACATTTGGTTTGGGCTGGAGCAGTTCGTCTCGTGAGCGTTGGCTTGCTATGCTTCTTGCCCTACGGAGAACTCTGTGTCCATATCCCCTTTCTCTAAACTGCTGGTACAGGGACTCAGATTCCTTGTGGTACATGGCTTCGTTGGAACAGTTCCTCCGGATTCTGAGGAACTGTCCCACCGGTATGCCGCGTATAAGAGGGGCGGGATGGTAACTATCTGCCCTCAGAAGGGTATTGGCTGCTGTTGTTTTTCTATATGTCTGAGTCATCAGGTATCCCTCCTGGATGGTTAATGTCAAATCCAGAAAGGAAATCTCACTGGAACTGGAGACAAAAGTTAGACGTAAATTACGCTTGTTCTGGTTTAATTCCTCCATAAATTGGTTAAGCTGTGTGGGGGTCCCACTCCAAACCATGAAGACGTCATCGATGTACCTCAGCCACGAGCATGCGTGGCTGAGGTACATCGAGGAAGCATACACAGTATCCTCCTCCCACCAGCCCAGGTGGAGGCAAGCATATGATGTGGCCCATGGGGCCCCCATCGAGGTCCCCTGTAATTGCTGGAAATATTTGCTGGCGAACTGAAAGTAGTTGTTCTTCAGCGCCATTTCCAGGAGTTCCAGGATGAATTCGTTCTGTGCCGCCATGCGGGGAAAGTTTAGTTCTAAGAAGTGGTAGACCGCCAATATACCCCACTCGTGAGGAATAGAGGTATAAAGGGACTCAACATCCACACTGACAAGGAGGGCCCCTTCAGGGATGGGCATATCTTTGATATGATTTAGAACATCACCCGTGTCACGTATGAATGAAGGAAGTAGTCGCACTAGGTCCTTAATAAGGCTGTCTACATATTTTCCTATCCTTTCTAGAGGACCTCTTATGGCAGACACAATGGGTCTCCCAGGTGGGTTGTTCATATTTTTGTGGATTTTAGGTATTAAGTAGAAGGTAGGAACATTATAGTCTATAACTCGAAGATACTCGAATTCCCGTCTAGATAAGAGACCCTCATCTGTAGCCCACATAAGCTTTTCATTGATGTTATCTACTAAAGCTCTAAATGGATTATAATCAAGTTTTTTATACGTAAGCTCGTCCGAAAGGAGTCGCTGTGCTTCCTTTTCATAAAGGGCAGAGGACAATAAAACCACATTACCACCCTTATCGCTTGGTTTTATGATGACATTGTCTGCTTTCCGTAGATCTGCTAGACCCTTGCGCTCAGCTTCAGTAAGATTACCAATCGGTTTAGTATGCCAGTTTAATTTTTGTAGGTCTTCCTGGACCAGGTCCAGGAAGACTCCAAGACGTTTATTATTTTTAAATTGTGGCATGTTGGTAGATCTAATTTGCAGCATTGCTTTACGTTTAGTGGTATTGGAGTCATCATTGTCCTCATCGCTATATGTGGGGTCCCCCTCCTCAAAAAGTGATTCCAGATTACTGAGTGCTAGTTTTTCTTTAATATTGAGCTGTTCTAGGGGAGTAGGTTGTACCTCTTTATCTGAATATAGTGACCTATAGAATACTCTCCTAAGGAATAGATTTAAATCCTTAAAGGTTTCAAATTGATCCATGTCTACAGAGGGGGAAAAGGAGAGGCCTCGACCAAGGAGATCTATATGATTTTGTGCAAGTTTGAAATCAGATAGGTTAATGACTTTGAGGTCATTGGTCTTGGTGGAGCTCAGAGAAGTTATCTGTGTTTTCTCTGACTCCTCCTGATTATTTGATCCTTTGTGGGCCTGAACCCTTTTCCTTGATTCCTTGCGTCTCCTGTTCCCCCTACTTTGTCTCCCTTTAAGATCCCCTTGATTAATGGTGGGCCCTCTTGTGTCAAATGATCCTTCTCTAAAAAAGACACTGATCTAGGGGCATCCTCATCACTTCCAGAGGATTGAACACAAGTTTCAATACTTGACTGGGAATGGGATCTTCTTTGACGGGAGCGACTTCTCTGACCCTTGGGGGTAAGATCAAAAATGTCCCCCTTTGCCAGTCTTCAAGGTCTCGTCTAAACTTCCCTTGTTTAATAGTTTTTAAATTTCTCTGAGTTTTCTCGACTTCTCTTTTCAGGGAGTCATTTAGTCTTTCAAAGTCCGGACTATCTCTAAATGGTGCTACGTCTGTCTCTCTGTTACATATTTGGCTTGTCCCCGACTATCCCTGTCTGCTCATGACCCTTGACCTTCGGCTCGTTCTTTCGTTATCCTTGTCTGCTTGTGGCCCCTGACCTTCAGCTTGTTATTCGGTTCTCTCATATCTTGTGCTGCTGCTTCCCCTCTTTTCCCCTTATCCTACGGGGCGTGAGCTAGGAAACTCCAGGGGCCGCGACCTGGTCCCAACCTGCAGCATAACATCCTCACCACTAGAGGCCCTGGAGAAGACCTGCTGGGTCTTAGACTCCGTGCCCTGGGGAATCTTGGCTCTAGCTTCCGTTAGGATCCCGGTTGTGCTCCTCTGGTCCCGCTTTCCACAACCACCCAGTTTCCTATCCGCAGCAGTCAGCCATAGGGTTCACTACCTTGCGGTGCACTCCTGTCCCCCTACGGTGTGCATCTGTCACCTGGCCACAGGTGACCTTGACAGTTTGATCAGCCATGAACCCGGCTGACATCCCGTTACCCGTGGATGATCCGTTGCAGGGCATAGTTTGCAGACTTGAAACCCAGGAATCGAATCAGACTCAGGTGATGCGATTCCTCCAGGATCTGGCTTCTCGCTTTGAGCAGCTTCAGGCCTCCTTGGGAACCCTGAATCCGCAACCTCAAATACAACCAGCGGCTGCACCTATTGCACCAGTCGCAGCCACACACTCACTACCACTGCCAGCTCCGTCCCGTTTCTCTGGGGACTCCAAGGCTTGCAGGGGGTTCCTTAGCCAATGCACAATTCATTTTGAGCTCCAGCCCCAAAAATTCCTGTCTGATCGGGCTAAGGTAGCCTATATCATTTCCCTCCTCTCTGGTGAAGCTTTAGCCTGGGCAGCCCCTCTGTGGGAACTGAATGATCCAGTGGTTTCTAGCCTGTCTGGCTTCTTGAAACTTTTTCGGAATATCTTCGAAGAACCGGCTCGTGTCTCTTCAGCGGCCAGCGCCCTTTTACGTCTCCTCCAAGAGTCTGCTTCTGTGGGACAGTATGCCCTTCATTTCCGCATACTGTCGGCTGGGTTGAGCTGGAACAATGAGGCCTTAGTCGAAACCTTTTTGCATGGCCTGTCTGATAGAGTGAAGGATGAATTAGCAGGAAGAACCATCCCCACTGATCTGGCCGGCGTTATCTCCTTGTGTAACCAGATCGATATTCGCTTTCAGGAGAGGACCTTAGAAAAGCAACGCCAGCACTCCTTGGTTCTTAGTCAGCCTGAGCTCCCCTCTCTTCGACCCGTAGAGCATCTCCTACCAGCTGAGGAACCCATGCAGCTGGGTCGGACCAGGCTATCCCCCGAGGAACGTGCTAGGCGCAGAACTCTTGGTCTGTGTCTTTACTGTGGGGGCAAAGGTCATTTTCGTGACACTTGCTCTCTTTGTCCAGAAAAACGTTCGGGTCCACTTCATCTGGAAAGTGGAGTATTGGACCCAGAAATATCACCTTCCCCTTCTCGTCTTCTGCTTTCTGTGTTCCTTCATGTTGGTGCTTCTTCTCATTCGGTCTCAGCATATCTGGATTCCGGAGCCGCTGGTAATTTTATGGACTGGGAAATCGCATCGTCCATGAGACTTACTCTTTTGCCCCTCACCACACCATTGGTGGTCTTGGCGATTGATGGTACTGTTCTCCCAGGGGGACCTATCCGCTTCCAGACCCTCCCTGTTAAGATGTTGGTAGGGACACTCCACCAGGAGTGGATATCCTTCCTTATCTTACCCAAGGCCTCAACGCCTATAATTTTGGGTCTCCCATGGTTACAGCTCCATTCTCCTCATGTGGACTGGACTACTGGACAGATCCTGGCTTGGGGTCCCTCCTGTTCCTCATCCTGCCTACCCAAGGTTGCCCCCTGTGAATCTGAGCCGGTCATTCATTCCAGGTTGCATAACCATTTACATTTCTCTGTCCCTAACCACCCTTGGACGCACAGCCAGGCTAGCTTGTCTACAAGTCCTGCAGTCGCTACGTCTTGCGATGCGATTCAGGTAGTCGCTACACCTGACTCAGCTATTCACTCTGCCTCTGTACTAGTTATGCCAGTCCAGCCCATGCCCAGTGAGCCTCCTACTTTTTCTTGTTCGGGACATTCTGCTTGTCCTTCAGCTATTCAGTTTGACTCCGGCGACATGTCACCTTCTAACCAACCTGACTTCAGGGTTCCACTGACATCTGCCCAGTCTGATGGTCCTGTGCAAGATGACCAGTTCCCCTTTAAGGGTCTAGGGGACCCTCCTCAGATTCCTGTTGATCCTCTCATGCCCTTGCTTATTCCTAGAGAGCCTTTGGTCCTCAATAGATCTTCTTGTCATCTCCCTACCTCGCTTTCGGTCTCTGAGGATAATCTTAAGTACGAGGTTAGACAAGTTCTGGATTCTCGGCTCTGCAGAGGCATTCTTCAGTACCTTGTGCATTGGAGAGGTTTTGGTCCTGAGGAGGCGTCTTGGATCACTGCATCTGATGTCGCTGCACCTCATCTGTTGAGAAGGTTTCATCAGAGATTTCCCTTTAAGCCTGGGCCCAGGCGGGGGAGGGCCCATAAGAGGGAGGGTACTGTCATGGATATGCAGTAGTGTTTGTCTGTCAGCTTACCTTCCTTCCTATGTGTTCATCTTAGAGGCCTGAGCCCTTTCACCTGGCTTCCTTTATAATCTCCTCCCAGCCAGACTCCACCCCAGGCCCTATCACAGAACACTATATTAACCTGTGCACTGCAAGCCTGCTTTGCTGATCAACGTGTTTGTTAGGCATTGTGTGTTTGGGTTCCTGCCTGCCGTGTGCTACGTCTGTCTCTCTGTTACATATTTGGCTTGTCCCCGACTATCCCTTTCTGCTCGTGACCCTTGACCTTCGGCTCGTTCTTTCGTTATCCTTGTCTGCTTGTGGCCCCTGACCTTCAGCTTGTTATTCGGTTCTCTCATATCTTGTGCTGCTGCTTCCCCTCTTTTCCCCTTATCCTACGGGGCGTGAGCTAGGAAACTCCAGGGGCCGCGACCTGGTCCCAGCCTGCAGCATAACATCCTCACCACTAGAGGCCCTGGAGAAGACCTGCTGGGTCTTAGACTCCGTGCCCTGGGGAATCTTGGCTCTAGCTTCCGTTAGGATCCCGGTTGTGCTCCTCTGGTCCCGCTTTCCACAACCACCCAGTTTCCTATCCGCAGCAGTCAGCCATAGGGTTCACTACCTTGCGGTGCACTCCTGTCCCCCTACGGTGTGCATCTGTCACCTGGCCACAGGTGACCTTGACAGAGGTTAATGGGAGGGTAGGGAGGGGGAGAGAGAGAAATTATCGTTAATTATTTCAATATGGTTTTTCCCCCTTTTTTTTTTTCCTTCCGGGAGGGGAGGAATATGTGGATTGAAGGGATTGGGAAATGGGTATAGAGATATCGGGAGGAGTTTGGGGATAAGGGGAAGACAACAGGGGAAGATGAAAATATGTAGATAAGAGATGAAGGAAACTAAATAAATAGAAAGTAGAGAGTATGAAGAAAGAAAGTCGGTTAGTATGAAGTCTAAATATAAACAATCAATTAATATATTATTTATTAATTATTTATTTATATTATTAATATATTATATTATTAATACACTATGGAGTTGGCATAGAATTAATTTTTGAAAGATAAGATATACAAAAATGGATTGTGATTTGAATTTTGTTTCTTTGGAATAATCGATTGTCTAAGAAACCTTGTTGATAAATAATAAATAAATAAAGAATGTAAAAAAAAAAAAAAGACTTGACAAAGCTCTAAGGCCTCCGATTGAGGGATAATCAGTTGATGAATAACTCGCGGCTCCCCTAGAACCCGTGCCTTTCGGTATAAGAGTCCATTATATCTTTCCAGCCTATCCCACTGCTTTAGAAGCTGATACAATGTCGGCGAGAGTCTCCTTCGCTCCCGAGAATCTGGTTTCCGATTCCTGTCCCAATATCTCATGAGCTGATCAATGTCAGGGTCTTTCCACTGGAGTTGCAGCCACTCTCGAGGAGTATGAATCTCTGGCCCTCTTGGTGGAAATCGAGAGAGAGCATCAGCATTACCATTGGAGCGTCCTGGCTTGTAGTGAATGGTATAGTTTAACCGGGCCAGTCGTGCCACCCAACGTTGTTCCAAGGCCCCCAGTTGAGCAGTCTCTAGATAGGCAAGAGGATTGTTGTCAGTATATATGTCCACATGACCACTTACAAAGTACTCAGCAAACTTTTCGGTGACGGCCCAGACTACGGCTAACAATTCGAGTTTAAAGGAACTGTAGTTGGTCGGGTTACGTTCGGTAGGGCTTAAACTCTGACTTGCATAGGCGATCACACGCTCTGTTTCATCTCATTCTTAGGCCAGCACAGCCCCCAATCCTTGGAGACTGGCATCGGTGTACACCCGAAAGGGTTTACGATAGTCAGCGTAAGCCAATATGGGAGCGGAAATCAGCTCCGCCTTGAGGGCCTCCAATGCCTCACTTTATGCTCCCCCCCAACTGTCAGTAATGCTGGGAGAAGATTTTCCTTTTTGATGGGCCGGTTGCCTGCACAACAACTGGGTCAAAGGGGCTGCGATAGTAGCAAAGTTTGGAATGAATCTGCGGTAGTAACCCACAAGCCCCAAGAAAGAGCGAAGCTCTGTTACCGTTTTAGGGATTATCCATGTCTGTACAGCCTGAATTTTGTCGGGATTGGGGTACACCCCTTTTGCCTCGACCACATGCCCCAAATACTGGATTTTTGTTTTTATGAGATGACATTTTTCCGGTTTGAGACGAAGGCCACACTGGGCTAGCCGCTGGAGGACTTGATCCAGATGTAGCAAATGGTCCTCGAACGTTCTGGAAAAGATGATGATGTCATCTTATGCCCTGTACACATGATCAGAGTATCCGATGGTCTAAAATCCGATTGAATTTTTAATCGGAATTCCATTCAAGCTGTCTTGCATACACACTGCGACATGGGGGTGTTTAGCTCAAGTGGTAAATGTGTTTTTTCAGCGAGTTCACAGCAGTCAGTTATCAGGTTTGAGGGTGTGGCAGCCCATGTTTATTAAAAGGATCAAAATAAAAGTTCATACATAGGATTTCCCACACAGGGGTTCTTCTCCAGTAAACTTACACAAAAGAAAGTGCCAAGCCTCCTGGCTCCTAGGCTTACTTTGCCTTGCAGTTCCCTGCTAAACCAGCCTACTCCTGGTCTCAACAGGATTCTCCAGCCCCTGGGTTAGCTTACTGTCTCCCAGACTTCAGGACTTCCTTCAGCCCCCTTGGACTTGCTACTAACCTCAGCTCTCCCAGCCTCCCAGTCCGTCAGGCACGAAGTCCCCCCTCACCAGGGATGTAGTCTCACACAGGGCAGACAGCTTTCCACACACAGGCCTGTCTTGATACAGCAGCAGTAACAAGCTGCACACACTCCACCTTCCTTCACTCACTGTTCTGATCAGTCCCTCGTTATATGGGCTGTGTGCACCTGGGCACACACCCTGCTGGCTGTCCATAAGACCCAGGCACAGGGTTGGAGATAGTGTCCCACCCAAGTCTCTTAAGTATCTCCAAACGACTGAGTCCCATACTAAACTAGCAAAACCTGGAGAAAAATGACAGAGCAGTTTTCTCCATTTAAACTCTACACTCTGTAGTCTTGCGGTCTGCAGATATGCAAACCCTGTGTCCCTTTTACCTCCAACTTTATAGGGACAGAGCCTTGTTCTGTCACATATCCCCCCCCCTTTGTTTCGATCCAGAGGGAGGAACACCAGCACCCATCATCATGGTTGGGACACCTCTGTGCTGGCTGTCAGCCACGTAGGCCCAACCCCTTTTCCGGGTGTGTTTCCAGGTACGTCCCACCCTGGATCTTAACAGGGTCCTATATTGTCAGGGAACCATCCGCAGAAGGACTGACAGTTCTCACCAGGCTCAGCAGAATCGCGGAACAACAAACACTGTGCGAATGCGCGCGCCCCGGAACGCAATGCACACGCGCGTGCGCCGATGCGCAATGCGCGTGCACCGGAACGCAACGTGATTGACACTTGGCGCCCAGTGGCCTATTTAAAGCTTGCTGCAGCAGTCAACAACTGCTGCATGATCTTTCAGCCTTCCTGAGATCGCTTCCTGAGTTCCTGTTTGCTCTTTACCACTACCGACCCGGCTTGCCTGACCAACCTTCTCTGTGTGTGATCCCGGCTTGACCCTTGGCTTGTTCCTGTACCCTGCTACTGCTCTGCTGATCCTGTGTATGACCCCGGCTTGTCCCTTGACCTGTTCCAGTGGCTCCATCTCTGCCTGCTCACCTGTGTATGACTCCTGGCTTGGCTCCTGACTCCTCCTACGGTCCTCCCTGCTGTGCAGCCTCATCTGGTACTTCCGAGATTCCCCCACCTGGCAGTCTACCCTGCTCACCAGCGGATCTCCAGCATCATCCCGGCTTGTCGCAGCTGGCAACCCCTGCCTCTTTGGGTATAGCACTCCCTGTGCCACCTTCAGGGGGCGCTCTGCACTTAGTCGCAAGGGAAGCCCTCCCAGCACTTCGGTCTCTGGTAAGGTACGTGACAGTATCATGCAGCCCGAAGTGTCAGAGATCGACGGAGGTGCTTCCCCGCTCAAAACTTTGGGCCAGCAAGTCGCAACCCTTACCCAAGCAGTGACAACCCTACAGGAACAACAATCCCAGCTAGGAGATCGTCTTCCGAACCAGATGATGTCTCCTGTCGTGGGAACTCCTACTCCGCCTGCTGTAGTCACTACATCCGCTTCCATGATGTTTCCTCCGCCTGAACCACGAGTGCCCACTCCTGAACGTTTCTCAGGTGACCGAAGGAAGTTCAGAGCGTTCAGGGTTTCCTGTTTACTTTATCTGGCCCTTCAGCCAAGAACTTTTTCTCTAGAGACTGTCAAAGTGGGATTTGTTATTTCCCTGCTGTCCAAAGAACCTCAGTCTTGGGCTCATCAGTTACTGGAACAAAAGAATCCTGCTCTTGACTCAATGGACTTGTTCTTTGAGGCCGTGGCTAAATTGTATGATGACCCACAACGCCAGGCCACTGCCGAAGCTGCCCTCCATGCCCTGCGACAAGGGCAGCGCCCTGTAGAAGACTATACTGTGGACTTTCGCAATTTGGCTACAGACACAGGATGGAATGAGGCCGCCCTCAGATATCAGTTCCGACTTGGCCTGTCTGAGCCTATCAAGGATGAGTTAGCACGAGTAGGGGCCCCAACCACTTTAGAAGGGCTCATTCAACTAGCCATCCAACTCGATAGACGCCTGCGAGAGCGGCAGTCTGAACGTGCACGAGCCTGCCGGCCCACCGGGTTGTTGCCCACAGTTACAGATGCTCCTGCACCCTCCTCTCCGGTCACATCCAACAGAGGGCCTATGCAGATTGGCGTGGTCCGCTCTGCCCTGACCCCTAATGAGAGACTTTATCGCCGGCAAGCAAACCTTTGTTTCTACTGTGGAGAAGCCGGTCACTTAATTTACAACTGTCCAACAAGGCCCAGTAGATCTTCTCTCCGCAATCCTTTGCTCCTCCAAGTCCCGAAACCTTCCGCGGCTCACCTTGTTCTCCATGTCGCGTTACAGTTGGAAAAGGGAGAGGTCAGATTCCCAGCAATAGTTGACTCCGGGGCCTGCAGTTGCTTTTTGGACTTTTCCCTTGCTAAGAACTTTCGGATTCCTCTACGGAATAAGGAACAGAAGCTTAAGATTCACTTGGCTGATGGATCCACACCTTGTTTTGGGCCAGTTACCCAAGAAACTTTACCCATACCTACCATGATTGGCTCAGGCCATCAAGAGTTCCTTCGTTTTGACATTCTCTGTTCACCAATGTTTCCTGTAATTCTGGGGCTCCCCTGGTTGCGGGCACATAACCCACAAATAGACTGGAACACGGGGAGTATCTCCTTCAAATCTGATTACTGCCGTCAGCATTGCATAGTGCCTGAACCTATAACACCTTCCAGTTGCCTCACCGTTCAGCCGGCTTCCACTACCAACCAAGACGTCCCTCCGGTCTACCATGACTTCCTAGATGTCTTCGATAAAAAGAAAGCTGACACATTACCACCCCATCGTCCGTACGACTGTCCTATCGAGTTGTTACCTGGTGCAGAGATCCCCTTTGGACGAATATTCCCACTTTCAGAGACCGAGCTTGAGACCCTGCGTCAATACATTGACGAGAACCTAGAAAATAAGTTTATCCGCCCTTCATCCTCTCCTGCCGGTGCTGGGATCTTTTTTGTGGAGAAAAAGGATCATACCCTCAGGCCCTGTGTGGATTACAGGGAACTCAATAAGATCACCATTAAGAACCGATACCCTCTCCCTCTCGTTCCTGAACTCTTCCAGAGATTCCGTACTGCAAGAGTCTTTACTAAATTGGACTTAAGAGGCGCCTACAATCTTGTGCGCATTCGGGAGGGAGATGAATGGAAGACCGCTTTTAGAACTTGCTTCGGTCACTTTGAGTATCTTGTTATGCCTTTTGGACTATGCAACGCTCCGGCGACTTTCCAACATTTCGTGAATAACATCTTTAGAGAGTTCCTGGATCACTTCTTAATCGTGTACTTGGATGACATCCTCATCTTCTCTGCCACCTTGGAACTACATAGAACGCATGTCCGGAAGGTACTATCCACACTAAGGGCACACAGGCTCTACGCAAAAGCAGAAAAGTGTGAGTTTGAAAGGTCATCCATACAATTCTTGGGCCTAATCATTTCCACATCTGGAATTGCCATGGACCCTCAGAAAGTGTCCGCTATTCAGGAATGGTCAGCTCCTACCGATAAGAAAGGCATCCAAAGATTCATCGGGTTCGCTAATTTTTATCGGAGATTTGTTAAAGACTTTTCTGGCATTATTGCCCCCATTACCCAGCAGACCCGCCAGCATATCCGTTTCCAATGGTCCCAGGAGGCCCAAGAAGCTTTCGATAAACTAAAGACTCTGTTCACCTCAGCCCCCATTCTACAGCACCCAGATCCAGCTCTGCCTTATGTCCTGGAGGTCGATGCATCGGAAGTTGCCGTGGGGGCCGTCTTGTCTCAACGCCAAGGTCCTAAAGCATTGTTACACCCAGTTGCTTTTTTCTCCCGAAAATTGAGCCAGCCGGAAAGGAATTATGATGTGGGGGATAGGGAGTTACTGGCAATTAAAGCCACTTTGGAAGAATGGCGATATCTCCTTGAAGGTGCGGCTCATCCTATCATGGTATTCACAGACCATAAGAACCTCGAATACCTCAGATCTGCCAAACGACTACGACCACGGCAAGCCAGATGGGCCTTATTCTTCTCGAGGTTCAACTTCCATCTCACCTACCGCCCAGGGTCCAAGAATGGGAAGGCAGATGCTCTCTCACGCATGTTCCCAGAGACCCCGGAAACTGACGTTCCTAGCACCATCTTGTCCCCTCAGAACTTCCTGTTGATTCAGCCTGATCTGAAGTCGACCCTTGAACAAGCCTCTGCTCAATGTCCTGAATCTGAGAGCTCCACATTCAGAAGACAGGAAGGACTCCTGTGGCACGGAAACAAGATTTTTGTCCCCGAGGGAGCCAGATTTCAGCTCCTTAAGACCTTTCACGAACACCAGCTTGCCGGCCATTTCGGGGTCCATAAGACATCTGAGCTAATTCAGCGATCCTACTGGTGGCCTAATCTGAGGCAAGATTGCAAAGACTTTGTAAGTTCCTGTATAACCTGTGCCAGAAGTAAAGGAAGCCGCACACAAGCTTGGGGTCTGCTAAGACCACTACCTGTCCCAGACCACCCGTGGAAGATGCTGTCCATGGACTTTATAGTGGAGTTGCCCCCCTCGGAAGGCTTTACCACTATCCTGGTGGTGGTCGATCGTCTAACGAAGATGGCCCACTTTCTGCCTCTATTAGGTACCCCTTCGGCCATGGATACAGCACACACCTTTATCAAAGAAATCGTAAGATTGCACGGTCTGCCCAACAGTATTGTCTCCGACAGAGGAGTGCAATTTACCTCAAGGTTCTGGAGGGCTCTCTGTAAAGCTTTGAACATTGAAATCCGCTTATCGTCTGCTTACCATCCACAGAGTAATGGCCAAACGGAGAGGACAAACCAGACGCTAGAGCAGTATCTCCGCTGCTTCTCCACCGTTTCCCAAGATAACTGGGTGTCCTTGCTCCCATGTGCTGAATTTGCATACAACAATTCGGTACACTCCACCACCAATCAGTCCCCGTTTTGGGCGAACTATGGGTTCCACCCGTCCTTCTTGCCCAATGCTATTCCGGAAGCAGCAGTACCTGCCGTACAAGACAGATTAACCTTTATTCAGGAAAATGTACAAGTTCTTCAAGAAACCATGCAGAGATCACAAGAAGTCTATAAAAAATATTATGACAGGAAGAAGAAAAATAACCCAATTCTGAAAGTAGGAGATAAAGTATGGCTCTCTACATTGAACCTCAAATTGTCCTGCCCTTCCCGGAAGCTGGGCCCAAGGTTCATTGGTCCCTTTGCAATCAAGAAAGAGGTTAATCCTGTGGCCTTCGAATTATCCCTTCCTGAATCCTACAAGATTCACCCAGTCTTCCACGTCTCACTTCTCAAACCAGCTATCACTGGCCCCTTTTCTGGAAGAGAAGACCCACCTCCACCTCCAATCACAGTAGGTGAAGAAACGGAATTTGAGGTGGAAGCCATTTTGGATGGTCGAAAGAGAGGTAGACAGATCCAATACTTAGTAAAGTGGAAGGGTTACTCACTCGAGGAAAGCTCTTGGGAACCTGCAAAAGATGTTCACGCCCCTAAATTGTTGCATGAGTTCTTCAGAAAATATCCAGAGAAGCAAGCACGTCTGGGCATCCGGAGGCTGCCCCTGAGGGGGGGGGCACTGTCAGGGAACCATCCGCAGAAGGACTGACAGTTCTCACCATGCTCAGCAGAATCGCAGAACAACAAACACTGTGCGCATGCGCGCGCCCCGGAACGCAATGCACACGCGCGTGCGCCGATGCGCAATGCGCGTGCACCGGAACGCAACGTGATTGACACTTGGCGCCCAGTGGCCTATTTAAAGCTTGCTGCAGCAGTCAACAACTGCTGCATGATCTTTCAGCCTTCCTGAGATCGCTTCCTGAGTTCCTGTTTGCTGTTTACCACTACCGACCCGGCTTGCCTGACCAACCTTCTCTGTGTGTGATCCCGGCTTGACCCTTGGCTTGTTCCTGTACCCTGCTACTGCTCTGCTGATCCTGTGTATGACCCCGGCTTGTCCCTTGACCTGTTCCAGTGGCTCCATCTCTGCCTGCTCACCTGTGTATGACTCCTGGCTTGGCTCCTGACTCCTCCTACGGTCCTCCCTGCTGTGCAGCCTCGTCTGGTACTTCCGAGATTCCCCCACCTGGCAGTCTACCCTGCTCACCAGCGGATCTCCAGCATCATCCCGGCTTGTCGCAGCTGGCAACCCCTGCCTCTTTGGGTATAGCACTCCCTGTGCCACCTTCAGGGGGCGCTCTGCACTTAGTCGCAAGGGAAGCCCTCCCAGCACTTCGGTCTCTGGTAAGGTACGTGACATATATTTCCCTATACTAAGCCTCCTCCCTCTTTTGGGGTCCCTGGGCTTACTCATTTTTTGGGGGGAAACTGCCTTCCGTAAACCTTCCTTTTAACTTACGAATACCCATTTTACCCTTCACCATTGGCCTTTCAGGTTCAAAACTGTTTCTCTGGTTACCCACGGCAACCGAATCAATGTTTGCAGAACGAACCATTAACAGATCACAGCTTTCAATATCATCAGTGCCTTCTATCTCAGTGCTTGTTAGAACCAGATCTGAGGAGGGACCACACACACAGGTGAGGGACTACATCCCACAGGACCAAAGCCAAGTTCCACCTCACCTGTTGTCCAACACTCCAGGGGTACCTGTTCTAACAAACTACACTGATCCAAGCATAAAGCATTTTTTTCTGGTGTATACTTTACATTGCTACAGCAACCAACATTAGCACCTTCTCCCCCAGTGTCCCCGGGTACCTTAACTTGTACCTCTGGGCCAGTGACAGAAATCATCTCTGCTACTGCTGCGTCTATTCTGGACCCTGCCTTCTCCAGAGGTCTAGCGGGAGAGGCAGTATCTGCACCCTTTACTGACTACTGCTCATCCGCACCTCAGACCACACCAGCAGAGATGTTTCTAGTCACCGCATCAGGCCGAGAGATTTCTGATATCTCAAACAGTTCTCCTGTGTGTCTTCCATACCAATCAATAACTGGAAGGGTGCTCACAGGGAATCTGGAGATCCTGTGCCAAATGGTTAACAAACATTGGTCCCACCAGTTCCACTCCTGGTCAAGGTTTCCCAGCACCGCCTGTAACACCTGGCTCCACCCATTGGTGCTACGCAGCACCACTTGGTCCAACTGCGGTGGAGACACCCAAGTGTACAGTGAGTGCGTTTTTAACAACTCTAGCATTTCCAGTAAGGTTTCTGTCATCTCTAAACATCCCATGTCTAAATACCAAACCTTTCTAGGGTCTTTTTCCCTGTCCAAGACATGGAGGGGTTCATCCACTGCAGTTTGAGGGGGTGAGACATTTGAAGAGACCTCCACCTCCTTGGGGGTACCCATCATCACAGCCTGTTGCTCCCCTGGAGCGTTGTTAGACACCTGTCTCACACTTATGCCTTCTGCACCAGTGTCACTGCAGGTCATTATGCGTCACACTGTCACTTGTCACACAACATTATTTAGCTGCTGGGCTGTGGACAACACATGAACGGTTTCTTCAGACTGGAGGGCAGCAACCTTTGCAGGGACCAAGGCGCCCTCAACCACTGGCCGCTCTGCAATCCCCCTGTCTGGCATCGCAGTTGTGTCCACACCCTTGTTACTTAAGCTAGCCTTAGCCAGCATGGCTAACAATTGTTTGGCCCAGTTGTCCCAGTCCACTGTGGTTCTCTCATTGGCGTTCCACAGCGTTGCATCACCTGCTGTAGAAGGCCACTTAGGAACCTGGGATTCATTAGCCACAACCGCAGACTTGCCACTTCTATACATATCATCTTGTGACACCACACTTTTACTAATGTCGCATTGGGGTGATGCTTCGTCACCTAAAGCCAGGTGCAGTACACCATTTTGACCACCTTGCTCTGGTGGTGCTACCGACACATCCAGCTTTTTTCACATCACACTAGGGTTGTGGGGCTGCGCCCACACTCTTACTGTGTGACTCAGTCATGACATTACAGAAACACATTTTTCAACGTCATCATCACCAATAACATCACATTGGACAACACTAATGTCGGCACGACCATCAATATTCTCATTACATGGAGACATGGCTACTGCTTTTGTGGGTTGTCCATGAGCCACCACAACCTCTGAGTGACTCCTCACAGTGCCCGCTCGCTGTAAAGGGGCACCCTTACCTACTTGGGCAGCTCCATAGCTGACCTGGGAAACTCTCAGCTCCGTCACTGCGGGCTTCTTGGAAATTTCCCTGGGCAACTCTGCAGCACCTGTCACTTGGGAACATGGCAAAAGGACAGTTTTGGTCACCCCTAGTTTAACTTCTCAGCACTATGCTGGATTATAGCAGGCACATGCATAGTCCCCATGTCCTTTCCAGTCTTTAGCCCTGCGGCTAGTTGGGCTTTACGCTGTGCCTCCCCACTGCTCTGGGTAGCACACTGCAGCAAGTCTATGTCCATTGGCACTGCGGATCTCCCCACTGGACATACTCCCACTTCACTGGGATCAGTCCCACAAACTGCAACAATCTTACCATATCCTGTAGCAGGTAACTCTGGCTTCATTTGAGTGCGCTGTCTCTCAGCTGCATATTTACTGGCCAACTCCCCCTGGTGGCCACAGGATGAAATCACAGCAGGCATCTCCCACTGTTTAGCACTCCCTCCAGGTGCACCCCAGAATCTAGGGCAAGACAATATTTCGTGCCCCAGCTGGCCACATTCCAGGCATGGTACTGGATGATGAATTTCAACTCCTTGGCATCTCCTCAATGACTGTCTCTCACTCTTTGCCATGGGATACCACTTCTGAGGACAACGTTGGTCACGATCATCAGTAGGCCGACTTTGGATTACTTGATCCCTCTGTCTGGGACGCCACTGGTGACATTCTCTAGCAGGTGAGTTCCAGAATTCATCAACCTTCTGTCCAGCTTGGTTATTCCATGAACATTCCTGTGACAAGGGGCACTGGGCAACAGCATGTCCCCACTCACTACAACGCATGCAGCGCAGAGGCCTCCTTGCCTCATGCTGTGGCACCTTAGGGCTCAGGCTGCCAGGCACAACGTTCTCTTTCACTTCCGCTTTAACTGTGGGTGACATGAGTAATTTACCCCAGATCGCAGCGATGTCACACTCAGACGAATTCTCTGGTGTGGCTGGGGCATGTGGTGCAATACCCTCCAGCCACAGTAGCCGTTCCCTGGCTTTAGCAAGGATTGCTTACTTCTTCTGCTTTGACCGCCCCATCCTTGCGGACTTGCACACAGCAACTTGTAACAGTTCTTGGTGGAGAAAAGGAAAAAAAAAATCTGTTTCTCCTTTCACAGGTACACAACCTGCATGCAACAGTCCATCAAATAAACTTCTGCGCAATGCAGTTCGCCTGGCTGCCACACACAGCTAGCAGCAGTTCACCACACAGAAAAAATAATAATTGACTTTTCGTTCACAGGTACACCACCTGCAACACGCAATGCCTTTTGCCTGGCTGCACTTCCACACACAGCCAACAGTTCCTGACCTGAACTCACTGTGGAGCAAGGACCCGGATTCCACCATCTTGTGCCCGCTTAATCCACCACTTGTGACATGGGGGTGTTTAGCTCAAGTGGTAAATGCGTTTTTTCAGCGAGTTCACAGCAGTCCGTTATCAGGTTTGAGGGCATGGCAGCCCATGTTTATTAAAAGGATCAAAATAAAAGTTCATACATAGGATTTCCCACACAGGGGTTCTTCTCCAGTAAACTTACACAAAAGAAAGTGCCAAGCCTCCTGGCTCCTAGGCTTACTTTGCCTTGCAGTTCCCTGCTAAACCAGCCTACTCCTGGTCTCAACAGGATTCTCCAGCCCCTGGGTTAGCTTACTGTCTCCCAGACTTCAGGACTTCCTTCAGCCCCCTTGGACTTGCTAGTCGCCTCAGCTCTCCCAGCCTCCCAGTCCGTCAGGCACGAAGTCCCCCCTCACCAGGGATGTAGTCTCACACAGGGCAGACAGCTTTCCACACACAGGTCTGTCTTGATACAGCAGCAGTAACAAGCTGCACACACTACACCTCCCTTCACTCACTGTTCTGACCAGTCCCTCGTTATATGGGCTGTGTGCACCTGGGCACACACCCTGCTGGCTGTCCATAAGACCCGGACACAGGGTTGGAGATCCTGTCCCACCCAAGTCTCTTAAGGATCTCCAAACGACAGAGTCCCATACTAAACTAGCAAAACCTGGAGAAAACTGACAGAGCAGTTTTCTCCATTTAAACTGTACACTCTGTAGTCTTGCAGTCCGCAGATATGCAAACCCTGTGTCTCTTTTACCTCCAACTTCATAGGGACAGAGCCTTGTTCTGTCACAACACTGTCAGACTAAATTCCGACCGTCCAAAACGCGGTGATGTAAAACAAGAAAAATTAAGTTCAATGCTTCCGAGCATGCGTCGACTTGATTCTGAGCATGCGTGGGTTTTTTCTCCGTCGGAGTTCCACACAGACGATAGGAATTTCCTATCGTTTTTTTTACCATCGGACAAATTTAAAACATGTTCTATTTCTAAACACTGATGGAAAATGCATAGCTACTAACTGTGTGAGGCTTCCATACGCCCTCTGTCCATATTTTGGTATTTTTCCATTTTTTCTTTTTTGTCAATATACTTTTCATTTTACTTTTTCTATTTTTTATCAACATTACCAGGGATTTGGGGGGGGGGCTTTCAGTTATCCAATCTAACTGCCTTCTGCTACACAATCTATATGCCAGTGGCTTTGAGTTTATTTGTGCTAGGAGGTTCAGCTCCCTCCCAAGCTGGGCATCGCAAGGTTTTTCCCTATCATTTCTTCTGATGCTCCATTTTCCTACGAGCTGGAGCACTGGGATAAGTGCGGATTCAACTCAGTGCTGCCGAACTTTTGATTGCCACGATCGGAACTCACCGAATGTTTTTTTGTTGTTTTTTTGGGATAAGGCTGCATACCGGAACTTTTTTTGTGTTTAGTTGGGGACTTGTTTCTGGTAAAATAGCAGGGGGGGGGGGGGGTGTTTTAACTGTGACAGCTCATGTACTTGTAACTGCTGTCTGGTGTTTGACTCCAGTAAAGACATTGAAGGTTGATAACACCGCTGGGTGGGACGGAGGAGGTCCCCTGACGCTCCATAGAACTGGTCCTCAGGACCGTGGAGATCATGGCGGATAAGGTTAATATAGTGTCCTGGAACATCAGGGGCCTCAATAACAAATTCAAAAGGGCCTTGATTTTTTAATACCTGAAGCACTATAAGCCACATCTAATCTTCTTACAGGAAACTCATTTAGAGGGAAGCAGAGTCATGGCTTTGCGCAAACAGTGGATTCAGAGAGCTGTTCACTCCACTTATTCCACGTTTGCGAGGGGAGTCTCCATACTTATAAGTAGGTCGGTTCCGTGTACTATCCACCAGGTAATCACGGACCCAGGAGGCAGATATGTGGCGGTGGTACTAGATATTTTTTACAGTCGTATATTGCTCATTAATGTATACTTGCCTCCTCCCTTCCAGGTTCAACTTTTGTATGACATGTTGACTTGGCTGGCTCAATTTGTACCCCCGGTTGTGCTGGGAGACTTTAACGCCATTCTGGATGCGGCGTTGGATTCTTCCAATCCAAACAGGGCGAGCTCTGCTGATTTGCGGGGCTGGGCCTCAGTGGCTGGCATGGTGGAGTTATGGAGATGGAAGCATCCATTGGATAGATGCTTCTCTCACATTTCAACGGCCCATGGCTCCTCAGCTAGAATAGACCTGGCATTTGGTAATAATCTTATGGTTCCCTATGTGGAGAGTATTGAATATTTGGCAGGGGGTCTGTCGGATCACAATCCTCTCTCTCTCACTCTGGCTTTTCGGTCCGGGGGGGGGGAGGGGGGGTGGCGACTATTTCCTAGTTGGTTGCAGCACAAGCAGATTTCTGCCCAGCTGGAAGAGGCTATCCAGGAGTATTGGACTTCTAATGTTGACACGGCAGAGCCTCCGGTGGTCTGGGATGCCTTCAAGGCGGTTGCCAGGGGGGAATGCATATCAGCCATTAAGACTGTTCGTGCCAACGAGAACGAGGAACTTAAAGCGGAAGTAAACCCATCGATTTAACAGTTTCAAAAAGCAGTTACATTCCAGGCATGCCGGGAATGCCAACAGTCACATTGGTTGTGCTCTCAACCAAACTGTCAAATCATCCAATGGCTGGTGTCATAACTGATCACATGTGCCGCATCATGGCAGTTGAAGATTAAACAGAGGCCAAGATGGCAGCTTCCTTGCCTGAAAATGATAGGAGGGTTTACTTCCACTTTAAAGGGGGGTTCCACCCACGATTTTTTTTTTTTAAAGTCAGCAGCTACAAACACTGTAGCTGCTGACTTTTAATAAGGACACTTACCTGTCCTACTCGCCCACGATGTCGGCCCCCGCTGAGGCCAATCCCTCGATCCCGGCAGCTCTCGGCGCCACCATCCTCAGTAAGGGAAACAGGCAGTGAAGCCGTGCGACTTCACTGCCCGTTTCCTACTGCGCAAGCGCGAGCAGCGCGGCGCTTTGTGAATGGGCCGGCTGCTCTCTGGGATACACACAGTTCCCAGAAGGCAGTGCGCCCCATTCACAAGAAGACACAGAGTGTAGGACGAGGAAGAAGATCCACCGCGGAGGATGAAGAGGCAGATAAGGACTTCCGCATAGCAACCGCTATTTCTGGTAAGTAAAAATTTATTTTTTTTATTTATTTATTTGTAGATTTTGGGTGAAATTTTTTTTTTAGGGTGGAACTCCACTTTAACAGTATACAACAGGAGGAGAGGGACTGTGAAAGGGTCCATGCGGAGTCCCCTTCGGGGGCCTCGTATGGGTCCCTTCTGGAGGCTAGTCGGCGTTTGTCGCTGCATGTCAGGGGGCTGATAAAAACGGAGGAGTCTCAGAGAATGCATACGGTCTTTGTCGAAGGGGACAAGAACGGGAAACTCCTGGCCATGCTGCTGGCGGATCACCCTCCAATAGCTCACATTCCAGTTATTAAGGACAAGGGAGGAGCCTTGGTCAGTGATCCGACGCTTATCATGCAGGAATTTGTGGATTTTTTCTCGCCTTTATATTCTCCCATCCCTCCATACGACACAAAGGAATTGGACAATGTATTTTGGAGACTGCCTATACCCCAGCTGTCTGAAGGGGACTGTGCCCTGTTAGAGGCCAAAATCACGGTCAAGGAGATTCAGGCTGCAGTGTTTGTCTTCCCGCCTAACAAGGCCCCTGGGCCAGACGGCTTCCCGGCAGACTTTTACAAAGCAAATGTTGAAACATTAGCCACCAGATTTAACTGGCTACTAGAACATTGCCTTGAACACTCCTCTCTGCCAGATTCTATGATAGAAGCATACATGATTCTTTTGCCAAAACCAGGGAAGGATCCGACTGACTGTGACTCATACCGTCCTATAGCCCTTCTGAATATTGACCTTAAAATCCTAACCAAACTGTTAGCAACCAGGCTTGCTATGGTTATCCAGACAATAGTTAACAAAGACCAGACTGGGTTCCTGCCAGGTAAATCGATGGATACTAATCTCAGGAGACTATTCACGCACTTGCAACTCCCCTTTTCTGACTCTGAGCCTAGAATTGTAGTATCTATAGACATGGAAAAGGCCTTTGACTCAGTTGAGTATTTATGAGTACGGTCTTGGAGGCTATGGGATTTGGACCACAATTTAGGAAGTGGATTTCCATGCTATACAAGAACCCCAGGGTGGCTATACGAATAGGAAAGGCGGTGTCACTGTTTTTTGCGGTGAGTAGGGGTACCAGACAGGGCTGCCAGCTGTCCCCTTTCCTTTTTGCCCTGGTTATGGAGCCCCTGGCTATCGCTTTGCGGTCCACCGGGAGGGTTCTGGATATTAAAGTGGGTACCATTCACGAAACCTTAGCATTATAGGCTGATGATATGCTTCAGTTTCTTGACGACCCTGGGAACTCGCTGAAGGTTGTCCTGGAAATTTTTAATGACTTCGCCATGTTTTCGGGGTTAAAAGTACACCGGAGCAAGTCCTCAATTCTTCCCTTAGATGACAAGGCAAAGAACGGGGTAAATCCCGACTTACCATTGCAATGGGTTTCGTCCATTAAGTATTTGGGGGTGAAGGTTACAGTGAATATAAACGATTATATGTCCCTTAACTTGCTCCCACTGTTGATTTTTCTTAAACAAAAAGTACAGGCGTGGACTAGGCTTCCGCTGTCCCTAATAGGCAGGATTAGTCTACTCAAAATGAAGGTCCTCCCGGTGATTCTTTACTTCTTAAGACATGCACCAGTGTGGATTCCAAAATCATATTTCAAACAAATAGATGGCATAGTTAGCTCTTTCCTATGGGCCCCAAACCCCCTAGAATTGGGCTTAAGGTGTTGCAGGAACCGGGGGATAGGGCACAAATACTATTTGGCAGGCCAAATGGTGTTTGCCCGAGATGGCTGATCATGGATGAAGGAGACTCTGCCACGGTGTTGGAGGCGGCTCACTTGGGGTCATATGAGGCCTTAAATCTGAACTACCGGTAACAACCACTATGAAGGCCACGATTAAAGCCTGGGAAACTGCGGTCCAATTAGCATCTCCTAGCTTTCAGGGCTTCTCCCCCTCAACCCCGCTGTGGATGAACCCTAAGCTGCAGCATTTCTACAACTTACCTGACCCCATGATCTGGGCAGTAAAGGGAGTTAAGACATTAATGCCCTGTACACACGATCGGTTTTACAGATGAAAACAGTCCGATGGACTTTTTTCATCGGACAAACCGATCGTGTATGGGCCCCATCGTTTTTTTTTCCATCGGTGTGAAAAAATAGAACATGTTTTAAATTTATCCGATGGAAAAAAACCGATAGCAAATTCCGATCGTCTGTGTGGAACTCCATCGGAGAAAAAACCCACGCATGCTCAGAATCAAGTCGACGCATGCTCAGAAGCATTGAACTTCATTTTTCTCGGCTCATCGGAGTGTTTTACGTCACGGCGTTTGGGACGGTCAGATTTTTGACTGATGGTGTGTAGGCAAGACTGATGGAAGTCAGCTTCATAGGAATTCCGATGGAAAAATCCATCAGATTTGAATCCATAGGAAATCCGATCGTGTGTACAGGGCTTAAGAGATATAACCTAATATGGTGACCTTCTGACATTCCCCCAGATGAAGACGAGACACGACCTGGAAAATGCATACCTATTCCGATACTTACAACTTAGGCATGCATATCAGTCACAATTTAGGGACCGCAAGGTGGAATCGCTTCCCTCAACTCTTGAATCTATGTTATCGGAAGAGGATCTGGAAAAACCCCTTTCCAAATCTTATGTAGCGGATGCTCCTCACACTCCCCTCTTGGTCTCGTCTTTCTCTTGTCTAGGGGTATCTTAGAGGGGAGGGAGCGGGGACACTACGCCTAGCTTCCACCACAGATGTTAGTGCGGAATAAGCAACAGTTCTGTATTACCTTCGGGTCAGTGCTGTGCACCTGGATCCTCCCTCCAAGAGTCACCACGAACCATGTCTGTCAGAAATTGAGCTCCACACCATTAAAGTTCAACACTCCTTTATTCTCCTTGTCTGAACACAAACAGTTGAACTCCCTTGATAGAACAGAACAGAAAAGGAGGTGTGGATGCGAACAGGCCCAGACACAATGTAGCTGCCACTTCCCTTCCTAGAAGTGTGTCCTGGTCTCCGCACGAGGGTAGATTTCCTTCCAGGCCGTCTCCGACGAGAGACTCACTTGTCACCGGCAATATGCTGCACCGGGTCTTCAAATGAGGAGCTCCCCCCGGTCCATTGCGCCTTTCGGATTCGGGTACCCAATCCCTGGGCACCCTAGGATCTCCTTCCCTCGCGGAACTCAGTGTTGGGCACTGAGCTCCGGACCTCCATCCAAGTACCTCACCCCAGGCCAAAGGTGCCTGGGATGGAACTCGACCTCCGCTGTCCTCTAGGCCTAAGCCACCCAGAGGAGCGACACGACCCACCGTCCGCAAGCTGAAGGTGCCTGGGACGTCAACCCCGTCACAAAGATGGCCGGCCCCCCTTATACCCTCTCCCAGCAAGCACGGCGGGTTCCCCGCCCCACCATACCGCTGCCGAGGGAGGACAAAAAGGAGGACAGCTCACAGCAATGATTCAACCCCCAGCCCAGGGCGACAGCGCCACCCACCGGGCTGCAGGGAATTACACATCACCGATGTCTTTGCCAAATTCAAAATTACACCCGGGAAAGTACACACCCGCTACACTTACAAGGAGTTTTTTAAAACCACACCTAAGGCAGTGGCTAAATGCAGGAGTAGATGGGAGAAAGAAGTCCCAGACTTGCAGGGGGAGGACTGGGATGAGGTATGGAATCAACCCTTTCGGCATCTGGTATCAGCCAGAGATAGGCTGATTCAATTTAAATTCCTCCATAGGAGCTATTATACACCGGCCAGTTTGACAAAGATTTTTGGGAAGGTTTCAGCAGAGTGCTGGAGATGTGCATTTTCCCCAGCCGACGCTGATCACATATTCTGACACTGCCCCCACATCAGAAGATATTGGGAGGAGGTCCTATCTTGTGTATCGGACCTTCTCACAATCCCCATCCCTTTAACTGTGAGGGTGTGCTTGTTGGGACAGGTGGAGGAGGTGGTTCAGACCAGGGCTTTGAGAACGTTGCTCACTATTTTGTTGTTTTACGCAAAAAAGGCTATATTGCTTAAATGGAAAGATCCGAGGGCGCCGGACACTACATTTTGGAAGACTTTGGTGAATACCATGTTGCCCTTCTATAAATCTACTTACAAGGCTAGGGGGTGTGGAAAGAAATTTGATAAGGTATGGCAGGCCTGGTACAAATTGGATAGTACGGTGGGATAGGCCGGACATGATTAATGTCTAGGCTTACTCAGGGGGTGTCATTATTTTACAGTGTGGGACTCTCCTGGGGATGGAAGGTGGTGGCAGGTGTGGTATGACAGAGGAAGATTAGAGGCTTGACCTTTGGCTTTTGCTTGCTTGCTTGCCTCGCGCAGCGATGGGTTGGCTCCGGATAAGACTTGCTGGTGAGAAACCAGCGGCTAAGGTCCTCACTATCATCCGGGAAACTGGGCCGTGACAGGAGGGAGGGGGGGTAGGGGTGTTCGGTTGTAGTTAGATGACTATGTTAGTCAGGACTGACTTTTCTTTTCTTTTGTTTTTTGGGCCTTGCGAGGCCGCAATGTCGGGTGATTGCCATGTTGGCGGCCCGGGTGTTGTTGTATGTATGATCTAAAAACGGAATAAACAGAAATAAAAAAATAAAAAAAACACAGATGGAAAAAAGTCAGATGGGGCCCACACACGATCAGAATTTCCGATAAAACAAGTCCATCAGACTTTTTTCATCGGAAATTCAGATCGTGTGTACAAGGCTTAAGTAAATCAGGACAGATTCAAAGTTCAAGTCTCCCAAGCAACGTTCCATTAGCCTTTGGAAAGTACTGGGGGCATTAGTCAGGCCAAAGGGCATCCGATTAAACTCGTATAGTCCTAGAGGGGTGATAAAGGCAGTTTTTTCACGATCTTCCTCTTTTACCGGGACCTGCCAATATCCGCTGGCCAAATCTAGATTGTACTGGGCCTGTCCCAAGGCCATTAGGGATTCTTCGTTCTTCGACCCGGGGCAGGGGGTAAGCATCCTGATGGGTACATTCATTCAATCTGCGATAGTCCACACAAAAACCTAAGTTGCCATCCTTTTTCCGCACAAGAACTATGGGCGCAGCCCAGGGACTACGACTCTCTCCCCCCCCTAGCAGCATTCCGCGTAATAGGTCTTTGACCTCTTGCCAAAGAGCCAGGGGTATATTACGATACCTTTCCCAAAGAGGAGCCGTGTCTCCAGTGTGGATGGAATGATCCAAAGCATTAGTACAGCCATAGTCATCAGGGCCTTCAGAGAATGCCATCAAATGTCTGCAAACTAGTTGCTGGAGCTTGTTGCTTTGTTCCGGGGTCATCCCCTGCACCGGAAGTGCCAGTTTTGTTAACAATTTCGGGAGATGGGTCTCAGCTGAACCAGGTAAAGCCATCTGCAAAGCAGCACAGGCGGCCTCCACCCCAGGGCAAGGATCAGTAATGCAGCTTCTGGGTACTGTATACAAATCTGCAATGGCCACGTCCGTGGGCAGTTGGATAGGTGTGGACCCCAAGTTAACCAGTTGCACCAACACTTGTCCCTGCCGGACAACAGACAGAGTTCTGGCTACCAACCATTCACCTTTGGTTTCCAGGTTGTGTTGTGGTTCGACCATCACAGTGGCCCCTCTTACGTGTCTTCTAGCTACCACAGGAAGGGGGCACACCAACTCTTGACGTGGGGGTATAATAACCCGATGACGGGCAGGGAGACAGATGACCCCCACTTTCTCTGTATGTTTATGACTCTGCGTCTGAACAGTTCGACAAGCGTTGATCATATTCTGCAGCTGTGGTTCTGACTGCCCGGATGCTTTAGTTGAAACGTCCCGCAGAAGGCGAGTTAAGTCCAGTTCTTTTAGGGCGTTCATGCCCAACACCACTGGAATTTCTGAGAAGGAGGACTTTCGGGTCACCACGACCCTGACCCTAGGGAGGGTTTGCTCATAAACTTTCATGGACATCCAAGTGACCCCTACTACTGGAATAGGTAGGTTGTTAGCAGCTTTCAGCCTCAACCAGGAGGGGTCTAGAGTTGGGGTCGGCCCAAAATGTTCCTGGTAGAACGAATAGGCCATAGTGGTGACTTCTGATCCAGTGTCCACCAGACATCTAGCCGGCTGTCCGTTGAGCATCACTGTCGCCACTGGGCAACCAGAAATCATTGCAGGATCACGTTGAGGCAGTGAACGAACATTTCACGTGGGTCACCCCTCCGCCACAGGAATCTCTAGTTTAAAGGATGGCTTTGTACGTTCTGGGCTTCCCGTCTTGCACAATTGTGACATGGCCTAACCGTCCACACTGCCAGCATTTTTGGTCAATATCGGGGTCCCTCCGGAGGGGGTTGATAGCTGCCCGGGGTTGTTCGGACCCGCTCCGCAGAGCTGCCACCTCTTGCCTGAGGGAGGCGACCATATCAACTAGGTCTCGTACGACCTTTTCCATCGAGGGCATCCCCGCATTCGAGGCAGTGGCAGGGCATGGGGCAGTCGCTTCCTCCCGCTCCACTGGCCACCTGGCTCCATGAGTGAGGGTGATATACAAAATAATTCCTCGCTGCCTTAAGGTGTTGTGGAAAAATTTATTAATGTATGTTGTCAGATGTCCCCCCCCATGTCAGTTTTGCTGTAATGCGCTCATCTGAGCGTATTTGCACATACAGACGTTGGTGGAAGATCGGTGGCGGGAAAATCTTTCTATGGAAACAGCGATGTTTGCTCCATTTAGAGATGTTGTTTTGCGCCCCGTTGGGGGACTGGCCACCTCCTGACGGGGGGCGTTAAATGACTCAGAGCGCACAGATCTGTGTCCACAAGAACAGTAACATAACTATAAAACAGTTGTGGTCCATTGAGGCATAATTGTCATATAGTTTCCGTCATTGGTAGCAGTGAGTTGGTTTGCACACGGCTCTGTACAAAGCCATGCTTTCTACTGTTCCTTTGTCTCACAGAAAGCATGACCCCTGTACACAGCTGTTTGCACACATCACTGCTAGGATTATATTTGAATTTAAACATGTCTGTGATTGGTTCTTTTGAAAATATACAAAATGTCTGAATGGCTGTTCTGTGAAGCCACACCTTCTTTTGTTGCCCATGTTTACTATAAATAAACAGAGCTGGCTATCCCAGGGGACACTCTTCTCTGAGATGACTTGACTATAAGACCTGTGTTGGTGCTTTCCTTGAATGAATGATGGAATGAACGGTGAGTGGAATTTAGCAACCTTAGTTAAAGATAGCATTATTGCAAAAAGATGAAATCTGAACTGTGCTTAGGTAGCACAGGAATTATAGGCTGTGTGCTCTGCAAACAGCCTAGAAATTCCACAACAGTTTATGGCGAGCCAGGTAGGAGTATGGCGGGCCAGGACCTTTGGGAATAGATGGAGTCCCTTTGGACATCGGATCGAGATGGGGGGGGGGAGAGTGCATCTACGTTCCAATGTGTGGGGGGGGCTCTACTTTATAAAAGAACACTTTTTTTGTCTTTTTGAAATAATGCTGTTTGCAGTACGAGAGATGTGTGTGTGATTTTGTCATGGATCGTATGCCTGTGAATTTGATTGTGTGTGCCTGTGTGGGTATGCCTGGGTGTGCCTGGATGTTTGTGTGAGAGAAGCTGAAAATGGCTGCCCCCATGAGGTTTAGCGGGGGAGGGGCAGGCAACATGGCTATCACTGCCAACATGTTTGAAAGTTGTGTATCTATTGACTTTCCAATTTTCATTACAAAGTTGTGTGTAGTGTTTGTGCCTGTGTGAATGCTGATGGAAACTGTATATTGTGTATGAAATGAGAAATATAGACTGTATGTGATTAGATTGTTTGGCTGCATTGAGCCATAAGCCATGTGCTTTAGTGGGGGAGGGGCAGCCAGCATCTATCAGTTACAATGGTGAGAGTTGGTGACTCTCTGTGTGTGGCATGCAGGAGTTTTGTGCTGGAAGGGCTTGCCCACTGTTTGCAATGGAGAATGTTTTGTGTTGCTGCGCCTATGCCCTAAGGGAAGGACAATGGTGCTTGGAAGGGCCCTGAGGGATGATGATCTGATGTTACAAGCAACATTGTACTGTATGTGTGTAGTGTTTGTGATTTCTATGAAAAATAGAAATGGATAAATTGTGATTTTTGCCTTTATAGGGGACAAAGACACATGTCTCCATATGTGTAAAAATATTTTAACAAAGGTGTTTGGTTTTTGAGTTGAAAGTTCCCGCCGCATATCCAAGTGGCCAGGCATTGCTAGAAGGCAGACCATAGTCTCTGCAATGGCTTGTTATGGAAGCTGAGGCCACTGTGTGTGTGAACTTTAGGTAGAGAAAAGTGGTGAATATCTCAGAGTATATTAACTTAGAGAAATGAACATGTTTTTAATATTGTTCATGTAACTAACATTTATTGAATGTGCTGTTTAGTTGGCAAAAGGGAGGCTAAGTTTGTAAGTGTACATGTGGTCCTTGTAGAGTGTAGCTGACACCTTTTTCAGTGGATTTTGATGATAATTTATAAAAGTTTCAATGGTGTAGTCAGTCTTTGTGGAGAAAAGCATTTTTGCTTCTCTAGTGAAGAGATCCTGGTTTTGGCGGGAAAAAGTAATGGCGCCATTCTTGGTTTTTGTTAGCCTTGCAGGTTTGTCTGCCATTTTGAGGCACAGTTTTTCCTTAGCCTGTGGGTATCCTATAAGGGAAGGTGCAGCCACCTTTCCTTTGGGTATGATATCATGTGACCATGCTGTGGCATTCGTCAGCTATGTTGCTGGTGGAATTTCTCAGCCTTTGGGGCAGATTTTGATGTTTGGTGCGAATATAGTGCGATCTTTTCTGCGCTGGAACCTGGTGGAGGCCATTTGTGTTTTTCTTTGTGTAGGGGAACCAATGTGGTGTTCATTGTGACGTCCCATGCTGGTTTTGGCGGGAAAAATTGCATGCGTTAATGGCGCCATTGTTGTCCATGAGGTGTGCGGTTTTCATCCACCATTTTGCTGTCCTGGCTTGTCGGCCATTTTGAGAGACGTTTACAGTTTGAGATAGGAAGTTCCAGTTTAGCAAACACGGCTCCTGAATATGCTGTATTGGCATTTGTTGATCGGCGCAGTTTTCTTATGTTTTATGCGTTTACAGTTGGACCTGTGCACTGCTGGGAAGAGTAGTGAGACACCGGGGTGACATACTGAGAGACTGGTTTTTGTTTAATGATGAATTCGCTGGTTTAAATTGTTTTTCTAAGCATCGCCTTTTGAGTTGAGTAGAGTGGTATCTTAAAATAGCGCAGTCTTACCCCGAGGGGCCACGACGCGCTTGCGGACACACGCACATGCTGGGGCCTATTTATGGATGGGATCTGGTTGACCTACCAGCATTTGGAGTGTGGGAGGAGGCCAACGCAGACACAGGGAGAACATGCAAACTCCATGCAGATGGTGTTAGGATGGGGATTTCTCTGTTTTCATTTAAGTGAATGTAAGCTATTGCAGGATCGGCTGACCTTGCAGTATATGAGCGGCGGTTTTTGCATTGAATCCCATGGATTTCGGTGTCTTAATAGACACAGCAATGTGGCTGGGCTCCCCCTCCCTCTTCCTGAATAGGGATGAGCTTCGTGTTCGAGTCGAACATACGTTCGACTCGAACATCGGCTGTTCGATCGTTCGACGAAGATCGAACGATTTGGGCCGTTTGCGCCAAATTCGAGTGACGCGAACGGCCCACAATGCACTACGCCATCGCAGTGTCATCCAGGCGCTGTGATTGGCCAAGCATGCACTGTGACCCCGCATGCTTGGCCAATCACAGCGCCGGCAGCGAGGAGAGCAATGATTGGCCACAGGCAGGATGCCTGTGGCCAATTATTGCTGAGGGGGTTTAGTACACGCCCCACACTATAAAAGGCTGCCAGCGCGGCGGCCTTGTGTAGTGTGTTCCGGAGCAGGGAAAGAGAAGCATAGGCAGGGACAGTGTCATTATTTTTCCTTTACTAATCCTGGATTCCTTGTGTTTAGGGACAAATAAGGATAGGTAGGGAGAGTGTCAGTGACAGTGTGCTATTCTGTGCTAATCCTTGTTTGTAGGGACAGAGAGGTACAGTGAGGGAAAGTGTCAGTGTGCTATTCTGTTCTAAACCAATCTTGCTGAACCATATTTTCAATCCTTGAGTTTAGGGACAGAGAGGTACAGTGAGGGAAAGTGTCAGTGTGCTATTCTGTTCTAAAACTATTTTGCTGAACCATATTTTCAATCCTTGAGTTTAGGGACAGAGAGGTACAGTGAGTGAAACTGACAGTGTGCTATTCTGTTCTAAACCAATTTTGCTGTTCCATATTTTCAATCCTTGAGTTTAGGGACAGAGAAGGACACTCGTAGAAATTATCAGTGTGCTATTCTGTGCTAAATCTTGTTTGTAGGGAGGGACAGAGTAGGACAGTGAGGGAAAGTGTCAGTGTGCTATTCTGTTCTAAAACTATTTTGCTGAACCATATTTTCAATCCTTGAGTTTAGGGACAGAGAGGTACAGTGAGTGAAACTGACAGTGTGCTATTCTGTTCTAAACCAATTTTGCTGTTCCATATTTTCAATCCTTGAGTTTAGGGACAGAGAAGGACACTCGTACAAATTATCAGTGTGCTATTCTGTGCTAAATCTTGTTTGTAGGGAGGGACAGAGTAGGACAGTGAGGGAAAGTGTCAGTGTGCTATTCTGTTCTAAAACTATTTTGCTGAACCATATTTTCAATCCTTGAGTTTAGGGACAGAGAGGTACAGTGAGTGAAACTGACAGTGTGCTATTCTGTTCTAAACCAATTTTGCTGTGGCTTCAGAAATCTGTAATGATGAGTGTCGATGGAGGTGTAGTCTCATGCCTGTTTGTTTGAACTTTGTATGGCTGGTCCATGTAAGGTTCTCGAGCTGCTCTCGTGTTTTTCCCATTGTATTTTTTTCTATTGCTGAAAGAGTAAAGGGAGAATTCTGGCTGTTTTTGTTTTTTTCATTTGTGGTTTTGGAAACTGGGAAGTATTTCCCCGACGTTTGTATCGGAATGTTTGTATGTAGTAACGTGAATATGTTCGAACTTACCGCGGCGATCCTTCAAAGCGTCACGGCTGTTGTATTTTTGTAGGAACGGGAAAAGTAAGGGTTACAGAGGGTTTTGTTTGAATCGGTTTTGAAAGAATGTCATTGACAATTTACCAATGTACAGGAATGTCATTATTGTTTTACCATTCTTTGCAGGTTAAATATGAAGAATAGAGTAATGATTTTGCTTATAAGTATTTTTCATGTCCAAGGAGTTTGTACATAGAGAACAGGTGTATGTAGACAGCGGTACATATGGATAAATACGAGTCTAGGGAGGTAAAAGTATCATAGGCTATTTCATTGTTTCTTTTTTTCCTGCACCACGCATTTCTTCCTTCAGTCTATAATGAGGAAGAAAAGGGAGGAGAAGTGATAAATGTAAGAGTGACAGTCTTTTTTTTTTCAAACTAATAATAACCTCTGTAATTCAAACCAAGTTTGTGCCAAGACTGTCTTTCTTTGATAGAATTTGAATCGGCAAGCAGCAGTCTGGTGAAGTAGGTTCCCATCCCAGAGGCTAAGAACCTTTTGTCAATGGTTCCAGGTATTGTGGGCCACGCACAGGTTATGCAGTGACCACAGTCCCGATGTCTGGGTTATTGTCATATGAGGGTTGTTTGGAGGTCAATCAAAACCAGAGTTGTACTTTCCTCATTAGCTGTCACTTATATTCTCGGCTGATGGGGTGGGTGCGATCGTTGTGACATGAACTTCAAAATGTCCACCACAGGGTTCACGAGTCCCTCCTGGACCCTGACTCAATAATCAGTTTACATTCTTTCCAACCAGGTGACTGGGTCATTGTAAAGAAGCTTGAGGGATGAGACCACACCAGCCACTGCAAGAAGCGGCTCAACCACACCAAAGAATGAGGAGTATCTTCGTTTATTTATATTTTTGTTTAGTAAATTTTAGCGAGGGTAACGATGAAGCATCCCAAGTTATTATTTAAAGTGTATTACCTGACTAGCTCAGAAAGCGAACAGGACCGATGGTCTGTTCTGAGTCTTCACCGAGTTTTAGTCCCCAGCGATGACAGCGGTACATGCCATTCATGATGTTATTATGGGTATGAGGAGTTTTGACAAACTAGTGAAGACTCCAAACAGACACTTGTCAATGGAATCTAACGATGTATTTTTAGAGGGTAAAATTGGTTATAGTTTTAATAGCTCTGCCTCTTGTCGGTTTGGGTATCTAGGCAGCCCACAAGTGTGTTTGAACTTTAGTTTGGTGCTTCTGTGGATCTGCAGCTTATAAAGGTAATTCCCCCAAAGCAAGAGGTTCATGCGTGATGGTGAAGCTGTCCCAGCACCTTATCTCTTGGCCGATCGCGAGGATCTGATGGCGCAGGAAATTAAGAATGGCAGGGACAGCTAGAAGGGAATTGTTCACCAACCCCGACCAGGTCTGGGCATGGGGTCCTGCATGTACAAGGTGGGGGGGGGGGGGCTCGAGCTTGAGATACGATTGGACAATTCTCATCCGTTAAGGATAGGGTTCTTCATGTAACTGTTGAAGCCAGAGCTGTAGCTGTAGTTGGGAGTCCTTTTAAGGGTCTGGGAATCTTTGGGGATCTAATTTTTATTTTACAGCGGATCGTGGTTAAAGGAAGTGGGAATATATATACTCATGTCGTTTTTATTTCTATTCTTTCTATGTCGTGACGAGATGCTCCTGTTGCCTGGATTGACGCATGACCAGAGTTTCCTTGATGAGACGCCCCAAAGCCGGACCCACATACAAGACACAGAGGATCACAGACGGATCGGCGATTACTACAGCTCACCATGTTGTGTCCTCCTTTATAAGTCATGCCCCTGAAGAGTAGAGTCTACATGTCAAGCCGTGTTTTCCTTTTTATGGACTAAGGACTGATTCATTTCCAGGTGTAAGAAGCAGATCAACTTTCATCGAGGGACACATGGGGTGCATATGACAAAAAAGGGAGGACTGTTGTGGAAAAATTTATTAATGTATGTTGTCAGATGTCCCCCCCATGTCAGTTTTGCTGTAATGCGCTCATCTGAGCGTATTTGCACATACAGACGTTGGTGGAAGATCGGTGGCGGGAAAATCTTCCTATGGAAACAGCAATGTTTGCTCCATTTAGAGATGTTGTTTTGCGCCCCGTTGGGGGACTGGCCACCTCCTGACGGGGGGCGTTAAATGACTCCGAGCGCACAGATCTGTGTCCACAAGAACAGTAACATAACTATAAAACAGTTGTGGTCCATTGAGGCATAATTGTCATATAGTTTCCGTCATTGGTAGCAGTGAGTTGGTTTGCACACGGCTCTGTACAAAGCCATGCTTTCTACTGTTCCTTTGTCTCACAGAAAGCATGACCCCTGTACACAGCCGTTTGCACACGTCACTGCTAGGATTATATTTGAATTTAAACATGTCTGTGATTGGTTCTTTTGAAAATACACAAAATGTCTGAATGGCTGTTCTGTGAAGCCACACCTTCTTTTGTTGCCCATGTTTACTATAAATAAACAGAGCTGGCTATCCCAGGGGACACTCTGCTCTGAGATGACTTGACTATAAGACCTGTGTTGGTGCTTTCCTTGAATGAATGATGGAATGAACGGTGAGTGGAATTTAGCAACCTTAGTTAAAGATAGCATTATTGCAAAAAGATGAAATCTGAACTGTGCTTAGGTAGCACAGGAATTATAGGCTGTGTGCTCTGCAAACAGCCTAGAAATTCCACAACAAAGGATAAGCTTCTAACACACGAAGTAGACAAATTGCAACAATGTGGAAACAACCTTTGGTCAGACAGACACCTTCTTTGGTCTGTAATTCCCAGGGATGTATTTTGGGCCCTTTTTAAATATTGGTGCTACATTGGCTTTTCTCCAATCAGCTGGTACCATTCCAGTCAGTAGACTGTCAGTAAAAATTAGGAACAATGGTTTGGTAATTACTTGACTGAGTTCTCTAAGTACCCTCGGGTGCAAGCCATCTGGTCCCGTTGATTTATTAATGTTAAGTTTCCCAAGTCTAATTTTAAATCTGTCCTCTGTTAACCATGGAGGTGCTTCCTGTGATGTGTCATGAGGATAAACACTGCAGTTTAGGATACTGAAGCCCCCCGATTCCCTCATGAATTCTGAGAAGAAAAAATTCAATACCTTCGCCATCTCCCCATCCGCTGTTACCTTAATTGCCCCGTATTTCCACATCCGTGATCAGGTCTGTATTGTTGGTAATCAGTAGATCCAGTAACGCTTTATTTCTAGTTGGTGCATCTACCATCTGACCCATAAAATTGTCCTGCAAGACATTTAGGAACTGGCGAGCCTTAGATGAATGCGTGGTTCCCTCCGCCCAGTCTATGTCTGGATAATTAAAATCCTCATTATGATAACACTTCCCATCCTTGCTGCTAATCCAAATTGTGATAGGAGATCTGTCTCCCCCTCCTCCCTTAGGATAGGGGTTAACAACATGGCCTGGGGAATGCCCAGGGAAAAACCAAGCCTACTTACCGACCAGCTCGCTGACAACCAATTAACCTGTCTAACAGTATGCGTTAAAAACAGGGGTTTGTCCGCACGCATTTGCAAACGCATGCGTGAGCCACAGAGCCACGCCAAGGCCCCCTGGAGTCTGTGGTCCTACACTAACATTGAGTGTCCCCACAATGGAGGCACATGCATTCTGATGGTTAGATGAGGGCAGGTGGACTGAAGGGGAGCCACCCCTCCTTAAAGGTACAGGAGCACACCAAACACCCAGCGTAGCACAATGGCAGCAAAGGTGTTGGTGCACTGCTGGACCAATACAAGCACCATAGGTGAAAACAAAAACATGTCCACCGCCCCCATCTATAGCTGGCTATCACGGTAAGTAGCATTGGAAGGCTAAAGCAGATAACAACATGGCCTGGGGAATGCCCAGGGAAAAACCAAGCCTACTTACCGACCAGCTCGCTGACAACCAATTAACCTGTCTAACTGTATGCGTTAAAAACAGGGGTTTGTCCGCACGCATTTGCAAACGCATGCGTGAACCACAGAGCCACGCCAAGGCCCCCTGGAGTCTGTGGTCCTACACTAACATTGAGTGTCCCCACAATGGAGGCACATGCATTCTGATGGTTAGATGAGGGCAGGTGGACTGAAGGGGAGCCACCCCTCCTTAAAGGTACAGGAGCACACCAAACACCCAGCGTAGCACAATGGCAGCAAAGGTGTTGGTGCACTGCTGGACCAATACAAGCACCATAGGTGAAAACAAAAACATGTCCACCGCCCCCATCTATAGCTGGCTATCACAGTAAGTAGCATTGGAAGGCTAAAGCAGATAACAACATGGCCTGGGGAATGCCCAGGGAAAAACCAAGCCTACTTACCGACCAGCTCGCTGACAACCAAGTTAGTGTAGGACCACAGACTCCAGGGGGCCTTGGCGTGGCTCTGTGGCTCACGCATGCGTTTGCAAATGCGTGCGGACAAACCCCTGTTTTTAACGCATACTGTTAGACAGGTTAATTGGTTGTCAGCGAGCTGGTCGGTAAGTAGGCTTGGTTTTTCCCTGGGCATTCCCCAGGCCATGTTGTTATCTGCTTTAGCCTTCCAATGCTACTTACTGTGATAGCCAGCTATAGATGGGGGCGGTGGACATGTTTTTGTTTTCACCTTAGGATAGGGGGCCTATAGCATACTCCCAGTATTATTTTTCCCTTAGCTTCATCCCTTTGGAGCTCCACCCATAAAAATTCCACCTTCTCCCTAGCTCCCTTAGTGATGTAATCTCTCACATTCACTTGTGCATTATTCTTGATATATAGGCATACCCCTCCCCCTTTTTTACCCTCTCTATCATTGCGATAAAGGGTATACCCTTGAATGGTTGCCAGACAATCATGAGAGCTGGTCTCTGAAATTCCCACAAAATCCAAATCCTCCTCGTACTACAGTATCTCTAGTTCACCCATCTTGTCCGCCAGGCTCCTGGCATTGGTGAACATGCCACATAGTTTAGACCGGTCGCATACTATCCTCTTATTGGGTGTTCCGAGATTGCAACCAGGACTTGCTACTATACTTACCTTGGGTTTATGTGCTTTGGTCAACCTACCACTAATGCCCCCAATACTACCCTCTGGAACATGTTCCACGCTGACTATCTCTATCTCTGGACCCTCCCCACCGTCGCCTAGTTTAAAAACCCCTCTAACTTTTTGGCCATCCTCATTCCCAGCTGATCTGCACCCTCCTCATTTAGATGCAGTCCGTCCCTTCTATAGTACTGGTTATCGACTGAGAAGTCTGCCTAATCCTCCAGGAACCCAAACCCCTCCTTACTACATCAGCTCCTTAGCCACTTGTTTACTACCCTAATCTCCCTCTGCCTTTATGGTGTGGCTCGATGTACCGGTAGTATGCCTACCTTGGAGGTCCTTTTCCTCAATTTAGCTCCAGAGTCCCTAAAATCGTTCTTTAGGACACTCCATTTGCCTCTGACTTTGTCATTGGTGCCAACGTGCACAATGACAACTGGGTCTTCCCCAGCCCCTCCCAGTAATCTGTCCACCAGAGCCCTGATGTGCCGAACCCGAGCGCTCGGTAGACAACATACAGTTCGGCGCTTCAGGTCTTTGTTACAGATTGCCCTCTCTGTCCTAAGAATTGTGTCCCCTACCACCAGAATCTGTCTTACCTTTCCCTTTGTTCCCCCCCCCCCCCACTCTCACTGGAGGAGTTCTTCCCCCAGCAGCTAGGAGAGTCTCTCAGTTCCAGCAGTGCTGGTCCCTGACTGGTTTCACCAATGTCACTCAATGGAGCTTACTTAATGGGATGCTTCAGCCCTGGATTGGCCTCCCTGCCACTTCCCCCTCTACCCTCCCTGACTGTCCCCAATCTACTATTTTCTAGTGCCTGCACCTCTTTGTCCCCACCCACCTCTGTGCTGGCCCCTGCCGGCACTTGCTGGGTACGTTCCCAGCTCTCCTTTATTATGGAGGGTCTTCTCAGTGATGACAGTTGCTTCCCCAGATTCAGAACCTGGGCTTGCAGGGAAACAATGTGCTTACATTTTGCACAGCAGCATTCGCCCTCGATCGGATGATCAAGGAACGCATACATGCCGCAAGATGTACACCGAGTCGCCTCTCCACTCCCGCCGGGCATTGTACCTATTCATTTAATGAGGATTGGGGATTATACCCTGTCCAAATTACCTAACAACTAGCTTCCTGACACTAATACAGTTACTATTAACTGGTGCTGGACAACGTGTTTCAGAGGCTTTGTTTGGTCAGAGGAAGAGCGGTGGAGAAGGTGGCCGGCTGACCAATGCCTTTAAACAATTTTTCAGTCCTCAGCACCAAGGGCTGATAGGTTCAAGCAACCATTGCCAGCGTCTGCATTATATGGTGCAGTAATATCTAGGGGCAAGACAAGACTTGGAGACCTTTCCAACAGAGCATCCACTGGGTTACTGGGTCTTGAGGGTGGACCACTGGCCAGAACTTGCTCAATATGCAATCGAGCTACTGGCCTGTCCTGCATCCATCATGCTTTCTGTGGATTTCTGCCACATTGAATGGTAAATTCAGAGATTCTATTTGTTGTGGAGACAATGTTGGTAAAGACACCTTCTTTAAAAAATCATTAATCATTTCAGTAGTGGGTTGACTGGTCTCTACATCATATTTTATGTTTTAGAGGGTGCCATAGTACTGGCTAAATGCATCCGCTATATCCTGTGGGTGATGCAGTTTGGTTTTGTTCAGAGGGTGGAGGATGTAGGGAATTTTGGTTTTACGTCTATGTCCCTTAAGCTTGCGCGCTAATAATTTCCCTGCTCTATTTCCATGAGCATAATGAGTCATTTTTAATCTTTTGGTATTTTTTTCAAACTCCTCCAACAAAAGGAGTCTGAGGTCATGCCTCAATTGAGTAAGTTTGTTGGATATTGAGGAGGATGACTGTTTTTTATTTGTGGATTCTAGTTCTAGCATGCTTTCTGAATGGACATTCAGTGCTGCTGGAGGTGTTGTAATAGATCAAAGAGTGCGCCTGTCATCTTACCCTACATTTCTTGATCAACTGCATTTAAATGAGTACTGTCCCTTTGATTTCATGGAACATTAGGGGCCTGCAGAACCCCCTTAAGCGTACCATGGTGTCCACTATACTTAAAAAGCACTCACCTGCTATATATTCTCTTAAGGAGACTCATCTGGTACCAGAGACTGTGTCTAGTGTGAATTTTTCTTGGGTGGGCTGGGCATTCCACTCATTCACCTTACTCGAGGGGGGTGAGTGTACTGGTGCATTGCTCTGTGGATTTTCAAGTGATGGATAAATTGATAGACGATAAGGGGAGATATGTGATCCTACTGTGTAGAATTTATCAAGTGAAGGGTATTCTTGCTGCCTTATACTGTATGTATCACCCCCTTTCAATTCTAAAGTATTGAGAACGCTTTTGATGTACCAGCTGGGCAGCCTTGACTTACCCCTCATTGTAGTGGGGGACCTTAACTGTGACTGGCCGCAAGGTCGTCCGAACGACTTTGCGGAAATTCACAGAGGAGGTGGGATGGACTGACCCCTGGTGAAGCCGTAACCCACAGCAGAAACAATTCTCCTGCTTTTCTAAAACACATCTCTCCCTCTCGAGGATTGACCTCTGTTTATGTATGCCCCAAACATCACATTTATTGCAGGATATCCAGTATCTGGTGAGAGGTGTGTCAGACCACTCGCCGCTGTTGGTCTCTCTAAACGCCAAACCTGCCACAACTTTGCCATGGGCACCGTGGAAACTTAACGCATTCTGGCTCAATTTATTTACCTCCATTGACCAGATATCCGCTGAGATCGCTGAGTTCTGGTAGCGCCATGGAGCCCACCCCAACTTAAACATAGTTTGTGAGACATAAAGAGTTTCTCAGAGGAATTCTGATCAATGAGGTTACGGGTATTAAAACCAAAACGAGTGCTCAAAAGGAACAGGCTGTGAAGCTGGTAAGTTGGTTGAAAGCAGAGTTTATAGTTAACCCTTCTGATGTCACTAGGGAGTCCTGGGTGGCAGCTCAGTAGGCGGTTGAACATATCACTAGCTTGGCTGCTGACAGGAAACAGTTCTTTAATAGATTAGCTTTCTATGAGGAGGGGGAACAAACAGGCCGACTACTTGGGAAGATAGGGAAGGCTTCTCAGACTTCTCCATCCATCGGTGCTTTACGTACCGGGGAGGGGGAAGGAGGCGAATACCCCCACCCACATTATGCAGGAGCTGGTTAGGTTTTACTCTGACTTGTACAAGTCCCGGGGAGATTACGCGCCCAATGATTTGCAGGACTATTTATGGGGAATCCAACTGCCATGTTTACCAGCCACTCAAAAGGTCACTCTTAGATGCTCCTATCAAGATAGAGGAATTGCAGGAGGTACTTAGGGAAAAAGCTAACTCCAAGGCCCCCGGGGATGATGGTCTCCCTATGGAAATATTTAAGCAATATGGAGGAATCTTCTTGCCGCAGCTTCTTAAATACTTAACTCGGCCAGAAGATGTCAATGTTTGCCCAAATATATGACTAGAGCTAACATTGTTCTCATCTTTAAAGCAGGCAAAGACCCATTGGACACGGGATCGTATAGACCAATATCTCTTTTGCAAAGCGATATCAAACTCCTGGCCAAGGTCTTGGCCCTACAGCTTAATAAGGTTATCTCCTCTATCATTCACTCAGATCAGTCAGGCTTCATGCCCCAAAAATCCACAGCCATAAACCTCTGTAGGCTTTTCCTTTATCTGCAGACACAATCGGATAATGAGGGTGATAGAGCACTGTTGGCATTGGACGCTGTAACATTGGGGGATGTTTAGCTCAGTGATAGATGCATTGTAAGTGAGTTCACAGCCAACAGGAACTAAGGTTTAAGGGCGTGGTAGCCCACTTTTATTGAAAGAAACAAAAAGGAAAGTTCATACATGCATTTGGTTTCCCACACAGGGGTTCTTCTCCCAAAAACATCAACACATGAAAATGCCAATCCACCTGGCTCTTAGGGCTCAACAAGCCTTGGGTGCAGTTCCTTGCTGCACGGGCCCACTCCTGGCCTCTAGGAAGGGCTCTCCTGACACTCCAGGCTTCCACACTCCTCCAAGACTTACAGTCCCCTCTGGTCCCCAAGATTCTCTCTTCCAGTTGTCTCAGCTATAGTCTCCCCGACTCTGTCAGCTGGCCCAACCCTCTCAGTCTACTGACCTGGAACCTCTCCCACATGGAGAACCGTCTTAAGGATGTTGCCTGAGTTCTTTATCAGTAGCACACTTCCCTCCAGCAACTGCTGTATCACCAACTCCTTTCCCACACACACTGAGCTATCTTCAGCTCTGCCTTTTAACGAGTGTGTGCACCTGGACACACACAACCTGCAGAGCTCCTGGAAAACCCGGACACATGACTGAAGACTCCATCCCTCCCAATGTTCTTTGAAGTCTTCAAGTTTCCAGCCCCAATCCAGGCTTACAAAATCCAGAGAAAACGTACAGCATAGTTTTCTCTGCTCAGCAATCTTTTGCTGGAACTTCTCAAATTGCTTCTTTGAGAGTCCTGTGTCCATTTTAAACACATTTTCACTAAGACAGGGGCTATCACTCTCACAACGCCCATAAGGCCTTCTAAAAGTATAGAATGGCAGTACTTCTGGGCGGTCATGGGCTAATTTGGCCTTGGCGATGAGTTTCTGTCTTGGGTCCAATTGTTGTACAGCTCACCACAGGCAGTCATACGAGAGGTCATATTTCCCTACCATTTCCATTGCATAGGGGTACCCGTCAGGGTTGCCCGCTGTCCCCTCTCCTCTTTGCCATTGCCATAGAGCCCATGGCAGCCTAGATTCGGGCTAACCAGCCTATCAGGGGTTTCCAACATGGAGAGATCCATGAGAAACTCATATTATATGCAGATGACACTATGCTGCTTCTATGTGACATTAATGACTCCCTAAAGGAGGCCATGTCAGTGATTGGTAAATTCAGAGTGTGTTCAGGGCTTGTAATCAATTGGACCAAATCTTCACTCATGCTGCTAGATGCAAATCCTGATAGTCGGGGACAAACGGTTCATAATGTGCCGGTGACATCCCGATTTAAGTACCTGGGGGTCCAGATCACACCTGAGCCACAAGACTATATTTCCCTTAATCTGTCACCTCTGCTGAATAGAATGCGGGATGCCAAAGTTTGGTCACGCCTTAGGATGTCCCTGGTAGGTAGGGTGAATCTTATAAAAATTATTTTCATGCCCCAATATCCTTTACATTGGACTATTTATGGGACGTGAACCAGCGCGCACAGGAGCATGCACAACAGCGCGCACCGGAATGCACACATCAGAGCGCATCGGCGGGCACGCACCAAGGTGACAAACAACACGTCCGGCAAGGTGAGTTCTCTGAAACATACCAGGCTCTTTGGATATGGCATAGATTTTAAGGGGAACTCCACGCCAAAACTTTTCAAAAGATCGGCGTGGGGTCCCCCCCAAAATCCATACCAGACCCTTATTTGAGCAAGCAGCCTGACAGGCGAGGATAGGGGGGGGGGAAATAGCAAGCACGGCCCCTCCAGAACCATACCAGGTCACTTGCCCTCAACATTGTACCCCTACCCATTCACCAAAAATGTGTCAAAAAGTAAAAACCACAATAAACTGTTTTTGACAATTGCTTTACTTAAAAAGAAAAAAAAGTGTCCGTCTTCAATCACGCCGCCCGACGGACCCAAAAAATAGAAAAATAAAAAAAGACAGCAGTCGGCAGGACGCCTCCCATCGAGGCGGAGTATTTTTATTTATTTTTTTATTTTTCGGGTCCGAAGGGCGGCATGATTGAAGATGGATGTACCCAATATCCATTCACATAGGGGGGGGGGGCGGATCTGGGGCCCCTCTTGTTAAAGGGGGCTTCCAGATTCCGATTAGCCCCCCGCCTGCAGACCCCCACAACCAATGGCCAGGGGACCCCAAAGCACCCTCCTCATGATGAGGGCATGTGGCCTGATATGGTTCAGAAGGGGGGCACTCGCTCGCCCCCCCATACTGACCTCCAGGCTGCATGGAGTTCCCCTTAAAGTCCATACCAGATCCGAAGTGCCTGTTATGGACTGGGGGGACGCACGCCGGTTTTTATTGATTTTTATCTATATTGCCGGGAGCCAGCAATACATTACAGCCGCAAGCAATATTAACCGCTTCAACCCTGGAAGATTTTACCCCCTTCCTGACCAGAGCAATTTTTTACAATTTGGCACTGCGTTGTTTAACTGACAATTGCCCGGTCGTGCGACTCTGTACCCATACAAAATTTGTTTCCTTTTATTCCCACAAATAGAGCTTTCTTTTGGTGGTATTTGATCACCTTTGCGGTTTTTATTTTTTAGGCTATAAACAAAAGAACAGCGACAATTTTGGAAAAAACACAATGAGGCTGATTTACTAAGAACAATGTGTTGCGCCGGTTCATACCTTAATTGGTGCGCCGGAAAAGTCATTAATCGAACGTGCAAACCGGCGCACTTTGAAGCGCAAAACGATAATAAACATGTAAACTGCAACTGGTGCTAGGGTAACTGCGGTTTTCTCATAGATAATAGGGCACGCCCATCTCATTGAATGCGTCTTGTTAGGCAATTAGTAGGTGTTCTCACTTAATTAACCCTTTTGATGCTAATCTCATTCCTATTACTTCTAATATATCTTTGAAATGTTTTTTTTTTCTATTTTTACACAAATATTTCAATACATTACAAAGAACAGAAAAGTGTTTCTAAACCCAATAAATTTATATTTTCAGATCTTGATCTTTAAAGGTGACCATACACTGCAATCAGTTAGATCTTTAAAAAAATTGATTTAGTGCAAGAGCCTGTTTGATTTCCTTTAATTTGAATTAATTGTTCAAGTGCGTCTTCCTATTACCTATTTTGCAGAAATATCGAGTTGTACAGAGATTGGCCAATCAGATTGCAATGTGCATGACCATCTTAAGTGCCAAATTTGGAATGTAGATGTGCCATGACCCACTTGTATTTTCCTAACGATATTTCTTGGGCATTATAAAAGACACATATTTGTGCAGCGCAGTGGTGTAGTTGTTAGCACTTTCACCTAGAGGCAAAAAGGGTCGCTGGTTTGAATCCCGCCTGTGACACCATTAGAGTTGCCACCTCATCCCTTTAAAACCAAACACAGGTTATGTGGCTGATTAAGGTGGTAATTAAACTCGGTGCCTTTTCTGCAATAAATTAGTCTCAGAACCTGTGTAATTCATATGTGTTCGGGTTTAAAAGGATGAGGTGGCAACCCTAGGACACCATCTGCCTGGAGTTTGCATGTTCTCCCTGTGCCTGCGTGGGTTTCCTCCAGGTACTCTGGTTTCCTCCCACACTCTAAAAACATGCTGGTAGGTAAATTGTATCCTGTCTAAATTGGCCCTAATATGTATGAATGTGTCTTAGGGACCCACACAAACACCACCCAATGTTAAAAAAAATTGTTAAACTAAAAGTGAGGCCCGGAACGGAAAAGACAAAGAAGAGTAGTGCAGGGCCGGACATGACAGTGTGTTTAGGAGAGACAACACAAGGGTTAATAGGAAATGCTGAGTGGGGAGGTGACTGAGAGAAAAGTCTGAGGGGGAGTGGCATTATTTAAGAGAGGGGAGGGACCAGGCAGGGGAACAGTAAGCTGGGGAAGAGAAAGGAGAAGGCAGTTTTTCTCACTGCTCCTCTAACATGGCTGATGTGGATGTCATCCTGGCGCGTTTGCGAGCGGCTGCGGCAAGCAGGGGACCGGAGTGGCTGCACAGCCAGGTCGCGGCCTTGATAGAGGACCAGGTGAGCGGATCGGGCTGGAAGGTGAGGTGTCCCCACGTGAGCGGAAATCGCGGCCTCCGTCATGCTATTCACCGGGGTCCTCATCCAGGGCCATGCGCCATCCTAGGAGCCCTCTGGGGGAACAATCCGCTCCCCTAGCTAAGAGAAGCCAGCAGTCTGCCAGAGCAGGGCCCAGGCGGAATCCACGCCGCCGGCCTAGCTTGGTGGGTGGGTGGGGCCACGGGCCGTCATGGCGCCGCTTCCCCGTCCATGAATCGCGGGACTGTTGCACAATCACCCCCCCTGCCTTGACAGCTCCGCGGGTGGAGGCTCGGAGAGGGAGACTCACTAGCACGACTGTCGGGTCACTCACAGACGACGATGGCAGGTCCGTGGGTGGGCGTGGCCTATTCGGGCGGCGGGAGATGGCGCAAGATGGCGGAGGATCGATGGGGAGACTAGCCAGGGCACAACATGTGACGGCCTGCGTGGAACAGCGGCAGAGGGCGGAGCTTTGGGGGCTCCACGGCCCTACAGCAGGGGGGCCCCCCGGGACATCTTGGGGGGCTAACGATACCATCGGTCCCGGTCCAGGATGACAGGTCGGAAGGGGAGATGTCGGATGAGGAGGAGCCACAGGGACGCGAGCTGGGGAGGGAGGCCAGCGCAGCGGCTGTTGGGGGTGCTCCCGGTCAGCCCAGTAAGTCCACTAATAATTCTACTGTTTCTTTGGCTGAATCTTTATGTGATTTGTTGGGGGTTGGTAAGGGGAGAGTATCAGGGGCAGCTGTTCCACCGCCATGTGCAGCGGCGACGGATGCTGGCCCGCAAGTGGCGGGAGGTGAGCCCGCCAGTTCGGGGTCAGAGGCACAGCTAAGGGATTTGTTGGGGGGCCTGCGAGACTTGGTGGGCCGTTTTATAGGGGGGCAGGGGCAGCCTCCTCAAGTGGCCCCATGGTCACACACAGCGAGCTTGGCCGTGGGGGATGGCGGGGGGGTCAACTCTGGCCGGGGTTTCAGGAGCATCAGCGCCCCCTAGCAGGAGCAGTGCCCGGCCCCAAGAAGGCAGGTGAAAAAGGGGGGCCCCAGATGCTACCGGATGTGGCAAGGATTACAAATGCGGCAAAATGTGAGGTGTATGTGTGCTTTAAGGGTCCGCTGGGAGCACATTTGAAGCAGGAGGTCCAGGATAAGATTTGCAAGGGTGAGTATGTGGCGATATTCTCGTTATTGCCCTTGGACTAGTTTAACTTGGATAGAGTCAAACCTGATGACTCCAAGAAAGAGGATAAGGAGAAGAGGAGGTACAGGCTGATCCCGCGTACGTTTGTTAACTGGCTGCAGCCATTCACCATTATGGCAAGTGTCATTGGAGAGAAGAACCCTGAACATTCGGCGTTGTTCTGTTATATGGATGCCATTGGGGAGGCGCACAGAGTGTATGGGGGATCTGCTTGGCTGAGGTATAAGGAACAGTTTAGACAGCGCAGGACGGTCCGTCCGTCTCTTCGCTGGGATCATAAAGACATTAGCCTCTGGATGTAGCTTATGTTGTCGGCTAGGGCCCCCACTCAGTTTCTTCGGGGTGTGGGGAATCCCATCCTTTGTCCTGGTGCTTCAAAAAAGGTAAGCGTACCGGAGAGCCTGCTCACAAAAGGGACGACTCCGGTGAAGGGTGTAAGGATGCAGCCTTTCCTAAATAGGTACCCAGATAGGGAAGCGTCTATGCTGCTTGCCTCGGGTTTTCGGGGCGGTTTTAGGACACCGTGTTCATTGGCGATGGTCCTACCAATGGCGCGGAATTTGAAATCGGCCTTACAGCATCCGGGGGTGGTGGGGGAAAAAATTGGACAAGGAGGTGGCGCTAAGTCGCATGGGGGGGGGGGGGCGTTCGCGGTTCCACCTTTGCCGGACATGGTGGTGTCTTCCTTGGGGATGGTGCCTAAGAAGGAACCAAACAAGTTCCGCCTCATTCACCACTTATTTTTTCCAAAAGGGGTTCTGTGTCCTATACTTCATTTGACGCAGCTGTTAGGTGGGTTAGGCTTTATGGGCAAAGGGCGCTTATGGCAAAATCAGGCATTGAATCTGCATTCGGCTTGCTTCCAGTTCATCTGATCTGATCTCGGATGTCAAGTCGGATATTGTTAAACTTTGCACGGCCTTTCCTAATACTCTGCTGCTGTGGTCCGACATTGTGGCGCGGACGACGTGGCGCATGGCTAGGTCCATGGCGAGAATTAATAAGGCCCACATACGTGTTAATAAGGTGGTGGGGAGGTTTATGGCTCACCAGGGTGGCATGGTAATCAGGAATGTAGAATTGGAATCTAATGTAGGCCTGTATTTGAGGAGTGATGGAGTGCACCTCTTGGCAGTGGGGATAGATCTCTGGGCGCTGCGGGTGTGGAGGGGCCCTTATGGGTAAGGTGTCATCCTTGCGGGCTGTGGCGGTGTTTTTGTTGGTCTTTGACGGTGGCAGTAAACAAATGTGATGAAAAGGGGTGGGGGGCTCATCAGTGGTATGTGCCCCTCCGGTGTATTCCAGCTGAAAGGTTGATGGAATACTGTAATGGTTGCACTGCGGGACGGGGGTTGTCTCCAAGCTGATTATACGGCTGGAGGCCTATCATGCTATAAAGGGCCCGCAGTGTATTGGTGGTATATGTGTTGGAGTTCGGGGTGCAGTCATAGATCAACAGACTGGGTTTAAACAAGTTGTTTACAGATGTTATATATAGTGTTATATTTTTATATTGGAGTTATTTATTTTATAGTGTGTTAATAAAATAGGCTGTTATTTTACTCCAAATTAAGGTGTGGTCTCATCATTTTAGGAGGGTAAGAAATGGGGGTTGAAGTACAAGTGGTATAGCCGTAAGAGGAGGTTGGGTACCTCTGGACTACACTGGTCATGAAATCCTTTCATATTTTTGCTTGGGGATAGCATGCAGAGGGATTAGAAGTGTTGTCAGTTTTTGGGGATGTCTGCACTCCTGATAGGGTGAAGACACCTCCCAAATTTTTAAGAAATTGCTTAACGTGCATCCTCACAGGGTGACACTGTGGATGCACAGGTATAAATGTGCCAACGTCCCGATATGGCAGGAAGAATATGAATAGACTAAAGAATGGACTTTAGGCGGCACATGGATAAATATTGTAAAAAGCTAAGGGTATTTATTTTAGAAAAAGTAATGAGAAAATACATATAAACATTAAAAAAATGACAGTCTATTCGTATTTGGATACAAGGCTCAGGCTAGTGTTCTACAATGCTTCAGAATTATATTTGTACAACATATATGCACTCCATCCTCAATGAAAAAACATAACCAGCAACCGCCGGTTAGTGAAACAGTGAACGTGTGAAGCAGGTGATTCTAGCCATGGGTCCAATGTATCAGGTGTAATCTTGAATTGCTCTACCAGTTTCGCGAATTAACGCTTCTTCAGGAGCATAATAGGTTGATTGTGCTGGGTAAACTGCTAGGTAGAGACTACTGATACGGCTGACTGCTAGGATTCCTCTGGACTGTTGGAAGCTTTCCTCTTTTTTAAGGCGCAGTCTGACAGCCTGCCCACCTACTATAGGCTTTTCGGGGTCAGATACCCTCTGCCCTGATTGTGCACCAGGGTCTACTATGGTGCATATATAGCCCCTCTCCCTTATGCTCTGGTATCTACAGTTTCCAAAGTCCTGGAGGACATTACCTGTTGCTGCTTATCAGTAGTCTCTACCTAGCAGTTTACCCAGCTGTCGTTTATTGTGACTTTTTATCATTATTGGTCATTTGCCACAAACAAATCGCCAATCTAACTTTACCAAGGTGTGTGCTGCATTGGCAGCACATTCGACCTACTATTATGCTCCTGAAGAAGCGTTAATTCGTGAAACTGGTAGAGCAGTTCAAGATTACACCTGATACATTGGACCCATGCAGCGCCGGCCCAAGACATGGTGCTGCCTGGGACCAAGAATGAAATGCTGCCCCCCCCCCCAAATTTTATTTATATTTTATATCATGATAAGTAAAATTTAATTTATCAGAAAAGCAGAGTTACATGCAACAGCACCATATGCAAAATTACATAACATACCATTACGTTCAAATCCAAACCACAAACTCCAGTGTTATTTTGTTTTATATATATATATATATATATATATATATATATATATATATATATATATCTTTATTTATATAAATAGCTTAAATGGTGAAAAGATATTGCAAAACTGCTTGTCATAAACAACAGACAAGAACAACAACAATATTGCACTCAACTATATATCAATTGACTATCAGTGCTTTATGTGCCATCTTGGCTGTAAATATAGACAGTGCTTTACAGAGCGTTATATAGTTTATGGGCACTGGTGAGACCGCATGGGCACTGGTGAGACTGCATCTCATGGGCACTGATGAGACTGCATAGGCTCTGGTGGGACTGCATATCATGGGCACTGGTGAGACTTCATGGGCTCTGGTGAGACTTCATGGGCTCTGGTGAGACTTCATGGGCTCTGGTGAGACTTCATGGGCACTGGTGAGACTTCATGGGCACTGGTGAGACTTCATGGGCACTGGTGAGACTGCATGGGCACTGGTGAGACTGCATGGGCACTGGTGAGACTGCATGGGCACTGGTGAGACTGCATGGGCACTGGTGAGACTTCATGGGCACTGGTGAGACTGCATGGGCACTGGTGAGACTGCATGGGCACTGGTGAGACTGCATGGGCACTGATGAGACTGCATAGGCTCTGGTGGGACTGCATATCATGGGCACTGGTGAGACTTCATGGGCTCTGGTGAGACTTCATGGGCTCTGGTGAGACTTCATGGGCTCTGGTGAGACTTCATGGGCACTGGTGAGACTTCATGGGCACTGGTGAGACTTCATGGGCACTGGTGAGACTGCATGGGCACTGGTGAGACTGCATGGGCACTGGTGAGACTGCATGGGCACTGGTGAGACTGCATGGGCACTGGTGAGACTTCATGGGCACTGGTGAGACTTCATGGGCTCTGGTGAGACTGCATGGGCTCTGGTGAGACTGCATGGGCTCTGGTGAGACTGCATAGAAACTGATAAGACTGCATAGAAACTGATAAGACTGCATATCATGGGCTCTGGTGAGACTTTATGGGCTCTGGTGAGACTGCATAGGCACTGATGAGACTGCATAGGTTCTGGTGAGACTGCATCTCATGGGCTCTGGTGAGTCTGCATGGGACTTCAAAATCTTGTTTTGGAACAGTACTACTAAAAGGTTGCCTACCCCTGTTCTATTATATGGCAAAACAGTTTGTCATGGACAGACAACATCAACTATATTGTAATCAACCACAGATTGAATCAAAATGGTGCTTTCCGTGCCTTCTTGGCTGCAAATAAAGACACTGCTTCCTTCAGGTCTATAGTTTGGGCTAGTTCATGTTCAATTGATATGGTCGCCAAACCCACCAACCTTTCTTGTGTCATTGTGGAGCGCAGGTATGTTTTTATTAGCTTCAGCTTTGAGAAGCTTCGCTCTCCACTAGCAACGGTCACAGGGAGTGTTAACAGTATACGCAGAGCAATGAAGGCATTTGGAAAGAGGGTAGTCAGATTGTTTGTGCAGATATACTCCAGCACGCCCTTTGGCGACAAGTCTATAGGGACATATTTTGACAGAGCTTTCAGTTCATCGTTAAGATCATTTGAATCTATATCCCGCATGTTATCATGGGACAAAACGCTTTCCAATTTTTTGCACTGCTGGAGTAGGTCTTCAGGTATTGCATCCTTGAGTTTGGGAATGTTATAGAGCACCCCAAAGACATTGCTGTGTTCATGGAGCTGTAAAAAACGTTCTTCCAGTGACTGGATAGCAGAGTCTAGAACTTGGAAAAAAAAATGTACTTTCATCTGTTGTTTAGGATCACTGATGCTTTCATCCTCTGCCTCATAGTCAAAATGGGTTCTTCTGAGGCGATTTCGAACGTCTGCAGAGTGAAAAACCGGCTCAATGTCAAGTTCCTCTGCCATCTTTTCTGCACTTTTCAAAACCTTTTCAAATTCCTCATCAGATCGATAAGTCTGGAGGAATGATTTTGTCAGCTGAAGTTGTTGAACTGCTCCAGAAATATCAACATCAATCTCTTGCAGTCTTTTGCTCACAATATTCACATGGAAGAGTACATCATGCCACAACACTAGACCACAAAGAAATTTAAAATCACATAAATTCCTTGTAATTCCTCTGCACTCTGCCTGTGTTTTGCCACGAGCTGCTCCTGTTGAAGTACCATCCTCCATAACAGCAGTTATGGCATCATAATTTTTTCCAATCTGGTTACGGATAGCTTTCACTGCTTCCATGCGACTCTCCCATCGTGTGGTGCTCAGTGGTTTCACTGTAATTTGTGAATGTCCAAGGTGTTCTTTTAGGATTTGCCAACGATGGGTAGATAGAGAAGAATGCATATACACTTTGTATTACATTAAAGAATTCAGAAGCTTCAGAACATGCCGAGGCAGCATCGCTGATGACCAAGTTCAAAGAATGGGAACTGCACGGGACAAAAAAGGCTCTGGGATTTAACTCTCGCACTCGTGTTTGTACACCACTGTTTTTTCCCTTCATATTGGCTCCATTGTCATATCCTTGTCCTCTCATATCTTTAAGATCAATTCCCATTTCTTCAAGCTTCTCAAGAAGTATCTTTGTCATCCCAGATCCTGTAGTATCATCTATGTCGATGAACCCCAAGAAATGTTCTCTGACATTTACACCTGAGTCTGTTGCTGTTAAAAAACGCACCATTAAAGTCATTTGTTCAGAATGGCTTATATCCGGTGTACAGTCAAGAATTACAGAGTAATATTTTGCAGCATTCAGGTTTCCCACAATTGTCTGTCTGATTTGTCCTGCCAGTAACTGGATGATTTCATTCTGAACAGTTTTGCCAAGATAGTGAATGTGGGTTTCTTTGCTGGTTACTCTTCTGAGATGTTCTTTAAGTACTGGCTCAAATTCTCCCATCAACTCCACAATTTTAAGATAATTACCATTGTTTGGCACAAACAGCTTATCTGATGTACCACGCAGTGCTAGGTTTTGAGTAGCGAGGACTCGAATAATGGCAATGAGCCTTTTTAGTACATTTTCCCAGTGCTTAGTGTCCGCTTCTATCTTCTCTTGATGTTTTGCATCTATGGTAGACTTTAACTGTAGTCTTGTACGCAGTTCTAGCCAGCTATGAAATGCTCTCTCGTGAGATAGGGTCTTCTCATGACATGTCAAATTCCTACACAGATGTTGCCAGTTATTTGTTCCTTTAGAACTTAAAGCAGATGCAATGAGTTCATTTTGGAAAACCTTGCAGCAAAAGCAATATGCAGCATTCTTGCTCCTTGATAGGGATGGGCCCGGTGCTCGATTCGAACCCATGTTCGAATCGAGCATCGGGCGTTCGCTCGCTCGTCGAGCCCAGAACTATTTGGGCCGTTCGCATCACATTCGTGTGATGCGAGCGGCCCCGCAATGCATTGCGGCCGGCGCGGCCGGCGCAGTGCATTGCTGGCTGATGATTGGCCAAGCATGCACTGTGACCCCGCATGCTTGGCCAATCACAGCGCCCGAAACTCGGAGAGCAATAATTGGCTACAGGCAGGACGCCTGTAGCCAATTACAGCTCAGGGGCTTTAGTACATGCCCCACCATTTAAAAGGCCGCCACGCCATCGGCCCCGGTCACATGAGTTCCGGCTTTAGGAGAGATCAGTCTGCTGATTCTGTCTTTGCTTGATACTGAAAGATTTGCTCTTCTTTGCTAAACCATTGGCTATTTCTTTGCTAAACCATTGCTACCTAAGTCATTGATCGTTCATTGCTGCTGATTGCACAGTTAGCGTGTTATTAGCTGCTGCTGGGGATTAGTCTGGTGCGTGCTTACTGTTAGTACAGTATTGCAGTAGTACCAACCGCAGTGCTGTTAGCACAGCATTGCACCCCAACAGCACCCATAGGACTTCTAGTGTGTTAGTGGCAGCAAACAGAGCTCCTATATTTTCTTCTCAGCAGCACCCATAGGACTTCTAGTGTGTTAGTGGCAGCAAACAGAGCTCCTATATTTTCTTCTCAGCAGCACCCATAGGACTTCTAGTGTGTTAGTGGCATCACACAGAGCTCCTATATTTTCTTCTCAGCAGCACCCATAGGACTTCTAGTGTGTTAGTGGCAGCAAACAGAGCTCCTATATTTTCTTCTCAGCAGCACCCATAGGACTTCTAGTGTGTTAGTGGCATCACACAGAGCTCCTATATTTTCTTCTCAGCAGCACCCATAGGACTTCTAGTGTGTTAGTGGCAGCAAACAGAGCTCCTATATTTTCATCTCAGAAGCACCCATAGGACTTCTAGTGTGTTAGTGGCATCACACAGAGCTCCTATATTTTCATCTCAGAAGCACCCATAGGACTTCTAGTGTGTTAGTGGCAGCAAACAGAGCTCCTATATTTTCTTCTCAGCAGCACCCATAGGACTTCTAGTGTGTTAGTGGCATCACACAGAGCTCCTATATTTTCTTCTCAGCAGCACCCATAGGACTTCTAATGTGTTAGTGGCATCACACAGAGTTCCTATATTTTCATCTCAGAAGCACCCATAGGACTTCTAGTGTGTTAGTGGCATCACACAGAGCTCCTATATTTTCTTCTCAGCAGCACCCATAGGACTTCTAGTTTGTTAGTGGCATCACACAGAGCTCCTATATTTTCTTCTCAGCAGCACCCATAGGACTTCTAGTGTGTTAGTGGCAGCAAACAGAGCTCCTATATTTTCTTCTCAGCAGCACCCATAGGACTTCTAGTGTGTTAGTGGCATCACACAGAGCTCCTATATTTTCATCTCAGAAGCACCCATAGGACTTCTAGTGTGTTAGTGGCATCACACAGAGCTCCTATATTTTCTTCTCAGCAGCACCCATAGGACTTCTAATGTGTTAGTGGCATCACACAGAGTTCCTATATTTTCATCTCAGAAGCACCCATAGGACTTCTAGTGTGTTAGTGGCATCACACAGAGCTCCTATATTTTCTTCTCAGCAGCACCCATAGGACTTCTAGTGTGTTAGTGGCAGCAAACAGAGCTCCTATATTTTCTTCTCAGCAGCACCCATAGGACTTCTAGTGTGTTAGTGGCATCACACAGAGCTCCTATATTTTCTTCTCAGCAGCACCCATAGGACTTCTAGTGTGTTAGTGGCAGCAAACAGAGCTCCTATATTTTCTTCTCAGCAGCACCCATAGGACTTCTAGTGTGTTAGTGGCATCACACAGAGCTCCTATATTTTCATCTCAGAAGCACCCATAGGACTTCTAGTGTGTTAGTGGCATCACACAGAGCTCCTATATTTTCTTCTCAGCAGCACCCATAGGACTTCTAGTGTGTTAGTGGCAGCAAACAGAGCTCCTATATTTTCTTCTCAGAAGCACCCATAGGACTTCTAGTGTGTTAGTGGCAGCAAACAGAGCTCCTATATTTTCTTCTCAGCAGCACCCATAGGACTTCTAGTGTGTTAGTGGCAGCAAACAGAGCTCCTATATTTTCTTCTCAGCAGCACCCATAGGACTTCTAGTGTGTTAGTGGCATCACACAGAGCTCCTATATTTTCTTCTCAGCAGCACCCATAGGACTTCTAGTGTGTTAGTGGCAGCAAACAGAGCTCCTATATTTTCTTCTCAGCAGCACCCATAGGACTTCTAGTATGTTAGTGGCATCACACAGAGCTCCTATATTTTCTTCTCAGCAGCACCCATAGGACTTCTAGTGTGTTAGTGGCAGCAAACAGAGCTCCTATATTTTCTTCTCAGCAGCACCCATAGGACTTCTAGTGTGTTAGTGGCATCACACAGAGCTCCTATATTTTCATCTCAGAAGCACCCATAGGACTTCTAGTGTGTTAGTGGCAGCAAACAGAGCTCCTATATTTTCTTCTCAGCAGCACCCATAGGACTTCTAGTGTGTTAGTGGCATCACACAGAGCTCCTATATTTTCTTCTCAGCAGCACCCATAGGACTTCTAGTGTGTTAGTGGCAGCAAACAGAGCTCCTATATTTTCTTCTCAGCAGCACCCATAGGACTTCTAATGTGTTAGTGGCATCACACAGAGTTCCTATATTTTCATCTCAGAAGCACCCATAGGACTTCTAGTGTGTTAGTGGCATCACACAGAGCTCCTATATTTTCTTCTCAGCAGCACCCATAGGACTTCTAGTGTGTTAGTGGCAGCAAACAGAGCTCCTATATTTTCTTCTCAGCAGCACCCATAGGACTTCTAATGTGTTAGTGGCATCACACAGAGTTCCTATATTTTCATCTCAGAAGCACCCATAGGACTTCTAGTGTGTTAGTGGCATCACACAGAGCTCCTATATTTTCTTCTCAGCAGCACCCATAGGACTTCTAGTGTGTTAGTGGCAGCAAACAGAGCTCCTATATTTTCTTCTCAGCAGCACCCATAGGACTTCTAGTGTGTTAGTGGCATCACACAGAGCTCCTATATTTTCTTCTCAGCAGCACCCATAGGACTTCTAGTGTGTTAGTGGCAGCAAACAGAGCTCCTATATTTTCTTCTCAGCAGCACCCATAGGACTTCTAGTGTGTTAGTGGCATCACACAGAGCTCCTATATTTTCATCTCAGAAGCACCCATAGGACTTCTAGTGTGTTAGTGGCATCACACAGAGCTCCTATATTTTCTTCTCAGCAGCACCCATAGGACTTCTAGTGTGTTAGTGGCAGCAAACAGAGCTCCTATATTTTCATCTCAGAAGCACCCATAGGACTTCTAGTGTGTTAGTGGCATCACACAGAGCTCCTATATTTTCATCTCAGAAGCACCCATAGGACTTCTAGTGTGTTAGTGGCATCACACATAGCTCCTATATTTTCTTCTCAGCAGCACCCATAGGACTTCTAGTGTGTTAGTGGCAGCAAACAGAGCTCCTATATTTTCTTCTCAGCAGCACCCATAGGACTTCTAGTGTGTTAGTGGCATCACACAGAGCTCCTATATTTTCTTCTCAGCAGCACCCATAGGACTTCTAGTGTGTTAGTGGCAGCAAACAGAGCTCCTATATTTTCTTCTCAGCAGCACCCATAGGACTTCTAGTGTGTTAGTGGCATCACACAGAGCTCCTATATTTTCATCTCAGAAGCACCCATAGGACTTCTAGTGTGTTAGTGGCATCACACAGAGCTCCTATATTTTCTTCTCAGCAGCACCCATAGGACTTCTAGTGTGTTAGTGGCAGCAAACAGAGCTCCTATATTTTCATCTCAGAAGCACCCATAGGACTTCTAGTGTGTTAGTGGCATCACACAGAGCTCCTATATTTTCATCTCAGAAGCACCCATAGGACTTCTAGTGTGTTAGTGGCATCACACATAGCTCCTATATTTTCTTCTCAGCAGCACCCATAGGACTTCTAGTGTGTTAGTGGCATCACACAGAGCTCCTATATTTTCATCTCAGAAGCACCCATAGGACTTCTAGTGTGTTAGTGGCATCACACAGAGCTCCTATATTTTCTTCTCAGCAGCACCCATAGGACTTCTAATGTGTTAGTGGCATCACACAGAGTTCCTATATTTTCATCTCAGAAGCACCCATAGGACTTCTAGTGTGTTAGTGGCATCACACAGAGCTCCTATATTTTCTTCTCAGAAGCACCCATAGGACTTCTAGTGTGTTAGTGGCAGCAAACAGAGCTCCTATATTTTCTTCTTAGCAGCACCCATAGGACTTCTAATGTGTTAGTGGCATCACACAGAGTTCCTATATTTTCATCTCAGAAGCACCCATAGGACTTCTAGTGTGTTAGTGGCATCACACAGAGCTCCTATATTTTCTTCTCAGCAGCACCCATAGGACTTCTAGTGTGTTAGTGGCAGCAAACAGAGCTCCTATATTTTCATCTCAGAAGCACCCATAGGACTTCTAGTGTGTTAGTGGCATCACACATAGCTCCTATATTTTCTTCTCAGCAGCACCCATAGGACTTCTAGTGTGTTAGTGGCATCACACAGAGCTCCTATATTTTCATCTCAGAAGCACCCATAGGACTTCTAGTGTGTTAGTGGCATCACACAGAGCTCCTATATTTTCTTCTCAGCAGCACCCATAGGACTTCTAATGTGTTAGTGGCATCACACAGAGTTCCTATATTTTCATCTCAGAAGCACCCATAGGACTTCTAGTGTGTTAGTGGCATCACACAGAGCTCCTATATTTTCTTCTCAGCAGCACCCATAGGACTTCTAGTTTGTTAGTGGCATCACACAGAGCTCCTATATTTTCTTCTCAGCAGCACCCATAGGACTTCTAGTGTGTTAGTGGCAGCAAACAGAGCTCCTATATTTTCTTCTCAGCAGCACCCATAGGACTTCTAGTGTGTTAGTGGCATCACACAGAGCTCCTATATTTTCATCTCAGAAGCACCCATAGGACTTCTAGTGTGTTAGTGGCATCACACAGAGCTCCTATATTTTCTTCTCAGCAGCACCCATAGGACTTCTAGTGTGTTAGTGGCAGCAAACAGAGCTCCTATATTTTCATCTCAGAAGCACCCATAGGACTTCTAGTGTGTTAGTGGCATCACACAGAGCTCCTATATTTTCATCTCAGAAGCACCCATAGGACTTCTAGTGTGTTAGTGGCATCACACAGAGCTCCTATATTTTCTTCTCAGCAGCACCCATAGGACTTCTAGTGTGTTAGTGGCAGCAAAGAGAGCTCCTATATTTTCTTCTCAGCAGCACCCATAGGACTTCTAGTGTGTTAGTGGCATCACACAGAGCTCCTATATTTTCTTCTCAGCAGCACCCATAGGACTTCTAGTGTGTTAGTGGCAGCAAACAGAGCTCCTATATTTTCTTCTCAGCAGCACCCATAGGACTTCTAGTGTGTTAGTGGCATCACACAGAGCTCCTATATTTTCATCTCAGAAGCACCCATAGGACTTCTAGTGTGTTAGTGGCATCACACAGAGCTCCTATATTTTCTTCTCAGCAGCACCCATAGGACTTCTAGTGTGTTAGTGGCAGCAAACAGAGCTCCTATATTTTCATCTCAGAAGCACCCATAGGACTTCTAGTGTGTTAGTGGCATCACACAGAGCTCCTATATTTTCTTCTCAGCAGCACCCATAGGACTTCTAGTGTGTTAGTGGCATCACACAGAGCTCCTATATTTTCATCTCAGAAGCACCAATAGGACTTCTAGTGTGTTAGTGGCAGCAAACAGAGCTCCTATATTTTCTTGTCAGCAGCACACATAGTACCTATAGTGTGTTAGTGTCAGCACCCATAGGACCTACAGTGTGTTGTGAGCACACATAGGAGTTCTATTTTTTATACTATATACACTACCGACTACAATGGCTGGAAGACCGCCAAGGAGAGGCAGAGCGTGCCGAGGCAAGAACACAGGGCAGGCAGGCTCTGTTTCTAGAGACAACAGTGCTGGCCGTGGACGTGGTCGTGCATCGTCATCAGCACGTGGCCATGGGACACGCTTGTCTTTGTTTTCGGCAGCTGGACATGTGGAGCCGCATCATGCCGAAGGCTTGGTAGAATGGATGACCAAGCCCTCCTCATCCTCCTCATCCTCTCTCACCCAGGCTCAGGGTACTGGCAGAGCAGCTGCCAACGCGTACTCAATGGCATCATCAGCCACCCCTTCCCTAGACCCACCATGTCCTCCTGAGGAGTCCCCCGAACTGTTTGAGCACAGTGTTGGGTACATGCTCCAGGAGGATGCCCAACGATTCGAAGGCTCGGATGATGATACCCAGCTTGAGGAAGTCAGTAGTGTGCGCGCAGAGAGAGGGGATGCTGAAGGACAGCAATCTGGCAGTAGTGTTCCACCAGCTGCAGCTTACTGCCAGGTTTGCTCTAGTGGTGAAGAGGGAGGGGATGATGAGGTCACTGACTCCACGTGGGTGCCTGAAGGGAGAGAGGAGGAGGAGGAGGAGGATGCAGCGTCACATGTCCAACGAGGCAGGATGCCCCCTGGAGGCCAGCTAGAGGCCAGCACAGCAACTGTACCACACCGCAGAGCTCCGCCTGTGCAGGGCGCTGCCTCTGCACGTTATCACAAAAGTTCTTTGGTGTGGGCCTTTTTTGAGACGAGTGCATCAGATCGCACCACTGCTATTTGCAATATTTGTCTCAAGCGTATCTCGCGTGGCCAAAACATCAGCCGCTTGGGCACCACAAGCATGAGCAGACATATGTCGACCTGCCATGCAGCTCGTTGGCAAGCACACATAAAAGACCCACACCAAAGAACAAAGCGGACCTCTCCTTGCTCCTCATCAGCTGGGATCTCCATCCCCACTATATCTTCAGTCCTCTCTGAAAGCTGCTCTGAGAGGACTGAAGGTGTAGAATTAGGTGTGTCACAACCAAGTACTTGCAGTACACCGACGTCCGATTGTAGCAGGCAAATTTCCCTGCCCCAGCTGCTGGACCGTCGAAAGAAGTATACTCCCAGCCATCCACATGCCCAGCGGTTGAATGCTAGCTTGGCTAAATTGCTAGCACTTCAACTGCTGCCTTTTCAGTTGATAGACTCGGCCCCCTTCCGTGAGTTTGTTCAATGTGCGGTTCCTCAGTGGCAGGTTCCCAAACGCCACTTTTTCTCACGGAAGGCGATTCCGTCTCTCTACTGGCATGTGGAAGGCAATGTCCATGCCTCGCTGGACAGGGCGGTCAGCGGTAAGGTGCATATTACCGCTGACTCATGGTCCAGCAGGCATGGACAGGGACGTTATCTTTCTTTCACGGCCCATTGGGTCACTCTATTGGCAGCTGGGAGGGATGCAGGACAAGGTGCAGTAGTGTTGGAGGTTGTTCCGCCACCACGCCTCCAAAATGCTACTACTGGTTGTGACACACCTCTCTCCTCCACCCCCTCCTCTTCTTCTTCCTCCATGTCCTCTTCGAGTGCTCTGTCCTCGGAACCAGCGGTGCTCCGTAGGCGTACAAGGGGCTACGCGAGTACGCAGGCAAAAAGATGCCATGCCGTGCTTGCGCTGGTGTGTTTGGGGGACAGGAGCCACACTGGGCCAGAGGTTCTGGCAGCTCTGCAGGGGCAGGCCGAGAGGTGGTTGACGCCACGCCAGCTTAAGCCAGGAATGGTCGTTTCTGATAATGGCACCAACCTCCTCTCCGCCCTGCGACAGGGGCAGCTCACCCATGTGCCCTGTATGGCTCACGTCCTCAACCTGGTGGTGCAGCGGTTCTTGGGCAGGTTTCCAGGCTTACAGGATGTCCTGAGGCAGGCCAGGAAAGTCTGTGTGCATTTCCGCCGATCTTATAATGCCAGTGCTCGGCTGACTGAGCTGCAAAAGGAGCTGAACCTGCCCAAGAACCGCCTAATATGTGACATGCCCACCAGGTGGAACTCAACGTTGGCCATGCTGCAGCGACTGCACATGCAGCAGAGGGCCATCAATGAGTACCTTTGCGACTACGGCACCAGGACAGGGTCAGGGGAGCTTGGCTTTTTTTCCCCACGCCAGTGGAGCATGATCAGGGATGCATGCACTGTCCTCTCACCATTTGAGGAGGCCACGAGGATGGTGAGCAGTGACAGTGCATGCATCAGTGACACTGTACCTCTTGTCCACCTGTTGGAGCATACGCTGCGTGGGATAATGGACAGGGCACTTGAGGCAGAACAGAGGCAGGAAGAGGAGGACTTCCTTGTCTCTCAAGGCCCCCTTTATCCAGACAATGTTCCTTCTGTCCCACCCATCACACAGGAAGAGGAGGAGGAGGAGGAGGAGGAGGAGGATTGTGTGAGCATGGAGGTGGAGCCTGGCACTCAGCATCAGCAGCAGCAGTCTTTTAGGGATGATGTACAGTCCCAACAAACCAGTGGACTTGTACGTGGCTGGGAGGAGGTGGCTGGCGATCATGTCATCCTCAGTGACCCAGAAGACTCCGGACCGAATGCCTCAGCTAACCTACGCTGCATGGCCTCCCTGATCCTGCAAAGCCTGCGGAAGGATCCTCGTGTTCTTCGGATCAAGGAGAGTGACCATTACTGGCTGGCCACTCTCCTTGATCCACGGTACAAGGGTAAGGTTGCGGACCTTATCTTGCCGTCGCAGAGGGAGCAGAGGATGAGACATCTCAGGGAGGCCTTGCAGAAAGGTCTGTGCAACGCGTTCCCAGAAACTGGGAGGTTACAAACTCCTGGTCCTGGACGACGAGTTGCTGAGGCTTCGGTCAGTAGCAGAAGGAGCGGTGGGGAAGGTGGACGTCTGACCGATGCGTTCAGACAATTTTTTAGTCCGCAGCCCCAAGGTATGATCGGTTCCAGCAACCATCGCCAGCGTCTGATATACATGGTGCAGGAATACCTAGGGGCAAGGTCAGACTTGGACACCTTTCCCACCGAAAATCCTCTGGCTTACTGGGTCCTGAGGATGGATCACTGGCCAGAGCTTGCACAGTATGCAATTGAGCTACTGGCCTGTCCTGCATCCAGCGTTCTTTCCGAACGCACATTCAGTGCTGCTGGAGGATTTGTCACCGATCATAGGGTGCGCCTGTCCACCGACTCGGTTGATCGACTGACCTTCATAAAAATGAATCAGTCTTGGATCACCACCAGCTACCAGACACCTGAAGCGGATATAACGGAATAATTTATAATGTCACATCCCTTCAAGACTGCCTATGCTGATGCTGAGTGACTGTCCTGTTATGTTCACTGACTATCCTCTTCCTCCTCCTCAATGATCCATGCCACCACACCAGTGCCTAAGGCACAATTTTTCAGCCCCTGTATAACAGGGGCGTGTAATTACAATTTTTTAAAAAGATGCTTCGCAACAGGTCTGACTGCTGTGCTCAGAGTACAGTATCTGTGAGGGGTTGCAGTGTTGTGGCACCAGCACCAGTGCCTAAGGCACAATTTTTCAGCCCCTGTTGGGGCGTGTAATTACAATTTTTAGGCAATGCTTTGCAACAGGTCTCATTGCTGTGCTCAGAGTACAGTATCTGTGAGGGGTTGCAGTGTTGTGGCACCAGCACCAGTGCCTAAGGCACAATTTTTCAGCCCCTGTATAACAGGGGCGTGTAATTACAATTTTTTAAAAAGATGCTTCGCAACAGGTGTGACTGCTGTGCTCCAAGTACAGTATCTGTGAGGGGTTGCAGTGTTGTGGCACCAGCACCAATGCCTAAGGCACAATTTTTCAGCCCCTGTTTAACAGGGGCGTGTAATTACAAATCTTGATCTAATAGTTCACAGCAGGGCCCATTCCTGCGCCCACCAAGAGTAACTATGAGGGCCTACAGTCTTGTGGCAACACCGTCGACCACCACCACCACCACCAAAGGCCCCAATTTTTCTGCCCTGTTCAACAGGTGCATGCAATTACAAATCTTGATCTAATAACTCACAGCAGGGCCCATTCCTGCACCCACCAAGAGTAACTGTGAGGGCTTACAGTCTTGTGGCAACACCGTCCACCACCACCACCACCACCACCAAAGGCCCAATTTTTCTGCCCGGTTCAACAGGTGCATGCAAGTACAAATCTTGATCTATTAACTCACAGCAGGGCCCATTCCTGTGCCCACCAGTCTTGTGGCTACACCAACATCTAATAGGGCAAATTTCTGCAGAGTATATACGGCAGGCCCCTACTTTCAAACATCCAACTTACAAACGACTCCTACTTGCAAACGGCAAGAGAAAACAGGAAGTGAGAGGAAATCTACCCCTAGGAAGGAAAATTCTATCCTGTTAGATTTAATTTGGGAAAAAGGTATCTCCTCTCTACTGATGCTTTATCACCAATCCTTGTTTCAATTAAAACCCCACTTTTCCAAAAACATTTGTCATTGGGACGGAAAGTGAGGTGACATGTTCTGAACAGATGTGCAAAGACAGCAAATGTTACAGGGGTGATAACCCCTCCCTATGTTCTCCAAAAAGCTTAAAAATTGATTTTTTTGGGATGTAGCTACACTTCATAATGTACCTGTTCAGATTCTACTTAAGAACAAACCTACAGTCCATGTCTTGTTTGCACCACCTATATACTGCTGTTCAGAGTATATAGGGTTGTAGGTATAGGGTTTTATTTTGGGTGCGGGGTCCCCCTTAGTATCCATACAAGACCCAAAGGGGCTGGGGTGGGGGGGGGTGATGGGGTAGCCATGCCATTTTTCTCAAGGATTTTCAGCCATATGGCGGCCAGGACAAGACATGACATTAAAGCCGCAAGTGGTTTTAAATGGCTTCTTTTTTTCCTTTACAAATGTCATTTTGTGCAAGGACAGTTCTAAACACGGGAAACACATGCCACTTCACAGGCATACTTTAGACACCCCCCAGGTACCATATTTAAAGGAAAATTTCACTTTTTTTTTTTCACTTTATGCATCATTAAAATGACTGCTCCCGAAAAAACTTTAGTTTTTAAAATTTCTTTTTGCATTGATATATGTCCCCTGGGGCAGGACCCGGGTCCCCAAACCTGTTTTATGACATTAACATGCATATTGGCCGTTGTAATTAGCAATTTTGATTTCGAACGTTCGCGTCCATTATAACGAATAGGGTTCGAAAATTCGCGCGAACTTTCGGTCCGTTCGAAGGTTCTGGTGCGAACCGAACCCGGGGGTGTTCGGCTCATCCCTACTCCTTGAGTACATCAGCCACGGTCTCTCCACTTTCTCCATATTAGGTAGTGTCCGCCAATAATGCATCCGGTGAAAGCTTCTTTTGCGTTCAGACTTGTCTTTTGGAAAGTTGAAACTTTTCACCTGGTGTGGGCCGTATTTTACCAGGAAGTCCCTCAGTTTATTGGTCATATTTGGCCAAAGCCCTGGGTCTTCTAGAAAGGAAGAACTGAAATCAGAGTCACCAGGAACCAGCTCCTCCACCATGCTCACATCCGTTGGACTTTCCTCTTGCAGAACATGTACAGCTTCAGCATTTTGAGGTGCTGATGTGGATGCAGTAGGACTCATTTCACCAGGGGTCTCACTATCTGGGTTACCAGTTGGCTCCTCAGATGGAAGCTCCTGCTCCATAGGAGATTTGTCTTGACTCCCTGGCTTAATAAACTTCAGCATGGCTCCTTTCTGCTTTAGTAAAAAAGCCTCCTTTTTTGCTCGAACCTTTGCATATTGTGCACCAGAAAGACGTATGCGTTTCTTTCCATCAGACATGGCTGCTGTATACTGCTGCCCAAAAAAAATAGAAAAACAAAAAAGGACTATGCCACTGCGTATCAGGAGGACAAATCACATGCTACATTACCCCCCAAATCACTTGCTATTTTGCCTATGTACTTGTGATAACCAGTGACTGAACCTCTTCTATTTCCAGTATGTCCTTCTTTTCTACTGGTGCATAAAATTACACTGCATATTCCAGATGCAGTCTTACCACTGATGCAAAATTATGTTCTAATCTCTTAAGCCTCGTTCACACGGTTGGATGTTCGGAAGGGGATTGATTGTCCATTGACAGACTGTTGTATGAAATTCTTACTGCTAGTACTCTCCTTTTGAAAATTGTTGTCCAATTTTACGATAACAAATGTTATGTAGCAAGGTGGTATGATTGAAAGCATCGTTAAGGACTGCAGTCTGTGCTGTAAATATGAGCTTGGCTCCCTTTAGTGTTTATCTCATGTTAATTGGTTACAACTTGTTTGGTTCAGTTATTGAGAGAAAAAGACTCCGTTGTAGACTTGTGCACAACGGAAAAATTTGTTCCGTTTCGGTTCGTTTCTTTCCGGTCCTGTTGATTCGTAATCATTCGTAATTTTGCTAGACGGGATTTTTCGTGTTCGGACTCATTCGTATTTTTGCAAGCGACATTTTTCGTTGAATTTTTTGTTGCTTTATAATTCGTACTTTCGGTAGAGTACGTTGTTTTTCGTTGATTCTGGACACAACTCCTACTTTCGTAACTTTTTTTGGGTTCGTACTTTCGGTAGAGTACGTTGTTTTTCGTTGATTCTGGACACAACTCCTACTTTCGTAACTTTTTTTGGGTTCGTTGATTCGTAATTTTCCGTGTCTCTCTCACAACGACGCTGCCTATTATGCCTAATGTGCTTCGAATGGATTTGTACTTTTCTAAATACATTGCGGTTATTTGTAACGATTCGAAATCTCGTATTTTACTTTCGTTTTTAACATGCGGCTATAGGCTCCGCCCCTGTACACCATTTTCAGAGGGTTCAGCACGGTGAGGGAGAAGCAGAGAGCAGAGCAGAGTGAGTGTTATTGTGCTTCGAATGGATTCGAAATCTCGTATTTTACTTTCGTTTTTTACATGCGGCTATAACCTCCGCCCCTGTACACCATTTTGAGAGGGAGTTCAGCACGGTGTGGGAGAAGCAGAGAGCAGAGCAGAGTGAGTGTTATTGTGCTTCGTATGGATTCGTACATTCGTAACTTTTTCATAACGAATTATGCCGAAGACATTCGGGCATTCGCTATTTGCGGTATAATTTATTTCGGATTCGGTCTTATTCGTAATTGCTTTGTTCGGAAATTCGAATGCTTCCGAATGTCCGAAAGTTGCTAAATTCGGACGAATTTCAATTCGTTACGAAACGAATTGCACAAGCCTACTCCGTTGCAGTAAGTAGCACAGAGACTACATTGCCCACAAGGCCACTGTGCTACCAGAGGGGAGTGTGCCGCGCAGAGCCTGATGGGAGGACCTTTTTAAAGCCAGCGCACAGTATAGCACGCTCTTTCTGGACGCCATCTTCAAGCCGGCAGGAGGCCTGTGTTAAGGCCTGCTGTGAGTATACCTAGGCCAGAGAAGCCTGGGCCTATGGAGACTGAGAGCGGATCGCATAGCCAAAGAGGGATCCCTGCAGAACAGTCTCGTAGATCAACCGGAGGGAGATCGGTCTGCAGCTCGCAGCATCCAGAGCCTTTTGTCCACCGCTATCCAGAGGGCGGCCGGGTGAAGGACCAGGGGCCTCGTGACACCGAGACACAGACCATTGACGGAGGGTTCCGGACTGAGAGGAAAAGCAGCAAGACAAGGCCTCATCTGGTGAGCGGGCACTTGCCCATCAACTTAGTTAACTGACTGCCAGGAGTGTGACAAGCTTCACTTATATTGCGGGTGCTTACATCTCTGCACGTAGGAACTCAACACCTTGGGGAAACTAGTACCCCTTGTACTGTCAGTCCGTGTGTTTCAAGTAACAGTTCTTTCTGCACCCTATCTTTTGGATTACAAATCTTTATGTACACCAACGTGACTAGCTGAAGATTACCTGGCTCTTAAAGGGATAGTCATCTGGTTTCCTACCCTTACAAGTGGTTGCTATAGGACATGCATTAATTGAACTATCCACTAGGGGGAGCCAATAGAACTGTGATTTTGCATATTAAAGTGGTTGTAAACCCACTTTTCGTTTTTTTTTTTTTTTTCCTCCACCTGCAAGAGAAATGCATAATGAGCTAGTATGACTAGCATATTAGCTCATTATGTACCACTTACCTTAGATCGGGGCCCCCGAAGCAGTCCGCGTCCCTCCATCTAGCTGCATCCATCGCTGCGGCGATAGCCGGAATGTTAGTTTCGGGTATCGCCGCACCAGCCAATCACAGCGCCGCTCCGGCGCTGTGATTGGCCGGAGCGGCGAAGACGTGATTCTGCGCATGCGCGCATGACCCGTCGAATTCGGCTACGTCGTCGAAAACTGCGACCTAGCCGAATTTGTGAATGGGATTAACCCCATGCGCATGCGCGTGACGTCACCGTCGCCGCATTTAAATGCAAATATCTCCTTAACCGTGTAGGTTAAGGAGATATTTCATGCACCTACAGGTAAGCCTTAATCTAGGCTTACCTGTAGGTGTTTGTTTAGAAAGTGGGTTTACAACCACTTTAATAATAGCTGTTTGTGTCATTTTGTATTCCTGTTGCATTGTGCGAGACTTGGTAGAGAGGTGCCCCAGTGTTGATGTTACCACACTGGGAGATTCCTCCACCAAACCCTCGCTCAGATCTGGCCCTCAGTCTACGTTAGCGGGATCGGATCTCAGAGATATTTTGAACCAATGGTATTTCCTTCATTGATTTTTACAGGGAGCTGTATGCATTGAATGCCTGTTGTATAATCATTATCTCATTTCTTTACCAAGTAAACATATCACTTTTGGTTAAGCTACAATTTGTGTGGAACTCTGTCTTTGCAGCTGAGTGGCAGGTGAACAACACCAAGGTAACATTTACTTTTAATGCCTATATTGTTGTGTATACACCATTGAGGTCCAGTGGCGGCTGGTGCTCAAAATTTTTGGGGGGGCGCAAACAAACTGAAAAAAAAAAAATCAATTGCCGCCACTGTGCCCATTAAACGCAGCCACTGTGCCCAAACGCCACCAGTTTGCCCCCTCAAATACAACCAGTTTGTTTCCATATACAGCCAGTGTGCCCCCATATATATACAGCCAGTGTGCCCCCATATACAGCAAGTGTGCCCCCATATACAGCCAGTGTGCCCCCATATATATATATATATATATATATATATATATATATATATATATATATAGCCAGTGTGCCCCCATATACAGCCAGTTTGTCCCCATATATATAGCCAGTGTGCCCCCATATACAGCCAGTGTGTCCCCATATATATAGCCAGTGTGCCCCCATATACAGCCAGTTCCCCCCAAATGCAGCCAGTTTGTCCCCCATATACAGCCAGTTCCCCCCAAATGCAGCCAGCGTGTCCCCCATATACAGCCAGTTTCCCCCAAATGCAGCCAGCGTGTCCCCCATATACAGCCAGTAACCCCCAAATGCAGCCAGTTTGTCCCCCATATACAGCCAGTTCCCCCAAATGCAGCCAGTTTGTCCCCCATATACAGCCAGTTCCCCCCAAATGCAGCCAGCGTGTCCCCCATATACAGCCAGTTCCCCCCATATTCAGCCAGTTTGTCCCCCATATTCAGCCAGTTTGTCCCCCATATTCAGCCAGTTTGTCCCCCATATTCAGCCAGTTTGTCCCCCATATTCAGCCAGTTCCCCCCAAATACAGCCAGTTTGTCCCCCATATTCAGCCAGTTTGTGCCCCATATTCAGCCAGTTTGTCCCACAAATGCAGCCTGTCCCCCCCCCCCCCCAGCCCTGCACTTACCTTCCTCGGTCCGCGCCGTCCTCGATGTGTTCTCCCGCCCTCGATGACGCTTCAGCCAATCAGGTTACCGGTAACCAGATCCGGTGAACCAGATTGGCTGAAACCTCCACACAGTCTTCTTCCAGGAACGCACCCCCGTGCGTACCTGGGAGGAGTTTTTGGAAGCCGAATACAGCGTGAGAGCTGTATTCGGAAAGCCTATCAGAGCCGCTGGCTCTGATAGGCACTTCCAATTTAGTTCCCCCGCCGGCCGCCGCTCTAATTCATATGGCCGGCACTCACAAGGAGGCTGGCCATATGTATAGTGGGCAGCGCGGCAGCGGTGACAATACATAGATTCGTGCAATGCATGAATCTGTGTATTGTCTTTCAGTGGCGGTGCGGGAGCGAGAGGGGGCGGCGCTCCGGCGCCCTCTATGGACGCACCGCCACTGTTGAGGTCCCTAACAGCCAATTGGGGTCCTCAATCACATTATTGCCCATTTGTGCCAGAGGGGATTGAGACAAATTCTGGGGGTTGACAGGCAGAGTGCAGGCCCAAAACTAAACTAGCAGCTCCTACGGGGGCAGTGCTACAGTTAGATGACAGGCTATTAAATGTTTGTCAAACGACAGTAATGACAAGCTCTTACCTGCTAACACGGTAACAAACACTGGAGTCGCAGACAGGCAGCAGAGTGCAGACAGACGATCCCGCCACAAATATACAGGAGATGGTCAAATGCTGTGTGCAGACAATGATACAGGAGATGGTCAGAGACTGTGTGCAGACTATGATACAGGAGATGGTCAGAGACTGTGTGCAGACAATGATACAGGAGATGGTCAGAGACTGTGTGCAGACAATGATACAGGAGATGGTCAGAGACTGTGTGCAGACAATGATACAGGAGATGGTCAGAGACTGTGTGCAGACAATGATACAGGAGATGGTCAGAGACTGTGTGCAGACAATGATACAGGAGATGGTTTTATTGTGGTAATGACAAGGTCTTGCCTTCTAACACGGTAAACACTGGAGCCACAGAAATATAGCAGGGTGCAGACAGGCGATCCTGCCACAGACAGTAAGACTCTGCCACGCCAGCCGGCTCTTGCATCATTGGGTTTTATTGACAGCAGCGGAGCCAATGGCTGCGCTGCTATCATTCTATCCAATCAGGACCCGAGACAGGCTGTGGAGCTGGTGTGCTCGTCCCCGTCGCGGGAAAAAACAGGCTCAGGTAAGTAAAAGGGAGGCTGCTGCATCACAGGAGGTTTTTTACCTTAATGCATAGAATGCATTAAGGTAAGAAACCTTGAGACCCCTTTCACACGCCCATAGCATTGGCGGTAAAATATCAGTAAAATACCGCAATTTTACCGTCGGATTTGCAGCACATTTCACCCACTAGTGGGGCGCTTTTAACCCCCGCTAGTGGCCGAGAAAGGGTTAAAATCACCCGCAAGGAGTGGAGGAGTGGTGTATACAGCGCTCCTAAAGTGACCCAAAGATGCTGCTTACAGTACTTTTTTTTTAACATCCTGCAAACGCAGCGCCCCAGTGCTTCTTAGGGCTAAAATGCCTGTAGACCCCTTTCACACTGGATTTGTTTTTCAGGCGCTTTTGGGCTTAAAATAGCACCTGTAAAGCGCCTCCCCTGCAGTCCCAGTGAGAAAGCCTGAGTGCTTTCACACTGGGATGATGCGCTGGCAGGACGTTAAAAAAAAGTCCTGCAGGCTGCATCTATAGGGCGGTGGAGGAGCGGTGTATACACCACTCCTGCCCATTGAAATTAATGGGTAGCGTTGCTAAAGCACCTGCAAAGTGCTTCGGCAGCAGCGCTACACGGGCACATTTAACCCTTTCTTCAGCCACTAGCGGGGCTTAAATGCGCCCCACTAGCGACCGAATAGCGCCGCTAAAACAACGGTAAAGCGCCGCTAAAACTAGCAGTGTTTTACCGTCAACTCCCACCCGCCCCGTGTGAAAGCAGCCTTAAGCCCCATACACACTATCAGTTTTCTTGCAGGTTTTTCTCTTCAGGTTTACCAAAACCATCTAATATGGAGGTCAAACCTTAAGAGTTTCAATTCGTATGCAATCCGGCAGGCCCTTGCACTACATGGTTTTGGTAAACCTGAAGAGAAAAACCTGCAAGAAAACTGATAGTGTGTATGGGGCTTTAATGTTTTTTTTAAATTGTATTTCTGTGCTGTACATACAGGGCAGGCAAAGGCATCCTGAGAAGAACATGTGCCATATGTCACCTCTACTGACAATGATCTATCCTGCACAGAGAGGGAGTTGAAACACAGCAGTAACCTCTTTTATGCCTGTTCCCAATAAAATTCATGACACGACCATTGCATCTTGATTAGAAACCAAGAAAACAATACAAATCATTTTATAGTTTGCATTTTTTTAACCACTTGCTTACTGGGCACATAACCCCCTTCCTGCCCAGGCGAAATTTCAGCTTTCAGCGCTGTCACGCTTTGAATAACAATTGCGCGGTCGTGCGACGTGGCTCCCAAACAAAATTGACGTCCTTTTCCCCCACAAATAGAGCTTTCTTTTGGTGGTATTTGATCATTTCTGCGGGGGTTTTTTTTTTTTGCGCTATAAACAAAAAAAGAGCGTCAATTATGAAAAAAACACTATTTTTTAATTTTTGCTATAATATCCCAATTTAAAAAAAATATATATATATTTTTTCTCAGTTTAGGCCGATACGTATTTTTCTACATTTTTTAGGTAAAAAAAAAAAACGAAATAAGCGTATAATGATTGGTTTGCGCAAAAGTTATAGCGCCTACAAAATAGGGGATGGAATTATGACATTTTTTTTATAATTTTTTTTTCTTCCTAGTAATGGCGGTTATCTGTGATTTTTATTGGGACTATGACATTACGGTGGACAGATCGGACACTGTCCAGGGCACAGCCACAGCAGAATTAATTCCTCAGAGTCCCACACTGAATCCCATTCCCAACCCTCACGCAGGAGATGGAAGATGGATGGATGAGGTGGGTGGTGGATGAGGTGTGTGGGCGGAGCAATATCGATTGGCGCGGAGGCTGAGCGCTGTGGATGCTGGGGCGGCCGCGGCCTCCTGACGTCACTGGTTGCTAGGCGACGGTCGGGACTCGGCACTCAGCAGGCAATTTTAGCAACCAGACAGACAGTGCAGGAGAAAGCAGCGGCACCGCACAGGCAGCGCACCGCGGGCGGCGCCGACCAGCATCCGCTCTGCTCTCTGCACGGACTGAATGTCACACTCATTACAGTCACTCTGATGAAAATATCTTGCCGGCCGGACTGCCGCCCCCTCCTAAATGCCGCCTGGTACCACGGTCCCATTGGGTCCCATGGTAGGGCCGGCCCTGATGCTGGGGCGGCCGCGGCCTCCTGACGTCACTGGTTGCTAGGCGACGGTCGGGACTCGGCACTCAGCAGGCAATTTTAGCAACCAGACAGACAGTGCAGGAGAAAGCAGCGGCACCGCACAGGCAGCGCACCGCGGGCGGTGCCGACCAGCATCCGCTCTGCTCTCTGCACGGACTGAATGTCACACTCATTACAGTCACTCTGATGAAAATATCTTGCCGGCCGGACTGCCGCCCCCTCCTAAATGCCGCCTGGTACCACGGTCCCATTGGGTCCCATGGTAGGGCCGGCCCTGGACCCATGGCTAATACCACCTGCTTCACACGTTCACTGTTTCACTAACCGGCGGTTGCTGGTTATGTATTTTCATTGAGGATGGAGTGCATATATGTTGTACAAATATAATTCTGAAGCATTGTAGAACACTAGCCTGAGCCTTGTATCCAAATACGAATAGACTGTCATTTTTTGAATGATTATATGTATTTTCTCATTACTTTTTCTAAAATAAATACCCTTAGCTTTTTACAATATTTATCCATGTGCCGCCTAAAGTCCATTCTTTAGTCTATTCATATTCTACCTCCCAAATTTTGCAACTTTCTCCTTCAAATTTATTCACTTCCTGTCACATAGTCAAACAGGAAGTGAGGGTAAAACCATACCAATGTCTTTCCTTGGGGACACACAGGTCAATCTAAATAGTTTCCCCATTATGTAAATTGCACTCAAGCATTTTGCTGTGGACACCCCAAATTATTAGGCATCTTGGGCTTTGGGGTTTATTTACTAAAGGCAAATCCACTTTACACTACAAGTGCACTTGCTGGAGATCCAAGGGGGCCATGTGAGGAAAAGAAAAAAACAAAATTTTTGCTTCTACATGATTGGATGTTAAAATCACCAGTGCTTCCCCTCAGATTTTCAGCAACTACACTTGTATTGCAGAGTGGATTTGCCTTTACTAAACCCAAAAATACCTAATAATTTGGGGTATACACAACAAAGTGCTAGAGTGCAATTTGCTTAATGGGGACACTAGTTAGATTGACCTGTGTGTCCCCAAGGAAAGACATTGGTAGGGTTTTACTCTCACTCCCTGTTAGGCTATGTGACAGGAAGTGAAGCCAATTTTAAGAAAAGGGACACAAAGCCCAACCTAAAAAAACACTCACTTGGTTTCCCTCAAATGCTCACAATTAGAATTGGATTGTCTTGAGCTAGATTTTAGCGCAGTGTTCTAAATCAGTGCTTCTCAACCCTGTCCTCAAGTACCCCCAACAGGCCATGTTTGCAGGTTTTCCTTCATCTTGCACAGGTGCTTTAAATCACAGTCAATGACTTGGTATTTTGGACAGCTATTTTAGATAAGATAAATTCACAAAACATGTCCTGTCGGAGGTACTTGAGGACTGAGGCTGAGAACCACTGCACTAAAAAGGAAAATTGAATACTTACCGCTCTATATCCATGCATATGCTACCATGAAGGCACCAGGAAATTAACTTTTAGACAAATCACACATTTTTTTGTTTTGACATGCCAATAAGCCTAGTTAAGCTGCAGCTGGGAAATCTGTTGCATGAAAAGTAACAAAAATACAAAAAACATCAAAATTTGCAACAAATTTTATTGGTCAACAAAACAGGACTTGGAAAAGAGCAACGAAAGAAAAAAAAAACACATGTATGTTAATTTGAGACACTAACACAATCTGTTTTTTGAGGTCTGACCATTTTGCATTTGAAATTAACAGGAGTTAAAAGGACTGCGCCCACAAATGGACATCTATTAGGGATTTAAAAATGAATTAGTCACAACATCTTGAGAAAGATTTTGCAAAATAATGCAGCACAGACAATGAAATCAAAGTGAATGTTTCTGGTCTCAAAATATAGATTAAGAGAGCCGATGATTGTAAATGCGATGAGGTAATGTGATCAGCAGAAACTCTTAATGGGGGTTTCTGTACGTTTTGAGAGTTTTGTTGAGGCACAACACGATCATAACTTTCTGTAGTCTCTGGTATACAGTTGCAATAAAAAGTATGTGAACCCTTTTGAAATGATATGGATTTCTGCACAAATTGGTCATAAAATGTGATCTGATCTTCATCTAAAGTCACAACAATAGACAATCACAGTCTGCTTAAACTAATAACACACAAATAATTAAATGTTACCATGTTTTTTCTGAACACACCATGTAAACATTCACAGTGCAGGTGGAAAAAGTATGTGAACCCTTGGATTTAATAACTGGTTGAACCTCCTTTGGCAGCAATAACTTTAACCAAACGTTTCCTGTAGTTGCAGATCAGACGTGCACAACGGTCAGGAGTAATTCTTGACCATTCCTCTTAACAGAACTGTTTCAGTTCAGCAATATTCTTGGGATGTCTGCTGTGAATCGCTTTCTTGAGGTCATGACACAACATCTCAATCAGGTTGAGGTCAGGACTCTGACTGGGCCACTCCAGAAGGCGTATTTTCATCTGTTTAAGCCATTCTGTTGTTGATTTACTTCTATGCTTTGGGTCGTTGTCCTGTTGCAACACCCATCTTCTGTTCAGCTTCAGCTGGTGGACAGATGGCCTTAAATTCTCTGCAAAATGTATTGATAAACTTAGGAATTCATTTTTCCTTTGATGATAGCAATCCGTCCAGGCCCTGATGCAGCAAAGCAGCCCCAAACCATGATGCCCCCACCACCATACTTCACAGTTGGGATGAGGTTTTGATGTTGGTGTGCTGTGCCTCTTTTTCTCCACACATAGTGTTGTGTGTTTCTTCCAAACAACTCAACTTTGGTTTCATCTGTCCACAGAATATTTTGCCAGTACTGCTGTGGAACATCCAGGTGCTCTTGTGCAAACTGTAAACATGCAGCAATGTTTTTTTTGGACAGCAGTGGCTTCCTCTGTGGTATCCTCCCATGAAATCCATTCGTGTTTAGTGTTTTACATATCGTAGATTCGCTAACAGGGATGTTAGCATATGCCAGAGACTTTTGTAAGTCTTTAGCTGACACTCTAGGATTCTTCTTCACCTCATTGAGCAGTCTGCGCTGTGCTCTTGCAGTCATCTTTACAGCATGCCCACTCCTAGGGAGAGTAGCAGCAGTGCTGAACTTTCTCCATTTTTAGACAATTTGTCTTACCGTGGACTGATGGACAGCAAGGCTTTTGGAGATACTTTTATAACCCTTTCCAGCTTTATGCAAGTCAACAATTCTTAATCGTAGGTCTTCTGAGAGCTCTTTTGTGCGAGGCATCATTTACATCAGGCAATGCTTCTTGTGAAAAGCAAACCAAGAACTGGTGTGTGTTTTTTATAGGGCAGGGCAGCTGTAACCAAAACCCCCAATCTAGTCTCATTGATTGGTCTCCAGTTGGCTGACACCTCACTCCAATTAGCTCTTGGAGATCTCATTAGTCTAGGGGTTCACATACTTTTTCCACCTGCACTGTGAATGTTTACATGGTGTGTTCATTAAAAACATGGTAACATTTAATTCTTTGTGTGCTATTAGTTTGAGCAGACTGTGATTGTCTATTGTAGTGACTTAGATGAAGATCAGATCACATTTTATGACCAATTTGTGCAGAAATCCATATCATTCCAAAAGGGTTCACATACTTTTTATTGCAACTGTATAAGGATAATACCATCTTTCTTCATCTGAACATTCCTCCTCCTGGTCCAGATCCATTCTGCTCTCCTTTCTGTTACTTGATCGTCTTTGGTTCATCTGTACTCTTGGAATTTGTCCTTCAATTGGTAGGTCATTTACTGGTAATAAGAGATTTCTGTGCAGTACTCGAATAGTCTTTTTACCACTTTCAGGCTGAATTTTGTACACAGACCCATCTTTGATTCTTTCTACAACTTTGTGTACTGATTCTTCCCAGTATGAACGAAGTTTACCAGGACCTCCTCTTTCAGAGAGATTTCGTACTAAGACCCGATCACCCGGTTGAAGAGGTGCTCCTTTTATCTTCTTGTCATAGTAATTCTTCCCATTAGCAGATGATTTTGTAAGCTCCTTGCATTCTGGATGCCCATTTCTGAGTAAATGTTGGTTGACTTTCTGATTCCTTTTCCAAATTTAGGTTGAGCATTAGGTAAATTGGCAAACGAGGAGATCTCCCGTACAATAGAAAGAATGGCGAATATCCAGTGGCTTCATGCCTGGTGCAATTGTATGCATGAACCATATGTGGAATATGTTCTTATCAATCTGGATTTTTCTCTTCCTCTAAGGTGCGAAGCATCTGTAACAAAGTACGGTTCAGTCTCTCCACTGGGTTACCCTGTGGCTGGTATGGAGTAGTTCTTGAATGAGAAATCCCTGCCAATCGTTGCAATGTCTGAAACAAGTTGTTTTCTAATTCTCTTCCTTGGTCATGGTGGAGTTTCTCTGGATATCCAAAATGTGGTATGAAATCTTGAAAGATCTTTTCTGCTGCCGTTTTTCCATGCTTGTTCTTAGTTGGATACGCTTGTGCAAAGCGTGTGAAATGGTCTACTATTACAAGTATATACTCATATCCTCCTTTGCTTCTCTCCAAGTGAAGATAATCAATGGATACTAACACTAAACCCCTGTACACACGATCGGTTTTACAGATGAAAACAGTCCGATGGACTTTTTTCATCGGACAAACCGATTGTGTATGGGCCCCGTCGGTCTTTTTTCCATCAGTGTTAAAAAATAGAACATGTTTTAAATTTATCCGATGGGAAAAAAAACAATAGCAAATTACTATCGTCTGTGGGGAACTCCATCGGATAAAAAACCCACGCATGCTCAGAATCAAGTTGACGCATGCTCAGAAGCATAGAACTTCATTTTTCTTGGCTCATCGGAGTGTTTTACGTCACGGCGTTTGGGACGATCGGTTTTTTTGACTGATGGTGTGTAGGCAAGACTGATGGAAGTCAGCTTCATCGGATTTTTGATGGAAAAATCCATCGGTTTAAAATCCATAGGAAATCTGATCGTGTGCACAGGGCTTTAGGGTGAACTGGTAGTAATCAAACCCATAGGTGCCCTTTCTGAGATATTTGGACGCTTTTGTTTGATGCAGTTGCACTTCTTCAGCACATATTCATCAATGTCTCTTTGCATAAATGGCCAGTAAAATCGCTCACATGCTAGGTGGGTTATAATAAAAGTATTTTGAACAAAAATAGTAGCGCTTCTGTGTATCACACCACAAATCTAAATACTATAGCAAATATATATATGTCCCGTGAAGAAATACATATATGTGAAAAACTGCAAAACATATACTCTAAAAATATATGTGCACATACAATAAATTAATAAGTGTCCGTAACGTTCAAATATTGTTTTCAAACCAGTTGTGAAAAAAACATTTAAAGAAAGTCCATCAGTGAGATAAGTGTTCCAATAATAGTGACTTCAACTAAAATTTGCATAAAAATCTTCCTGTGTTCTCTTGAATAAACCTTCACCACACCAGCGTGATTAGTGACTCCACTCCCTAAGGACTTGCACTCACCACTAGGATTTGCCTTGCACTCTCATGCTCGGCTTCACAGCTTAAACACCCCTCAGGGTATAAAAGATAGATCCAAACGATGTTGCTAGGTCAGTCAAGTTTTCCCACATGAAAAAGCAAAAAAGTCTCCAATAGTGAAGTTCGTAAAAACTTTTATTAAACACAGCACAGGTAACCTTCAATAGTTTCACTCACATCTAGCAAATCAAAATTAGGCACTTCAGCAAAATCACTTCAAAACGCCAGACAGGCATACGACAGGTAGCCGCGATGTATTGCGGTCTCGGCGGACCAATCAATCATTTGTGTCTCACCCTCCTTCATATATGCCCGTCTCTCCACTCCAATCAAACACCCTGAACTTCCGTCCAAACACCGGACTGTAGATTCGATAAATGGTCGAAAAAACCGAACACCATAAAAGAGCACCGTGTAGCTTCGGTTTTTTCGACCACTCATCGAATCTACAGTCCGGTGTTTGGACGGAAGTTCACGGTGTTTTCGATTGGAGTGGAGAGACGTGATACACAGAAGCGCTACTATTTTTGTTTTTTTCAAAATACTTTTATTATTATATGTTTTTTGTAAAGTAGCAGCTAGTAAGGTTTTTTTGGTCTGCATTCAGCAGACCTGCTCCCGAAGCGCAGTGGAGTGTATAAGGGAAGAAGAGGGCAGTTGATTTCTTTTTATACACTATTTTAGTCATGCTAGGTGGGTTACCTTGTCAGTGCCAATGTGACCCATGTTATCATGAATGGTTTTAGCTTGGAACTCGTTGGCACCAGTCACTGATGGAACGTCCACGTCTCTTTCATCTTCCAACATAATAGCGAGGCTATGCAGCTGTTCTTTACTAAGCAGATGAATTTGTTTTCGGATATCCCACATCAGCGCACGACGAGTAGACGCCATATCTGTTGCACTCTGAAGACTTGCACTCACAAGGCAGACGACACTCACGACTCTCCTTGTAGCTCTGCAGTAGGCTCACGCTTGTCTCGCGCTTCCCTCTCACTGGTAACACAACGAATCCCGGCAGACGACACCCAAAATGTTACCAGTCTCAAAATATAAATTAAGAGAGCCGATGATTGTAGCGATGAGGTAATGTGATCAGCTCGGTGGGCACTGCAAAGAAATACAAGAACAGGATACATATATTACATTTTTTATAGTCACATGTTCATAACCGTTACCATAATAATAGTACAGATTTTGACTGAAATACTTTAAAACATAGTTACAATAATGAACATTATTATATTTAAAAAAATATATTTTTCTTTTATTCAGTATTATAGATAATTATTTTTATGTCTCTGGTACACTTTTAGCTGTGCCATAATGATAATTGCATTGTATTGCTTTAATACTGTTTAATGCAGATTTCTTTCAGTAGTTCTCTTTTTTGGCCACTAGATGGTGCATATTGCATGTCTGTACGAAGCAATGTATAACCTTTACAATACAATAGGTTTTTAACCATTTAATATAATTTTAAACATGTGGTTTCTAATTTATGTAACTTTGCATAAACCAGGTTTAAATATACCTACGTATAACAGTTTAGTGCTTACAATAAACATTTGCTCTGACTAATACAGTAGTTTTATGATTTTGGTGCCCTTTTAACTGCTCCTAACACATGTTGTTCTGAACCTCTAATTACAGCAAAACTATTGCATAAAATTTGCTGAAACTTTTCCTGCATCTGCTCAAGATGTTTAGGAATCTTTCTATCACAGTTTAACAAGGATTAGAAACGATTTAAAGTACATACCTGCAAAGAAATACATGAACAGGAGAAAATATGACCAATCACCTTTATGACTGAAGTAGTTTTGCTTTCAGCCACATGGTGTGTGGTCTTCTATAGACTCTGTTTGTGTGCCTTCTCTGCCATCTACTGGTTGTTGATAGAATAGCAGGATAGCAATTCCATTTTCTTTGCTTAGAAAAAAAAATAAAAAAATGAATGTGGACTATGGGGTGTCTGGGGTTTATATGGTCACATAAAAGTAAAAACAGTCTGTCACACTAACAACCTACAAACGACACACATTGACAACCTAAAAAATATTTCATGGGAAAATATCCTGCACCCAAAAAAATACAATAAACCAAAGTAATAAAAACTTGCAAGAAAACACGTGTTTTGCAAAGACATAACAAACAAAATACAAAGAGAAAATACATGTGTTACAAACTCGATAAGGACACCCAAATGTACTCTCTTGCTGGCCCCCACACACACAATAGTGCCTCTTTTCAGGGCAAGGTAAAGAGTGCTATCTGCAAGCTTTGTATAACATAGGTTTGTGTGCTAATGAGGCAATTGAAAACACATGCACAGTCCATGAAACACATAAAACGCAAGTTCACCCAATGTAGAGACGAAACTCATAGGCGTGCGCAGCCTATTGCATTAGGGTGTGCACCCAAAGCTCAAACACACGTATATATATATATATATATATATGCACACACACACACTATATTGTCAAAAGTATTGGGACACATGAACTTTAATGACATCCCAGTCACCGCTGACATCCGACGCTCCATAGAGTTGACAGGTGGACCTAAACGGTGTGAAAGGGGCCTTATACAGTATGTCTTATTTTCAGTGTGATGTGTATTATATGTGTTGTTACATATCACAGAGACCGGTATTGTGGTATTATTGAAGTTTATTGAGATTTTCATACATTAGAGGGTTCCACCATTATTGTTAAGTTATTGTTTAGTAGGTTAGCGATGCACTGTTTTTTTGTGGTGTGGGAACACATATCAGTGCTTAGTGGCAGGCCTTTTACTGACACTTTTTTATTTTACCTCCAGTAGATTATTGTAAATAGTAGTGTGGTGATTACCTATTATTATTATACTAAAGATCGGCATGTGGCATTAAAAAACATCATCAGATTTCAGTTGTGCCCCACCAGGCCGGCAACCCATGGACAATGTGCCTGTCTGCTGAGTTCATCTCCCCATCCCTGCACTCTTGCACTGATAGGCACCACTGATTGGCAGCACTGATAGGCAGCACTGATGGGCCCTGATTGCCACTGATAGGCTGCACTGATTGGCACTAATAGGCAGCACTGATTGGCACTGATAGGTAGCACTGATTGGCAGCATTTAGTGGCACTGATGGGCACTGAAAGGCAGAACTGATAGTCAACACTGATGAGCACTGATAGGTGGCACTGATGGGCATCGATAGGCAGCACTGATGAGCACTGATTGGCAGCACTGATAGGCGGCACTGAAAGGTGGCACTGATTGGCAGCACTGATTGGCAGCACTGATGGGCACTGATAGGCAGCACTGATGGGCACTGATAGACAGCACTAATTGGCACGTATGGGCACTGACTGGTGGCACTGATTGGAGGCACTGATAGGCGGCACTGAAAGGTGGCACTGATTGGCAGCACTGATGGGCACTGATAGGCAGCACTGATGGGCACTGATAGACAGCACTAATTGGCACGTATGGGCACTGACTGGTGGCACTGATTGTCACTGATAGGTGGCACTGATTGTCACTGATATAAGGCACTATTTGGCACTGACAGGTGGCACTGATAGGCGACACTGATTGGAATCACTGATTGGCACTGATAGGTGGCATTGGTTGGCACTAAAAGGCGGCATTGATTTGCACTGACAGGTGGCACTGATTGTCACTGACCGGCACTGATATGTGGTACTGACAGGTGGCACTAACAGGTGGCACTAATTGTCACTGACTGGTACTGACAGGTAGCACTGACTGCCACTAACATGTGGCATTGACAGGTGGCACTGATTCGAAGCACTGACTGGCACTGACAGGTGGCACTGATTGGCACTGACAAGCAGCACTGGCACTGATTGGCACTGACAAGTGGCACTGGCACTGGCACTGATTGGCACTGACAAGCGGCACTGGCACTGATTGGCACTGACTGGTGGCACTGATTGCCACTGACTGGTGGCACTGACAAGCGGCACTGATTGGAACTGACTGGTGGCACTGATTGCCACTGACTGGTGGCACTGACAGGTGGCACTGACAAGCGGCACTGGCACTGACAGGTGGCACTGATTGTCACTGACTGGCGGCACTGATTGGCACTGACTGGTGGCACTGACAAGCGGCACTGGTAGTGACAGGTGGCACTGATTGGCACTGACAAGCGGCACTGATTGGTGGCACTGATTGGCACTGACAAGCAGCACTGGCACTGATTGGCACTGACTTGTGGCACTGATTGGCACTGACTGGTGGCACTGACAAGCAGCACTGGTACTGACAGGTGGCACTGATTGGCACTGACAAGCGGCACTGGCACTGATTGGTGGCACTGGCACTGACAGGTGGCACTGATTGTCACTGACTGGTGGCACTGACAAGCGGCACTGGTACTGACAGGTGGCACTGTTTGGCACTGATTGGTGGCACTGATTGGAAGTGACTGGTGGCACTGATGGGCACTGACAAGCGGCACTGATTGGCACTGACTGGTGGCACTGACAAGCAGCACTGGCACTGATTGTCACTGACAAGCGGCACTAGCACTGACAGGTGGCACTGATTGTCACTGACTGGTGGCACAGATTGGAAGCACTGACAGAGGAGAGGGGGGTATCACATTGAGCAGATATTGGTGCTTGTAAGATCCGCTCAGTGTGTGACACTGTCCTCCTGTATTGTAACTGCTTGTAGGGAGAGAGAGGAGCTTCATAATTCTGCGGTGATATGGGGGTGGGCAGGACTGAGCAGCTATCGAACATCAGCCATTATTGGTCTGTTTAAGAAAAGGGGCGGGGCCACATACGTAGCGGTACATCCATTTCTCCTCCTATTGGCTGGGGTTCGATAGCTGCTAGGCCCCGCCCACCCCGACGTCAACACTGAAATCTGACAGATCCTCTGTCACCCTGCAAGCAGTTACAATACAGGAGGACAGTATCACACACTGAGCGGATCATACAAGACCCAATATCCGCTCAATGTGATACTGTCTCAGCATGGCATTTCACAGCAGCCCAGCGGACAGATCTCGGGAGAGAATGGGGCTACACAAACCCTGCACGGGTGATTAGGGTGTGCCGAGGCACACCCGGCACACCCCGTGCGCACGCCTATGACGGAACTTCAAAGTGAGTACACCTGTTAAAAATCTCCTAAATTACTAACCCAAAAAACACACTCTATGAGCATGCCCAGAAAAATCCAAGTGTTGTTCACACACAAAAAGCACCAAAAAAAAAAAGCAAAGTCCCTGAGCATGCCCAGACCAACCCAATGCATTTCACACACCAAAAGGCACAGGAAAAAATCAAAGTCCCTGAGCATGCCCAGACCAACCCAAATGCTGCTAGCACAAAATAATCATCCAGCATGCTACAAAATTAGAGATGGGACAAACACCCCCCGGTCCAGGGGGGGCAAACAAAGAGCCTAACATGGGCAAAAGTTAGACAACAAATACCATTGCAGTCTATGGGAACTGACTTGTTAATTTTGCTAGTCCCCACTTGGCTGGCTTATCTTCTAGTTATTGGCCTTAAAATGGGTATGGGGGCCCAGGTCCCACCCTAAGGGACATATATCAATGTCACCAATTTGGACAACCCCAATAACGAAACAAGAAGTGCCCTTAAATATGCCAAATTGCTTAAGGGCCAGTTCACACCACATGCAGTCCAGCGTGTTTTTTTATGCATCAAAAATGCATGGAAAGTAGGTTATATGTTCTTCAATGGCATAGTTCACAACATTGCTTGCAGTTCCAGTGTGTTCCAGAAATTAAAGTAGAACATGCTGCATTTTTCCTGTACTGGAACGCTGTAAAATGCAACAAAAACGCATCATAAACGCACTGGAACGCATCAAAAACGCGCATGCAGAAAAGCATACGGAAAGCATCTGGACTGCGTTTCTATGGAGTGAACTGGCCCTAAAGCTAGTAACTTGGGGGGGGGGGTTACTCTGCCTGTAAAGTGGTGCATTTGTAGCATGTATCCAAAATGCTGCTTCAAAGATGTACGGCTTTAAAGAAAACGTACAAATCGACATTGCAGCTGCAAGATTTTAACACAAAACAAAAAAATAACCTGCCCCCCCCCCCCCCCCAATACATACAAGGCCATTTGGGTCTGGAAAGGCTTAAAATGAGAACCACGTGAAAAATACCACCCCCTCCCACGCACTAACAAATCCCTAGCCAAACACAGCAAGCCAGCCCATGAAAGGGGGGGGGTGGATGCTTGGGGGCAGGAGGGGCTCGGGCACCCGAAAAGTCAGAAGGAAGGTGGGACTTTATATGAGGCATGCATCCCGGGAGATAACACCATAACAATGAATATGGAAGGTACCTAACATAATAGAACTAAAAATGTTGCATTAAAACAATACATAACATCAATTGGCTTTCAATAGTTTAATTGTATATACAATATAACAATAGTAATAACATAATATAATAACATAATTAGTTCATACTGTAAACATTGTAAAGGATCAAATTCATTAAGGCGTGTCTCCATAATAAATAACTGTAACCCTGATTGGTTGGTACAATCCAATTGATATATAAGGAAATTGATGGTAATAATGCAATTATAAAAACAAGGGGGCATCTATTGGCTTATAATCCCATGATATAATGTAGCACCGGGTCCCGCTCCCTTGGTTTAAGGGACCGGACTGGGTTTTGTTTTTCTTGGGTCTGCAGCAAGTTACCTCCCCGAGTGGATCCTTTAGCTCCGTTGTCTAGGCAAACAATAATCTCCAGGAATAAGGCCAATGTCCACACTTGAGTAAAACCTAATCAGCAAGGCCTTATTCTTTTTCTCTTTGAGTCAACTTGAAGAGAGAGAGCAGGAAGTTGAACGAAAGTAGGGGAAGGTTCAGGTACGCAACACTTAAGTTCAGTATCTACACTCGTCGCCACTCAAGCCTGAGTGGGTATTGCTCACCCGGATAGTCCCTATGAGAGCAGTCCTAGCAGCCGGGATGAAGCACGGATATTAGAGACGATGAATCCCCCTTTAGGCAAGCCTCCAGGCTTCTCCCCGAGACAGCAGTACCGTCGCTAATCTCCACCGGGACTGATCTTCCCCTGGACCGCTTTTCCTAAAGATGGGCCCCCTACAAACAGGCAGCCTGGGATCCTTCTCTGAAGCGTAGGCCCTTGTCAGCGAAGCTGGGCCCACAATGCAGCAACAGAACCTCGGGCTGAAGGTGCCGAGGCCTAAACACACTTGCGCACCTCGTGCCATGCGGGCCACGAGGCACACTCACTGGACCAGAGGTCCCCCCTGAACGCCTTGGGGTCCCCCTGGAATCGCCTCACGCCTAATGGCGTCTGCCCCTTTTCTACCCTCTCCCAGGATGCACAGCGGGTAGACCATGCCCACTGCACGGCTGCCGAGAGAGGACACCCAAGGTGCTGTGATACCGCCCGTAGTTTAAACTATGCCGGCGGTGACAGTGCCACCTGCAGGCAACGAAGAACACAACTGCCAGGCAGTATCACACCCAGAGCAGAACAACAATTGAATCATAATTGGTCTGAGCCCAATTATCGGCTCAGACTACCCTTAAATTTCCACATAGCGCCCCCAAATATTGGGGGGGGGGCACTACACACACCCCTCTCTTGAAAAGACACTGTCCCCAGTGGCTAGAAAAATCAAAAACCCTTCAGTCCTGAAGGCTGTTGATTTACTCTAAAAAACTACAAAAACATTTTTAAACAGATGCCTGAACCAATATTTTTGGGAAGGGGAAAAGAGGAGAAAAAAGAAAGAAAAATAGCACACAGATAATATTATATCCAGACAATGACATTTCAAAATATACATTCCACCCATCACTAGCTATCTATCCCACCCCATTCTCCGGTGGTGTTGATAGCCGCTCCAATACCTGCAAGAAAACACATCATGCATAGAAAAATAAACATCCTATCACTAACATTCTACACAAATTTAGAAGTAAACTGCCTCCCCTAGAGGAAGCAATTGCCTTCTTTAAAGTTTTATTACGCTAAGCTTAGCATAAAATAAAGAAGAAAAATAAATCTAGACCTAAGTACTTTCTCAATAGTGCAGTTTTTTTTTTCTGCAGACTACTGCCACCTAGTATTGGCAGAACTTCAACATTCCGTAGTCGTAACGCATGGGACTGTAACACAACACACCCCACATCTTGACCACGGCGTCTTTCACCATGACCTACTGACTGAATACCCCAAAGTTCACTTTAGAGGAAACTGTCCTTTGTTTGAGGCAGGAGGGAGAGAAAAAAAAAACAAGTCCTCCACTTTTTTTTTTCTTCCTCTAAAGCCCTGTACACACGATCGGATATCCTATGGATTCTAATCCGATGTTTTTTTCCATCGGAAATCCGATGAAACTGTCTTCCATCAGTCTTGCCCACACACCATCAGTCAAAAAACGGACCGTTTCAAACGCGGTGACGTAAAACACTCCGATGAGCCGAGAACAATTAAGTTCAATGCTTCTGAGCATGCGTCGACTTGATTCTGAGCATGCGTGGGTTTTTTATCCGATGGATTTCCACACAGACGATCAGATTTTGCTATCGTTTTTTTTCCCATCGGATAAATTTAAAACATGTTCTATTTTTTCACACTGATGGAAAAAAGACCGATGGGGCCCATACACAATCGGTTCGTCCGATGAAAACAGTCCATCGGACTGTTTTCATCGGTAAAACCGATCGTGTGTACACGGCTTAAGAGTTGACATCCCATTTTCAGCGGGGCAAAGTCACTTGAATCCAAGGCACGGTTTGTCCATGCAAAGACAGGATAAAGAAGTAAAACAAATTCCTGTCTGAAGTTTCAGAGGTAGAAGCTAGGATCTGGCAGGGTTATCGACTTCCATTGCTTGTCCAGAGTCTCTATGGAATGAACAGCATCCTCTCTCCCTGGACAACAGATCACAACACGATCAGCGTGAATATGCCGACCATAGTTCCAGTCCTGACAGCAACCCTTAAAGCGGTCGGTCATGGCAACTGAGCAGGCAAAGTACCTGTATGACTTGGGCACATCGAGGTAGTTCCATATGGCTTCTGCGTACCACCTTTCTCGATAGGCCTCTATCTCGAACAGCAGTTCTCTGGGTACGTAGGGGTACTCCCAGCCATACTCACTAGCCACTCTCTTGTTCAGAATCCGCTGTAACCGAGCAAGATGGGGGAGAGTTGCACGATCCCCCGCTCCAGGTAACACAATGACATCTGGGGATCTCCGGACTGAAACCGTATCAAACCCTGGTAAGGGTTTCCCACTTGGGGCAGACACAGCTTTCTCCTCTATGGCCGGGACTTCCACACGGGGTGTAGTACTCCCCGAACTCATAGGCGATCCCACTCTAAGGCTGCGGGCCGGGGCAACAGTCTTTACATTGTCCCATCCCTTTTTAATTAAAATGTCATCAATCTCGGCATCATCCCCCACATCAGACGATGAGTCCAAGTCTGAGGTTTCATACTCCTCAGCAAGCAAGTAATTACGGGTAGACACACTTTTCCCAGCTTCCTTACCATCACCTGTCGGGGACTTCTCGTGCTTCCTTCCGCTCTCGAGGTCCGGTTCTGGTAGGCGCTGGGGCAGGCTTCGACCGCGGCCGCGGGAGGCCTTAACATATCCCACCTTCCTTTTTGCTGGTGGGATATGAACTTCCGTAGTGGCAGAGGCAGCGTCCACTGCGGTGTCCGCCAAAAGTTACGTAGGCTCAGGGGCATCCTTCCCCGAGACACTGACAATATTAGAGACGATGCGCGTGGGCTCGGCCATGGGAGCATAGGCGCCTTCTTCCGAAGTTACGACGCCCGTAATGCAGTTCACCCGGTAGACCCGTGGTGATTCAGTGGGCTTCTCCACTTTGAAGAGGAATTCTCCACAAGCCGAACACCTTCCAAACGGGCGCAGTTGCACAGCCAGTCCACGGCATCTGGGACAGAGTATGCCCAGGGCCTCCGCATCTCTGCAGATGTACAGAGCGAAGCGGCCCCGGGGCTTGAGCCGGATCCCCGTATCTGTAAGTGGGGCGGTGAGCGGGGCAATGTCCATAGAAGAAGGCATCGAGAACATCCGGGGTCCCGATAAAGCTGAAGCACCTGGAAAGGCAGACATGTTGCTCACTCTCACTTGATCCAACTCTCTCTGTCTCTTGGCGCCAATCCACCCAAGTCTAGCTCGTGGGTGGCGGGAACTCCTCCCCCTTTTCTCTTCCTGCTTTTCTTTTCCTGGACACGCCCACGAACTACGCAGTTGGAAAATAAAAACACAGTTCTGTGCCCCTTTACCCCTTTTTCTCTGCTCAAAGTTCAATAACACAGTCCAATGGCCGACTTTCCAAACACATAGGTTTCAATCCACTCGTGCAAGAGGTAGCCACAAATCTCAGAATCGAGCTCCCACATGTAGCACCGGGTCCCGCTCCCTTGGTTTAAGAGACCGGACTGGGTTTTGTTTTTCTTGGGTCTGCAGCGAGTTACCTCCCCCGAGTGGATCCTTTAGCTCTGTTGTCTAGGCAAACAATAATCTCCAGGAATAAGGCCAATGTCCACACTTGAGTAAAACCTAATCAGCAAGGCTTTATTCTTTTTCTCTTTGAGTCAACTTGAAGAGAGAGAGCAGGAAGTTAAAAGAAATTTGGAGAAAGGTTCAGGCACGCAACACTTAAGTTCAGTATCTACACTCGTCGCCACTCAAGCCTGAGTGGGTATTGCTCACCCGGATAGTCCCTATGAGAGCAGTCCTAGCAGCCGAGATGGAGCACGGATATCAGAGACGATGAATCCCCCTTTAGGCAAGCCTCCAGGCTTCTCCCCGAGACAGCAGTACCGTCGCTAATCTCCACCGGGACTGATCTTCCCCTGGGCCCCCTACAAACGGGCAGCCTGGGATCCTTCTCTGAAGCGTAGGCCCTTGTCAGCGGAGCTGGGCCCACAATGCAGCAACAGAACCTCGGGCTGAAGGTGCCCGAGGCCTAAACACACTCGCACACCTCATGCCATGCGGGCCACGAGGATCACTCACTGGACCAGAGGTCCCCCCTGAACGCCTTGGAGTCCCCCTGGAATCGCCTCACGCCTAATGGCGTCTGCCCCTTTTGTACCCTCTTCCAGCATGCACAGCGGATAAACCACGCCCACTGCATGGCTGCTGAGAGAGGACACCCAAGGTGCTGTGATACCCCCCGTAGTTTAACCTATGTTGGCAGTGACAGTGCCACCTGCAGGCAACGGAGAACACTACTGCCAGGCAGTATCACACCCAGAGCAGAACAACAATTGAATCATAATTGGTCTGAGCCCAATTATCGGCTCAGACTACCCTTAAATTTCCACATAGCGCCCCCAAATATTGGGGGGGCGCTATAATAATAACATAGTTGGTTCATACTGTAAACATAATAAAGGACAAAATTCATTGAAGCGCGTCTCCATAATAAGTAACTGTAACCCTATTGGGTTGGTACAATCCAATTGGTATATAAGGTAGTTAATGGTAATAATGCAATATATAAGCGAAGGGGCATCTATTGGCTCGACGCATTTCGTGCCAACTGCCACTCTTCAGGAGCAGGTATGGGGTAGATGTCTATGAATATTAAAACATATATTAAAGGAGAAATTGTATAATAGGTCTATCTAGAGGAAGAGGAGTGGGGGAAAAAACGATTTCCCAGAGCTACTTACAGATATGCATATGAATCTGGGCAAAGGCATGGAGGGCTGGAGGCCGACCGAAAGCACATCAGCCCCCGGGAGCTGAGGTGAACTGGCCCCGATGTGCAACGATGGAAATCCAGTAAGAGACAATAGTTTCAAAATTTTTATAGATGGCTACAATTACGTGGATTATACCAAAGGGGGTATATGGTAAAATATAAAATATAACATGGAAATGTACAGTGGGGAAAAAAAGTATTTAGTCAGCCACCAAATGTGCAAGTTCTCCCACTTAAAAAGATGAGAGAGGCCTGTAATTGTCATCATAGGTAAACCTCAACTATGAGAGACAAAGGGGGTGATTTACTATCAACAGTGCGCTGCGCCGGTTCATACCTTAATTGGTGCGCCGGATAAATCCTTAATTGGGCGCATGAACCGGCGGTGCACTGTTATAGTAAATAAAAATGTCAGCAGCGATTGTATCTCTATTCAAAATGAATGGTTTCCTATGGGAGCCCATTGATTTGAATAGAGGTCGCCTGGGAAGTCGGATCAAGATGATCCAACTTGCAGGGCGACTCGTGTGCCGGTTGACACAGGGGCAGCGCGACTTTGCGAGGCAACTTAGACACGACTTGAGCGTGAAGCAGACGTTCAAGTCGTGTCCTGGAGGCGACTTGAAGTACCTGGCCGAGAATGTTCTTGGCGACAAGGTACTGCAAGCCTCGCGCTCGCTGTCCCCTGTGTTTGGTATGAATCATGAAGGGGAACTCTAGGCCAAATTTTAAATAAAAAACCGGCATGGGTTCCCCTCCAGGAGCATACCAGGCCCTTAGGTCTGGTATGGATTTTAAGGGAAACCCCCCTACGCCGAAAAAACGGCGTGGGGGTCCCCCCAAAATCCATACCAGACCCTTATCCGAGCATGCAGCCTGACAGGTCAGGAAAGGGGGGGCGAGCGCCTTCCATTCCTGAACCATACCAGGCCGCATGCCCTCAACATGGAGGTGGTGGGTGCTTTGGGGCAGGGGGCGCCCTGCGCCCCCCCACCCCAAAGCACCCTGCCCCATGTTGATGGGGACAAGGGCCTCTTCCCGACAACCCTGGCCGTTGGTTTCGGGGTCTGCGGGTGGGGGGCTTATCGGAATCTGGGAGCCCCCTTTAATAAGATCCCGGGCCTCCCCACCCTATGTGAATGAGTATGGGGTACATCGTACCCCTAACTATTCACCTGGTGGCAAAAAAATGTCAATAAAAAAACACAACACAGGTTTTTGAAGTAATTTATTAGGCAGCTCCGGGGGTCTTCTTCTGACTTCGGGGGTCTTCTTCCGACTTCGGGGGTCCATTCCGGCTCTCCGACCTCTTCTCCTGCTCTCCGGTGCCTTCTCCGTGCTCTCTGGTTCTTCTCCCGCTCTCCGGTGCCTTCTCCACGATCTCCGGTTGTTTCTGCCTTCTGCCGGGCGCCCCGCTATCTTCTTCCAGCTCTTTTGCTAGCGGGGTCCCGATCTTCATCGTCGTCTTCTTCCCTCTTCTCTTCGCCCGATGTTGCCTCGTCGCTGTCTGCCGCTACAATGCTGTGTCCGCGGAGCGCACCCACTGATAATGGCATGGGGCGTGGTCACTGGGTGATGCCACCCGGTGACCCCGGCCCTGCATGCTGTCACAGTGCCGGGGAATGATGGGACCGTGATGTCATATGGGGGCGGGGTCACTGGTGACCACGCCCCATGTCAATATAAGTCGTTGTACTCCGCGCACACAGCATTGTAGCGGCAGACAGCGACGAGGCAACATCGGGCGGAGAGAGGAGGGAAGAAGACGACGATGAAGACCGGGACCCCGCTAGCAAAAGAGCTGGAAGAAGATAGCGGGGCACCCGGCAGAAGGCAGAAAGAACCGGAGATTGTGGAGAAGGCACCGGAGAGCGGGAGAAGAACCAGAGAGCGCAGAGACGACACTGGAGAGCAGAAGAAGAGACCCCCTAAGTTGGAAGAAGACCCCCGGAGCTGCCTAATAAATTACTTTAAAAACCTGTGTTGTGACTTTTTTTGCCACCAGGTGAATGGGTAGGGGTACCATGTACCCCATACTCATTCACATAGGGTGGGGGGCCGGGATCTGGGGGTCCCCTTTGTTAAAGGGGTCTTCCAGATTCCGATAAGCCCCCTGCCCGCAGACTCCTACAACCACCGGACAAGGGTTGTGGAGATGAGGCCCTTGTCCCCATCAACATCCCCAGGAAGATGAAAGAGGGAGGGAGGGAAAGGGAGAAGGAGGGCACGTTGCACTTTTAAGTTTAAAATATGTGAGGGAAGGGGGGACCTGCGTGGCCTGTGTGGCTTTCACAGATATAATTAAACTATTCTCACTTTTTTCTTCTCTTTTTTTTTTTTTGGAGGCAGAGAGAGGTAATTATGCCTTCTCATAAATTAATGGAAACACAGAGGACACCACTGGGCACTTAAAGCGGAGGTTCACACAAAAACTCATCACTGTCTCCACCGCATCAGTGTGCATGTAGAAGCTAAAATCTGCCTTTTTATTTTTTTTAAATAGCAAAATAGCAAAATACCTTAGTATTGAATAATCTGACTCCCGCGGGAGTAGGCGTCTCCCCAGCACCGCAGTGATCTATGGGAGCTCACGTGGTGTGTACTGGGGATGACGCCGCCCGTTGCTATGACAACTAAAATGCTTACGGCGCAGGTCGCCGTAGAGAGTGCGCATCCCCGAGAGTGAGCCGCAGTGATCTATGGGAGCTCACGCGGCGTTTACTGGGGATGACGCCGCCCGTTGCTATGACAAACATAATGCTTACGGCGCAGGTCGCCGTAGAAAGTGCGCATCCCCGAGAGCGGTGAATGCCGGGAGCCGAGCATTCACCGCATCCAGGAAGCAATTGCTTGTGGGCTTCACAATGCCCACAAGCAAAATGGCAAATGCATAGATAAAATAATAAAAGTTTATCTTTACTATGAAAACGGACGGGTGATGCTGCAAGACACCTAAAAAGTGAGTACTCAATTGCGATATATAAATCCACTGATTTAATACAAAAAAAAAAAATGAATGGTCGCGGAACCTCCGCTTTAATGTTAAAAGGAGGTGGATTTGTGGGATGGTGGAGGGAAGGAGGGGAAGGAAGAGGATGGGGGGTTTTAATAAATTTTTTTTTTTTTTTTTTTTTTTTTCTTAAGAGGCAGAGAAAGATACCCATGTCTCCTTAAAAATAATGAAAACACAGAGGACACCAACACTATTTAAGGGGGAAAAGGGATGGTAAGAGTAGAACAGGAAAGGGGAAACAGGGCTCTAGGCACTTAAAGTTAAAAGGAGGATTTGCGAGATGGTGGAGGTTTTTTTTTTTCTCCTTTTAAGGGGAAATGAGGGTAGAGAGGGACACTCGTGACCATGCATAAATAAGGGAAGGGAAAGAGGAAAGGGGAGGGAGGAAAGAGAAGTTCGGGAAGGAGAAAAGAGGGAAAAAAGGAGAGAGATAACATAGAGGCCATGAAAGCTTATTAACCACTTAAGCCCCGGACCATTTGGTAGCTAAAGGACCAGAGGTGAATTCAGAATTTTGCACTGCGCTGCTTTAACTGTAAATTGTGCGGACATGCAATGTTGTACCCAAACGAAATTTGCGTCCTTTTCTTCCCACAAATAGAGCTTTCTTTTAATGGTATTTGATTGCCTCTGCGATTTTTATTTTTTGCGATATAAACGGAAAAAGACCGAAAATTTTGAAAAGAAATGATATTATCTACTTTTTGTTATAAGAAAAATCGAATAAACTCAATTTTAGTCATACATTTAGGCCAAAATGTATTCAGCCACATGTCTTTAGTAAAAAAAATGTCAATAAGCGTATATTTATTGGTTTGCGCAAAAGTTATAGCGTTTACAAACTAGGGTACATTTTCTGGAATTTACACAGCTTTAAATTTATGACTGCCTATCTCATTTCTTGAGGTGCTAAAATGGCAGGGCAGTACAAAACCCCCCCAAATGACCCCATTTTAGAAAGTAGACACCCCAAGGAAATTGCTGAGAGGCATGTTGAGCCCATTGAATATTTTTTTTTTTTGTCCCAAGTGATTGAATAATGACAAAAAAAAAAAAATACAAAAAGTTGTCACTAAATGATATATTGCTCACACATGCCATGGTTATATGTGGAATTGCACCCCAAAATACATTCTGCTGCTTCTCCTGAGTACGGGGATACCACATGTGTGGGACTTTTTAGGAGCCTAGCCACGTACGGGACCCCGGAAACCAAGCACCGCCTTCAGGATTTCTAAGGGCGCAAATTTTTGATTTCACTCCTCACTACCTATCACAGTTTTGAAGGCCATAAAATGCCAAAATAGCACAAACCCCCCCCCCCAAATGACCCCATTTTAGAAAGTAGACACCCCAAGGAAATTGCTGAGAGGCCTGTTGAGCCCATTGAATATTTTTTTTTTTTTGTCCCAAATGATTGAATAATGACAAAAAAAAAAATTACAAAAAGTTGTCACTAAATGATATATTGCTCACACATGCCATAGTTATATGTGGAATTGTACCCCAAAATAAATTTTGCTGCTTTTCCTGAGTACGGGGATACCACATGTGTGGGAATTTTTAGGAGCCTAGCCGCGTACGGGACCCCGAAAACCAATCACCGCCTTCAGGATTTCTAGGCACAAGTTTTTGATTTGACTCCTCACTACCTATCACAGTTTCGAAGGCCATAAAATGCCAAAATAGCACCAAAACCCCCCAAATGACCCCATTTTGGAAAGTAGACACCCCAAGCTGTTTGCTGAGAGGCATGGTGAGTATTTTACAGCTCTCATTTGTTTTTGAAAATGAAGAAAGAACATTTTTTTTTTATTTATTTTTTTCAATTTTCAAAACTTTGTGACAAAAAGCGAGATCTGCAAAATACTCACAATACCTCTCAGCAAATAGCTTGGGGTGTTTACTTTCCAAAATGGGGTCATTTGGGGGGGGGTTTTGTGCCATCTGGGCATTCCATGGCCTCCGAAACTGTGATAGGCAGTGAGAAGTGAAATCAAAAATTTACACCCTTAGAAAGCCTGAAGGCGGTGATTGGTTTTTGGGGTCCCGTACGTGGCTAGGCTCCCAAAAAGTCTCACACATGTGGTATCCCCGTACTCAGGAGAAGCAACAGAATGTATTTTGGGGTGTAATTCCACATATGCCCATGGCATGTTTGAGCAATAAATCATTTAGTGACAACTTTGTGCAAAAAAAAAAAAAAATTGTCTTTTTTCCGCAACTTGTGTCAACATATAAAATATTCCATGGACTCGACATGCCTCTCAGTAGGGATGAGCTTCGAGTTCGAGTCGAACTCATGTTCGACTCGAACATTGCCTGTTCGCCCGTTCGCCGAACAGCGAACAAATTGGGGTGTTCGCGGCAAATTCGAAAAATCTATGGGAGAAATCTAAAGTGCTAATTATAAAGGCTTATATGCAAGTTATTGTCCTAAAAAGTGTTTGGGGACCCGGGTCCTGCCCCAGGGGACATGTATCAATGCAAAAAGAAGTTTTAAAAACGGCCGTTTTTTCGGGAGCAGTGATTTTAATAATGCTTAAAATGAAAAAATAAAAGTGAAATATTCCTTTAAATTTCGTACCTGGGGGGTGTGTATGATATGCATGTAAAGTGCCGCATGTTTCCCGTGCTTAGAACTGTCCCTGCAAAAAATGTCATTTTTGAAAGAAAAAAATGCATTTAAAACTGACTCGCGGCTATTAATGAATTGTCGGCTCCCGGCAATACATACAAAAGTCATTGATAAAAAAAAAAAAAAAAGCGTGGGGGTTCCCCAGAATTCAATTACCAGGCCCTTCAGATCTGGCATGGATTTTAAGGGGAACTCCACCCCAAATTAAAAAAAAATGGCGTGGAGTCCCCCTAAAAATCCATACCAGACCCCTTATCCGAGCACGCAACCTGGCCGGCCGCAGGGGAAAAGGGGGGGACGAGAGAGCGGCCCCCCCTCCCTCCTGAACCGTACCAAGCCACATGCCCTCAACATGGGGAGGATGTCCCCATGTTGATGGGGACAAGGGCCTCATCCCCACAACCCTTGCCCGGTGGTTGTGGGGGTCTGCGGGCGGGGGGCTTATCGGAATCTGGAAGACCCCTTTAACAAAGGGGACCCCCAGATCCCGCCCCCCCCCTATGTGAATTGGTAACGGGTACATTGTACCCCTACCATTTCACGAAGAAAGCGTAAAAAAATGTTTAAAAAAACACACAAACACCTTGAAAAAGTCCTTTATTTAAAAAAAAAAAAAAAAAACATTCCAGCGGTGAAATCCAGTGTCCCGCGGCGATCCCGATGTCCAGCGCTGTCCGTCATTGGTTGTGCCTGAGCGGACCTGATGGGGAACTCCCTCTCAGTATTTTAAATGTATAGACCCGCCCCTTCTAAAGTTCCCCATCAGGTCCGCTCAGCGGACGAGATGCGGAACATGAGAAGGGGCGGGTCTATACATGTATTACCAAAGTGAGAGCAGTTCCCCATCAGGTCCGCCTCCTCGGTATGTCAGACCCGCCTACGTCATTGGCTTGAGCGGGGAACTTCCTTCACTATGTAAATTTAAATTACACAGTGAAGGAAGTTCCCCGCTCAAGCCAATGACGTAGGCGGGTCTGACATACCGAGGGGGCGGACCTGATGGGGAACTGCTCTCACTTTGGTAATACATGTATAGACCCGCCCCTTCTCATGTTCCGCATCTCGTCCGCTGAGCGGACCTGATGGGGAACTTTAGAAGGGGCGGGTCTATACATTTAAAATACTGAGAGGGAGTTCCCCATCAGGTCCGCTCAGGCACAACCAATGAAGGACAGCGCTGGACATCGGGATCGCCGCGGGACACTGGATTTCACCGCTGGAATGTTTATTTATTTATTTTTTTAAATAAAGGACTTTTTCAAGGTGTTTGTGTGTTTTTTTAAACATTTTTTTACGCTTTCTTCGTGAAATGGTAGGGGTACAATGTACCCGTTACCAATTCACATAGGGGGGGGGGCCGGGATCTAGGGGTCCCCTTTGTTAAAGGGGTCTTCCAGATTCCGATAAGCCCCCCGCCCGCAGACCCCCACAACCACCGGGCAAGGGTTGTGGGGATGAGGCCCTTGTCCCCATCAACATGGGGACATCCTCCCCATGTTGAGGGCATGTGGCTTGGTATGGTTCAGGAGGGAGGGGGGGCCGCTCTCTCGTCCCCCCCTTTTCCCCTGCGGCCGGCCAAGTTGCGTGCTCGGATAAGGGGTCTGGTATGGATTTTTAGGGGGACTCCACGCCATTTTTTTTTTAAACTTGGGGTGGAGTTCCCCTTAAAATCCGTGCCAGATCTGAAGGGCCTGGTAATTGAATTCTGGGGAACCCCCACGCTTTTTTTTTTTTTTTTTCTCAATGACTTTTGTATGTATTGCCGGGAGCCGACAATTCATTAATAGCCGCGAGTCAGTTTTAAATGCATTTTTTTTCTTTCAAAAATGACACTTTTTGCAGGGACAGTTCTAAGCACGGGAAACATACGCCACTTCACATGCATATCATACACACCCCCCAGGTACGAAATTTAAAGGAATATTTCACTTTTATTTTTTCATTTTAAGCATTATTAAAATCACTGCTCCCGAAAAAACGGCCGTTTTTAAAACTTCTTTTTGCATTGATACATGTCCCCTGGGGCAGGACTAGGGTCCCCAAACACTTTTTAGGACAATAACTTGCATATTAGCCTTTATAATTAACACTTTAGATTTCGAACGTTCGAGTTCATTGTATTTAATAGGGTTCTAAAGTTTACACGAACATTTTGTCTGTTCGCAGGTTCTGGTGCGAACCGAACAGGGGGGTGTTCGGCTCATCCCTGCCTCTCAGTATATAGCTTGGGGTGTCTACTTTCCAAAATGGGGTCATTTGGGGGGGGTTTGAACTGTTCTGGCATTTTATACACAACATTAGGAAGCTTACATCCACTCTTCTAACCACTTGAAGACAAAGCCCTTTTTGACACTTTTTGTTTACATGAAAACATATTTTTTTTTGCAAGAAAATTACGTTGAACCCCCAAACATTATATATATTTTTAAAGCAAAGGCCCTACAGAATAAAATGGTGGGTGTTGCATTTTTTTTTTCTACACAGTATTTGCGCAGCGATTTTTCAAATGCATTTTTTTGGGAAAAAATACACTTTTTTTAATTTCAATGCACTAAAACACACTATATTGCCCAAATGTTTGATGAAATAAAAAAGATGATCTTACGCCGAGTACATAGATACCAAACACGACATGCTTTAAAATTTCGCACAAACGCGCATTGGCGACAAACTACATACATTTTTAAAAGCCTTTAAAAGCCTTTACAGGTTACCCCGTTAGATTTACAGAGGAGGTCTACTGCTAAAATTACTGCCCTCGATCTGACCTTCACGGTGATACCTCACATGCATGGTGCAATTGCTGTTTACATATGACGCAAGACCGACGCTTGCATTCGCCATTGGGCAAAAGCAGGGCAGGACAGGGGTGCTTTTTTTTTTTTTTTTTTTTTTTTTATTATTAATTTTGCTTTTTTATTTTATTTTTAAATTGTTCCTTCCATATTTTATTTTTTTTAATCATTTTTATTGTTATCTCAGGGAATGTAAATATCCCCTATGATAGCAATAGGTAGTGACAGGTACTCTTTTTTTGAAAAAACTGGGGTCTAGACCCTAGATCTTTCCTCTGCCCTCAAAGCATCTGACCACACCAAGATCGGTGTGATAAAATGCTTTCCCAATTTCCCAATGGCGCTTTTTATATCCGGGGGGGGACATTCCTTCCCACTGCTTGTAAAAGCAGTCCAGAGGCTAATTAGCCACTAGGATTGCTTTTACATGAAAGCCGGCCGCTGGCTGAAAAGAATGATACCAAGATGATACCTAAACCCGCAGGCATCAATCTGGTATAACCATTCAAAGTCCAGCAACATACCAGTACGTTGCTGGTCCTTGTTGGACATGTATTGTAATCTTTTTTTTTCATGCAGCCAGGTGGCTGAACGAAAAAGGAGATTGATCGGTGGGTATGCCTACCATTAGAATACCGCCCTTCATCCACCCACTTCTAATGATGGGCATACATGCACCATTTATATATGCCGAAGCATGGGGGCATCCTCCCGCAAAAAAGTTATGCCGCACACACATGGTCGGACTTTTCCACGGGCAAGCCTCCGTCGGAATTTCGACCGTATGTACGCGGCATTAGGAGCAAAATCACTCCTCCGCCCCTGCTGCCCCAATGCTTCGGCATATTTGCTTTTTTTTTAACTGTGGTGGTGAAATCACCTCATACAGCACTGGAGTCGCAGGGATCAGGCCTGTCTCTGCAAACGCTGCAGTTATGTGTGTTGTGTTTTGTAAGTGACAGTGATCGATCGATACTGCAGTTGGGTGGCCTGGGCTGGACGGAGGGGCAAAACGCAGGTGCTAGCAGGTATCTGGGCTGATCCCGCTAACACTGCGTTTTTGGGAACCCTAAACTGCTGGGGACGCTAGTATAGATCTGATCAGATCAGATATTGATCTGTTCAGATACTATACCACTAAGGGAGGTGTATGCTTCACGCGTGGGTGTTAGCGTTACTGGCACTAACCTGACGCTGCCTGGGGTGTGACGCAGACCCTCTCTGACGCTAAAACCTAATTGATATCACCCGCCGGGCGATCAGGGGGTTAAACCTTTATTGGGTTATATACGGCGGGTGCCCTGACACTATAAAAAGCAAACTAACTAACCAGCGTCACCCGTAACACTTATATGATGATCACTGGTGAAAGGGTTAACTAGGGGCAATTAGGGGGTTAAAACCTTTATTAGATAATATATGGGGGTACCTGACGCTATAAAAACCTGCGGCGAACCTAAAAAAAATTACTGGCTACCGATCTGCATCACCGACGCTAAGACAGCGATCAGAAAAATGATCGTTTAGCGACAGTGGTGATAGGGGGTGAAAGGGTTACCTGGGGGGCGATCAAGGGGGTTAAACCTTTATTAGATAATTTATGGGGGTACCTGACGCTATAAAAACCTGCGGCGAACCTAAAAAAAAAATACTGGCTACTGATCTGCATCACCGACGCTAAGACAGCGATCAGAAAAATTATCGCTTAGCGACAGTGGTGATAGGGGGTGAAAGGGTTACCTGGGGGGCGATCAAGGGGGTTAAACCTTTATTAGATAATTTATGGGGGTACCTGACGCTATAAAAACCTGCGGCGAACCTAAAAAAAATTACTGGCTACCGATCTGCATCACCGACGCTAAGACAGCGATCAGGAAAATGATCGCTTAGCGACAGTGGTGATAGGGGGTGAAAGGGTTACCTGGGGGGCAATCAAGGGGGTTAAACCTTTATTAGATAATTTATGGGGGTACCTGACGCTATAAAAACCTGCGGCGAACCTAAAAAAAAATACTGGCTACCGATCTGCATCACCGACGCTAAGAAAAATGATCGCTCCCGACGGCGGTGCTAGGGGGTGAAAGGGTTATCTGGGGGGTGATCAAGGGGTTAAACCTTTATTAGGGGGGGTTAGGGGGCTACACTGGACCTAAAACTAAATGTAGTGACACTTTTACAGTCACAAATGTCACTGATTGCAGTGATCAGTAATTAAATGGTCACTGCAATCAGTGACACTGTGACTGGGAGCTGGGGGGTGATCTGGGGGGGCCTGGGGGGGCGATTTATGTGCCTATGTGTGCTGGTGTTAGTATAGTGTTTGTGCACTAACCTTGATGTCTTCTCTTGTACGGCGCTCAGTATATGTGAGCGCCGCACAAGAGATGACATCACTTCCTCCTGCTTCCTCTGCCTGTGTGTACATTCGACAGACAGAGGGGGCATTTCCATTCGCCGGGAGCGATCGCGGGGGGGGTGGCCGGAATCGAACGGCCGTCCCCTCATGCCGGATCGCTCCCCAACGAATTCCGACCGCTCACTGTACAGAAGGGGGGTCCGATTGGACCCCCCAACTGTACAAAGGCAATCACGTACACTGTACGTGATTGTGCCTGTCGGTGCCATTGTGCCGACGTATATATACAGTGAGCGGTCGTTAAGTGGTTAAAAAGGAATGAAGAGAGGGGAGAAGAGTAAATTATGTTTCAGGAAAGACCCATTTTGTTGAAAGTGTATGTATTGTCTATTTTTTTTTTTTGTTGTAATGTATATGTGTTTATTGGTGATGAAATGAAGGATATATGTATGTATGTACAAGAAAATTTGAATAAAAATAAAATAAATAAATAAAACAAGTCTTAGTGCTAGAATTGTTGCGCTCATTCCAACGCACGCAGCAATACCTCACATGTGTGGTTTTAACGGTGTTTACATATGTGGGCAGGATTTTTTTGTTTTTAATTTTTTTTTTAATTTTTTACACTTTTTTTTAACTTTTTTGTTTTTTTGATCACTTTTATTCCTATTACAAGGAATGTAAACATCCCTTGTAATAGGAATCTATTGTGACAGGTCCTCTTTATGGAGAGATGCGGGGTCAATAAGACCCCAGATCTCTCCTCCAGGCTGGAAAGCATGAGATCGGTAAAAAAATTCACTGATCTCATGCTGACAGCCGAGATCACGGCTTTGTTTACATACGGGAACCCGGCGTGACGTCATAACGTCACGCCCGGGCCTCCGACGGTCATAGAGATGACTGGTGACCATCTGGTCACCAGTCATCTCTATGCTTCCCATCCGGCACCGGCCAATTCATTCTCTGGGCCCCCGATGGCACAGGAGAGCCCAGAGAAGCACCGGATGGCGGCGGGAGGGGGGAACGAGAAGTGGCACTGCTAGGTGGCACTGATTGGCACCAGTGGTGGGAATTGATAGGTGGCACTGGCAGGGGCTACTGATTGTCACAGATGACGCAGAATTGCCTCTTCCTCTTCGGGCCTGATGTCTCTTGCACATAAGCCGGTGATTGCCTTTTTTTATGTTCACGAGAAAACAAAAACCATTATCGAGCTTTTGTTTACATCACGTGATCAGCTGTCATTGGCTGACAGCTGATCACGTCGTAAGGGACAGGGATCGGCCCCTTACTCGGATCTGTCATCACCCGAGTCTCAGTGACTCGGTGACCACAGCGTGCGCGCAAAGGGGAGGATGTCTATTGACGGACTCCCGGCAATTGAGGACCGTGCTGTGGCCGTCGGTCAGCTATAACGCTGATCTCAAGTGATTAAAGAGGGTCTAAATGGGCCATTGACATGCATCACAATTCAACTTAGGAATGTGTCTTTGCAAAGTTAAACTAAATGAAATCCTTTTTCTTATTTTTGCTTGGGGATAGAGTGCAGAGGGATTAGAAGTCTAGACAGTTTTTGGGGATGTCTGCACCCTGATAGGGTGAAGACAACTCCCAAATTTGGCCACTTTATCCTTCCAAATGATTCACTTCCTTTCACATAGCCACACAGGAAGTGAGGGTAAATCCCTACCAATGTCTTTCCTTGGGGACACACAGGTCAATCTAAATACTTTCCCCATTATGTGTGTAGCGGGGTATCGTTTTCTACCCACAAACTACAGTTCCCAGCATGCTTTGCGGCACCCAGGGTGCATTTCTCCGCGCAAGGACTGCTGGGGTGGCCTTTAAAAAGGAGAGGAGGAGCCTCTCTCTTTCTCTTTGGACGCTGCCCTCCCTGAAAGAGGATCTCTGCACTGACCTGCTGTGCGTGCAAGGCCTGAAGCCTGGGCCTTGCATTTGTTCCAGAGAGCCTTCCGCTCCATCGAGGAGCCTGCGGAGCTCCCGGTCCACCTGAGGTGCCACCATCCCCTGGAGGACCGAAGACCCGGGCATCGCGGGCACTGTGAAGCGACTCACAGTAGCGGAGGTACCGGACAGGAGTCGGTCCGGTCGGGTGAGAGAGCGCCAGCTCAGAATTTCACCTGACTAACTTTGTTGCCTATTAACTTTCTTAGGCCCATCAGTGATTACAGTTATATTCTGGAGAGACTGTCTGCTGAACTGAGTTTACTAGTCTCTCCAGCTTTACCAAGTTAGCGATCATCGCTACCCCTTTGGATTACAGTTTGTTCTTTATGTGCACCACCGTGTTTTGCTAGCGAAGATTCTTCAACAAACTATACCCCAACTAATAGTCAGGCCTGACTGGGTAGTATAGGACATTGCTGGGCGCCATTTATTGCTCACGAGGGAGGATAGCTACAGCGGGGGTTATTAAACTGTCATTTCATTGCTGAATGTTATCCCTTTTGATGTGTATACTTATATTGCAGGAATCTGCATGATACACTGTATACTGCTTACCCTTTTTACTTTTACCAATAGTAAAGAAGTTATAGTTAAGTATATTGGTTGTCAGTGTCAATTACTGTGCTGTGTTATAAAGGGGTTGTGCCATATAACAGTAGAGATAGAGTACTATTATACCACCCCCCTTTCCTAACTGTGCCACGAGAGGTTAGAGCCGATTGCCAGGGGTTGACAGCGGTGCACTACAAGGCCCAAAAAAAACAAGCAGCCCTCTTAACTGAGGGTATCGCTATACGTGGGGGCTTGGGTCCGGGATCCTTGTGGGTTGCACGCTGCAATCAAGCCGGTTAAAGTACCAGTATGGACCCGCAGGCAGTGACACAATGGTGCGCAGAACAGGCTGTGGATCCAGCCCGGGCGGTGGCTGTTGAACTCCCAGAAGGGATCCAGGAAAAGGAAGAGGCAAAGCAGTTTATAATGTCAATATCGCCACAATGGAAAGCATGGGCGGTGGATGTAAAATCAGATACCTCAGGGACATACACATTAGTGGAGTGGACAAGAGGAGTCCCAGCAGAGTTCAGAGGGCAGAGTGTAAAGGCCACAGATGACCAAATGTATCGCTTAGTGCATACTGAGGCTGTGAAGAAAGAGTCTCCACGAACCTCCCCATCATTGTCTCCGTCACTTTTCCACAAAGTAGGAGGCAGTCGAGAGACGAGAGCTCCGGAATCACCTCTGACTGCCATAGGGCCGGAACTGCTGACTGCTTTGGGAAACTTTGTTGCCAAGTGCCAGAAAACCAGAACGGTACATGTGGAAGCCGGGTACCGGAAACTCCGGGTGTTTTCAGGAACACAACCTGTGCCACCCGGGGAGGAAGACTTCGACACCTGGATTGAGCAGGCAATGCAGGCAGTAGAAGGTTGGGAAGTTCCAGAAGCGCAGAAGAAGCAGCGCATCAGTGAAAGCTTGAAGGGCCCTGCTGCTGAGGCTGTGAAAAATCTTAGGTGCAGCAATACTGTGTGTACAGCAATGGATTATCTGTCTATGTTGCAGGAGGAATTTGGCCAGCTGGAGAAGGTGTCTGAGCTGGTGTATCAATTTGAACATACCTTCCAACAGCCGAGGGAGAAGTTGTCTGAGTATGTCCGGAGACGGAATAGAATGTTGTGTCAAATTGTACTGAGAAAGGGAATGCAGCCACAGGTCATAGACGCTGCCAGGATGAAGCAGATCCTGAGGGGAGCCTTACGTTCGGATCCAGTTTGGCTTCACCTGAAGACCTCTGCCGGAGTCACGGCTCTGAATTACACAGACCTTGTGCGGATCATAAGGGACGAAGAGGCCTTGCTGAAGGATCAAGAGGGGGTTGAGAAGACCACTCCACCTGTTTCGGTGGGAGTCAGAACGGCCGTAGTTACCGAACGTGACTCAGAAGTAGAAACCTTGAAGTCTCAAATGGCCCAAGTACTGGACTTATTGACCTCTTTATTGGCCAAGAAGAAATCGAGAAGGAACCGACCGGAATGTTCCCATTCCAACATCTCCAAAAATAAGGAAGGAAATTGTCTGCTTCAATTGTGGAGGAGTTGGCCATCCTGATAGGATGTGCACCAGCCCAAAGGAGGAACCGAGGCACTCCATACCAGCCGGCGGCAAACTTCAGAGGGCCCCGGTGAAGGAGTCAGCCGGGCGCTCGCTACTTACAGAAAGCTCCAAGAAGATTCAAAAATGAGCAGAGCAAAAAGAAAAGGGGAACAATGCCCCTCCTAAAACCCCCCATACCGCTTGTTGGGAGTTGAAATTTGACAACCGGAAAGAGATCAATGCATACCAGGTCCAAAAAGGGTTGAGATCCAGAGAAAAGTGGAAGAAAAAGAAGAAAATACCACTAGGAAAATCAAGGAGTCCAAAGGAGAAAATACCTCCTAAGAAGTTCCCAGATAAATTAATTGGACCCTCCCCTCTAGTCTTCGTCAAGTGGAGGGAGTCTACGCTAAGGCACTCCTAGACACAGGAGCCCAAGTGACTCTCTTATACAGAGACTTTTATCAGAAGCACTTGAGTCACGTGCCTTTGCAGAAGCTGGAAGACCTAAAGATAGGGGGATTGGCACTCGTAGCTTTCCCTACGACGGTTATGTCTCAATCAGACTGGCCTTTGACCCCTCTGTGACGGGGAAGGCCGAAGTTTTTGACACCCTGTCAGTGGTTTGTCCTCGCCCACCAGGAGCCAACACGATGTCCATGTTGATAGGGACCAACACTGACTTGGCCTGGAGACTGCTGACCCCGTTAGTGCAAGAGCGGAGTTCTTCCAAACAGAAGATTCACCCCATGCTGCAACAGGTCTACCAGAAGTTTATCCTAAAGCAAAAGGCCCCGGAATAGGGGGTGGGAAGAGTCTGGAGACTGTCTAGAAGAGAGAAGATACTGCAGCCTGGTGAGGTGACCTGTCTTTAGGCTACGGTAAAACTCTCCTGGGAGCAGCCGGGTCCCTTTGTGGTCGTGGAGCCAGACCCCTTCAACAGGCACCCAGGATTGGAAGTGATCCCTGAAGTGGTCCTGTTGAGGGCATTGAAGAAAGCGAAGGGCCAGATTCCAGTGAGCATCAGAAATGTCACAAATTCTCCTGTGAAGATCCCAGCCCAGGTACTGCTGGGCAGGGTGAATCCTGCTACCCCGGTGACCATGTCTGAATTGAAGACAGAGGGAGGAGAAGCCACCCTGGAGGAACTATGTCTTGAAGATACCACCTTGCCACTGAAATGGAAGGAGAGAGCCAAGGCTCAGCAGACTAGATGTAGAAGAATATTCTCAGAAGATGAGTTTGACGTGGGGTGTGCGATGAGTGCCACCCATAAAATCCGTCTTCAAGAAGACAAACCCTTTCGGGAGAGGGTCCGACGAGTTCCACTGGCTGACTTGGAAGATTTGCGTGAGCAGTTGACAGAGCTCAAGAGGACAGGGGTCATCCGAGAGTCCAGAAGTCCATATGCCTCCCCCATCGTGGTGGTAAGGAAGAAAAACGGGTCGCTCTGAGACTCTGCATAGACTACAGGACTCTCAACAGGAGGACCATACCCGACCAGTACACTACCTCCAGGATAGAAGATGCTTTGCAGAGTCTGTCTGGGGCCAAGTGGTTCAGTGTTATGGACCTGAAGAGTGGGTATTATCAAATCCCAATGCACTCTGAAGATAGAGAGAAGACGGCCTTTATCACCCCAGTGGGATTCTATGAATTTAATAGGATGCCTCAAGGCCTGTCGGGAGCCCCTGCTACTTTCCAGAGGTTGATGGAGAAGACCGTTGGAGACATGAATCTGATCGAAGTCCTAGTGTACCTAGACGACATCATTGTCTTCGGGAAGACTCTGGAGGAGCATGAAGAAAGATTGGAGAAAGTCCTGAAGAGACTCAGTGAAGAGGGACTAAAACTCTCCAGGGAAAAATGCCAGTTCTACCAGTCCTCGGTCCACTATCTGGGACACATAATATCTGCAGAAGGAGTGTCTACAGATCCTGATAAACTGGATGCAGTCACCTCCTGGCCCAGACCAACTACAGTGACTGAGCTCAGATCCTTCCTAGGCTTCTGCTCCTACTACCGTAGATTTGTGGAAGGGTTTGCAAAAATTGCCAAACCCCTGAATGAGCTACTGAAGACGGAAGGGGAGGAAGATGATACTGGCCCCGGGAAGCCTGGAGAGTCTGTGGAAGACCAGTGGACAGGGGAGTGCGAAGAAGCCTTCCAAATGTTAAATAAGAGTCTTACCACTGCACCAGTCCTGGCCTATGCTGATCCCAAAAAGCCATATGAACTGCATGTAGATGCCAGCCATGATGGTCTAGGAGGGGTGCTATACCAAGAATATGAAGGACAGTTGCGCCCAGTTGCCTATGTTAGTAGAAGTCTGGCACCTGCAGAAAAGAACTATCCCACCCACAAGTTGGAGTTCCTGGCCCTAAAGTGGGCAGTCGTGGATAAACTCAGGGATTACCTGTATGGAGCCGACTTCACAGTAAAGACTGACAATAATCCACTCACCTATCTCTTCACCACGGCCAAGCTGGATGCCACTGGTCACCGTTGGTTAGCAGCCCTAGCCGGATTCAACTTCAGCCTGAAGTATAGGCCCGGAGCTGGAAACTGTTATGCAGACGCATTGTCCAGAAGAGCCCACGCACCCACCCACAATCCAGAAGATTGGACCCAGGTAACCCCGGATGGGGTACGGGCCTTGTGTCAAGGAGCACAACTTCAAGCTAGTGGTGGGTCAAGGGCTGAAGAGATCGGTGTTTCCGTGGTTGGGGTGCCTAAGTGTTACTGCAATGTGACCCAAGTTGGAGAGGATGACCTGCCAAAGCTGTCCAAAAAGGACCTAAGGAGAGACCAGTTGGAAGATCCCTGGGGAAGATTAGCATTGAAGGCATTGGAAGACCAGGATCCAGGTAGACTTCTCAAGGACCCCTCAAAGGTGGCCCGATTGGTCCACAAAGAATGGGACAAGTTACAGGTGCATCAAGGGGTGGTCTACCGAAGGGGCCCCTCTGATGACCTAGAAGAGAAGTGGCAGCTGTTTCTGCCGGAGAAATACAGAAGAACTGTTCTGGCTGCCTTACATGATAATCATGGCCACTTGGGGGCCGAACAAACATTTCAGCTTGTGAGGAATAGGTTCTATTGGCCTTGCATGTGGGCTGAAGTGGAAGAGTACTGTCACTCCTGTGCTCGCTGTATCCAAAGGAAGACATTGCCACGTCAAGCTGCCCCAATGGTCCATCTGCAGAGTCAGGGACCCTTGGACTTGGTGTGCATTGACTTTCTCTGTCTTGAACCTGACTTAAGTGGACAAGGAAATGTTCTGGTGATAACTGACCATTTCACCCGTTATGCTCAGGCCTTTCCAGCCAAAGACCAGAAGGCCTCCACTGTAGCCAAAATCTTTGTGGAGAAATACTTTGTGCATTACGGGCTGCCACAGCGCCTGCATTCAGACCAAGGGAGAGACTTTGAGAGTCGGTTAATCAAGAAATTGCTGGACTATTTGGGTATCAAGAAAACCCGTACCACCCCTTCTCACCCTCAGGGCGATGCTCAGCCGGAGAGGTTCAACAGGACTCTGTTAAATATGTTGGGAACACTGAGCAGCAAGCAGAAGCAGCATTGGAGCAAGCACATAGCAGCAATAGTGCATGCTTACAACAGTACCACCAATGATGCCACAGGGTACTCTCCATACCACCTAATGTTTGGCAGGGAGGCCAGACTGCCTGTGGATCTGGCCTTCGGCATATCTATGGATCACACTTCAGCCACCTCACATAAGGGATATGTGGATAGACTGAGGAAGAGGCTTTTGAACAGGCCCAAGTGGCATCAGAGCAAAGAGGAGCCCGGAACAAGAGGAACTTTGACCTCAAAGTTCGAATCCAGGACTTGCAACCAGGAGACAGGGTGCTATTGCAAAAGCGAAACTTAGGAGTTCCAGGGAAGCATAAACTAGCAGACAGATGGAGACCTGAACCATATGTGATCTGTAAGAAGTTACCAGACCTGCCGGTATATCAGCTAAAGCCAGAAGGGAAGATAGGGCCGCTGAAGACATGGCACAGAAACCACTTACTTCCACTTTCAGAAGCGGTTCGGATACCTCCTGTAGAAGATTCCCCTGGACCATCCTCAAGCTTGGAGACACCTAGGCCCAACACTTGGTCTCAGGTATCTCAGTCTGGAGAAATGGATGTCTCTGATCAGAGCGAAGAAGAAGAGCTTGTATGGTTGTGGCCCTCTCAGGCCCCTAAGCCTATGTCTATAGATCTTCCACCCTCTGAAGGTACCGTGGATAGTACCTTGAATGTGGAAGCCACTGAGTTTGTTCCGTCCAGCCCTCTGTCTGAGGAGTGGGAAGATGCCATATGGTCACCTTCTGCTGATCATCAAGAGGACTCTCAGCACCTTCCTGCACCTGATCTGGATGCTCCGGAAGTATTGGAACCCAATACACCTACTCCAGAAGAAGAGCCTGTGGTGGATGAGACAGTCACCACAAGAGAACAGAGAGCCAAGAGAACCATTCGTCCTCCTCGGAAGTTGACCTATGCCCAAATGGGGGAAAGTTCTGAGGATACAGTAACCCCTGCTAGAAGGACTATACCAACACCTGGTCCCTCCACTGTGCATTTGGTGGAGGGCAACCCCAGCTCACTTTCCGGCACAGTTAGGCAGGTCAACCCCATTGAAGTGACCTGTGGGCAGGACAAGCTCTCTACCCAGTTTTGGTGGGAGTTTCCAATGCCAACCTCTTTTGCAGCCCTAACTGAACTTGTGTCTTCTTACTGTTGATACTGTCTTTGAGGACCAAAGATTTCAGGTGGGGGGAGTGTGTAGCAGGGTATCGTTTTCTACCCACAAACTACAGTTCCCAGCACGCTTTGCGGCACCCAGGGTGCATTTCCCCGCGCAAGGACTGCTGGGGTGGACATTAAAAGGGAGAGAAGGAGCCTCTCTCTTTCTCTTTGGATGCCGCCCTCCCTGCAAGAGGATCCCTGCACTGACCTGCTGTGCGTGCAAGGCCTGAAGCCTGGGCCTTGCATTTGTTCCAGAGAGCCTTCTGCTCCATCGAGGAGCCTGCGGAGCTCCCGCTCCACCTGAGGTGCCACCATCCCCTGGAGGACCGAAGACTCGGGCATTGCGGGCACTGTGAAACGACTCACAGTAGCGGAGGTACCGGACAGGAGTCGGTCCGGTCGGGTGAGAGAGAGCCAGCTCAGAATTTCATCTGACTAACTTTGTTGCCTATTAACTTTCTTAGGCCCATCAGTGATTACAGTTATATTCCGGAGAGACTGTCTGCTGAACTGAGTTTACTAGTCTCTCCAGCTTTACCAAGTTAGCGATCATCGCTACCCCTTTGGATTACAGTTTGTTCTTTATGTGCACCACCGTGTTTTGCTAGCGAAGATTCTTCAACAAACTATACCCCAACTAATAGTCAGGCCTGACTGGGTAGTATAGGACATTGCTGGGCGCCATTTTTTGCTCACGAGGGAGGATAGCTACAGCGGGGGTTATTAAACTGTCATTTCATTGCTGAATGTTATCCCTTTTGATGTGTATACTTATATTGCAGGGATCTCCATGAGACACTGTATACTGCTTACCCTTTTTACTTTTACCAATAGTAAAGAAGTTATAGTTAAATATATTAGTTGTCAGTGTCAATTACTGTGCTGTGTTATAAAGGGTTTGTGCCATATAACAGTAGAGATAGAGTACTATTATACCACCCCCCTTTCCTAACTGTGCCACGAGAGGTTAGAGCCGATTGCCAGGGGTTGACAGCGGTGCACTACAAGGCCCAAAAATAAACAAGCAGCCCTCTTAACTGAGGGTATCGCTATACGTACATTGCACTCCAGCATTTTGCTGGGTACACCCCAAATTATTAGGTATTTTGGACTTTGGGGTTTATTTACTAAAGGCAAATCCACTTTGCACTACAAGTGCACTTGCTGGATATCCGAGGGTGACATGCAAGGAAACAAAAAAAACACCATCTTTGCTTTTACATGATTGGATGTTACAATCACCAGTGCTTCCCCTCAGATTTTCAGCAACTACACTTGTACTGCAGAGTGGATTTGCCTTTACTAAACCCCAAACTACCCAATGATTTGGGCTGTATACAACGAAGTGCTAGAGTGCAATTTGCTTAATGGGGACACTAGTTAGATTGATCTGTGTGTCCCCAAGAAAAGACATTGGTAGGGTTTTACCTTCACTTCCTGTTTAGCTGTGTGACAGGAAGTGAAGCCAATTTTACTAAAGGGGACACAAAGCCCAACCTAAAAAAAACAAGCAGGGGTTCTAACACTTACTTGGTTTCCCTCAAAATGCCCACAATTAGAATCGTATTGCCTTGAGCTATTTTTAAGTGCAGTGCTCTAAATCAGTGCTACTCAAGTACCCCCAACAGGCCATGTTTGCAGGTTTTCCTTCATCTTGCACATGTGCTTTAAATCGCAGTCAAAGGTTTGGTATTTTGGACAGCAATTCTCGATAAGATAAATTCACAAAACATGTCCTGTTGGGGGTACTTGAGGACTGAGGCTGAGAACCACTGCAGTAAAAAGTAAAATTGAATACTTACCGCTCTGTATTTTTTTATTTCCTGGTGACTATTCATGGCAGCACACAATACATGCATATGCTACTGTAGCGCACCCACCTCTCCCCTTACCTGCCTTTAATGTCTGGCTCCTCGCAGGAAGGGAGAGGCACACCGCACCACAAGCCCGTACCCTCCTGTGTGAGGAGGTTGAGCGGTGTTCGTTTTCGGGCCTGCCTGCGGCTGGAGTTGAATCCTCCCGAGGATGATTCTCACCTCTACCTTAGATAGATGCAAGTCCTTACTTTTCCCCAGGAATGTAACTGTCCACACCAACTGAAAGTCCAACTTCAATATTTATTTCACACGTATAATAAATAATCTCTTTAACAGCAGACAGGTTGGAACAAGACACAGGACAGCTTAGGTGGGAGGAGGTCCAGGCACAAACTTGAATCAACACTTTGACTGTTTAGGTTTCACAAACAGTTATGGCGCACAATCTCTGCCACAGACTGTGAGGTTGGTCTCTGCCACAGACCGGGTGAATAAAGTCACTGCCACTGACTTGGAGAACAGGTCACTGCCACTGACCGGGTGAATGAAGTCACTGCCACTGACTGGGTGAATAGGGCACGGCCCTATTAGGCCACTGCCACTGACCTTGAAAGTAAACTTTCTTCTAAAGAGCATCTGACCCATGTAAAGGAGAAGACATCCCTCCGGAGAGTTACCAGAGGTCCCCACCGTCACCACGACTCTGCGCTGGGTCTTCGGAAAAGGTAACCTCCTTGGCCTCCTCGTCCCAGATCCGGGTCCCCTCGCAAGGCGGCACCCTGGGAGTCCTCGATCCCTAGCGGATCCCAGACGAAGGTGCTGGGCTCCGGGCCTCCAAAATAGTACCTCACCCCAGACTGAAGGTGTCTGGGATGGAACAAGAACTCGGCCTCCGGGCCTAGGGCACCCGGAGATAACACGCACACCCAGGCCGAAGGTGCCTGGGCGCGGACCTCAAACCAGGCCTCCGGGCCTAGGGCACCCGGAGACAACACACACACACACCCAGGCCAAAGGTGCCTGGGCGCGGACCTCGCACGGAAGATGGCCGCCCCTTTTATACCCTCTCCCGACAGGCACAACAGGTTCCCCGCCCCGCCGTACTACTGCCGAGAGGGGACACAAAAGGCACAGCCTTCTACTGGTGGTTCAACCTTGGCCTATGGCGACAGCGCCACCTGTAGGCCCCAGGGAACTGTGCACCAATATAATCCCCTGTGCACAGAAATGGTCCATTAACCCTAACAATCAGTGTGTCTGAGCCTAATTACCACTCAGACACTTCCCCTAAATTGAACACCCCGCTACACTACCATGAAGGCACCAGGGTAGATAAATCACACCTGTTTTGTTTTGACATGCCAATATGCATAGTTAAGCTACAGCTGTCACATTTGTTGCATAGAAAACAAAAAAAAAAACCATCAAACTTTGCATCAAATTTTATTGGTCAACAAAACAGGACTTAGAAAACACAAAGGGAAACAAAAAAATAAATAAATAAAAAGTATTTTTTCAAAGACTTTCAATGACTTTTCTCTATATTGACAGGAGCCGACAATTCATTATAGCCGCGAGTGCTTTTAAATGCCTTTTTTTTTCCTTTAGAAATGTCATTTTGCTGTCGGACTGTTATATAACGGCAAGTTTAGGAGGTGCGCCTGTTCAACTTATGCAAATTGATTTACGTGACTTGACATTTACTAAGATTTTGCTGGCGTAGTGAACCAGCGCATTTGAACGAGTAAAATTGCCGCGCAGAGCACAAAAAAACCTCTCGCAGTTATAAATGTAATTGCCGGCGCAGCAGGCTGGTTCAGAAAAAGTTACTTTCTCATTCTATTTTGGGCATATTTGTTACTTGGGCAGTCGTCACTAAACTTCCTCACATCACCCCATGTCACCCCCATTATATTGGCACTTCCAGCTTCTTTATATTTTAATTTGAAGATGCTGTGCGCCAGGTCCATAGTGGCGCACTGAGCGCCTTCTCCCGTGCGCCGAGAACACTATAGTAAATAGGGAATAGCGCTCATTACCGGCGCTAATGTTTCGTAAATACCAAAACTGCCGTTGCGCACGTAGATGCGCTGATACTCATGGCACAAATGTTTCGTAAATCAGCCCCAGAATGTGGAAAAAAATCCAGACAATCACATTGTCTGATTTGTAAAGAATTTTTTTTGCAAATTATGGTGGAAAAAAAGTATTTGGTCAATATCAAAAGTTCATCTCAATACTTTGTTATATATCCTTTGTTGGCAATGACAGAGGTCAAACGTTTTCTGTAAGTCTTCACAAGGTTGTCACACACTGTTGCTGGTATGTTGGCCCATTCCTCCATGCAGATTTCCTCTAGAGCAGTGATGTTTTGGGGCTGTCGCTGGGCAACACGGACTTTCAACTCCCTCCAAAGGTTTTCTATGGGGTTGAGATCTGGAGACTGGCTAGGCCACTCCAGGACCTTGAATTGCTTCTTACGAAGCCACTCCTCCATTGCCCGGGCGGTGTGTTTGGGATCATTGTCATGCTGAAAGACCCAGCCACGTTTCATCTTCAATGCCTTGCTGATGGGAGGAGGTTTGCACTCAAAATCTCACGATACATGGCCCCATTCATTCTTTCATGTACACGGATCAGTCGTCCTGTTCCCTTTGCAGAGAAACAGCCCCAAAGCATGATGTTGCCACCCCCATGCTTCACAGTAGGTATGGTGTTCTTTGGTTGCAACTCAGCATTCTCTCTCCTCCAAACACGACGAGTTGTGTTTCTACCAAACAGTTCTACTTTGGTTTCATCTGACCATATGACATTCTCCCAATCCTCTTCTGGATCATCCAAATGCTCTCTAGCAAACCTCAGACGGGCCCGGACATGTACTGGCTTAAGCAGGGGGACACGTCTGGCACTGCAGGATCTGAGTCCCTGGCGGCGTAGTGTGTTTCTGATGGTAGCCTTTGTTAGGTTGGTCCCAGCTCTCTGCAGGTCATTCACTAGGTCCCCCCGTGTGGTTCTGGGATTTTTGCTCACCGTTCTTTTGATAATTTTGACCCCACGGGGTGAGATTTTGCGTGGAGCCCCAGATCGAGGGCGATTATCATTGGTCTTGTATGTCTTCCATTTTCTAATTATTGCCCCCACAGTTGATTTCTTCACACCAAGCTGCTTGCCTATTGCAGATTCAGTCTTCCCAGCCTGGTGCAGGTCTACAATTTTGTTTCTGGTGTCCTTCGACAGCTCTTTGGTCTTCACCATAGTGGAGCTTGGAGTGTGACTGTTTGAGGTTGTGGACAGGTGTCTTTTATACTGATAACAAGTTCAAACAGGTGCCATTAATACAGGTAATGAGTGGAGGACAGAAGAGCCTCTTAAAGAAGAAGATACAGGTCTGTGAGAGCCAGAAATCTTGCTTGTTTGTAGGTGACCAAATACTTATTTTCCACCATAATTTTAAAAAATATCTAAATCAGACAATGTGATTGTCTGGATTTGTTTTCACATTTTGTCTCTCATAGTTGAGGTTTACCTATGATGACAATTACAGGCCTCTCTCATCTTTTTAAGTGGGAGAACTTGCAAAATTGGTGGCAGACTAAATACTTTTTTGCCCCACTGTACAATAAGTGACTAATAAAGGAAAATGTACTAGTGCAGGGACCGATCAGTGGTAGAGAAGTAAAACAGAGTATAGGATAAGTGCAGAGTAGTTGGGATGACAGAGTATACCACATAGTGATAGCAAAGTGAATAGTGAGTGGAAGTACAAACCAGACCCCAACGCTAAGGTATTGAACCAAAGGCAGATGGGAAGGTGGAAATCAATCTAATTAAAATTAAATTATCAAAAAGAAAAGGGTTTAAGGGGAACCAGAAAGATTACCTAGAAAACGGTGTAGACAATGGAGGTCCGGTGGTGCACAATGACCATGGGGGGTGACAGACGTGAGGGAGGTATGAATCAACTGGAGGGAGTATAAATACTCCAATGTGGTCGTACGTGTCCACCAACGACACTCTGGTGGTCAATAGACGGCGCCAAACAACTGAGCAGCATGAGCTGCTCGCCATCCATCACCAGCTACCTCGTGGAGGACGCCAGAATCGAGTCAAAAGCGCCGGCGTGCCGTCGTCACAGACGGTGCGGCGCTAGAAGCGTGACATCGATGTGCAACTGGACGTATGCCCGGACCCCCGCAACACTCAAAGGAGGAGGAGGGGGAAGGGGAGGGCCCCAGGAGCGCATCGCAGCTCCCGGGACTGAGCAAACACAGCCCCCCTCCTCCTCTTTCTCTAGATAGACCTATTATACAATTTCTCCTTTAATATATGTTTTAATATTTATAGACATCTACCCCATACCTGCTCCTGAAAAGTTGGCAGTCGCCACAAAACGTGTCGAGCCAATAGATGCCCCTTCGCTTATATATTGCATTATATATTGCATTGTTACCATTAACTACCTCATATACCAATTGAATTGTACCAACCAATTAGGGTTACAGTTATTTATTATGGAGACACGCTTCAATGAACTTGGTCCTTTATTATGTTTACAGTATGAACTAACTATGTTATTATATTATGGGATTATAAGCCAATAGATGCCCCCTTGTTTTTATAATAGCATTATTACCATCAATTACCTTATATATCAATTGGATTGTACCAACCAATCAGGGTTATTTATTTATTATGGAGACACACCTTAAAGGGGAGTTCCAGACTTTTTTTATGTTTATTAAAAGTCAGCAGCTACAAAAAGTGTAGCTGCTGGCTTTTAATAAACATACACTTACCTGTTCCACTGTCCAGCGACGCCCAGAGCTCCGCTCCTCTCCCCCCCTTCTCCGCCGCCGCCTCCATTCATAGTGTGGGCACCCGGCCGTGACAGCTTTCGGCTTCACGGCCGAGCACTCACTGCGCATGCGCGAACGGCGCAGCGCTCTCTGAGTAGACAGGGGATCGCCTGGGACCTGTCACGTCCCAGGTGATCGCCTACAGGGAGGGGCCGCCAAAATGCGATATGACAAATCGCCTAGGCGCCCCCAGGGCGGAAGGAGGAAGTGGGACAGGAAGTCCCACTCCTACTGAAGCCCCCACTGCCCCCCCCAAATAAATTACATGCCAAATGTGGCATGTAAGGGGGCGAGGAGTGGATTAAGCGGAAGTTCCAAATTTGGATGGAACTCCGCTTTAATGAATTTGATCCTTTACAATGTTTACAGTATGAACTAATTATGTTATTATATTATGTTATTACTATTGTTATATTGTATATACAATTAAACTATTGAATGCCAATTGATGTTATGTAATGTTTTCATGCAACGTTTTTAGTTCTATTATTTTAGGTACCTGCCATATTCATTGTTATCGTGTTATCTCCCGGGATGCATGCCTCATATAAAGTCCAATAGTTTTGACAAAGCTTTATTGGTAAATACACTGAATAGACTCACATTTTGATGGATAAATACAGGCGTAGCAAAAGGGGTACAAATGTCAGGATGACGTTCTCTGCAGCGGGTCACAAAAGAATCCTGGCTCTGCGGTGAATAGCAGGGGTGTCACTGGAGATGGAGTGACACCCCTGCTATTCACCGCAGAGCCAGGATTCTTTTGTGACCCGCTGCAGAGAACGTCATCCTGACATTTGTACCCCTTTTGCTACGCCTGTATTTATCCATCAAAATGTGAGTCTATTCAGTGTATTTACCATTAAAGCTTTGTCAACACTATTGCACTTAGAGGCGCCTCTTTCCTCGTTTTTCTACAGCCACCCCTGAACATGGTTTCTGTTCACTCATGAAGGCAGCCCTGTGTATTGTGGACTTTATTACCCATGCTTCACCCATTTACACCTTTGGTGTGTATACAGACTTTGAAGGACTCTCTAAAGACTGTTTTTTTCATGGATGATTTTATTAACTTTATTATTTTTTATTTATATTGATTGCTCTGGGTATTACATGCTTTTTGGATTTTGTGCGCCATTACTTGTTGTGTTTCATATAAAGTCCCACCTTCCTTCCTTCTTGTTCAAGTATCGGGGATGGAGGCACTCGGCTCTACACACCCTGCGCCTCATATAAAGTTCCAACTTTTTGTTTTTATCTTTATCCACCCCAAAAGTCAACCACCTTGTTCCCATATTCAGGGGGACAAGGGCCTCTTCCACATAACCCTAGGCTGGGGTTGTGGGGGGCTACAGACAGGGGGCTTTACAGAATGTGGAAACCCCCTTTAAACTACTGGGTACAAGGTGCTTTGTGGTTGGTATTGGGCTGAGCCCAACATGCCCCAAAGGCAGCCAGCTATGTTGAGTGCATGTGGCCTTGTATGGTTCAGGAGGGAGTTGGGCGATTGCTCTTCTCACCCCTTTCCTAGCTGGCCATGTTTGCTCTGAAAAATTATGTGGTTTGGATTGGTGAAGGCAGCTCACAGCCTTTGGAGAATGGGGTGGAGTGTGGAGTTCCCCTTTAAAAGCAAAAGCTAGCCCAAAGAAATCATATGCATTAGAAGGGTGTGTCAGGGAAATGGCCGTAGAAGACCTGGCAATAGTAATGGCCGCCCCCAGCACATCCCCGTGCGTATTGATGCAAGTGGTGCGAACGGGCGCACGCAGATCCGCAACGGAGCCAATAGGCAAACGCGCATGCGCAGAAGCGCCAATCGGCGTACGCGTGCACGTACAGCGCAACAGATGCGGCCACTTGCTGGCCTATATAAGACTGACTCTGAACCCATCTCATTGCTGGATTGTCGTCAGCCTTCTTGAGTTCCTGAGCCTCTGTACTACTGCTGTTTGGTTTTCCTGTTGTGACCCGGCTTGTTCCTGACCTGTCTGATCTGCTCTCCTGGTTTGACCCCCTGGCTTGCTTTACTGACTTGTTACCTTCTCCAGCACCTGATCCCGGCTTGTTTCACGGACTTTGCCACAGTTATCTGTTCCTGCCTGTTTTCCAATACCAGACTTTTGGCTTGTCTCCGTTCCTGCAACCTGCATCTCCTGCCTGAATCTATGGTGTTTGATCCCCAGCCGGCTTCCACTGTTGCTCCCTGTGCACACCTTGCCAAGTATTACCGAGGATTCCTAGAGACTGCAGCCCAGCGGTGTTTCCTGTATTCTCCAGTATTCTTCAGGCACTCACCAGCTATTCTCTCCTGGATCCATCTTGCAACCTGTGCTTCTCTGGACACTACACCCTCTGTACCCAACCTCAGAGGTGTACTGCACTCAGCCGCAAGGGGAGCCCTCTCGGCATTTCGGCCTCCAACCAGGTACGTGACAGGGGGAGACGAGCATTGGAGAATGGAGTGTGGAGTTCCCCTTTAAAAGCAAAAGGTAGCCCAAAGAACTCATATGCATTAGAAGGGGGAGAAAAGAGCATTGAAGAATGGAGTGTAGAGTTCCCCTTTAAAAGCAAAAGGTAGCCCAAAGAAATCATATGCATTAGAAGGGGGAGACAAGAGCATTGGAGAATGGAGTGTAGGGTTCCCCTTTAAAAGTAAAAGCTAGCCCAAGGAAATCATATGCATTAGAGGGGGAAGGTTAAATGCCCTTTTAGGAGGAGCTAGAGTAGTGAGAGTCTTTTTACAAAATTTTTAAGGTACATGTCACATGTTGGCAACGTAACACGCTAACATGACCTGTGTGCAAATATCCTTAAAAAAATACATAAAAGTGAACCAGCTTTAAAAAAAAAAAGTCAAGTTTAGAGGTGCACCCGTTCAACCCACGCAAATGCATTTACGTTGCTTGACATTTACTTAGATTTAGGCCGTGCAGTGAACCAATGCATTTGAACAAGCGCAAGAGCCGCTTGCGCATGCGCAGTGCTTACATTGAGCTCACGCAGTTCTAAACGTACTTGCAGGCACAGCAGGCTTGTTCTGAAAAAGTTACCTTCTCTCTTCTCATTCTATTTTGGGAATATTTGTTACTTGGGCAGTTGTTACTATACTTCCTCATATCACCCCACATCACCCCATAATATTGGCACCTCCAGCTTCTGTTAATATTTAATTGAAGATGCTCATGGCGTAAACGTTTCGTAAATCAACCCCAATATTTTTTACTTTTTGTTATAATAAATATCCCATATTTGTTTAAAAAAAAAAAAATGTTTTCCTCAGTTTAGGCCGATATGTATTCTTCTACATATTTTTGGTTAAAAAAACCCGCAATAAGCGTATATTGATTGGTTCGCGCCAAAGTTATAGCATCTACAAAATAGGGGATAGAATTATGGCATTTATATTATTATTTATTTTTTTATTAGTAATGGCGGCGATCTGCAATTTTTATCGGGACTGCGACATTATGGCGGACAGATCGGACACTTTCGACTCATTTTTGGGACCATTGACAATTTTACAGCGATCAGTGCTATAAAAATGCACCGATTACTGTAAAAATGTCACTGACAGGGTTAACACTAGGGGGCGATCAAGGGGTTAACTGTGTTCCCTCTCTGTGTTCTAACTGAAGGGGGGATGGGACTTACTAGGGGAAATGACAGATCGCTTTTCATACTTTGTATGAACTCACGATCAGTCATTTCTCCCCTGAAAGAACCGGGATCTGTGTGTTTACACACACAGATCCCGGTTCTCGCTGTGTCACGAGTGATCGCGGGTGCCCGCCCCTAGTGGCCACAGGGCGAAGCGACGTAACATAACGTAGTTTTGCCCAGCCGTGCCATGCTGCCGCAGTAAAACTGGTGGTTAAATTAAATTTTTTCCTTTAGAAATGTCATTTTGCTGCGGCACAGTAAAACACATAACAATGCGCCACTTTACAGGCAGGCTAACGGGACCCCCCCAGGCACAATATTAAAGAAATATTTCATTTTTATTGATTCATTTTAAGCAATATTAAAATCATGCTCCTGAAAAAACTGTTATTTTAAAAACTTTTTGTTGCATTGATACATGTCCCCTGGGGCAGTACCCGGTCCCAATACACTTTTTAAGGCAGTAACTTGCATATAAGCCTTTAAAATTGGCACTTTTGATTTTTTGTGTCCCATTTCGTGTCCGATTGTTCGTGTCCCATAGACTTTAATAGGGTTTGCCTGTTCGCATGTTCTGGTGCGAACCGAACCGGGGGGGGGGGGGGGTGTTCGGACCATCCTTATTGAGCATTGCCAGGACAGGACCAGAAAATATTTGTGAAGTCCCCTCTGAGGTGGGAACATTGCCAACAATCAGGTGGTACACTTGGAGCCATTTTGTATACTTTATATGGTGTATAGTAGGCACGATGTAAAATTTTGAACTGGACCAGATGGTCTCTAAGAGAAACAAGATGTTTAACAGGGAAATCCCAAATGTCTGACCAGTCGTCTCCATCAAGATCTGGAATGTTCAATAACCATTTATCCCATAGAACTGACAGCTCTCTTAAAATTAACTAAGCATGGTTGTACAGGACCGACATAGGTTTGGAAGAACAATCAGACCGTACTGTCTCCTCCAGCACAGACATAGAGAGACACACAGTGGAGGCATGGAATTGGCTGCTAAAGGCATGGGATAGTTGCCGATATCTAAAATGGTAGGAGAGTGGAACATTGTATCTCAAACAATTAGTAGGGAATGGGAGCAGCTTACCCTGATCTACCACATGTGACAATTCTTTGATTTGATATTTTGTCCAGGCTTGGGGATCAGGTAGAGAATATAAATGAGGCAAAGTGGGATTTATCCATAAGGCGATGTTCGGGAAATAATGCTTGGAATCGCCCTGTGTGAAACCCAAACCTACCTTCCAAGCTTTGATAGTGGTGGCCATAGATGATATTAAGTGGTAGGGGGCCCTGTCACCACGGTACAGTAATAGTTGGAGAGCCTCCATAGCGGAGAGCATGCGGCCTCCAGGACTGTTGCAGTGTTGAATGTATCTGGACAGTGCGACCAGTGGGCTGTGACTAGTTGTGACGCCAGAAAGTATTTAAAGCTGTCCGGCATAGCAAGGCCCCCCTGGGAGGTGGGTCTCATTAGTATGGAATGTTATATCAGGCTGGATGAGGGCCCCACCGAAAAGAAGCCAAAGCTTGGTTAAGTGTGGAAAAAAGTTTTTGGGAATCCGTTTGGGGGGTAGAATTTGGGCAAAATTTTCATTTTGACAAGATTTATTCGACCTAGTAATGACAGCGGAAAATTCTCCCATGCTTTAAGCTTTTATTTTACCACCGTAAGCATTGGTAACAGGTTCAACTGCATATACTCATGAACAGATCTAGACACTACAATACCCAGGTATTTAAACGAGTCTACCCATTGTAATGGAACATCTGGTGAGGCACACTCCCTGGCCCAGGAGTCCACAGGGAATAGTTGAGATTTGGTCCAATTAACCCAGAGGCCAGTGGTCTCCGAAAAAATATTTAGGATACCGAGAGCACCCTGTAGTGAGGGACCTAGGTCGTTTAAGAAAAGAATGAGGTCGTCGGCAAACAGGGCAACCCTGTCCTCCAGCCAGCCTACATGAAGGCCCTTGATCTCCAGAGGGCTTCCGCAATCGGTTCCATGGTGATGGTAAATAATGCCAGGGAGAGAGGGCATCCCTGCCGCGTGCCCCTGTGGATTGAAAAGGGTGCTGAAAGGTGGCCACCTAGTTTAATGGATGCCGTAGGACTTTTGTATATTGTGCGCATCCATTGGATAAAGATAAGCAAAAATCCCATACGCCTGAGAACTTCCCACAGGTATTCCCATTCTACAGTGTAGAATGCTTTTTCTATATCAAGTAATGCAATTACTCTAGTACCTTGATTGGAGTGTGGGGCGTAAATGTTAGAGTAAAGACTACATATGTTTATGTCCGTAGACTTGCCAGACATAAAACCGGTTTGGTCCGAATCTATGATCGTAGGAAGAATGCCATTTAGCCTGCGTGTGAGAAGTTTGGTAAGAATTTTGAAGTCCAGATTTAACAGCGCTATTGGCCTATATGAGGCGCAAAGGGCTGGGTCCTTAGGGCTTTTGTTGATCAGAATAATATGTGCTTCACTCATGGAGGAGGGGTGGGTATCATTTTTCAGACAACCCGTGTATAGAGCTGCCAATCTAGGGGCCAGCTGTGTACTGTCCCCTGTAGAATTCAACAGGTAGGCCGTCAGGGCTCAGGGCCTTACCACTCGGGAGGGAGTTAATGGCCAGAAGTACCTCCTCTGTGGTAATAGGTTTTACCAGGAGTTCTCTCTCCCTATCAGAGAGCCAACCCAGAGCTACTGTATCCAAAAGAGGGCGCATAGCCAGGGGGGCATAGTTGGGTGGCAACAAAGAGGAGTATAGACTGTTGTAAAATTACCTAAACTTGTGGAATGTGTCATCCAGGGATGTTACTGCTATACCCCCACTGGTTTTTATTTCAGAAATAGTCATGAGTGGAGTATCGTGCTGCGCTAGTAGGGCCAGAAACCTCCCGTTTTTGTCCCCCTGCTCAAAAAACTATTGTTTGTGCTCATGGACCCGTAGTCTTGTGAGTTCCGACATATGTAGGTGAAGATCCCTTCTGGCGGTCATGAGAGCATTGAACTTGACCGGGCAGGGATCTGTAGCATAATTCTGAGTGCATGTAGAAGCACTGGCCTGAAGTAAGTGGGTCTCATGAATCTTGTCCTTCCGGACTGCAGCAATGGCCGCAACATAATGGCCCCTTGTGCAGGCACTTAAAGGCATCCCAGGTGGTGTAAGGTAGGACAGAGCCCTCATTTTGCTGACAATAGTCCTCCAATAATGGGGGAATTGTTTCAGAAATGTCTGGATGGAAGATCCATTGAGTACCTAGATGCCACAAGGGTGCATTCCGTGTCTGACTAACCCTTAAGCCCTGTACACACGACCGAGAATCCCGTCGTAAAAAAAATGTTGGTTTTCTCGCCGACATTCTTGTCAAGCTTGATGGGATTCTTGCCAAGCTTTCCTTGCATACACACTGTCAATCAAAAATCTTGTCGTTGTAAGGCACGGTGACGTACAACACGCACGACGGCAGTATAAAGGGGAAGTTCGATTCCAATGGCGCCACCCCTTGGGCTACTTTTGCTGATCTCATGTTATCCGTGTTAGTAAAAAGTTTGATGAGAGACTATTCGCACTTTTCAGCCTTGTGCTTTTCAGTCCGTTACAGCATGACGAATGTGCTATCTCCATTAGGCTTGTGCACAATGGAAAAATTTGTTCCGTTTCGGTTCGTTTCTTTCCGGTCCTGTTGATTCGTAATCATTCGTAATTTTGCTAGACGGGATTTTTCGTGTTCGGACTCATTCGTATTTTTGCAAGCGACATTTTTCGTTGAATTTTTTGTTGCTTTATAATTCGTACTTTCGGTAGAGTACGTTGTTTTTCGTTGATTCTGGACACAACTCCTACTTTCGTAACTTTTTTTGGGTTCGTTGATTCGTAATTTTCTGTGTCTCTCTCACGACGACGCTGCCTATTATGCCTAATGTGCTTCGAATGGATTTGTACTTTTCGAAATACATAGCGGTTATTTGTAATGATTCGAAATCTCGTATTTTACTTTCGTTTTTTACATGCGGCTATAGCCTCCGCCCCTGTACACCATTTTGAGAGGGTTCAGCACGGTGAGGGAGAAGCAGAGAGCAGAGCAGAGTGTTATTGTGCTTCGAATGGATTAGAAATCTCGTATTTTACTTTCGTTTTTTACATGCGGCTATAGCCTCCGCCCCTGTACACCATTTTGAGAGGGAGTTCAGCACGGTGAAGGAGAAGCAGAGAGCAGAGCAGAGTGAGTGTTATTGTGTTTCCAATGGATTTGTACATTCATAAGTTTTTTCATAACGAATTATGCCGAAGACATTCGGGCATTCGCTATTTTGCGGTATAATTTATTTCGGATTCGGTTTTATTCGTAATTGCTTTGTTCGGAAATTCGAATGCTTCCGAATGTCCGAAAGTTGCTAAATTCGGACGAATTTCGATTCGTTACGAAACGAATTGCACAAGCCTAATCTCCATTACGGACGTTAGTTTTACCAGAAGGAGCGCTCCCGTCTCATACTTGATTCTGAGCATGCACGGTTTTTTAAGACTCGGAAAAGCATACACACGACTGGTTTTCTCGTCGGGAAACAGGCTGGCGAGAATCCCGATGAGAAAAACAAGAATCCTGACGAGAAAATAGAGAGCAGGTTCTCTATTTTTCTCGTTGAGATTCCCGGCAGAAACCATATACACAAATGTTTTTCTTGTTGTTTCTTGCCGAGAAAAACGATTGTGTGTACGAGGCTTCAGGGTAATTTACAATGGGGCATGGTGGCCCGATATTTGACCTCCTGGGCATCGGCCAGCAGAGATGGGCTGGCAAACACCAGATCTACATGAGAAGCTGTCCTATGGGACATAGAAAAGCAGGAGAACTCCTTACTATTAGGATGGCGCCATCGCCAAAGTTCAGTGAGATCTTTCGCCAATGCCCAGGATACCAATTTGCTAGATGTAGACTGTCCCGGAACAGGTTTATCCAGCTCCGAAGAGAGGATGGCGTTAAAATCACCAGAAATCAACAATTGTCTAGAATTGCATATAAGGTAGAATCTGAAAAGGGTGGTGGGACATATACTACTACCACTGTGTAGTGCTGCTGCCAAAGTTTCAGGACCACTATAGTGTATCTGCCCTGAGGGTCGATATGAACCGCCTCTAATATACAGGGAAGTGACTTACTTATGAGTATTGAGACCCCTCTGGAGTATGTGGAATATGTAGCATGGAAACCTTTTTGTATCCAGCGTTTTTTTAAATGCCAGAAGTTTGCTGCCCATCAGATGCGTCTCTTGAAGTAGAATAATATGTGGGGCCAAGGGTTTAAAGTATTGGAATAGGAGTGCTCTTTTAAATTTAGAATTTAATCCTTGGATGTTCCAGGAGAGGATTTTTATCAAATGAAAAATGTTTATTCATCATAGTTAATTTTAGGAAGCGTGATAATGAGAGGGGTAACATCAAAGGGGGGGGCAGCCTGAGGGGCAGAAAAAATGGAGGGAGCCAACACACACACACACACTAAGAAAAAACATTAAAACATAGATTCAAAGCGCAGCAGTGCTTTCCCTGCCCATGCCAAAACGATTCTCGAGGAACTAGAGAACATTAAGGGGGCTTTATACCCAGGACAAAACAGCAAAAAATCAGCACAGACGCAAAAAAAAAAGTGTCCGATGGTTGGGGTGGGGGGGTGGGGGTGAGGGTTGGGGGAACAACCAATTCAGGGGGTGCCCACACGGCAGTGGAGAACAAATAAGGTGCAGGGATAATAAAATGAATGTGAATAGTCCTCTGCGCTACTATGTATTAATAACCTGTGAAAAAATAAATAAAATATACCAGTATATATGGGAATTGCTGCAAAACCTAAATGTGTTCACAGCTGCATGTGCATAAGTATATAATGTAAAGTGATCTTGCGCAAATCCTTCAACTAAACAAAAATGATCAAATACATGGTGAAATAAACAGTAAGTAATGAATAAAGTCCAATGGATGGAACAAATCCAGTGTTCCAATACAAGTAGTGTATAGTTCTCAGATAGTGATTCCCAGAGAGTCTAGACACTGCCACCAACACCTCAGTGCTCACAACACTTTTTGTGGCTATGAAGTGAGAGTTCTGTGAGCACTGAGGTGTTGGTGGCAGGCAGCGTCTAGACTCTCTGGGAATCACTATCTGAGAACTATACACTACTTGTATTGGAACACTTGTTCTGGAACACTGGATTTATTACGTCCATTGGACTTTATTCGTTATTCACTGTTCATATTCATTTATTCAACATTTACTGTTTATATCACCATGTATTTGATCATCGTTGTTTAGTTGAAGTATTTGTGCAAGATCACTTTACATTATATAAGGTGCAGGGGTAGATACAGTAGTAGCAGCACCCGAGGGCGCACCCGCTGGAAAGATTTATGTGTGAGTAACACACTGCCTGTGGGTAATTGGTCTCTCTGATGAGGGATGGTAACATGAGGCAGTAGGAACTAACAAAACCATAACTGGCAATAGTTCATGGTGTCAGGTAAAAGCTGGCATCCCCGATTGAGGAGATGCAGTCGCATAGTGTCAACAGGCCCAACCCAGGGAGGATACTGCAATGCACAGCCTAACGTGGCAACCCAAAATAGTAGCGATGAGGGGATGGTAACTCACGAGGAACCACGAACATCCAGCCAGGCAGAAGCTAATTCTGGAGTCTCTAAGAAAACGGGTCCTGTTGCCATCGATGACCTGATGTTTGCTAAGAAAGAGCAAGCTGTATGTGAAACCCTTCTAAAGAAGGTGCTTACAGACTTCCGAGAAGGAGCGACGGCTCTGCTGGATCTCAGGTGAGTAGTCAGGAAAGATGGAGATGCGGTTTTTATTAATGGAGAGATCTTGTTTGTTGCGTGCCAGGGCCAGAATCATGTTTCTATCCCGGTAGTTTAGTAACCTTAGTAGAAAAAGGCCGTGGTGGAGCCCCTAAGATTGGCGGGGCTGGTGGCACACGATAGGCACATTCAACCACAAAGGTAGCTAGGAGTGAAGCCAGGAAGGACTCAACAAATTCAGCTGGCCTAGAGCCCTCAGCTTTTTCTGGCAGGCCAAGAATATGCAGATTATTGCGTCTAAGACCTCGTACACACGACCGATTTTCTCGGCAAGAACCAGCAAGAAACTTGCTGGCAGAGAGGTCTTGCCGAGTAAATCGGTCGTGTGTACGCTGCTATCGGGTTTCTCGACGAGAAAACCGACAAGAAACCTCGACGAGAAAATAGAGAACCTGCTCTCTATTTTCTCGTCGAGATTCTCCTCGGCATGTTTCTCGACGAGAAAAGTGAGTGTGTGTACACTTACCTGTCCTCCCGGAAGCCCGCGCATGTTCGAAATGAATTTGACGCATGCGCGGTAGCTTCCTAGGCATACGTAGGGTATACCAAGATGGCGGCGACGGCATCGAATGTGACGAGCGCATGCTCGACGTAGTCGATGACGTCACCGCGTACACTCCTTTCAAAGAACCGCGGGTTCTTTGAAACGAGCGTGTGTACACTCGGCCGGGACAAGTTTCTTGTCCAAGAATCTCGTCGAAAAAAACGACATGTTTTTTTCAACGAGAATCTCGGCCGTGTGTACGAGGCCTCAGGCGATTTTCTGTGTTGATTGCTTTGTCACAAAGAGCTTTCACCTGAATCTCTAGCTAATGCAACTCACGGGAATCAGTTCTGATGGTGTCCTCGGCTTGGGAGATTCTGTCCTCTGCCTCTCTCATTCTGGAACGGAATATCTTCATGTCATGCCTTATCAGAATGACGTAGATAGAGAGTCAATCCTGGCCATCAGGGACTCCTTGCTGGATGTAATGAAACAAAATTAATAATAATTTCATACCGTGCTCTACAAACAATAAATCAATGTAAATAAACATTAAAAATATATTAACCACTTCCTTACTGGGCACTTAAACCCCCCTCCTGCCCAGACCAATTTTCAGCTTTCAGCGCTAACGCACTTTGAATGACAATTGCGCGGTCATAAAACGCTGTACTCAAATGAAATTTTTATAATTTTTTTTCACACAAATAGAGCTTTCTTTTGGTGGTATTTAATCACCGCTGGGGTTTTTATTTTTTGCTAAACAAACAAAAAAAGATGGAAAATTTTGAAAAAAAAAAATTATGCTTCATAGTTTGTTATAAAATTTTGCAAACAGGTAATTTCTCTCCTTCATTGATATGCGCTGATGAGGCGGCACTGGTGGGCACTGATAGGCTGCACTGATGGGCACTGATAGGCACAGATAAGGCGGCACTGATAGGCTCAGATAAGGCAGCACTAATAGGGACAGATAAGGCGGTACTGATGGGCACAGTTAAGGCAGCACTGATGACCACTGATAAGATGGCACTGATGGGCACTGATAGGTGTTACTGATAGGTAGCACTGATAGATGGCACCGGTAGGTGACACTGATGGGCACCGGTAGTTGACACTGATGGGCACTGGTAGGTGACACTGATGGGCAGCACTGTTGATTAGGCACTCATTGCTAACACTGATAGGTGGCACTGTGGGGACTGATAGGTGGCACTGTGGGCACTAATAGGTGGCGCTGGTGGACACTGGTAGGTGGCGCTGGCAGGTGGCACATGTGGGCACAGATGAGCTGGCGGCAGCTCTCCCTGATCGGGACCGATGTCCCCTCTGTCAGCCGCCGGTGATCTGCTTTTTTTTCTCCTCACGCTATCAGCGCGAGGAGAAAAAATAGCCGATTACCGGCTCTGTTTACATCACATGATCACATGAACCACCACCAGAAATCTTCAATTGGGTGAAAATAGTGACAAATCCTTAGTTGCTAGGTGAGGTAAGTGCCATCTTCCACAAGAATCAAGCAACCATCCTACTCCTACTCACCAGACCATCGTGACACCCATTACAGGTAGTCAAACAGGCATGTGTCAATGAGAGTATATCCTCTGGTGAGGAATGGTCTCCAGCACGATACCAACGATCAGCAATGTGAGTCAAAAAAAGAAGAAGCTCCTCATGGTGTATAATGTAAAAATGTAATTCATGAAGTAGCATGTAACAATTAAAACAAAAAAAAAACTAAATTCGCCTAGTAAAAGGACACGCAGGTGCGCCGTTTGCGTTCCACCTGCGCGCCAACAAGCGGAAGTGACGTGTCATGCACTGTGCGGCTTGACGCGTTTCGTCAGCAACGTCTGACATCATCAGGGGTTATGTGATTGGACCCGTCACTTCCTCACATTTATACAATGCCGCATATTGGATATCCAATCCACTCCCATCCTCAATGTTCCTTAAAACTATATACAGCTATAAGTGAGTATAAGTTATAATAGAAATTAGATTTCCATTTTGGCTAACTTTTGGTCTAAAAAACTGGAAATTAAACAAAATTTTATAGAAAGTCAAATTAAATAAAAATATCTGACACACCCTCTAGTGGTGGCCTACAGAATAGCAACTTAGAAATTAGGCGCTTATCCTCAGAAACGCCACCTTGTGGATAAACAGGTTATAACCCCTACATTACCAAATCATATAATCAGGAATGGAGTGAGTTGGAACACCATAACAAATTAGTAATTGGAAATGTAGCAATTCAGATCTATATCAACATTATTACCAGCAGGATGTAAAGTATTATGTTTGTAAATCCATTCTGTTTCATTTTGTGACACTTTTTGTTTCATATTGCCCCCCCGCCATTGCGGCATAACCCTGTCAATACCACAAAAAGAGACCAGGGTTATCGATTGTGGTAAATTCTAAAATGGTTGGACAAGCTGTGTTTTGGAAACCCATTCTTGATGTTTTTGAGATGCTCGTTAATTCTAATCTATTGGAGCCCACACATACAGGAAATCAGGTAGGCGACAAAAGTAGAATGAGATGAACTTATCATTATTAAATTGTTTCCCAGTACTTGAAGATGCAAAGGACTCTATCTTTTTCCTTGTAGTTTTTGTGGTCTTACAGGCCTTACACCTCTTACAGTGGAAGAAACCAGTGGCGTCTAAAAAAGTATTAATCTTTTTTGGGGGATTATAGATGTTAGGTTAAATCCTATTTCTTAATATAGGGCCTCTATGGTAGATGAAGGTGGGTTGTTTGGGGAGAATACTTGCCTAGGTTTTGTCCCATAAAAGAATAGGCCAATATTTTTTAGGCCACCACTAGAGGGGGTGTCAGATATGTTTTTATTTAAGTTGATATTTTATAAAATTTTGTTTAATTTGCCGTTTTTTTAGTCCAATAGTTAGCCAAAATGGAAATATAGTTACATAGTTACCGTATAACACGCACCCCAAGTTTAGGAGGGAATTTTAAGGAAAAAAACTTTTAGGAGGGAAATTCAAGGAAAAAAAACTTACATTTAAATGCAGCATGCAGCCTTGCCCAGTGTCCATCTGCAGCCTTGCCCAGTGTCCATCTGTCCATCTGCAGCCTTGCCCAGTGTCCATCTGTCCATCTGCAGCCTTGCCCAGTGACCATCTGTCCATCTGCAGCCTTGCCCAGTGTCCATCTGTCCATCTGCAGCCTTGCCCAGTGCCTTTGCAGCCTTGTCAGTCTCGGTGTTTTTTAAATTTGGCGCCGATTTCTGTGGAGAGGAGCGAGCGGGGCCGAGTGTACTTCGGCTAGACTCGGCTCCTCTCGCAGTCCCGCCCATCTCCACTGACTGCGCCGCTGACAGAGAAAGCCGAGTGTACTTCGGCTAGACTCGGCTCTGCTCACAGTCAGGGGCAGGACTGCGAGAGGAGCCGAGACTAGCCGAAGTACACTCGGCTTTCTCTATGTCAGCGGCGCAGTCAGAGATGGGCGGGACTGCGAGAGGAGCCGAGTGGAGTGTACTTCGGCTTCGGCTCCGCTCGCTCCTCTCGCTCGTTTCAGCAGGGGAATCGGCGGAGTATCGGCGTATAACACGCACCCACGATTTTCCCCGTGTTATACGCCGATAAATACGGTACATAGTTAGTCAGGTTGAAAAAAGACACAAGTCCATCCAGTTCAACCATAAAAAAAATAATATCGTACAATCCCATATACCCAATTCTATACCCACAGTTGATCCAGAGGAAGGCAAAAAACCCCAGCAGAGCATGATCCAATTTGCTACAGCAGGGGAAAAAATTCCTTCCTGATCCCCCGAGAGGCAATCGGATATTCCCCGGATCAACTTTACCTATAAATGTCAGTACCCAGTTATATTATGTACATTTAAGAAAGAATCCAGGCCTTTCTTAAAGCAATCTACTGAGCTGGCCAGAACCACCTCTGCAGGGAGTCTATTCCACATTTTCACAGCTCTTACTGTGAAGAAACCTTTCCGTATTTGGAGGTGAAATCTCTTTTCCTCTAGACGCAAAGAGTGCCCCCTTGTCCTTTGTGTTGACCGTAAAGTGAATAACTTAACACCAAGTTCACTATATGGACCCCTTATATATTTGTACATGTTGATCATATCCCCCCTTAATCTCCTCTTCTCAAGAGTGAATAAATTCAGTTGCTCTAATCTTTCCTCATAGCTGAGCTCCTCCATGCCTCTTATCAGTTTGGTTGCCCTTCTCTGCACTTTCTCCAGTTCCCCAATATCATTTTTGAGAACTGGGGCCCAAAACTGAACTGCATATTCCAGATGAGGTCTTACTAATGATTTGAACAGGGGCAAAATGATATCACTCTCTGGAGACCATACCTCTCTTAATACAAGAAAGGACTTTGCTCGCTTTGGAAACCGCAGCTTGGCATTGCATGCCATTATTGAGCTTATGATCTACCAAAACCTGCAGATCCTTCACTACGGATCCCCCCAGTTGTACTCCCCCTAGTATGTATGATGCTTTCATATTCTTAGCCCCCAAGTGCACAACTTTACATTTATCAACATTAAACCTCATCTGCCACATAGTCGCCCAATTAGACAGAGCATTGAGGTCGGCTTGTAAATTGGCGACATCCTGTAAGGACGTTATTCCACTGCATAGCTTGGTGTCATCTGCAAAGACAGAAATGTTACTTTTGATCTCAGACCCAATATAATTTATAAACATATTAAAAAGTAAGGGTCCCAGCACTGAACCTTGGGGTACACCACTGATAACCTTGGACCATTCAGAGTAAGAATCATTAACCACGACTCTCTGAATTCTGTCTTTTAGCCAGTTTTCTATCCATTTACAAACTGATATTTCCAATCCTGTAGACTTTACCTTGCACATGAGCCGTGAGTGGGGAACTGTATTGAACGCTTTTGCAAAATCCAAGTATACCACGTCCACCGCCACCCCTCTGTCCAAGGTCTTACTTACCTCTTCATAAAAAGAAATCAGGTTTGTTTGACAACTTCTGTCTTTCATGAATCCATGCTGTCTGTTGCTTAAATAGTTTTTTTCCAGCAAGAACTCATCTATGTGGTCTTTTATTAATCTCTCCAGTATCTTCCCAACTATAGAAGTTAAACTAACAGGTCTATAGTTACTTGGTAAAGACTTAATTCCCTTTTTAAATATAGGCACCACATTGGCCCTGCGCCAATCCAGTGGTTCTATTCCTGTCATTAATGAGTCCCTAAAAATTAAATACAATGGCTTTGAAATTACAGAGCTCAATTCTTTTAGGATCCATGGGTGTATGCCATCTGGTCCAGGTGCTTTATCCACCTTTATTCCATCTAAATATTTCTGGACCATATCACTTTTGAGCCATTGTGGATTTGGGGCTGTGTCACTACCACCCTCATTTTGGACATGAGCTCCCCCATGCTCCTTTGTATACACAGAACTGAAGAAAGTATTTAATAAATTAGCCATCTCTTTGTCCCCAGTCACCCACTCTAGATTATTTTGTAAAGGGCCTACATGCTCAGACTTGACCTTTTTACTATTAATATATTTGAATAATTTTTTGGGGTTTGTCCTACTATCTTTTGCAATCTGTCGTTCATTTTGAATTTTTGCATCCTTGATTTCCTTTTTACATATCCTGTTATATTCTTTGTAACATTTAAATGACACTAGTGTTTCCTCATTTTTATATTTTTTAAAAGCTATTTTCTTATAGTTTATAGCTTTTTTAACTTTGGCAGTGAGCCACATAGGTTTTATTTTTAGCCTTTTAAACTTATTGCCCATGGGAATATACTTTGCAGTGAGTTCACAAACAGTCTTTTTGAAGAATTCCCATTTCTGTTCTGTGCCCATTGATGCCAATATTCCCTCCCAGTCTAAGTCCTGGAGAGCAGCGCTCATCCTTGGAAAATTTGCTCTCTTGAAATAAGTGTTTTTATCTTTCCCGTATGTGATTTTTGCTTACAACTAACATCAAATTAAATCATGTTATGGTCACTGCTACCCAGGTGTTCCATTATCTGAACATTAGTAATACGCTCTGCATGGTTTGAGATTACCAGGTCCAACAGAGCATCATTCCTAGTTGGGGCCTCAATAAACTGGACCATAAAATTGTCCTGCAATAGGTTTATAAATTTTTGCCCTTTAACTGTCCCAGCAGTTCCATTACTCCAGTCAATTTCTGGGTAGTTAAAATCCCCCATTATTATCACCGTCCCAGCCCTTGCAGCCCTTTCCATCTGTGCAAGGAGCTGAGTCTCCACCTCCTCATTAACATTGAGTGGTCTATAACAAACTCCAATGATTAGCTTTGAACTACGCACATCTGTATGCAGTTCCACCCATAATGCTTCAGACTCATCCCACTCTCCATCCACCAGGTCCTCTTTCACACTCACTTTGAGATCACTTCTCACATAGAGACAGATCCCACCACCTTTCCTTTTTACCCTGTCTTTCCGAAAGAGTGCATAGCCAGGAATATTAATAGCCCAGTCATGTGAGGAATGAAGCCAAGTTTCAGCAATACCGATTACATCATAGCTCTCCTCATGCACCAGAGCTTCCAACTCACCTATTTTGCTTGGCAGACTTCTGGCATTGGTGAACAGACACTTTAATGCATTAATATATTTTGACCGGTCACATACTATCCTCTTGGGTGTTCCCAGATTGCAACTAGGACTTGCTACTATACTTACCTTGGGTTTATGTGCTTTGGTTACCCTACCACTAATGCCCCTAATACTACCCTCTAGAATATGTTCCCCGCTGACTCTCACTATCTCTGGACCCTCCCCCCCGTCGCCTAGTTTAAAAAACCCTCTAACTTTTTGGCCATCCTTATTCCCAGCTGATCTGCACCCTCCTCATTTAGGTGCAGTCCGTCCCTTCTATAGTACTGGTTATCGACTGAGAAGTCGGCCCAGTCCTCCAGGAACCCAAACCCCTCCTTATTACACCAGCTCTTCAGCCACTTGTTCACTTCCCTAATATCCCTCTGCCTTTCTGGCGTGGCTCGATGTACCGGTAGTATTCCAGAGAATACTACCTTGGAGGTCCTTTTCCTCAATTTAGCTCCCAAGTCCCTAAAATCGTTCTTTAGGACACTCCATCTGCCTCTGACTTTGTCATTGGTGCCAACGTGCACCATGACAGCTGGGTCTTCCCCAGCCCCTCCCAGTAATCTGTCCACCAGATCCGTGATGTGCCGAACCCAAACGTCCGGTAGACAACATACAGTTCGGCGCTTCAGGTCTTTGTTACAGATTGCCCTCTCTGTCCTAAGAATTGAGTCCCCTACCACCAGAATCTGTTTTTCCTTTCCCTTCGCTTCCCCCCCACTCTCACTGGAGGAGTTCTTCTCCCGGCAGCTAGGAGAGTCCCTCAGCTCCAGCAGTGCTGGTCCCTGACTGGTTTCACCAATGTCACTCAATGGAGCATACTTATTGGGATGCTCCAGCCCTGGATCGGCCTCCCTGGCACTTCGCCCTCTACCCTTCCTGACTGTCACCCATCTACTATTTTCTAGTGCATGCACCTCTTTGTCTCCACCCACCTCTGTGCTGGCCCCTGCCATCACCTGCCGGGTACGTATCCAGCTCTCCTTTAGTGTGGAGGGTCTTCCCAGTGCTGACAGTTGCTTCCCTAGATTCAGAACCTGGGCTTCCAGGGAAACAATGTGCTTACATTTTGCACAGCAGTAATCGCCCTCGATCAGATGATCAAGGAACGCATACATGCTGCAAGATGTACACCGAGTCGCCTCGCCACACCCGCCTGGCATCGTACCTATTAATTTAATGAGGATTCGAGATTATACCCTGTCCAAATTACCTAACACTAGCTTCCTGACCGAACTATTCAACAAGACAATACACAGGTACTCAACAAGACAATACACAGGTACTCAACAAGACAATACACAGGTACCACGCAGACCTACGTGCACCCGCAAACCAACGGACCTACGTGCACCCGCAGACCAACGTGCACTCGCAGACCAACGGCCCCGCGTGCACTCGCAGACCAGCGTGCACCCGCAGACCAATGGACCCGCGTGCACTTGCAGACCAGCGTGCACCCGCAGACCAACGGACCCGCGTGCACCCGCAGACCAGCGTGCACTCGCAGACCAACGGACCCGCGTGCACTCGCAGACCAGCGTGCACTCACAGACCAGCGTGCACCCGCAGACCAATGGACCCGCGTGCACTCGCAGACCAGCGTGCACCCGCAGACCAACGGACCCGCGTGCACTCGCAGACCAGCGTGCACCCGCAGACCAACGGACCCGCGTGCACTCGCAGACCAGCGTGCACCCGCAGACCAGCGGACCCGCGTGCACTCGCAGACCAGCGTGCACCCGCAGACCAGCGGACCCGCGTGCACTCGCAGACCAGCGTGCACTCGCAGACCAACGGACCCGCGTGCACTCGCAGACCAGCGTGCACTCGCAGACCAACGGACCCGCGTGCACTCGCAGACCAGCGTGCACCCGCAGACCAACGGACCCGCGTGCACCCGCAGACCAGCAGACCAGCGTGCACCCGCAGACCAGCAGACCAGCGTGCACCCGCAGACCAGCAGACCAGCGTGCACCCGCAGACCAACGGACCCGCGTGCACTCGCAGACCAACGGACCCGCGTGCACTCGCAGACCAACGGACCCGCGTGCACTCGCAGACCAACGGACCCGCGTGCACTCGCAGACCAACGGACCCGCGTGCACTCGCAGACCAGCGTGCACTCGCAGACCAACGAACCCGTGTGCACTCACAGACCAGCGTGCACCTACAATACACAAGTACTAACGATCCACACACACTACTCAGACAACACCCAGGTACTCACACTACACATCTACTATGACCCCAGTTTTAAACTCTTGATTTTAACTAACCACTTAATCCAGTTCCACTTGGACAGAGTTCCAGCAAACTCAAAATGAGCAGGCTCTAAATGAGCTCTACAGAAATTTATATAGGCCTCAAGCACCTGTGACCAATTAACCACTCCCCTTAATTAGTAGGCTGAAGGAAAAAAAAGAGAAAAAAAAAAGGCTGTTTAAAATGTGCCAGAAAAAGGTGTTAAAAAGCTGCAAGGAAAAAGAGCCAAAAATAACCAAAAATGCAACCCAGTAGTCAAAAGCAGAAACTTCTTCACTCTCCACGCATGGTCTCCACTGTCTACCCTCCAACCAACAAGACTGGTATATTTTTTATTATAACGAATGCCCTGTACACACGACCGGTTTTCCAGTCGGAATTAACTCGGATGGTTTTTCCGCTCAAGCTGTCTTGCATACACACGGTCACACCAAATTCCGACCGTCAAGAACGCGATGATGTACAACACTACGACGAGCCGAGAAAAATTAAGTTCAATGCTTCGACTTGATTCTGAGCATGTGTGGTTTTTAGTACGTCGGAATTGCATACAGACGAACGGAATTTCCGATAGAATTTTTTTCCATCGGATGAAAAGAGAACATGTTCTCTATCTAATTCCGTAGGGAATTTCCGATGGAAAAAGTCAGATGGGGCATACACACGGTCGGAATATCCGATGAAAAACTCCCTTCGGAAATTCCGACTGTGTGTACGCCGCATTATACGCACTTGTAACTGCATATAGTTTTAAGGAACATTGAGGATGGGAGTGGATTGGATATCCAATGTGTGGTATTGTATAAATGTGAGGAAGTGACGGGCCTGATCACGACACCTGATGACGTCAGATGTGGCTGACGAAACGCGATGGGCCGCATAGTGTGTGATACGTCACTTCTGCTTGTTGGAGCGCAGGTGGAATGCAAACAGCGTACCTGTGTGTCTTTTTACTGGTAGAATTTGTTTTTTTTTTGTTTTGTTTTTTAATTGTTAGGCCCCTTTCACACGGGCGGCTGTTCTGCCGCAGTTAAAAGCATGTTTCTTTCTTTTGAAATTTAAGACCCCAGGCACAGCGATCAGCTGCATTTGTACACTGTGAGTAGCTGCGTTTACATGCGGCTGTGTTTAGCTGCGGTTGGCCATTATTGTCATCCCCATAGCAACCATTTTTATTTTGATGTGCTTCCTGTTGTTTTTTTCTTTTGTTCACGCTGCTATCCGCAGCTGACACAGTGCACTGCGATTACCTGCAGTTATGTGCAGATAGCTGCGCTACATCGCACCTGGACGCATTCAATTCTATTTTTTCTATTCGCACCGAACCGCATGTAACGAAATCACAAACGCTGTGTGTGAATGGGGCCATAGGAAAGCATTGTGTGCTTTTAGCTGCAGTAGAAAACTAGAAAATCCGCAGCTAAAAGTACCATTTTATCTGTCCGTGTGAAAGGGGCCTTACATGCTACTTCATGAATTACATTTTTACATACTACACCATGAGGAGCTTCTTCTTCTTTTTTTGACCCACGTTGCTGATCGTTGGTATCATGCGGGAGACCAGTTCTCACCAGGGGATATACTCTCATTGACACATGCCTGTTTGACTACCTATAATGGGGGTCACGATGGTCTGGTGAGTAGGATGTTTACTTTTATATGGACATTATTATTTAACCATTTAATAATATTTTTTATGTTTATTTACATTGATTTATTGTTTGTAGAGCGTGGTATGAAATTATTATTTATTTTGTTTCCTTACACTTTTCAGACTTTGGTCTCACTAAGAGTTGCTCCACACAGATTTAATAAGTATTTCATATTTTAATATATTGTTGGTCCAGGGTGCGCGGCTAATATAGGGAATACCTATACAGTGGAACCTTGGATTTCGAGTAACGCGGTTAACGAGCGTTTCGCAATACGAGAACTGTATTTTTAAAAATCCTGACTCGGTTTGCGAGTGTTGTCTCGCAAAACGAGCAGGATTCAAGCCACATCGGTGTGCAGTACCGCATTTGACCTGAGGTGGGGGGTCGCCGGAGCCGAGCGGAGCCAAACGGCGCCGATTGGAGCCGATCGGCACCGTTTGGAAATGCTCGGAAAGACTCGGAAATAATCAGTTCCCGAGACTTTCCAAGGTTTTCCAAGGTCAGCCGAGCTGTCCTCGGGCCTTTCCGTGTGTTTCCGAGGCTCTCCTGCGTCCCCCACCTCTGGCCACATGCGGTATTGCATGCCATTGAAGTCAATGCGGAACAAATTATTTTCGTTTCCATTGACTTCAATGGGGAAACTCGCTTTGATATGCGAGTACTTTGGATTATGAGCATTCTCCTGGAACAGATTATGCTCGTAATCCGAGGTTCCACTGTATTGTTTTCACTTGCTGGATGTAATGGCTGCCAGGAGATCAGCGCTGGAGGGACACTCATGAGCCTGGTCCGATGGAGAAGTCTGTGTGATCACACATCGTGATCTCGTGGGCAAGATGGCTGCTGCAGGGAACGAGCGGGAGGAGCAGAGAGAAGACAACAGAGTGCCATGCAGCTTGGAAGAAACCATCGGCAGCTGGAGACAGGTCGCTGGAATGTGTCAGGTGGACAGAGCAGGTTCCAGGCGATGTTAACCGCCGCAGGATGATTTTAACAGCAGTGGCGGCTGGTGCTCAAAATTTTTTGGGGGGGCGCAAACAAACTGAAACATTTTTGAACAAAAAACCATCAATTGCCGCCACTGTGCCATCAAACTCAGCCACTGTGCCCATCAAACGCAGCCACTGTGCCCATCAAACGCAGCCACTGTGCCCATAAAACGCAGCCACTGTGCCATCAAATGCTGCCACTGTGCCCAAATGCTGCCACTGTGCCCATCAAACGCAGCCACTGTGCAATCAAATGAAGCCACTGTGCAATCAAACGCATCCACTGTGCCCATCAAATGCTGCCACTGTGCCCATCAAACGCTGCCAGGGTGCCCATCAAATGCTGCCAGTGTGCCCATCATATGCTGCCACTGTGTCAAATGCTGCCAGTGTGCCCATCAAATGCTGCCAGTGTCCCCATCAAATGCTGCCAGTGTGCCCATTAAATGCTTCAAGGGTGCCCATCAAATGCTGCCAGTGTGCCCATTAAATGCTTCCAGGGTGCCCATCATATGCTGCCACTGTGCCAAATGCTGCCAGTGTCCCCATCAAATGCTGCCAGTGTGCCCATCAAATGCTGCCAGTGTGCCCATTAAACGCTGCCAGTGTGCCCATTAAATGCTGCCAGTGTGAACCCCGCCCGCTCACCGTCTGCCCAGCACTTACCCTGTCTTGGTGGGGCAGCGGGTGACGGCACTTCTCCGCACCGTCCTCATGTCCCGTCAGGCGTCCAATAGCGGTGCCTGTAGTTTCAGCCAATCAGGTGACAGGGTAACCAGACCTGGTGCACCTGATTGGTTGAGAGACGGGTCATTGTTAGGGAAATTATGTATTCGGTTCCCTAACACAAGACTGAGTAATCAGCGAACGCACAGCAGTGCGCCCGCTGTTTACCCTTTTGGAAGCCTATTAGAGCCCAGAGGTTCTAATCAGGAAGCCTATTAGAGCCTATGGCTCTAATCAGGCGCTTCCAAAACACACCCGCCGCTGTAATTCATATGCCCAGCGCCTGACAAGGGGCCGGGCACATGAATAGGGGGCGGCAGCGGCAACCATAGATAGCTAGATTCATGCATTGCATAAGTCTATGTGAGAGAGCAGGAGAGGGGGGCGAGCAGGAGAGGGGGGTGGCGATCCTGCGCCCTTTATGGACGCACCGCCACTGTTTAACAGGATCTTGTCACGGAGCTCCAGCTATGTGCGTCCTGTCTCGCTTACATCCCGGCCACGCCCCCAAAAGATCAAATATAATATTACTTCTTGGTCAGTAGAAGATGAATGTGTTAATTTGTCTAGTGTAGCAGTGCCCCCGTGGGGTCGCTGGGTGTTTCAGCATCCACACATCACCCTGCTGGTCAGACATCTATTTTAGGCACACTTTCCCCAGTCAATCAACAGTCTCTTGCTTGTTTTTGTTGTTTTTATTAGGGGATTAAACTTGGATGGGAAAAAGAGACAGGGAATGCCCAAATGATGAATCTTTAGTAATAGAAATAAATGTAGTTGAATCTAAACTGACAGTCTCTGCTACTTTACATCTCCTCCAGCACACTACTTGAGATCACTTGCTTTCCTTACTGTCCAGTTCCAGATTCCTGTCACGTTAGCAGATGGCTAGGCCTCACTCTGAATAAGTCCTAACATTTTCCCAGCAGCAACCAATTTAGATGAAGAAGATAATTGTGCTAACTGATCCTTGATGGACTACTGCTCCCAGCGCGTCTGATGCAAATCCTGCCAACCCTCCTGGCTGCAGCAACTTAACTCCAAAACAGCACAGTCTCTCCCTCTGGCTCCACATCCAATCCTGGCATGTCTCACAGAGCTTCGCACTGTGCTTCTCACTCACCCCGGCATGGATGCCTCCTAGTTGACTTTCCTGGCTATGCTCCCCGCTGTCTTCCTCCTGCTCCTGTTCCAGGACACCTCTCAATGACCGTGTAAAGAGAGGCTCCCGAGCTCCAGGCCTGAGGTACACCCCCCCCCCAGAGAGGGGGTCCTTCAAGGGCCACCACAGCCTAACACGCCATCATTCATTTCTTCCACCCGACGACAACTCCCACAAAAGGCTGACCATATATAGAAGGCCTGCACTCTGCCAATCCTAGTTGGGGATTGGTCAGGGCTCCCAAATACACCCTATGTCACTCCAGCACTCTGCCCTGGCTCTCTTCCAGAACCTTCCCACTGGAAACAGAGGAGGCGCCCAAGAGCTGAGGCACATGTCAGTCACATGCTGCTACACTAAACCACTCCCCTGCCCCCCAGCTCACAGCTAGGCCTGCCTAAATTTACCTGCACTGACAGAATACACAAAAACTCACTACTCTAGCACCTACCTAAAGGTAGAGGGTGCTACACTACCATTACCAAATATTACAGTCTCTTTTTTTTATTTTGCTTTAGCCTTCTCTGAGTTTCTCATAGCTCCTGATGGCCCCATGGTAGAGGAGCGTTCTGGCACACACATACTTATGGTAAACCCATGTTCCCTACTGGTAAGGGAAGAATTTTTTTTGTAACAAAATGTGTAAAAAGTTGATATTACACCAAAAAACATCATCTCAAATGCTAATTTCACATTCACCACACAACATCAACAGGAAGAGGACAGGACCAGCCCACTGCAGAGAAGCCTGGAGAAGAATATACGTTGTAGGTATATGGTTAAAAAGTTGTTATTGTTGTCCAAATGTTGGCTACTAGGCATGAGCAAAAGAGGCATGTGTTTGTTTTGAGTGTTGTTGGGCTACCTACAAATAATTTAGGATGGCAAACGCAAACCCCATTGAAAGCAATGGAAGCTGAATATTTGAAGTTCAAAATGTTCATTTTCTTGCCTAATAGGTCAGGGTATGTGTTAAAAATAACATGGGGTGGTTAGGGCCCTGGGGAACATGTACCAATAGAAAAAACCTTTCTAAGAAAAGCCATAGATTGAGAGCCGGAGAAAAGAAAAACCCAATCACCCCCCAGAGCAGCACAATGGGCTCCATTCACAAAAGTGTTTAGGTGTTTTTCCAAACACTGCATGCGATCCTGAAAATGTAAATTCACTATTGCTTTATGCAGTATTTACCTAATGAAGCAAAAACGTTTGGTAAATACTGCATACAACAGATGTTTTATCTCCTGCCCTCCTCCCTGCTGTGAGTTTACCAGCAGCAGCGTTGGCAGGCAGGCGAATACATACAGTATACAGAAGAGGAATCCACCCTGCTGTGCCTCCAGAGAGTCCCGGAGCAAGAAAGAAACAGATAGGCGCAGGGACGGCATGACAGGGTGGGACAGTACAGGACAAAAGGAAAGCAGGTAGTTTTCCCTGTAAGAAAAGGGGGGTGTCCTGGGGGTTGGAGGTGTTCCCTGGTGTAAGAGTCTGAGAGCAGGAAGTGATGTACAGTCAGTCCTGCAGCAGAAGAGGAAGAAGCTTGACACGCAGGCCCTGGGCCCTGAGCAGGCATACTGCATGTGGCCGAGTCCCAGGGCCTTGCCCAGCTGCGGGCAGCGGCGTCCCCCTGGGAGCCGACTGGGGAAGAGAGCAGGTTAGCGGCGGGCATGGGGGGCACAAGATGCGGCACCAGCCGCAGGGGGGCGCAGTATCCCACGTGTGCGGCGGTATAGGCCGCTGGAGTACATGCAGCCCTGTGCCTTCAACCTGAGGGTGGCTGAGTCCCGGGTTTGGCCCAGCGGTGGGCAGCGGCGCCCGTCCTGGGAGCCGTCTGGGGGAGGGAGCTGGCAGCGGCGGGCATGGGGGGAACAAGAAGCGGCACTAGCCGCGGGGGTGCAGTATCTCACGCGTGCGTCGGCATAGGCCGCCGCCGTCACGCAGTCCCTGGGCCCTGTGCGTTCCAACTGAGTGTGGCTAAGGCCCGGGTTTGGTCCCAGCTGGGGGCACCGACGTTTGCCCTTTCAGCTGTTTGGGGCAGAAGTTGGCTGCAGCGGGTAGGGGGGAACTACAAGCGGCCCCAGCCGCGAGGGGGGCGCATGGGCCGCGGGTGTTCAGGGACCCTTACTTCTCCCTGGGAGGTCATATTCTGTGACTTGACAGGGGCCCTCCGGCTTCCTCTTAGCAGCGAGCCTTTCCTGGGAATAGGGGGGAGGCCAGGAGACTCCGGCATCCAGGCGGCCAGGGGTCCGATCGTGCACAGGGTGAGGAGCGTGGTGACAGCAGCGGTGATGGCGGTGGTCGTGCAGGGGTGCCCGAGCCAGGGAGTGGGTCTGGAGTCCGTCAGTGGCATCACGAGCGGGCTGGTGTTCCGGGTCGGGAAGGACGGAGCAAGCGACAACACGGGCCCTCAGCATCCAGGTCTCGTCCTCCGGGGGAACTGGCTGTGATCATTCGCCAACGGAGAGTCAGAGGGTGAACTGTCCGGGTCGGAGGGCGGCGAGGACCAGGGACATCCAGCAGCGTGGGATTCCAGTTTGGCGGCTGTTGGACCCAGCTCTGGGCAGCCTGGTAAGTGCACTTCATCTAACCTTTGCGCAGTGTTACTAGTTTTTTGCTGGGTCAGTGTAGAGGGGGGGGCCCTGTTACGGTTGGCAGTTGCATTAATAGGGAAAATGGGGGGGGTTATCATCTGGGGCTGGTGCATGCCGCAAAAAAAAAAAAAAAAAAAGGTGATATATGTCTGGGGTCTCATCTTACGGTGGAAATTGGGGAGATGATTGGGACGGGTGTGTATGGGTAGATATTTTCGTTAATGCCCCGGAAGAGGTTGATCTGGATAGATTACAGCCGGGGGAGTGAAAAGAGGTCTATGGGGGGAATCACTGTTATCGGTTGAACCCCTGTATCTTCAACATCTGGTGCAGGCTTCTGCCTTCCTTGCAGGGTCGTAGGAATAAGGTTCATTTACGGGTAGGTCATTAGCTATGCTCGCCGGATGGATGGAGGTGTGGCGTGGCAGAGATATGAGGTGCAGTTCCGTCATCGGATGGCCATCAGACCGGCTCTGCGCTGGGATCATATGGAAATCAGCTTGTGGATGAAGCTTATGACGTCGGCGCGGGCTCCCAGTCAGTTTTCCCAGGGGTACACTTGGTACCTTTTGCTATGGTTTTGTCACAGGACTTAGTGGTTTTCTCACTTGGGGGGGGGTCGGAGGTGCCCCGGCCGCCGGTCAACCGACCGGAACACGTTGGGCCACTGCTGGCAGCTTAATTGGGACAAATGCAATTTTGGCGCAAACTGACGATTCAGGGCCGCAAGTGTCGCGGGGGGGGGAACGCATGCCCTGGTATGGTGTTTTCATGCAAGGAAAGAGAAGTGCCGGGGGGTCAGAGGGACGATGTTTGTCCAAGTGGATTGGGTACTCCCCCTTTTCTCTAGAGGTATCCCGACCGACGGGCGGCTGGGGTGTTAGTGACGGGCTTTGCTAGCGGTTTTGTGAGATCCCCCGTTTACTCTCTGCTGTTCCTCCGTAGGCTGGTAATCTGAGACACACCTGTTGCGGCCTTCGGTGGTCTTTGAGACGCTGTCAAAGGGGGGGGGCCAAGAGGGAGCCGCACAAGTTAGCTTTATTTACCACCTTCTTTTTCAAAGCAGGCTTGGTTACTTATGCTATCGCACCGGGGGAGGGCACGGTGACGTGCGCCTCCTTTACGCGGCGGTAACATGTTCCGCAGGTGCGGGTGGGCCCGGGACGTCTCGGGGCTTGGCTCGGGCATTCATTACCTGGCTGGGTTTGTATGTGAGGGCCCTCTGTGGGTTAACGTTTTCTCTGTGTTGTCGGGGAACGTTGCAGTATGTAGCGGAGCATTTCGGGGTATGTTGGCACTGGGAGTGTACGTAAGGCCCTACGTCATCCATTGTCTTCTTGGGCATGGTTTGGTTTTCGCTGCGTTGGTAAGATCGGCTGCCGGAGGACAAGCCATAGAGTCTCAAGGTGGAAGTGCGTGGGATTTTTGGTAAGAGGAAGATCCAGCGGCGCCAGTTACAGCTGCGGTGGGGTAAGTTGAATTTTCTGGGCGAGATAAGTCTCAGGGACAGGGTTCTTTTGTCACAGGCTGTCCGCTGTGACGGCAGGGGTGGTATGAGGCAGGGTTCCTGTAGTACTTGGTAATCAGGCGGCTTCCCGATTGGGGTAGTAATGGAACTTTGGGGGGTACTCCTTCCTGTGAGTTTATGGTTCGCCTCAATTTAGACGACCGGGGCGTTGTCCAGATGGGTAGCCGGGTTTCGGCTGTTTCGCAGCCGGCGGTGTGGTTTGCTGCGTCATTTGGAACTGGGCTGTCTGCGATGGCAAGTGTTCATTTATGCTTAGCACCTTCTGGAGGTGGATAACACTTTGGCTGACGCCTTGTCTCGTTTTCAGTGGGACAGGTTCAGAGAGTTGGCACCGGATACGTAGCAATATGGGGTTGCCTGTCCCGACTGGTGGGGGAGCATTGCTGTGACAGTGCATCTCGGTGGTTGCGACAATCACGGTAGGCCTACGCCAAGGCATGGTGGGAATGGCTAGCAATTTTGCAGGGGCTGGGGTTTTCTTCGGTGGGTCATGAGGTGGGCACTTCCGGCTTTTGCCAGACTTTGAGAAGGGGACTGGGGGTCTCCGTATCTGCTGTCGACTGTACGTTGGCAATTTTGTCATTTCTGTTTCAGGGGCGAAGTTGCTGGATTATGTATATTACAGAGTTTTGGTTTGGTTCCTGGAAGAGGAGGTGAAAGTGGACGTTCTGGATAAAAAGGGGGTACCCATAGGTGGTATCGGGTTATTGGGTACCTTCCGGTCAACAAGGGTTAACCAGGAAGGGGAAATTTTTTTAGGGTACTGCGGACATGTGTACCGCCTTCGAGCGGTGTCTTGCGACTAGAGGCCTAGGGGATACAGTTTGGTCCCAGTGTCCAAGTTGCGAGTTGTGGTCTCATATTACGGAGCTTTGGGTATGCAGGCGGTTAGGGGGTACAGGAGTTGCTCTGGTGCTGGGACGGGCGCCGTCCGGTTTCGGTGGGGGATGTTGCACATTTGATTTGGCTATGGCAGTCTGTGCTTCTCGGTGCCCGAGTATTCACTAGTACGGGCAGCCAGTTCACATGCCTGTTGCAGAGCATTTAGGGTTGGCGAGCTGGTCAGTTCTTCCATACTGGCAAAAGGGGCCTGTTGGTACATGAGGTGGAGTGTGCGGACGTTGTGTTGTTCGGGGGCCTGAAACGGATCGGGGGTTTAGGGCATGCGACTCGTTGTGTTTCGCATCCTGTAATATGTCCTTTGCGGGCGGGGTAATTATTTTCTTTCCATGCGTCTAGTATTGGGGGGTGGTCAAGTTATGATCCAGTACGGGTCAGCCCGGCCAGGTTCCGTTGGTGGTGGTGTTGTGGAGATGTTTAATGGCGACAGGTCGCCACCACAAGGTTCAGGCCTTCCACTCAGCCCGCATAGGGGCGGCCGCAGAGGCGGCTCGGGCGGGCAGGTCTGTCAACAGGGTTACGGGGATTGGCTGCTGGTATGCTGACAGGGTTCGGCTTTCCATTTGCCCACACTCTGGGCACGAATAAGGGTTTCCACGTGGGTTCCAGGCTCTTTTCTGTATATGGGTGTGGGGGGGTGATTCCATATCATTAGATGCCTTCTGTTTCATTGTTTCAGGTGGAAAGGTCGGCCAGCTTGGATTCTGGGTCACTCTTCTGTGTTTGGTGGCCATACGGGCTGGTGGACTTCCAATGGGGGCAGCAGGGTTTTTTTCCCTGATATGAAGCTCAGGTTCAGTGTTGGGGGTGCCGGGCAGGGAATGTAGTAGAGTCATTTCCGGAAGTTTATATGGTTCTCTAGCCTCGCAGGGCACCGGATATTTTAGTGCCGCATGTGGGTTGGAATGACAGGGGGGCCATGTCTATGCATCCGCTGATATGCGAGGTGAAGTTTGACTTCCTGCGAGTATGCACTTCCTTCCCGGGGATGCGGATTGTTTGGTCAGGCATGGTGGGCAGGACAGCTGGGCGGTGGCATGGTCAGTGGAAACGGTGAACAAGGCTCGAGTACAGGTGGAAAGCGAAGTCGGAAGATTGGTTACTTGTGATGGGGTCCTAGTGGTGAGTCATACGGAGCTGCTGAGCTATGGGGTTTACCTCATGGCTGTCGGCATTGATCTCGGGGCCCCGGGTTTTCAGGAAGGATTCCGAGGGTTTTGGGGTTTGGAGGTGCGGGCAAGGGTAAGGTTTTACCCCTTGCGTGCTGTGGCAGTGCTCGGTCTCTGGAAGAGGAGAAAAAGGCTGGAATAGTTAGTAAAATGGTGGTACCCATCTGTGGGATGGGGTTATCGGTAGTAAAATGGTGGTACCCATCCGTGGTATGGGGTTATCGGTAGTAAAATGGTGGTACCCATCTGTGATATGGGGTTATTAGGTACCTTCCGGTCAACGAGGGTTTAACCAGGAAGGGGTAAAATTGTAGGTCACTGCGGACATGTGTACTGTCTCCGAGTCGGTGTCTTGCGACTGGAGGCCTAAGTTAAATAAGTTTTGTCCCAGTGACCAAGTTCTGTGTCGTGGCCTCCAAGACTACCAAGATATGGAAAAAGTTTGTCTGATGTTATGTAAAATGGTTATTTATTTTAAGTTTTGAAATGGTTAAATACAGTAAATAGGCCGCAAGGCCAATTTTACTCCACAACTTTGTCAGTTGTTTTATTGGGCAATTGGGAGTTGGGGAGGTTTAGGTCTATCAGGTGGGTCACTACTGGGCATCTGTCCTTAACATGTCAAGAGAGTCCCGGAGCAAGAAAGAAACAGATAGGCGCAGGGACGGCATGACAGGGTGGGACAGTACAGGACAAAAGGAAAGCAGGTAGTTTTCCCTTTAAGAAAAGGGGGGTGTCCTGGGGGTTGGAGGTGTTCCCTGGTGTAAGAGTCTGAGAGCAGGAAGTGATGTACAGTCAGTCCTGCAGCAGAAGAGGAAGAAGCTTCCCACCCACCCTCCCTAGGTTTTAGGCGGGGGTATGCAGTTGGGAGGTCGGAACGGTTGTGGCAGTGCTCGGTCTCTGGAAGAGGAGAAAAAGGCTGGAATAGTTAGTAAAATGGTGGTACCCATCTGTGGGATGGGGTTATCGGTAGTAAAATGGTGGTACCCATCCGTGGTATGGGGTTATCGGTAGTAAAATGGTGGTACCCATCTGTGATATGGGGTTATTGGGTACCTTCCGGTCAACGAGGGTTTAACCAGGAAGGGGTAAAATTGTAGGTCACTGCGGACATGTGTACTGTCTCCGAGTCGGTGTCTTGCGACTGGAGGCCTAAGTTAAATAAGTTTTGTCCCAGTGACCAAGTTCTGTGTCGTGGCCTCCAAGACTACCAAGATATGGAAAAAGTTTGTCTGATGTTATGTAAAATGGTTATTTATTTTAAGTTTTGAAATGGTTAAATAAATAGGCCGCAAGGCCAATTTTACTCCACAACTTTGTCAGTTGTTTTATTGGGCAATTGGGAGTTGGGGAGGTTTAGGTCTATCAGGTGGGTCACTACTGGGCATCTGTCCTTAACATGTCATGCCCTCTGCCGCGCTGTGTTAAGGTAGGACTGTAAAGGGGAAAGAGCTGTAACTGCGATGGAGACTATGGTATGAGGGGGGAGGGCTGTGATCATAAAGGAGGACTGTCTTTGGGGAGAGCTTTGATATGGGGGGCTGGGATGTGCAGGGGCTTTTATGTGAAAGGGGAAGCAGTGATGTGAGGAGGAGGGCTGTGGTGTGAGGAGGAGGGGGGCTCTGATGTGAAAGGAGGGGCTGTGATGTAAGGTGGGTTGTGAGGAGAGGGGGCTCTGAAGTAAAAGGGGGGACTGTGATGTAAGGGGGGGCTGTGATGTGGAGAGGGGGCACTGATGTGAAAGGGGGGCTGTGATGTGAAAGGGGGGCTGTGAGGTGAGGAGAGGGGTCTATTATGTGAAAAGGGGGGGCTGTGATGTGAAAGAGGGTACTTTAGACACTGACGTAAAGGGGCTGTGATGTAAAGGGGGTGGGGCTGTGATGTGATGTGAAGGACCTGAGTCATGGAACAAAAATTAGATTTGGACCTCTGCAGAAAGAAAATGTTACTGACTGGACCTCCGTGAATTTTAATTCAGTACCCCTAATGTAGGGAATGCTTTTTTTTTTTAAAGTTTGCGAAAAGAGGGCCTGACCTCCTCTGATTACTCTCTTGATAGCCTCATTGAGTGTTTTCCCAAACAACCTATTCCCATAAATGGAGTGCTTGAGTGAGTGCTTATTTGGAAGCTAAATTGGCCACCAAGTGTCCCTGCTATAAGGCTTGCTTGATTGTGACTGAGTGCGCCATCAAATGTGCTGACAAACGGAACAAGTCAACAGAAGATTCTGCAATAAACTCTGTGGCTAAATTCACCTTATCTCATGCTATATCAATTTGGCTAGGGTCTACTCCTGACTAGGCTGTTTCAATATTCGACATCTAATGCGGCGTACACACGATCGTTTTTCATGCCGTTAAAAATGCCATTTTTTAAAATGGCCATTAAAACCGATCGTGTGTATGCTCCAGAGCATTTTTAACGGCGTGAAAAACGGCCATTAAAAATTTCGAACATGCTCTATTTTTTCACGTCGTTTTTCATGTCGTTTTTTTTAACGACGTGAAAAACGATAGTGTGTGTGCTTTTACGAGGGGAAAAAAAATGCGCATGCTCAGAATCAAGTATGAGACGGGAGCGCTCGTTCTGGTAAAACTAGCGTTCGTAATGGAGATAGCACATTTGTCACGCTGTAACGGACTGAAAAGCACGAGGCTGAAAAGCGCGAATCGCCGCTCAACAAAGTTTACTAACATGAAGGGTGGCGCCATTCGAATGGTACTTCCCCTTTATAGTGCCGTCGTACGTGTTGTACGTCACTGCGCTTAGCTCGAGCGTTTTTTTAATGATCGTGTGGATGCAAGACAGGCTTGAGAGGAAACATGAAAAAAAACGACGAGAAAAACGTTGGTTAAAAAAATGGGATGAAAAACGATCGTGTGTACGATCTTAACTGCCTGAGATACTGATGTGAAGGCAATAGCCAGACAGCAAGCAAATCCACATGCAGTGTAGATTTGTATAACTCCTGATCCAATGTTTAATCCATCTGATCCCTAAATATGACAGAGCTATCCAAGGGCAGGAATATATGAGGGGCCAAATTCTGCAATGCTACATTCACCGATAGAGGAGAATCCCACAAGACAGAATCTGATGCCCTCAGCAAGTACAATTTTGTAAACTATGCCCATTTGTAACCAAAATATGCCCTCTTTTAACCAATGAAACATTTCATTCATCTCCCGCATTGACTATTTTAACTCCCTCTTCATAGACATACCTCTGTACAAGCTATCCCCCCTTTATTCTACCATGAATGCTGCTGCCAGACTCATCCACTTTGCAAACCATCTATTGTCCGCTACCCCTTTATGCCAATACCTCCACTGGCTTCTGATTGCCCAACAAATAAAATTCAAAATACTAACAACAACATACAAAGCCATTTACAACTCTGCCCCAAACTAAACCATCAATCTTGTCTCAATATATCACCCAACCCATCTTGTCTGCTCCCTTGTATCCTCCTCCCATGCTCATCCCCTGGACTTCTCCAGGGCCTCTCCCATCCTCTGGAACTCTTTATCCTAGTCTGTCTGGCTAGCTCCTACTACTTTGTCCACTGTCCACTTTAAAGTGATCTCTGAAAATTCATCTCTTCAGGAAAGCCTATCCTACACTCACCTAACAACTGAATCTATTAATTTTCTCATCAGCTCATCCCTCACAGTTATTGCCCTTTGTTCCACTTGTAAGCTATGAGGAACAGCCCCCCCCCCAACTCTCTTATATTGAATTGTATTGTAAACTGTACTGCCTCCCTTTATAATGTGAAGCACTCCACAAACTGTTGGCGCTATATTAATCCTGCATAAAAATAATAAATTAGCCTTCTTATCTGGCCTTTCCCATTTTTGAAGGGAAAAATAGGACCTAGCCTTTTAAGACCCTTTTAAAACATATTTGCTTAACTTCTGAAGGGGTTCTGAAGGGGTGCAGCAGTGATACATATGTCTTTAAGCCCAAAATAAAAAAGAGGGAGGCCCAGCTTCCTTGGACTTTAGCGAGTGAGCAGAATTCTCCATTTCAAGGGTAGAGGGTTCCAGCATAGAATCAGGAATGACCCAATGCCTATTTGCCTCTGCTGTCAGTGCCGATGGTTACCCAAACGGCTGCATGCTCTCACTTATAGCTTGCTGAATATATGCCTCTGCCTGTTTGTCTACTAAAGCTTCTCTAAAGGGTTTGTAAAGAAAAAAAATGTTTAAAAAACAAACAAACAAACATGTTATACTTACCTCCACTGTGCAGCTCGTTTTGCACAGAGTGGCCCCGATCCTTGTCTTCTGGGGTCCCTCGGCGGCTGTCTCAGCTTTTCACCTTAATGCATAGGATGCATTAAGGTGAAAAAACGTTTTCCTTTGCAATCCCTTTTATCTGCACAGACAAGCTTGCCAAAAAAGATACTCCCTGAACAAGCTCAACAGAGTTCCTGGGCCAGGCAAGATAAAGGTTCCTGTTCCGCCTGCAGGAAAACCTGTTCTTCCATTTAACAGACTACTGCAGGACTGTTGAGAATGATCCTCCCAATGATGAGAATGAGAACTTGAAGACCAAGGCCTCTCAAAATCTGGCAAGGTGGAATGGTGGCAGGACATATGCATCTTTGTATGTTTGTGTTTAGTGGTTTTGCTACTGTATTAAAAACAAAAGGATGCACAATGCACATCCATCAAGAAGCAGCATTTTTTATCTGAAACATATGCCATGGAGCCTCCCCTACCTCTTTTTTTGCTTCAGTGTCTCCAACACAGGATGTATTGAGCTTATATCTGAAACTGAGGACAGAAAACAAATCACAACCCCAGCAGATGGGATAGGTAAAGGGTATAAAAACCACAGCCCAGACATCCCAACCTGCAAAAACTAATTTCAGAGAGGTGGCAGATGCATTTCAGGGAGGTGACGCTTCGCGCCGGCCCCAACCCCCCATGTCCATTCATGCAACCTCATAACTGCCCACCATAGCAGCCCATCAGTGTCCTTCAGTACCACCTCATCAGTGCCCTCCAGTGCAGCCTATCGGTGTCCATCAGTGCAGCCTATCAGTGTCCATCAGTGCCACCTCATCAGTGCCCACCAGTGCAGCCCATCAGTGCCACCTCATAAGTGCCCACCAGTGCAGCCTATCAGTGTCAATCATAGCATGTGCTCCCCTGTTAATAACAGTCACTGTAATGCCAACCCTATTGCAGTCCTTTTAGCAGGTATGTGTAACATAGCTGTCAGTGAATGCTACCATGTTAAAAGGACAGCAATATGGGTAGTATTACAGTGACTGTTAGTAGTCCAGGTTCACTAAACTAGCCAATGCTTTGAAAAGCTATCTATGTTCGCAGCTTTTCAGGGCCCGTTCACATGAGCAGTCCAATCGGGTTTGCCTGTCCGTACGTTTTTCAGGCAGACCTGATTGGACCTTCCATTCTCCTCTATGGAGCGGCGGATGTAAATGGAATTGTGTCCATTTACACCTGCCTACCTCCAATCCAGTGGCGTCTCCAGCTTTCATATTTAGGGGGGGCACATGGGGGGACAGGGACAAAAGTAGGGGGGCCAACTATAAAATGCAATTTTATATATATATATATATATATATATATATATATCCTGGGCCCTTTACTACGATCCCACAACGGGCCCTCTCACATGTTCTGCAGTGAGCTCACTTCCTACTATACTGGGGCCCCCCAGGGTGGCAGAAAACAAGAGATATATGTCACCAGCACACCAAGAAAATATAAGGGTTCAAAGCAGTGGGAGAACTATCAGGGTTGCAAAGGTTGTCTTGCCACCGGGCCCTGGTGTTCTGCCACTGTGGGGTTCCCCAGCTGTCCTGTCCCTGTTATTGACAGCACTGGTCTGGCATCTGTCTCCTTGGCAGCGGCAGCAGTCTATTATGACCTAGTGCTGGTGACATTATGGGTGCATGCAGGGGAAGGCTGACACTATTGGTTATAGAGACCCAAGCCCCCAGCTGGTCACCTAGCAGCAGTAATGCTGCATAACCTTCTCTGTTAACATGCTGATCGGGATGTGATCCTAGTGATGCTCCCAGTCAGATTTAATAAACACAGTATTTATTAGCATCAAGAGTACAACCACATATATATATATAATAAACTGTATGTTCAGCAGCCATGTGGGCTGTATGCCTGTAAAGTGAGGGCTTTGATCAATAAAATCACTGATATTTAACACTAGGATTTGACTAGGAGCATCACTTGGATTGCATCACGATCAGCATGTCAGATAAGGCTCCACTGCTGCTAAGCAACCTGCAGGGAGCTCAACTGTCTACAGCCAATAGAGATGGGCTCGGGTGTGTTTGAAATCCCACATGCCCGATCCCGCCAGGAAGCCGACACTCCGCAGTGCTAATCACAGCCAGTGAGACATTTCCTGATCTGTGCAGCTGCGGACCGAGAAATGTCTCACTGCCTGTGATTAGCGCTGTGCAGTGTGAACTTCCTGGCAGGCTCTGGCATGTGGAATTTTGAACATGCCCAGCCCATCTCTAACAACAAATTGTGCTGGCCCTCCTGTACATCAGCCCCATAAAGTAACCAGCACTGGGTTCCAATGTGCTGCCGCCGCTGACATGGAGACAGAGACCAGCGCTGTGAATAGCCGGGACAGGACAGTAACTCTGGTTGTTCCAGCACTGGTCCACACTGGGAGGATTCCCCCATCCATCTATAATGTGTAGATGGGGGAATTGGATCATTTCTTTTTTTTTTCATTCGACCTAATAGTTGAATGAAAAAAGTGATCAATGTATGGGCTGCCTAAGAGCTAAGACCAGCCATAGACAGTTTAAATCTCAGCTGGTTCAGCAGGAACTGGCCGAGATTTGAACCATTAATGAGCAGATTCTCTTATGATTATCACTAGTGGTTGCTATAGCCACTGGTGATAATCACTGTTTGTCGGGAGAATACAATTGCTGGGCAGGAGGGATATTCCCCTGTCAGCACTGTCTGTGTTGATGGGGGAATTATGCAAGTTTCTTTCCTGCAATCTGTGGATGCAGGAAAGAAATTTGCACCGTATATTACCTGCCTAACTGAAAGTGAAAGTAAATTGTGAATGTCTTGAAAGAACAGGAGAGGGGGAGGGAGACAGATGGGGGAGAGAAGGGATGGAGATATTGCAGTTCAGTGATTACAGTGTACTGCAGTCTGCAGTGCACACACCCACAGGTCCAGGCTAGAATCTCAGGCATCATTCACACACAGCCAGGAAGGAATGCTGCTGATTTTCATATTTCCTGCCCACACATCCCCTCTCTTCAGATACAGCTCGCCGGTGTTCTGCGAGCTGGTTCCGCCTATCGATATGGTTCTGAGCTGGACTGCGCAGGCGCAATCCGAGGCGACGGAATTCTCCGAGCATGAACAGCTGCTCGGCAGCTGTAGACGCGCTCACTCCCGATGCTAGGGGAACCAGCTCGACAAGAAAGCGGCAGGGGCGGAGACTGGGACACGCCGCTCTATAGGGCAGCATTAATCAAGTTGATGGCTGGGTGACACGCTGCTCTATACAGCAAGGGGTGGATGAGTGAGTGTGCGCTCCCTGCAATGTTAGACTGCAATTATATGTACAACACTCGCCCTATAGAGCGGCGTGTCACAGTGTCCGCCCCGCCCCTTGCGCCCGCTCATGAACATTTAAAAACTTAAAGAGCGGCGTGTCACCCGGCCATCAACTTGTTTAATGCCGCCCTAGAGAGCGGCGTGTCCCAGTCTCCGCCCCCGCCGCTTTCTGTGCGGCGCGTATCCTCGGGAGCGAGCGCGTCTACAGCTGACGAACAGCTGGAGATGTTTGTAGATTTCCGTGTGTTCCGAGTGCGCAGTCGAGCTCGGAACCATATCGATAGGGGAACTAGGTCGACAAGACACCGGGATAGTGTGGGCGGGACTGGAAGGAGGATGAGGAGCTGTATTCCTCCCTTATCGTATGTGAGGAGAGTGAGGGGGGGTGGCTGGACTCGCTGGGCTGTGAAAGAGTGTCATAGACTGACACTCGGCTCAGCTTGCAGTCACCACTCTCTGAATTTACAGGCTGGTTCTCCTGTCCTAAGGACGGGAGAAATCAGTCTGTTTTTTCAGTAACTGAGATGAAGGCTTGGGCCCCCCTCCCCCCCCCCCACAGTGCTCGTGGAGTCCTTCCTCCAACTCGCTCTTCTCCGTGCCAATGAGGATGCAGGGGAAGGAGCAGATTGGGCGGCTGTGGTTGTATGAGCGCTCGCATTATGCAGTGTCAGCGACCAGAGGAAGGGGGGAGGAATCCCCTGCAGGAGCTTACTGGGGATGCTCTCCCTCTCAGGAGAGACTACGTTACCCCAGCAGCAGCCCGAGCGAAATACAAAAATGCAAAAAAAAAAGAAAAAAACATTTTTATTTTTTTTTGGGGGGGGCACAGCATAATGTTGGGGAGGCCAGGGCCCCCTCTGCCCCCCCTAGAGCCCCTAGGGATGCCATTGCTCCAATCTGATTTGATCTGGCAGAAAAAAAAGAATGGGAGGGTATCTTCCCCCCATCTGGTTGGATTTGTGGGCAGTTGGGTGTAAATGGACAGCATGAGCGGACACGGACCTGTCAGTCTCTTGCTCCGCTCATCAGGGGATCAGGGGACGGATTCCCTGCTGAGAAAAACTGGATCGGGCTCATGTGAAGATTGCAGCTAAAGTGCAACTAAGGCCAGCCATAGACACTTTGAATTTCAGCCAGTTCAGCAGGAACAGGCCGAGATTCGAACTATGTATGGGCAGGCTGAATGTACCCAAGTTGATCGATCAGCCTCCCTCACTATGGCTCCATTGGAGAGATTCAGTGTTGATGGGGGAATCTAGCAATTTTTTTCCTGCAACCCGTGGGACACAGATGGGGAAAAAAAATTTATGGGGTTTTAACTCTTCCATAATTTAGCCAAAATGGGAAAAAAAAAGTGCTGGCTTTAGATACACAGTACCTTGAAAAAGTATTCATACCCCTTAAAATTTTCTATATTTTGTCATGTTACAACTAAAAACGTAAATGTATTTTATTGGGATTTTATGTGCCACATAATTGTGAAGTGGAAGGAAAATGATAAATGGTTTTCAATTTTTTTTACAAATAAATATCTGAAAAGTGTAGCATTCGTTTGTATTTAACTCCCTTTACTCTGTTACCCCTAACTAAAATCTAATGGAACCAATTGCCTTCAAACGTCACCTGATTAGTAAATAGAGTCCACCTGTGTGTAATTTAATCTCAGTATAAATACAGTTGTTCTGTGAGGCCCTCAGAGGTTTGTTATAGAACCTAAGTGAACAAACATCATCATGAAGGCCAAGGAACACACCAGACAGGTCAGGGATAAAGTTGTATAGAAGTTTAAAGCAGGGTTAGGTTATAAAAAAATATCCCAAGCTTTGAACATCTCATGGAGCACTGTTCAATCCATCATCCGAAAATGGAGAGAGTATGGCACAACTGCAAACCTACAAAGACATGGCCGTCCACCTAAACTGACAGGCCGGGAAATGTGAGCATTAAAGCGGTTGTATACCCATATTTGACACTTTTACCTACAGGCAAGCCTATAATAAGGCTTACCTGTAGGTAAAATTAATAGCTCCTAAACCTGTACGGTTTAGGAGATATTCCCTTTGCATGCAGCTGCTGACGTATGCGCTCTGAATGCCTGGCTGAAGGCCCAGCAGATGCTGCCAGACCTTGCCGGGAAGAAAACTCCACGGGAGTGACGTTATCGCGGCTCCGGACACTCACAGCGCTGGAGCCGCGAACCCGGAAGACGCGCCGAGGGCAAGATGTCAGCTCCCTCTGTATGGATCGGGATCCGATAAGGGGGGCTTCGTTCTGAGGTAAGTATTTCATAATGAGCTAGTATGCTCATTATGCCTTGCAGGGTTTTTTTTCTTTTTTTTTCTTCTTTAACCATTTCCATACCGGGCATTTTCACCCCCCTCCTGCCCAGGCCAATTTTCAGCTTTCAGCGCTGTCACACTTTGAATGAGAATTGTGCGGTCATGCGACGTTGTACCCAAATTAATTTTGATCATTTTTTTCCCCACAAATAGAGCTTTGTTTTGGTGGTATTTGATCACCTCTGCGGCTTTTATTTTTTGCGCTATAAACAAAAAAAGAGCGACAATTTTGAAAAAACAAAAAAAACACAATATTTATTACTTTTTGCTATAATAAATATCCCAATTTAAAAAATTAAATAAAATTTTGCTCAGTTTCGGCTGATGTGTATTCTTCTACATGATCACGATCTGTGATTTTTATCGTGACTGTGACATTGCGGCGGACATATCGGACACTTTTGACACTATTTTGGGACCATTCACATTTATACAGCGATCCGTGCTTTAAAAATGCATTGATTACTGTATAAATGTGACTGTCAGGGAAGGGGTTAACACTAGGGGTCGATCAAGGGGTTAATTGTGTGTCCTAGGGAGTGATTCTAACTGTAGGGGGAGGGGACTCACAAGGGGAGGAGACCGATCAGTGTTCCTCTGTAATGGGAGCACATGTATTGGTCTCCTCTCACCTGACAGGATGTGGATCTGTGTGTTTACACACACAGATCCATGTCCCTGCTCTGTGACGAGCAATCGCAGGTGCCCGGTGGACATCGCGGCCGCCGGGCACGCGCATCTGGTCCCCAGTGATGCGGCAAGTGCACTCGCGCCGCCGGCGGCGCGTGCTCTCCATACTGCAGGGAATCCCAGGACGTCATATGACGACCGCCCGGGGGGACGAAGGGTTCCTGCGGCTGTCATATGACTATACAGCGGGCAGGAGGTGGTTAATGTGCGGGTATACAACCGCTTTAATCAGAGAAGCAGCCTATGTTAGAGAGGCCCATGGTAACTCTAGTCTCTAGAGGAGTCACAGCTCAGGTGGAAGAATCTGTCCACAGGACAACTATTAGTCGTGCACTCCACAAATCTGGCCTTTATGGAAGAGTGGCAAGAAAAAAGCCATCGTTGAAAGAAAGCCATAAGAAGTCCTATTTGCAGTTTGCGAGAAGTCATGTGGGGGACTCAGCAAACATGTGGAAAAAGATGCTCTGGTCAGATGAGACCAAAATTGACATTTTTGGCCTAAAAGCAAAACGCTATGTGTGGTGAAAAACTAACACTGCACATCACCCTGAACACACCATCCTCACCGTGAAACATGGTGGTTGCAGCATCATGTTGTGGGGATGCTTTTCTTCAGCAGGGACAGGGAAGCTGGTCAGAGTTGATGTAAAAATGGAGGAGCTGAAGAAGTCATTCAGTGTAACACGTATAGGGGGGAAGGAGTCGCAGTGTCTACGTCATCCCACAAGCATCTTGTCGTTTCTATGCATCCTGAGCCCGCACTGCTTAAGTGCTGCGTTTGTGAGTAACGTTTTAAAGTTTTAATGAGCAAATAAACCGTTTTTATAATCAGAGAGCACTAGATTTTGCCTTTTCTATTCCTATGTGCACCGGACCCCATTGAGGGTATCTGTACTGGCTAGTATCCATCTAATCAGCCGGAGGCAGCACGAAAGGAATAGGAGCTCCATGCCAAGTTGATTCGTTTATATCCCTGAGAGGGAACCTGCTTTTTCTGAACTGTTGGTGAAACAGGGGTCAGAACGTGAGGTGAGTGGCTAGGATATAAAGGTGGAGGAGAGCACTTGCATTTTCAACATTCAGGCACTAGTGGTGTGTTGTGCGTTTTTATGCAGAAGTCTCTGAGGACTATACTTGTGCATTTGGACTCTTAATTTCTTTTTAGTGTGTGGACTTTATTGTTTTGTTTTATTGTTCACTATTCCCATTCAGGGAACACCTATTTTTCATTTTTGGTTTACTATTCCCAGTCAGGGAACACGAATATTTGATTGTGCACTCAGTATCTTGCTATATTGCAAGTTAATCACTTATTCTCAATTAAGGATTATGGGGAGTTATTTTGTATTTAGGAAGCGCAACACTGTTTTGTTTTATATATTCTAAATGTGAAGTGAACGCATTTCTGTGTGTGCAGCAGCCAGGTGGGGGGGGGGGGGGGGTGGGGGTATTTTTTCAATTTTTTCACTTCTTGTCTTTCTTTTTTTTGGGGGGGGGGGGATTTTGCTAACCCACTACACATATCACTAGTGAATAAGGACATTATTTGATTATTATTTTTTGCGCTGATATAGAAATTAGTTTTATTGTTTGAGAGCCAAATACAGGGCAATCTTAGAAGAAATCCTGTAAAGCCCTGTACACACGATAGGTTAAACCAATGAAAAGAGTCCGATGGACTTTTTTCATCGGACAAACCGATCGTGTATGGGCCCCATCGGTCTTTTTTCCATCGGTGTTTAAAAATAGAACATGTTTTAAATTTATCCGATGGTTAAAAAACCGATAGCAAATTACTATCGTCTGTGGGGAACTTCATTGGATAAAAAACCCACGCATGCTCAGAATCAAGTCGACGCATGCTTAGAAGCATTGAACTTAATTTTTCTCGGCTCATCGGAGTGTTTTACGTCACCGCGTTTGGAACGGTCGGTTTTTTGACTGATGGTGTGTAGGCAAAACTGATGAAAACGGAAAATTTATTACCAAATACTTACCGTAATTTTCCTTTCCTGATAGACTCCATGGCAGACTACGTGTGGGTTAACCCCGCCTCCTCTCCACAGCTATAGGACCCCTTACCCATAAATTTGAGCTCACCTCCACAGACAGGTGTTCCGTAACTAGCCGACTCACATTTCAACTCTCATATTTTTAATTCATGGGTGGGAACTCCGTCTGCCATGGAGTCTATCAGGAAAGGAAAATTACGGTAAGTATTTGGTAATAAATTTTCCGTTTTCCTGACAGACTCCATGGCAGACTACGTGTGGGAAATAACTAGCCAAACCACATGGGAGGGTATGCTGAACAAAAATATATTTAATCTTTCCCGTCAACTGACAGGATTTTTCGACCAAAATTAACAGAGGAAAGGGAAGCAGGCTCAATACAATAATGAGACATAAATGTATGAATAGAAGACCATGAGGCTGCCTTGCATATCACTTCAGGAGCCACGTGTCGAGCTGCTGCCCATGAGGCTGCCATGCCTCTGGTGGAATGAGCCGTCGCCGCCTCTGGAGGAGCCAAGCCCTTTGCCCTATAGGCTTGTTGAATTGATTGAACGATCCAGGCTGCTATCGTTCTGGAGGAAGCCCTCTTTCCTTTGTTGCTACCAGTGTGTAACAAGAACAGGTAGTTCGAGCTTCTAAAAGATGAAGTAGCTCGCAAGAATTCTTTCAGAGTCTCACCTACATCCAAGGGATGAACATCTGCTGATTCTGGAGAATCGAAAGTAGGAAGGACTATTTCTTGATTTTCGTGAAAAACTGATGTGACTTTTGGTTTTGACCCAAGCATGGGAATAAGGACCACTCGGTCCGGGAAAAAAGTCAAAAAAGGTTCTTGACAACCCAGGAAGCTTATTTCTGAAACCCTTTTGGCTGAAGTAATGGCCACTAGAAAGGCCAGTTTGATTGATAAGTCCTTAATAGAAAGATCTTTGTTGTTGAGTGCTGAAAGAGCATCAAGGACGAGCGGGAGATCCCATTTGGGGAATCTAGGTTTCCTCTGAGGCCTGATTCTCGATGCCCCCCGAAAGAACTGTTGAACCAGGGGATGAGTTGCCCATGACGTTCCCGAAAAAGCTGATAAGGCTGATACTTGTACCCTGAGGGAACTGATCGATAAAGGCAGATCCAAGCCTGATTGGAGAAAAACTCAAGATGTCTTGAACACTAGGATTTCTAGATGACTTTCCTGCAGAAGTCGTGAAGCTGACAAATCTGGCCCAGATTCTATTGTAAGTTTTATTTGTGTTAGACTTTCTGGAGCTCATAAGGGTAGAGATTACCCCTGAAGCACACCCAAGAGACTCTAGCCTCTCCCTCTCAAAAACCAGACCATCAGTCTCAGCATTGCTGGACAGGGGTGCAGGGTCGTCCCCTGAGAAAGAAGGTCTGGCCTGAGAGGAAGAGGCAGCGGGTCCCTGAAGCTCATCAGATTCAGGAGAGGAAACCAAGGTCTGCTCGGCCAGTATGGAGCTATTGTTATCACCTCGACTTTCTCCAACTGAAGCCGCTGTAGGAATTTTAGCATGACCGGAAGAGGAGGGAAGGCATATGCCCTGTTGAAGTCCCAATGACTCGTTAATGCATCTACTCCGAAGGCTTGACTGTACCGAGCTCGGGTGTAGTATCTGCCGATCTTGTAATTGCAGGGGATGCAAACAGATCCACCTCTGGATCGAAATCCAACGATAGGATCCACTTGAAGGTTTGTGGATGCAGTGACCATTCGTTGTTGTCTAGCATGCTGCGTGACAGGAAGTCCGCTTGAATGTTTTGCTCCCCTGGAATGAAGACTGCTGTTAAGTTGAGCAGATTCCTCTGAGCCCAGGTCATGATGGGCTCGACCTCTTGGAGAAGGGCAGAGCTCCGAGTGCCCCCTTGTCTCTTCACATATGCCACAGCGGTGGTATTGTCCATTTTGAGTAGGACGGACTTCCCTTTCAGAAGGTGGGAGAAGGCTTGAAGGGCGCACCATGCCGCGCGCAGTTCCAGAATGTTCGAACCTGGAGAGTGGAGACGGGCATCCCATTTGCCCTGAGCCAGTTCTGCCCCACAATGTGCCCCCCAGCCCGCATTGCTGGCATCGGATGTAACAGTCACCCAATGGATGGGGCAAGGGAGTGGCAAGTTGACAAGTTCTTGGTTTGAAGCCACCAGAGGAGACTGTTGCTCATTGACTGTGTTATCCGGATACGCTGATTGAGATTGTCTGTCTTCCATTGCTGGAGGAATCCGGATTGAAAAGGACGAAGCTTCCACATCGCCCACTTGACCATGGGGGATGTGGCCACCATCGTGCCGATTATCTTCAGGCACTGTGATGCCCTTAGGTGAGAGAAGTCTAGAGCTAAGGAGATTCTTTCCCGAATGATCAGTATTTTTTCTTCTGGAAGAGAGATGGTGTTCTCTATGGTGTCGAACTGGGCTCCTAGATAGACCAAGCGCTGGGTCGGATCCAGCTGACTCTTCTCCCGGTTTAGGAGCCATCCGAACTCCAACAGTGTAGAGATCACCTGATCTTTGTGGACTAGCAGCTGCTGCTTGTCTTGGGACAGTACTAGTAGATCGTCCAGATAATGATACCGGCGCACACCCTGTACTCTGAGAAGGGACACAACTGCTAACAGCACCTTGGAAAAGACTCTTGGAGAAGTCGTTAGCCCGAATGGAAGACAAATAAATTGTAAGTGCTCTTGTTCGACCTGGAACCGCAGATATTTGTGAAAGTTTTCTGCCACCGGAACATGAAAGTACGCGTCTTTTAGATCTATTGAGATCAACCAGTCGCCTGGTTGAACTATTTTTTGGATGGTTGAGAGTGACTCCATTTTGAACTTCTCGTGCTTTATGTACTTGTTCAGGAAAGTGAGATCTATGACTAGACGCCAAGAGCCGTTCTTCTTTTGTACTAGGAAGAGGGGGGAGTATACCCCCTGGAATTCCTCGTCCTTTGGGACGGGCACCACTGCTCCTTGATCTTTCAGGACATTCACATATGAGAAAAGAACTTGCTGTTTTTCTTCTGACCGAGGTAGTGAGGTTTGCATTGGTCTGCATGGAGGGATCTTGGTGAAGGACCATGTGTGACCTGTTGAGACCATCTTGATGGTCCAATAGTCCGAGATCGAGGCCACCCAGACGTGCCGGAAGAGACGTAGGCGAGCCCCTACCTGACCCGCCTGGGCGAGCCCAATCTCAAAAAGACTTGGTTGGTTCACGCCCACCGGGCGTCTGTTTCTTGCCAGACTTTTGAAAAGAAGATTGGCCTCTATTCCAATTCCAGCTTCTCCTAAAATCCCGTCCGGGCTTATAGGAATGTGCCTCTCTCGAGTGCTCAGTACTGCGTCTCTGTTGAGGTTTTCTCTGATTAAACTGGCGCCTGTCCTGGGGAAGAAAACCTGACTTTCCGCCTGTAGCTTTTGAAATGGCGTTGTCAAGTTTGTTCCCAAACAACGAAGTCCCTTCAAAGGGAATTTTGCACCACGCCTGCTTGGAGGCTGGATCAGCAAGCCAGGGACGTAACCACAGTGCTCGTTTGGCCGTGACCGAGGACAACATTGATCTGGCCAGTAAACGGATGAGGTCAATTGAAGCTTCCCCCAAAAAGGCGACTGCCATTTTAAGTTCTTGCACTGCTGAACTTTGAGCCAGTTCTTCCGAGACACCCTTCAGAATGGAGTCTACGTTTTCCACCCAGGCCTCCATTGCTTTGGAGGTCACTGCAAGGGCTAAAGCTGGTTTGCATGCCGTTCCGGCCAGGCTATATATTCTTTTGAGGTCCTGGTCGATCTTCCGATCCAGACCATCTTTAAATGATACAGTGTCATCTAGCGGGAGGGTGACATGCTTCGCTAGGCGCATTACTGCTGCATCTACGATGGGAGCATTCTCCAGATGCTTGACATCCTCCGATTTAAAGGGATACAGTCTAGAGGTTTTGCTTAGCATAGAAACCTTCTTATCTCCCTTGCTCCATTCTTCCTCAAACACTCCTTTCAGCTCAGAGGGAAGTGGGAAATTGGAGCGTTCTTTCCCCAGTTGTTTAAACAATTTCCTTTGTTTTTCTGGGGGGGCAGTGGTATCCTCCAACTTCAAAGTTTCCTTCACTGCCTTGATCAGTGGAGAGACTAAGGCGTAGTCGAATCCCACCGTAGAATCATCTCCCTCCATCTCGTCTTGCGAGGAATAATGGGAGGAATCATGGGGCTGGAATTGGCCGGGATCCTCCTGGGCCTCGTCAGCCAAGGAGCCAGACAAGGTGGTGGACTGGCTCCTTGTGTGGGGGGCAACTATTTCTTTCATAGATTGCTGTACCACACGTTTCACAAGAGACTCAAGGTTTTGATTTTCGGTCTCTTTCTCACCAACCGCTCGGGCATAACATGGGTCGCATAGCGATTTGCCCTCCGGGATTCTGGTCTTGCATCCCCAACAGGCTCTGTGGTCAGAGCGATCATTGCGGTGGTGGTGGCGGTGACTAGAGGAGGAATGGGAACATCTCCTATGTCTAGAGGGGGTATGTGAACGTCCCCTATGATGATGGGTCCTAGACGTAGTGTCGCGTCTAGACCTAGATGATGAGTGATGATGCGGCCTGGCAAGGTCCCTTTCTTGTGACCGATGAACTGAAGTTGCCGGGCTGTAAGAGATAATACAGACAGAGGGAGGGGGGAAGGTGGGCAGGATGTAACCGTTAGCAACCACCAGATAGGCACAAAAGACACCAACCCCCTACCCACTCCGCACATACCTTGTGCGGGAGGGCTGGCCACATGGCGGTGAGGATGAGTCCATGATGAGGGAGACAGGAATCCGTACTACACTGCCTAGACTAAGGATAAGCAAATCAATGCAAAGAAGCATAAGAAAAGAAAAAAAGTTTTTTTTTTTGTTTTTTTTTAAAACTGTCCCTTTAAGAGACACTAAGCATAACAAGCATACATTGCATAATGAAGTGCTTACCCCGTCCTAGCAGTAATGAGGCTCCGGGAGGCTGTCGCTCTATGCCCACAGGTTGTCCCACCTGTATAGGGCTCTTCAGCGGTTTAAATAAACCGCCGAAATGACGTCACGGCCGGTCCCGCTGCGCGCATGCGCCGAAGAGATCCGACCCACTGCGCCTGCGCAGCCCCTGACCCCTCCGCCGCATTGCGCATGCGCGGAAACCAAGCCTCGGTTTCACGCAGCTCGGCGCATGCGCAGAAGCGCGGCGGACCGGGAACCAGGAAGGGAAATGGCGTCCTGGGACGCAAAAAGCGTTCCACATGCCGCACACAGGAGGAAGGAAAACAGGGGAGACAAAAACAACATACACAAACTTGTCTGCCATGAAAGAAGATATGAAATCAAAATCTTCAGACCTTGCCAGCCGAGGAATCCTGCGACATCCGATCTGGTACTCTGGGGCCACATCCCTTCCACCATAGGGGTATTTTCCAGCCCTGAAACCACTCGCCCGCTCATAGCTGGGCCCTGGGTGCACCGCAGTAACAGTACCGATCGATCCAAGCAATCCACATCCTGGACATCGCACCGAATTGCATGATGAAGGTCCATGTGAGGAGGATAAAAAAGGAACACCTGTCTGTGGAGGTGAGCTCAAATTTATGGGTAAGGGGTCCTATAGCTGTGGAGAGGAGGCGGGGTTAACCCACACGTAGTCTGCCATGGAGTCTGTCAGGAAAGTCAGCTTCATCGGTTTTCCGATGGAAAAATCCATTCGTTAAAAAAACATAGGAAATCCGATCGTGTGTACAGGGCTTTAGACTCTGCAAAAGACTTGAGACTGGGGCGGGACAACGACTCTAAACATGCAGCCAGAGCTACAATGGAATGGTTTAGATCAAAGCATATTCATGTGTTAGCATGGCCCAGTCAAAGTTCAAATCCAAAATTTAATTGAGAATCTGTGGCAAGACTTGAAAATTGCTGTTCACAGACGCTCTCCATCCAATCTGACAGACAGGGCCACTGTTAGAAATCATGGGGCCCCGTACAGCCTACCTGACAGGGCCCCCTTCAACCACATCCTTGACCCCACCCCCGGCCCCACCCCTGACCCCGTCTTGAAGCGAAACGCAGGTTTGTTGCCGTTTACATATGCGTGTGGAGCCAACGCATGTGTTTGCAATTAGTAAGCATGAAAGAGCATGGGGCAGTTTAAGTTTCTTTTAAATTGTGTTTTATTTATTACAATGAAAAAAAAAAATCTTGCACTGTATCTTTGCAGTTTTTTTGGTAATTTTTGCTTTCACAACGGATGGACAACATTCCTTGTGATAGCATGGGCCATGACAGGTCCTCTTTATAGGGAGATATTAGGTATTTTAGACCCCATATCTGTCCTCTGGCCTCCAAAGCATCTGATCAAACTAAGATCAGTTTGATCAGATGCTTGTTCGAGTCGGAAATGGCTTCTTTACATGAGACCGAAACCAGAAGTGATAAAATCTTCGTCACTTCTGATTTCTGACGTCACACGGTGGGAGGAATGACATCCATCCCTCTCACTGTGTCCCTGTAACTGGATGCTACTGGTCACATATTAAAAGCAGTAAAGGCTCCGCTGCATTTTTACTGCTCCCCCAAAAGAAGTTTAAAGTAGCATGTTTCTTATTGTAGCGATACCCCCAATTAAGAGGGCTGCTGGTATAATTTTTGGGCCCTGTAGTGCACCGCTGTCAACCCCAAATAATTAGCCCTAACCTCCCTTGGCACAGTTAGTAGGGATGATAGGACTGTGTGGCCTGCAACTCGCGGAGAAACACTCCTATAATAAAGCACACAGCAATGGAGTATAGCTATCCTTAACCGTCTCTTCTGCAAAGTAAATGACACAAACACCCTGCAATAAAAGAGTATCTCAACAAACAGATAGATATACAGTACTGTGCATAACACTAACGGTCCCTGCTGCAGCTATTCCCCCTCGTGGACAAAATGGCGCCCAGTAATATCTACGCTAAGTCAGGCCTGACTGTACTGTGTAGAAGTTCTGTAGGGGGAAATCTTCGCTAGCAAAACGGTGGTGCACTTGTTGAAGAAATAAACTGTAATCCACAGGGTAAAAAGGGTTTGAATAACTTGGTGAATTAAAGGCAATCTCTAAAGTTGCTCCAGTGCACTGTCTCTCCGGTGCGCAGCGCAACACTAGAGACAACTCCGGATAACAGTTATTAGGCCTAGAGATCCTATATAGTTCTCTGAGCAGGTGGTCTCTCACCCAACCGGACCAGTTCGTGTCCGTATCTTCCGCTGCTGTGTCTTGGTACACAGGTCTCACAACATCCGAGTCTTCGGTCCTCCTGGTAACGATGCAGCAACAGTATGGAGAGACGTCCCTCAGGTTCCTCGGTGAGAGCGGAAGGCTCTTTGGAGAAAGGCCCAGGCTCCAGGCCTTGTACCTCAGCAGGCTCGGAAAAGAGTTCCTCTTGCTGGGCGGGCGGTGTCCAAAGAGACCGAACTCAGCCCCGCCCTCCAGTTAAATAAGCCGCCCCAGCAGTCTCTGCGTGGGGCAATGCACCCTGGGTGTCCCGTTGCCCACTGGGTACTGTAGTCTCTGGGGGTTTAAAAGGCAATACCCTGCTACACACGCCGCCCACTTAAAATCTTTGGTCCCCAAAGATAACATAAGCATTATCTACAAGCAATGCAGTTTATTTATTGTATCAAAAGAACTAGGCAGGGGAACCTCCCACCAAACTGGGTATGGGGGGCTGCCCTGCCCACAGGTCATTTTAGCAGAAGTGACCTGCCTAACTGTGCCAGAGAGAGAGCTGGGGTTGCCTTCCACCAAATGCACAGTGGAGGGGCCAGGTTTTTGTATTGTCCTTCTTGCAGTTGTCACAGTGTCCTCAGAGCATTCTCCCATCTGAGTGTATGTCAACTTTCGAGGAGGGCGGATAGTTCTCTTCACTGTTTGTTCTCTAGGAATTATGGTCTCTGGTATTAAGGGTGCTTCCATTAAGGCAGGTGTGGTGGGACTTGCTGCTTTGGGGGCATCCGATTCAGGTGCAGGGAGGTACATTGAGTTCCTTGGGTCTTCATCTGGGACTGATTCCAATGCATCTTCCCATTCTTCACTCTGAACATTGGACGGGATGAACTCAGCAGCTTCAGCATTCAAGGTGTCACTCATGGGGGAATCAGAGGGCAGAGGATTCATCACTAGGGAATCAGGTGCCTGAGACGGCCATAACCAGGTGAGTTCCAGCTCCTCCTCTTCACTTTGATCTGAAGTATCCTCCTCTCTTGATAGAGTTGTTTGAGACCTGGAAGTTGGGTCTAGAAGTACAGGGAGTTGAAGGCAGCTCCGGGAAATCCAGAGTAGGGGGCATCCTGACTGCTTCAGAGAGGGGTATCAGATGGTTTCTGTGCCAGGTCTTCAGCGGTACCGCTCTTCCTTCAGGCTTCAGCTGGTACACTGGTAGACCAGGCAGTTTTTTACAAATCACATAGGGCTCTGACTTCCATCTGTCTGCCAGCTTGTGCTTTCCTGGAACCCCTAAATTTCTCAGTAACCCTCTGTCCCCGGGTTGCAAATCTTGGATCCGGACCCTAAGGTCAAAGTTCTGTTTATTCCGGGCTCCTCTCTGATCAGAAGTTGATTGGGCCTTCTCATAGGCCAGCCTTAAGCTCTTCCGCAGTCTGTCCCCCTTATCCCTTGTGCGAGGCAGCTGATGTGTGGTCCACTGAGGTGCCAAAGGCCAAGTCTACTGGTAGTCTTGCTTCCCTGCCAAACATAAGTCTATAAGGGGAATACCCTGTGACATCACTGGTTGTGCTATTGTAGGCGTGCACTATAGCAGCTATGTGTTTGCCCCAATGTTGATTTTTCTCGCTGTTCAGAGTCCCCAACATGTTTAACAGAGTCCTGTTGAATCTTTCTGGTTGGGCATCACCTTGGGGGTGATAAGGAGTAGTGCGAGTTTTCTTTATGCCCAAAGAGTCCAGTAGCTTCCGGATCAGTCAGCTTTCAAAGTCTCTCCCTTGATCCGAGTGAAGGCATTTGAGGTAACCCGTAGAGCACAAAATACTTTTCCACCAGTATTTTGGCTACAGTGGAGGCCTTCTGGTCTTTAGTTGGAAAGGCCTGGGCATAACGGGTGAAATGGTCGGTTATCACCAGAACATTTCCATGTCCACTCAAGTCAGGTTCCAGACAGAGAAAGTCAATGCATACCAAGTCCAAGGGTCCTTGACTCTGCAGGTGGCCCATTGGGGCAGCTTGACGTGGCAATGTCTTCCTCTGTATGCAGCGAGCACATGAGTGACAGTACTCCTCTACTTCAGCTCGCATTCAAGGCCAGTAAATTCTACTCCTGACGTGCTGAAAAGTTCGTTCGGCCCCTAAGTGGCCATGGTTGTCATGTAGGGCAGCTAAGACAGTCTTTCAGTGTTTTTCCAGCAAGAACAGTTGCCACTTATCCTCCAGGTCATCAGAGGGGCCCCTTCGGTAGACCACCCCTTGATGCACCTGTAACTAGTCCCACTCTTTGCGGATTAATCGGGCCTCCTTTGAGGGATCATGCAAGAGCCTGTCCGGATCCTGATCCTCTAGTGCTTCCATGGCTAATCTTCCCCAGGGGTCTTCCAACTGATCCCGTCTTATATCTTTCATGGACAGTTTTGGTAAGTCGTCTTCGCAAATCTGGGTCACATCGCAATAGTATTTGGGCACTCACACCTCCGAAACTCCAATTTCTGCTGCCCTGGATCCGCCACTAGCTTGAAGCTGTGCTCCCTGACACAAGGCCCGTACTCTGTCTGGGGTCACCTGGGTCCAGTCTTCTGTATGAAAAGTGGGAGCATGAGACCTTCTGGACAAAGCGTCGGCATCTCGGTTTCCAGTTTCAGGTCTATACTTCAAACTAAAGTTGAATCCAGAGAAGGCTGCCAACCAACGGTGTCCGGTGGCATCCAGTTTGGCTGTGGTGAAAAGGTAAGTGAGGGGGTTATTGTCTGTCTTCACTACAAAGTCAGCTCCTTACAAATAGTCTTTGAGTTTGTCTACAACAGCCCACTTTAGGGCCAAGAATTCCAATTTATGGGTGGGGTAGTTCTTTTCCGCTGGCGTTAAACTCCTACTCACATAGGCGACTGGTCTTAACTGTTCTTCATACTCCTGGTACAGCACACCTCCCAGACCATCATGGCTGGCTTCCACGTGCAGTTCATATGGTTTCTTGGTGTCTGCATAGGCCAAGACAGGGGCAGTGGTCAGACTCTTCTTCAACATTGTGAAGGCCTCCTCACACTTCTCCGTCCACTGGTCTTCCACGGACTCTCCGAGCTTCCTGGGGCCAGTGTCATCCTCCTCTCCCTCTGTCTTCAGTAACTCATTCAGAGGTTTGGCAATTCTTGCAAACCCTTCCACAAATCTGCGGTAGTAGGAGCAGAACCCGAGGAAGGATCTGAGCTCAGTCACTGTAGTTGGTCGGGGCCAGGAGGTAACTGCCTGTCAGGGTCTGTAGATACCCCCTCTTCAGACACTATGTGTCCCAGGTAATGGACTGAGGACTGGTAGAACTGACACTTCTCCCTGGAGAGTTTAAGTCCCTCTTCACTGAGTCTCTTCAGGACTTTCTCCAGCCTTTCCTCGTGCTCTTCCAGAGTCTTCCCGAAGACAATGATGTCGTCTAGGTACACCAGGACTTCAATGAGATTCATGTCCCCCACTGTCTTCTCCATCAGTCACTGGAAAGTGGCAGGAGCCCCCGCCAGGCCTTGAGGCATCCGGTTAAACTCGTAGAACCCCACTGGGGTGATGAATGCTGTCTTCTCTCTGTCATCTGGATGCATTGGGATTTGATAATACCCACTCTTCAGGTCCATTACGCTGAACCACTTAGCTCCAGACAGACTCTGTAGAGCATCCTCTATCCTAGGGGTGGTGTACTGGTCAGGTATGGTCCTCCTATTGAGAGTCCTGTACTCTATACAGAGTCTCAGTGACCCGTTCTTCTTCCTGACTACTACAATAGGGGAGGCATATGGACTTCTGGACTCTCGGATAACTCCCGTTCTCTTGAGCTCTGCCAGTTGCTCACGCAAGTCCTCCAGGTCAGCCAGGGGGACTCGCCGGACCCTTTCCCGGAAAGGTTTGTCTTCTTGCAGGCGGATCTTGTGGGTGGCACTCCTCGCACACCCTATGTCAAATTCGTCTTTTGAGAAGATTTTTCTCCACCTGGTCAGCTGGGCCTTGGCTCTCTCTTTCCACACCGGTGGTAGGGTCGTGTTCTCCAAGCAGAGCTTCTCCAGGGTGGGTTCTCCTCCCTCGGCCTTCTCCAAGTCAGACAGGGCCACTGGGGTAGCAGGGTTTACTCTGCCCAGCAACATCCGGCCCGGAATCTTCACAGGGGAGCCAGTGATATTCCTGATGCTCACTGGGATCCGGCCATTCGCCTTCTTCAACGCCCTTAGCGGGACCACCTCTGGCATCACTTCCAATCCTGGGTGGGGGTCTAAAGGGTCTGGTTCCAGAACCACAAAGGGGCCAGGTTGCTCCCACGAGAGTTTCACCGTAGCCTTCAGACAGGTAATTTCACCGGGCTGCAACACCCTCTCCTTCTTGGACAGTCTCCAGACTTTTCCTACCCCCTCTTCCGGGGCCTTCTGTTCCAGGACCAATCTCTGGTAGGCTAACTGCAACATTGGGTGGATCCTGGCTGCTGAAGTACCCTGCTCTTGTGCTAGGGGAGCCAGTAATCTTCTAACCAGGTCAGTATTGGTCCCTATAATCAGGGAACTCTTGTTGGCTCCTGGTGGGCGAGGGCAAACCACTGCCAGGGTGTCAAAGACCTCCGATCCTCCGGCCACAGAGGGGTCAAAGGCCAGTCTGATTGAAACATAACCGTCGTAGGGAAAGCTTTGAGTGCCAATTCCCCATATTTCTAGATCTTCCAGTTTCTGTAGGGGCAAGTGACTCAGATGTCTTTGATAAAAGTCTCTGTATAAAAGGGTTACTTAGGCCCCTGTGTCCAGGATGGCCCTTGTGTAGACTCCCTCCACTTGAATGGGAACCACAGGGGAGGGTCCTACCAAATTGGCTGGAAACCTCCTCGGAGAGACTTCTTTCTTTGGACTCATGGACTTCCCTTTTGGGTTTTCTTCTTCTTCCATCTCTTTCTGGACCTTAATCCCTGTTGGGCCTGGTATGCATTGATTTCTTGCAGACTTTGGGGTTTTAACTCCTGACAAGTGGTATTGAGTATTTTGGGAGGGGCATTGTTTCCCTTCTCCCTTGTCTCTTCTGGCTTTAGGATGTTTGTGGAGCTTTCTGTAAATAGTGGGCACCCGGCTGACTCCTTCACCGGGGGCCCTCTGAAGTTTTTCGCCGGCTGATGATAGGCGCCTCGGTTCTTCCTCGGACTGGGGCACACTCTTCCAAAGTGCCCGACTCCTCAACAGTTGAAGCAGACAGTTTCTCCTCTTCTCCTTGGAGAGGTTGGTGTTGAGACACTCTGGCGTGGTTCGTTCCTGGTTTCCTCTTGTCCTTTGACTCCTGAGTTCTTGGCCATTAGAGAGGTCAAAAGATCCAGCACTTGAGTCATCTGAGACTTCAAGATCTCCACTTCTGAGTCTCGTTCAGTGGCTATGGCTGATCTGACTCCCACTGAGGGAGGGGGCGTGGTTTTCTTGACCGCCTGTTGGTCCTTCAGCAGAGCTTCTTCATCCCTTATGATCCTCACAAGGTCTGGGTAGCTCAGAGACATGACTCCTTCAGAGGTCTTCAAGTGGAGCCAGGCTGGATCCGAACGCAAGGCTCCCCTCAGGATCTGCTTCATCCTGGTTGCGTCTATGACTTGTGGCAGCATCCCCTTTTTAAGAACAATTTGGCAAAGCATCTTATTTAACCTTCTGACATATTCAGACAGTCTCTCTCCCGGCTGTTGGAGGGTATGCTCAAACTGGTATACTAGCTCAGTCACCTTTTCCAGCTGGCCAAATTCTTCCTATAACATAGCCAGATAATCATAAGCAGTACAAGCAGCATTGCTAAACCTAAGGTTCTTTACAGCTTCAGCAGCAGTACCCTTCAAACAAAGCTTATGCGTTGCTTCTTCTGGTTTTCTGGTACTTCCCATCCCTCTACAGCCTGCATCGCTTGCTCAATCCACGTGTCAAAGTCTTCTTCTCCGAGGGGGACTGGTTGTTTCCCGGGAAAAATCCTAAGCTTCCGGTACCCGGCTTCCACATGTACCGTATTGCTCTTCTGGCACTTCATGACAAAGTCTCCCAGAGCATTCAACAGTTCGGGCCCTATAGCGGCCAGGGGTGTCTCCGAGGTTGTCATCTCCTGAGACTTCTCTGCTTTAGGGGACAGTGGTGGACATGATGGCGGGGGTGATGACAGGGGGGTCTGTAGAGGTTCCCCCTTCACTGCCTCCATATGCGCCAAGCGGTATATCTGGTTATCTATGGCCTGTATGTTCTGACCTCTAAAGTCTTCTGGTATTCCGCTTCTCCACTCCACTAATGCGTAAGTAAACGAGGTCTCTGGATCTGGCTTTAAATCCATCACCCATGCCTTCTGACTCGGGGACAGCGACTGTATGAGCCGCTTTACCTCCTCTTCCGGCCAGTTTTCCCCCGGGAGTTGGATAACTACCGCCATAGTTGAATCGGCTCCAACTGTTGCGCACCACCGTGTCACTGCTAGCGAGTCCATGCCGGTGCTTCTGGCAGGCTTGATTGCAGCGTGCATTGTACAGGAATCCCGGACTCGAGCCCCCACGTGTAGCGATACCCCCAATTAAGAGGGCTGCTGGTATAATTTTTGGACCCTGTAGTGCACCGCCGTCAACCCCAAATAATTAGCCCTAACCTCCCTTGGCACAGTTAGTAGGGATGATAGGACTGTGTGGCCTGCAACTCGCGGAGACACACTCCTATAATAAAGCACACAGCAATAGAGTATAGCTATCCTTAACCGTCTCTTCTGCAAAGTAAATGACACAAACACCAGTATACTTAACCCTTGCACTTTTACTCAGATTATTGGGTAAGCATATAATCAACAGTGTACATAACATGTGCAGAGCCCTGCAATAAAAGAGTATCTCAACAAACAGATAGATATACAGTACTGTGCATAACACTAACGGTCCCCGCTGCAGCTATTCCCCCTCGTGGACAAAATGGTGCCCAGTAATATCTAAGCTAAGTCAGGCCTGACTGTAGTGTGTAGAAGTGTAGTGTGGCGGCGTGGCTATGGGTGCACGCTACGCCCCCAGCGTGGCAAATATTGTGTTAAACAAGTGGGAGTGTGAAAGTATTTTTCTGCACAGACATGAGTCCTTAAAATTCTATAGGCGTTACATTGATGATGTCATTCTGTTTTGGGAAGGCACGGAGGTCAGTCTGATTGAATTCATCAAACAAATGAATGACAACCATTATGGACTCAAATTCAATGCAGAAATTAACAAGCAGGTTGTAAATTATTTGGATCTTACTATTAAACAAACTGAACACACCTTTGAGACCCTCACATACTTCAAACCCACTGATAGGAATGGCTATGTATCGACACATAGTTGCCATCATCCCCAGTGGATAGGAGCGGTGCCAAAAGGTCAATATATGCGCCAAATCAAGTAAGAGTCAAATATATATCTATATTTCTTATATCATGGTTTGGTGTCTGTTTAATAAAGATCTACTTTGGGATGAAATTGTTCATCAAATGATTCCATTTGGAGCTCCGACGAAGGTTCCCAGTGTGTAATTAATATGCATATAGGACCGTACCATTGTCTCCAGTTTACAAAGGGGAAAGTAAAAAATAATTTTTTAGTCTGTTTTTCTTTTATTGAAAAGCTTTTTAATTAACCATGGGTATATCTGTCATGTACCTGGGTGTATTTGAACCGGGATCTTCCTGGTCCCAAAGCTGCAGCCTTGCCTGTTGCGCTACTGAGCAGATCTAGACTTTTGGAAATGTCCTCTCAGTATTAAACATTACCTTGGACTCCCTAGCCCCACCTACTACCAGCTGTGGACAATTTTCAATCAAAGCAGCCCTTAAAAAGGAAGTGATGCTATCTCTCAGCGCCCGTTTGTGTGGAATAGCTCCCTGGGTGTTGTGACTGCTTTTTGATCCTGATTTTCGTGTTGAACTTCTGCCTGAATTCCTGACTACTCTCCAGCCTGCTGATTTTGTACTTCACTGCCAGCTCGTGTATGACCTTTGCCTGCCTGACCACTCTCTGGATTTCGATCGTGTACCATTTTGCCTGATCTGTTGCCAACCTAATCTGCCTGACTACGTTTTCGCCTGAATCCTCAGCACACAAGTTCCACTTCGGACACTACCTATCACAGGTACCTCACATTACAAACGGGCCACAATGACAGTGGACCCTGCTGAGATTGTTAAGGCGATTTCACGTCAGGGACAATTGATTGGAGCTCATGAACAGCATCTTTCTTCCCTGGACGCCAAGTTAGATGAACTTTGTACTATGCTTAAATCTTGTTTGCCTGCTTCCTCTGCAACGGTCCAGACTCTGGATCCTACTCCTGCTACGATCCAACCCACCTCTTCTGTACCACCCAAACTTCCTATGCCTGACAAATTTGGTGGTGATACTGAGGACTGCAGAGGCTTTTTAAATGTTTGCCGTTTGCATTTCCGCAACAACCCTGGGACCTTTAGCACTTCTTCTGCCAAAGTGACTTTTGTAATTTCCTTGTTAAAGGGGAAGGCCCTGGCCTGGGTCTCTCCTTATCTGGAACGCAATGATCCTGTGCTGCAAGACGCTGACAAATTTCTGGCTTCTCTCCAGACTGTATTTGACAAGCCAGATAGAGCTTCTGCAGCTGAGTACTCACTCTTGGACATGCAACAAGGCACCAGGTCTGTGGCACAATATGCTATTGAGTTTCGTACCCTTGCTGCTGAGACTACTTGGGACTCAAGGGCATTACGTGCAGCCTTCCGAAAAGGTCTTGCAGATCACATCAAAGACGAATTAGTCTATAAGGATTCCCCAGAAGACCTAGAGAAATTCATAGAGCTCTGTGTTCGTCTGGATGTCCGGTATCATGAAAGGTGCCAAGAGAGACTTAGAACTCGCAAGTTTCCTAGGCCAGTCTACCGTTTGGCACCTAACTTCCAAGCACCACCTCAGCCAGAACCTGAAATCTCAGTTGAACCCCAGACACCTGTGGAACCCATGGATGTAAGCCGTCTCCACCTAACTGAGTCTGAGAAACAAAGGAGGCGTGCATTGGGCCTATGCCTATACTGTGGACTTAAAGGACATTTATTATCTGTCTGCCCTTCCCGTCCAGTAAAAAGGCAGGGTCTAACCAGTGTTGGAGGAGCTGGCTTAGACCTTACAGGTATATCCTCCAAGACCAAGATTATCCATTTACCCTCTAAACTTGTCTCCTGTGAGGCTTGTGTGGATTCTGGAGCTGCTGGCATATTCTTGGACTACACTTTTGATAAAAAAAATAATATCCCATTTGTTCCAAAATCTAGACCCCTGAACATTACCACCGTGAATGGACAACCCTTGGGAGATGACATTGTAAAATTTGAGACTATGACAATCACCCTTCAGGTAGGCGTACTCCACAAAGAGGAAGTTGTCTTGTCTCTTATTGATTCTCCACTTCTGCCTGTTATCCTTGGTTACCCATGGTTACAACAACATAACCCTTCTTTTGATTGGGAAAATGGAGAACTAACCTCTTGGGGGTCGTTCTGTCATTCAAACTGTTTGTCTCAACCCAAAAGACTTCCTGCTTGTATGTTGGCTTCCGTGGCCGTCCCACCTACCTTGCCTCATGAATATCATGCGTTTGCAGACGTATTTTGCAAGCAAAAGGCAGAGGTTTTACCTCCACATCGTTCTTTTGACTGTGCAATTAAATTGATTCCTGGAGCACCTCTTCCCAAAGGAAGGACCTATCCCCTGTCTTTGCCTGAACAAAAATCCATGGAGGAATACGTAAAAGACAACTTGGAAAGAGGTTTTATCCGACCCTCTTCTTCTCCAGTAGGGGCAGGTTTTTTCTTTGTTGAAAAAAAAGATGGGGGTCTTCGACCATGCATAGACTATCGAGGGTTAAATCAAATCACTGTAAAAGACTCCTACCCTTTGCCTCTCATTCTTGAACTGTTTGATGTACTTAAGGGGGCTGTTATCTTCTCCAAGCTAGACCTACGAGGGGCTTATAATCTAATTCGAATTAAAGACGGGGACGAGTGGAAGACAGCATTCAACACTCGTAATGGACATTTTGAATATCTGGTTATGCCATTTGGGTTGTGTAACGCCCCTGCTGTCTTCCAACGTTTCATGAATGAAATTTTTCATGATTTCAGCAACAGTTTTGTGATCATCTACTTGGACGACATTTTAATCTTTTCCAAGACTCATCTAGAGCACATCTCACATGTAAAGCAGGTATTGCAACGACTGAGAGAAAACCATCTTTACGCGAAGATTGAGAAATGCAGTTTCCATCAAAGCCGTATTCCTTTCCTTGGATACATTATAAGTGCTGCCGGTTTCCAAATGGACCCTCAAAAACTTTCCGCTGTCTTGCAATGGCCCCAACCGACCACTTTAAGAGGGCTCCAAAGCTTTCTAGGGTTCGCAAATTACTACAGACGCTTCATCAAAGGTTTTGCCTCCATTGCGGCCCCCCTTACTGCTATGACTAAGAAAGGTACAAATTGCAAGGTATGGTCCTCAGAAGCAGAATCGGCTTTCCAGCAATTAAAAGACATGTTCAGCAAAGCTCCAATTCTTCAGCATCCAAATCCCGATCTCCAGTACATAGTTGAGGTTGATGCCTCTGAGGTAGGAGCAGGTGCCGTGCTCTCCCAGAGACAGCCTAAGTCTGGTAGAATCCATCCAGTAGCATTTTTTTCTAGAAAGTTTTCTCCAGCGGAGATGAATTACGATGTTGGGAATCGAGAACTACTGGCCATCAAATTGGCATTGTCTGAATGGCGACATCTTCTGGAAGGGGCTCCCAAACCTTTTTCTATCCTCACTGACCATAAAAACCTACTGTACCTTCAGACTGCAAGACGTTTGAACTCACGTCAGGCTCGATGGGCTCTGTTTTTCTCCCGTTTTAATTTTGTTCTTTCTTATGTTCCTGGGCATAAAAACAAGAAAGCCGATGCGCTTTCCAGACAGTTTGCTACCTCTGAAGAAGACCAACCTACCGAGCAGTATATAATCCCACCTCACAAAATTGTCGCACAGATCTCTACGGCTCTTTCCCAACAGTTACAAGAAACCCAGAATTGTGTTCCCCAAGGCTTGAAGATACCACCAGGTCGCTTGTTCGTAGCCCCTAGCCTCAGAAAACCTGTACTCCTCTGGGCACATGATGGTGTTTTATCTGGTCATCCTGGTGTCACCATCACTCTTAAGACCTTGCAGCGTCATGTCTGGTGGCCTCATATGAAAAGGGATGTTACTGACTATGTGGCTGCCTGTCCAACTTGTGCTGCTAATAAAGTACCCCGTACATTGCCTACTGGACTGTTACAACCACTTTCAGCACCTCGTCAGCCTTGGACCCATTTGACTATGGACTTCATTACAGACTTACCAAAGTCCGAGGGCATGACTGCTATATGGGTCATAGTGGATCGCTTTTCAAAAATGTCTCATTTTGTGCCGCTCCCGGGATTACCTACAGCGGAAGCACTGTCTACTCTCTTCCTTTCCCATATTGTGAGATATCATGGCATACCTACCAATGTCGTCTCAGACCGCGGATCCCAGTTTGTTTCCCGATTCTGGAGAGCGTTCTGCAAGAAACTGGGAGTAACGCTTTCACTCTCTACCTCACATCACCCTCAAACAGATGGTCAAACCGAACGCATGAACCAGACCCTAGAAACCTATCTTCGACATTATGTCAATGCCTTTCACTCCAACTGGTCTGAGTATTTGCCTTTAGCTGAGTTCGCCATTAACACCACACCATTCTACGCAGCCCTAGGCTATCACCCTCAGACTTTTCCCCTACTTCAGCCTTCTTCTGGTGTACCAGCAGCAGATCAGCGGGTTAAAAATATTCTGCTACATTGGAAAAAGATTCGCTTATTACTACGGAAGTCAGCAGGCAAGTATGCACTTTTTTCCAACAAACGAAGACGCCATATACCTCCATATGTGGTGGGGGACAGAGTTTGGCTATCAACCAAATATGTGAGACTGAAACAACCTTCTACCAAATTGGGCCCTCGATTCATTGGTCCTTACAGAATTATTGCTCGAGTCGGGCCAGTCTCCTATCGGTTGAAATTACCCTCCTCTCTCCGGATTCATCCTGTGTTCCACGTTTCCCTCCTCAAAAAAGCAATTTTCAATCGCTACTCCAGAACGCAACAGCTACCTCCTCCTGTTCTTGTTGATGGACAAAATGAGTTTGAAGTCTCCAAGATTCTTGATTCTAGAAGACAGGGTCGTGGCCTTCGGTATCTGGTTCATTGGAAGGGATATCCTGTCACAGACCGTTCCTGGGTTCCAGCCAAAGATCTGCATGCCCCTTCTCTTATTCGAGACTTCCATGCCTCCTTTCCCACTAAGCCCCGCTAGGCCCCCGGAGGGGTCCACTGGGGAGGGGGCCCTGTCATGTACCTGGGTGTATTTGAACCGGGATCTTCCTGGTCGCAAAGCTGCAGCCTTACCTGTTGCGCTACTGAGCAGATCTAGACTTTTGGAAATGTCCTCTCAGTATTAAACATTACCTTGGACTCACTAGCCCCACCTACTGCCAGCTGTGGACAATTTTCAATCAAAGCAGCCCTTAAAAAGGAAGTGATGCTATCTCTCAGCGCCCGTTTGTGTGGAATAGCTCCCTGGGTGTTGTGACTGCTTTTTGATCCTGATTTTCGTGTTGAACTTCTGCCTGAATTCCTGACTACTCTCCAGCCTGCTGATTTTGTACTTCACTGCCAGCTCGTGTATGACCTTTGCCTGCCTGACCACTCTCTGGATTTCGATCGTGTACCATTTTGCCTGATCTGTTGCCAACCTAATCTGCCTGACTACGTTTTCGCCTGAATCCTCAGCACACAAGTTCCACTTCGGACACTACCTATCACAGGTACCTCACAATATCTATGGGAACAATGTTTTAGAGTCGGTGATATAAAATAGTATAAGTTGTATGCCATGTAACCCGAGACTGGGGCTTGCTTTTGGGTGAGTCCTGGACGCTTCCGCTGTTCCATGCAGTAGTTCCGTCCACAACTACAAATATCATGATCCTTTGTGACCAGGTACGCCCCCTGAAGACGTTAACCAACGAAACGTACGTCGGCGGCGGTACCTGGTCACGTGATTTGCTGATGTCATCACGGCGCTCTGGCTTTGAATCTGTGTTTGCAAAACACCAAGCGCGTCACCTCGGAGGAGACAGCGGAGGAGTTCACGCTCAGACAAGCTCAGACAAGCTCATAGCCTCAGTGCCGGGAAAAGGCACTTTTTAAAGTAAGCGGCCATTTGGCACCTTTTTGTTTTTTTATCATATTTTAATAAACTGTATTACGCTATGAGGCTTCCTGTTTCTATTTGCATATCCTGCCTTTATGCCTGACAAGAGGGGTTTGGAAATTTCCTGTGTGTGACTGTCGATGTGTATGCAGGCACTAACCTGCACAAGCTTTACAGACCATCTTTTTAAGTAAAGTGGTCAACAAAATCTGGTAAGCGCATCCTTTGTCTGAGCACTTTGGGTGACTTTTATTGTTTGGTGGAGGAATATCACGCAAATTAAGAAGATATATTTTGAATGTCACTAGCAACAAAAGATCAACGTCTAATCAATGGTTGAAGTAATATTGGACATATTTTTTCAATTGGTTGGAATTTTTTCACTTGGTTGGAATTTTTTGTTGGAGAAATCAGATTCTCTGAATATATTTCTATTGGGACTCACATTTACTTATATTGTTATATATAAATATTTATTTGTGTTTTGTTTGGATTTAATAGGGATTAAGCACCAAATTTAAAACACTACTGTGGTTTGCCCACTAGGGGCTATTTTGCATATCATTCATTACCTATAGGGTTTTGTAGGTATCTGTAAGCGCACTCTTATTATTTATTTCATAATACCTTTTCACTTGATCATTTTGGACACTAGCAGGTTTCCATTTTGCAGAGTAGCAGCTATAGAGTAATCAATTGTTAGTTATCTAGTAATGTTGGCGCGTTTTTTTTAATTTTTCTATTTCACTGGAGTATCAATAAGTTTATAACTACTTGAACTACTATTTCACGCAGCCATGGATGTGTTTAACTTTATGAGAGAAAGACACATCAATTTAGAAGAAATTTTTTATGAGACCCCCAGTCCCAATATAGATCTAGAGAGGGGTTTTAAACAACTACAGTTCGACATGGAAAAACAAATTCGATTATGGTGGGACATAGCATCATTCGAATTATATATAGGAAAAAACCTCACGCCCAGGAGATTAAGATGGGATGTCGGTCCCAATGATGGGATTGAAGATTAGTACATGAATGGTTCCAGTTTTTTAATGCCTGCGAACAAAAGCTGATGCAATTAATGATCAGACGACGCAAGGCAAAAAATGAGATTTTGGAATCAAAGATCATTGACCTTAAAAAAACTATGGAATTATTCAAACAGATGAGCGAATATACAGAGAAGTCCAAGCTTTTGCAATCCCATCTTTCAAAATATGATGGTGAGATAAAAAACAAAAAACTTAAGAAGTACCAAAGGGACATTAAAGATTTTGAAGAAAATAAAGTATATAAATGGCAAGAGAATGTCACCACGAATGTGTCACCTGAAACGACCATAGATAAAGAGACCGAGACTCTTAAAACCATTATTCAGAAAATTCCTAGAACTTCTAGTACCCCTAAAAAACCTAGTTTTAAAACCAATGCCAAACCCCAATCTGTACCACATAAAATACAAGGGTACCCCCCCCCCGCCAAATTCCTATCATTACCCACCACCATATCCTCTAGACATGTATAACCGATATGGGCCATTAGATAATCGGCCATCTGATTATCAATATTATGAGCCCTATAGACCATACATACCTCGACCCCCTAGGGGAGGTTTTAGAGGTAATTTTAGAGGGAGACCAGCCCCCTATAACAATCAACACCAGGGGGGGGGGGATGGGAGGGGGTGGAAGGAGCCCTATCGCATCCCTCCCAAATCTCCACAGTTCCCCAAGGGACCTTTAGACCAAGAGGAAGAAGAGGTGGAAAGAAAAAGAAAAAGAAGCAAACAGTAGATGAAGGGATTTTCAATCTAGCAGGTGTTGAATTTACCAATGAAGAACTTGACGTATTACATCAAGGACTCAAATTTGCTCCTAACAAAAATTTAGACAAGTTTGAGGTCTTTATTGATATAGAGAAAAATATTCGTAAACTAAATATCAAAAAAACATTTCGCCAAACACACATATTGTCCAGTGAATGAAGAAGTTGCTGTCTTTGTTCACAGTGGACTTAAAAATAATTCAGTGCTTAATCCAAAAAAGGGGATGAACCACTACATAGAAGTGTTTAAGAACATGGTGCAGGATGAGGTGCGGAACCTATCCATCACCAAATACACTTCCAATCAACAAATGTGGCAAGCCATCAAATCTATAGAGGAGAATAAACATATTGTGATTAGGCCAGCTGACAGGGGGGGGGGGGGCTTGTGATACTCACTCGAGAGTACTACTATAAAGAGATGCAAATGCAACTTCAAGATCCAAATACATATCAACAAATCTATGGGGATCCCACAATAAAGTTAAAAAATATTTTATATAATTGGATAGAAGAAGGGGTTAATAAACGCATTCTTAATCATAAGGAAGCGGATTATATTAACATTCGAGCCCCAATAGTCCCTGTGTTATACACAGTGCCCAAGATACATAAAAACAAATCTATGCCTCCAGGAAGACCCATTATAAGTGGGATAAATTCCCTGTTCTCAAGACTAGGGGAGTACTTAGATGGGTTCTTCAAACCACTAGTCTCCAAAAGTCCATCTTATCTCAAAGATAGTCGAGATCTTATAATAGCCCTGCAACACTTGAAACCTACTACACAAACCATCATGGCTACTGTAGACGTAGAGTCTTTGTATACCAACATACGTCACCATGACGCTTTAGAAACACTCCGTTGGGCTCTAACCAAAGAATCTAATCTCAAGAAAATACAAATTAATTATCTTATCAAAGGGCTTAAAATAGCTATTGGCAACAATTTCTTTTGGGCTAATAACAATTATTATAACCAGACTGGCGGCGTGGCTATGGGTGCACGCTATGCCCCCAGCGTGGCAAATATTGTGTTAAACAAGTGGGAGTGTGAAAGTATTTTTCTGCACAGACATGAGTCCATAAAATTCTATAGGCGTTACATTGATGATGTCATTCTGTTTTGGGAAGGCACGGAGGTCAGTCTGATTGAATTCATCAAACAAATGAATGACAACCATTATGGACTCAAATTCAATGCAGAAATTAACAAGCAGGTTGTAAATTATTTGGATCTTACTATTAAACAAACTGAACACACCTTTGAGACCCTCACATACTTCAAACCCACTGATAGGAATGGCTATGTATCGACACATAGTTGCCATCATCCCCAGTGGATAGGAGCGGTGCCAAAAGGTCAATATATTCGCCTGAGGAGAAACTGTGAGAAATTTGAAGATTTCATCCATCAGGCACAGATTTTGACCATCAAATTCCTGGAGAAAGGGTATCCAAGAGAAACACTCGAGAAACTAGTATCACAGGTATCCCAAATGGAGAGGCAAACACTATTGCGAACAAAAAATAAGAGAGAATTTAAAGGAGAGGTAGCATTTATATCGGGATTTCATCGCCAATATAAGCAAATTGAGAATATCTATAAAAAATATTGGCCGATTTTGATGAAAGACCAAGATTTGAAATCCATTATCCCTAGTGCTCCCAAATTTATATATAGGCGAGCACCTGGCCTTAGGAATAAAATTGCCCGAAATGTTTCAGACCCCCCCAGAAAACCTTTGACTTTTCTGGATGGATCTGTTTTTTTCCATTGCACAAGATGCAAAGCCTGCAAGATCACACGAAAATCCTGGACTTCATCTAAAGTCACTCATTTTCAATCTAAAGTGACAGGAAACAAGTATAAAATCAAACCATTGATCACCTGTCACTCAGATCATGTTACATATGTCTTGGAATGTCCTTGTCCTCTCCAGTATGTGGGGCGGACCACGCGACCATTAAAAACAAGGATCAATGAGCATTTGACCAACATCAGAAAAGATTTCCCTAACCATAGTGTTTCCAGGCACTTTAAAACTCATCACAATAGCAATCCAAGCCTATGTAACTTTTATGGGATAGATAGGATAAGTAAACATTGGAGGGGAGTAAGCATGACAAGGGTGATATCCCAAAATGAAACCAAGTGGTTGTATACACTACAGACTATGCAACCACTTGGAATGAATATAGAATTAGATTTAAACTGCTTTTTGTCCAATGATTAGGCATTGGAGTGGTATGTTTATGTTTTCCTTATTTTGGGTTAGATTAATTGTAGATGGTCTTTTCAATATCTCATATGTAATGCAGATGTTTACCTAGTGGTTTCCATATAGAATACATTTTGGATTATCTCTGCTGGAGGTAGGAGGTTTCCAAATACTATATTCCTAATCAAATGCCATTAGAGAGATATATATATATATATATATATATATATATATATATATATATATATATATATATATATATATACAGGTCTATGGAATTAATACTGATTATAGGGTAGATTTATGGGTGTATTGTTACATTTTAAGGTTTAAATGTAGAGGTTACTACCAGTTTAATTACCAGTGTGGCATACTGGGAAGTGTGCGCTAGATGGCGCCGGTCTCCATCTATGTCTATAACAAACGCCTGAGAAGTGATAACTACACCTATTGATATAGTTTAACATTAGTGCAAAAACAAATCAAGTAAGAGTCAAATATATATCTATATTTCTTATATCATGGTTTGGTGTCTGTTTAATAAAGATCTACTTTGGGATGAAATTGTTCATCAAATGATTCCATTTGGAGCTCCGACAAAGGTTCCCAGTGTGTAATTAATATGCATATAGGACCGTACCATTGTCTCCAGTTTACAAAGGGGAAAGTAAAAAATATTTTTTTAGTCTGTTTTTCTTTTATTGAAAAGCTTTTTAATTAACCATGGGTATATCTATGGGAACAATGTTTTAGAGTCGGTGATATATAATAGTATAAGTTGTATGCCATGTAACCCGAGACTGGGGCTTGCTTTTGGGTGAGTCCTGGACGCTTCCGCTGTTCCATGCAGTAGTTCCGTCCACAACTACAAATACCATGATCCTTTGTGACCAGGTACGCCCCCTGAAGACGTTAACCAACGAAACGTACGTCGGCGGCGGTACCTGGTCACGTGATTTGCTGATGTCATCACGGCGCTCTGGCTTTGAATCTGTGTTTGCAAAACACCAAGCGCGTCACCTCGGAGGAGACAGCGGAGGAGTTCACGCTCAGACAAGCTCATAGCCTCAGTGCCGGGAAAAGGCACTTTTTAAAGTAAGCGGCCATTTGGCACCTTTTTGTTTTTTATCATATTTTAATAAACTGTATTACGCTATGAGGCTTCCTGTTTCTATTTGCATATCCTGCCTTTATGCCTGACAAGAGGGGTTTGGAAATTTCCTGTGTGACTGTCGATGTGTATGCAGGCACTAACCTGCACAAGCTTTACAGACCATCTTTTTAAGTAAAGTGGTCAACAAAATCTGGTAAGCGCATCCTTTGTCTGAGCACTTTGGGTGACTTTTATTGTTTGGTGGAGGAATATCACGCAAATTAAGAAGATATATTTTGAATGTCACTAGCAACAAAAGATCAACTTCTAATCAATGGTTGAAGTAATATTGGACATATTTTTTCATTTGGTTGGAATTTTTTCACTTGGTTGGAATTTTTTGTTGGAGAAATCAGATTCTCTGAATATATTTCTATTGGGACTCACATTTACTTATATTGTTATATATAAATATTTATTTGTGTTTTTGTTTGGATTTAATAGGGATTAAGCACCAAATTTAAAACACCACTGTGGTTTGCCCACTAGGGGCTATTTTGCATATCATTCATTACCTATAGGGTTTTGTAGGTATCTGTAAGCGCACTCTTATTATTTATTTCATAATACCTTTTCACTTGATCATTTTGGACACTAGCAGGTTTCCATTTTGCAGAGTAGCAGCTATAGAGTAATCAATTGTTAGTTATCTAGTAATGTTGGCGCGGTTTTTTAAATTTTTCTATTTCAGGGGAAAATCTTTGCTAGCAAAACGGTGGTGCACTTGTTGAAGAAATAAACTGTAATCTACAGGGTAAAAAGGGTTTGGATAACTTGGTGAATTAAAGGCAATCTCTAAAGTTGCTCCGATGCACTGTCTCTCCGGTGCGCAGTGCAACACTAGTGACAACTCCGGATAACAGTTATTAGGCCTAGAGATCCTATATAGTTCTCTGAGCAGGTGCTCTCTCACCCAACTGGACCAGTTCGTGTCCGTATCTTCCGCTGCTGTGTCGTGGTACACAGGTCTAATGACATCCGCACAGGTCTAATGACATCCGAGTCTTCGGTCCTCCTGGTAACGATGCAGCAACAGTATGGAGAGACGTCCTTCAGGTTCCTCGGTGAGAGCGGAAGGCTCTTTGGAGAAAGGCCCAGGCTCCAGGCCTTGTACCTCAGCAGGCTCGGAAAAGAGTTCCTTGCTGGGCGGACGGTGTCCAAAGAGACCAAACTCGGCCCCGCCCTTCAGTTAAATAACCCGCCCCAGCAGTCTCTGCGCGGGGCAATGCACCCTGGGTGTCCCATTACCCACTGGGTACTGTAGTCTCTGGGGGTTTAAAAGGCAATAGCCCGCTACATTATTATCATCAGGTTACAATTATCACACAGGCAGCGGGCTCTATCATGATTTTATCATGGCTCTATGTCACCTGGCTGTTGGGTGCTGGCTTAGTCAACTTATGGCTGTATTGTATATAACAGACTGTAACAGTACAAGCTTAACAAAGTCAGCACCCAAAAGCAATGTGACACAGAGCCATGACAGAGACCCTGCTGTGCTGGCTGTGTGATGATTGTGTAGCGGGGGTCCCAAATTTAGGGGGCTGCTATGTTAAATTTAGGGGTGATTCGAGTGGTAGTTGGCTCGGCTCTTTCAATTTATTGGACTCTGCCTTGCTGCTGTTTTCACCTGGCGTGCAGTTCCCCTTAGAAGTATGGGTGGCGCTGTCACTTATACTCGGGGTTGAACCACAGGTGATGGAGTGGCGATTGGGTGTCCTCTCTCGGCAGCCGTGCAGTGGGCGTGGTCTACCCACTGTGCATGCCGGGAGAGGGTACAAAAGGGGCAGACGCCATTGGTCAGGGGGGACTTCGGTCAGTGTGGACCTTTTGGTGAGGGTGGACTCACTACCCCGGGGGCCTGTACCTGGGGGAACCTACAGTCCTGGAGTCCAAGTTCGACTGCATGGCCCTCCAGGCCATGGGGCCATGTGCGCCTCAGTCCTGGGACTGCAACTTCAGCCCTGGGCCCAGCACCTTTAGCTGGAGCCCACTTCGGGGAGGAAGAATCCCAGGGTGCCGCCTTGCAAAGGGAGCAGCATCTGGAAGAGGAGGCTGGGGGAGGACCGTTCTGAAGGACTGGTGAGAGATCACAGTGAAGGAAGGGGCCCGGTAACTCTCTGGAGGGATGTCATTCATCCGAAAAGGGATCTAACAACGTAACTATAAGGAGGTTCGGGACACTATATATTCTGTGGCAGGGGATCTCCCGATCGCATCCATCAAGGGAATCTGATTTACTGTTCGAGCTACATGCCGGCTGCTAGTGCCATTGGGTGACTATCCGGGTGAGCTATACCCACTCGGGATCGAGTGGCGAAGAAGCCAGGAGTGTCTGAATCTGGTCTGTCCTTTTAACACCTTTCTCTCTTCTCAGCTTTGTGGTTATTCGTGCATAAGGAAAATAAACTCTACGTTGGAGTTGCTACTGGTGTGGACCTTGGAGTTACTGGGGGTATAGAGACTTGTCCTTTACATTCTAAGGGACGAGAACCAACTTTGAGGAGAACCTTGCTGCAAGGCCCGTAAGTTACAAGTGTGCTTAACCTCTGCAAACCAGAGGGTATGGGCATGGTGGCAGCGCGTGCCTTTTCCCCCTGTGAGTGAGCCAAAGACTGGAGGGAAAGGGCGGGTGTGCTACAATTGTAACATGCCGTGCTGTGAGATACATTGAGACACAGTGAGTATTCTTTCCTCTATTCCCCACTCACTGTGTCCAGTGCAGCCACAATCGCCTCCTGCTCTTTCCTGTCAGCCGCTCAACTTCTTCACATCTGGTGGGGATTGCAGCCTAGAGACGAATGGAGAATCACAGTATCACTCCTCCAGCCAGGACTAATAGAATAGTGGGGCGGCATGATGTACAAGCACCCCGAAAATAAAGAAATAGTCCCTCCGCTGTGCTCCCCTCTTGGGCCCCTGTGTTGACCAGATGAGGCCCAGGAAAATAATATACCCACTCTGTAAGCAAGTGGAAGTTGGGAAAAGTTTAGAAAACATTTTTTTTTAAATGCAGTAATGAATTGTCATGATGCTCTGCCCCCCCCCCCCAACATTATGCTGTGCCTCACCATGTGCCCCCCAAAAAAAAACGTTTTTGTTTTTTTTGCATTTTTGTATTTCGCTCGGGCTGCTGCTGGGGTAACATAGTCTCTCCTGAGAGGGAGAGCGTCCCCAGTCAGCTCCTGCGGGGGATTCCTCCCTCCTCCCTCTGCTCGCTGACACTGCATAATGCGAGCGCTCATACAACCACAGCCGCCCAATCTGCTCCTTCCCCTGCATCCTCATTGGCACGGAGAAGAGCGAGTTGCAGGAAGGACTCCACAAGCACTGTGGGGGGGGGGCCCAAGCCTTCATCTCAGTTACTGAAAACACAGACTGACTTCTCCCGTCCTTAGGACAGGAGAACCAGCCTGTAAATTCAGAGAGTGGTGACTGCAAGCTGAGCCGAGTGTCAGTCTATGACACTCTTTCACAGCCCAGCGAGTCCAGCCACCCCCCACTCACTCTCCTCACATACGAGCAGGGAGGAATACAGCTCCTCCTCCTCCTTCCAGTCCCGCCCACACTATCCCGGCGTGCTGTATCTGAAGAGAGGGGATGTGTGGGCGGGAAATATAAAAATCAGCAGCGTTCCTTCCTGGCTCTGTGTGAATGATGCCTGAGATTCTAGCCAGGACCTGTGGGTGTGTGCACTGCAGACTGCAGTACACTGTAATCACTGAACTGCAGTATCTCCATCCCTTCTCTCCCCCATCTGTCTCCCTCCCCCTCTCCTGTTCTTTCAAGACATTCACAATTTACTTTCACTTTCAGTTAGGCAGGTAATATATGGTGTCAATTTCTTTCCTGCATCCACAGATTGCAGGAAAGAAACTTGCATAATTCCCCCATCAACACAGACAGTGCTGACAGGGGAATATCCCTCCTGCCCAGCAATTGTATTCTGCCGACAAACAGTGATTATCACAAGTGGCTATAGCAACCACTAGTGATAATCATAAGAGAATCTGCTCATTAATGGTTCAAATCTCAGCCAGTTCCTGCTGAACCAGCTGAGATTTAAACTGTCTATGGCTGGTCTTAGCTCTTAGGCAGCCCATACATTGATCACTTTTTTCATTCAACTATTAGGTTGAATGAAAAAAAAAATGATCCAATTCCCCCATCTACACATTATAGGTGGATGGGGGAATCCTCCCAGTGTGGACCAGTGCTGGAACAACCAGAGTTGCTGTCCTGTCCCGGCTATTCACAGCGCTGGTCTCTGTCTCCATGGCAGCGGCGGCAGCACATTGGAACCCAGTGCTGGTTACTTTATGGGGCTGATGTACAGGAGGGCCAGCACAATTTGTTGTTAGAGATGGGCTGGGCATGTTCAAAATTCCACATGCCAGAGCCTGCCAGGAAGCCCACACTGCACAGCGCTAATCACAGGCAGTGAGACATTTCCCGGTCCGCAGCTGCACAGATCAAGAAATGTCTCACTGGCTGTGATTAGCACTGTGGAGTGTCGGCTTCCTGGCGGGATCGGGCATGTGGGATTTCAAACACACCCAAGCCCATCTCTATTGGTTATAGACAGTTGAGCTCCCTGCAGGTGGCTTAGCAGCAGTGGAGCCTTCTCTGACATGCTGATCGTGATGCAATCCAGGTGATGCTCCTAGTCAAATCCTAGTGTTAAATATCAGTGATTTTATTGATCAAAGCCCACATTTTACAGGCATAGAGCCCACATGGCTGCTGAACATACGGTTTATTATATATATATGTGGTTGTACTCTTGATGCTAATAAATACTGTGTTTATTAGATCTGACTGGGAGCATCACTAATGTAGCGGGGTATACCCCTTTAATACACAGAGACTACCATTCCCAGTACATCCTGCAGCACCCAGTGTGCATTGCCACAGAGCAGGGGCTGCTGGGGCAGACCTCAGTGCCAGAAGAAGAACCTGGAGTGGCTGAGACTGTGACTCCCGGCGAGCAAAGAATGAAGAGAGCCATTCGCCCTCCCCGGAAATTAACCTACCCCCAAATGGGAGAAAGTTCAGAAAACACAGTCCTAACCGCAAGAAGGACCATACCCACATCTTGTCCCTCCACTGTACATTTGGTGGAGGGCAACCCTAGCTCACTCCCTGGCACAGTTAGGCAGGCCACCCTTGCAGAAGTGACCTGTGGGCAGGGTAATTCCCTTCCTCGTTTTTGGTGGGAACTTCCCCTGCCAACATCTCCAACAGCCTTGAGTAATGTAGTGGGTACTCTTTGTTGATGCTGTCTTTGGGGACCAAAGATTCAAAGTGGGGGGAGTGTGTAGCGGGGTATACCCCTTTAATACACAGAGACTACATTTCCCAGTACATCCTGCAGCACCCAGGGTACATTGCCACAGAGCAGGGGCTGCTAGGGCAGAATTTATAAAGGGGAGGCGGCGTTGATTCTGTCTCTTTGGACACCCCCTCTCCTAGCAAGAGGATCTCTGTGCTGAACTGCTGTGTGCACAAGGCCTGAAGCCTGGGCCTTGTGCTCTGTTCCAAAGAGCACTCCGCCAGCCTAGCTGAACCTGAGAGACATCTTCTCCTCCTTGCTGCAGTACACCAGAAGGACTGAAGGCCCGGATGTCGGTGGATTCCTGTTCCTAGACGAATCAGCGGAGGAAACAGACTTGGACTGTCGGGGTGGTGAGAGAGCACCTGCTCATAGACAGACAGATACTCTATCTTCACTATTCATTTGGATTATAAGTTTGTTCATCAAGTGCACCACCGAAAGATTGCATGCGAAGATTTGTGTTCCCTGAACTTCCTTTTAGATCAGTCAGGCCTGACTGTTAGGTAGATACTATTGAGAGTTAGTCTGCCCATGAGGGGAAGTGATTGAAAAGAGGCAGCGCTAGAGCCGCATCGCATTACTTGAGCTATCTGATCCGATGTTGGAACTGTTTAATAAAACTCTTGAAGAAAAAGAAACCAAGTGTTGGTGTGGACATTCATGAAAGTTCTTCAAGAGGGACCCCTGTGGTGAACAGAAAGGTAACGGCAGGCCCAAATCTTGAACCAGCAGCCCCTTCGGGGGTATTGCTACACGTGGGGGCTCGAGTCCGAGATTTGTCGTTACCTCTCGCAACTCAAGTAAACTGTTCATCTGGGACTTATGCTACAGAGGGCCCTGGACTGTGTCAATTTTTGTCAGAGAAAAGAGGGGAGAGCGTTGCGATCACTTCTAAGCCACGTGGGCTGTGGGCGGAGCCAAGAAAGTAAGAAAGCCCGCAAGCTACGTGCCAAAAAGAACGAGTGGGAGGAGTTCCCGCCTGCTTGCCACGTGAGACGCTGCGTGTGTGTCCAACGTTCAGAAAGAAACGGAACACCACCATGTCTTCAATCCTGTCAACGCAGTCTGCTATGGGGCCCAGGATGTTTCCTGTGGGTACCACTACAAGTGTCATACTGCCGGGGACTGTGCTGACGGACACTGGCATTCGTCTAAAACCGCATGGGCGGTTCGTACTCTACACAATCGGTGATGTGGAGGCTTTGGGTATGCTGTGCAACAGGTGCGAAGGACTGATTATACACCCCCGTCCATTTGTCTGGTGTCTACGTTGCGGGGAGTACCTGTTTGCTGTAGAGCAACCCACCATGCCGCCTCGTGCCTACAGAGTGGACTGGACCATGGGCAAAGTAATAGAGGAAGTTGCTGCCTTTGATCCAATGGTTAGGCCTACACCCACTGCATCTGCTGTCGTGAGTAATCCCGAGAGGGATGGCGCTGTTACCGCTATGGGAAAGTCATCAGCGGACGTCGCCGCTGTTGTTACCTCAACCGTATCTACCTCCATTGCACCTGTCCAAAGGAAGGTGGGATACGTGAAGGCCTCCCTCGGCCATGGTCGAGGCCTACCCCAGAGACTACCTGAACCGGACCTGGAGAGAAGTCTGATTTCTGAGAAGTCCGCGACAGGAACGGGTGAGAGATCTAAGGGGAATATGTTGGGGACTGTGTGTAATTATCTGCCGGCAGAGGAGCTGGGAGATTCGGAGATAGACTCTTTGTCAGACATCAGTGGGGATGATGATTTGTTTGAAACTATGTCGCAAGAACTGTTATGGGCAAATAGCGATGATGTCGCCTCAGCTTTTACTTTCTCCGATTACGCAGATATGGACTTGGGGGGGACAACACCCAGAGTGGAACCCCCAATTGTTACTGATGATATCCTGGCCCACGGTACCAGTTCGCTGGGTTCAGGAAAACTGTTTGCAAATGTTATGGTGCACAAGTCTACAAATTTGTGTGTACCTCCTGGATATGGAAGTACCAGGTCCCGGCCAAGCCTTGCCCGGTTTCAAAGGTTACTTAACAAGCGGGTGGCCAAAGAATATGTACTGGAATTTCCCTATGTTCCCAGGGAAATTATGCAAGAAATTTAGTCTCACAGACATGGGCGTCCGCTGAACTTTTTTCAGGGGGGGGGGCATCATTTTAAGGTCATCCATGCATCGTTGGGGTAGTGGAGCAGCCCTGTATACACCACTCCTCCACCGCCGCTGCCCATTGAAATAAATAGGAACCGCTGCCGAAGCGCCTGCAAAGCGCTTCGGCAGCAGCGATACACAGTTGCATTTAACCCTGTCTTCGACCGCTAGTTGGGGTTAAAAGCGCCCCACTAGCGGCCAAATAGCGCCACTAAAACTATGGTAAAGTGCCGCTAAGACTAGCGGCGCTTTAAAGATAATGCGGCCAGCTGGTAGTGTGAAATAGATCTTGAGGATAATTCAGATTCACTCCATGTCCATATAAATATAGCCTAGAGAATGTACATCTTTCTATATTGCAATGTATTGCAATACATCTGTTGTGGCCATATTTTGATCTTTATGAAAACAGCCTATACTGTATAGATTGTTTTCATCAAGATCAAAATATGGCCGCCCACAACAGATGTATTGCAATACAAAAATATGTACACAGTGGTGTTGTGGCACAGGCACTGCTGTTACCTGTAGTTCTTCAGCGATAGGCCCAGGGCAGGCACTGGCAGCGTATTCTCTCATCTTGGCCACTGCACGCCATGCACCTGTGGGAGGAGCCGGCCATACATTTACACAGGCAGGCTGAGGCAGCAGCCAATCACGGAACAGCTGGGTCACGGACAATGATGTTAAGCAGAGGCCCGAGCGGCAAAGCCAATCCGATGCTCTGGCCAGGGGTGAGGAGTGAGGGACGGATGTGTAGTCGGAAAAGACAGAGCAGCCCCAGCCCCCAGGCCAGCAGCAGACTTAGAAAAAAAAGTCCACGGCTGGCGCGGAGGTGGCTATTGCAACACAGGGGGCAAGTGTCTTCACTCTGGCTTCCGATTCCAGGGGGGGCAATTGACCCCCCTTGCCCTACGGAGCGGACGCCCATGCTCACAGAGAACAGTGGTACAACAAGGCTGTTTGGGACTATCTCTCAGTGCCAAAACCGTTCCGGAAAATGGGCTATTCCCTTACCATGGATGATCGATTCAAGGGGTGCCTGCTGCACTGGAACTATGGTAGACACGTTCACGCAGACAAAGTGGTCATTTGCCGACCAGTGAAGGACGATGTGGTCTACTTTATCACTACCCTTGATAAGCAGGGAAAACCTCTGACTTTACCTGATCCTCAGTTTTATTGGTGATAAGTTACGGTGACTGTCCTGGTTCTTTGTTTTCCACTTTGCCAAAAGGAAAGGAAGATTTAATTTTTCTGAAAGGACTGTGGGTATGTAGCTAGGTAGTGCTAGGTTACCGGAAGATGTTGGAGTTAAGATCTCTTCTATGGGTCCAGTACTTACAACTGAGGACTTTGTTATGTTATATTTCTACCACTAGGTGGTGGGAGTTTACTCAGCAAAACTGCACTCTTGTACTTTTATCCTTAGCTACCTACACCTAATAATGTATATATGCGGAGAAAGAGAGGCTCATTTCTCCAGAAAGTGAGGCTTTGCTTCCCAAAAGACATTCTATATTATTGCCTGTGTCTGTTTTGTTTTGTTCTCTTTCAGGTGTATTGGAATCTTCTATCAAAGCCACCGGAGAGTGGGTGGGTTAGATAGGGAGAGATAGGAATACTGTAATGTATATTGAGGTGATTTTATTGTGTATGCATGTCAAACTTATGTTTTCTTGTACTGTTTTGTCCCCCTCCCTTCCAAGTTTTTTTGGGGTTCAGGTGCTGACTCTCAGGAGTGAAAGTCATATTTTTTTCTCGACGATGAGGACATCGTCTTTTTTGCGGTGGGGCAAGTGTGTAGCGCCCTGCTCCTGTTGGGTAGGCGCTATGTGTTAAATTTAGTTGTCTGAGCTCTAGTTTACGCTAAATTGTTGGCTCTGTTTCAGTCCAGCTGGATTGCACGTTTTTCCACTTCACATTAGGTGTCACTGTCACCACAGGTTAAGGTTGGAAATGCAGCAGGCTGGATGTATTGGGTATTCCTTTCCCAGAAGTGGCTCAGGGGGCGTGGTCAGCCCGCTGTGCATTCTGGGAAAGGGGTACTTAAGGGACAGAGACTGCGCTATCGGGGTTCGTTTGTCGGATCCTGTCCTCAGGGATGTGCGAGCTGTTTCTCGGCCTCTGGGCCTACTGGCCCGAGGCTCCGCAACTGAGAGTAGGTCCAGGAGTTTCTGGGGCCTACTAGTTCAGGGATGGTCCTACGCGGTCTTGCTGCGGGAAGAAGCGGAACAATTGAGGACTCAATTGAAGGACGCATCCTGGCCAATTTACCTCACGGTGCTGCCGGCTGGCTGAAAGATCCTGACATCGTTTGCAAAAGTTCCTTCAGGAAATACACAGCTAAGTGTCAGTATAGTTACACGATCTTGTGGCAGAAGATTGTGAAACGACTCGACGGCACTCATCAAGTCTGTGGCAGAGACTTTGAACGAGCTTCGCACCAGTTGCTAGGCCTGTGAGATTAGGCCTATCCGGTGGTTGCTGAATCCAATGTGGAACCGATTTGTCCTCTGGATCTAAGATTGTGCCTGATCCGCAAAGCAAGGTACCTGAGCCTCCCCTATCCCTCTACCCCTCTGTTGAAACTGTTTATTAAAACTCTTGAAGAAAAAGAAACCAAGTGTTGGTGTGGACATTCATGAAAGTTCTTCAAGAGGGACCCCTAAGACGAGTGTGGTGAACAGAAAGGTAACGGCAGGCCCAAATCTTAAACCAGCGGCCCCTTCTGGGGTATTGCTACATATATATATATATATATATATATATATATATATAAGTGTCGGCCTGTCCATTAGGGGCACAGGGGCGCCCCCCCCCCCATCCATGCATTTGGCCCCCTAATCTACATGCAGGGCACCGGACGCATGAATTCCAATGTTTTTTTTTTCTTTTTCTGAAGCACGTGATTAGAGCCAGAGGCTTTAATATGTTTCAAAAAAGGGGTGGACTTGGGCTCAGAGCACTGCCCCCCAAGCACACCCACTTCGCTATTGTCTCCCTCGTTCTCCTCCTGGCCAATCAGGAAACCCCCATTGGCCAGGGAGTCTTGGTCAGAGTGGCCCCGGCTCCCATTACTCAATAGCCCACAGCACGGCAGTTTGTTCACACCACTACAGCCGGTTCCAACCCCGACAGGGTTACCAATCCCCCACCACAACTGACTAGTTATTCATGCTGTCTTTGTCGCAAATTCAGCAAAACTCTACACCTTTCCAGAGAGATTCACAGACCACTTACAGCTTTCGAGGACATGTATAGTTTCCCTCAGATCCCCAGACATACTCAATCCCTGATATATAAAGAAATTCTGTCCCATACCCATAATGTATTGCCTAACTTTACGCAGAAGTGGTCCAGGGATTTGTGGATGGAAATATCCCCGGAACAATGGCACACTTAATTTACATTCATCCACAAATCATCTATCTCTGGGTTCGTGCTGGAGAAGAATTACAAACTACTATCTAGGTGGTATAGAGATCCAGTCAAGGTCCATGGAATCTTCCCCAACACTAGGGATGAGCCGAACACCCCCCTGTTCTGTTCGTACCAGAACCTGCGAACGGACTGAAAGTTTGTGCAAACTTTAGAACCCTATTAAATACAATGGACGCGAACGTTCAAAATCAAAAGTGCTAATTATAACGGCTAATAGGCAAGTTATTGTCCTAAAAAGGGTTTGGGGACCCGGGTCCTGCCCCAGGGGACATGTATCAATGCAAAAAGAAGTTTTAAAATCGTCCGTTTTTTCGGGAGCAGTGATTTTAATGATGCATAAAGTGAAAAAAAAAAGTGAAATATTCCTTTAAATATCGTACCTGGGGGATGTCTAAAGTATGCCTGTGAAGTGGCACGTGTTTCCCGTGTTTAGAACTGTCCCTGCACAAAATTACATTTCTAAAGGAAAAAAAGTCATTTAAAACTGCTTGCGGCTTTAATGTAATGTTTGGTCCTGGCAATATGGATGAAAATCATTGAGAAAAATGGCATGGGTACCCCCCACCCCACCCCAGCCCCCTACCAGCACCTTTGGATCTAGTATGGATATTAAGGGGCACCCAAAATAAAAAAAGGCCCTATATACTCTGAACAGCAGTATACAGGCGGTGCAAACAAGACAGGGACTGTAGGTTTGTTCTTAAGAAGAATCTGTTTGTAATTTGGAACAGGTACATTTTTAAGTATAGCTCCAGCCAAAAAATCTATTTTTAAGCTTTTTGGAGAACATAGGGAAGGGTTATCACTGGGGTTGAGCGGACCCGAACTGTAAAGTTCGGGTCCATACCGAACTTTTGGGTCCCGGACCCGGACCCAAACCCGAACAATTGACTGTATGTTCGGGTTCGGGTCCGGTGTTCGGCAATATGCATGTAAAGTCGCGCTTGTTTCCCGTGCTTAGAACTGTCCCTGCACAAAGTGTCATTTCTGAAGGAAAAAAAGTAATTTAAAACTCACTCGCGGCTATAATGAATTGTCGGCTCCCGGCAATACATAGAAAAGTCATTGATTAAAAAAAAAAAACGTGGGGGTTCCCCCAAATTCAATTACCAGGCCCTTAAGGTTTGGTATGGATATTAAGGGGAACCTGCCGCAAATTAAAAAAAAAAATGCGTGCGGTTCCCCCAAGTATCCATACCAGGCCCTTCAGGTCTGGTATGGATTTTAAGGGGAACACCACCCCAAATGTAAAAAAATAATTGTCGTGGAGTACCCCTAAAAATCCAGACCAGACCCTTTATCCGAGCACGCAACCTTGCAGGCCGCAGGAAAAGAGGGGGGACTAGAGAGCGCCCCCCCTCCTGAACCGTACCAGGCCACATGCCCTCAACATGGGGAGGATGTCCCCATGTTGATGGGGACAAGGGCCTAATCCCCACAACCCTTGACCGGTGGTTGTGGGGGTCTGCGGGCGGAGGGGTTTTCGGAATCTGAAAGACCCCTTTAACAAAGGGGACCCCCAGATCCCGGCCCCCCCCTATGTGAATTGGTAATGGGTAGGGATGAGCTCGGTGTTCGAGTCGAACATAGGTTTGACGCGAACAACGAGCGATTTGGGCCGTTCGCGCCAAATTCAAGTGACGCGAACGGCCCACAATACACTGCGCCATCGCAGTGTAATCCCGGCGCTGTGATTGGCCAAGCATGCACTGTGACCCTGCATGCTTGGCCAATCACAGCGCCGGCAGTGAGGAAAGCAATGATTGGCCACAGGCAGGATGCCTGTGGCCAATTATAGCTGAGGGGGTTTAGTACACGCCCCACACTATAAAAGGCCGCCAGCGCGGCGGCCTTGTGTAGTGTGTTCCGGAGCAGGGAAAGTGAAGGATAGGCAGGGACAGTGTCAAATCTTGTCAAATCTATTCTTTGCTAAACCTTGTGTGTAGGGACAGAGAAGGATAGGCAGGGAGAGTGTCAGTGTCATATACTTTGATAAACCTTGTGTGCAGGGAGAGAGAAGGATAGGCAGGGGACAGTGTCAGTGTCATATTCTTTGCTAAACCTTGTGTGCAGGGAGAGAGAAGGATAGGCAGGGAGAGTGTCAGTGTCATATACTTTGATAAACCTTGTGTGCAGGGAGAGAGAAGGATAGGCAGGGGACAGTGTCAGTGTCATTGTTGCTAAGCCTCCTGCACATTATACACCTGAAGTTAGCCCGTATTGCTGCTTTTTCCTGGTGTGTCACACCAACAGGATTTTGCGGCACTTACAGCGGGCGGAGTGTACCTCCTGACCATATTACACCTTAACTTAGCCTGTATTGCTGCTTTTTCCTGGTGTGTTACACCAACAGGATTTTGCGGCACTTACAGCCAGCGGAGTGTGCCTCCTGACCATATTACACCTTAACTTAGCCTGTATTGCTGCTTTTTCCTGGTGTGTTACACCAACAGGATTTTGCGGCACTTACAGCGGGCGGAGTGTGCCTCCTGACCATATTACACCTTAACTTAGCCTGTATTGCTGCTTTTCCCATTTCCCTGCAGGCCATTAGAATGTCTGGAAGGCAAACAAGGAGAGGCAGACAGTCAGGAGCCAATAAAAGAGGGCAAGCAGGCTCTGTGTCTAGAGACAACAGTGCTGGTCGTGGACGCGGTGCATCGCCATCAGCACGTGGCCATGGGACACGCTTGTCCTTCTTTTCGGCAGCTGGACGTGTTGAGCCGCATCATGCCGAAGACTTGGTAGAGTGGATGACCAAGCCCTCCTCATCCTCTCTCACCCAGGCTCAGGGTACTGGCAAAGCAGCTGCCAAAGCGCCCTCTTCCCTGGTATCAATGTCATCATCAGTCACTCCTTCCCTAGACCAACCATGTCCTCCTGAGGAGTCCCCCGAACTGTTTGAGCACAGTGTTGGGTCCATGCTCCAGGAGGATGCCCAGCGTTTCGAATGGTCTGATGATGATACCCAGCTAGAGGAAAGGCAGTAGCGTGAGAGCAGAGAGAGGGGATGCTCAAGAAGGACACCAATCTGGCAGTCATGTTCCAGCAGCTGCAGCATACTGCCAGATTGGCTCCAGTGATGAGGAGGGAGGGGATGATGAGGTCACTGACTCCACGTGGGTGCCTAATAGGAGAGAGGAGGAGGAGGATGAGGAGGAGGCACATCTCCAATGAGGCAGGATGCCCTCGGGGGGCCAGCGTAAGGGCAGCACACCGACGGAATCACACCGCAGAGATCCGCCTGTGCAAGGCGCTGCCTCTGCCCGTTATTCAAAAAGTTCTTTGGTGTGGGCCTTTTTTGAGTCGAGTGCATCAGATCGCACAGCTGCTGTTTGCAACATATGTCTCAAGCGTATATCGCGTGGCCAAAACATCACCCGCTTGGGCACCACATGCTTGACCAGACATATGTTGACCTGCCATGCAGCTCGTTGGCAAGCCTACCTTAAAGACCCACACCAAAGCACAAAGCTGACCTCTTCTTGCACCGCATCAGCTGGGATCTCCAACCCCACTATACCTTCAGTCCTCTCTGAAACCTGCTCTGAGAGGAATGAAGGTGTAGAATTAGGTGTGTCACAACCAAGTACTTGCGGGCACTCTGCTAGCAGTACACCGACGTCCGATTCTAGCAGGCAAATTTCCCTGCCCCAGCTGCTGGACCGTCGAAAGAAGTTCACTCCCAGCCATCCACATGTCCAGCGGTTGAATGCTAGCTTGGCTAAATTGCTAGCGCTTCAACTGCTGCCTTTTCAGTTGGTAGACTCGGCCCCCTTCCGTGAGTTTGTGCAATGTGCGGTTCCTCAGTGGCAGGTTCCCAAACGCCACTTTTTCTCACGGAAGGCGATTCCGGTTCTCTACCGGCATGTGGAAGGCAATGTCTTGGCCTCGCTGGACAGGGCGGTCAGCGGTAAGGTGCATATTACCGCTGACTCATGGTCTAGCAGGCATGGACAGGGACGTTACCTTTCTTTCACGGCCCATTGGGTCACTCTTTTGGCAGCTGGGAAGGATGCAGGACAAGGTGCAGTAGTGTTGGAGGTTGTTCCACCGCCACGCCTCCAAAATGCTACTACTGGTTGTGACACACCTCTGTACTCCACCCCCTCCTCTTCTTCTTCCTCCGTGGCCTCTTCCTGTGCTTTGTCCTCAGAACCAGCGGTGCTCCGTAGGCGTTCAAGGGGCTACGCAAGTACGCAGGCAAAAAGATGCCATGCCGTGCTTGCGCTGGTGTGTTTGGGGGACAGGAGCCACACTGGGGCAGAGGTTCTGTCTGCTCTGCAGGGGCAGGCCGAGAGGTGGTTAACGCCACGCCAGCTTAAGCCAGGAATGGTAGTTTAGGACAATGGCACCAACCTCCTCTCCGCTCTCCGACAGGGACAACTGACCCATGTGCCCTGTGTGGCTCACGTCCTTAACCTGGTGGTGCAGCGGTTCTTGGGCAGATACCCGGGCTTACAGGATGTCCTGAGGCAGGCCAGGAAAGTCTGTGTGCATTTCCGCAGATCTTATAATGCCAGTGCTCGCCTGGCTGAGCTGCAAAAGGAGTTGAACCTGCCCAAGAACCGCCTTATATGTGACATGCCCACCAGGTGGAACTCAACGTTGGCCATGCTGCAGCGGCTGCACACGCAGCAGAGGGCCATCAATGAGTACCTGTGCGACTACGGCACCAGGACAGGGTCAGGGGAGCTCGGGTTTGTTTCACCACGCCAGTGGGGCATGATCAGGGATGCATGCACTGTCCTGGCACCATTTGAGGAGGCCACGAGGATAGTGAGCAGTGACAGTGCATGCATCAGTGACACTGTACCTCTTGTCCACCTGTTGGAACATACGCTGCGTGGAATAATGGACAGGGCACTTGAGGCAGAACAGAGGCAGGAAGAGGAGGACTTCCTTGCCTCTCAAGGCCCCCTTTACCCAGACATTGTTCCTTCTGTCCCACCCATCGCACAGGAAGAAGAGGAGGAGGAGGAGGAGGAGGATTGTGTCAGCATGGAGGTGGAGCCTGGCACTCAGCATCATCAGCAGCAGTCTTTTAGGGATGATTTACAGTCCCAAGAAACCAGTGGACTTGTACGTGGCTGGGAGGAGGTGGCTGCGGATCATGTCGTCCTTAGTGACCCAGAGGACTCCGGACCGAATGCCTCAGCTAACCTATGCTGCATGGCCTCCCTGATCCTGCAAAGTCTGCGGAAGGATCCTCGTATTCTTCGGATCAAGGAGAGGGACCATTACTGGCTGGCCACTCTCCTTGATCCACGGTACAAGGGTAAGGTTGCGGACCTTATCTTACCGTCGCAGAGGGAGCAGAGGATGAGACAACTCCGGGAGGCCTTGCAGAAAGGTCTGTGCAACGCATTCCCAGAGACTGGGAGGTTACAAACTCCTGGTCCTGGACAACGAGTTGCTGAGGCTTCGGTCAGTCAAAGAAGGAGCGGTGGGGAAGGTGGCCGTCTGATCGAAGCGTTCAGACAATTCTTTAGTCCGCAGCCCCAAGGTATGATCGGTTCCAGCAACCATCGCCAGTGTCTGATATACATGGTGCAGGAATACCTAGGGGCAAGGTCAGACTTGGACACCTTCCCCACCGAAAATCCTCTGGCTTACTGGGTTTTGAGGATGGATCACTGGCCAGAGCTTGCACAGTATGCAATTGAGCTACTGGCCTGTCCTGCATCCAGCGTTCTTTCAGAACGCACATTCAGTGCTGCTGGAGGATTTGTCACGGGTCACAGGGTGCGCCTGTCCACGACTCTGTTGATCGACTGACCTTCATAAAGATGAACCAGTCTTGGATCACCACCAGCTACCAAACACCTGAAGCTGATATAACAGACTAATTTATTTTCAAATGTCACATCCCTTCAAGACTGATGCTGATGCTGAGAGACTGTCCTGTTATGTTGACTGACTATCCTCCTCCTCCTCAATGATCCGATTGACGATGATAGCTTGGAAGAACATTTTTGTTTCTGGGTGCCGCCACCAGTGGCTAAGGCCCAATTTTTCAGCCCCTGTTTAACAGGGGTGTGTTATTACAATTTTTATGCAATGCTTTGCAGCAGGGCTCATTCCTGCACTCCAACTAGAGTATCTGGGAGTTGTTGCAGTGTCGTGGCACCAGCACCAGTGGCTAAGGCCCAATTTTTCAGCCCCTGTTTAACAGGGGCGTGTAATTACAATTTTTGATGCAATACTTTGCAACAGGGCTCATTGCTGTGCTCCAAGTACAGTATCTGTGAGGGGTTGCAGTGTTGTGGCACCAGTGCCTAAGGCCCAATTTTTCTGCCCCTGTTTAACAAGGGCATGTAATTACAATTCTTGATCTAATAATTCACAGCAGGGCCCATTCCTGCGCCCACCAAGACTAACTGTGAGGCCTTACAGTGTTGTGTCAACACCACCACCACCACCACCAAAGGCCCAATTTTTCAGCCCCTGTTCAACAGGGGCATGTAATTACAATTCTTGATCTAATAATTCACAGCAGGGCCCATTCATGCGCCCACCAAGAGTAACTATGAGGGCTCACAGTGTTGTGGCAACACCAACATGTAAGGGGCAAATTTCAGCTCAGTATATACGGCAGGCCCCTACTTTCAAACATCCAACTTACAAACGACTCCTCCTTGCAAACGGAAGGATACAACAGGAAGAAGTGAGAGGAAATCTACCCCTAGGAAGGCAAATTCTCTCCTGTAAGAGTTAATATGGGAAAAAAAGTGTCTCCTCTCCACTGATGCTTTATCACCAATTCTTGTTTCAATAAAAACCCCAAATTTTCAAAAAACATTTGTCATTAGGACGGAAAGTGAGGTGAACTGTTCTGAACAGGTGCACACTGCACAGCCAGCAAAACAAATGTTACAGGGGTAATAACCCTTCCCTATGTTTTCCAAAAAGCTTAAAAATAGATTTTTTGCCTGGAGCTACACTTAAACAATGTACCTGTTCAAAATTACAAACAGATTCTACATAAGAACAAACCTACAGTCCCTGTCTTGTATGCACCGCCTGTATACGGCTGTTCAGAGTATATAGGGCCTTTTTTATTTTGTGTGCGGGGTTCCCCTTAATATCCATACAAGACCCAAAGGGGGGTAATGGGCTGGGGTAGGGGGGGAGGTGATGGGGTAGCTATGCCATTTTTCTTAAAGATTTTCATCCATATTACCGGGACCAGACATTACATTAAAGCCGCAAGCAGTTTTAAATGGCTTTTTTTCCTTTAGAAATGTAATTTTGTGGGGGCGTGGCCTGACGGTGCATGGAGTAGGACGCTTGCTGAGGAGCTCCAGACATTGATCCTGCAATCCATTGCATCCTGAAATCCACAGACTGAATTTTCGCATCGCACTCACCTATTTAGATACCCTACATCCTAGACAGCATGTCACCGTCGAAATCTCATAAAGCCGCGGCGGCGAGACTGGCACAATACCGGCATATAGATTCAGGGGAGCCGGAGGAAGATGGCGGCGAGGCGCCGGAGAACAGTGGGAGGCCGGCGGGTGATACAGCCCTGCTCCTAGAGGCCATCACGCTATGCCGCACATCCCTAACAACCTAGATTGAGGAGGTGAGAGTGGATATATCTCACATCCGACAGGACATGCAGAATCTGTGGGAGAGGGTGACTAAAGCAGAGACCCGCCTGAGTGATGTGGAGGACGCGCTCCCGCCATTGCAGACGGGAGCAGATCATATGCAGCAACAGATCCAGCAACTGTTCTCCAAACAGGACGAGATGGAGAGCAGGTTGAGGAGGTGTAATATACGCCTGATTGGCCTGCCGGAGGGGTCAGAGGGTAAGGATCCCACCTCATTCCTGGAACAGCTCCTCATAACCACCTATGGGAGAGAGGCATTCTCCCCTCTCCTGGCAGTTGAGAGGGCCCACCGCATGCCAGCTAAAGCTCCGCCGCAGGGAGCCCCGCCGCGCACTTTTATAGCTAAGCTACTGAACTACAAAGATCGGTATGCTGCCCTCAGGATGGCCAGACTAAAGGGGAATATCACTCTGGGGAATGTTACAGTGGCGGTGTTCCCGGACTTCTCAGCGGAGGTTCAACGCCGTCGCCAAACTTTCATGGAAGCCAAACGCAGACTGAGAATTCACAACTACAAATATGCTATGCTGTTTCCTGCCCGACTCAGAGTGGAACATGATGGCAAGGCCCTCTTTTTTGATAACCCTGATGACACCATAACATGGCTGGAGCGCCGCCCTGGCCCAGAGAAATAAGTGACTATGTGAGTATGATGCTCTTTATCCTGCACCTGCCCAATCCTGCTGCTCCTTATATACTACAGATCTGCATGACCTGACTGCTTATTTGCACTTTGCCCCATTAATCCCAAGCCTACACCTGTTGTTCTCTTTGTGGAAGCCCCTGGGATTGCTATCCTACAGTCAGGAGCGTGCACTAGCTAGTGGCGGGATATTCATATTCATTCTTCAGAATCTGTGACGCACTGCTTAAAGGTTTTGTTGACTGTACTCCTTTGAGCCCTTTGTGAGCTCCCACATATCCTCAGCTGCGGAAGCAGCCGGAGCACAGGACAGTAGAAGCGCTGCTATACAAGTGCACAGTGCAGCGAGACTTTTCCCCCTGCCAATCCAGGAAATATGGAAAAGAAGCCCGGGGCCACAGCAGCTGCTCATACAAAGAGTGTCTCACTTGCAGAAGACAATCCGAAGTATTTATCTCAGCCTCATGCTGTGGTATGTCTGTTATGACTAGGTGCTGCGTGGGGCTACTTCTTGGGTCTCGCGGGCTCTTGCTACTGATCTCTTTCACAAATGTGTTATTCTGGATGGCAGTTACGCTTCGGTTTTGGGATGATGCCCGCATCAGTTTGAAAAGATGCAGGGCGGGGAGGGGGAGGGGGGTAGGGGAGGGGAAGGTATGGTTTAATTTTTTGTCAGTGTATATGATGAGTCAGACACAATACAGGCACCAGTGCCCATCACTTACAGAATATTTTCATGGGTTTTTATGCTCCTTGCTGCTCCTTTTGTATGTATATCAACAAATTACCCTACCTGAGATACATGGGATTATACTGGTTAATGGTAAACTGTGGGTAGGAATTACTGAGGATGGACTGATATGGCATCCCTAAAGTTTTTGGTTTGGAATGTGAGGGGACTGCGGGACAAAATTAAACGTACGGCGGCCCTCTCATTCTTGAAGAGTCAGAGGGCTGACGTAGTGGTATTGGTGGAGACACACATAGAGGGGCGGCTTCAAATGGCCCTCTGCCGCCCATGGGTGGGATGGGCATACCATTCGACTCACACATCACACTCCAGAGGGGTGTCTGTGTTGGTGGCGAAATCTGTGCATTTTGAATTAGGTGAGGTAACCACTGACCCTGGAGGTCGCTATATATTTCTGTCAGCCAAATTTTATGGGGAACCCCTACTGATCCTGGCTTATTATATACCTCCCCCATATAGTGAAAGTATGCTACTAGAGGGCATCTCGTTCATGGCTAGGTACCCTAATACACAGTCAATCTGGTTAGGAGATTTTAACATGGTGTTAAATACAGACATGGATAGGCTACTGACCTCTCAGGGGTCGGCGAGGCCTGCTGGAGATACCAAATTCTCCAAACTGATCTCCTCATTCCACCTTATAGATACCTGGAGATATAAATACCCCCAAACCAAAACATATTCTTGTTTCTCTGCATCCCATAACTCCATGTCCAGAATAGACCTCATCCTCATCTCTCGAGGATTAGCCCCACGCTTACAACTTGCAGCCTTTGGACCCAGACTACTGTCTGATCACACCCCCTACTCGATCACCCTCAGGGTTCCCCTGGACAAACCAGTAAGACAATGGCGCCTGAATCCGTTCTGGCTGTCACTTCTTCCAGAGGAAGACGAACTCACGGAAGAGTGGCACAGATTCTTCTCTGATAATGTTCAGTCTGCCCCCCCTTCCGTGGTTTGGCTATCATTTAAAATACACGCCAGAGCTCACCTGATTTCTTACATAAATAAAATCAAGGCAGATTCCTCAGAGGCTTTCACCAAAGCACTGGAGGAACTCTCCAATTTGGAGTGTGCATATGCAAATGACCCGTCGCCTTCTAACGCGAGTTTACTCAAACTACAGAATAGGGTAGTCAATCAACTCCACTTTGAAAAAACTAAACGTAAATTATTCTTTACCAGGCAAAAAATGTTTGAACATGGGGAAAAGGCCGGCAAATTACTGGCATATTTGGTACACAGCGAGGAAAGACCACCAGTGGTCATCACCTTGCACGGACCAGGGGGGACCCCGATTACAGACCCATGCGCAGTGACTTTAACATTCAAAGACTTTTTTTCAGATCTATACCGGTCTACGGCTCCTCCTGATAGTGACCTCACGACCTCCTTTTTCGCGAGCGTACCCTTTCCAGAACTGATGAAAGACCAAATCACCCTACTCGAGGCACCCCTCACTGAAGATGAGATAGCCAAAGCCATAGCGAGCTTTGCGAGATCCAAGTCCCTGGGATCGGACGGTCTCCCTATAGAATTCTACTCTAGGTTTGGGGAGGTTCTCATTCCCAAACTACTAACACTATATAATGATCTCTTCGAGTCCTTTACTCTACCACCTTCGATGCGTGAAGCCACGATAGTACTCATACCCAAACCTGGAAAAGACCCGGGACTCCCTGAATCTTACCGCCCCATCTCCCTATTACAAGTAGACATTAAAATCCTTGCCAAAATTCTTTCAATACGCCTCAACCAAGTTATTCTCTCCCTTATACACCCCGATCAAGCAGGCTTCATGCCAGGTCGTAATACCTCATTCAACCTGCGGAAGCTCTTTATCAACTTGCAGGCCACTCACGAGACGGTAGGAACGCGAGTAGTGGTGACACTTGACACCGCAAAAGCGTTTGATTCAGTGGAATGGGAATATCTCTGGAGCTGCCTGGAGGGATATGGCTTCGGGCCAAACTTTGTGAAATGGACTCAGCTGCTGTATCAAGACCCATCGGCCAAGGTGGTAGCGAATGGGTGGCCCTCTCCGCTGTTTAGCCTGGGAAGAGGCACACGGCAGGGCTGCCCGCTCTCACCCCTACTGTACGCTCTAGCGGCTGAGCCTCTGGCCATGGTTATCCGAGCAGACCCAGAGATAGTGGGATTAAGCTTGGGACCCCTCACAGAAAAGATAAGCATGTATGCGGATGACACGCTACTATACTTAGCAGACTCAGGGCCCTCCCTACACAGGGCCCTACACATAATTGAGCAGTTTGGAATATTTTCCGGCCTCAAGATTAATTGGGACAAGTCGCAAATATTACCAATAGATAGCTTTCCTATCCCCGAGTCCCAAGCCAATTTACCGCTTCAAAGGGTCGGGGTAATAAAGTACCTTGGGATAAATATATCCAGGACCCCTTCAGATTATCTAGCCCTCAACGTCGAACCCCTTTTTACCCTAGTCTGGAACAAAATCCGCACGTGGGCCCGGCTACCCCTCGGTGTGTGGGGACGGATTAATCTTATCAAGATGATCCTTTTGCCCAAAGTACTATATGTTCTCTGGCACTCCCCCATATATATCCAACTAAAACACTTCAAATCTCTGGAAGCCTTGCTTAAACCCTTCGTTTGGGGGACCGGCCGTCACAAACTCCCCTGGCAAACTCTTAAAAACTCAACGGACATGGGCGGGACGGCCCTGCCAGACTTTAACCTATATTACATCGCGGCCCAACTGTCCCAGTTATACCATATTGATAAAACAGACAGCGAGAGATTCCGAATGTTACTATGCCCACAATGGGCGCAACAAACCCTAGACCCTCTATACCCCATTGCCATGGGGACATGCTGTGCAGATCCAGAAGGGAATACTAAATCCCTCCTGTATCACTATAGGCGTGTGTGGTCCCTCGCATCCGAGAAACTCCAGGTGTCACCTCACAATGATTATGCGCCTCTATGGCACAATACATCTCTACCAAAATATGGACGCATACAAGATCCGGGGGTATGGAGTTCTCGAGGCATATATTACCTGCACCACATTTTGTCCAACGGTAATCTCAAATCGTTTGATATGCTGAAGGAACAATATATGCTCCATAACCATATGTTCTTTCGTTACCTCCAGATTCGGCACGCGACTCAGGCCCAGTTCCCCCAACCTCCCCCCCAGCCCACGTCAAATCCGATCATAGCTATTGCTAAGAGTACGGATCCGAAGGGCCTAATTTCGTGCTTTTACAATATGCTCTCCACCCCTGTGTCCAGCAAACTGGCATTTGATCTGAAACCCAGATGGGAGAGGGAGGTGGGCCCAATGGAGAATGAGGAATGGGAGGAAGCTCTAGAGACCTGTAGAGAGGTATCACCCAAACTGTCGGACAGACTGTCCCAAATTTTTATTATACACAGAGCATATCTTACTCCACTCCGAGTGGCCAGGTATAGGAGGGAGCAGTCTACCCTTTGCCCACTCTGTGGCTCTGAGACGGGCACATTCTTCCACATGTTGTGGGCGTGTGTTAAAATACAGGCTCTATGGAAACAGGTAGTAGCTTTTCTGCACGATGATATGGGCTCACCCCTCACACTAGACCCAAAGCAGTGTCTCCTGGGGATATTTACAGTGAGTTTAGATAAATATACCAAGATATTCCTCCAGGAGACCCTGTTTTCAGTCAGAAAAATTATTGCCAGAAAGTGGATGAGGCCGATACCCCCCACCTTGACAGAGTGGAAGGCAGATGTAAATGCCACTATGCCGTACAAAAAATGTGTATATATAAACAGGGGGTGCCCGTCCAAATATGAGAAAGTCTGGGACCGCTGGTTACAGAACTCTGACACCTTTATCTGATCATTTGTTCAGCCCCCCCATGGAAATTAAAATCTGCCCACCTGTCTGTGTGAAGCCTTACTATCAAAATTTGTGCACCATGTACCTATATTGTTGGGACAATCGCTCAATATAATATACTCTCACATGTACTATGGGTCCTGTGTCAATGACATACTGTTATATGTAATGCTTAAAAATGTGACTGTACTCCAGATGTATACACTGTGTTTAACTCAACAAAACCTCTTGTTGTTAAAAAAAAAAGAAATTTAATTTTGTGCAGGGACAGTTCTAAACACGGGAAACACGTGGCACTTCACAGGCATACTTTAGACACCCCCCAGGTACGATATTTAAAGGAATATTTGACTTTTTTTTTTTCACTTTATGCATCATTAAAATGACTGCTCCAGAAAAACGGCCGTTTTTAAAACTTCTTTTTGCATTGATAAATGTCCCCTGGTGCAGAACCCAGGTTCCCAAACCCTTTTTAGGACAATAACATGTATAATAGTCGTTATAATTAGACATGTGCACACTGAAATATTTCGTTTCGGAATTTCGTTTTCGTCCGAAAAATAAATTTATTTAGTTACTCCCGAAATTAGTTTTTATTTATTTCGTTTTTCGTTAGAAATTGCATTCGTCTGAAAATCTGAATTAATGAAGGTCGAATCTGTCATTGAAGGCTTATGGTGTCTGTCGAATGTTCAAAGAAGATTCGACGGAGCAGCGAAACTGTACAACACTGCAATCATACATTTCCGGTCGAATGTTCCGCCTACAAGCTATAGTAGAATTCTAATGTTGTATGACTAGTAATAATTATATTTATTAATTACTATTACTAATCACCCAACATTAGAATTCTTCTATAGCCTATGGGTGGATGCATTTGACCGGAAATGTACAATTGCAGCGTCGTACAGTTTAGCTGCACCGTCGAATCTTCTTAGAACTTTTGACAGACACCATAAGCCTTCAATGACAGATTCAACGTTTGTATGTTTTTCGATGCTTTGTCGAATCTTCGTCGTTCATGTTGAATTGTCAAGTTAGTTCTAGCTATTTTACTGCTCCTCCTCTTTGGTTACAATCAGCCAATAACATTCATCATCATCATTATTTTTATTTTACTTCCCCCCACCCAATTCCAGCAGCGATCTTTTCTCTCTATGTCGAAACTTTTCTCTCTATAATGTCAAATCTTTTCTCTCTATCATGTCGAATCTTTTCTATGTCGAATATTTTCTCTCTATGTAGAATAATCTTGGACTAATAGAGTTAAGGTTAGGCACATTCAACCACAGGTTCGATAGACACAGATTGTTATTGTCAGCGTCACGTCGAATCTCCTATCTATATCGAACTGTTGTCGCAACGAAAACGAAAATAAAGCATTTGTTTATGTCGGATCTTTCAGTTTTTGGATTCTGTGCTTTCGTTTTCGTTTGTTAAAACGATAACAAAAATACCTGAAATTCGGACGAAAATGCATTCGGACGAAAACGAATGCACATGTCTAGTTATAATTAGCACTTTAGATTTCGAACGTTCGCATCCATTGTATTTAATAGGGTTCTAAAGTTCGTGCAAACTTTCGGTCCGTTCGCGGGTTCTGGTGCGAACCGAACCCGGGGGTGTTCAGCTCATCACTAGTAATGGGGTACCTTGTACCCCTACCATTTCACAAAGAATGTGTAAAAAATTGTAAAAAAAATACACAGACACCGTTGGGAAAGTCTTTTATTAAAAAAATTAAATAAAAACATTCCAGCGATGAAATCCAGTGTCCCACGGCGATCCGATGTCCGGCGCTGTCCACACGAAATGTCATTGGCTGAGCCTGAGCGGACCTGATGGGGAACTTCCTCCGCAGTGTAATAAATGAATACACCCGCCCCTCCTAAAGTTCCCCATCAGGTCCGCTCAGCCAATGACGTAGGTGTAAGGCTAAGGACCTGATGCGGAACGTGAGAAGGGGCGGGTCTATTCATGTATTACACTGTGGAGGAAGTTCCCCATCAGGTCCGCCCCCTCGTATGTCAGGCCCGCCTACGTCATTGGATGAGTGGACCTGATGGGGAACTTCCTCCAGTATTATAAATTAATAGACCCGCCCCTTCTCACGTTCCGCATCAGGTCCTCAGCCTTACACCTACGTCATTGGCTGAGCGGACCTGATGGGGAACTTTAGAAGGGGCGGGTCTATTCATTTATTACACTGCGGAGGAAGTTCCCCATCAGATCTGCTCAGGCTCAGCCAATGACGTTTTGTGTGGACAGCGCTGGACATCGGATCGCTGTGGGACACTGGATTTCATCGCTGGAAGTATTTTTTTTTTTTAATAAAGGACTTTACCAACGGTGTCTGTGTATTTTTTTTACAATTTTTTACACTTTCTTTGTTAAAGGGGTCTTCCAGATTCCGTTAAAGCCCCCTGCTCGCAGACCCCCACAGCCACCGGGCAAGGGTTGTGGGGATGAGGCCCTTGTCCCTATCAACATGGGGACATTCTCCCCATGTTGAGGGCATGTGGCCTGGTACGGTTCAGGAGGGGGGGCGCTCTCTCATCCCCCCCTCTTTTCCTGCAGCCTGCCAGGTTGCGTGCTCGGATAAAGGGTCTGGTCTGGATTTTTGTGGGTACTCCACGCCATTTTTTTTTAATTTGGGGTGGAGTTCCCCTTCAAATCCATACCAGACCTGAAGGGCCTGGTATGGATATTTGGGGGAACCGCACGCATTTTTTTTTTTTTACATTTGTGGCAGGGTTCCCCTTAATATCCATACCAGACCTGAAGGGCCTGGTAATTGAATTTGGGGGAACCCCCACGCTTCTTTATATTTTTTTTATCAATGACTTTTCTATGTATTGCCGGGAGCCGACAATTCATTATAGCCGCGAGTGAGTTTTAAATTACTTTTTTTTTCCTTCAGAAATGACACTTTGTGCAGGGACAGTTCTAAGCACGGGAAACTGTATTGCGTTTGTTAAAAATATGATTTTTATTATATTAATCAGACATAGGATACATGGGACAATTTTACAATAGTGAGTTGGTCAGATTACCTGTCAGCCTTTTGGTTTGAGTAGATTTCTCAAACAAATGCTTTTTTCACACAATGGGATTAGATACCATTGTTGTATTTAGTACATTACCTGTTTGAGATTTCTTTCAGCTCTCAAACTGAAAAGAATTACAGTTTAGATTGCAGGTTTCATTTTGAGTAGACAATAGGTAGATAGCATTGTTGTATTCAATGCTATTGTTGAAATACAGCTACAGTAAACATCTATGTTTTCTGTTTGGTAACAATGGTAAACATAAACAGCACACATAAAAGCAGGCCTAAGCTAGGAGGGAGACACACACAATGTTGCTGTAAGATCAGTGAGAAGCCACTCAGGAAGAAGAACAGGACCTGGTCTCCAAGAAGAATCATTGCCAATGGAGATCACGAGTAATCGAAGTTAAGTAACCTTTAAATGTATTTACTGTTATAGACCATAGGCTGTTCTATTTGCTAGGCATTTTGCTTGTTATAGAGATCTGTCAGTCTTGTAGTATATTCCTAATATTGTGATAGTTTTGTATGTACAGCATCTTGTATAGTAAAAGCACATTTACACACTGCAGAAGTCTCAGCTTCCTTGTTATACCACAGAGTAACCTTGCTAGATAGACGAAAAGCAAAACATTTGGGGGCTTGGACGGAATTTGTGCTATAATTCAATTGAAGCAGACTTGTTTTTCTGTAGTGTGTTGTGTAGCTTTTGCTAGGTAAAATGCTGCGTAAGCTGTTTAGGGAAAGCAAGGCTGCAGAGGGTTCTGGTGACCAGAAAAAAGTGTGCAGCTTACCTATCTGGGCCAGAAATAATGAGTGGGAGCCTCTTGCTAATGCATTTGTAAAGTATGCTTCTCCCTTGAAGCTGACTTGGGGTGATAAAGTCTCAGATCATTTTGTAGATTTTAGCCTTAAGGGGTTGGATTTAAGTAAGAAAGAGAAGAGGACAGTGTCCACCGTGGGTTGGTACTTCCTCCATGATCTCTATACTGAATCACATAGAAGGGAGAAGGCAGTGGCAGAAGTTAAGGTATTAAAAGACCAGCTAGAAGTTGCTTCAGAGTGTGTACGTTCAACCGCTAGTCGGGCTGATGATTTGCAAGAGCGGTGTGCAGCCCTCATGACTAAATCAATTAATGCCTTAAGGAAAAGGAAGGGGCGTAAACCTGTTAGTAAAGCCAGGGTACGTGCCATTGTCGCATCCCAAAACTGGGATTGTGAGGATGTGTTCTCCTCAAATGATAGTGAGGATGAGGAGATAGAGTTTGATATTTCAGAGGATGATCTGCTAGTGGGAAAGAAAAAGTATGCCAGACCTCTCATTACTAAGCATAGGAAACGGCAACATGATAGAGAGGATATGGCAGATGGGGAGGTGCATTATCGCAACCCCAGAGATGTTGAATTTGAAGAAGTACTGGAGTTTTCACAAACTGAACTCCATGAGCTGGCAAAACAATACAAACAAAGGTCTGGGGAGCCCCTATTGGGCTGGCTCCTACGCTTATGGGATGAAGGGGCGGACAGTGTTGTTTTGTCAGGTAAGGAAGCAGTGGCTATGGGAGTGTTAACCCATGATCCACAATTGCGTCAGGCAATGCGAAAAGCCCGAGAGTTTAGCGTGAATTTTTCACTGTTAGACCTTGTGAGAGATGGAATAGTCCGAGTATACGCTAGTCCTACTGACCTGGAAAATACCTACTCCTGGAGATCAATAGAGAGGGTATTTCCAGGTTACGTGAGATGGGCTGTATAACCTGATTAAATACATTTCCAGAATGGATAGGTCCAGATATGGAACCCTTTACGTCTGCTCTGTGCTCTAAGCTGATGAAGTCTGCGCCATTTAATCTCAGGGCTCCATTATTGTCCTTGTTGGGAGGCCTGGGATTAAACAGCAAGATTCATGAAGCCACAACCCTTTTAAGCCAGTTGGGGGAGATAGAGGAGACTAAAACAAAACCTGTCAGGGCAGTAGATAAGGTCAAGGCCAGACAGGAAGTATACAAGCAGAAAAGAACAGAGAAGAAACGGAATGGGGTAGAGAAGACAGAAGGTGAAGAGAAAACCAGGCTAGTTGTTTCTAGGAAAGAAATGTGGGTGGACCTATTAAAGGCAGGAGTACCTAGAGATGAGATAGATGGCATTTCTACTGCAGAAATGCTGAAGAGGTGGAAACATTTAGTAGGTAAAACTGTCAGGGTTAGAAACACTACTCCTAGTGAAGATAACATCAGCCTAGATTTAGAGGAAACAGAACAGACCCCTCCTGTTAGCCCCAAACCAATTCCCAAAACTGAACATGAACCCAAATCCCTTTATCCTGGGGAGGAGTTAGAGAGAATCAGAAAAGGGGATTGGGAGGTTCCTTATCCTTTATGAAGGGAAGGTGAGTCTCCTGTAATAGCAGCAAGGGCAGTGACAGCAGGAGACCGACGCCCATATGCACCTGTCACTGTATGGTGGGGGAAGTCATCTTCTCCTACACATGTAATGGCTTTAATTGATAGCGGAGCTGAAGTTACACTTTTGCAAGGAAATCCTTCCCATCACAAAGGAGAATTGATTTATGTAGAAGGCTTGGGAGGGCAAACTACACCAGCAGTTAGGATACGGGTGAAATTGGCTATTGGCAAGGGATCAGGATTTATGACAAATGTTTTAATATCAGAGTTACCCGAAAATATTCTTGGGATGGATGTACTTCAAGGTCAGTCATTTCAGACTGAAAGAGGTACATTCACATTCGGGTATCCTGATAAAGCGTATCTGGTAAGGGCGGTGAAATGGACCCCTGTCTACATTCCTCCACCAGAGAAGCCAGTCTGTCTCAAGCAGTACAGACTTCCTGGAGGCCACAAAGAAATTGGGGAGACTATTCAAGAACTGTTGAGAGTAGGGATCCTTAGACCTGCTGTAAGTCCTTTCTCGTCTCCGGTGTTTCCAGTAAAGAAACCTGATGTGACATATAGAATGACTGTGGATTACAGAGGTCTAAACGAAGTGGCACCTCCATTGAAGTCAGCTGTACCAGATATGATCTCAATTGTTGAGAAAATTGCTAAAGATGCAGGAGAATATCATGCTGTGATAGACCTGGCTAATGCTTTCTTTTCAATTTTGATAGACCCAGAGTGTCAAGTCCAGTTTGCTATGGTGTGGGACGGCCGCCAGAACACATTCACTGTCCTTCCGCAAGGCTATCTTCATTCTCCAACGATTTGTCATGGACTGATTGCCCGAGATTTAAGTACCCTGAATTTGAAAGTCACTGTATTTCACTACATTGATGACATCATGATCTCTGGGACAAAAGAAGATGTAACTGAAGCACTGCACCTGCTGATACAGCACTTGGAGAACAGAGGGTGGGCTATCAACAGAGACAAAGTCCAAGGACCTGCCACAGAGGTGAAATTCCTAGGAATGATGTGGACTGGGCCACAGAGGAAGATTCCAGAGACAGTTGTGCAAACTATCCAGGCGCTGTTGCCCCCTACTACCAAAAAGGAGGCACAGAAGTTCATTGGAGTTGTGGGATTCTGGAGATCGTTCATCCCACATCTTGGACTGATTCTGAGGCCTATATACAATGTTACCAGAAAAAAGACTGAGTTTTCATGGGGTTCAGAGCAGCGGACTGCATTCCTGGCTGCTAAAGAAGCTATTTTGCAGCATCAGGGATTGGGACCCGTGAGACAAGGAGTACCATTTCAGCTGGATGTAGTGGAGCAGAATGGTACCATATCTTGGAGTCTGTGGCAGCCAAATGAAAAGAGACTGAGAGCAATACCTATTGGATTTTGGTCCAAACAACTGACAGGGGCACAGACGAGATACACGCCCCTAGAGAAGTACCTGTTTGGGGCCTACACAGCACTTCAACATGTAGAGACCATTACAGGAAAGGACACAGTCACCATCCATACTGCATTGCCAATAGCAGGATGGGTATGAGATAATGGACTGACCACTAGGGCAGCTGTAGCCCAGAACCAGACACTGATGAAATGGAAGTGGTACCTTCAAGAAAGAGGGGGTATTGCAGCTGGGGATGTTAGAGACATTTCAAAACAGTTGGCAGGGCTTGTTACTTTTACCAGCACCCGGCCAGAAGAAGAAATTCCTGTGCTGCAGTCATCCCCCATTCAAGAGGCTCCACCCTTTGAGTCTCTGTCAGAAGACATGAAGGAGTCAGCATGGTTCACTGATGGTTCAGCCATAATCACCTCATCTGGGCATAAATGGACAGCAGCAGCCTACAACCCAAGTACAGACACAGTCCTGCAGGAGTCCGGAATCGGAGGGTCCAGTCAGTATGCAGAGTTGAAAGCTGTAGTGATGACTCTTCAGTAGGATCCTTCTTCCCATGTCACTATCTACACTGACAGCTGGGCGGTTTTTAAAGGACTGACAACTTGGATGCCCACGTGGAAGTCCAATGAATGGATGATTCATGGAAAGGTGGTGTGGGGAGGCAAGGAAGTCTGGGACTACATCTGGAAGGAAGCTCACTCCCGCACCATAAAAGTGGGGCATGTTGATGCACATGTGCCCCTAGTACCAGACTTTGAGAACTATAACAGAGTTGCAGATGAAATCGCCAAAGTGAAGGCAGTTGTGCCAATTGATCCTGTTTTGATGAACTTGGCCAACTGGGCCCACAAGCAATCTGGACATTTGGGGCAGAAAGCAACATATGAATGGGCACAGCAGAGAGGATTGCCTATATCCATGGACATGATAAAGACTGTAATAGGGAACTGTACAGTGTGTGGAGAAGTGCGACAATGGCCATTGCAAAAGTACTCCAGCGGGTCGATTAAGAGGGGTGAGAGGCCTGCAGAGATCTGGCAGATTGACTTCATTGGTCCCCTGTCCCGGGGGAAACAACGGACTGAGATATTGTTGCACTGCAGTGGACACCTATTCAGGACTTATGCTTGTTCATCCTTGCAAACGTGCAGCTCAAGCCGCAACGCTTCAACTGCTTCAGAAACTTGTCATTGCTTATGGTTGTCCCAAACAAGTCCAAAGTGATAATGGCTCACACTTCACCGGATTAACAGTACAGCAGTGGGCCAAAGATTCTGGAGTGTACTGGTTGTGCCACATCCCATACCATCCACAGGCAGCTGGTTTGATTGAAAGATACAACGGGCTATTGAAGGACCAGATACGCAAACTTACACCCACACATACACTAAGGGGGTGGGATTGGGTCCTCACACAGGCAGTCATGTTGTTAAATTCTAGGCCAATAGCCAAAAGCACACCATATGAGAGGATGGTAGGGGCTGAGGCACAGATTCCACAGCTGGAGTGCAGAGTTCAGTATTTATGTAAGGTTCCTGAAAGAACAGGGTTTAACAGATACCATGTTACTGCTTCCCATGACATAGAAACCAAGAGTGACGTATCTGAAGCTGAAGCCTATCTAGGAATGAGATGGAATCTGGCAGGAAGGTTTGAAGTTATATTTGCATTGGCAGATGAGCTTCAAGACAGTGGCTGGGACTCTGACTGGTTAGTGGATACTTCTCAGCAAGAGTGGAAAGTGAGGCTACATAACATCAAACCTTCCAAAATAAACCGCAGTGATCTTCTGGGAAATATCAGTATATTTCTTCTCCTCCCTATTGATGATCTTTGGGAGGGTTAGAGGTGCATACAGGCAGGTGGCAAAGTATTGGTCAGATATCCAGGCAAGAAGCCATTTAGAGGAGAGATTGTAGCTGAAGGGCCAGGATCTACTGTTTATGTATTAGAAGGAACAGATAATCCGCTTTGTTTTCCACTCCACAGGCTGTCTCCGATTTGATCCATAGGAAGACCAGAGAAAAGTGGTTACATGATGGAAAGAATGACGGAAGATCGCAAGAGCTGTGGAGAACAAGGCCTTTGATGTATTTCAAGCCTGGACTTGTTTCTAAAGAACTTTAGAATGGACTTTCTAATGAACTTTTATCCAAAGACTGAAACACCTTCCCAGTGACAGAAATATGGGAGGGGTTGCATTTAAGGAAAATTCATTTGTAGAATGAGTTGTTAGTAATGAAGAGATTTTCTGTGTGTGGTCTGAGAGAAAAAAAAAATCATAGGGCGGAATGTATTGCGTTTGTTAAAAATATGATTTTTATTATATTAATCAGACATAGGATACATGGGACAATTTTACAATAGTGAGTTGGTCAGATTACCTGTCAGCCTTTTGGTTTGAGTAGATTTCTCAAACAAATGCTTTTTTCACACAATGGGATTAGATACCATTGTTGTATTTAGTACATTACCTGTTTGAGATTTCTTTCAGCTCTCAAACTGAAAAGAATTACAGTTTAGATTACAGGTTTCATTTTGAGTAGACAATAGGTAGATAGCATTGTTGTATTCAAAGCTATTGTTGAAATACAGCTACAGTAAACATCTATGTTTTCTGTTTGGTAACAATGGTAAACAGCACACATAAAAGCAGGCCTAAGCTAGGAGGGAGACACACACAATGTTGCTGTAAGATCAGTGAGAAGCCACTCAGGAAGAAGAACAGGACCTGGTCTCCAAGAAGAATCATTGCCAATGGAGATCACGAGTAATCGAAGTTAAGTAACCTTTAAATGTATTTACTGTTATAGACCATAGGCTGTTCTATTTGCTAGGCATTTTGCTTGTTATAGAGATCTGTCAGTCTTGTAGTATATTCCTAATATTGTGATAGTTTTGTATGTACAGCATCTTGTATAGTAAAAGCACATTTACACACTGCAGAAGTCTCAGCTTCCTTGTTATACCACAGAGTAACCTTGCTAGATAGACGAAAAGCAAAACAGAAACAAGCGCGAATAGTCCTCAGAAGTTCGGGTCCCCATTGACTTCAATGGGGTTCGGGTTCGGGGTCAAGTTCGGGTCAAGTTCGGTCCCGAACTCGAACTTTTTTCCAAAGTTCGGCCGAACCCGAACATCCAGGTGTCTGCTCAACTCTAGTTATCACCCCTGTAACATTTGTTTTGCTATTTGTGCACCTGTTCAGAACATTTCACCTCACTTTCCGTCCCAATGACAAATGTTTTTGGAAAATGTGGGATTTTATTTAAACAAGGATTGGTGATAAAGCATCAGTAGAGAGGAGACACCTTTTTCCTATATTAACTCTTACAGGAGAGAATTTCCCTTCCTAGGGGTAGATTTCCTCTCACTTCCTGTTGTCTCCTTCCGTTTGCAAGTAGGAGTCGTTTGTAAGTTGGATGTTTGAAAGTAGGGGCCTGCCGTATATACTCTGCAGAAATTTGCCCCTTAGGTGTTGGTGTTGCCACAACACTGTAGGCCCTCACAGTTACTCTTGGTGGGCGCTGGAACGCCCTGCTGTGAACTATTATATCAGGAATTGTAATTACATGCCATTGTTGAACAGTGGTAGGAAAAATTGGGCCTTTGGTGGTGGTGCTGGTGCCACAACATGTAAGCCCTCACAGTTACTCTTAGTGGGTCGCAGGAATGGGCCCAGCTGTGAAATATTAGATCAAGAATTGTAATTGCATGCCCCTGTTAAACAGGGGCAGAAAAATTGGGCCTTTGGTGGTGGTGTTGCCACAACACTGTAAGTGTGGCAGGCGCAGCACTATGAAGTGCCTTTATGCGCTGTGGCATTAGAAGAATTTGATTTCTCTGATCTTTTAGTCCAAACAAGACTATCTGTTACTTCATAATTCCTCTAGCGCCGTTCTATGGAAGCAGTAGGTTTAAAGAGCACACCAAACCTTTAAGATAACTTCTTTATTCACTTCTGCTTTTCTTCTTATATAACACTGACAATTTAGCAGCAGGAAGTCCATGTACAAACACGTGTTGAATAAAGTATAACAAAATGTCGGTTCAACTGTTCAATCTTGTAATTCTACATAAAATGGTAGATATATTTCTCTCTTCAGTATCTGTACTTTCACTTTAAAATACTTTAGACACTTTATGATCTCTCTGGGACTTGCTCTATAATGCTGTTTGCTCTGATGTTTGCTCTGAAACTTGGTTTGAATCTGGTTTGATTCCTGATTTGATTGCTGGTTTGATTGTTTGCAAACCTGGTTTGGTGGAACTACAAGTGAACACATAACTAGTTTCAGTATACAGTTCTAATCACATTATTTACAATAGGAACTTATATAACTGTATTAAATACCTATTTTGGCCACTTGCTTCCATAAAACTGGACTCTGGATGGATCTGAACTGTTCAGCTCCACACTCTGATGTAAAATGAAATTCTAGACATGTGCTATGAGATTTCCTAGACAGAACATGAGTGAAATGCTGGCTATGATTGGCCAGAGACATTTGCTCAGTGAGATTGGTTGTGATTGGCTAAAACTCCTGATGAGTCACAAAAGCTTAACTCTATGCTTTCTGGTTGCAATTCTGCTGTGTTATTAAGCTTACCTTTCTGCATATAGAAATGACTCTTAAAGGTATATTTTTTCTTTTTGCTTCTGTGAACACAATATACAACTGTTATATGACATCCACATATAAAGTCACAGTAAATAACTCTGCTGTTATTTCTCACAAATGAGCATATGCACTGTATTAACATTATTAGCAGGTCTAGCTATATATGCATGTAAGCCACATTAGCAACCTAGGACAGGTCTTAGCTGGCCAGCTACACTCCCACCAAATTACCTATAATTCTATGTTCTCTATAGTAGGATTTGAACATGAATTTGGAGAATTTTCCATCAGGCTCTCAACTTCCAAGTGTCTTTTATCACTTTCAAGTATGTCATCTTGACACCTGGCAGCAGTGCTCAATGTTTGTACAACTTTTACTTCTGGATCACCCATAGACAATTCTGTGTAACCTTCACTGGGTATGATTTCTTTTTCCCAGAGGAAGTCTGGACCGGTGAACCAGTTTGAATTTTTCAATTCTGTTACATTCAGGCCTCTTGAAGCATGATCTGCTGGGTTATGCTTTGTATCAATGTGATGCCAATGTACTGGATTTGTTATTTCCCAAATTTTCTGAACTCTGTTGGCGACAAAGACATGGAATCTTCGAGCTTCGTTGTTTATGTATCCTAGGACAACTCGCGAGTCTGTCCAAAAGTATTCTTCATCTATTTTTAACTCTAATTCTTCTCTCAGAAACTTGCTTACTGATGCTGAAACAACAGCTGCTGTCAGTTCAAGTCTTGGTATTGTCTGAATACTGGTAGGTGCAACTCTGGTCTTTCCCATAACCAAGGCACAGTGTATTTTTCCTTCTCCTATCACTCTGATGTAGGAGCACTGTCCATAACCATAACTACTGGCGTCTGAAAAGTGATGAAGTTCTATTTTCTTGTACTCTCCGAAATCATGAGGTACAAAACATCTAGGTATCCGAACTTCTCTCAAATTTTTCAAGTCTTTTATCCAAGCCTCCCACCTTGGCCTCAAATCTTCAGGTATGGGTTCATCCCATCCCAACTTCCGTCTACATAATTCTTGTAGTATTTCTTTTGCTTTGAGGATTACTGGTGCCAAGAATCCCAATGGATCATATATAGAAGCCACTGCGGAAAGTATGGTACGTCTAGTTGCAACTTTTTCTTTCAAGGATGTTTCAAAGAAGAACTCGTCATTCTCTACATTCCATCCCAATCCAAGTACATTCTGAACTGGAAGATGATCATAATTGAGATCTACATTCTTCATTGTTGATGCACGTTCAGAGTCACTGATGGATTCCAGTACCTCTCTGTTGTTTGAGATGAATTTGTGAAGGCGCAGGTTTCCTCTTGCGCATAACTCTTGGCTTTCTTTCACTAGTTTGATTGCAGATTCTGAGGACTGTAAACTTATAAGACCATCATCTACGTAAAAGTTTTTCATAAGAAAATTCGCTGCTGATGGACAATCCTTTTCATTTTTATTGGCCAGGTACTTCATACCATAATTGGCGCAACCTGGAGACGACGCTGCTCCAAACAAGTGTACTTTCATTCTGTATTCTGCTGGCTCTGTATCTGTATCTCCGTCCTCCCACCATAGGAATCTCAGGAAGTCTCTATCTTCATTCTTCACATGAAACTGGTGGAACATCTTTTCAACGTCACACATGACCGCTACAGGATACTTTCTGAATCTACAGAGTACTCCAGGCAGAGTGTTTGTAAGATCTGGTCCTTTTTAGTAGATGATCGTTCAATGCAACACCATCATACTTTGCTGAGCAATCAAATACTACTCTAATCTTATCTGGTTTCTTTGGGTGGTAAACACCTTGATGTGGGATGTACCACACTTCTCCTTCTTTAGGTTGGTTATTAACTTTTTCTGCATGTCCTTCTTCAAGGATGCCTTCCATGAATTTCAAATAATCCTGCTTGAATTTGAGATCTCTTCCCATCCTTTTCTTCAAACATTTCAATCTCGCTAGGGCAAGATTTTTGTTATTTGGTAGACGAGGTCGTTCTCTAAAAGGTAAGGGCATTTCAAGATAACCTCGTTGATTCTGTTGAATACTTTCTTCTAGAATGTGTACGAACTTTATGTCTTCTTGGGATACACTCTTTTCTTTAGAACTTATGTCTGCAAAGTCAGATTCAAGGATCTTGATTACTGCCGCTGAACTTACAGCTGGTAACTCTTGGACAGATATTCGATGACACAATCCTGTCACCTGTCTTGAGTTTGCAATCTGCTGTTTTCCTCCAACAACGCCCCATCCTAGATCAGTTTGAACAGCGTAGGGTTCACTCTTTCCTCCTGTGATTACCCTTCGTGGTACCAAAGCTTCGGGACAATCATAACCTATCAACAGTCCAACACCAAACTCCTTCAGCGGGGACATTTCATGAGATATGACAGATAGGTGCTCCCATTTATTGACTGTTTCACAGGTAGGTATGCGATCTCGATCTAGAGGTATATCGTCTTTCGTATAAGCTGGAGGTAGATCCAATGTGAGGTTTGAATGAAGTCCTCTAACTCTCAATCCTATGACCCTTTGACTGTTCACTAATGTGTCTCTCCCCGTCATTGTGGTGAGTTTGAGCTTCACTGGTTCTGTAGCCACTTGTAATTTCTTGCAGATTTCTTGATCGATAAAGGTGACATCGCTTTGGGCATCCAGTAGTGCATAGGCATATACCTTCTTATTCTTCCTTTTAGGATTTGAAATGCACACTGGTACAACCATTGATGTGCCATTGCTTTCCCTCACTCCGCAAGAGAATACAGATGCTTTCTTTTCTTCCTCAGCATCTTTAGGTATTGAGGATTTATCCTTTTTTTGGACGTTCTTCATGTAGTGGTGTAGGATCGCGTCCTTTGCAAACGCTGCATGTGGCCATTTTCTTACACTCCTTAGTAATATGGCCTTTCCTTAGGCACCCAAAACACAGTTGGTTAACAAGTACAAACTTTTTCTTTTCATTTGGGGATTTCTCCTTCAATTGTTGGCACTTGTGTATAGAGTGGTTCTCTCCACAGAACATACACTTAAAAGTAGTCTGAGGATTTGTCGGTTCTGTCTCTCTACTGATCCCAGTACTAACTTTGAACTTGCTCTCGTAGGTATCTATACCTTTCTCTGTTGTGTCGGTTGCAAAGCTAGTTGCTCTTGCACGTCTTATATCTCTCGCCGGCCTTTCTTCTACGGACTTTAAGGCGTAAGATCCTGTTACTGGATTACATACTATTCGTGCTTCCTTATTAACGAACTCAGAACTTTTCAAAACTTGGGAAGTCCTTACTTAGATCTAACTGTTCAGTCACATAGCGATTCCATCTAGAAGCCACTTCTTCAGGTAGCTTAGCTAGCATCCTGTGGTTTTCTAGATAGTCGTTCAGTACTTCTAGTCCTCGTACATGTGGGATGGCATTGCTGCATGCTTGCAGGAAGTCACCATACTCTTGGAGTTTGAAGTGTTCTTTTGGACCTATTTTAGGCCAGTTATTCAATTTCTCTCTAAAGGCTATTTGTACTAAGAAAGGATGACCATATCTTGCGTTTAACTTTTCCCAAGCTTGCTTGTAGGCTTCTTCATCTGTTCTGTAGTAGTTACCTTCAAGAACTTTCTTTGCATCTCCACCAACATATTTCTGAAGGTAGAATAACTTGTCAACTGGCCTGGAGCAATGATGCTCAATGATCATTTCAAAACTTGCCTTCCACTCTATGAACTTCAGTATGTCTCCTGAAAATACAGTAGGTTCTGGAACGGGAAGTCTTGCTGGGACAATAGTCGCAACATTCTCCTGATTATTGCAGTGACATCTAGGAACAGAATTATCCTGTTTTATTTTCTCACTTAGTTCTGAATTGGGTGAGTCTCTCTCTTCGTCTTTCTGAGCAGGGATGGAAGGGCAATGACTTTTTGCTTCATTACATACTGGAGATTTCCTTCCATTCTCCTGGGCGTATGAAAGGAAGTAGGAGTCTGCATCTTCACTTGGTACAGATTTGGACTTATGATTACTATTCATGTCCTCTTCGTGTACTCTTAGTCTAACTTCTATAATCTTGTCTTCCTTCAGCCTTTCCATTTCTGCTACTCGTAGACGCTGCACCTCGATTGCAGATTCCATCTCAATTTCTGCTCTCTTGACAGCAAGGTGTTCGACAAGTTCCTTTCTTTTGGCTATTAAGGTACTTGAGGACTCTGATATGTTACTGGCACTTCTGCTAGTGGAAGAAGTCCTACTTGTGATTGTGGTTCCTCCTAAGGACCTAGCATAGTCTCTCATAAAAAGCTCATTCATTCTCTTTCTTGCCTTAACTTCATCATAGTTGGCTTCAGATGATAGTTCTCTCATGAGCTTTACTAAACCTTTAGTGACTTCAGTACATGTGTCCATGTTCCTTACAATATCCTGGGGAGGTGTTGTAGAAGACCGCAGGTTGACATATGCTGCCATAAGCTCTGCTTCAGATTCTTCTACTGTCTCTATCATATCACTCAAGTTTTCTTTTATACTTTCTTGCTTTAGCTTTCTACGAACATCTTTAATGTAGGATTTCCACTTATCATACATTCTGGTGAACTTTTTTCCTTTCAATACTGCTTCTTGCTCCAAACTTTCCAGCATCTTTAGGGTCGGTTTTCTGATACGTTCTGAACGTCTTAGTTCATCTGTTTGGGGCAAGACTAATGCTGCATCAGACTCTTCTACCTCAAACAGGTTCACTTGCTCTTCACCTTCTATCTTATCTATCTTTGTATCCTCAAACAGTGGCATAGGAATACTAGGCTTAGACATTTTACTTTAAGTGCTATAACAATCAATACAAATATTAAGAAGACTTTCACTTTAAATGCAATAGCAATAGGTGCAGGCAGTAAAAATGACTTTCTCTTTAAAATACTTTAGAGTCCGTGTACTACAACTGACCCTTGTTCTTTGCTTACAGTCCTTTTACTCCTGAACACGAAAATGTCTCTTTCTTGTCAAGCCTATGTGCAATGATAGTAATAAAGGAAAGTTCTGCTCTTATTCTGAAGAGCAGGATACTGTGATCTGTAGGTTGCTGGAACAAATAGTCTTAAAGGAGACTTGTCTTTTTTGATCTGATGCTCTACTCTGACGTGCGATGCTTTGCGCTGACGTGCGATGCTTTGCGCTGACGTGCGATGCTTTGCGCTGACGTGCGATGCTCTGTGCTGTCTTGCGATGCTTTGCGCTGACGTGCGATGCTTTGCGATATTCTGTGCTGTTTTGCGATGCTTTGCGCTGACGTGCGATGCTTTGCGCTGACGTGCGATGCTTTGCGCTGACGTGCGATGCTCTGTGCTGACTTGCGATGCTTTGTGCTGCAGGCTTTGGGCCTAGTGGCGGGGAAATAGCTGGCTGCAGTACGTGGCCTCTTTGTGGGTTGCAGTGCAGGCACTCTAACTCTGGACTTTGGCCTCCCACCATGCGTCTTTTTCTCTCTCTAGGGATCGCAGGAGGGTTGGCGCTCTCTCTGTGACTATCTTGCCTTTGCCGTTCTGCCACTTTAAGAGTCGGCTGCAGTTTGACTAAAACACACGTTCTATGGCCTCTATGGTAGCGCCGCTGCTCAAATGCGCTCTTTACTGTGCAAGTTGAGGAGCACTATCGCTTCCCCCTCAATGGGCTAATAGTTCCACTTTGGGCTAATAGTTCCACTATGGGCAAATAGTTCCACTTTGGGCTAAATAGTTCCACTGTGGCAGGCGCAGCACTATGAAGTGCCTTTATGCGCTGTGGCATTAGAAGAATTTGATTTCTCTGATCTTTTAGTCCAAACAAGACTATCTGTTACTTTATAATTCCTCTAGCGCCGTTCTATGGAAGCAGTAGGTTTAAAGAGCACACCAAACCTTTAAGATAACTTCTTTATTCACTTCAGCTTTTCTTCTTATATAACACTGACAATTTAGCAGCAGGAAATCCATGTACAAACACGTGTTGAATAAAGTATAACAAAATGTCGGTTCAACTGTTCAATCTTGTAATTCTACATAAAATGGTAGATATATTTCTCTCTTCAGTATCTGTACTTTCACTTTAAAATACTTTAGACACTTTATGATCTCTCTGGGACTTGCTCTATAATGCTGTTTGCTCTGAAACTTGGTTTGAATCTGGTTTGATTCCTGATTTGATTGCTGGTTTGATTGTTTGCAAACCTGGTTTGGTGGAACTACAAGTGAACACATAACTAGTTTCAGTATACAGTTCTAATCACATTATTTACAATAGGAACTTATATAACTGTATAAAATACCTATTTCGGCCACGTGCTTCCATAAAACTGGACTCTGAATGGATCTGAACTGTTCAGCTCCACACTCTGATGTAAAATGAAATTCTAGACATGTGCTATGAGATTTCCTAGACAGAACATGAGTGAAATGCTGGCTATGATTGGCCAGAGACATTTTCTCAGTGAGATTGGTTGTGATTGGCTAAAACTCCTGATGAGTCACAAAAGCTTAACTCTATGCTTTCTGGTTGCAATTCTGCTGTGTTATTAAGCTTACCTTTCTGCATATAGAAATGACTCTTAAAGGTATATTTTTTTCTTTTTGCTTCTGTGAACACAATATACAACTGTTATATGACATCCACATATAAAGTTACAGTAAATAACTCTGCTGTTGTTTCTCACAAACGAGCATATGCACTGTATTAACATTATTAGCAGGTCTAGCTATATATGCATGTAAGCCACATGAGCAACCTAGGACAGGTCTTAGCTGGCCAGCTACAGTAAGCCCTCACAGTTAATCTTGGTGGGTGCAGGAATGGGCCCTGCTGTGAATTATTAGATCAAGAATTGTAATTACATGCCCCTGTTAAACAGGGGCAGAAAAATTGGGCCTTAGGCACTGGTGCTGGTGCCACAACACTGCAACCCCTCACAGATACTGTACTTGGAGCGCAGCAATGAGCCCTGTTGCAAAGTATTGCATCAAAAATTGTAATTACACGCCCCTGTCAAACAGGGGCAGAAAAATTGGGCCTTAGGCACTTGTGCTGGTGCCACAACACTGCAACCCCTCACAGATACTGTAGTTGGAGCGCAGCAATGTGAGCCCTGTTGCAAAGTATTAGATCAAGAATTGTAATTACATGCCCCTGTTAAACAGGGGCTGAAAAATTGGGCCTTAGCCACTGGTGGCGGTGCCCAGAACCAAAATGTTCTTTCAAGCCATCAGCATGATTATTGAGGAGGAAGAGGATAGTCACTCAGCATAACAGGATAGTCACTCTGCATCAGCATAGGCAGTCTTGAAAGGGATCTGACATTTCAAAGAAAATGATTCTGTTACATCAGCATCAGGTGCTTGGTAGCTGGTGGTGATCCAAGACTGATTCATTTTTATGAAGGTCAGTCAATCGACCGAGTCGGTTGACAGGCGCACCCTGTGATCGGTTACAAAGCCTCCAGCAGCACTGAATGTGCATTCCGAAAGAACACTGGATGCAGGACAGGCCAGTATCTCAATTGCATACTGTGCAGGCTCTGACCAGTGATCCATTCTCAAGACCCAGTAACCCAGAGGATTTTCGGTGGGAAAGGTGTCCAAGTATGATCTTGCCCCTAGGTATTCCTGCACCATGTAAACCAGACGCTGGCAATGATTGCTGGAACCGATCATACCTTAGGGCTGCGGACTAAAAAATTGTCTGAACGCATCGGTCAGATGGCCACCTTCTCCACCGCTCCTTCTTTGACTGACCGAAGCCTCAGCAACACGTTGTCCAGGACCAGGAATTTGTAATCTCCCAGTCTCTGGGAACATGTTGCACAGACCTTTCTGCAAGGCCTCCTGAAGATGCCTCATCCTCTGCTCCCTCTGCGACGGCAAGATAAGGTCCGCAACCTTACCCTTGTAACGTGGATCAAGGAGGGTTGCCAGCCAGTGATGATCCCTCTCCTTGATCGCACGAATACGAGGATCCTTCCACAGGCTTTGCAGGATCAGGGAGGCCATGCAGCGTAGGTTTGCTGAGGCATTCAGTGCGGAGTCCTCTGGGTCACTGAGGACGACATGATCCGCAGCACCTCCTCCCAGCCACGTACAAGTCCATGGGTGTCTTGGGACTGTAATTGATCCCTTGAAGACTGCTGCTGATGCTGAGTGCTAGTCTCCACCTCCATGCTGACACAATCCTCCTCCTCCTTGTCCTTTTCCTGTGTGATAGCCGGGCCAGCAGGAACACTGTCTGGATAAAGGGGGCCTTGAGAGGTAAGGAAGTCCTCCTCTTCCTGCCTCTGTTCTGCCTCAAGTGCCCTGTGCATTATTCCATGCAGCGTGTGCTCCAACAGGTGGACAAGAGGGACAGTGTCACTGATGCATGCACTGTCACTGCTCACCATCCTCGTAGCCTCCTCAAATGGTGCCAGGACAGTGCATGCATCCCTGATCATGGTCCACTGGCGTGGGGAAAAAAATCCAAGCTCCCCTGACCCTGTCCTGGTGCCATATTGCAACAGATACTCATTGATGGACCTCTGCTGCGTGTGAAGCCGCTGCAGCATGGCCAACATAGAGTTCCACCTGGTGAGCATGTCACAGATTAGGCGGTTCTTGGGCAGGTTGTAATCCTCTTGCAGCTCAGCCAGCCAAGCACTGGCATTATATGACTGGCAGAAATGCCCACAGAGTTTCCTGGCCTGCTTCAGGACCTCCTGTAAGCCTGGGTACCTTCCCAAAAACCGCTGCACCACCAAGTTAAGGACGTGAGCCAAACAGGGCACATGGGTCAGTTGACCCTGTCGGAGGGTGGAGAGGAGGTTGGTGCCATTGTCGCAAACCCCCTTTCCTGGCCTAAGCTGGCATGGCGTCAACCACCTCTGAGCCTGCCCCTGCAGAGCTGACAGAATCTCTGCCCCAGTGTGGCTCCTGTCCCCCAAGCACACCAGGTCTAGCCCCTTGAACGCCTACGGAGCACCACTGGTTCCGAGGACAAAGCAGCACAGGAAGAGGCCATTGAGGAAGAAGAAGAGGAGGGGGTGGAGGAGAGAGGTGTGTCACAACCAGTAGTAACATTTTGGAGACGTGGTGGCGGAACAACCTCCAACACTACTGCACCTTGTCCTGCATCCTTCCCAGCTGCTAGCAGAGTCACCCAATGCGCCGTGAAAGATAGGTAACGTCCCTGTCCATGCCTGCTGGACCATGAGTCAGCGGTAATATGCACCTTACCGCTGACCGCTCTGTCCAGCGAGGCCAAGACATTGCCTTCCACATGCCGGTAGAGAGCCGGAATCGCCTTCCGTGAGAAAAAGTGGCGTTTGGGAACCTGCCACTGAGGAACCGCACATTCCACAAACTCACGGAAGGGGGGCAGAGTCTACCAACTAAAGGGCAGCAGTTGAAGTGCTAGCAATTTAGCCAAGCTAGCATTCAATGCTGGGCATGTGGATGGCTGGGAGCAAACTTCTTTCGGCGGTGCAGCAGCTGGGGCAGGGAAATTTGCCTGGTACAATCGGACGTCAGTGTACCGATAGCAGATTGCCCACAAGTACTTGGCTGTGACACACCTAATTCTACACCTTCATTCCTCTCAGTGCAGGTTTCAGAGAGGACTGAAGGTATAGTGGGGTTGGAGATACCAGCTGATGAGGAGCAAGGAGAGGTCCGCCTTGTTCTTTGGTGTGGGTCTTTTAGGTGTGCTTGCCAACGGACTGCATGGCAGGTCGACTTATGTCTGGTCAAGCACGTGGTGCCCAAGCGGCTGATGTTTTGGCCACGCAAGATACACTTTAGACATATGTTGCAAATGGCAACGGTGCAATCTGCTGCACACGTCTGAAAGAAGGCCCACACCAAAGATCTTTTTGAATAACGCACAGAAACAGCAGCGCCCTGCACATGCAGAGCTCTGCGATGTGATGCAGTCGGTGTGCTGCCCTTAAGCTGGCCCCTGGAGGGCAGCCTGCCTCGTTGGAGATGTGCCTCCTCCTCCTCCTCCTCTCTCCTATCAGGCACCCACGTGGAGTCAGTGACCTCATCATCCCCTCCCTCCTCATCACTGGAGCCAATCTGGCAGTATGCTGCAGCTGGGGGAACATGACTGCCAGATAGCTGACCTTGTTGGGCACCCCCTCTCTCTGGGCTCACGTTATTACCCCCTCTCTCTGAGCTCACATTACTGCCTTCCTCCAGCTGGGTTCCATCATCGGAGCCTTCAAAACGCTGGGCATCCTCTTGGAGCATGTACCCAACACTGTGCTCAAACAGTTCGGGGGACTCCTCAGGAGGACATGGTGGGGCTAGGGAAGAAGTGACTGATGCCATTGAGCTGAGGGAAGAGGCCGCTTTGGCAGCTGCTTTGCCAGACAAAGTACCCTGAGCCTGGGTGAGAGAGGACGAGGAGGAGGACGGCTTGGTCATCCACTCTACCAAGTCTTGGGCATGTTGCGGCTCAACATGGCCAGCTGCTGAAAAGAAGGACAATCGTGTCCCACGGCCACGTGCTGATGAGGATGCACCGTGTCCACGACCAGCAGCACTGTTGCCCCTAGACACAGAGCCTGCTTGCCCTCTTTTATTGCCTCGTGACTGTCTGCCTCTCATTGTTTGCCTTCCAGACATACTAATGGCCTGCTGTGGTGTTAGTATGGGAAAAACAGCAATTATTTTCAGTTAGTTTTAGGTGAAAACTGTGCAGAGGACACAGTACACTGAAAATACTTGCAGCTCTCTGCTTGTGGTTTTATTATGAGAACACCACTATAATAGTCACTAACTGTATTCAGGTGAGCTTTAGGTGAATGCTATGCACTGACTGTCTGCAGCTTGCACAATCACCGGCCTGCCTGTCACAGTATAGAGAATAACTGTATTCAGGTGAGCTTTTTTTTTGATCCGGTCTCGAAATTTTTGTAGCAGCGGGGACACATTTAATCTACCATAGTCGCAGATCTTGGGCGTCACCTGGATACCCAAGTATTTGAATGAGCCAGTCAGGGGCACCGTAATGGAGGCTGGGGGAGACCCTCCCTCGTCAATGAGCATCAGGGAGGATTTAGTCCAGTTTATCCGGAGCCCAGAAAATCTACCAAATTCCCCCACGGTGGCCATAGCTTCTGTAAGTGAGCCCTCTACGTCCCCAAGCAGCATCATAGTGTCATCAGCGTAAAGCAATATTTTCTCGTGCTTGTCCCCGTACTTAAATCCCACAATCCCCGGGTTGGCTCTAACTTTAATCGCCAGGGGTTCTATGGCCAATGCAAAAATCAGGGGTGACAAAGGGCACCCCTGTCGCGTCCCCCTCCCCAAGTTGAAAGTGTGTGACATAGCCGTAGAAGATCTAATGGCCGCCCTCGGGTTATGGTATAGCAGACGAACCCAGGAAATATACGAGTCCCCGAAGCCGAATCTCCTAAGAATTTCCCACAAATACTCCCACTCAACACTATCAAAGGCCTTCATAGCGTCCAATGAGAGCAAGGCCCTCTGTCCCATATTATCCGCCGGGGATTGCATGTTGAGATATAGCCTCCGCAAATTGACAGCCGTCGATTTATTAGGCATGAAGCCCGCTTGATCAGGGTGAACGACGCTAGTGATGGCACCATTCAGCCTAATCGCCAGCATTTTAGCCAGTAGTTTTATGTCACTCTGTAGCAAAGATATTGGCCTGTAAGAGCCTGGGTCTATAGGATCCTTTCCGGGTTTCAATATTAGAACAATATTAGCCATGGCCATGGAAGAGGGCAGAACCTGTTGTTCCCTGGCCACGTTAAACACTGTCAGTAGCTTCGGGAGAAGGATACCAGCATATTGCCTGTACACCTCCACAGGAAGCCCATCCGCCCCTGGGGCCTTACCATTGGGGAATGCAGCCAACGCCGTCTGCAACTCCTCCAAGGCAAAGGGAGCATCCAATGCCCTTCTCTGGTCTGCCGTAAGTTGTGGGAAGACAATGCCCTGTAAGTAGGTCAGAAGTTCCTGCTGGGTGAACTGTTCCGTCTGGAGATAGAGGGTCTCATAAAATCTGGCCAATTCTGCCAAGATTAGGTCAGGAGAATTCACGATCTTACCCTCTGGCGTTTTGATAGCCCCAATAGTGGGGCACGCTGTTGAGAGTTAGCTATCCTGGCCAATAGACGCCCCGTGCTCTCCCCCTCCTCAAAGAAAGCTAATTTAGAAAAAAAACAGTTTTTTTTCTGACGTGGAGGGCAACAGCCGCTCATAAGCTGATTGAGCCGACTGCCATGCCTCTCTGGCAGAATCCGTGGGGGTTTAAACAAATGTCTCCTCTAGGGCCGCTACCAGTTTTTCAAGGTCCTCTCTGAGCCCAGAAGAGTTTTTTTTACCTTATTAATTTCAGAGATAAGTAGCCCCCTCAGATATGCCTTAAAGGCATCCCACTGTGCCACCGGAGAGTCAGCAAAGTCCCTGCCAGCCAGAAAGTCCCCCATGCTCTGCTCCATCCCCTCATGAGTCAAAAATAGTCTAAGCCAAAAGGCATTGAACTTCCACGGAGCCCTCAGAAGGGTGGAAGGGGGGGAGACAATCAAAGTGATCACTAGATGTGAGTGATTCGACACACTACAGGGCTTATACAGAACATCAGAGACAGATGGGAGCACAGCAGGGTTACCAACAGCCAGGTCAATTCTGGATAGCGTCCCATGGGTTTTGGAGAAGCAGGAGAACTGTTTATCCAAAGGGTACCTGTACCTCCATATATCAATCCAACCCAGCTCATTGAGTAGTCTCAGCAATGGAGACTCCCTCGATGCGGCAGAGACCCCAGTACAGGGGTGTCTGTCCATAGAGGGACTCAACCAGCAATTAAAGTCCCCCACAATCAGTAGTGTGGAGATCCAGCCGGCCCTCCAAGTAGGCCAGCAGTTGCCGAAGCACCGCCACCGTAAACGGCGGGAGTATATACACACAGGCCAATATACAGTACATCTTACCCACCCGGCAATGTAAAAATATAAACCGACCCTCAGCATCTATACATACATCAATTTCCTGGAAATCAACAGAGGCATGTATCATAACACTCACACCCCTAGAGTACGAGGTGTGCGTGGAATGGTAGGCCTTACCCACCCATGCATATTTAAGACAGCATTGCGTTTCAGTAGTTAGATGCGTTTCTTGCATACATAAAATCATAGGGTGATATTTCTTAAGACAGGAGGATACCATCATGCGCTTAAGTGGGGAGCCTAAGCCCCTCACGTTCCAAGAAACAATCGGTAATTCAGCCATTGGGGCGGAGTAAACATAATCTTAATGGGGGGTGGGACACCCTTGCAGCGTCCAAAGAGAAGTACAGGAAAACCGGGGGGCTGCGGGTAGGCAGACCCAGGGGTCCCCCGCCGCAGAAGTGCACAGGATACCATAATAGCAAGGGCATGCCCCCCTCAAGGGGTGTAAATTTAGGGCGGACAGCAGAAGTTCCGGTGTAGTCCAGGAATGCAGAATTACAGTTCCAAAATATAGCAGTAAGTAACCATAGATCTCGGTACAGGAATATTAAGCGCAAAAAAACAAAGAGCCAGACCGTCAACAGGACGATCCCACATATGTCATCTGGAAGCAAAAAACAATAAACTGGTCTTGAAATAACATAGATCCAGGCCGCCAACAGAGCAGGCCCTATAACTCCAACAAGGAGCAAAAACCAATAAGGCACTTTTGTTCTACGGCTTGTGTAGAGAAATCGCATTTTTCTTGCAACTTTACAAGATAGCTCAAGTTCACATACAAAAATAACGTCTCCCAGCAGAAGAAAATAGAGAAGGGGGGTAGAAAATGAACACGGTGAGCTTTCCATAAAAGAACATTCAGGTAATGCAATAGAAATACGGTGCTGCGCCTTGCAATATCTGCCATGAGATCAGACACCTTCCTCCTCCCTGTCTCGGTGTCGCTGTACCTACGATTACGATCCAGCCATAGTGCGGCATCTTGTGTTGATTCGAAAAAGTGAGTTTGCCGATTGGCGGTAACTCTCAATTTAGCGGGGTACAACATGGCGTACGGCAATTGTATTGCACGTAGGCGCCTCTTAACATCAGAGAACTTGGCCCGGCGTCTCTGTACCTCCGCAGAGAAGTCCGGGTAAAAGGACACCCGGACTCCATTCACCTGGACATTGGCTTTCTCCCTGGCCTGGCGGAGCACCGCCTCCCTGTCCCTACAGTGCAGGAGACGAGCAAGGATGGGCCTAGGGGGGGCTCTGGGTTGTGGTGGGCGTCCCGGTGTGCGGTGCGCTCTCTCAACTGTAAAAAATGGGGAAAAAGTCTCCTTTCCGAAAATTTCTATCAGCCACCCTTCAACAAATGAGGTAGGGTCTCGGCCCTCAGTTTTCTCCGGCAGACCCACTATGCGTACGTTGTTCCTCCTTAGGCGGTTCTCCATATCATCAGCTCTGTTATTAACCTCTCTGGCTAGCTGATGTGCAACATGGGCCTCCCGAGCAACCGGGGGCAGCCTATCTTCAATCTCACTCATCCGGCTCTCCACCGCCGTGGTGCGTTCACGGATCTTTTGTAGATCCTGCCTCAGTAGGGATACATCCTCTCTCATTGAGGCAGTGCAGACATGCACCGCCCTGAGTATCTCCACCAGGGTTGGCTGCTCAGTGTCCTCTGGTTCCGTGTCTGTGTACAGGGGGACAGACTGCTCCACTGTACTGATCTGACCTCCATGGCTCCCCACCCCTCCAGCCGGCTGCTCCTGTGAGGTCTGTGCTACTGTGTGGGGGTGCTCAGTGGTCCCTCCCTCAGTCTGATCCTGGGGACCCCCTAGTTTTTGGGTATAATAAGTCATGTCCCTCGGGTAGTCCTTACCCTGAGCCTTCGGTGCCTTTTTGCTGGGCTTGTCTGTGCCGCGCGGTGTGCGCTGAGTCAGGGCCGCGGCGGCGCCATCTTGGATTTCGGGCCCCGGGAAATCATCCTTTTTCTTTGCCATTCCGCGTGTGCAGAGAGCCAGCAGTTGGACCGGGAGGGTGAGCGGGTTGGTATCCAGCTGGAAAGCCGTTCGGTGCCGTCGGATCACTGCCGGGAGAGGATCGGTAAACTGTACTGTGGAGGAGCTGTGAGACACACGTCTTCTCACATGCCGGTCTTGGCCACACCCCATTCAGGTGAGCTTTAGATGAACGCTATGCAAATCACACAGTAGTACACTAAGTGAAACACTGACTGTCTGCAGCTTGCACAATCACCGGCCTGCCTGTCACAGTATAGAGAATAACTGTATTCAGGTGAGCTTTAGGTGAACACTATGCAAAGCACACAGTAGTACACTAAGTGAAACACTGACTGTCTGCAGCTTGCACAATCACCGACCTGCCTGTCACAGTATAGAGAATAACTGTATTCAGGTGAGCTTTAGGTGGCTGCTATGAAAAGCACACCTAGTACACTAAGTGAAACACTGACTGTCTGCAGCTAGCACAATCACCTGCCTGCATGTCACAGTATAGAGACTAACAAGAACGGATCTAGCTAAACTCAATACAGTGTATAAATATATATACAACACCTAGGATGCATATATATCCTCTACATGCTGTAATAGAAGCTAACTGACTCGCCTGCCTGCTCTATCTAACTCAATATAAATGACACTGTCTCTCTCTCTGTAACTCTCTCTTTCACAACCGCCAACACACTACACAAGGCCGACTTCCAGGTGACCTTATATAGTGTGGGGCGTGTTCCTACTCCTCTGAGCCATGATTGGCCAAAGCCACCCTGGCTTTGGCCAATTGCGGCTCTCTGTAAAGACAGCGCTCTGATTGGCCAAGCATGCGGGTCATAGTGCATGCTTGGCCAATCATCAGCCAGCAATGCACTGCCATGCCGCAGTGAATTATGGGGCGTGACGCGCCACTCGAATTTGGCGCGAACGGCCCATAAAGTTCGATCTTCGTGGAACGATCGAACAGCGGATGTTCGAGTCGAACATGGGTTCGACTCGAACACGAAGCTCATCCCTACCCAACACTACTGACATTTGCTGGCGCTGTCACAGAGGAAAAGGAACTTACCTCCCTGCGTGCTGGGAATGTCATCGAGTTCGCCCTTTTTGGAACCGGATTTTTAAAATCTACAATGACATGTATAATCATTCTCTCATGCCCTCCCCTAAGGTGGCCCTCCTATCCATCCTACCCGGTCTAATTAAATTGCATAAAAATAACCTCCTTAGATTCTTTTTGTCAGCTGCTCGTCAAGTAATAAAGCAGTTTTGGAAATCAGAGGCTATCCCCCCCTTTCATAAATGGATAGACATCATTAACGACACCATGCTTATGGAGGAGCTGCAGGCAAGTGAGGGAGATGCTTGGGACAAACACATCAAATTGTGGTACATCTGGCTTCATTATTCATCCTCTGACAATCTCCTTAACAGGATAGCTGCATAAGAGGCATGTCTACCTTGGTCCAGATATATAACACTGGTTACTCCCTAATGGGGTCGACCAGTAGGGTCATGCTTTGGATTTTGATGGATACATTCTGTCTTCCGAGTTTGGGACACCGGATGCTGTGATTATGCCTTGTACATAGTGTTCATGTTCCTCCTCCTTCTTTCCCCTTTCTCTCTCCCTTCTCTTCCCCCTTCTACACCCCCCCCTCCTAATTGATTGTTTTTATGTACTACTACCTGTGATCCATGTTGACATGGAAATAAAAGTATGTTTTTGAGAAATGTTTCTCGCATATATACAAATCTAGCGGGCATGCACTTTCCCTGTGTATTTAAAACTGGCAGAGACACCAGTAATGTGCAGTTCCCTGCAGCTCAGCGGGTGGCGCTGTCGCCTTGGGCTGGGGTTGAACCATTGCTGTGTGCCGTACCCCTTTTTGTCCTCCCTCGGCAGTGGTATGTTGGGGCGGAGAACCCGCCGTGCTTGCTGGGAGAGGGTATAAAGGGGCCGGCCATCTTTGTCACGGGGTCAGACTCCCAGGCACCTTCAACCTGAGGGCGGTGGTTCGTGTCGGTCCTCCAGGCGGCCTAGGCCTGGAGGACGTTCGGAGGTCATGTTCCATCCCAGGCACCTTTAGCCTGGGGTGAGGTACTTGGATGGTGGTCCGGGACTGAGGGTCCCGGATTAAGGCTCCGCGAGGGAGGAACTTCCTAGGGGACCCCGGGAGTGGGTACCCGAATCCAGTGGCGTAAGGGACCGGAGGGGATAATTACCTGAAGACCTGGTGCAGCAAATTGCCAGTGATGGGTGAGCCTCCGGAGACTGCCGGGAGGGATGTCTTCCTCGATTGGGAGCAGAAACCTACTTCTGGGAAGGAAGTAGGAGAGTTCATTGTGCCTGGGCCTACTCGCATCCACACCCCCTGTCTGTTCTGTTCGTTGAGGGAGTCCAACTGATTGTGTTCACTTTTCCATGAGAAGAATAAAGGAGTGTTGGACTTTATTGGTGTGGGGCTCATTTTCTGGCAGACATTGTTCAAGAAACCAGGAGGAGGCTCCAGAGGCAGAACACCGACCCGAAGGTAAAAGAGATTGTCTCTCACTGCACATACATCTGCAGGGGGACTTGGCGTGGTGACCCCGCACTCTCTCCTTTAGAGTACCCCTAGACAAAAGCCAGAGCCAGAACAACTGATACATAGAGGGAGAGAGTGGAGGCCGCTACACAAATGTATGCAATGTTTTGTACGCATCGTGGTGTTTTTTTACCTCTACCCCCCCCTCCCTTTTTTTTCTTTTTGTTTGAAAAAAATCAATAAAACATATTCAACCATAAATATACACTATATTACCAAAAGTATTGGGACTTCTGCCTTTACACGCACATGAACTTTACTGTAATAACAGTCTTAGTCCGTAGGGTTTAATATTGAGATGGTCCACCCTTTGCAGCTATAGCAGCTTCAACACCTCTGTCAAGGCTGTCCACAAGGTTTAGGGGTGTGCAGGCCAGTCAAGTTCCTCTACTCCAAACTCGCTCATCCATGTCTATATGGACCTTGCTTTTTGCACTGGTGCACAGTCATGTTGGAACAGGAAGGGACCATCCCCAAACTGTTCCCACAAAGTTGGGAGCATGAAATTGTCCAAAATGTCTTGGTATGCTGATGCCTTAAGAGTTCCCTTCACTGGAACTAAGGGGCCAAGCCCAACCCCTGAAAAACTACCCCACACCATAATCCCCCCTCCACCAAATGATTTGGACCAGTGCACAAAGTAAGGTCCATAAAGACATGGATGAGCTAGTTTGGGGAGGAGGAACTTGACTGGCCTGCACAGAGCCATGACCTCAACCCGATAGAATCCCTTTGGGATAAATTAGAGCGGAGACTGCAAGCCAGGCCTTCTTGTCCAACATCAGTGCCTGACCTCAAAAATGCGCTGTTTAGCTGCTGTTATAGCTGAAAAGGGTGGACCAACTCTAAATTAAACCCTACAGACTAAGACTGGGATGCCAATAAAGTTCATGTGCATGTAAAGGCAGACGTCCCAATACTTTTGGTAATATAGTGTAATATATAATATGGACATTATAATGCAACAATTGCAAGCTATCTCCCCACCATAGGCGTGCGCACAGGGTGTGCCCAGGCACACCCTAATCACTCTGTGCAGCACAGATTTCCTCTACTGCCCTGGCTCCCATCTTTCCCCCCGCAGCGCTGCCAGCTTCCCTCCTGACCTATCGGCTGTTGCTGCTGGGATGTTTTAGGAGTGGGGAAGGGGCCAGAAAATATGTAATTTACTGGCCCCTTCCCTTTCTCTATGAACACCGTTAGCGTTCGGTATTGTGTGTTTGGGCTTTGGGGTGCACACCCAAATGCAATAGGCTGCGCACACCTATGCTCCCCACAGTGAGGTTCCCCACCTTCTGTCCTGGTGACACCAAGACAGGAAGTGAAGGGAAATGTTCTGCAATGATGTAACCCTGTTAGATGTTAAAACGAAAGTATATATATAAAGCCAGCACTTTTTTTCCCCATTTTGGCTAAATTATGGAAAAGTTAAAACCACATTAGTTGTTTTTCCCCATCTGTGTCCCATTGTGAGGTCCCTTAGACACAACAGGTAGTGGGAGGAAAATGCCTTTGAAGACAGTTGTCACCAGAATCAGTGTCCCCATTGGAAGTTTTCCTCTGTTTTCTTGCTCTGGGGACAACTTTTGAATTTTCCATATGGGGTGACTGGGACAAGAAGCTCTTTGTCCTGGTGATCAAAAGCAAAAAAAATGAGTTGTCACCAGAAGGGGTAGGGGGGTTCTATCCCTTCACTACTCCATCCAAAACTAAAATAAAAACTGTTGATTTAGTTTAACTTTAAAATGATGGGTTTCTGAATGTCAATAGTGAGATCCTGGGATATGACACTGTGTTCATACACTGCCGATTGTGTCTGTTTGCTATGTCTGTGCAGAATTATCCTCCTGGAAGAGGAGGACATGAGATGGGGGGAGGGGGGACTGGAGGAGGAGGAGCATTAACATGGGATGGAGGTGGAGAAGAACATGGGATGAAGGAGATGGGACTGGAGAAAGAGGACACGTGATGGAGGAGATGGGACTGGAGGACAGCAGAATTCCTTAGGATGGAGCACATTGGACGGATTAGGAGGAGGACATTGGATGGAGGAGATGGGACTGGAAAAGGAGGACATGGGACTGGAAAAGGAGGACATGGGACTGGAGGAGGAAGACATGGTATGGAGGACATGGGATGGAGGAGGAAGACACGGGATGGAGGAAATGGGACTGGAGGAGGAGGACATGCTATGGAGGAGGAGGACATGGGATGGAGGAAATGGGACTGGAGGAGGAGGACATGGGATGAAAGCGATAGGACTGGAGGTGAAGGAGGACATGGTATGGAGGACATGAGATGGAGGAGGAGGACATGAGATGGAGGAGGAGGACATGGGATGGAGAAGGAGGAGGACATGGGATGGAGAAGGAGGAGGACATGGGATGGAGTTGAGACTGCAGGAGGACATGGAACTGGAGGAAGACATGGTATGGAGAACATGGGATGGAGGGGAAGAACATGGGGCTAAAGGAGGAGGACATGGGGTGGAGGAGATGGGACTGGAGGAGGAGGTCATGGAATGGAGGAGATGGGACTGGAGGAGAAGGAGGAGATGGGACTGAAGTAGGGGGACATGGTATGGAGGGAATGGGACTGGAGGAGATTGGACTGTAGGAGGAGGAGGACATGGGACTGTAGGAGGAGGGTGACATGGTATGGAGGAGGTGGGACTGGAGGAGGAGGACATGGGATTGAGGAGTTGGGACTGTAGGAGGAGGAGGACATGGTATGGAGGACATGGGATGGAGGAGGAGGACATAGGATGGAGAAGGAAGTGGACATGGGATGGAGAAGGAGGAAGACATGGGATGGAGATGAGACTGCAGGAGGACATGGGATGGAGGAGATGGGACTGGAGGAGGACATAGTATGGAGAACATGGGATGGAGGAGAAGAACATGGGACTGGAGGAGGAGGACATGGGATGGAGGAGATGGGACTGGGGGAGAAGGAGGAGATGGGACTGAAGGAGTGGGACATGGTATGGAGGAGATGGGACTGTAGGAGGAGGAGGATATGGGACTGTAGGAGGAGGGGGACATGGTATGGAGGAGGTGGGACTGGAAGAGGAGGACCTGGGATTGCTGAGTTGGGACTGTAGGAGGAGGAGGACATGGTATGAAGGAGATGGGACTGTGGGAGAAAGACATGGGATGGAGAAGATGGGACTGTAGAAAAAAGAGGACATGGGATAGAGGAGATGGGACTGGAGGAGGAGGAGAAGGACATGGATTGAGAAGGAGGAGGAGGACATGGGGTGGAGGAGTAGGACATGGGATGGAGGAAATGGGACTGTGGGAGGAGGACATGGGATGGAGGACATGGGACTGTAGGAGGAGGACATGAGATGGAGGAGATGGCACTGGAGAAGGAGGACATGGGATGGAGGAGGAAGAGGACATGGGATGGAGGAGGAGGACATGGGATGGAGAAGGAGGACATGGGATGGAGAGAATGGGACTGGAGGATGTTGTGCTTTTAAGGGACAGTTTGCCCGCACAATATATTAATTTTAAGTTCTTTTTAACGAAAGATATTTGTGAATACAAGTCAATCTATATTATACAGTCTATAATATGAAACCTATTCACGGAGACGTGTGATCATACAAAATAGCTACATTTATTGGTTGACAAAAAGCAAATATTTACATGAAATTAAAATACCAATTCTGTTACATGAACGACTTCAAAATCAATACAATTACCCGCAAACTGGGCATCCAGTCCCTTAGACATAATGCTGTCATGATAAATTCTCAATAGGTTCAACAACCTTGTATAATTGACAATGAAACAGAACGTCTGTATTTCACACATCCAACCGTTACTATACTGCAGGTAAGTAAGTGGTTAACAATGTGAAATAAATTGGACCTCTGTTTTGCCACTAAGATTGGAACTATGCAAAAAGAAAAATATAATGAAAAATTGAATCTTTACAAAAAACATCTACCAGTTGTTGGTTAATGAGAATAAATCATGATTGCAGAATATTCAATACTTCAACAATTTTGAGAACAACAATGAATTCAAGATAAAATCAAAAATGGCATATCTACCCATTCCATAATGGCAATCTCCTGACCAGAGTTAAGATGGCTGCCGTGGTTTTCAGGATTCGGGTGTCTAGGAATCTTCATGAGTGTAAGAAGATGTCTTCATGCATGGTGCCGGGGTGTCAGTTTGTCTGAGAGTCTGGATCTCCCAGTGTGCCCCTCAGGGTGGGTCCCTGAGTGTCTCTCCCCGGCCGGTGGGAGTGACTGGCTGTCTGGGAGTCCTCGGTGAGTGATGTCAGTGTGTGGTCAGTCCCCCTATCTCCATCCTCTCATCTAATTTTTCTTCCCTTAAATATTGTCTCTGGACAATAAGATTATAAAAATTATCCTAAGTTCTTCCCAAAGGAGGTGGTTCTTCCACTCATTGGTGGCTGCAGTTAGGGGCGTTACTGTCCAAGGATCTCTGGTTTCTATAGGTTGGTAATTTAATAATTAACTGTTCCCTGAATTTTTGGGAACCTCAAGTAATACCACTTTCAGCCACTAGGGCATCAATTCTTTAAGTTGATATATTCTATTCTCAGAATGTGTGTAATTTGTATATTGTGGGAAGAATATATGGATTTTAACCTTCTTGTAATCCGGTATATATAACATACTTCTAATATGCTTCTTGATTCATTCACATAACATAATTTGTTTTATATTCCTGTCTAAAAATATATCTATAAGCTGGTTTTTCTAAACAGGGTACAGATTATATGTCAATCAATATAACATTCAATATTTATCTACAGTATATCTTTTGAATATGTGGTCATTTCTAAACGTAGACTCCTTTTGTATTCTATAATCATAATTTGACGTATTTCGTAAGGCTAATTAACTCTTTAAAACATTTCTATCTATAAAATCACACTGATATCTATCTTCATTTTTCTTTCACAGTCCCTAGGTCAACAGATACTAAAATCATATTTTTCCCTATGACCTAAAATGTCATTGATAATCTAAACATCATTCTTATTTATTACATATCAATATATGTTCTTACTTTGAATATCATGTATATTTATAATGTATCCAGGTGTTTTCTTAAAATGTCTGAGAAGTGGCATATGCATCACTTATGATTAGGATATTTATGTCCACATATATATGAGGTAAAGGAAAAGAAATGAAAAATATATGTGTATGAAAGTTCCTCTTGGGGGTCAGCCCTGGACTTTAAACTGAGAATTGGTTTGAAACAGCTGAACCATTCACCCATCTTGGATTTCGGGCCCCGGGAAATCATCCTTTTTCTTTGCCATTCCGCGTGTGCAGAGAGCCAGCAGTTGGACCGGGAGGGTGAGCGGGTTGGTATCCACCTGGAAAGCCATTCGGTGCCGTCGGATCACTGCCGGGAGAGGATCGGTAAACTGTACTGTGGAGGAGCTGTGAGACACACGTCTTCTCACATGCCGGTCTTGGCCACACCCCATTCAGGTGAGCTTTAGATGAACGCTATGCAAATCACACAGTAGTACACTAAGTGAAACACTGACTGTCTGCAGCTTGCACAATCACCGGCCTGCCTGTCACAGTATAGAGAATAACTGTATTCAGGTGAGCTTTAGGTGAACACTATGCAAAGCACACAGTAGTACACTAAGTGAAACACTGACTGTCTGCAGCTTGCACAATCACCGACCTGCCTGTCACAGTATAGAGAATAACTGTATTCAGGTGAGCTTTAGGTGGCTGCTATGAAAAGCACACCTAGTACACTAAGTGAAACACTGACTGTCTGCAGCTAGCACAATCACCTGCCTGCATGTCACAGTATAGAGACTAACAAGAACGGATCTAGCTAAACTCAATACAGTGTATAAATATATATACAACACCTAGGATGCATATATATCCTCTACATGCTGTAATAGAAGCTAACTGACTCGCCTGCCTGCTCTATCTAACTCAATATAAATGACACTGTCTCTCTCTCTGTAACTCTCTCTTTCACAACCGCCAACACACTACACAAGGCCGACTTCCAGGTGACCTTATATAGTGTGGGGCGTGTTCCTACTCCTCTGAGCCATGATTGGCCAAAGCCACCCTGGCTTTGGCCAATTGCGGCTCTCTGTAAAGACAGCGCTCTGATTGGCCAAGCATGCGGGTCATAGTGCATGCTTGGCCAATCATCAGCCAGCAATGCACTGCCATGCCGCAGTGAATTATGGGGCGTGACGCGCCACTCGAATTTGGCGCGAACGGCCCATAAAGTTCGATCTTCGTGGAACGATCGAACAGCGGATGTTCGAGTCGAACATGGGTTCGACTCGAACACGAAGCTCATCCCTACCCAACACTACTGACATTTGCTGGCGCTGTCACAGAGGAAAAGGAACTTACCTCCCTGCGTGCTGGGAATGTCATCGAGTTCGCCCTTTTTGGAACCGGATTTTTAAAATCTACAATGACATGTATAATCATTCTCTCATGCCCTCCCCTAAGGTGGCCCTCCTATCCATCCTACCCGGTCTAATTAAATTGCATAAAAATAACCTCCTTAGATTCTTTTTGTCAGCTGCTCGTCAAGTAATAAAGCAGTTTTGGAAATCAGAGGCTATCCCCCCCTTTCATAAATGGATAGACATCATTAACGACACCATGCTTATGGAGGAGCTGCAGGCAAGTGAGGGAGATGCTTGGGACAAACACATCAAATTGTGGTACATCTGGCTTCATTATTCATCCTCTGACAATCTCCTTAACAGGATAGCTGCATAAGAGGCATGTCTACCTTGGTCCAGATATATAACACTGGTTACTCCCTAATGGGGTCGACCAGTAGGGTCATGCTTTGGATTTTGATGGATACATTCTGTCTTCCGAGTTTGGGACACCGGATGCTGTGATTATGCCTTGTACATAGTGTTCATGTTCCTCCTCCTTCTTTCCCCTTTCTCTCTCCCTTCTCTTCCCCCTTCTACACCCCCCCCCTCCTAATTGATTGTTTTTATGTACTACTACCTGTGATCCATGTTGACATGGAAATAAAAGTATGTTTTTGAGAAATGTTTCTCGCATATATACAAATCTAGCGGGCATGCACTTTCCCTGTGTATTTAAAACTGGCAGAGACACCAGTAATGTGCAGTTCCCTGCAGCTCAGCGGGTGGCGCTGTCGCCTTGGGCTGGGGTTGAACCATTGCTGTGTGCCGTACCCCTTTTTGTCCTCCCTCGGCAGTGGTATGTTGGGGCGGAGAACCCGCCGTGCTTGCTGGGAGAGGGTATAAAGGGGCCGGCCATCTTTGTCACGGGGTCAGACTCCCAGGCACCTTCAACCTGAGGGCGGTGGTTCGTGTCGGTCCTCCAGGCGGCCTAGGCCTGGAGGACGTTCGGAGGTCATGTTCCATCCCAGGCACCTTTAGCCTGGGGTGAGGTACTTGGATGGCGGTCCGGGACTGAGGGTCCCGGATTAAGGCTCCGCGAGGGAGGAACTTCCTAGGGGACCCCGGGAGTGGGTACCCGAATCCAGTGGCGTAAGGGACCGGAGGGGATAATTACCTGAAGACCTGGTGCAGCAAATTGCCAGTGATGGGTGAGCCTCCGGAGACTGCCGGGAGGGATGTCTTCCTCGATTGGGAGCAGAAACCTACTTCTGGGAAGGAAGTAGGAGAGTTCATTGTGCCTGGGCCTACTCGCATCCACACCCCCTGTCTGTTCTGTTCGTTGAGGGAGTCCAACTGATTGTGTTCACTTTTCCATGAGAAGAATAAAGGAGTGTTGGACTTTATTGGTGTGGGGCTCATTTTCTGGCAGACATTGTTCAAGAAACCAGGAGGAGGCTCCAGAGGCAGAACACCGACCCGAAGGTAAAAGAGATTGTCTCTCACTGCACATACATCTGCAGGGGGACTTGGCGTGGTGACCCCGCACTCTCTCCTTTAGAGTACCCCTAGACAAAAGCCAGAGCCAGAACAACTGATACATAGAGGGAGAGAGTGGAGGCCGCTACACAAATGTATGCAATGTTTTGTACGCATCGTGGTGTTTTTTTACCTCTACCCCCCCCCTCCCTTTTTTTTCTTTTTGTTTGAAAAAATCAATAAAACATATTCAACCATAAATATACACTATATTACCAAAAGTATTGGGACTTCTGCCTTTACACGCACATGAACTTTACTGTAATAACAGTCTTAGTCCGTAGGGTTTAATATTGAGATGGTCCACCCTTTGCAGCTATAGCAGCTTCAACACCTCTGTCAAGGCTGTCCACAAGGTTTAGGGGTGTGCAGGCCAGTCAAGTTCCTCTACTCCAAACTCGCTCATCCATGTCTATATGGACCTTGCTTTTTGCACTGGTGCACAGTCATGTTGGAACAGGAAGGGACCATCCCCAAACTGTTCCCACAAAGTTGGGAGCATGAAATTGTCCAAAATGTCTTGGTATGCTGATGCCTTAAGAGTTCCCTTCACTGGAACTAAGGGGCCAAGCCCAACCCCTGAAAAACTACCCCACACCATAATCCCCCCTCCACCAAATGATTTGGACCAGTGCACAAAGTAAGGTCCATAAAGACATGGATGAGCTAGTTTGGGGAGGAGGAACTTGACTGGCCTGCACAGAGCCATGACCTCAACCCGATAGAATCCCTTTGGGATAAATTAGAGCGGAGACTGCAAGCCAGGCCTTCTTGTCCAACATCAGTGCCTGACCTCAAAAATGCGCTGTTTAGCTGCTGTTATAGCTGAAAAGGGTGGACCAACTCTAAATTAAACCCTACAGACTAAGACTGGGATGCCAATAAAGTTCATGTGCATGTAAAGGCAGACGTCCCAATACTTTTGGTAATATAGTGTAATATATAATATGGACATTATAATGCAACAATTGCAAGCTATCTCCCCACCATAGGCGTGCGCACAGGGTGTGCCCAGGCACACCCTAATCACTCTGTGCAGCACAGATTTCCTCTACTGCCCTGGCTCCCATCTTTCCCCCCGCAGCGCTGCCAGCTTCCCTCCTGACCTATCGGCTGTTGCTGCTGGGATGTTTTAGGAGTGGGGAAGGGGCCAGAAAATATGTAATTTACTGGCCCCTTCCCTTTCTCTATGAACACCGTTAGCGTTCGGTATTGTGTGTTTGGGCTTTGGGGTGCACACCCAAATGCAATAGGCTGCGCACACCTATGCTCCCCACAGTGAGGTTCCCCACCTTCTGTCCTGGTGACACCAAGACAGGAAGTGAAGGGAAATGTTCTGCAATGATGTAACCCTGTTAGATGTTAAAACGAAAGTATATATATAAAGCCAGCACTTTTTTTCCCCATTTTGGCTAAATTATGGAAAAGTTAAAACCACATTAGTTGTTTTTCCCCATCTGTGTCCCATTGTGAGGTCCCTTAGACACAACAGGTAGTGGGAGGAAAATGCCTTTGAAGACAGTTGTCACCAGAATCAGTGTCCCCATTGGAAGTTTTCCTCTGTTTTCTTGCTCTGGGGACAACTTTTGAATTTTCCATATGGGGTGACTGGGACAAGAAGCTCTTTGTCCTGGTGATCAAAAGCAAAAAAAATGAGTTGTCACCAGAAGGGGTAGGGGGGTTCTATCCCTTCACTACTCCATCCAAAACTAAAATAAAAACTGTTGATTTAGTTTAACTTTAAAATGATGGGTTTCTGAATGTCAATAGTGAGATCCTGGGATATGACACTGTGTTCATACACTGCTGATTGTGTCTGTTTGCTATGTCTGTGCAGAATTATCCTCCTGGAAGAGGAGGACATGGGATGGGGGGAGGGGGGACTGGAGGAGGAGGAGCATTAACATGGGATGGAGGTGGAGAAGAACATGGGATGAAGGAGATGGGACTGGAGAAAGAGGACACGTGATGGAGGAGATGGGACTGGAGGACAGCAGAATACATGGGATGGAGGACATTGGACGGATTAGGAGGAGGACATTGGATGGAGGAGATGGGACTGGAAAAGGAGGACATGGGACTGGAAAAGGAGGACATGGGACTGGAGGAGGAAGACATGGTATGGAGGACATGGGATGGAGGAGGAAGACACGGGATGGAGGAAATGGGACTGGAGGAGGAGGACATGCTATGGAGGAGGAGGACATGGGATGGAGGAAATGGGACTGGAGGAGGAGGACATGGGATGAAAGAGATAGGACTGGAGGTGAAGGAGGACATGGTATGGAGGACATGAGATGGAGGAGGAGGACATGAGATGGAGGAGGAGGACATGGGATGGAGAAGGAGGAGGACATGGGATGGAGAAGGAGGAGGACATGGGATGGAGTTGAGACTGCAGGAGGACATGGAACTGGAGGAAGACATGGTATGGAGAACATGGGATGGAGGGGAAGAACATGGGGCTAAAGGAGGAGGACATGGGGTGGAGCAGATGGGACTGGAGGAGGAGGTCATGGAATGGAGGAGATGGGACTGGAGGAGAAGGAGGAGATGGGACTGAAGTAGGGGGACATGGTATGGAGGGAATGGGACTGGAGGAGATTGGACTGTAGGAGGAGGAGGACATGGGACTGTAGGAGGAGGGTGACATGGTATGGAGGAGGTGGGACTGGAGGAGGAGGACATGGGATTGAGGAGTTGGGACTGTAGGAGGAGGAGGACATGGTATGGAGGACATGGGATGGAGGAGGAGGACATAGGATGGAGAAGGAAGTGGACATGGGATGGAGAAGGAGGAAGACATGGGATGGAGATGAGACTGCAGGAGGACATGGGATGGAGGAGATGGGACTGGAGGAGGACATAGTATGGAGAACATGGGATGGAGGAGAAGAACATGGGACTGGAGGAGGAGGACATGGGATGGAGGAGATGGGACTGGGGGAGAAGGAGGAGATGGGACTGAAGGAGTGGGACATGGTATGGAGGAGATGGGACTGTAGGAGGAGGAGGATATGGGACTGTAGGAGGAGGGGGACATGGTATGGAGGAGGTGGGACTGGAAGAGGAGGACCTGGGATTGCTGAGTTGGGACTGTAGGAGGAGGAGGACATGGTATGAAGGAGATGGGACTGTGGGAGAAAGACATGGGATGGAGAAGATGGGACTGTAGAAAAAAGAGGACATGGGATAGAGGAGATGGGACTGGAGGAGGAGGAGAAGGACATGGATTGAGAAGGAGGAGGAGGACATGGGGTGGAGGAGTAGGACATGGGATGGAGGAAATGGGACTGTGGGAGGAGGACATGGGATGGAGGACATGGGACTGTAGGAGGAGGACATGGGATGGAGGAGATGGCACTGGAGAAGGAGGACATGGGATGGAGGAGGAAGAGGACATGGGATGGAGGAGGAGGACATGGGATGGAGAAGGAGGACATGGGATGGAGAGAATGGGACTGGAGGATGTTGTGCTTTTAAGGGACAGTTTGCCCGCACAATATATTAATTTTAAGTTCTTTTTAACGAAAGATATTTTTGAATACAAGTCAATCTATATTATACAGTCTATAATATGAAACCTATTCACGGAGACGTGTGATCATACAAAATAGCTACATTTATTGGTTGACAAAAAGCAAATATTTACATGAAATTAAAATACCAATTCTGTTACATGAACGACTTCAAAATCAATACAATTACCCGCAAACTGGGCATCCAGTCCCTTAGACATAATGCTGTCATGATAAATTCTCAATAGGTTCAACAACCTTGTATAATTGACAATGAAACAGAACGTCTGTATTTCACACATCCAACCGTTACTATACTGCAGGTAAGTAAGTGGTTAACAATGTGAAATAAATTGGACCTCTGTTTTGCCACTAAGATTGGAACTATGCAAAAAGAAAAATATAATGAAAAATTGAATCTTTACAAAAAACATCTACCAGTTGTTGGTTAATGAGAATAAATCATGATTGCAGAATATTCAATACTTCAACAATTTTGAGAACAACAATGAATTCAAGATAAAATCAAAAATGGCATATCTACCCATTCCATAATGGCAATCTCCTGACCAGAGTTAAGATGGCTGCCGTGGTTTTCAGGATTCGGGTGTCTAGGAATCTTCATGAGTGTAAGAAGATGTCTTCATGCATGGTGCCGGGGTGTCAGTTTGTCTGAGAGTCTGGATCTCCCAGTGTGCCCCTCAGGGTGGGTCCCTGAGTGTCTCTCCCCGGCCGGTGGGAGTGACTGGCTGTCTGGGAGTCCTCGGTGAGTGATGTCAGTGTGTGGTCAGTCCCCCTATCTCCATCCTCTCATCTAATTTTTCTTCCCTTAAATATTGTCTCTGGACAATAAGATTATAAAAATTATCCTAAGTTCTTCCCAAAGGAGGTGGTTCTTCCACTCATTGGTGGCTGCAGTTAGGGGCGTTACTGTCCAAGGATCTCTGGTTTCTATAGGTTGGTAATTTAATAATTAACTGTTCCCTGAATTTTTGGGAACCTCAAGTAATACCACTTTCAGCCACTAGGGCATCAATTCTTTAAGTTGATATATTCTATTCTCAGAATGTGTGTAATTTGTATATTGTGGGAAGAATATATGGATTTTAACCTTCTTGTAATCCGGTATATATAACATACTTCTAATATGCTTCTTGATTCATTCACATAACATAATTTGTTTTATATTCCTGTCTAAAAATATATCTATAAGCTGGTTTTTCTAAACAGGGTACAGATTATATGTCAATCAATATAACATTCAATATTTATCTACAGTATATCTTTTGAATATGTGGTCATTTCTAAACGTAGACTCCTTTTGTATTCTATAATCATAATTTGACGTATTTCGTAAGGCTAATTAACTCTTTAAAACATTTCTATCTATAAAATCACACTGATATCTATCTTCATTTTTCTTTCACAGTCCCTAGGTCAACAGATACTAAAATCATATTTTTCCCTATGACCTAAAATGTCATTGATAATCTAAACATCATTCTTATTTATTACATATCAATATATGTTCTTACTTTGAATATCATGTATATTTATAATGTATCCAGGTGTTTTCTTAAAATGTCTGAGAAGTGGCATATGCATCACTTATGATTAGGATATTTATGTCCACATATATATGAGGTAAAGGAAAAGAAATGAAAAATATATGTGTATGAAAGTTCCTCTTGGGGGTCAGCCCTGGACTTTAAACTGAGAATTGGGTGAATGGTTCAGCTGTCCAAACAGATCCTTCTTATCAATACTTCTTAGTCAATATAGCTCTGGCCATGCCCATACATTTGATTGTCCAGTTTTTTGGTTGCCATATACCTTACAACACATTCCTTTGTCTCTACACGGCTAGTATTAGCATCTCTGTTTACTAAAGTGTTTCTCTTACAAAGGATTTGTTTGCTCTAGTTGGAAGGTTTGTAATTTGGTTAACTATCTGTAGAGTATTTTCAATGGCAGTGTTGACTTCTTAAACATCTCTAATTTGTCCTGAGGAAAGTTGTCATTGTTTTAACTTTCAAACCAGGTTTGTAAATGTTAGAGATGGCTAGCCCAATTGTTATGGGAAAAACGTGTTCCTGTGTTCTTCTCTGAAAGGTTCACAAGTTACAGGCCAATAATGGTGCATCCTGGGTTATCAGCTTTTGAAGCCTAAGTGAACTTTCAAGTCTCTGAAGTAAATATTAAAATTATTATTATTATTAATATTATTAATAAGGAAACCCATAACATAATCCCCCCTTTTGAAGTCGGCAAATGCCGTAAGTCGTTTGGGAGACTTCAAAACGCGAAAAGGTTGAGGAGATCTGGCTTCATTCGGCCTTGTATCCGGATTGTGGGTACTGAATATAGCATTTAAGGGGTGTTGACATCTGCAGATGGGAGTTATTCATTGAGAAAAAGATGGGTATGTGATTGATGTGTGCATCTCGAGGCCGTCATCCGTCGGTTGGCGGGAAATGGATCACTCCGGGCACCTGTGGGCTTGGCCGTCCTGGTGAGTCTTGTCCGTGCAGACTAGCCATCAGTGGTGTCTCTGGATTCTCCATACGGTTCCTTCTCTGGATGTTTCACACATGTCGGACTCTCGGTTCTGTTGACCGGCTTATGGACATCTTAGTCCTGTAAGGAAAATGGATTCCATGAGAAAACGACAATGTTTTTTTCTTTTTTTACATGACCTGCGTTTTGAGATCTCAGTGTCAGGCTGGTGTCCTGGCTTCCTCAGAGCCCCCCCCCCCCCCCTTTAGCCCATTGTGTCACCAGTCCTTTAACTAAACACTCTGGCTGGCAAGACAATGTCTCAATATTTGCTATGGGAGACAAAGCTCTAGGGCTCATTACATGAGGACATTAGTTTATAGCTGTGGATACCAGACATTAATAACTAACTGACATCTTCAGAACCATTTTTTTTTTTTTAGCTTAATTGTAGCGGTTCTGGAATGATAAAAAGTAGGATTTTTAAAACAGCTTACCTGTAAAATCCTTTTCTTGGAGTACATCACGGGACACAGAGCAGCATAGTCATTACTATGTGGGTTATATAGAATTACCTTCAGGTGCTGGCACTGGCAACTTCCAAAACAGGAAGTACCCTCCCCTATATAAGCCCCTCCCATCCGGGAGTACCTCAGTTTTGTAGCAAAGCAATACGTGTCCCCAAAAGAGGGGTGGGAGCTCTGTGTCCCGTGATGTACTCCAAGAAAAGGATTTTACAGGTAAGCTGTTTTAAAAATCCTACTTTCTTGTTCATACATCACGGGACACAGAGCAGCATAGTCATTACTATGTGGGACGTCCCAAAGCAATGCCACATGAGGGGGGGGGATACACCATACATAAGCTGGGCTCCATCAGGCATGAGGATCTTTTGCGGCCTGCAACACACTGCGCCCAAAGGCGACATCCTCCTGACTTCTAACGTCCACCTGGTAGAACCTAGTAAACGTGTGTACTGAAGACCATGTTGCGGCCTTACAAATTTGCGCCAGGGAGGCCTGGGGATGCACTGCCCATGAAGTTCCAACTGCTCTCGTGGAGTGCGCCCTAACTTTGAACGGAGGCGGTCTACTTCTCAAGCCATAGGCTTGTATTATGACCTGTCGAATCCACTTGGCTAAAGTAGATTTTGATGCTGCCTGACCCTTTCTGGGGCCTTCCGGCAGAACAAACAAAGAATCCGTTCTACGAATCTGAGCAGTGGCTTTTAGATAAGCTTTAACTGCTCTTACTACATCCAAAGAATGCAATAACTTTTCCTCTACCGAGCTTGGTTTGGGGAAAAAAGAAGGAAGAACCACATCCTGGTTCAAGTGAAACCTCGATACCACCTTAGGAAGAAAGGCTGGGTGAGGACGTAATACTACTCTGTCCTTATGGATAACCAGATATGGCTCTTTACAGGACATGGCGGCTAATTCCGACACTCTTCTAGCCGAGCATATGGCTACTAAAAATATCAATTTCCTGGTGAGTAGAACCAAGGAAATGTGCCGCAAAGGTTCAAATGGCTGCTTCTGCAGAACCGACAGAACCAAATTTAGATCCCATGGGCATATGGGAGCCTTAATCGGTGGAATAATACGAGTCACACCTTGCATAAAGGATTTGACAAGTGAATGCATAGCCAGGGGCCTTTGAAATAGTATTGACAAGGCCGAAACCTGGCCCTTGATAGTACTTAAGGCAAACTTCCTGTCTACAGCCCACTGCAGGAAGTCCAGAATTCTGCCTATAACGTACTTACGTGGATGCCATTTTCTGGCCTCGCACCAAGTGATGTACGCCTTCCAAACTCTATAGTAGATCTGCCTGGATACAGGCTTCCTGGCATTGATTATAGTTGATACCACAGAGTTAGAGAGACCTCTCTTCTTTAGGATGTGGGATTCAATAGCCAGGCCGTTAAACTTAGAGTTAGTAAGGAAGGGTGGTATATCGGTCCTTGCGAAAGCAGGTCCGGACGACGTGGAAGGGTTCAAGGACTCCCCACAGACATTTTGATGATCTCCGCGTACCAGGCCCTTCGGGGCCACGCTGGAGCCACCAGGATCACCGGCTTCTTCTCCAACCTGACTCTGCGAAGGAGTCGAGGCAACAATTGTAGCGGAGGGAATGCATATATCAGTCTGAACTGATCCCAAGGGAACACCAGAGCATCCGAGCCGCAAGCGAGGGGATCCCTTGTCCGGGAGACAAACCTGTCCACCTTTGCGTTGAATCTGGATGCTAGCAGATCTACATCCGGTGTTCCCCACCGCTGACATATTGCTCGGAAGACCTCGGGATGAAGGGACCATTCCCCTGGGCATAACTGTTGGCGACTCAGAAAGTCCGCCTTCCAATTCTCCACCCCTGGAATGAAGACAGCTGATATACATGGGACATGCTTTTCTGCCCATTCCAGGATGTGACTTACTTCCCTCTGGGCTGCACGACTCCTGGTGCCTCCCTGATGATTGATATATGCCACTGCTGTGGCATTGTCTGATTGAATTCTGACAGGGGACCCTTGGAGTCTGGATGTCCAGGCTACTAGGGCGTACCGGGCTGCTCGTATCTCTAAGAGATTGATGGGCAGGGTTTTTACTACATTTGACCATCTGCCCTGGAGAGACCATTGCTCCAGTACTGCCCCCCAGCCTATAAGGCTGGCATCTGTAGTGACCACCTTCCAAGATATCGGGCTGAAGGGTTTTCTCTTCTGGAGATTCTGGGGGATCAACCACCAGCAGAGACTCTTCCGAACGGAAGGGGACAAAGCCATCGGGAAGTCTAGAGCCTGAACTTTTCCGTTCCAGGCTGACAATATGGCCCTTTGTAAATTCCTTGAGTGGAATTGGGCGTATGGCACAGCTTCGAATGATGCTACCATCTTTCCTAGCAGCCTCATGCACAGGCGTATGGACGGCTGTCTTTTTGCACAAAGCAGACGGACAAGCCCCTCAAAGAGGATACCTTGTCTAGAGGTAAGAAAATCTTCCTCTGGTCTGAATCCAGCCGTAGCCCTAGATATACCAGGTTTTTCACTGGCTGTAGGGCTGACTTGTCCAGGTTGATGACCCAACCGTGAGACTCTAGATACTTGATTGTATCGACAATTACCACTTCTAGCTTGGCAACTGAGTGGTCCATCAACAACAGGTCGTCTAGGTATGCCATTATCGTTACACCCCGTGTTCTTAGATCGGCCAACAGTGGGGCCAGAATTTTTGTGAACACTCGTGGTGCTGTGGCCAGACCGAATGGTAAGGCTCTGAACTAAAAATGGCGCCCTTCTACTGCAAAGCGTAGGAATTTTTGATGACCTGGAAAGATGGGAACATGCAAGTAAGCATCTTTGATGTCGATCGAGGCTAACCATTCCTCCCCTTGTAGGGCAGCGGTGACCGATCGGATCGACTCCATCCGGAAAGACCGGACGTTTAGAAATTTGTTTAGACTCTTTAGGTCCAATATGGGTCTTATGTCCCCGTTTGGCTTCGGGACTGTGAAAAGGTTTGAGTAGAAACCCAACCCCCACACTTCCATAGGAACCTCCATAATTACTCCTTGGAGCAATAGTTGTTCTAACGCCAATAGGAGAGACCCTCTTTTCAGAGGGTCTCTTGGCATGCCTGACCACATAAAATGGGACGGAGGAGACTCTTTTAACTCCAACTTGTATCCCAGAGTTACTGCGGAGAGCACCCATCTGTCTTTGATCGTCTCCCGCCAGGTCTCTGCGAACAACTGAAGTCTTCCCCCCACCCGTTTGAGTGGGGGCAGCCCTTCATAGGCTTGACTTGGAGGCTGGTTTAGTACCTCTTCGGATCCAGGGCTTTTTATTACCCTGTGGCTGTCCCTGATTTTTACCTCCTGAGTTTGACCGAGGAGGCCGTCGGAACTGCTTAGTAGCAGACGTCGCAGGGATAGGAGAGGTAGTCCTCTTAAAAGATGGACCCCTAGACCTCTTTTTACTCGGTAAGAGAGTACTTTTACCACTGGAAATCTTCTGGATATACTTATCCAGGTCTTCGCCAAAAAGGCGTTCCCCATGAAATGGGAAGCTAACTAAGAGCTTCTTACAGGGAGCTTCAGCAGACCAGTTTTTGAGCCACAGAAGCCTACGCATATGTACCAAAGACAGCGTGAGGCGGGAGGCCTGATGGATAGAATCCTTGATGGCGTCAACCGCAAAGCATAATGCTCTAGGCAGATCAGCCAGAGCCTGGGCCTGCTGGTCTGGCAAATCCCTCAGGACCATTTTCATTTGATCCTTTAAAGCTTGGCAGATCCCAATAGCTGCCACTGCTGGCTGTGTAACAGCCCCTGCTGTGGAAAAAGCAGATTTTAATAAAGATTCCAATTTTTTATCCACTGGATCTTTGAACATTTGAACATTATCTACTGGACATGTCAGTGATTTGTTCACAGAAGAGATGGCTGCATCCACCGTAGGATCATTCCATCTCTGGGTGAACTTTTCCTCCATGGGATAGATCACCGGAAACCTTTTAGGCGGAACAAATAGTTTATCAGGATGTTCCCAGTCCTGGTATATAAGTCCTTCCAATAATGGATGTATTGGAAAGGAGCAATTAACCTGGGGAGCTTTTAGCGACCCCAATGAGGAGACAGCAGTAGTTGATGGTTCAACAAGAGGCATTTTAAATGCAGATCGAACCATGTCAGTTAGGGTCTGGACCCACAATCTTTCAGTCTGTGATGCTGAAAATGGTTCATCTACTGTCGATTCCTCAAAAACAGAGCTAACCTCCTCCTGATCCCCTTCAGGTAGGTCGGTCCCTTCCTGGGACTGTTGCTCTGCCAACAGGCACTCTAATGGAGGTGATGGAGATCTGGCGCGCTTTCTTTCCTGTAGAGAAGAAGCGATCAATGCAGCCAATCTCTGCTCCAATCCCTCCAGATTTGAGGAAAAAACCTCCTCTGTTATATATGCAGGAGCAGGTGGACTGAGGACAGCCGCAGTACCTGGCACTCCCGGGGGTTCCTTATGGGTATTAACCTCTGATTTCTCAGGGGAGGAGGGTGCAGATGACTGCTCCAGATCCTCAGAGCCCGATGGAGACCCCCTACACTTCCTGAGAGGTATATCTCGGAGTTTTTTAGGCGGCATATTCCTTAGTTCAAAGCTGAGGTATTCCAGCCGCAATACACCCCTTACTGAAATAGTCTAATGCAATTTGCTGCTATGTACATCAGTGGGTGTCTACTAATGCGTCTTTCTGGGGATGCCTGTATCAACCGCCCGCTGTAAGCCCCTATACCATGCTACCAGCTCCTTTTCATGCTCTGTGTCCATAGCAAGCAGCGTGGACTGAGTCCTTTTATCTTGCTGGGACGCCCGCACATGCGCAGAAGCGCTGGGCGCACAGAGCGCGTCATCCGCCAGGCTCCGCCCCCTTTTTTGAAGCTAAACCTTATAAAAGGAAAGCATGTGTGTGCGCGCGCGCGCGAGTGCACGTGTGCGCTCTTGGCGCCATGTAGGGAGAGGAGCCAGGGTCCCTGTTTCACCAGGACTCGGGGATGGAAGGAAACTACTTGGCAGCATGACAGAGGAATGCAGCTTCCCTGATAGAGAGCTCACTCATCTGCCTGGACTTTCACCATGGAAGGAATAGTCCCAAGAAAAAAGACATTCCACAGCGGCCTCTAGTGGACAAACACAGGTACCGCACCTTTGTCTTTTTTTTTTTTTTTTTTTTAAAACCTCCTTTATGAAAAAACATTTCCAGGTTTACAGTTTTTTTAAAACTTCCCTTATGAAAAAACATTTCTAGGATTTCTTAGGCATATACAGCTATTAGCGGGAATACCCTTTAGGTAACAGGCAGAAAGACATATTAGGCTTGGGGGTCCCCTCAATAGAACCAAGTTCCTGAGGGGCCCCCACTTACCTTTTCCCCGCCGCAGGACTTTGTTTGGTCCACAGAAGCCCAAACTTCACCTCTCACGGCAGGCATTGTACTAGACCTTCAGGGACCGGGTTCCCAAGGATTCCACTCCCCTGGACCTGTATAGCACCCTGCACAGATAGCCTCTTGGTTTTGGGTATGACCAGAGCTCTGGATCCCAGGGTCCAGCCCTCCTAAGAGAGGCATTACAGGCAAAACCCTGCTCTTCTCTGCAAGGCCCGGGTACCGACCGTTTAGCTATGAAGCTTTTTTGGTCGGATCCGGAATAGCTTGCTAAGGCCCAGAGAACCTGTACACAAGCCCAGATGAATACATGTTAACCTTGGCCAACACCTTAGACACTGGCAAAAAACTGAGGTACTCCCGGATGGGAGGGGCTTATATAGGGGAGGGTACTTCCTGTTTTGGAAGTTGCCAGTGCCAGCACCTGAAGGTAATTCTATATAACCCACATAGTAATGACTATGCTGCTCTGTGTCCCGTGATGTATGAACAAGAAATGAAAAACATTTCAGTGTGACACGTGACATTTACTGTCAGTAACAAAATATTTGACACGATAGTCAACCTTCTACTTGGAAGGAATAAACAAATAAAATCTCCCCCCTTTGGGGTGTCAATACAACTCATTTGAGGCAATCAAACTACCTTATGCGGGTGACTCCTCATCTTTTACCAAAATATCAAACCATTTTAGGCCTTCTGATATTAATGTCTTTAGGATTCGGTCATCCTCTGTAATTATCGTCTTCTGCGACTTCTTGAAATTAAGCTGTCTGGAGCGACCTGTTTATGTCAGAGGAATGAAGTGACCACTGAAAGATAGGAGAATAGTTAATATCTAACGACCAAAATCCCAGTTAGGGATTTCAGGATCCTACTACTGTAACCTGGGGGAAAAACATGGTGTTAGAACCTCTGTCTCCTATACCTTTCCAGTGAATTCCTCTGATTTATTTTAACACAGGCGCTTCAAAGGTTCCGTGGCCCTTGGCTGGCCACAGTATTTGCCCTTTGAAAAAATGTTACTCACGTTCCGTACAGCAATGAAGCTGTGCAACATATCCATAATTTGATTTATTTTGGTTTCTGCATTGCCTACAGGCTGATCAGAATAGGGTTTTGGGACCCAGTTTCTGAATTTTCTGGGGACTATTGGCTCAGTTTGATCAGAAATATCCCCATCAGAACCACTGTCCTGATTCTGGGATAGTTGTCTGGGCCTTAATTTCTCCCTATTTTTCTGAGGATTTTGGGGTGTCTTACCCTGTGAGTGCTCCCTATTTACCTGTGTAGGTCCCCGGGGCGAATTGGACCGGTAATAGTGTGGGTTTTAATCTTTAAGTTTAAATTTGACCCGTTGGAGATACACCCTATAGTTTCTCTTAAACCTCGGGTCTGGTTCCCTTGGGAGATACTCCTGAGGTGGTCTTTGGGATACCCCTCTAAAAGGTGGTCTCTGTTCCCCCCTTCTAATTGGTGGGGTATCTGGTCCCTCGCTGGGGAAACTCTGTGGCATATCTCCTCTGACTATATCAACACATGTCATTTTCTGGGTTTCAAACTGTAATAATTGAGGAGATACATTAATTTCATCCACAATTTGAATTATGGGTTGAGGCCTTCCTTGGTATTCACCAGTTTGCTGGATAGAGTACAAATTGTTACCCTCTTTTACCAAGTACTCCAGTGGGCACCCCCCTTTGTAGTCTTTTGCTAAACTCACTTTTATGTGGGTAGGTAGGGCCTCAAAGAACATGGATTTAAACTCAGGGCGATTGTAATCTGGCTCATTTTCTGCTAAGTGGTAAGCACTTTTGAGCACAGCCAAAAATTCTGTGGGGCTTTGATTATTGGCACATCTCAGATTTTGTATAGCCGCACTGGCCACTGTAACATTTTTGTAGTGGCCAAATTCTAGAAGACAGCGGTGCTTAATTTCTTGCCATGAAGTACCAGACAGACCTGTTAAAGATTCGCAGAATCTACGGTGTTTGGTTTCAAATACCCACGGTAAGAAATTAATCCTAGACTGGTCATCATCTAGGCCTAAAGCTGATAAGGTATTTTCATAGGCCTCAATGTGGTCAATGACGCACATAGCTCCCTCTTCCTCAAAGACTGGGAAAGCATCATTTAAATTTTTTATTATTTCTGAGGCGTCCTCTTTAGGGGTGCCTGTCTTTTCCTCTGATCCCAGAGGAAACTGATTAGACCCACTTTCATGTGTTGGTTCAATTTTTACCCCCTTTCTCTCTATAGATGGCTTGGGGTAGGATGAGGGTTCTTTTCTTGATCCCTCTCCATGGTCTAACTCCCACATTTCCGATTGAGAGTCAGATATTAAATTTTGATCAGATTCTATACTTTCAGGGTTAGGCATTTGAGCATTACCCTGGGGCACAAACTTCACTTGTTCTTCTAATTCTTCTGATTGCTTAATTAGGGATTCCTGTCCTGACCTAAGCTGATTTGTTTCTTCTTTTAAATTTCCACTGCTTATTACTCTGCAACTTTTGTCAGGAGACTCATTTTCCTGCAGAAAACTCGCCGTTTCTTCTATTAATTGTTTCCACTCTTTATTCACCTTGTGACATTTGTCCAGATCTATTTTAATGTTCTCTAGTAACTGTTCTATTTCATTTTGCACTGTCATTATAGACTCATGATAATGATCTGCCTTTTCATTGGTCTCCTTTTTATTTCTAGTGAGCTCACATTCCCTTTCTGTTAAATGTGGCTGGGATTTGAAGATATCACTTTCCTGTTCGGTATTTTGACGTTTAAACTCTCTATGAAGATACGTTTGGACAATGCATAATTCAAAATTAATGTGATCAAGCCTTTCTATTTCCTTTGTCTCAGAGGAGCTGTCTTTTAGTGCACAGATTTGACCTTCGGCGTTCCATACGTCTTTTACTAAATGACGGGTGTGGTTATTACAGTCTTTAATGTATGCTTTTAGATCAGTCTCATCAGACAATCTTTTTCTGACATGATCCGCCATTTCAATTTTAGAAATTTCCAACATTTCCTGTACATGTACCAACTTTTTCTGAGTACTCATATTACCACTAAGGTCTGACTCTTGATGATCCCCATCAACATAAAATTTACTTTGACCAGACATTTTTAGGCAAACAAAAAAAATTATTTCTTTAAAATTAATAATTAATAATTTCATGCAAAATATTATTAATGTCACCACCATAACTATGATTGATCTTGTACAAAACATCGACGTTATCTCAGCTCAGTGCCTCCATAATATATTTTGTGCTTTTAAGGGACAGTTTTGCCCGCACAATATATTAATTTTAAGTTCTTTTTAACGAAAGATATTTTTGAATACAAGTCAATCTATATGATACAGTCTATAATATGAAACTTATTCATGGAGACGTGCGATCATACAAAATAGCTACATTTATTGGTTGACAAAAAGCAAATATTTACATGAAATTAAAATACCAATTCTGTTACATGAACGACTACAAAATCAATAAAATTACCTGCAAAATGGGCATACAGTCCCTTAGACATAATGCTGTCATGATAAATTCTCAATAGGTTCAACAACCTTGTATAATTGACAATGAAACAGAACGTCTGTATTTCACACATCCAACCGTTACTATACTGCAGGTAAGTAAGTGGTTAACAATGTGAAATAAATTGGACCTCTGTTTTGCCACTAAGATTGGAACTATGCAAAAAGAAAAATACAATGAAAAATTGAATCTTTACAAAAAAACATCTACCAGTTGTTGGTTAATGAGAATAAATCATGATTGCAGAATATTCAATACTTCAACAATTTTGAGAACAACAATGAATTCAAGATAAAATCAAAAATGGCATATCTACCCATTCCATAATGGCAATCTCCTGACCAGAGTTAAGATGGCTGCCGTGGTTTTCAGGATTCGGGTGTCTAGGAATCTTCATGAGTGTAAGAATATGTCTTCATGCATGGTGCATGGGTGTCAGTCTCTCTGAGAGTGTGGATCTCCCAGTGTGCCCTCAGGGTGGGTCCCTGAGTGTCTCTCCCCGGCCGGTGGGAGTGACTGGCTGTCAGGGAGTCCTCGGTGAGTGATGTCAGTGTGTGGTCAGTCCTCCTGTCTCCGTCTCCCATCTAATTTTTTCTTCCCTTAAATATTGTCTCTGGACAATAAGAGGATAATTTTTATAATAAGTTCTTCCCAAAGGAGGTGGTTCTTCCACTTATTGGTGGCTGCAGTTAGGGGAGTTACTGTACAAAAATCTCTGGTTTCTATAGGTTGGTAATTTAATAATTAACTGTTCTCTGTATTTTTGGGAACCTCAAGTAATACCACTTTCAGCCACTAGGGCATCAATTATTTACGTTGATATATTCTATTCTCAGAATGTGTGTAATTTGTATATTGTGGGAAGAATATATGGATTTTAATCTTCTGGTAATCCGGTATATATAACATACTTCTAATATACTTCTTGATTCATTCACATAACATAATTTGTTTTATATTCCTGTCTAAAAATATATCTATAAGCTGGTTTTTCTAAACAGGTTACAGATTATATGTCAATCAATATAACATTCAATATTTATCTATATCTTTTGAATATGTGGTCATTTCTAAACGTAGACTCCTTTTGTATTCTATAATCATAATTCGACGTATTTCGTAAGGCTAATTAACTCTTTAAAACATTTCTATCTATAAAATCACACTGATATCTATCTTCATTTTTCTTTCACAGTCCCTAGGTCAACAGATACTAAAATCATATTTTTCCCTATGACCTAAAATGTCATTGATAATCTAAACTGTCATGGATATGCAGTAGTGTTTGTCTGTCAGCTTACCTTCCTTCCCATGTGTTCATCTTAGAGGCCTGAGCCCTTTCACCTGGCTTCTTTTATAATCTCCTCCCAGCCAGACTCCACCCCAGGCCCTATCACAGAACACTATATTAACCTGTGCACTGCAAGCCTGCTTTGCTGATCAACGTGTTTGTTAGGCATTGTGTGTTTGGGTTCCTGCCTGCCGTGTGCTACGTCTGTCTCTCTGTTACGTTATTGGCTTGTCCCCGACTATCCCTGTCTGCTCGTGACCCTTGACCTTCGGCTCGTTCTTCGTTATCCTTGTCTGCTTGTGGCCCCTGACCTTCAGCTTGTTATTCGGTTCTCTCTTATCTCGTGCTGCTGCTTCCCCTCTTTTCCCCTTATCCTACGGGGCGTGAGCTAGGAAACTCCAGGGGCCGCGACCTGGTCCCAGCCTGCAGCTTAACATCCTCACCACTAGAGGCCCTGGAGAAGACCAGCTGGGTCTTAGACTCCGCGCCCTGGGGAATCTTGGCTCTAGCTTCCGTTAGGATCCCGGTTGTGCTCCTCTGGTCCCGCTTTCCACAACCACCCAGTTTCCTATCCGCAGAAGCCAGCCATAGGGTTCACTACCTCGCGGTGCACTCCTGTCCCCCTACGGTGTGCATCTGTCACCTGGCCACAGGTGACCCTGACAGTTTGATCAGCCATGAACCCGGCTGACATCCCGTTACCCGTGGATGATCCGTTGCAGGGCATAGTTTGCAGACTTGAAACCCAGGAATCGAATCAGACTCAGGTGATGTGATTCCTCCAGGATCTGGCTTTGAGCAGCTTCAGGCCTCCTTGGGAACCCTGAATCCGCAACCTCAAATACAATCAGCGGCTGCACCTATTGCACCAGTCGCAGCCACACACTCACTACAACTGCCAGCTCCGTCCCGTTTCTCTGGGGACTCCAAGGCTTGCAGGGGGTTCCTTAGCCAATGCACAATTCATTTTGAGCTCCAGCCCCAAAACTTCCTGTCTGATCGGGCTAAGGTAGCCTATATCATTTCCCTCCTCTCTGGTGAAGCTTTAGCCTGGGCAGCCCCTCTGTGGGAACTGAATGATCCAGTGGTTTCTAGCCTGTCTGGCTTCTTGAAACTTTTTCGGAATATCTTCGAAGAACCGGCTCGTGTCTCTTCAGCGGCCAGCGCCCTTTTACGTCTCCTCCAAGAGTCTGCTTCTGTGGGACAGTATGCCCTTCATTTCCACATACTGTCGGCTGAGTTGAGCTGGAACAATGAGGCCTTAGTCGCAACCTTTTTGCATGGCCTGTCTGATAGAGTGAAGGATGAATTAGCAGGAAGAACCATCCCCACTGATCTGGCCGGCGTTATCTCCTTGTGTAACCAGATCGATATTCGCTTTCAGGAGAGGACCTTAGAAAAGCAACGCCAGCACTCCTTGGTTCTTAGTCAGCCTGAGCTCCCCTCTCTTCGACCCGTAGAGCATCTCCTACCAGCTGAGGAACCCATGCAGCTGGGTCGGACCAGGCTATCCCCCGAGGAACGTGCTAGGCGCAGAACTCTTGGTCTGTGTCTTTACTGTGGGGGCAAAGGTCATTTTCGTGACACTTGCTCTCTTTGTCCAGAAAAACGTTCGGGTCCACTTCATCTGGAAAGTGGAGTATTGGACCCAGAAATATCACCTTCCCCTTCTCCTCGTCTTCTGCTTTCTGTGTTCCTTCATGTTGGTGCTTCTTCTCATTCGGTCTCAGCATATCTGGATTCCGGAGCCGCTGGTAATTTTATGGACTGGGAAATCGCATCGTCCATGAGACTTACTCTTTTGCCCCTCACCACACCATTGGTGGTCTTGGCGATTGATGGTACTGTTCTCCCAGGGGGACCTATCCGCTTCCAGACCCTCCCTGTTAAGATGTCGGTAGGGACACTCCACCAGGAGTGGATATCCTTCCTTATCTTACCCAAGGCCTCAACGCCGATAATTTTGGGTCTCCCATGGTTACAGCTCCATTCTCCTCATGTGGACTGGACTACTGGACAGATCCTGGCTTGGGGTCCCTCCTGTTCCTCGTCCTGCCTACCCAAGGTTGCCCCCTGTGAATCTGAGCCGGTCATTCATTCCAGGTTGCATAACCATTTACATTTCTCTGTCCCTAACCACCCTTGGACGCACAGCCAGGCTAGCTTGTCTACAAGTCCTGCAGTCGCTACGTCTTGCGATGCGATTCAGGTAGACGCTACACCTGACTCAGCTATTCACTCTGCCTCTGTACTAGTTATGCCAGTCCAGCCCATGCCCAGTGAGCCTCCTACTTTTTCTTGTTCGGGACATTCTGCTTGTCCTTCAGCTATTCAGTTTGAGTCCGGCGACATGTCACCTTCTAACCAACCTGACTTCAGGGTTCCACTGACATCTGCCCAGTCTGATGGTCCTGTGCAAGATGACCAGTTCCCCTTTAAGGGTCTAGGGGACCCTCCTCAGATTCCTGTTGATCCTCTCTTGCCCTTGCTTATTCCTAGAGAGCCTTTGGTCCTCAATAGATCTTCTTGTCATCTCCCTACCTCGTTTTCGGTCTCTGAGGATAATCTTAAGTACGAGGTTAGACAAGTTCTGGATTCTCGGCTCTGCAGAGGCATTCTTCAGTACCTTGTGCATTGGAGAGGTTTTGGTCCTGAGGAGGCGTCTTGGATCGCTGCATCTGATGTCGCTGCACCTCATCTGTTGAGAAGGTTTCATCAGAGATTTCCCTTTAAGCCTGGGCCCAGGCGGGGGAGGGCCCATAAGAGGGAGGGTACTGTCATGGATATGCAGTAGTGTTTGTCTGTCAGCTTACCTTCCTTCCCATGTGTTCATCTTAGAGGCCTGAGCCCTTTCACCTGGCTTCCTTTATAATCTCCTCCCAGCCAGACTCCACCCCAGGCCCTATCACAGAACACTATATTAACCTGTGCACTGCAAGCCTGCTTTGCTGATCAACGTGTTTGTTAGGCATTGTGTGTTTGGGTTCCTGCCTGCCGTGTGCTACGTCTGTCTCTCTGTTACGTTATTGGCTTTTCCCCGACTATCCCTGTCTGCTCGTGACCCTTGACCTTCGGCTCGTTCTTCGTTATCCTTGTCTGCTTGTGGCCCCTGACCTTCAGCTTGTTGTTCGGTTCTCTCTTATCCCGTGCTGCTGCTTCCCCTCTTTTCCCCTTATCCTACAGGGCGTGAGCTAGGAAGCTCCAGGGGCCGCGACCTGGTCCCAGCCTGCAGCTTAACATCCTCACCACTAGAGGCCCTGGAGAAGACCAGCTGGGTCTTAGACTCCGCGCCCTGGGGAATCTTGGCTCTAGCTTCCGTTAGGATCCCGGTTGTGCTCCTCTGGTCCCGCTTTCCACAACCACCCAGTTTCCTATCCGCAGAAGCCAGCCATAGGGTTCACTACCTCGCGGTGCACTCCTGTCCCCCTACGGTGTGCATCTGTCACCTGGCCACAGGTGACCCTGACATAAACAAACATCATTCTTATTTATTACATATCAATATATGTTCTTACTTTGAATATCATGTATATTTATAATGTATCCAGGTGTTTTCTTAAAATGTCTGAGAAGTGGCATATGCATCACTTATGATTAGGATATTTATGTCCACATATATATGAGGTAAAGGAAAAGAAATGAAAAATATATGTGTATGAAAGTTCCTCTTGGGGGTCAGCCCTGGACTTTAAACTGAGAATTGGGTGAATGGTTCAGCTGTCCAAACAGATCCTTCTTATCAATACTTCTTAGTCAATATAGCTCTGGCCATGCCCATACATTTGATTGTCCAGTTTTTTGGTTGCCATATACCTTACAACACATTCCTTTGTCTCTACACGGCTAGTATTAGCATCTCTGTTTACTAAAGTCTTTCTCTTACAAAGGATTTGTTTGCTCTAGTTGGAAGGTTTGTAATTTGGTTAACTATCTGTAGAGTATTTTTAATGGCAGTGTTGACTTCTTAAACATCTCTAATTTGTCCTGAGGAAAGTTGTCATTGTTTTAACTTTCAAACCAGGTTTGTAAATGTTAGAGATAGCTAGCCCAATTGTTATGGGAAAAACGTGTTCCTGTGTTCTTCTCTGAAAGGTTCACAAGTTACAGGCCAATAATGGTGCATCCTGGGTTATCAGCTTTTGAAGCCTAAGTGAACTTTCAAGTCTCTGAAGTAAATATTAAAATTATTATTATTATTAATATTATTAATAAGGAAACCCATAACAAGGAGGAGGACATGCGATGGAGGAGATGGGACTGTAGGAAAAGGAGGACATGGGATGGAGGAGATGGGACTGGAGGAGGAGGAGGACATGGGATGGAGGAGATGGGACTGGAGGAGGAGGAGGACATGGGATGGAGGAGATGGGACTGCAGGAGGAGGAGGACATGGCATGGAGGCGATGGTACTGGAGAAGGTGGACATGGGATAGGGAGATCAGACTGGAAGAGGAGGACATGGGATTGGCCACGGTGGGACGGCCAAAGTTTTGTGGGAACTGAAGCGCACAGTCTGTTAGCCACCATTAACAAGCATTGTCCAGAACCCCTTTGAAAACTACAATTCCCATCATCCATAGAGCCTGCACAGTGAGTCCTTACTGATGTTCCCATAGGCTCTTTCTCTCCTGCCATCTGATTGGATCCACACTGCACTGCCAGGAGGGAGGGGTTAGAGCAGAGAGCGAACAGACAGCACACACACAGCCACAGCACAGCCAGCAGTGAGAAAGAAAAAAAAACTGTCTGTATTCCTCTCACAGGCTACCTGCATTGCCCCCTCAATAAAGAATTAAAAGATGATCTTTGAATTTCCTTGGAACCTTCCAAGTACTTTATGATACACCTCTTCACATCCAGAGTGGCAAACTCTTCCTCTCTTTCGTTGTTAGGGTTACTGTGAAAAGATGGTATACCCATTTCCTGATTGCGGTCAAAGGATGTTGAGACCTAATGCAAAAAAGATGGAATTGATTCTTAGCACATTTCTGATGGAAGAGATACATAAATGATATCAAAGCCTGATAGTTTTGCATGCTGTATGCAATAGTATTGCACAGAGCGGTCTCTTACCACCTCTTCTGGGGTCTAACGTTGGCGCTCTCTGCTTTTTCTTCCTGCAGATGCTCCTATAGCAAGCCATGTGGTATGGCCGTACCTGTGCGGGTGTGTATCCGAGCTGTGCTGTGTGAAAGACACACACAGTGCGGCTTGGCCACGCCTCAGCTCCCTCCTTGCTGAATTTAACTGACAGCAGCAGGAGCCTTCTGCTCCAGCCATATCTCCTGTGAAACGCAGAACTGAAGGGAAAAAATCTGCAGCTGGAACAGTGCTGGATCACTGACACGACTCATGTAGGTGTTTGAGTGGGGGGACCAGTTAGGGGGGAGTTTTTTACCTTAATGCAGGGAATGCATTAGGGTAAACAAAAACGGAAAATTGTATACTTACCTTTCCGTAATTTTCCTTTCCTGGTGCCTACCATGGCAGCATACTAAGGGTTAATGGCTCCGCCCCAATTAACTCACAGGACCACGTAACTCTATAAAAGAAAGAGTTACTCCCCCCTCAGGTATTCTTGTAACTAGTCTTCAGAACTTTAAGGATTATAGAAGGGAGGGTGTATGCTGCCATGGTAGGCACCAGGAAAGGAAAATTACGGAAAGGTAAGTATACAATTTTCCGTTTTCCTGGTGCCTTCATGGCAGCATACTAAGGGTACCTAACTCGCTTACAGGGAGGGTACTGCAATAATACAATTAACTGAGTTTACAGAACTGATAGTTCCAAGAGACCTCCTCCCAAATCTCAGGAGATAAGGATTGCTGCGCCTAGGGTATAGTGCGACATGAAGGTGATGAAGGATGACTAACTAGCCGTCCTGCAAATTGTCTCCGGAGAGACCCTAGCCCAAACGTTGTCGAGGCAGAGGACCTTCCCCGTGATGAGTGCGCATTCGGCGCACTTCGGACTGGGAGACCACTAGCTCGATACATCCTTGGACTAGTTTGGAGGGCGTCATTGCTTTCTTTGCGCCCTTGGCAATAACAAATGAACATTGATCTTTGTGAAACTGTTGTGTTAGTTCTAAGTAACGCCTTAGGGATCTGGCTATATCCAAACCGTGTAGTTTGAGGAGATTGATCTTCTCCGAAAGTCAGGAGAAGCCATACCCGGCTGAGAATGTAGAGTGCAGACACTTTAGAGACATGCTGGTGAATAGGCTGTAGGGCTACCCTGCCTGGGAAAAAAGGTGACGTAGGGTTCCTGTGCCCCTAGAGGTTGTGTTTCTGATGCCTTACGACCTGATATGATGGCAATCAGCAAGGTAGGTTCCCAATGTAATGCCTCCCAACGCACACTCTTTAGTGGGTGCAAAGGAAGGGTCTGCTAAGACATCTGTCAGATACCCATATGGGGTATCAGTCTTCCCGGGAGGACATGGACTTGACTGTTTTCAGGAAACGTTCTACGAGAAGATTCAGTGCCCAGCGTGCGCCCGTCAAAGCTGACAAGGCTACAGGCTGAACCTTCAGAGTGCTTTAGACTTCAGCCTAAGTCCAGACCAGTTAGTAGAAAGAGTAGAATCTTTGGAGCCCAGGGTCTAGTGGATTGAAATGGTTGGATTCTGCCAGTTCTGTGAATCCCCTTCGAAATCTAATATAAGATGGTATAGGTGGAGGACTCTCTTGGTTGTAATAATGTTTGGGTGACACCATGCGAGCACCCTAGGTCACCCAGCCTGCTCTGCTCAGCTTTCAGGGCTTCAAGTCCAGGATCCCCGGACGTGGGAGAAAGAAGTCATCTTGATAAGGGAGGTTGACCGTGTGTGGAAGCTGTACTGAGCTATTTGACTAATAGTGGAAACCGTGTGTGGAATCGGAAGTGGGCTGCACCGAGCCATTTTGACTGAGAGTGGAAACCATTGTCCCCTTTCCCAGTATGGCATGGTTGCCAGGATAGTGACCTTCTCCGACAATAGAAGCTGGAAGAAACTCAGTATCAGAGTAATCTTGAGGGAATCTCATAAAAAGCAAAGGAGTTTCGCTTTTGAGTGGGAAGCTCAAAGCTCTCAATGGGGAGTACCCCGCTGTTGGTATATCCACCGGACAATCCACGGGCCTAGTGACTATTCGTTGTTGCTGTTGAAAGACCTTGAAAGGCGATCGGTTAGCTGATTCTCAGGGGCTGGGATGTAGGCCGCCTGAAGATTGACCAAATTGTCCTCCGCCCATGAACTAATTGGGGTCACGTCGCTGGACAGAGATCTGCTGTGCATCCCGTCTAGGCTTTGAACATAGGCCACTGCCGCCTTGTCTGTCTGAACAAGTATGGACTTGCTCCCAAGAAGAGGGACTAGATGCGCCGTCCATGCCACTCTTAGCTCTAGGATATCGGAAATCATACTCTCCGAGTTGAAACACCATCTTCCTCGTACTAACTGGTTCTTTTGGTGATGTGTCACCCCCCAGTCCAGTTGACTTGCTTCAGATGCAAGAATGAGTCAAGGGAGCGGTGAACTAGGAGGTTGGGAGGCCGTGCCCACACCCAAGGCTGGTTTCCACCGATAACTCTCATTTGTCTTCGGTGCCTCTTTCTTCGTTGTGCCAGAAAGTCCAAACAGAGATTGTAAACACCAACTGTTCACTTCCTCCACCTTCTGTACCAATTCAGGGATCCTCTGATGGAAGTGACACAGTCTTCACTGGGATGTTGACTAAAGTTTGCAGCTGCACCCGTAGGCGTCAATTGACTGAGCAGATAAGTCACTTGAATTGGAAGAAGTGCAGGACCCTGACCTCCTTTCCCAGAAGGAAGCCAAGGTGGTTGCTAAGACCTTGGTGAAGGTTTTTGGGGATTGATGAAATCCCTAAGGGAAGATATTGGAAGTGGAGGCGCAGATCGCCTACTTTCAACCCGGGAAAAAGATTGGAAAGATGGATGAGAATGTGAAGGGAAGAAATCCTGGAGACTTATAGAGAACATCCAAATATCTGGCTGTACTGACAGAATTACGGTGTCTAGGGATACCGAATGACATGTTCTACCCGAACGTATCCGTCAACCTCTCTGGATCCAACACGAGTCTCCAGCCCCTGATTTCCTGGGAACTAAAAGAAAGGACTGGGGAGTAGAGCCCCGGTGTTTCTCCAAGTTTGGTACTGGCAATACTGCCTGTTGGTGTAGAAGTATTTGAATACACTGAAAGAGGGCTTCCTTCTCGCCCTTGGAGATCAGAATTTGGTGGGTCGGAGAGAAGGGGGGTGGAGGATGGATTGAACTTCAAAAAAAGAATAAGCCCTTAAAGGATCATGGAGGCTGCATGGACCATTGCAGTTTTCCCACTCAAACCTAGACGAAAGGCCTGATGTTACTGCCAGACCTGTGGATCAGGGGGGTCAGAAGGACTTCTGGCTCTCAACCGACGAAGACGCGGTCTTAAGAATTGTCCAATTTGGGAAAGGTGGCTCGTGAGCCTTACCGGCCTCTTCTCTCTTGATCTTTGTTTGGTAACTGACCGTGAGGCAAAATCTCTTCTCCTATCTTAGGGAAAAAATATCTATATTTTTTTTTATATCGCCGAATTGGGCCTTCCATCATATGCGACATCAGGATTGCATTGCAGATGGGTCCACTCACCATGGCTTTAGCCGAAATGCCCTTCTGGTCATGATGAAGTATAGCATGGCTCTGGGGGAGCACCCCAGGACATCGATGGCTGCATTCTTGGCTAGCCTCATGACCGACGCACTCAAAGTCGGATCTGAATCAAGGAGCTGCGCATCTGCTTCTGAGACATTGATTGTAGGCGATGTGCTTTCGCCCCTCGTTCTCCTGACCTCGTAAAGGTAACGGTCGAAGCTTTGTCAGGTGAGGGAAAAAACAATATATACTCCCGTTTGGACAGAGGATACCGGATCTTCCTCCCATAAATCGCATCTTTAAATGCAATAACATGATAACAATGTGATGCGATTTTACTAAACTGACATCAAAATGTTGATATGTTCTTTTTGGCTGCAATCGACTCGCCTTCTGAATCAGCTTCTGAACCAATCTGGAGAGAAAATAGCGCGTTTTAATGCTCTTTCCTCCTTAGGCGGACCTTGGCCATACTCCCATTTTCCCAGTAGGGCTTGTTCCCACAAACTCAGGCTTTTCCCCTGGACATGCAAAATTGCGCTGGGAGTCATGCCTGGTTGGGGTATGCTGGGGTGACCTCCGTCACTGCGGGAGGTATTTCCCTCGAGAGAACCCTTGCGGGTGGCTCTCGGTGCGGGCTTGCGGAAATAAACAGAGAAAATTTCCATATGCCCTGTGCTCTTTGAATGAAGGAACTTACCTGTTAGTTGCAGCCCTTACCTAGCGATATGTTGAGGATCTTTATTGATGCGGCATTGTAATATCAGAGCGGCTAGGACTAAGATTAAATCTAAATATGTAAAGGTATAGGAAGGGGATACTAATTAATACTACTATTAATTATTTACCAATATACCGATGTACCTACACATCGATATACGCATATACATGTGCGCATGCGCATGCACATACACACACATATACATACACATGTACCATTAATACTACTGGTCAGGCTATATGAAAATGTAATGGAGGGAGCAGAGAATAGGAGATGTCTTATTTTTACTTTGGCGGGCTTTAAATTAGCCAAAAAAAAATCATACAACCTACAGGGTGTACCAAGATGGCCGCTGCTCGGCCTCAGAAGGCTACTGCGCATGCGCTGTGATGTTCCGCTGTGACTCCACCCCTGAGATAATGAGACTGTGCAAGGAGACGCGCGCGAAGCGCCCGCACCCACAGGGGGGGAGGAATGGCGGCACACCCGGCGGTATTATCAGGCCACTCACGGCTCCCACCAATGGAAGGAATCTTCAGGAGAGGACCGCACCTGGAGGCAGCGCCTATGAGTATAGCGTCTAGCGCCACAGCACCGTGTACACCCAGGTACATATGGGAGGCAATGTTAGGCCAGAAATTCATGAGTGCAGAATTAGGTGCACATGGAGGCATCACCAAGTACACATGGACTCAGTTTTAGGTGCACATGGAGGCATCACCAGGTGCACATATATGCAGTGTGAGGTTCACTAGGTACAAATAGATGCAGTGTTGGGTGCACATGGAAGCATCGGCAGGTGCACAAGTATGCAATGTTAGGTGCACATGAAGGCATCACCAGATACACATGGACTCGGTGTTAGGTGCACATGGAGGCATCACCAGGTGCACATGGAGGCATCACCAGGTGCACATGTATGCATCACCAGGTGCACATGTATGCAGTGTGAGGTGCACATGGAGGCAGCACTAGGTACACATAGATGCAGTGTTAGGTGCACATGGAAGCATCGGCAGGTGCACAAGTATGCAATGTTAGGTGCACATAGAGGCAGCGCTAGGTACACATGGCTGCAGTGTTTAGGTGCACATGGAGACAGTTGCACATGAATGCAGTGTCAGGTACACATGAGGAAAAAATAAGAACGCCACTGAAGTGCTCTAAAGGGTACCTTGTGCTGTCTTGCCCTGGAATAGTCAGCCAAAAGCCACAGAGGAGAAGGAGGTGCTCCTGGATGTTTTAGACAGGCCCCAAAAAGATCCACAGAAAAACAGGCTCCCATACTTATGTGATGCATTTAGCAATCCAAGTGATGGGACTCCATCCTGCAGGAGAGCATGAACCTGCAATGGTTACACCATATGACGGTGAGGTAGGGCTGATCTGTGATCCTGCAGTTTTGGATGAGGACAGGAAAAAGAATACCTGAGGGGGGAGTAACTCTTTCTTTTATAGAGTTACGTGGCCCTGTGAGTTAATTGGGGCGGAGCCATTAACCCTTAGTATGCTGCCATGAAGGCACCAGGAAAAACTGTTATGCCACGTACACACGATCCTTTTTAATGTCATTTTTTAAACCGACGTTTGTCTCCTCCTTTTTTTTCATGTTTCCTCTCAAGCCTGCCTTGCGTACACACCATTATTAAAAAAAACGATCAAGCAAAGCGCAGTGACGTTCAACACGTACGACGGCACTATAAAGGGGAAGTTCCGTTCGAATGACGCCACCCTTTGGGACGCTTTTGCTAATTCTGTGTTACCGCGTGTTAGTAAAAGTTTGGTGAGAGACGATTCGCGCTTTTCAGTCTTCGTGCTTTGAAGATCGTTTTCGGGAGTTCAGTTTGCGCCTGTGGGTTCGTATCTGTTTAGCACTGCTTGTAGTCAGTTCGTATCTGTTTATTCAGTGCGGCCTGCTCTGCACGTTCGTGTTTTTCAGCTTGTTCTTCATAGGCCTTGTTGTTCTTCCGTGCGTTCTTCTAGTTCGTTCTGTTCAGCCGACCGTTATCTAGCCATGTTGCGGCTACGTACTCGTCGTAGAGTTCGTGCTGTAGTTGGTGCAGGGGTTCATGCTGTATCCCGACTCCATGCCATGAGCAGGGTCAGGAGGAGTTCATGGTTGCTCCAGCGGCACCAATTCTGTCACATGCCTTTGTTGCGGGAGATCAGGGAGAATAATCCTGATGATTTCAGGAATTTTCTCAGGATGTCTGACCCCGTATTTCAGCAGCTGTTGGCTTTGGTGTCCCCCTATATTACCAGGCAGGACACCGTTATGCGGGAAGCCATCAGTGCTGAGCAGAGGCTCATTGCCACGTTGCGATACCTGGCGACTGGGAGAAGCCTGCAGGACCTTAAGTTCTCCACAGGCATATCCCCCCAGGCTCTGGGGATCATTATACCAGAGACTTGTTCTGCCATCCTTCAAGTTTTGCAGGAGGACTATATTAAGGTAAGTGTTCTTCTTCAAAAATTCACATTGTATGGTTTTTATTTTTGGATACTTTTTAATTTGCTTTATTTGCAGTCCCTAATTCACATGATTCTTAGCTGCAGGGAATGTCCCCTTTCTCCCCATGTTTTATTATTTAAAGTTTGGGGTTTGAGGCCTACCTGTAAATTTGGCTTACCTAACCTCTACAGCATGCTATCCTGGGGCCATACCTACCTTGCCTAGTCATTTCCATGTTTTTTATTCTATGTTCCATCGTAGTGCTTTACCCAAAACGCACCCTAAATTTTGCCTAGGAATGTTTCATTTTTGTTAACTTCAATACAGAGTGCTACAGCCTTCATGTGTGATATTCCCAACTCATCTTCAACCCCCCGCCCCCCATAATTTTTTGGTTTGTTTGTTTTTTGTTGCTTCCAATTTTTTATGTTTTGAACAGTTTCTACCAATGTTGGCCATGAATGTGTGTATGAAATCAGCTTTCAATGTTTCTGGCTCCAAGTATTCATTTATTATTTCTTTAATTCCACAGTTCCCTTCTTCGCCACATGAATGGCAGAATGTGGCTTCCGAGTTTGCCCAGCGATGGAACTTTCCGAACTGTGGAGGAGCCATCGACGGCAAACATGTTCGGGTCGTCCCACCACCCCATTCGGGATCCTTTTATTATAATTATAAGGGGTTCCACAGCGTCGTGATGATGGCAGTGGTGTCGGCCACCTACGAGTTCCTCTATGTGGACGTTGGCAAGAATGGCAGGATGTCTGATGGAGGAGTTTTTGCCCAGATGGAGTTTGGGGAACGGCTCCTTTTGGATCTGCTGGCCTTGCCACCAGCGGAGCAGAATGTGGAGGGACTACCTTTTGTCTTTGTGGCGGATGAGGCGTTTGGCCTGGGACCCCATTTGATGAGGCCATTCCCGCAACGCACCCTCACCCCTGAGAGGAGGGTGTTCAATTATCGGCTGGCCAGAGCCAGAAGGGTGGTGGAAAATGCGTTTGGGATCATGGCCAGCCGATTTCGCCTCTTCCTTACCTCCATCCACCTTGCCCCATACAAATGGAACCATGTGGTTATGACGTGCTGTGTGCTGCATAATTTCCTAAGGGTGCATTCAACGAGTTATATATCTTTGAGTGGGCCTGAGGCCTCTTTAATCAATGCAGAAACTTTGGTGGCCCTGGAACCTGGCCGTCCTGGCTTGTCCCCCCCAACCGGACGTGAGGTCCGTAACCAATATGTGGACTATTTTATGGGTAGGGGGGCCATTGAAATGCCAGACAATCTTTAATAATTTTATACCAAAAAAATAAAACTTTTTCTGGAGTAAAGATTGGTTTGGATTTTTTATTGTATAATGTTTGATGTTTCTGGTAGGTTTACCTAGTGCACTTGTTTTGCCATGTGGATTAAACAATCTTAATTAGCCTTCATTGTCAGTGTAAACACCAAACATTGATTAGTTCACTCAGCACCACATTTACATAATGAAGCCACAATTATTTGTTATGTAAAAATACCTTTATTTCTTTTTTTAGGTGGGAAACTTCCTTAGAAATGTGAATGTTCCCTTAATTTCGGGTGTATTAAAACGCATGACCAGCCATGCATAAACAAACTATATTCGTCAAAATTTTGAAAAAGCTAAACATGTGCTAGTCATTAAAGGGTAAAATAACAAAAATACTTATAAAACTCTGCAAGTAAAACGTTATTTGGTGTAAAAACATTAGACACGCCCAAGCACAGCCATGATATTTTGGAGCCTTTCCTCCACCCGCTTTGTATTTGCCCTGATCTCTAGCAAGTCTCCCTTAATTTTTTCGAGGTCATGACAGCAGACCATCAGGTATTGGATCAGGATCTGGGCACTGTGATGTGTCAACTTATTGGGGTCTTCGGCCAGAACTGCACCTAAATGTAAAAAGAAATATGTAGGATAGAATATGTAGGCCTACATCTATTTAACATGCATGTGTCTGGTTTCTCTCTGACCTGTGGTGGTGCCACTTTCCACTTCCACAACATCACATTCCTCTCCATCCTGGGGTTCTGGGGGTATTGTTGTAGGTGTTGCAATTATCGTCTCATCTGAGGTAGCTTTTCGAATCCCTAGGGAGATTGAAATAAAAGGAATAGTTTCATTAGTAGCGACTCAATTTTGCTAAAATAAGAAACATGAAAAAATACTTTGTAATCATTCTTTTGAAGCATGCTCCATTTTAAATTTTACCCCCTGTGCCAACCGGGACAAATGATTGGATACATAGCCAAAACCAGAGCATATACATTTTGAACACAAATTTGACACATTGTAACACCCCAAAGTATCTACACAGGATCACGTGTGTGACACCCTCAAGCTTTTTGGCTTTAGGCCCACACTTGTACTACTGCGTTCAGATGTTTCATCAGCTGCTGAGCATTCACTCCCTTAACATTACCATGCATATCGTTTTTTCTAACGAACAAATGTCCTTTGGATTAGCACCCAAAAAATAAGTGAGGCCCAAATTTACTCCCCCAAATAAACCAAAATACATGGGTGTTCACACTGGATGATCCTAAAACATTGTTTGAGGAACTGTACGGAGAAAGAGGTTTAATACGTCCGTTTACTGTGCGGACGAACCTGAAAGATGGTATCTTTCAGTGTACTATATGAAAGTTAAAAATACACGACAGAATACAAGAAAATAATATGTACCATGGAAACTAAAAAAAAATTACTTACTTTTTACTATAACTTTCTTGATTCTTTTATATTGGTCGGCCTCCCGCAACTTCAGATCAGACCATCGTTTTCTGAGCTGTTCCTTCGTTCTGCACACCCCGAATTTTTTGTGAAGACTTTTGACCACTTTGCCCATAATTCTGGACTTGACCAGATTAGGCCTTTTATACGGACCATGCTTGGCATCATAATCCTCCTTCTTTAAAATGGCGACCATCTCCACCATTTCCTCGAATGACATGTTGGATGCCTTATATCTCCTGGGTCTTGATTTGGGCTCCTCTGGAATTTCATCCTCTGTAAAGGTAATCTCAGCCACCTGTGTCTCCGCCATGTTTTGTTCAGCACTACGAGCGAGAAGGGGCGGGGAAAGTACAATATCGAACGTCAGGGGTGGGGAAAGCGTGCAGAGTTTCACGCATGCGCTGTGTATATCAAGTGAAGATCCATGTCTGGGAAATACGTTCATTTGTCGGGAGAGGGAGTTAGCAACGAACGTCGTGACGAAGGTACCTAACAATTTTACTTTTTGATCCTAGAACATTGTTTGAGGAACTGTACGGAGAAAGAGGTTTAATACGTCCGTTTACTGTGCGGACGAACCTGAAAGATGGTATCTTTCAGTGTACTATATGAAAGTTAAAAATACACGACAGAATACAAGAAAATAATATGTACCATGGAAACTAAAAAAAAATTACTTACTTTTTACTATAACTTTCTTGATTCTTTTATATTGGTCGGCCTCCCGCAACTTCAGATCAGACCATCGTTTTCTGAGCTGTTCCTTCGTTCTGCACACACCGAATTTTTTGTGAAGACTTTTGACCACTTTGCCCATAATTCTGGACTTGACCAGATTAGGCCTTTTATACGGACCATGCTTGGCATCATAATCCTCCTTCTTTAAAATGGCGACCATCTCCACCATTTCCTCGAATGACATGTTGGATGCCTTATATCTCCTGGGTCTTGATTTGGGCTCCTCTGGAATTTCATCCTCTGTAGAGGTAATCTCAGCCACCTGTGTCTCCGCCATGTTTTGTTCAGCACTACGAGCGAGAAGGGGCGGGGAAAGTACAATATCGAACGTCAGGGGCGGTGAAAGCGTGCAGAGTTTCACGCATGCGCTGTGTATATCAAGTGAAGATCCATGTCTGGGAAATACGTTCATTTGTCGGGAGAGGGAGTTAGCAACGAACGTCGTGACGAAGGTACCTAACAATTTTACTTTTTGAGGTTCATCAGACGAGGAGATTTGTGTGCTCAAAATATGTAGACAATGCACAGTTGAGGAATGTTGCCTGAAATATATATTTTTTTGGTTTCTCGCTTTTACAGATATCATGAATACTTTTAAAAACCCAGACTTCATGGGGGAGTTCATCGACAAATGGCAAGAGCTCCCTATATTATGGCAAACAAAAAGTGGCGGAAATAAAAATAAAGACGCCAGGAAAGCAGCACTGGAGAGCCTGCTTGCATTTGTGCAAACAAAGATACCCACAACAACTCTCCAAGATGTCAAAACCAAAATTGCGACCATCAGAGGGACATACAGGACCCAGAGGACTATGGTCCTGAGTAGGGATGAGCTTCGTGTTCGAGTCGAACATACGTTCGACTCGAACATCGGCTGTTCGATCGTTCGACGAAGATTGAACGATTTGGGCCGTTCGCGCCAAATTCAAGTGACGCGAACGGCCCACAATGCACTACGCCATCGCAGTGTCATCCAGGCGCTGTGATTGGCCAAGCATGCACTGTGACCCCGCATGCTTGGCCAATCACAGCGCCGGCAGCGGGGAGAGCAATGATTGGCCACAGGCAGGATGGGGTTTAGTACACGCCCCACACTATAAAAGGCCGCCAGCGCGGCGGCCTTGTGTAGTGTGTTCCGGAGCAGGGAAAGAGAAGCATAGGCAGGGACAGTGTCATTTTTTTTCCTTTACTAATCCTGGATTCCTTGTGTTTAGGGACAAATAAGGATAGGTAGGGAGAGTGTCAGTGACAGTGTGCTATTCTGTGCTAATCCTTGTTTGTAGGGACAGAAAGGTACAGTGAGGGAAACTGACAGTGTGCTATTCTGTTCTAAAACTATTTTGCTGAACCATATTTTCAATCCTTGAGTTGAGGGACAGAGAGCTACAGTGAGGGAAACTGACAGTGTGCTATTCTGTTCTAAAACTATTTTGCTGAACCATATTTTCAATCCTTGAGTTGAGGGACAGAGAGCTACAGTGAGGGAAAGTGTCAGTGTGCTATTGTGTTCTAAAACTATTTTGCTGAACCATATTTTCAATCCTTGAGTTGAGGGACAGAGAGCTACAGTGAGGGAAAGTGTCAGTGTGCTATTGTGTTCTAAAACTATTTTGCTGAACCATATTTTCAATCCTTGAGTTGAGGGACAGAGAGCTACAGTGAGGGAAAGTGTCAGTGTGCTATTGTGTTCTAAAACTATTTTGCTGAACCATATTTTCAATCCTTGAGTTGAGGGACAGAGAGGTACAGTGAGTGAAACTGACAGTGTGCTATTCTGTTCTAAATCAATTTTGCTGTTCCATATTTTCAATCCTTGAGTTGAGGGACAGAGAGCTACAGTGAGGGAAACTGACAGTGTGCTATTCTGTTCTAAAACTATTTTGCTGAACCATATTTTCAATCCTTGAGTTGAGGGACAGAGAGCTACAGTGAGGGAAAGTGTCAGTGTGCTATTGTGTTCTAAAACTATTTTGCTGAACCATATTTTCAATCCTTGAGTTGAGGGACAGAGAGGTACAGTGAGTGAAACTGACAGTGTGCTATTCTGTTCTAAATCAATTTTGCTGTTCCATATTTTCAATCCTTGAGTTGAGGGACAGAGAGCTACAGTGAGGGAAAGTGTCAGTGTGCTATTGTGTTCTAAAACTATTTTGCTGAACCATATTTTCAATCCTTGAGTTGAGGGACAGAGAGGTACAGTGAGTGAAACTGACAGTGTGCTATTCTGTTCTAAATCAATTTTGCTGTTCCATATTTTCAATCCTTGAGTTGAGGGACAGAGAGCTACAGTGAGGGAAACTGACAGTGTGCTATTCTGTTCTAAAACTATTTTGCTGAACCATATTTTCAATCCTTGAGTTGAGGGACAGAGAGCTACAGTGAGGGAAAGTGTCAGTGTGCTATTGTGTTCTAAAACTATTTTGCTGAACCATATTTTCAATCCTTGAGTTGAGGGACAGAGAGGTACAGTGAGTGAAACTGACAGTGTGCTATTCTGTTCTAAAACTATTTTGCTGTTCCATATTTTCAATCCTTGAGTTGAGGGACAGAGAGGTACAGTGAGTGAAACTGACAGTGTGCTATTCTGTTCTAAATCAATTTTGCTGTTCCATATTTTCAATCCTTGAGTTGAGGGACAGAGAGGTACAGTGAGTGAAACTGACAGTGTGCTATTCTGTTCTAAATCAATTTTGCTGTTCCATATTTTCAATCCTTGAGTTGAGGGACAGAGAGCTACAGTGAGGGAAAGTGTCAGTGTGCTATTGTGTTCTAAAACTATTTTGCTGAACCATATTTTCAATCCTTGAGTTGAGGGACAGAGAGCTACAGTGAGGGAAAGTGTCAGTGTGCTATTGTGTTCTAAAACTATTTTGCTGAACCATATTTTCAATCCTTGAGTTGAGGGACAGAGAGGTACAGTGAGTGAAACTGACAGTGTGCTATTCTGTTCTAAATCAATTTTGCTGTTCCATATTTTCAATCCTTGAGTTGAGGGACAGAGAGCTACAGTGAGGGAAACTGACAGTGTGCTATTCTGTTCTAAAACTATTTTGCTGTTCCATATTTTCAATCCCTGAGTTGAGGGACAGAGAAGGACACTCGTAGAAATTATCAGTGTGCTATTCTGTGCTAAATCTTGTTTGTAGGGAGGGACAGAGTAGGACACTGAGGGAAAGTGTCAGTGTGCTATTCTGTTCTAAAACTTTTTTGCTGAACCATATTTTCAATCCTTGTGTTTAGGGACAGAGAAGGATAGGCAGGGGACAGTGTCAGTGTCATTGTTGCTAAGCCTCCTGCACAATATACACCTGAAGGTAGCCCTTATTGCTGTTTTTCCCATCTCCCTGCAGGCCATCCATTAAAATGTCTGGAAGGCAACCAAGGAGAGGCAGACAGTCAGGAGGCAAAAAAAGAGGGCAAGCAGGCTCTGTGTCTGGGGGCAACAGTGCTGATCGTGTACGCGGTGCATTGTCATCAGCACATGGCCATGGGACACGCTTGTCCTTGTTTTCGGCAGCTGGACATGTTGAGCCACATCATGCCGAAGACTTGGTAGAGTGGATGACCAAGCCCACCTCATCCTCCTCATCCTCTCTCACCCAGGCTCAGGGTAGTGGCAAAGCAGCTGCCAAAGCGTCCTCTTCTCTGGTATCATTATCTTCATTAGTCAATCCTTCCCTAGACCCACCATGCCCTCCTCCTGAGGAGTCCCCCGAACTGTTTGAGCACAGTGTTGGGTACATGCTCCAGGAGGATGCCCAGCGTTTGGAAGGATCTGATGATGATACCCAGCTAGAGGAAGGCAGCAGCGTGAGAGCAGAGAGAGGGGATGCTCAAGAAGGACACCAATCTGGCAGTCATGTTCCAGCAGCTGCAGCATACTGCCAGATTGGCTCCAGTGATGAGGAGGGAGGGGATGATGAGGTCACTGACTCCACGTGGGTGCCTAATAGGAGAGAGGAGGAGGAGGAGGATGAGGAGGAGGCACATCTCCAACGAGGCAGGATGCCCTTGAGTGGCCAGCGTATGGGCAGCACACCGACGGAATCACACAGCAGAGCTCCGCCTGTGCAGGGCGCTGCCTCTGCCCGTCATTCAAAAAGTTCTTTGGTGTGGGCCTTTTTTGAGGCGAGTGCATCAGATCGCACAGCTGCTGTTTGCAACATATGTCTCAAGCGTATATCGCGTGGCCAAAACATCAGCCGCTTGGGCACCACATGCTTGATCAGACATATGTTGACCTGCCATGCAGCTCGTTGGCAAGCCTACCTTAAAGACCCACACCAAAGAACAAAGCTGACCTCTTCTTGCACCGCATCAGCTGGGATCTCCAACCCCACTATACCTTCACTCCTCTCTGAAACCTGCTCTGAGAGGAATGAAGGTGTAGAATTAGGTGTGTCACAGGCAAGTACTTGCGGGCACTCTGCTAGCAGTACACCAACGTCCGATTCTAGCAGGCAAATTTCCCTGCCCCAGCTGCTGGACCGTCGAAAGAAGTTCACTCCCAGCCATCCACATGCCCAGCGGTTGAATGCTAGCTTGGCTAAATTGCTAGCGCTTCAACTGCTGCCTTTTCAGTTGGTAGACTCGGCCCCCTTCCGTGAGTTTGTGCAATGTGCGGTTCCTCAGTGGCAGGTTCCCAAACGACACTTTTTCGCACGGAAGGCTATTCCGGCTCTCTACAGGCATGTGGAAGGCAATGTCTTGGCCTCGCTGGACAGGGCGGTCAGCGGTAAGGTGCATATTACCGCTGACTCATGGTCCAGCAGGCATGGACAGGGACGTTACCTTTCTTTCACGGCCCATTGGGTCACTCTTTTGGCAGCTGGGAAGGATGCAGGACAAGGTGCAGTAGTGTTGGAGGTTGTTCCACCCCCACGCCTCCAAAATGCTACTACTGGTTGTGACACACCTCTCTCCTCCACCCCCTCCTCTTCTTCTTCCTCCATGGCCTCTTCCTGTGCTTTGTCCTCGGAACCAGCGGTGCTCCGTAGGCGTTCAAGGGGCTACGCAAGTACGCAGGCAAAAAGATGCCATGCCGTGCTTGTGCTGGTGTGTTTGGGGGACAGGAGCCACACTGGGGCAGAGGTCCTGTCTGCTCTGCAGGGGCAGGCCGAGAGGTGGTTGACGCCACGCCAGCTTAAGCCAGGAATGGTGGTTTGCGACAATGGCATCAACCTCCTCTCCGCCCTCCGACAGGGACAACTGACCCATGTGCCCTGTATGGCTCACGTCCTTAACCTGGTGGTGCAGCGGTTCTTGGGCAGGTACCCGGGCTTACAGGATGTCCTGAGGCAGGCCAGGAAAGTCTGTGTGCATTTCCGCAGATCTTATAATGCCAGTGCTCGCCTGGCTGAGCTTCAAAAGGAGTTGAACCTGCCCAAGAACCGCCTTATATGTGACATGCCCACCAGGTGGAACTCAACGTTGGCCATGCTGCAGCGGCTGCACACGCAGCAGAGGGCCATCAATGAGTACCTGTGCGACTACGGTACCAGGACAGGGTCAGGGGAGCTCGGGTTTTTTTCACCACGCCAGTGGGGCATGATCAGGGATGCATGCACTGTCCTGGCACCATTTGAGGAGGCCACGAGGATGGTGAGCAGTGACAGTGCATGCATCAGTGACACTGTACCTGTTGTCCACCTGTTGGAGCACACGCTGCGTGGAATAATGGACAGGGCACTTGAGGCAGAACAGAGGCAGGAAGAGGAGGACTTCCTTGCCTCTCAAGGACCCCTTTACCCAGACAGTGTTCCTTCTGTCCCACCCACCGCACAGGAAGAGGAGGAGGAGGAGGAGGAGGAGGATTGTGTCAGCATGGAGGTGGAGGCTGGCACTCAGCATCATCAGCAGCAGTCTTTTAGGGATGATTTACAGTCCCAAGAAACCAGTGGACTTGTACGTGGCTGGGAGGAGGTGGCTGCGGATCATGTCGTCCTTAGTGACCCAGAGGACTCCGGACTGAATGCCTCAGCTAACCTACGCTGCATGGCCTCCCTGATCCTGCAAAGTCTGCGGAAGGATCCTCGTATTCTTCGGATCAAGGAGAGGGACCATTACTGGCTGGCCACTCTCCTTGATCCACGGTACAAGGGTAAGGTTGCGGACCTTATTGTACCGTCGCAGAGGGAGCAGAGGATGAGACAACTCCGGGAGGCCTTGCAGAAAGGTCTGTGCAACGCGTTCCCAGAGACTGAGAGGTTACAAACTCCTGGTCCTGGACAACGAGTTGCTGAGGCTTCGGGCAGTCAAAGAAGGAGCGGTGGGGAAGGTGGCCGTCTGACCGATGCGCTCAGACAATTCTTTAGTCCGCAGCCCCAAGGTATGATCGGTTCCAGCAACCATCGCCAGCGTCTGATATACATGGTGCAGGAATACCTAGGGGCAAGGTCAGACTTGGACACCTTCCCCACCGAAAATCCTCTGGCTTACTGGGTCTTGAGGATGGATCACTGGCCAGAGCTTGCACAGTATGCAATTGAGCTACTGGCCTGTCCTGCATCCAGCGTTCTTTCAGAACGCACATTCAGTGCTGCTGGAGGATTTGTCACGGATCACAGGGTGCGCCTGTCCACCGACTCGGTTGATCGACTGACTTTCATCAAGATGAACCAGTCTTGGATCACCACCAGCTACCACACACCAGATGCTGATATAACAGACTAATTGATTTTAAAATGTCACATCCCTTCAAGACTGATGCTGATGCTGAGTGCCTGTGCTGTTATGTTGTCTGGCTATCCTCCTCCTCCTCCTCAATGATACGATTAACGATGATAGCTTGGAAGATCATTTTGGTTTATGGGTGACGCCACCAGTGGCTAAGGCCCAATTTTTCAGCCCCTGTTTAACAGGGGCGTGTAATTAAAATTTTTGATGCAATACTTTGCAACAGGCCTCATTGCTGTGCTCCAAGTACAGTATCTGTGAGGGGTTGCAGTGTTGTGCCACCAGTGCCTAAGGCCCAATTTTTCAGCCCCTGTTCAACAGGGGCATGCAATTATAATTATTGATCTAATAATTCACAGCAGGGCCCATTGCTGCGCCCACCAAGAGTAACTGTCAGGCCTTACAGTGTTGTGGCACCAGCAACACCATCACCACCACCACCACCACCAAAGGCCCAGTTTTTCAGCCCCTGTTCAACAGGGGCATGCAATTATAATTATTGATCTAATAATTCACAGCAGGGAACATTGCTGCGCCCACCAAGAGTAACTGTCAGGCCTTACAGTGTTGTGGCACCAGCACCACCATCAAAGGCCCAATTTTTACTACCACTGATCAACAATTATATGTTATTACAATTCCTGATATTATACTTGACAGCAGGGCGTTCCAGCACCCACCAAGAATAACTGTGAGTGCTTTCAGTGTTGTGCCAACACCAAGACCTAAGGGGCCAATTTCTGCAGAGTATATACGGAAGGTCCCTACTTTCAAACATCCAACTTACAAACTACTACTACTTGCAAACGGAATAAGACAACAGGAAGTGAGAGGAAATCTACCCCTTGGAAGGAAAATTCTCTCCTGTAAGAATTAATATGGGAGAAAGGTGTCTCCTCTCTACTGATGCTTTATCACCAATCCTTGTTTTAATAAAAACACCACATTTCAAAAACAGTTGTCATTGGGACGCAAAGTGAGGTGAAATGTTCTGAACAGGGGCACAGACAGCAAAAAAAATGTGACAGGGGTGATAACCGTTCCCTATGTTTTCCAAAAAGCTAAAAAAAAGGAATTTGGCATGGAGCTACACTTAAACAATGCAGCTGTTCAAAATTACAAACAGATTCTACATAAGAACAAACCTACAGTCCCTGTCTTGTATGCACCGCCTGTATACGGCTGTTCAGAGTATATAGGGGCTTTTTTATTTTGTGTGCGGGGTTCCCCTTAATATCCATACAAGACCCAAAGGGGCTGGTAATGGGCTGGGGTGGGGGGGGGGGTTGATGGGGTAGCTATGCCAATTTTCCTAAAGATTTTCATCCATATTACCGGGACCAGACATTGCATTAAAGCCGCAAGCAATTTTAAATGGCTTTTTTTCCTTTAGAAATGTTATTTTGTGCAGGGACAGTTCTAAACACGGGAAACACGTGGCACTTCACAGGCATACTTTAGACACCCCCCAGGTACAATATTTAAAGGAATATTTGACTTTTTTTTTTCACTTTATGCATCATTAAAATGACTGCTCCCGGAAAACGTCCGTTTTTAAAACTTCTTTTTGCATTGATACATGTCCCCTGGTGCAGAACCCGGGTTCCCAAACTCTGTTTCGGACAATAACATGGATAATAGTCGTTATAATTAGCACTTTAGAATCCGAACGTTCGCATCCATTGTATTTAATAGGGTTCTAATGTTCGCGCGAACTTTCGGTCCGTTCGCGGGTTCTGGTGCGAACCGAACCCGGGGGTGTTCGGCTCATCACTAGTCCTGAGGTCCCAGAGGTCAGGTGCACCAGCAGATAAGGTTTATAAACCCAGTCTGTGGTACTACAGAAAGCTTGCTTTTCTGGATGACCAGCTGGAAGTGCGGGAATCTCTCTCCACCCTTCCCCCCAGAGGTCAATCCAGCCTTCCTTGTACCCAACCCTCCAGCCTTCCCTGCAGCCAGTCCTCCAGCCTTCCTGTCAACCCTGCTCTGGCTTCCTCTGAGGATCAAGATCAGGGCCTTGAGGAGGCAGATTTGGAGATATGGAGCCAGGTAAAGTATTGATATCTATATTTATATCTTACAAAATTGTAGAATTTAAATAGATGTTAGTATTGTTAAAGGTATGTACACTTCTACCAATAAAGTTTGTGAAGAGCAAGATACAGTAGTGGCCTAATTTTATGTGCACAAGACAACAAAACCAGGATGCGGAATCAATGAAAATGACATAACTTTTGGCATTGATTTCAACAATGTCTAGAAGTGAACAATGTCTGTGAATGATGATGTGGCAAAATAAATAATGTCCCTTTCTTTTTTTACAGCCAGAGCAGAGCCAGGAAGAGGGTGATGTTGGGGATCAGGAGGAGGCAGGGCCCAGTGGCACCCAGGAGGAGGCTGGGCCCAGTGGCACCCAGGAGGAGGCTGGGCCCAGCACAAGAGCCCAGATGCCTCCCCTGGTAGTTAAACCACGAGGGCCAAGGAGAGGTAGGCAGGTGGAGGAGGAAACCAGGGCCTTCCTCAGAGAGGCAACAGCGGCCCTCAGAGAGGCACCCTCTGTTGATGAGGGATTTGCCGCAGTCCTCGCCCAAACTCGGGCAAATGGAGTTGCGGCAAAAAATTTACAGTGAGACCCTGCTATTGAAAGTCATCAATAAGGGCGTGCTGGGTGAACTCACTAGGTACACGGACATAACGGAGGTTGTCCCTACTCCTCCACCTCCTCCTCCTCCTCCTACTACTCCTCCTGCCACAACCTCTCCTCCTGATCCCCAGCCTCCAAGGAAGAAACCAACCAAGGCTGCAGAGAAGGCTGGAGAGAAGGCTACAAGGAAGAGGAGAAAATAATGCCTGCTGTAGTACCACAGACTGGGGACATATAGGACTTATCTGCTGTGGCTCCTGACCTCTGGGAGCTCAAGACAAGATTGGGCTCCTTTTTTTTGGGGATCTAATCTCTATTTTGGTTTTGACATCTTGGATGGTTGTTGTGGGGTCAAATGGATGCACAAATGCAAGCAGGCTCTCCAGTGCTGCCTTCCACTTTAATTTGTTAATGTTCTGAAATAAAAAATTTTTTAGTGCCCTTAAAAAACTTGACTATGTGATTTGTATTTCAAAAGAGAGCTTGCTAGGGAGCAGGCAGGGACATCTCAAATTATATTATTGTTATTATCAGGGGACACAAACCTCCCTGAGGCCAAATGAGACACATTTGGAAGGTTGTTGTGGTAACTTTACACAAGAATAATTTAAGCCAAAATAATAAAAAGGCCACAAAAAAAAACACAATAGTAAAATATAATTTAAAGAAAAAAGGAGAATTACATTATTTTATTATTATTATTATTATTTATGAGAGAGGTCCGGCTTATAAATAATATTTTACTATCATTAGAGCAATTTGGAATTACTTTAGAAACAAGTTTGGCATAACTCTCAATGTCATTATCAAAAGAGGGTAATTTTAAAGCATTATCAAAAGAAGAACGGAATGCGCAGCATTAAAACGATGCTATTAATTCCACCGTGACGAATGTGCCATCTCCATTTCCAACATTAGCTTTACCAAAACGAGCGCTCCCGTCTCATAGTTGCTTTTGAGCATGCGCGTTTTTTTTCACGTCGTGAAAGCATACACACTATCGTTTTTCACGTCGTTAAAAAAAACGACATGAAAAACGACGTGAAAAAAGAGAGCATGTCCGGAATTTTTAATGGCCGTTTTTCACGTCGTTAAAAATGCTCTGGAGCATACACACGATCATTTTTCAGGGCGATTTTTTAAAATGGCAGTTTTAACGGCATGAAAAACGATCGTGTGTACGGGGCATTAGATTTTAGAACCATTTCAAGCACAGTTCTTTTACTGAAAATACCTCCAGCTCACTAACCTTGATGGACATAAGCCTAGTACACACGGCCGGGATTCTCACCAGGAAAAAACCCGTTGGTTTTCCTGGCAAGCTTTCTTGCCGGCCGAGTGTACACACGTACGATTTAAAAGAACCACCGTTCTTTTGAATGGCACGAACGCGGTGACGTCATCGCCACATTCAATGCCGTCGCCGCCATCTTGCTTCACCCTACCTATGCCTCGAAAGCTACCGCGCATGTGTCAAAGTCATTTCGAGCATGCGCGGGTTTCCATGGAGGCAAGTAAGTATACACACGCTCAGGTTTCTCGTCGGGAAACAGGCCGGCAAGAATCCCGACGAGAAAATAGAGAGCAGGATCTCTATTTTTCTCGTCGAGATTCTGGGCAGATTTCCCGACGAGAAACCTCAAAGCCTCGTACACACGCTCGGTTTTCTCGGCAAGAAAGCTCTCCCAGCAGTTTTCTTGCGAGAAAACCGGTCGTGTGTAGGAGGCTGAAGTTATAGGCACCAAAAAGATAGCTTAAAAGTAAAGTACGTCAATAAAATTCCTTTCAGTGGCTCAAATGGAGGCTTTGCGAGAGCTGATAGAACCACCGAAAAAGTCCCAGGGTGAAACAACTAGGTTTGGACAGGGGCAACTTCTAGACAATGCCACAAAAATATGTTTAACAAGTGGATGGAGTGACTAAGGGTTGCTCCAAATATACATAGAGAGCTTCTGCAGGCAATTTCAAGGTACTGGCTGGCAGGCCCATATCTGATATCTTTGGAAGAAACTTCAGAATGGCCAGAAGGGCTTTCTAATCTGCATTTGCAGAGGCCCAACCCCTATATGTTCAAAGTTGCCAACGTTAAAAAAAAAACATTCTAAGGACACTTTTTTAGTCTGTAGGCGGAGCATTATTTTAATTAGGGGCTGGGAATTCATTTGTAGGCATGGTCTAAATGGGGAGTAAAAGTGCGGCGTGCGAAGCATGGCAAACATATTGGCATGGTTTAAAGTTTAAACTATGTTAAATATTGGGCATGGCTTAAAGGGGTGTCGTTAAATAGAGTCTGAGGAGGAAAGAAGGGAAAGAAGGAAAAGGAAGAAGAAAAGAAAGAAAAGGAAGAGGAACGAAACGTGCAAAGAAAGAAAAAGGAAGAAGAAAAGAAAGGAAAGGAAGAGAGAGGGAGGGAGAAAGAACGAAATAAAGGGAGAAAGAGGGATGGAGGGGGAGAAAGATAGGGAGGGAAGGAGAGAGAAGGAAGGAAAAAAGGAAAGAAAGAGGGATAGAGGGACAGCAGGCCCAGATCCTAAACCACAATAGTTATATCTGTATGCCAGAACATTTAACAATCAGCAGATACATATGTAGCACACAGACCCTTTTTTCCTGCCTACCTTCACTTGCAGGAGCAAAAAGGCACACCATGCCACATGCCCGTATCCTCCTGGTATGAGAGGTTGAGCGGTGTTCTTGCAATTTTGGGTCCTGCAGCGAGTTACCTCCCTCCGTTGGTTCTTGTCCCTAGAATGTAGGGAAAAGTCTATTCTTCCCCAAAAGAAGGCCAATGTCCAGACAGTAATTAAACTCCAACAAATTAGTTTATTTTCTTTTGCTTGAAATAACTTTGGGAGAAAGGTTGAAGACAGCAATAGAATCTAGTAGGGAATTAAGTTTAGGCACGCGGCACCCAGTCACCCTATTCTCCACTCAAGCCTGAGTGGGTATTGCTCACCCGGATAGATCCCTCTCACAGTTCTAGCAGCCGGAGTGAAGAACGAACATGACACTCAGTTTAAGTCCCCTTCACGGACAAGTTCAGGAGATCCTCTGCCACAGAATCCTTTAGTTCCTGAATTTAGAACTTCCTAACGCCTGTAGATTATTAGAGACCATAGGTGCCAATGGGGCACACTACAGGAGCTATCTTGCAACTCACAAATCCTTCCCTCTGATAGGCAACCAGGCCTCCCCGAGACCGTGACTTCCTTCACCGATCCATCGGACAGGTCCTCCCCCGGTTTCCTCTGTTTCAGAGCGGGCCACCCTCCCTTGGGTTCCCTGGGACTCCAGTGGTTGGTTTTGTAGACCCAGTTGAAGGTACTGGGCCTACCTGGAACTCTGTAGCCTCGGGCTAAAGGTGCCCAAGACTCCTCGACCAGTTCACGCACCCCCCGGCCAGCAGGGCCAAAGGGTGCTACTTCGCCACCAGGGGTCCTCCTTGGAATCCCCCCGGCACACCACGGTAGCCGAGAGAGGACACCCAATCACACCGCAACGCCACCAGTGGTTCTTCCCAAGACCTGGGCAACTACGCCACCTGCAGGTCAAGGGGAACTATACTCCAGGCAACATTACAGCAGAGCAGAGTCCATACTAAGCAAAATTGAAGAACCTGAGCTAAACTATTGCTCAGGCTACCCTTAAATTTAAAGCATAGCGACCCCAATTTTGGGGGTCCGCTACACATACCCCCCCTTGAAAAGCCACTGTCCCCAGTGGCTGGAAGAGATTAGAAAGACCCCTCAATCCTGAGTGGGTTCCAGTCTTTTCCAACTATGTACATAAAAATATTCCCTTTTTTTTTTATGGTGCCTGAACCAACAATTTGGGAATAGTGTAGGAAGAGAGAGAGAAAGAGCATGTAAAATATACATCACAATTTGTATATATCGTGCACTCACCCCAGCCTTTACCTGCTTTTATTAACTTGGCTCCTCCGCAGGAAAGACTGAGGCACACCGCACTACATGCCCGTACCCTCCTGGATGGGGAGGTTGAGCGGTGTTAGTTTTCTCGGGCCTGCCTGCGGCTGTTGTTAGAAATCCTCCCAAGCTGATCTCACTCCTGGCTTGGCCAGAAACAAGTCCTAATTCTCCCCAGTAAAGCCACTGTCCACACCAACTAAAAGTCCAACTTCTGTATTTATTTCACATGGATAATAAATAGTCCCTTTAAGAGCAGACAGGTTGAGACGAGATACAGGTCAGATAAGGTGGGAGAGAGGTCCAGGCACAAACTCAAATCTTGGTTCACTTACTGTTCTGGTATGCACGAACAGGTTTGGCGTGCGATCTTTATCACAGACCTAACGAATGTGAAAGTCACTGCCACTGACTTGTTGAAGATGGTCACTGCCACTGACTGGGTGAATAGGGCCTTGCCCTATTTGGTCACTGCCACTGACCTGGTGTGCGTAGAGTCACTGCCACTATGACCTACAGAACATGCACTGCCTTCTTGGAGAACTTGGCCCGTGTCAAAGAGAAAAACATCCCTCCGGAGAGTTACCAGAGGCCCACACTGTCACCACGACTCTGCGCTGGGTCTTCAGAAAGGGTCACCTCCCTGGCCTCCTCGATCCAAGATACTGGTCCCCTCGCAAGGCGGTACCCTGGGAGCTCTCGATCCTTCGCGGACCCCAGCCGAAGGTTGCTGGGCCCCGGGCCTCCTATTTAGTACCTCACCCCAGACTGAAGGTGTCTGGGATGGAACAGCAACTCCGCCTCCGGGCCTAGGGCACCCGGAGGCAACACACACGCCCAGGCCTCTGGGCCTAGGGCACCCGGAGGCAACACCCACACCCAGGCCTAAGGTGCCTGGGTGCGGCTCGACGACGACGACCACGATGACCCCTCTGGAAGATGGCCGCCCCATTTATACCCTCTCCCGACAGGCACAGCAGGTTCCCTGGGAACGTAGGGGTACTCCCACCCATATTCCGCAGCAACTTTCCTATATAGGAGCTGCTGTAACCGGGCTAAAGGTGGCATGGTCGCCCGATCTCCTGCTCCAGGAAGAACAATAGCATCCGGGGACCTTGTTATTTGAACTAGCTCCAACTCTGGCAAGGGTGGCCGCAACGGCAGATGTCCCTCCGTAGCAGTAGGTGCGGACGATGCAGGTGCAGGCAGAGCGGGTGTGGGTATGACTTCTTCCTTTAGGGCAGGGGCTTCTACTCTAGGTGTAGTTTCCCCAGAGTCCATTGGTGAGAGTTCCCTAAGGCTGCGGGGTGAAGTCACTGGAACTTTGTCCCATCCCTTTTTAATGTAAACCTCATCAATCTCGTAGTCATCCCCCACATCTGACGATGATTCCAGATCGGAGGTGTCATACTCCTCAGCCGGCAGATAGTTTGTGGTGGACACAGACACATTGTCCCCAAAAATAGAGAGTTTCCGCGGGCTGGCTGTCCACGCATCCCCAGTGGTGTGGGGTATGAGCTTCTTCCCCATCCCCGGCAAACTCATTGTCACAGTTCCCCCAGCCTCCTTACCGTCCCCTAATGTGGATCTCCTGGAGGACCCTCCGGCTTGGAGTTCCGGTTCAGGCAGGCGCTGGGGCAGGCTTCGACCTCGGCCGCGGGCGGGCCTTAACATTTTTCTTTTGGCGGGCGGAATGGAGGTCTCGGTTGTGGCGGAGACAGCATCCGCTCCGGTATCCGCCGATGGCTCTGCAGCAGCTGAGTCATCTCTATTGGCCACATCCGTGTCAGCCAACGTGGTGCCCGTGGGCTCAACTGTGGGAGTACAGGTTTCTTCTTCGGAAGTGATGGTACCCATAATGTAGTTGATCTGGTAGACCCGGGGTTTCTCCGTAGGCTGGTCCACTTCGAAGAGAAACTCTCCACAGATGGCGCACCTTCCAAAAGGCCGTAGTTGCACCACTAGTCCTTGACATCTGGGACAGAGCATGCCCAGGGCCTCCGCATCTCGGCAGACATAGAGAGCAAAGCAGCCCCTAGGCTTCAGCCGGATCCCTGTGTCCATCAGGGGGGCAGTGAGGGAAGCAATGTCCATGGTTGGGGGGTTTTGGAACATCCGAGGTCCCGATGTAACAGAAGTCCATGGAGAAGCGGCCATCTTACTTCTCCTCCAATGATCCAGCTCGTACTGTCCCTTTGGCGCCAATGCGCCATGTGCAACACAAGTTGGCGGGGGCTCCTCCCCCTTTTTCTTCGCTGCACGTAGCTCGTGGGTTTTTCTATGTTTGAGGCACGCCCACGAACTACGCAGTTAGAAAAGTCCAGTACAGGCCTTCTCCAATTTTCACACAAATGACGCAGTTCAACTTTTCCCAAATGGCCGATTTTTACAGAACCACATCATACACGGGGAAAATTAGTCCAACTTCCAGGGGGGGTAGCTGCAAAACATCCTGGACTCGAGCCCCCACGTGTAGCACACAGACCCTTTTTTCCTGCCTAACTTTACTTGCAGGAGCAAAAAGGCACACCATGCCACATGCCCGTATCCTCCTGGTATGAGAGGTTGAGCGGTGTTCTTGCAATTTTGGGTCCTGCAGCTCCCTCCATTGGTTCTTGTCCCTAGAATGTAGGGAAAAGTCTATTCTTCCCCGAAAGAAGGCCAATGTCCAGACAGTAATTAAACTCCAACAAATTTGTTTATTTTCTTTTGCTTGAAATAACTTTGGGAGAAAGGTTGAAGACAACAATAGAATCTAGTAGGAAATTAGGTTCAGGCACGCGGCACCCAGTCACCCTATTCCCCACTCAAGCCTGAGTGGGTATTGCTCACCCAGATAGATCCCTCTCACAGTTCTAGCAGCCGGAGTGAAGCACGAACATGACACTCAGTTTAAGTGCCCTTCACGGACAAGTTCAGGAGATCCTCTGCCACAGAACCCTTTGGTTCCTGAATTTAGAACTACCTAACGCCTGTAGATTCTTAGAGACCATAGGTGCCAATGGGGCACACTACAGAAGCTATCTTGCAACTCACGAATCCTTCCCTCTGATAGGCAACCAGGCCTCCCCGAGACCGTGACTTCCGTCACCAATCCATCGGACAGGTCCTCCCCCGGTTTCCTCTGTTTCAGAGCGGGCCACCCTCCCTTGGGTACCCTGGGACTCCAGTGGTTGGTTTTGTAGACCCAGTTGAAGGTACTGGGCCTACCTGGAACTCTGTAGCCTCGGGCTAAAGGTGCCCGAGACTCCTCGACCAGTTCACGCACCCCCCGGCCAGTAGGGCCAAAGGGCGCGACTTCGCCACCAGGGGTCCTCCTTGGAATCCCCCCGGCACACCACCCCCGATCATGGCGTCTGCCTTTTATGTACCCTCTCCCGGCATGCACAGCAGGCAGAACCTGCCCACCACACGGTAGCCGAGAGAGGACACCCAATCACACCGCAACGCCACCAGTGGTTCTTCCCAAGACCTGGGCAACAGCGCCACCTGCAGGTCAAGGGGAACTATACTCGAGGCAACATTACAGCAGAGCAGAGTCCATACTAAGCAAAATTGAAGAACCTGAGCTAAACTATTGCTCAGGCTACCCTTAAATTTAAAGCAGAGCGACCCCAATTTTGGGGGTCCGCTACACATATATTCCAAACACAATCCCCCCCAGGCAGATCCCATTAAACAGATACAGGAGAAGATGGTCAGAAAGTGTGCAGACATGATACAAGAGACTGCAGACATGACAGAAGAGACTGCAGACATGGCAGAGACTACAGACATGACAGAAGAGACTGCAAACATGACAGAAGGGACTGCAGACATGACAGAAGAGACTGCAAACATGACAGAAGGGACTTCAGACATGACAGAAGAGACTGCAAGACATACAGTATATAGCTTACCATCATGATGTTGCCTGAGAAGATTAGCACATGCAGCGCCTGTATCTGCTTGTGAAAACCCAGAACTGTGCTACAGACTGCAGTGAGCTTATGAATGTTTGAGGAGGCAGGCCTCGTACACACGACCGATTTTCTCGGCAAGAACCAGCAAGAAACTTGCTGGCAGAGAGGTCTTGCCGAGTAAATCGGTCGTGTGTACGCGGCTATCGGGTTTCTCGTCGAGAAAACCGACAAGAAACCTCGACGAGAAAATAGAGAACCTGCTCTCTATTTTCTCGTCGAGATTCTCCTCGGCATGTTTCTCGACGAGAAAAGTGAGTGTGTGTACACTTACCTGTCCTCCCGGAAGCCCGCGCATGTTCGAAATGAATTCGAAGCATGCGCGGTAGCTTCCTAGGCATACGTAGGGTATACCAAGATGGCGGCGACGGCATCGAATGTGACGAGCGCATGCTCGTCGTAGTCGATGACGTCACCGCGTACGCTCCATTCAAAGAACCGCGGGTTCTTTGAAACGAGCGTGTGTACACTCGGCCGGGACAAGTTTCTTGTCCAAGAATCTCGTCGAAAAAAACGACATGTTTTTTTCAACGAGAATCTCGGCCGTGTGTACGAGGCCTCAGAGGCCTTTTTTTTTCCAAATAAGGATGTCCTGATGTAAGAATCTGACTGTAGATTCGAAGTTTTGACAGCTTTGTTCCATTATGACAGAAGGAATGTTTGCAGAACCCTTGTGTGGAACTGAGCCCACTGTAAAGCTGGAATGCATGTCGTCATAAACCCTAGAACAGACATAATTTATTTTAATGATATCTGCCTTGCTAGTAAAAAAAAATACCACTTTCCTTAGCAACATCTCCCGCTTCTCATCTGTTATAAAAATCAGCTGCTGCACTGTATCTATGGTATAGTCTAGAAATGTTGTGAATCGAGGACCGGCCCTCTTGTTTTGGCAAAAATCAGTAAGTCATCAAGATATGGTATTAATGTGGTTTTAAAGCCTTATTGTTTTTCACCTTAATGCATTCTATGCATTAAGGTGAAAAACCTTCTGTGCTGTGCTGCAGCTGCCCACCAGAACCCCACCCTTTTCTTATCTTAGACCGATCCGCTCCAGCGTTGTGCACGAGCGCAGCAGCTGCAGCCGTTATCACTCTCCTCATTGGACAGATTGATAGCAGCAGGAGCTATTGGCTGTCAATCGAAAGCTGTGACAGGGGAACGGGGGGTGGGGCCGAGTCTCGCTGTCTGTGTCAATGGACGCAGCAGCGGGACACAGGAGTGAGCCTGCACGGGTGCCCCCATGAAAAGTGGCTTTCCATGCAGGGCAGTCAATGAAGAGGAGGGGCTTGGAGCACTGATTGGACACCACAGAAGAAGAGGATCGGGGCTGCTCTATGCAAAAGCATTGCACAGAGCAGGTAAGTATAGGCATGTTTGTTATGTAGCGATACCTCCAACTAAGAAGGCCGCAGATTTAGTTTGGGCCCTGAAGACAGCTCTGCCAACCCCTGGCAATATGCTCTACCCCCTACTGGCACAGCTAGTACTGACAGTAAATTGTATATCTTATACTGTATGAATAACTGAGCATTGAGACAATACTAAATTGAAATAAATGTAAGATTTTACTTAAGCTCTTGGTAAGGAAAAGGGTAACAACAAAAACAGTTTACAGAATAATCATTTGTAATGCAGAGCCCAGCCACACTAACACACTATAGGGTTAACATATAACAAGTGCGCCACGCGGGGGCGACCGTTAGCTAAGTGCCCTGTGGCGCAGTAACCAAAACACCTTAGAAAGCCCACCAGGCCTGGTTCTGATATCTACAACTTAGTCCTTTTTCTTCACCGGCAGATCTTTAACGGTGGTGCACATTAACAGAGTACAAACTTTGTAATCCAATAGGGTAGGTAAAGATGGGGTAGAAACTCAGTTATACGAACAGTAGGTTCAGCTCCGACAAGGGCCTTCAGTAAGAATACCAAGAATAATTTGTAGGCCACGGCAGTCTATAGGCCTATATGCAGTAACAGTATATCAGTTGGGCATATGCCCTCTCACCCGCCCGGACTACGGTTCCAGTCCAGGAACTTCCACCAACTGTGTCCCACACACACTCAGTCTCTTCAGCGATCGGGTCCCCGATCCAACAAGGCTGTAGTCGAGCGAAGTCAGATGCCACCCAGGCTCGCAGAGGGGTGGAAGGCTCTTTGGTGCTGCGCAAGGTCTCAGGCTTCAGGCCTTGCACTCCGACACATCCGCACAGGAGGATCAGTCTCTGAAGTCTCGTGTCCCAAAGAGGCCGAGCCCAGCCTCGCCTCCTCCTCTTATAACCCCTCCCATGAGTCTCTGCGGCGGAAACACTGCCGAACGGGGTTCTGGGTAATGTAGTCTCTCTGCGTTAAAGGGGAACTCCCCCCACTTGAACTCTTTGGTCCCCAAAGATAAACCTTAACAAAGACTATGTACAACTCTAGACAATTCTACAAACGATGTTGGCATAGGGAATTCCCACCAAAACTGAGGGGTAGAATTCCCTTGCCCAAAGGTCACATTATCATGGGTGGCCTGCCTAGCTGTGCCAGAGAGTGAGCTGGGGTTGCCCTTCACTAAATGGACAGTGGAGGGATCCGGATTTTCAGCATTCCTCCTAGCGGTAACTACAGAGTCCTCTGAGCTATTCCCCATTTGTTGGTAGGTCAGCTTCCTAGGAGGCCGGATAACTCTTCGATAGTGATGAGCCGAACACCCCCGGGTTCGGTTCGCACCAGAACCCGCGAACGGACCGAAAGTTCGCACGAACATTAGAACCCTATTAAATACAATGGATGCGAACGTTCGGATTCTAAAGTGCTAATTATAACGACTATTATCCATGTTATTGTCCGAAACAGAGTTTGGGAACCCGGCTTCTGCACCAGGGGACATGTATCAATGCAAAAAGAAGTTTTAAAAACGGACGTTTTCCGGGAGCAGTCATTTTAATGATGCATAAAGTGGAAAAAAAAAAGTCAAATATTCCTTAAAATATTGTACCTGGGGGGTGTCTAAAGTATGCCTGTGAAGTGCCACGTGTTTCCCGTGTTTAGAACTGTCCCTGCACAAAATAACATTTCTAAAGGGAAAAAAGTCATTTAAAACTGCTTGCGGCTTTAATGCAATGTGTGGTCCCGGTAATATGGATGAAAATCTTTAGGAAAAATGGCATAGCTACCCCATCAACCCCCCCCCCCCACCCCAGCCCATTACCAGCCCCTTTGGGTCTTGTATGGATATTAAGGGGAACCCCGCACACAAAATAAAAAAGGACCTATATACTCTGAACAGCCGTATACAGGCGGTGCATACAAGACAGGGACTGTAGGTTTGTTCTTATGTAGAATCTGTTTATAATTTTGAACAGCTGCATTGTTTAAGTGGAGCTCCATGGCAAATTCCTTTTTTTTAGTTTTTTGTAAAACATAGGGAACGGTTATCACCCCTGTCACATTTTTTTTTGCTGTCTGTACCCCTGTTCAGAACATTTCACCTCACTTTGCGTCCCAATGACAACTGTTTTTGAAATGTGGTGTTTTTATTGAAACAAGGATTGGTGATAAAGCATCAGTAGAGAGGAGACACCTTTCTCCCATATTAATTCTTACAGGAGAGAATTTTCCTTCCAAGGGGTAGATTTCCTCTCACTTCCTGTTGTCTTCTTCCGTTTGCAAGTAGTAGTAGTTTGTAAGTTGGATGTTTGAAAGTAGGGACCTTCCGTATATACTCTGCAGAAATTGGCCCCTTAGGTGTTGGTGTTGGCACAACACTGAAAGCACTCACAGTTATTCTTGGTGGGTGCTGGAACGCCCTTCTGTCAAGTATAATATCAGGAATTGTAATAACATATAATTGTTGATCAGTGGTAGTAAAAATTGGGCCTTTGATGGTGGTGCTGGTGCCCCAACACTGTAAGGCCTGACAGTTACTCTTGGTGGGCGCAGCAATGGTCCCTGCTGTGAATTATTAGATCAATAATTATAATTGCATGCCCCTGTTGAACAGGGGCTTAAAAATTGGGCCTTTGGTGGTGGTGGTGGTGGTGATGGTGGTGCTGGTGCCACAACACTGTAAGGCCTGACAGTTACTCTTGGTGGGCGCAGCAATGCTCCCTGCTGTGAATTATTAGATCAATAATTATAATTGCATGCCCCTGTTGAACAGGGGCTGAAAAATTGGGCCTTTGGTGGTGGTGGTGGTGGTGATGGTGGTGCTGGTGCCACAACACTGTAAGGCCTGACAGTTACTCTTGGTGGGCGCAGCAATGCTCCCTGCTGCGAATTATTAGATCAATAATTATAATTGCATGCCCCTGTTGAACAGGGGCTGAAAAATTGGGCCTTTGGTGGTGGTGGTGGTGGTGATGGTGGTGCTGGTGCCACAACACTGTAAGGCCTGACAGTTACTCTTGGTGGGCGCAGCAATGGGCCCTGCTGTGAATTATTAGATCAATAATTATAATTGCATGCCCCTGTTGAACAGGGGCTTAAAAATTGGGCCTTTGGTGGTGGTGGTGGTGGTGGTGGTGATGGTGGTGCTGGTGCCACAACACTGTAAGGCCTGACAGTTACTCTTGGTGGGCGCAGCAATGGGCCCTGCTGTGAATTATTAGATCAATAATTATAATTGCATGCCCCTGTTGAACAGGGGCTGAAAAATTGGGCCTTAGGCACTGGTGGCACAACACTGCAACCCCTCACAGATACTGTACTTGGAGCACAGCAATGAGGCCTGTTGCAAAGTATTGCATCAAAAATTTTAATTACACGCCCCTGTTAAACAGGGGCTGAAAAATTGGGCCTTAGCCACTGGTGGCGTCACCCATAAACCAAAATGATCTTCCAAGCTATCATCGTTAATCGTATCATTGAGGAGGAGGAGGAGGATAGCCAGTCAACATAACAGCACAGGCACTCAGCATCAGCATCAGTCTTGAAGGGATGTGACATTTTAAAATCAATTAGTCTGTTATATCAGCATCTGGTGTGTGGTAGCTGGTGGTGATCCAAGACTGGTTCATCTTGATGAAAGTCAGTCGATCAACCGAGTCGGTGGACAGGCGCACCCTGTGATCCGTGACAAATCCTCCAGCAGCACTGAATGTGCGTTCTGAAAGAACGCTGGATGCAGGACAGGCCAGTAGCTCAATTGCATACTGTGCAAGCTCTGGCCTGTGATCCATCCTCAAGACCCAGTAAGCCAGAGGATTTTCGGTGGGGAAGGTGTCCAAGTCTGACCTTGCCCCTAGGTATTCCTGCACCATGTATATCAGACGCTGGCGATGGTTGCTGGAACCGATCATACTTTGGGGCTGCGGACTAAAGAATTGTCTGAACGCATCGGTCAGACGGCCACCTTCCCCACCGCTCCTTCTTTGACTGCCCGAAGCCTCAGCAACTCGTTGTCCAGGACCAGGAGTTTGTAACCTCCCAGTCTCTGGGAACGCGTTGCACAGACCTTTCTGCAAGGCCTCCCGGAGTTGTCTCATCCTCTGCTCCCTCTGCGACGGTACGATAAGGTCCGCAACCTTACCCTTGTACCGTGGATCAAGGAGAGTGGCCAGCCAGTAATGGTCCCTCTCCTTGATCCGAAGAATACGAGGATCCTTCCGCAGACTTTGCAGGATCAGGGAGGCCATGCAGCGTAGGTTAGCTGAGGCATTCAGTCCGGAGTCCTCTGGGTCACTAAGGACGACATGATCCGCAGCCACCTCCTCCCAGCCACGTACAAGTCCACTGGTTTCTTGGGACTGTAAATCATCCCTAAAAGACTGCTGCTGATGATGCTGAGTGCCAGCCTCCACCTCCATGCTGACACAATCCTCCTCCTCCTCCTCCTCCTCTTCCTGTGCGATGGGTGGGACAGAAGGAACACTGTCTGGGTAAAGGGGGCCTTGAGAGGCAAGGAAGTCCTCCTCTTCCTGCCTCTGTTCTGCCTCAAGTGCCATGTCCATTATTCCACGCAGCGTGTGCTCCAACAGGTGGACAAGAGGTACAGTGTCACTGATGCATGCACTGTCACTGCTCACCATCCTCGTGGCCTCCTCAAATGGTGCCAGGACAGTGCATGCATCCCTGATCATGCCCCACTGGCGTGGTGAAAAAAACCTGAGCTCCCCTGACCCTGTCCTGGTGCCGTAGTCGCACAGGTACTCATTGATGGCCCTCTGCTGCGTGTGCAGCCGCTGCAGCATGGCCAACGTTGAGTTCCACCTGGTGGGCATGTCACATATAAGGCGGTTCTTGGGCAGGTTCAACTCCTTTTGAAGCTCAGCCAGGCGAGCACTGGCATTATAAGATCTGCGGAAATGCAAACAGACTTTCCTGGCCTGCCTCAGGACATCCTGTAAGCCCGGGTACCTGCCCAAGAACCGCTGCACCACCAGGTTAAGGACGTGAGCCATACAGGGCACATGGGTCAGTTGTCCCTGTCGGAGGGCGGAGAGGAGGTTGGTGCCATTGTCGCAAACCACCATTCCTGGCTTAAGCTGGCGTGGCGTCAACCACCTCTCGGCCTGCCCCTGCAGAGCAGACAGGACCTCTGCCCCAGTGTGGCTCCTGTCCCCCAAACACACCAGCGCAAGCACGGCATGGCATCTTTTTGCCTGCGTACTTGCGTAGCCCCTTGAACGCCTACGGAGCACCGCTGGTTCCGAGGACAAACCACAGGAAGAGGCCATGGAGGAAGAAGAAGAGGAGGGGGTGGAGGAGAGAGGTGTGTCACAACCAGTAGTAGCATTTTGGAGGCGTGGCGGTGGAACAACCTCCAACACTATTGCACCTTGTCCTGCATCCTTCCCAGCTGCCAAAAGAGTGACCAAATGGGCCGTGAAAGAAAGGTAACGTCCCTGTCCATGCCTGCTGGACCATGAGTCAGCGGTAATATGCACCTTACCACTGACCGCCCTGTCCAGCGAGGCCAAGACATTGCCTTCCACATGCATGGAGAGAGCCGAAATAGCCTTCCGTGCGAAAAAGTGTCGTTTGGGAACCTGCCACTGAGGAACCGCACATTGCACAAACTCACGGAAGGGGGCCGAGTCTACCAACTGAAAAGGCAGCAGTTGAAGCGCTAGCAATTTAGCCAAGCTAGCATTCAACCGCTGGGCATGTGGATGGCTGGGAGTGAACTTCTTTCGACGGTCCAGCAGCTGGGGCAGGGAAATTTGCCTGCTAGAATCGGACGTTGGTGTACTGCTAGCAGAGTGCCCGCAAGTACTTGCCTGTGACACACCTAATTCTACACCTTCATTCCTCTCAGAGCAGGTTTCAGAGAGGAGTGAAGGTATAGTGGGGTTGGAGATCCCAGCTGATGCGGTGCAAGAAGAGGTCAGCTTTGTTCTTTGGTGTGGGTCTTTAAGGTAGGCTTGCCAACGAGCTGCATGGCAGGTCAACATATGTCTGATCAAGCATGTGGTGCCCAAGCGGCTGATGTTTTGGCCACGCGATATACGCTTGAGACATATGTTGCAAACAGCAGCTGTGCGATCTGATGCACTCGCCTCAAAAAAGGCCCACACCAAAGAACTTTTTGCATGACGGGCAGAGGCAGCGCCCTGCACAGGCGGAGCTCTGCGGTGTGATTCCGTCGGTGTGCTGCCCATACGCTGGCCACTCAAGGGCATCCTGCCTCGTTGGAGATGTGCCTCCTCCTCATCCTCCTCCTCCTCCGCTCTCCTATTAGGCACCCACGTGGAGTCAGTGACCTCATCATCCCCTCCCTCCTCATCACTGGAGCCAATCTGGCAATATGCTGCAGCTGCTGGAGCATGACTGCCAGATTGGTGTCCTTCTTGAGCATCCCCTCTCTCTGCTCTTACGCTGCTGCCTTCCTCTAGCTGGGTATCATCATCAGATCCTTCCAAATGCTGGGCATCCTCCTGGAACATGTACCCAACACTGTGCTCAAACAGTTCGGGGGACTCCTCAGGAGGAGGGCATGGTGGGTCTAGGGAAGGATTGACTAATGAAGATAATGATACCAGAGAAGAGGACGCTTTGGCAGCTGCTTTGCCAGTACCCTGAGCCTGGGTGAGAGAGGATGAGGAGGATGAGGTGGGCTTGGTCATCCACTCTACCAAGTCTTCGGCATGATGTGGCTCAACATGTCCAGCTGCCGAAAACAAGGACAAGCGTGTCCCATGGCCATGTGCTGATGACAATGCACCGCGTACACGACCAGCACTGTTGCCCCCAGACACAGAGCCTGCTTGCCCTCTTTTTTTGACTCCTGACTGTCTGCCTCTCCTTGGTTGCCTTCCAGACATTTTAATGGATGGCCTGCAGGGAGATGGGAAAAACAGCAATAAGGGCTACCTTCAGGTGTATACTGTGCAGGAGGCTTAGCAACAATGACACTGACACTGTCCCCTGCCTATCCTTCTCTGTCCCTAAACACAAGGATTGAAAATATGGTTCAGCAAAATAGTTTTAGAACAGAATAGCACACTGACACTTTCCCTCACTGTCCTACTCTGTCCCTCCCTACAAACAAGATTTAGCACAGAATAGCACACTGATAATTTCTACGAGTGTCCTTCTCTGTCCCTAAACTCAAGGATTGAAAATATGGAACAGCAAAATTGGTTTAGAACAGAATAGCACACTGTCAGTTTCACTCACTGTACCTCTCTGTCCCTCAACTCAAGGATTGAAAATATGGAACAGCAAAATTGGTTTAGAACAGAATAGCACACTGTCAGTTTCACTCACTGTACCTCTCTGTCCCTCAACTCAAGGATTGAAAATATGGAACAGCAAAATTGGTTTAGAACAGAATAGCACACTGTCAGTTTCACTCACTGTACCTCTCTGTCCCTCAACTCAAGGATTGAAAATATGGAACAGCAAAATTGGTTTAGAACAGAATAGCACACTGTCAGTTTCACTCACTGTACCTCTCTGTCACTCAACTCAAGGATTGAAAATATGGAACAGCAAAATTGGTTTAGAACAGAATAGCACACTGTCAGTTTCACTCACTGTACCTCTCTGTCCCTCAACTCAAGGATTGAAAATATGGTTCAGCAAAATAGTTTTAGAACAGAATAGCACACTGACACTTTCCCTCACTGTACCTCTCTGTCCCTCAACTCAAGGATTGAAAATATGGAACAGCAAATTTGGTTTAGAACAGAATAGCACACTGTCAGTTTCACTCACTGTACCTCTCTGTCCCTCAACTCAAGGATTGAAAATATGGAACAGCAAAATTGGTTTAGAACAGAATAGCACACTGTCAGTTTCACTCACTGTACCTCTCTGTCCCTCAACTCAAGGATTGAAAATATGGAACAGCAAAATTGGTTTAGAACAGAATAGCACACTGTCAGTCTTACTCACTGTACCTCTCTGTCCCTCAACTCAAGGATTGAAAATATGGTTCAGCAAAATAGTTTTAGAACAGAATAGCACACTGACACTTTCCCTCACTGTACCTCTCTGTCCCTCAACTCAAGGATTGAAAATATGGAACAGCAAATTTGGTTTAGAACAGAATAGCACATTGTCAGTTTCACTCACTGTACCTCTCTGTCCCTCAACTCAAGGATTGAAAATATGGAACAGCAAAATTGGTTTAGAACAGAATAGCACACTGTCAGTTTCACTCACTGTACCTCTCTGTCCCTCAACTGAAGGATTGAAAATATGGAACAGCAAATTTGGTTTAGAACAGAATAGCACACTGTCAGTTTCACTCACTGTACCTCTCTGTCCCTCAACTCAAGGATTGAAAATATGGAACAGCAAAATTGGTTTAGAACAGAATAGCACACTGTCAGTTTCACTCACTGTACCTCTCTGTCCCTCAACTCAAGGATTGAAAATATGGAACAGCAAAATTGGTTTAGAACAGAATAGCACACTGTCAGTTTCACTCACTGTACCTCTCTGTCCCTCAACTCAAGGATTGAAAATATGGTTCAGCAAAATAGTTTTAGAACAGAATAGCACACTGACACTTTCCCTCACTGTACCTCTCTGTCCCTCAACTCAAGGATTGAAAATATGGAACAGCAAATTTGGTTTAGAACAGAATAGCACACTGTCAGTTTCACTCACTGTACCTCTCTGTCCCTCAACTCAAGGATTGAAAATATGGAACAGCAAAATTGGTTTAGAACAGAATAGCACACTGTCAGTTTCACTCACTGTACCTCTCTGTCCCTCAACTCAAGGATTGAAAATATGGAACAGCAAAATTGGTTTAGAACAGAATAGCACACTGTCAGTTTCACTCACTGTACCTCTCTGTCCCTCAACTCAAGGATTGAAAATATGGTTCAGCAAAATAGTTTTAGAACAGAATAGCACACTGACACTTTCCCTCACTGTACCTCTCTGTCCCTCAACTCAAGGATTGAAAATATGGAACAGCAAATTTGGTTTAGAACAGAATAGCACACTGTCAGTTTCACTCACTGTACCTCTCTGTCCCTCAACTCAAGGATTGAAAATATGGAACAGCAAAATTGGTTTAGAACAGAATAGCACACTGTCAGTTTCACTCACTGTACCTCTCTGTCCCTCAACTCAAGGATTGAAAATATGGAACAGCAAATTTGGTTTAGAACAGAATAGCACACTGTCAGTTTCACTCACTGTACCTCTCTGTCCCTCAACTCAAGGATTGAAAATATGGAACAGCAAATTTGGTTTAGAACAGAATAGCACACTGTCAGTTTCACTCACTGTACCTCTCTGTCCCTCAACTCAAGGATTGAAAATATGGAACAGCAAAATTGGTTTAGAACAGAATAGCACACTGTCAGTTTCACTCACTGTACCTCTCTGTCCCTCAACTCAAGGATTGAAAATATGGTTCAGCAAAATAGTTTTAGAACAGAATAGCACACTGACACTTTCCCTCACTGTACCTCTCTGTCCCTCAACTCAAGGATTGAAAATATGGAACAGCAAATTTGGTTTAGAACAGAATAGCACACTGTCAGTTTCACTCACTGTACCTCTCTGTCCCTCAACTCAAGGATTGAAAATATGGAACAGCAAAATTGGTTTAGAACAGAATAGCACACTGTCAGTTTCACTCACTGTACCTCTCTGTCCCTCAACTCAAGGATTGAAAATATGGTTCAGCAAAATAGTTTTAGAACAGAATAGCACACTGACACTTTCCCTCACTGTACCTCTCTGTCCCTCAACTCAAGGATTGAAAATATGGAACAGCAAATTTGGTTTAGAACAGAATAGCACACTGTCAGTTTCACTCACTGTACCTCTCTGTCCCTCAACTCAAGGATTGAAAATATGGAACAGCAAAATTGGTTTAGAACAGAATAGCACACTGTCAGTTTCACTCACTGTACCTCTCTGTCCCTCAACTCAAGGATTGAAAATATGGAACAGCAAAATTGGTTTAGAACAGAATAGCACACTGTCAGTTTCACTCACTGTACCTCTCTGTCCCTCAACTCAAGGATTGAAAATATGGTTCAGCAAAATAGTTTTAGAACAGAATAGCACACTGACACTTTCCCTCACTGTACCTCTCTGTCCCTCAACTCAAGGATTGAAAATATGGAACAGCAAATTTGGGTTAGAACAGAATAGCACACTGTCCGTTTCACTCACTGTACCTCTCTGTCCCTCAACTCAAGGATTGAAAATATGGAACAGCAAAATAGTTTTAGAACAGAATAGCACACTGTCAGTTTCACTCACTGTACCTCTCTGTCCCTCAACTCAAGGATTGAAAATATGGAACAGCAAATTTGGTTTAGAACAGAATAGCACATTGTCAGTTTCACTCACTGTACCTCTCTGTCCCTCAACTCAAGGATTGAAAATATGGAACAGTAAATTTGGTTTAGAACAGAATAGCACACTGTCAGTTTCACTCACTGTACCTCTCTGTCCCTCAACTCAAGGATTGAAAATATGGAACAGCAAAATTGGTTTAGAACAGAATAGCACACTGTCAGTTTCCCTCACTGTACCTCTCTGTCCCTCAACTCAAGGATTGAAAATATGGAACAGCAAATTTGGTTTAGAACAGAATAGCACACTGTCAGTTTCACTCACTGTACCTCTCTGTCCCTCAACTCAAGGATTGAAAATATGGAACAGCAAAATTGGTTTAGAACAGAATAGCACACTGTCAGTTTCACTCACTGTACCTCTCTGTCCCTCAACTCAAGGATTGAAAATATGGTTCAGCAAAATAGTTTTAGAACAGAATAGCACACTGACACTTTCCCTCACTGTACCTCTCTGTCCCTCAACTCAAGGATTGAAAATATGGAACAGCAAATTTGGTTTAGAACAGAATAGCACACTGTCAGTTTCACTCACTGTACCTCTCTGTCCCTCAACTCAAGGATTGAAAATATGGAACAGCAAAATTGGTTTAGAACAGAATAGCACACTGTCAGTTTCACTCACTGTACCTCTCTGTCCCTCAACTCAAGGATTGAAAATATGGAACAGCAAAATTGGTTTAGAACAGAATAGCACACTGTCAGTTTCACTCACTGTACCTCTCTGTCCCTCAACTCAAGGATTGAAAATAGGGTTCAGCAAAATAGTTTTAGAACAGAATAGCACACTGACACTTTCCCTCACTGTACCTCTCTGTCCCTAAACTCAAGGATTAAAAATATGGTTCAGCAAAATAGTTTTAGAACAGAATAGCACACTGACACTTTCCCTCACTGTACCTCTCTGTCCCTACAAACAAGGATTAGCACAGAATAGCACACTGTCACTGACACTCTCCCTACCTATCCTTATTTGTCCCTAAACACAAAGAAATCCAGGAATAGTAAAGGAAAAATAATGACACTGTCCCTGCCTATGCTTCTCTTTCCCTGCTCCGGAACACACTACACAAGGCCGCCGCGCTGGCGGCCTTTTATAGTGTGGGGCGTGTACTAAACCCCATCAGCAATAATTGGCCACAGGCATCCTGCCTGTGGCCAATCATTGCTCTCCTCGATGCCGGCGCTGTGATTGGCCAAGCATGCGGGGTCACAGTGCATGCTTGGCCAATCACAGCACCTGGATGACACTGCGATGGCGTAGTGCATTGTGGGCCGTTCGCGTCACTCGAATTTGGCGCGAACGGCCCAAATCGTTCGATCTTCGTCGAACGATCGAACAGCCGATGTTCGAGTCGAACGTATGTTCGACTCGAACACGAAGCTCATCCCTACTCTTCGAGCCCTTTGCTCTCTTGGGATTTCTGGCTCTGGTGCCACAGGCTCCTCTTCCTCTGAGCAACTATCATGGGCATCTTCCCAGTAATCTGCTGAAGGACTAGATGGAATGAACTCTGTGGCTTCTGGGTTCAGTGTTTCATCTGTGGTGTCTTCAGTGGTTGGAAGGTCTATGGTAGAAGTTCCTGGAGTTGGGGAAGGCCACAGCCAATTAAGTTCTCCCTCCTCATTTCCACTAAGTTGAGAGGCCTCTCCATCTTCAGCTCGGGAGGCCTGCGACCGCGTGTTCGGCCTAGGAGTATCCAGGATAGAGGCCGGTTCAGGGGAGTCTCCCACGGGAGGTATTCTAACTGCCTCAGCAAGTGGGAGCAGGTGGTTTCGATGCCACGTCTTCAGGGGGCCCACCTTTCCTTCCGGCTTCAACTTGTAGACAGGCAGGCCCGGCAACTTCCTACAGATGACATAAGGTTCAGATCTCCATCTATCTGCAAGTTTGTGCTTCCCAGGGACCCCCAGATTGCGTAACAGTACTCGATCCCCGGGCTGTAGGTCTTGTACCCGGACCTTCAAGTCGAAGTTTCTTTTGTTTCGAGCTCCCCTTTGATCTGAGGCCGCTTGAGCTTGTTCATAGGCTACTTTCAGGCTGTGTCTGAGCCTGTCCACGTATCCTTTGTGGGATGTGGCTGAGAAATGGTACAGAGAGGTGCCAAAGGCCAAGTCCACAGGTAGTCTCGCTTCTCTCCCAAACATGAGTCGATATGGGGAGTAGCCTGTAGCATCACTGATGGTGCAGTTGTAAGCATGTACTAGGGCTGCTATGTGTTTGCTCCAATGTTGCTTTTTCTCACTTTCCAGAGTCCCCAACATGTTGAGCAAGGTTCGGTTAAACCTTTCCGGCTGAGCATCTCCTTGTGGGTGGTAAGGTGTAGTTCGATTCTTCTTGATTCCCAACGAATCCAGGAGTTTCCGGATCAGTTTACTCTCAAAGTCCCTTCCTTGATCTGAATGAAGTCGCTGTGGCAGCCCATAATGGACAAAGTACTTCTCCATAAGTACCTTGGCTACGGTGGAGGCCTTCTGATCTTTGGTTGGGAAAGCTTGGGCATACCGGGTGAAATGGTCGGTTATCACCAGAACATTTCCTAGTCCACTTCGGTCGGGTTCAAGGCAGAGAAAGTCAATGCATACCAGATCCATTGGGCCTTGACTTTGTAGATGGCCCATTGGGGCAGCTTGATGGGGTAAAGTCTTCCTCTGGATGCATCGTGCACATGAGTGGCAGTACTCTTCTACCTCTGCCCTCATGCAGGGCCAATAGAACCGACTTCTGACAAGTTGAAAGGTCCTTTCAGCCCCTAGATGGCCATGATTGTCATGCAGGGCAATCAGAACAGTCTCTCGATGTTTCTCTGGGAGGAACAGTTGCCACTTATCTTCTGAGTCATCAGAGGGGCCCCTTCGGTAGACCACTACCTGATGTACCTGCAACCTGTCCCATTCTTTCCTCAACAGGCGAGCTTCCTTTGAGGGATGACGCAGGAGTTTGTTTGGATCCTGATTCTCCAGGGCCTCCAGGACCAATCTCCCCATGGGGTCTTCCAATTGGTCACACCTCAACTCCTTCTTGGACAATCTCGGTAGGTTGTCTTCGTCCAATTGAGTCACTCCACAGTAGTGTTTTGGGACTCCCACCATGGTAACTCCTATTTCTTCTGCTCTGGAGCCTCCTCTGGCCTGGAATTCAGCTCCTTGACAAAGGGCCCGCACCCCGTCCGGTGCCACTTGGGTCCAATCTTCTACATCACTGGTGGGGGCATGAGATCTCCTGAACAGAGCGTCTGCGTCTCTATTCCCAGCCCCTGGCCTATACTTTAGGCTGAAGTTGAATCCAGACAGTGCGGCCAGCCACCTGTGTCCAGTGGCGTCCAGCTTGGCCGTGGTGAAAAGGTAGGTAAGGGGGTTGTTGTCGGTCTTCACAGTGAACTCCGCCCCATGCAGCTAGTCTTTGAGCTTGTCTACTACCGCCCACTTAAGGGCCAGGAACTCCAGCTTGTGAGTGGGGTAGTTCTTCTCAGAGGGGGTCAGGCTCCTGCTCACATAGGCAACAGGCCGTTGTTGCCCTTCGTGTTCTTGATAAAGTACTCCTCCCAGACCGTCATGACTAGCATCTACGTGTAGTTCATAGGGTTTGGTTGGGTCTGCGTAGGCCAAGACTGGAGCAGTGGTCAGGCTCTTCTTCAAGGCCTGGAAGGCCTCTTCACACTTCTGATTCCACTGATCTCTGATGGACTCTCCCGGCTTCCTGGGCCCTGAGTCATCCTCTTCTCCCTCAGTCTTGAGCAGTTCATTCAATGGTCTAGCAATTCGGGCGAATCCCTCCACAAACCTCCTATAGTAGGAGCAGAAACCCAAGAAGGATCTGAGTTCTGTCACTGTGGTGGGCCGTGGCCAGGAGGTAACTGCCTCCAATTTCTCGGGGTCTGTGGCCACCCCTTCTTCGGACACTATGTGCCCCAGATAGTTCACAGAAGACTGGTAGAACCGACACTTTTCAGGCGAAAGTTTGAGTCCCTCCTCACTGAGTCTCCTCAAGACTTTTTCCAGCCTCTCCTCATGTTCCTCCAGGGTTCTTCCAAAGACTATGACATCGTCCAGGTATACAAGGACTTCAATAAGGTTCATGTCTCCTACAGTCTTCTCCATGAGATGCTGGAAAGTAGCTGGGGCTCCAGACAGACCTTGGGGCATCCGGTCGAATTCAAAGAACCCCACTGGGGTTATGAAAGCTGTCTTCTCCTTGTCTTCTGGGTGCATAGGGATCTGATAGTACCCACTCTTGAGATCCATAACACTGAACCACTTGGCTCCAGACAAGCTCTGTAGGGCATCCTCTATCCTTGGAGTGGTATACTGGTCGGGTATGGTTCTCCTGTTGAGAGTCCTGTAGTCGATACAGAGCCTCAATGACCCATTCTTCTTCCTAACCACCACTATCGGGGATGCATAAGGGCTTCTAGATTCCCGTATCACACCAGTCCTCTTGAGTTCTGAGAGTTGTTCCCTTAGATCCTCCAGATCTGCTAGTGGGACCCGCCTGACTCTCTCTCTGAAGGGCTTATCTTCCTGGAGGCGGATCCGATGGGTGGCACTCCTTGCACACCCCACATCGAACTCATCTTTAGAGAAGATCTTCTCCCATCTGTTCAACTGGGCCTTGGCTCTCTCCTTCCAAGCCCTGGGCAGATTCGGGTTTTCAATGGATATCTTCTCCCAAGCATCTCCTCCTTCGCCCACCTCTGACAGGTTGACAGGGGCAGCAGGGCCCACCTGGCCAAGCAGCATCCTGGCTGGGATTTCCATGGGGCCATCTGTATTGTTCATAACACTCACTGGGACTCTACAATGGGCCTTCTTTAGGGCCTTCAGCGGAATCACTTCTGGTATAACTTTCAGACCCTGGGACCCTTCCCTTGGATCAGATTCCAACATGACAAAGGGTCCAGGCTGCTCCCAAGTAAGCTTCACAGTGCCTCTGAGACAGGTTACTTCGCCGGGCTGCAGCACTATCCCTCCTCTTCCAAGTCTCCACACCTTCCCTATCCCCTCTCCTGGGGTCTTCTGCTCACAGACCAGCCTTTGGTAAGCTGTCTTCAGCATGGGGTGGATCTTGGTGACCGCTGCCCCTTTCTCTTTCACTAGAGGGGTCAGAAGTCTTCGGACCAGGTCCATGTTTGTCCCTATTATCAGGGAACCCTTGTTGGCTCCTGGTGGCCGAGGGCTCACAACTGCCAGGGTGTCAAACACTTCGGCTTTTCCAGCCACAGATGGGTCAAAGGTCATCCTGACAGGCAGATAGCCATCATAGGGGAAGTTATGGGTTCCAATCCCACATATCTCTAGTCCCTCTATCTTCCGGATGGGTAGGTGACTCAAGTGCTTATCGTAAAAGTCTCTGTATAGCAGGGTTACTTGCGCCCCAGTATCCAAGATTGCTCTGGTGTAGACTCCCTCCACTTGAATGGACACTATAGGAGATGGGCCTACCAGCTTCTCCGGATAAGGCCCGGCAGGGGTCGCTTTCTTCAGACTTTTTCTCTTTGAACCTCCTCTCGTCCAATCCCCTTTGGACTTCAGTCTTTCTTGAGTCTGGTATGCATTGACTTCCCTCCCTTTACTGGGTATAGGGACCCGCTGAGGGATACTATTGTTTTTCTTAGGTGTGCACCCCCTCTGGGGAGTGCTGTGCCTCTTCTGAGGGGTCTTACCCCCTTTCTCTGGGGTGTATCTCTGTTGAGGAATGTTGTGTTTCCCCCGAGGCGTTTTATCTCCTGTTGTTTTCTGCTTTGCTTTCAGCTTGGAGCTCACTGAAGGTGATGGGCACCCGGTTGACTCCTTCACCGGGCCCTCTGAAGTTTCCCGCCGGCTTGCGGTTGTCTATTTTCTTCTTCTTGGGACTGGAGCATGTAGCCGCAATATGTCCAATTCCTCCACAGTTAAAGCAGACTATATCTCCCCATTCTTGTAAAGATGCGGGTGCTGAGGCAACTGGGAATAATTCCTTCCTTGGTACTTCTCTCTTGGGACCCTCTGTGTCTTTTTCCATCAGAGAGGTCAACATCTCTGAGGCCTCGTACACACGGCCGAGATTCTCGTTGAAAAAAACATGTCGTTTTTTTCGACGAGATTCTTGTACAAGAAACTTGTCCCGGCCGAGTGTACACACGCTCGTTTCAAAGAACCCGCGGTTCTTTGAATGGAGCGTACGCGGTGACGTCATCGACTACGACGAGCATGCGCTCGTCACATTCGATGCCGTCGCCGCCATCTTGGTATACCCTACGTATGCCTAGGAAGCTACCGCGCATGCGTTAAATTCATTTCGAACATGCGCGGGCTTCCGGGAGGACAGGTAAGTGTACACACACTCACTTTTCTCGTCGAGAAACATGCCAAGGAGAATCTCGACGAGAAAATAGAGAGCAGGTTCTCTATTTTCTCGTCGAGGTTTCTTGTCGGTTTTCTCGACGAGAAACCTGATAGCCGCGTACACACGACCGATTTACTCGGCAAGACCTCTCTGCCAGCAAGTTTCTTGCTGGTTCTTGCCGAGAAAATCGGTCGTGTGTACGAGGCCTAACACCTTGGACATTTGAGCTTTCAGGGTGTCTATCTCCGAATCTCTTTCAGGGGTCATTACTGGATTGACTAGCACCTGTGCGGGTACAACATTTTCCTTAATCATCTGCTGGTCCTGTTATAGTGCCTCCTCATCTCTGATGATTTTTATCAAGTCAGCATAAGTCAGCAACGTTCCTCCTCCTGAGGTTTTCAGGTGCAGCCAGACTGGATCCGAGCGCAGCGCTCCCTTTAAGACTTGCTTCATTCTTGCCGCATCTGTATCTTGGGGCCTCATCCCCTTCTTCAACACAATCTTGCACAACAACCTGTTCAGTCTTCTAACATACTCGGAAAGTTTCTCCTCTGGTTGTTGGAAAGTATGTTCAAATTGGTAGACCATCTCTGTCACCTTTTCCAATTGACCAAACTCTTCTTGCAGCATGGCTAGACAGTCTTGAGCCGTGCAATCTGCAATCCCACTGCTTCTGCTGCTGCGCCTTTAAGGCTTTCTATCACTCGTTGCCTCTTCTGCGCTTCAGGCACCTCCCATGCCTATACTGCCTGCAATGCCTGCTCCACCCAGGTGTCAAAGTCTTCTTCCCCTGCGGGGACAGGGAGCTTCCCTGAGAATGTCTTTAGTCTCCGGTAGCTAGTCTCTACATGCACCGTGCTTGCCTTCTGACACTTGGTTAGCAGATCCCCTATCGCACCTATCAGTTCTGGTGATATAGCAGTGATAGGTGCAGGCGTCACCGGAGGCGTCACCCTGCCTCCTTTTTCCGGTGGGGTACGGGCCGTAGCCTGCGGTGATCCCGTTGGTGATGGTTCCTTTTTTTCAGTTACTGCGTGCGCCAACCTATAAGTTCTGTTGTCTGGCGTCCGCACACACTTGCGCTTACAGGCCTCTGGCATCCCGTTCCAGTACTCCACTAATGCATACTGATATGAGATGTCTGGGTCTGACTTTATCTCCGTCACCCACGGTGTGTGATTTGGGGACACTGACTTCATCAACTCCTCTACCGTTTCAGTCGACCATTCCTCCCCAGGGAGGCTGATGACTATCGACTGGTTTGGCTCTGCGTTAGAGGCTTTGCACCACTCTTTTACCGCTCGTGGATCCATGGGGTCCATGCCGGCACCTCTGGGGTTCACTTGCTGCATCAGGATCCCGGACGAGAACCCCCACGTGTAGCGATACCTCCAACTAAGAAGGCCGCAGATTTAGTTTGGGCCCTGAAGACAGCTCCGCCAACCCCCGGCAATATGCTCTACCCCCTACTGGCACAGCTAGTACTGACAGTAAATTGTATATCTTATACTGTATGAATAACTGAGCATTGAGACAATACTAAATTGAAATAAATGTAAGATTTTACTTAAGCTCTTGGTAAGGAAAAGGGTAACATCAAAAACAGTTTACAGAATAATCATTTGTAATGCAGAGCCCAGCCACACTAACACACTATAGGGTTAACATATAACAAGTGCGCCACGCTGGCGACCGTTAGCTAAGTGCCCTGTGGCGCAGTAACCAAAACACCTTAGAAACCCCACCAGGCCTGGTTCTGATATCTACAACTTAGTCCTTTTTCTTCACCGGCAGATCTTTAACGGTGGTGCACATTAACAGAGTACAAACTTTGTAATCCAATAGGGTAGGTAAAGATGGGGTAGAAACTCGGCTATACGAACAGTAGGTTCAGCTCCGACAAGGGCCTTCAGTAAGAATACCAAGAATAATTCGTAGGCCACGGCAGTCTACAGGTATAGGCCTATATGCAGTAACAGTATATCAGTTGGGCATATGCCCTCTCACCCGCCCGGACTACGGTTCCAGTCCAGGAACTTCCACCAACTGTGTCCCACACACACTCAGTCTCTTAAGCGATCGGGTCCCCGATCCAACAAGGCTGTAGTCGAGCGAAGTCAGATGCCACCCAGGCTCGCAGAGGGGTGGAAGGCTCTTTGGTGCTGCGCAAAGTCTCAGGCTTCAGGCCTTGCACTCCGACACATCCGCACAGGAGGATCAGTCTCTGAAGTCTCGTGTCCCAAAGAGGCCGAGCCCAGCCTCGCCTCCTCCTCTTATAACCCCTCCCATGAGTCTCTGCGGCGGAAACACTGCCGAACGGGGTTCTGGGTAATGTAGTCTCTCTGCGTTAAAGGGGAACACCCCGCTACAGTTATATTTATTTAAAAAAAGCGAGGGTTTACAATCGCTTTAAGGTACACTCCTTGGATTCTGAGAATTTTCATAACCTCGGCAATGATCCTTGAGAAATGTCTGATACTCCTAGTCTACCAGTACATGAAGGTATGCATCCTTGATATCCAGTGTTACAAGGAGCACTGAAGAAAGGAGAATTTTGTTTTTTTAATGAAAAATATTCCCTTCATTTCCAACATCCTGTGCTTGATACGTTATTCAGGGATTTCAGGTTCAATATGAAACAATGCTTCCCTTAAGGTTTTGTCCTCAGGAACACATGTGGGTAAAACCCTAAGCCCTCTGAGAAGAGGGGTTGGGACGTAATTACTTCCCGGTCCAGCAGATCCGAAATTGCCATTGACATAGACATGCTTTTTTTCCTCATCTCTCAGTAGTAAAGTTGCCAGGAATTTATTGGTTAAGTCTTGATTAAAACTCCAGTTTAAACCCCAATCTGATGATTTGTAGGATAAAGGAGTTTGAGCAGACTTCCAACCACTGGGATTAAGAACCCCTTAAAAACAGAGGTGTGGGAATCTATAAAAAAATGCGTGGTTAGTCTTACCGGTAACGGTATTTCCAGGAATCTTCCAGGACATCTCACTTGAGAGATGATTGGCTCCGCCTTGAAAGGAAACACAAACCAAAAAGAGATTAAATAGCCCCCCTTACCTCCCCTCTTCAGTTGCAAGAAGTAAAAGAATCTCCCCCAACATGAACAAGGGAAAAAAACGAATCCAAACAAACCAAAAACTCTCAGTGAATAATACAAACAAACCGGGTGGGAATATATCTGCTGTCCTAGAAGATTCCTGGAAATACAGTTACTGGTAAGACTAACCAAGGTTTTCCTCAATCATCTTCCAGGACAGCTCACTTGAGGTGATCAACAAGAAATCCTACCTTGGGGTGGACTACAGCCTGCAAAACCTTCCTTCCAAAGCATAGATCCTGGCTGGATAACATCTCCGCTCTGTAGTGCTTTACAAAAGCATGGGAGTTGAGAGGATCTTTTAAAACCTCTGGTAAATTCCAGAAACCTAATTATGCCGGCTTTAAAATCATTCTATTCTCTAAGCTAAGGTGACAAGAAAATTATCTTTACAGGACAGGGTTTCTCCTACCAGAGGTCACTGCCAGCAAAAAAAAAATATCTTAAGTGTCAAAACCCCTAAATCTGCCTCTATCAGGAGTTCAAAAGGTTTTTTAGTAAGGGAATTTAACACCAGTGTCAAATCCCATTTGGGAACAGGCTTAGGCACTTGAGATGTAGACAATGGCGCACACGCGCACTGAGCATGCCGTTTCTAACGGCGATCATGCCGTTAGTGGCGGCTCATCGCAGCTCCGGCCAGTCAAAGCGCCGGAGCCACGATACCTGGAAGTCACTCCGGGAGAGATGGCGGCGATGGAGGAGGGGAACGAGGACCGCTGCGGGGGCTTCGATCTCAGGTTATTCATAATGAGCAAGTATGCTATGCTTACTAGCTCATTATGCCTTTGTCTTGCCGGGTGTGTTTTTTTTTTCCAGAGGGTTTACTTCCTCTTTAAGGATGCTGGTAAAAAGGCCCTTTTCGGCTCCCTCCTGAAGGAAGTCCAGGACAGTTGGCATAGAGAAAGAATGTTTCCCATTCTTCATTTGCCAGGTTCTAAAAGTCTTCCAGACTTTGCTATAAATCTTCCTGCTTGATAACTTGCGAGAACCGTGTCAATAACTCTATCTGAAACCCTATTGTTTTCACAATCTGCTTTTTTTTGTATAATCTGTATTTTATTTGAAAGACAAAGACAGTACAAAGAAAATTACAGTACAAGTTGCAAATTAACAGTAATACATGGTAAGCACTTCAACATATTCCCAGACCTAGTATGACATAATACACGATAGTCCATTCCCTCTAAAGGGCACGAGGCAGCCCACCGGCAATGGCACCAGTAGAGGGGGGCCAAATCAGCCTCCGTCAGACCTCTCCTGGCGCCCCGCTCAGCAGGCGGCCCCTCAGGACAAATGCTCGTTGCCAGGAGGGAAAAAAGATGCCCACTACACTATGTGGGCTCCCCTCACAACAGCAACATGTTGCAACCAAAGGCCCAAGGAAAGCCACCATATAAACAGTTACTCAAACCATATAGCCACTAGGCTGACCATAGATAGGAAAAAAACAGAAGAGAAAGATAGGAGAGGGAAAGATTAGTGGAAAAATAGAGGTAGGAAAGGGGAAGGGGGGGAGGTAGGGTGGGATCGGAGCATACCTGCGAAGTAGGTAGAAGTTTCCAAGTCTGCACCGAGCGGGCCACATCCAAGACTGAGCCTCCTCTGTCCTCAAGTCGTCCGAGTATCTCCCTCCACCCGGGATCTGAGAGCCGGTTCAGCCAGCTCTAAGAGCGCTAGGTCTAGGCTAGAGGACACCCCCCCAGGGTCAGTTACATGGGCCACCCAGGGTGCCCATACAGTAACAAAGCGGTCCAGAGTATCCTTACAAGTCGCAATCCAGTGTTCAGCCTCTCTAATGTCATTAACCTTGGCCACCCATTCCTTCCTTGTCGGAATTCTAGGTTGTTTCCAGTAGATGGGAAGTAAACGCCTAGCTGCATTAAGAAGATGGGGTAACACGCTTTTCTTATATCTACTTATTGGGATTTGAGGAAAGTGGAGGAGATAATGAGCCGGGGCGAGGGGAATGTCCAAGTCTAAGATCTCCCTTATCTGGAGTTGAATGTCTTCCCAAAATGGCTTGATCCGGGGGCAGTCCCACCATAAGTGCAAGAGCGTGCCTTTATGTCCGCATTCTCGCCAGCACCGGTAAGACACCGAGGGATAGATACGTGCCAAGTCAGCTGGCACCCTATACCAGCGCGACAAAATTTTATAATTGGTTTCTTGAGTTTTAGATTCCACAGAACTGGAGTGAGTGAGCCGGTATAGGTGAGCCAGCTGAGCTTCTGAAAATGGAAGGTTTAAGTCTCTCTCCCAGGCCCGCACATGTGCAGGCCTAGGGTCTAGAGCGGCAGAGCCCAATAGACGGTACAGTTCAGAGACCGGATGGGGGAGCGGATCATTCTCCACAAAAAGGCTTTCGAAGGGGGTGAGGGAGGCGACGTCTCTTATAGAGTGGCCCTGTATTTCAAAAAAACTGTGAAGTTGTCTATATCGCCAAAAAATCATTTGCGAGCCAGCATGTCTGGCTTGTAAGGTCTCAAAACTCAAAAGTTTGCCATTGCTCATGAGTTTCCCACAGCTGGCGTTGCCATCGTCCACCCAAGGGCCAAAAAAGGCCATTTGTTCGCCCGGAGGGAACCAAAGGAATCCACCCAGCAGGGCCAGCGGGGACACAGGGGGGACAAGTGTAGGGTCGCGTTGGTTCGGTCTCATACCGAAAGAGCATGCGCCGTCAACGGGGAGGTGGTATCAGACAACCCCCTATGTGTCTTGGACAGCCACGGTGCGTACGATAATTTTTTTCCCGGCTAAACATTTTTCCAGGGAAACCCATAGCTTATGAAAACGCCAGTTGAGGATCCTCTGCAATGCGACCGCTCTATAATACCTTGCTATGTCTGAGACTCCTAGACCACCATCATGTTTTGAACGCTTCAGTATCCGCAAAGCTATGCAGGGCTTCCGTGCATTCCACACAAACCCAGATAGCATACTAGAAATTCGGGTAAAGAAAACTCTGGGCACGGGGAGGGTAGTTGGCTGAATACAGGGTGTCAAAGCGGTCCGTCAATTGAATGCCCAAATACCTGAAGGAGGATTTGGCCCAGGTGAAGGGAAAGGCCGCTTGCAGGCTCTCTGCCAGGGAGGAAGATAGTTTAACGGGGAGGATCACTGACTTTGAAAAATTGATTTTGAAGTTGGAAAGTAACCCGAACCTCTGAAGCTCTCCCATCAGGTTTGGCAACGAAGTCAGGGGTTCCGAGAGGTGGAAGAGCACATCATCAGCATAGGTTGAGAGCTTTTGTTCAACATTTCCAACCTTCAGTCCTTTTACGTCCGAGTTCGCCCTAACAGTACGGAGTAATGGCTCAAGCACCAGGCAAAAAGGAGGGGGGAAAGAGGGCACCCCTGTCTCATGCCATTCCCGATTGGGAACCTAGAGGAGAGCACGCCGTTCACCTTGACCTGTGCACACGGAGTCGAGTATAGGGCCATATTTGACATCAGCATACGTGTTCCTATCCCCTGGGCCTCTAGCACTGCTCGCAGGTACGACCAGTCGACCCGGTCGAAGGCCTTCTCAGTAGGGATGAGCCGAACACCCCCGGGTTCGGTTCGCACCAGAACCTGCGAACGGACCGAAAGTTCGCACGAACGTTAGAACCCTATTAAATACAATGGATGCGAACGTTCGAAATCTAAAGTGCTAATTATAACGACTAATATGCATGTTATTGTCCTAAAAAGGGTTTGGGAACCCGAGTTCTGCACCAGGGGACATGTATCAATGCAAAAAGAAGTTTTAAAAACGGCAATTTTTCGGGAGTAGTCATTTTAATGATGCATAAAGTGAAAAAAAAAAAGTCAAATATTCCTTTAAATATCGTACCTGGGGGGTGTCTAAAGTATGCCTGTGAAGTGCCACGTGTTTCCCGTGTTTAGAACTGTCCCTGCACAAAATGACATTTCTAAAGGAAAAAAAAGCCATTTAAAACTGCTTGCGGCTTTAATGTAATGTCTTGTCCCGGTAATATGGATGAAAATCTTTGCGAAAAATGGCATAGCTACCCCATCACCCCCCCCTCCTACCCCAGCCCATTACCAGCCCCTTTGGGTCTTGTATGGATATTAAGGGGAACCCCGCACACAAAATAAAAAAGGCCCTATATTAAGGTGACCAGATTTTAAAATGAAATCCGGGGACATTTTTTTTTTTTTACTAGTAATGGCGGCAATCAGCGACTCTCTGCCCATCGCCGCCGCCTGCCTCACAGCCTGTCAAGTCTTACTCTCTGGGACCCGGCTACTACTGGGTGGGGAGTGGAGGAAGATCACTCCACCAGGGAAGGCAAGGAGATAAGCAGGCGGCTGGCTGGGACTTGAGCCAAGTAAGAAGAACATGCGAGCGGAGCTGAATGGGCATGCACCCGAAACTAAAGAAATATTACCTTCGCTCCGACCAGCACATGATCATCAGAAAGGGGCACAGAAAATGGAAAAATACACCCCCCTGCACTGACTGTCTGTGAAATTGCCCCATGGCCCCTGTTCAAATCCAATCCGGGGACAAAACTGGGGACAGACTTGGTCCGGGGACAGTGTCCTCAATCCGGGGACTGTCCCCTGAAACCGGGGATGTCTGGTCACCCTACCCTATATACTCTGAACAGCCGTATACAGGCGGTGCATACAAGACAGGGACTGTAGGTTTTTTCTTATGTAGAATCTGTTTGTAATTTTGAACAGGTACATTGTTTAAGTGTAGCTCCAGCCAAAAAATCTATTTTTAAGCTTTTTGGAAAACATAGGGAAGGGTTATCACCCCTGTAACATTTGTTTTGCTGTCTGTGCCCCTGTTCAGAACATTTCACCTCACTTTCCGTCCCAATGACAAATGTTTTTGAAAAGTGGGGTTTTTATTGAAACAAGGATTGGTGATAAAGCATCAGTAGAGAGGAGACACCTTTTTCCCATATTAACTCTTACAGGAGAGAATTTCCCTTCCTAGGGGTAGATTTCCTCTCACTTCCTGTTGTCTCCTTTCATTTGCAAGTAGGAGTCATTTGTAAGTTGGATGTTTGAAAGTAGGGGCCTGCCGTATATACTCTGCTGAAATTTGCCCCTTACATGTTGGTGTTGCCACAACACTGTAAGCCCTCACAGTTACTCTTGGTGGGCGCATGAATGGGCCCTGCTGTGAATTATTAGCTCAAGTATTGTAATTGCATGCCCCTGTTGAACAGGGGCTGAAAAATTGGGCCTTTGGTGGTGGTGGTGGTGGTGTTGACACAACACTGTAAGGCCTCACAGTTACTCTTGGTGGGCGCAGGAATGGGCCCTGCTGTGAATTATTAGATCAAGAATTGTAATTACATGCCCCTGTTGAACAGGGGCAGAAAAATTGGGCCTTAGGCACTGGTGCCACAACACTGCAACCCCTCACAGATACTGTACTTGGAGCACAGCAATGAGCCCTGTTGCAAAGTATTGCATCAAAAATTGTAATTACACGCCCCTGTTAAACAGGGGCTGAAAAATTGGGCCTTAGACACTGGTGCTGGTGCCACGACACTTCAACCTCTCCCAGATACTCTAGTTGGAGTGCAGGAATGAGCCCTGCTGCAAAGCATTGCATAAAAAATTGTAATTACATTCCCCTGTTAAACAGGGGCTGAAAAATTGGGCCTTAGGCACTGGTGCTGGTGCCACGACACTGCAACCTCTCCCAGATACTCTAGTTGGAGTGCAGGAATGAGCCCTGCTGCAAAGCATTGCATAAAAAATTGTAATTACCGTATATACTCGAGTATAAGCTGACCCGAATATAAGCCGAGATACCTAATTTTACCACAAAAACTGGGAAAACTTATTGACTCGAGTATAAGCCTAGGGTGTCCATCTGCATGCCTCACTTTGCCTCACTCTGTCCATGCCTCACTGTGTCCATGACTAGACTGACGTTTAACATGGGAGTCTATGGAAGGGGTGCCCGGCTTTGAAAAATCAGTGCTCCCCGGCCGTAGGTCCCCCGGACAAGAAACTTTGCAAACTTGTAGAGGAAGAGTAGGACTACATGTGTGCCAAGTTTGGGGTCCAGAGGACCTACGACCGGCCGGTACCGGGTCCCCAAAGTCACCAGAGAAATTACAGTTTTAACATGGGAGTCTATGGAAGGGGTGCCCGGTTTTGAAAAATCGGTGCTCCCCGGCCGAGGAAGTGGGGCTATATGTGTGCCAAGTTTGGGGTCCAGGGGACCTACGGCCGGCCAGTACCGGCTCCCCAAAGTCCGGGAGATCAGGCACAAAAAGGTGACTCGAGTATAAGCCGAAGGGGGCATTTTCAGCACAAAAAAATGTGCTTAAAAACTCGGCTTATACTCGAGTATATACGGTACATGCCCCTGTTAAACAGGGGCTGAAAAATTGGGCCTTAGGCACTGGTGCTGGTGCCACGACACTGCAATCTCTCCCAGATACTCTAGTTGGAGTGCAGGAATGAGCCCTGCTGCAAAGCATTGCATAAAAAATTGTAATTACATGCCCCTGTTAAACAGGGGCTGAAAAATTGGGCCTTAGGCACTGGTGCTGGTGCCATGACACTGCAACCTCTCCCAGATACTCTAGTTGGAGTGCAGGAATGAGCCCTGCTGCAAAGCATTGCATAAAAAATTGTAATTACATGCCCCTGTTAAACAGGGGCTGAAAAATTGGGCCTTAGCCACTGGTGGCGGCACCCAGAAACAAAAATGTTCTTCTAAGCTATCATCATCAATCGGATCATTGAGGAGGAGGAGGATAGTCAGTCAACATAACAGGACAGTCACTCAGCATCAGCATCAGTCTTGAAGGGATGTGACATTTGAAAATAAATTAGTTTGATATATCAGCTTCAGGTGTTTGGTAGCTGGTGGTGATCCAAGACTGGTTCATCTTTATGAAGGTCAGTCGATCAACCAAGTCGGTAGACAGGCGCACCCTATGATCCGTGACAAATCCTCCAGCAGCACTGAATGTGCGTTCTGAAAGAACGCTGGATGCAGGACAGGCCAGTAGCTCAATTGCATACTGTGCAAGCTCTGGCCAGTGATCCATCCTCAAGATCCAGTAAGCCAGAGGATTTTCGGTGGGAAAGGTGTCCAAGTCTGACCTTGCCCCTAGGTATTCCTGCACCATGTATATCAGACGCTGGCGATGGTTGCTGGAACCGATCATACCTTGGGGCTGCGGACTAAAGAATTGTCTGAACGCATCGGTCAGACGGCTACCTTCCCCACCGCTCCTTCTTTGACTGACCGAAGCCTCAGCAACTCGTTGTCCAGGACCAGGAGTTTGTAACCTCTCAGTCTCTGGGAACGCGTTGCACAGACCTTTCTGCAAGGCCTCCCGGAGTTGTCTCATCCTCTGCTCCCTCTGTGACGGTAAGATAAGTTCCGCAACCTTACCCTCCTACCGTGGATCAAGGAGAGTGGCCAGCCAGTAATGGTCCCTCTCCTTGATCCGAAGAATACGAGGATCCTTCCGCAGACTTTGCAGGATCAGGGAGGCCATGCAGCGTAGGTTAGCTGAGGCATTCGGTCACTAAGGATGACATGATCCGCAGCTACCTCCTCCCAGCCACGTACAAGTCCAAGGGTTTCTTGGGACTGTAAATCATCCCTAAAAGACTGCTGCTGATGATGCTGAGTGCCAGGCTCCACTTCCATGCTGACACAATCCTCCTCCTCCTCCTCTTCCTGTGCGATGGGTGGGACAGAAGGAACACTGTCTGGGTAAAGGGGGCCTTGAGAGGCAAGGAAGTCCTCCTCTTCCTGCCTCTGTTCTGCCTCAAGTGCCCTGTCCATTATTCCACGCAGCGTATGTTCCAACAGGTGGACAAGAGGTACAGTGTCACTGATGCATGCACTGTCACTGCTCACCATCCTCTTGGCCTCCTCAAGTGGTGCCAGGACAGTGCATGCATCCCTGATCATGCCCCACTGGCGTGGTGAAAAAAACCCGAGCTCCCCTGACCCTGTGCCGCAGTCGCACAGGTACTCATTGATGGCCCTCTGCTGCGTGTGCAGCCGCTGCAGCATGGCCAACGTTGAGTTCCACCTGGTGGGCATGTCACATATAAGGCGGTTCTTGGGCAGGTTCAACTCCTTTTGCAGCTCAGCCAGGTGAGCACTGGCATTATAAGATCTGCGGAAATGCACACAGACTTTCCTGGCCTGCCTCAGGACATCCTGTAAGCCCGGGTACCTGCCCAAGAACCGCTGCACCACCAGGTTAAGGACGTGAGCCACACAGGGCACATGGGTCAGTTGTCCCTGTCGGAGGGCGGAGAGGAGGTTGGTGCCATTGTCGCAAACCATCATTCCTGGCTTAAGCTGGCGTGGCGTCAACCACCTCTCGGCCTGCCCCTGCAAAGCAGACAGAACTTCTGCCCCAGTGTGGCTCCTGTCCCCCAAACACACCAGCGCAAGCACAGCATGGCATCTTTTTGCCTGCGTACTTGCGTAGCCCCTTGAACGCCTACGGAGCACCGCTGGTTCCAAGGACAAAGCACAGGAAGAGGGCATGGAGGAAGAAGAAGAGGAGGGGGTGGAGGAGAGAGGTGTGTCACAACCAGTAGTAGCATTTTGGAGGCGTGGCGGCGGAACAACCTTCAACACTACTGCACCTTGTCCTGCATCCTTCCCAGCTGCCAAAAGAGTGACCCAATGGGCCGTGAAAGAAAGGTAACGTCCCTGTCCATGCCTGCTGGACCATGAGTCAGCGGTAATATGCACCTTACCGCTGACCGCCCTGTCCAGCGAGGCCAAGACATTGCCTTCCACATGCCGGTAGAGAGCCGGAATCGCCTTCCGTGAGAAAAAGTGGCGTTTGGGAACCTGCCACTGAGGAACCGCACATTGCACAAACTCACGGAAGGGGGCCGAGTCTACCAACTGAAAAGGCAGCAGTTGAAGCGCTAGCAATTTAGCCAAGCTAGCATTCAACCGCCGGGCATGTGGATGGCTGGGAGTGAACTTCTTTTGACGGTCCAGCAGCTGGGGCAGGGAAATTTGCCTGCTAGAATCGGACGTCGGTGTACTGCTAGCAGAGTGCCCGCAAGTACTTGGCTGTGACACACCTAATTCTACACCTTCATTCCTCTCAGTGCAGGTTTCAGAGAGCACTGAAGGTGTAGTGGGGTTGGAGATCCCAGCTGATGCGGTGCAAGGAGAGGTCCGCTTTGTTCTTTGGTGTGGGTCTTTAAGGTAGGCTTGCCAACGAGCTGCATGGCAGGTCAACATATGTCTGGTCAAGCATGTGGTGCCCAAGCGGCTGATGTTTTGGCCACGCGATATACGCTTGAGACATATGTTGCAAACAGCAGCTGTGCGATCTGATGCACTCGACTCAAAAAAGGCCCACACCAAAGAACTTTTTGAATAACGGGCAGAGGCAGCGCCCTGCACAGGCGGAGCTCTGCGGTGTGATTCAGTCGGTGTGCTGCCCTTACGCTGGCCCCCCGAGGGAATCCTGCCTCGTTGGAGATGCGCCTCCTCCTAATCCTCCTCCTCCTCCTCTCTCCTATTAGGCACCCACGTGGAGTCAGTGACCTCATCATCCCCTCCCTCCTCATCACTGGAGCCAATCTGGCAGTATGCTGCAGCTGCTGGAACATGACTACCAGATTGGTGTCCTTCTTGAGCATTCCCTCTCTCTGCTCTCACGCTACTGCCTTCCTCTAGCTGGGTATCATCATCAGACCCTTCGAAACGCTGGGCATCCTCCTGGAGCATGTACCCAACACTGTGCTCAAACAGTTCGGGGGACTCCTCAGGAGGACATGGTTGGTCTAGGGAAGGAGTGACTGATGATGACATTGATACGAGGGAAGAGGACGCTTTGGCAGCTGCTTTGCCAGTACCCTGAGCCTGGGTGAGAGAGGATGAGGAGGATGAGGAGGGCTTGGTCATCCACTCTACCAAGTCTTCGCCATGATGCGGCTCAACGCGTCCAGCTGCCGAAAATAAGGACAAGCGTGTCCCATGGCCACGTGCTGATGATGATGCACCGCGTCCACGACCAGCACTGTTGTCTCTAGACACAGAGCCTGCTTGCCCTCTTTTATTGGCTCCTGACTGTCTGCCTCTCCTTGTTTGCCTTCCAGACATTCTAATGGCCTGCAGGGAGATGAGAAAACCAGCAATAAGGGGTAGCTTCAGGTGTATATTTTGCAGGAAGCACACTACGCCCGCTGTAATTGCTGCAGATGACTGCCTGTGTTACACAACAGGAAAAAACAACAATAAGGGCTAGCTTCAGGTGTTTATTTTGCAGGAAGCACACTCCGCCCGCTGTAAGTGCTGCAAATGCCTGTTAGTGTAACACAAAAGAAAAAAAGCTCCAGCAATAAGGGCTAGCTTCAGGTGTATAATGTGCAGGAGGCACACTCCGCCCGCTGTAAGTGCTGCAAATGCCTGTTAGTGTAACACACCAGGAAAACACAGCAATACGGGCTAGCTTCAGGTGTATATTTAGCAGGAAGCACACTCCGCCCGCTGTAAGTGCTGCAAATGCCTGTTAGTGTAACACACCAGGAAAACACAGCAATACGGGCTAGCTTCAGGTGCATATTTAGCAGGAAGCACACTCCGCCCGCTGTAAGTGCTGCAAATGCCTGTTAGTGTAACACACCAGGAAAACACAGCAATACAGACTAGCTTTAGGTGTATATTTAGCAGGAAGCACACTCCGCCCGCTGTAAGTGCTGCAAATGCCAGGAAAACACAGCAATACGGGCTATCTTCAGGTGTATACTGTGCAGGAGGCTTAGCAACAATGACACTGACACTGTCCCCTGCCTATCCTTCTCTCTCCCTGCACACAAGGTTTAGCAAAGAATATGACACTGACACTCTCCCTGCCTATCCTTCTCTCTCCCTGCACACAAGGTTTAGCAAAGAATATGACACTGACACTGTCCCCTGCCTATCCTTCTCTCTCCCTGCACACAAGGTTTAGCAAAGAATATGACACTGACACTCTCCCTGCCTATCCTTCTCTCTCCCTACACACAAGAATAGCACAAACAATAGCACAATGACACTGTCCCTGCCTATCCCTCTCTTTCCCTGCGCCGCAACACAACACACAAGGCCGCCGCGCTGGCGGCCTTTTATAGTGTGGGGCGTGTGCTAAACCCCCTGAGCTATAATTGGCCACAGGCAACCTGCCTGTGGCCAATTATGGCTCTCCCAGCTGCCGGCGCTGTGATTGGCCAAGCATGCGTGTCAGGGTCACCTGTGGCCAGGTGACAGATGCACACCGTAGGGGGACAGGAGTGCACCGCGAGGTAGTGGACCCTATGGCTGGCTTCTGCGGACAGGAAACTGGGTGGTTGTGGAAAGCGGGACCAGAGGAGCACAACCGGGATCCCAACGGAAGCGAGAGCCAAGATTCCCCAGGGCGCGGAGTCTAAGACCCAGCTGGTCTTCTCCAGGGCCTCTAGTGGTGAGGATGTTACGCTGCAGGCTGGGACCAGGTCGCGGCCCCTGGAGTTTCCTAGCTCACGCCCCGTAGGATAAGGGGAAGCAGCAGCACACGATAGAGAGAACCGAATAACAAGCCGAAGGTCAGGGGCCACAAGCAGACAAGGATAACGAAGAACGAGCCGAAGGTCAAGGGTCACGAGCAGACAGGGATAGTCGGGGACAAGCCAATAACGTAACAGAGAGAGACAGACGTAGCACACGGCAGGCAGGAACCCAAACACACAATGCCTAACAAACACGTTGATCAGCAAGGCAGGCTTGCAGTGCACAGGTTAATATAGTGTTCAGTGATAGGGCCTGGGGTGGAGTCAGGCTGGGAGGAGATTATAAAGGAAGCCAGGTGAAGGAGGTCTGGTCTCTAGATGAACACATGAGGAGGAAGGTAAGATGGCAGACAGACATTAATGCATATCCATGACAGTACCCTCCCTCTTACGAGGCCTCCCCCTTCCCCGCCTGGGCCCAGGTTTAGAGGGAAACTTCAGATGAAACTCCTTTAACAGACGAGGTGCAAAGACCTCAGATGCAGTGATCCAAGACCTCTCCTCAGGACCAAACCCTTTCCAATGAACGAGGTACTGTAGAACGGCTTTACAGAGTCGGGAGTCCAGAATTTGACTGATCTCGTACTCCTGATTATCCTCAGAGACAGGCGCCACGGTAGGGAGAGGACGAGAGAATTTATTGAGGACTAAAGGCTTTAGAAGAGCAACATGAAAGGAGTTAGTGATTTTAAGGCTCTTAGGAATCTGGAGTTTGAAACAAACCGGATTCAGTTTAGCATTTACCGTGTATGGACCGATGAATCGTGGAGCAAACTTCAGAGAAGGAACTCGGAGCTTGATGTTCCTGGTAGAGAGCCAGACTTTGTCCCCTGGCTGAAGAGAAGGCGGTTTACGCCTGCGGCGGTCGGCAAAGCCTTTGAATTTTTCAGCAGCTGCCCGGAGGGAATCATGAACGTGACCCCAAACGGAATTGAGAGACTCCTGAACCGAAGCCAAAGCTGGAATGTCTGGAGAACAGATCATGGGAAGAGGAAGTTGAGGGTGTTTTCCATAAACTGTGAAAAAGGGTGTCTTCTGCGAACTGGTATTCACATGATTGTTATGGGAGAATTCTGCCCACGGGAGTAGAAAGGACCAATCGTCATGGTGGGAAGACACAAAGGTGCGAAGAAAGACCTCTAACTCCTGATTAACCCTCTCAGTCTGTCCATTGGATTGGGGATGATAAGAAGAAGAAAAATCCAAGACAATATTGAGGGATTTGCAAAAGGCTCTCCAAAAACGAGACGTGAATTGGACTCCCCTGTCGGAAACAATATGAGAAGGGACCCCATGTAGGCGGAGAATTTCCCGAATGAAAATGGGAACCAAGGCAGGGGCAGAAGGAAGACCAGGAAGAGGAACAAAATGAGCCATCTTGGAGAATCGATCGATTACCACCCAAATGACTGTATTATTCTCAGACAGTGGGAGATCGGTGATAAAATCCATGGCAATATGGACCCAGGGTTCCTTAGGAATGGGCAAGGGCATGAGGAGACCAGCAGGCGCTTGTGTGGAGGATTTGGACTGAGCACAGACATGACAAGCTTTAACGTAGTCTTTGACGTCTGAGCGGAGATTAGGCCACCAGTAGTGACGACTGATGAGTAGGAAGGATCGGAGGAATCCAGAATGCCCTGCCACCTTGGAATCATGTCCCCAACGAAGGATCTTAGCTCTTAGCTCAGTGGGGACAAAGGTCTTACCAGGCGGAATTTTAGACTTCAGGGTGGTAGAGTGGGCAACAATGCATGAGGTGGGAATGATCGGCTCAGGTTCAGGGGCGGACTCCTCGTCCAAAGTGTCAAATGACCTAGAGAGCGCATCAGCCCGACCGTTGCAGGAACCAGGTTTGTAGGTAATCGTGAAATTAAAACGGGCAAAGAAGAGACTCCACCTGGCCTGTCTAGGATTCAGACGTTTAGCATTCTGAAGATACTGTAAATTCTTGTGATCGGTAAAGATCGTTATGGAGTGAGGGGAACCCTCCAAGAGATGACGCCACTCCTCTAACGCCAATTTAATTGCGAGAAGTTCCCGATCACCGATGGCATAATTCCTCTCTGCCTGAGAATTTTTTTTGGAGAAGAACGCTCAAAGATTTGAAGAAGCACAGCTCCCACCCCCATTGAGGAAGCGTCCACTTCAATAAAAAATGCATTCCCAGGATTTGGTCTCCTCAAGAGGGGGCCAGAAACAAAGGCCTGTTTCAGGTTGTGAAATGCAGAGACAGCTTCGGGAGGCCAGTCTCTGGCATTCACACCCTTCTTGGTCAAAGCGATAATAGGCGCGGCAATGGAAGAGTAATTCCTTATGAACTGCCTATAATAATTAGTGAAGCCAAGAAAGCGCTGTGCGGCCTTGAGGCTAGCAGGAAGAGGCCAGTTGGTGATAGCCAAGACCTTCCCAGGGTCCATACGAAGCCCCGAACATGAGACGAAGCACCCCAAAAACAGGACCTCAGAACATTCAAAGGAACATTTCTCCAGCTTGGCGTAGAGATTGTTCTCTCTAAGACGTTGAAGTACAGTGCGAACATGGTTTCTGTGGATGAGCAGATTTTCAGAAAAGATCAGAATGTCATCCAGATAGATGACAACAAACTGGTACAGCAGATCTCTGAAGATTTCATTGACAAAGTTTTGAAACACGGCTGGAGCATTACACAGACCAAAAGGCATCACCAGATATGCGTAATGCCCGTCTCTAGTGTTGAATGCAGTCTTCCATTCGTCACCCTCCCGTATTCGAATGAGATTGTATGCGCCTCTGAGATCCAACTTGGTGAAAATGGAGGCACCCTTCAACCTATCGAATAGCTCAGATATTAAGGGTAAGGGGTATCGATTTTTAATAGTAACCGCATTTAAACCCCGATAATCGATGCAGGGTCTTAAGGTACCCTCCTTTTTGGCAACAAAAAAGAACCCTGCCCCTGCAGGCGATGAGGATTTCCGGATGAAACCTCTCTCCAGATTCTCTGCTACATACTCCGACATGGCCTGGGTCTCTGGGATGGACAGAGGGTAGGTACGACCCCTGGGTAGAGTTGCTCCGGGGACAAGATCAATAGCACAGTCAAAAGACCTGTGGGGAGGAAGCACCTCAGCTGATTTTTTACAGAACACATCCCGGTAATCGCTGTATGCGGCGGGAAGATCAGAAGAAACAGAAGTGGCAGCAACCGGAAGACTCTCCTTGGGGGTCACCTTGAGAAGACACGACGAGAAACATGAGGAACCCCAGGCCAGGATCTGCCCAGAGACCCAGTCCACATGTGGAGAGTGGAGCTGTAGCCAAGGGAGGCCCAATACAACTGGGGTAGAGGCCTTGGGTAAAATAAGAAAGGATATCCACTCCTGGTGGAGAATCCCTACCGACATCCTAATGGGTAGCGTCTGGAAGCGAATAGGGCCCCCTGGGAGAACAGTGCCATCAATTGCCGAGACTACCAATGGAGTAGTGAGAGGTGAAAGGGTAAGCTTCATAGAAGAAGCAGTTCTCCAATCCATGAAATTACCGGCAGCCCCGGAATCCAGGTATGCAAGGGTTGACTGAGGGGAAGTGCCTACATGAAGGAACACCGGCAAGAGCAGGCGAGAAGGTGATCTTTCTGGGTCCAATACTCCACCTTCCAAATGTATTAGACCCGAGCGTTTCCCGGACGAAGCGAGCAGGAGTCACGAAAATGACCCTTGCCCCCACAATAGAGGCACAAGCCCAGAGTTCTGCGCCTAGCACGTTCTTCGGGGGTTAGTCTGGTCCGGCCCAGCTGCATAGGTTCTCCAGCAGGTAGAGGATGCTCCACGGAATGAAGGGAGGGGAGCTCAGACTGGCTAGGACCCAGAGAGTGCTGGCGTCTTTTTTCTAAGAACCTCTCTTGAAAACGAATGTCGATCTGGTTGCATAATGAAATTACATCGTCCAGACCGACGGGAATGGCTCGTCCCGCTAATTCGTCTTTCACTCGGTCAGAGAGGCCATGTAAAAAGGTAGCGACCAGGGCCTCATTATTCCAGCTCAATTCAGCTGTGTGGATACGGAACTGAAGAGCATATTGCCCCACTGAACTGGATTCTTGGCGAAGACGTAAGACAGCACTAGCCGCTGAAGAAGCCCGAGCTGGCTCTTCGAAGATATTACGAAAGAGCTTCAAGAATTCGGACAGACTGGAAACCACTGGATCGTTCCTCTCCCACAGAGGGGCAGCCCAGGCCAAAGCTTCACCGGAGAGGAGGGAAATGATATAGGCTACCTTAGCCCGGTCAGATAGGAAGCTTTGAGGCTGAAGCTCAAAATGAATAGTGCATTGGCTGAGAAACCCCCTGCAGGCCTTGGAGTCCCCAGAGAAACGGAACGGAGCTGGCAATCTTAGTGAGTGTGAGGCTGCGACTGGTGCGATAGGTACAGCCGCTGGTTGTACTTGGGGTTGCGGATTCGGGGTTCCCAAGGAGACCTGAAGCTGCTCGAATCGAGAAGCCAGATCCTGGAGGAATCGCATCACCTGGGTTTGATTAGATTCCTGGGTCTCAAGTCTGCGAACTATGCCCTGCAATGGATCATCCGCGGGAAGCGGGATGTCAGCCGGGTTCATGGCTGATCAAACTGTCAGGGTCACCTGTGGCCAGGTGACAGATGCACACCGTAGGGGGACAGGAGTGCACCACGAGGTAGTGAACCCTATGGGAACCCTTCTGCGGACAGGAAACTGGGTGGTTGTGGAAAGCGGGACCAGAGGAGCACAACCGGGATCCCAACGGAAGCGAGAGCCAAGATTCCCCAGGGCGCGGAGTCTAAGACCCAGCTGGTCTTCTCCAGGGCCTCTAGTGGTGAGGATGTTACGCTGCAGGCTGGGACCAGGTCGCGGCCCCTGGAGTTTCCTAGCTCACGCCCCGTAGGATAAGGGGAAGCAGCAGCACACGATAGAGAGAACCGAATAACAAGCCGAAGGTCAGGGGCCACAAGCAGACAAGGATAACGAAGAACGAGCAGAAGGTCAAGGGTCACGAGCAGACAGGGATAGTCGGGGACAAGCCAATAACGTAACAGAGAGAGACAGACGTAGCACACGGCAGGCAGGAACCCAAACACACAATGCCTAACAAACACGTTGATCAGCAAGGCAGGCTTGCAGTGCACAGGTTAATATAGTGTTCAGTGATAGGGCCTGGGGTGGAGTCAGGCTGGGAGGAGATTATAAAGGAAGCCAGGTGAAGGAGGTCTGGTCTCTAGATGAACACATGAGGAGGAAGGTAAGATGGCAGACAGACATTAATGCATATCCATGACAATGCGGGGTCACAGTGCATGCTTGGCCAATCACAGCGCCGGGATTGCACTGCGATGGCGCAGTGTATTGTGGGCCGTTTGCGTCACTCGAATTTGGCGCGAACGGCCCAAATAGTTCGCTCTTCGTCGAACGATCGAACAGCCGATGTTCGAGTCAAACGTATGTTCGACTCGAACACCGAGCTCATCCCTACTTCTCAGCATCAGTCGACAAAATTACATAGGACTGTTGATCAGGATGAGAGCGGGCCCAGTGGATAAGTTGTATGGCTCTAATGGAATTATCTCTAGCCTCCCTTCCAGTGATAAACCCAGTTTGGTCGGGATGTATCAGTTGGGGCAGGATGTGTTTTAGCCTAGTCGCAAGGACTTTCGCCATAATTTTAACATCGACGTTTAGCAGGAATATAGGTCTGTAGCTCTGGGGTACCATTGGGTCTATACCCTCTTTAGGTAGCATAGTGATATGGGCCAGTAACGCCTCAGGGGGAATAGGGGATCCCTCAGCTACGGAATTGAAATAGCTACACATAGGTGATACCAATAGGGGTAGGAAAGCTGTATAGTAAGCCTTGGTGTAGCCGTCTGGTCCCGCGCTTTTCCCATTGGGCAGGGACTTCACTATCAGCTCAATCTCACCGGGGGTAACTGGTAGCTCCAAGTCAGTAGGTTGGTGCTCAGTTAGGGGTGTGATGCCAGCCGAGGCCAGGTAGTCCTGAATGGCTACCGACCTGGGCGTCTGAGCAGTTAAAGGACAATCGGGGGTCAAATTATACAGTTGTGAATAATAGTCCTGGAACCCTGAGGCAATTTTAGAGGACTGAATCGCAACCGCACCCAATAGGGAATGGAGCTACTGGACATAGGTCTGAGCATGTTTCTTACGCAGGGCCCTCGCCAACATGCGGCCACACTTGTTGCCATGCTCATAGTATTTATGAGATAAATATCTGGCCTGCTTTCGTACCTGCCTGTCTAACAACCTCAGGAACAGTGTCCTCATTTCAGTCAGCCTCTTCAATGCCCCAGGGTCCCCATTATGCTTGTGTTGTATTTCTGCCTTCTGAAGGGCATCTAGCACTCTTTTAAAGTCTCCCTGGCATTCTTTTTTAAGTTTGGAGCCCATGCATATCAGTTCTCCCCGCTCTACCGCTTTGTGACTCTCCCACACTATCCCCTTACTAACATCTTCCGTCGTGTTTTCCTTAAAATAATTAGTGATAACATCCCTCACCCTGGCTGCCACCGCAGCATCGTCCAACAGATTGTCATTCAATCTCCACGTCCAGGCCCTATGAGGGCTCGACGGTGACGTGAGAGTCATCCCGATCGGTGCATGATCAGAGAGCGTTATGTTGCCGATGGACACAGACTGCAGAAGCTCCAGTGTGGGGCGGTAAACATACAGTAAATGTGGTCTATGTGAGTGTACACGTCATGCACAGCAGAATACACAATCTGCTTTTCAGCTTCCAAGCCGTCAGATGGAAGATCTGAGGGTTTGGGTGCAGGACAGGACACTGAAACAGCAGATCTCGTCGATTTGGTAGTGACCACGGAGGAAACTGACAGAGACACCAGAGCAGAAAACCAGCTCCTCTTGGGCCACCAAGGAGCTATCAATATCACATCTGCGTTTTCCCTAAAGATTTCCCTTATCACCAGTGGGAGTAGGAAAAAGGGAGGCAAGGCATCCATTTCCAGAGCTGCCTCAGCCATAATTTTTGTAAAAATTCTTGGGGCTGCCGAGAGACCAAAAGGTAGGGCCATGAATTGCCAATGCTGCAACCCTTCCTCTACCTGGATAGCAAACCGCAGGAACTTTTGATGCAAGTAAAAAATCAGAACATAAAGATAAGCATCTTGGAGGTCCAAAGAAACCACAAAGGCCTCCTGGCAGATCAGATTTCTCATCAAATAAATTGTTTTCCATCCGGAATCTCTTGTAAACAAGAAATCTGTTCAACCAACTTGAGGATAATACAAAACTTGCCTAATGGCTTCCTGCTTAGAAAAACATGAGAGTAAAACCCCTGGAATCATTGATCCGCCAGAACGTATATAATCACATGTTCCTTTACCGACAGAGAAAGTAATTCCTGCATGGCCAGCCTTTTCTCCTAGTCTCTCGACAGATTGGTGACAAAAAATTCCAGGTCGATAGGTGAGAGATTTCTAGTCTGTAACCCTCTTTTATGATCTAATGAATGCATTGGCTGTCTGTGACCTCTACCCATTGATTGTAGAAAAAAGGCAGTCTCCCCCCTACCTCCAATTGGATCTCAAGACTTTCTCCAAGCCTGACCCAAAAAAGCAGCTTCCCCTCAAAGGGAATACCACACAATTTGTTTTGGGAAGTAAGGTCATCTTTCCAGGACTTACTTCAGCCAAATGGCTCGCCTAGTGAAATTCATTAGGGCTGAAGTTTTGAAAACAGCCTTGACTAAATCCACATCTGGTCTTTTTGGGTGCCGGAAGAAAGTAAACCATCTAATCTCTGCACCCAGATGTCCAGATTCCTGGAAACACATGTGGTGGCCAATGCTGGTCCAAGGCAAAGGCTGAAGAATCCCATGCCTTGTGGAGCAGCAACTCTGCTGTCCATCTGGTCCTTAATGAAACCAGCATCTTCAAATAAAAGGTCTGAATTTTTAGATGCCTGAGAGAGGGCAGCATCTAACTTAGGACACCTAAAAAGAGACTCCTTAGCATCAAAAGTAAAATGCCTTTTATGGCTACTAGATAAAAAGAGCTTTCTGTCAGGATCCTGCCATTCCTTGAGAATAATATTCCTAAGAAACTGATGGATTGGAAAATGCCTACTTCTATGTTCTTGAAGGCCCCTATATAATTTATCCTGAACAGAAAGAGTTGGCTGTAAATCTTAATCGTAATTTAAAGTATAAATCGCCTTTAACAATTCATAAATATTTTCCATGGGAAAAAGCTACCGGCTAGAACTGCCTACATCTTCATCCCTCACAGAAGAACTAACTCCGGATAGGAACGCAGAGTTTTCACCCTCCTCTAAGTCCGAGACGGGATGGGAACTCAAGGTTTCCATCACCAAAGGTGGAGGAGGTGTTACAGAATCCATCCCACCCACAGCAGGGGTTGCCGAGGAAGGACAAGCCCCAGAAGACACCGTCTCTATTAATAAAGGTGGAGGAGGTGGTTTAGGATCCACCTTCTCCACCACTGGAGTCCCAGAAGTGGAAGGGCCTAAATCCACCAAAGTGGACCTAAACACCTTAAAGGACTAAATCATTTCCTCACGCATGGCGGTCATAAACTCACGCATGCATTAGGCCGACTCTGAGCCTGCTACCTGAACAAAGCAGTTCTCACAAAGTAACCTAGCAGAAGTTTAGGGAAGTTTGGCTTTGCAGCTTCCACATCTTGTCATAATGGGCTTATCAATCTGCAAAGAAAAAAAAAAGACAACCATTACCTAGAATACCCAACAGCAGGTTCAGGTATAAGTATAGCTATAAGCACAGTATTATGTATGGACATTCCTCTTTACTTTAGCAGGTGTAAACTTGGAGGTAGAGGTGCTTGGAGCTATAGGCTGTGCAGGGTGAAAAAAAGAGAGATCACTGCTCCAGGTAAGTGCAGGTGAGCAATCAGTGTCTTCCCAGGGACCACAGGTGCTGGCAATGCTGTAGATGCGAAAAGGAAGGTAGGATGTATGGACAGCCGCACTCCAAGAACCATTGAGGTTGCCTTTATTGGGTAAAATACATGAAACACTGCAAGTCACAGCAGAAACAAAGGGGTACAGCCGACGCGTTTCACACTAGGGTCTAGTGCTTAGTCAAAAGCAGAAAATGGACTGCCTCCTGGCATAGCGACTACTGGAACACAGGTACACCTGGTCTTAAATTAGAAGTATGTTTTTCTTTTTCTTTAAGGATTATACTTACCTAGGTGGTAAGTATGCTGCATCTGTCACCCAGGGCCTCTAACACTGAGAACCGAGCGATCTAACACCGCAGATCGCTTGGTTCTTACAGCTCCCCGGAGCTGCTGACTCTCTGCTCTGCCCCCGCTCTCACTGTAGCGTTGGACTGTGGAGGGGGCAGGAGTTCCCAGCTCAGGCTCTCAGTGGCTCACTGAGAGGCTAAGCCAGGTGCCAGTCCAGGCATGTGAGTGGATCCATTGTCGCTGTCTTGTATGAGCCAGGACCGGCTCTGTGATGTCAGCATAGCTATGATTAAACACTAAGTGTAGTGTGAAATGCGTCAGCTGTTCAGTTTGCTGTGGCTTGTGGTGTTTTTCCTGTATTTACAAATAAAGGCAACGTTTTTTGGAGTGCGGCTGTCCAGAAAATATTTCTTCTTGTTCTCTGTCACTGCTGGTACTGCTCTAAATTGAAGCAAAGCAGTGATACCTACTTCCAAGGAGTGTTAGATCAACAGAGACTGGGCTTAGGCAAAATGGCGCCTGAGACCACCCCTTCTGGAGTGGGGTGGAAGGACCTAGTGGGCTCTGGAGCTGACGGCACCCTCACTTGGCCTGGAAGACCGCAGGGTCACCAACAGATAAGTGCGCCTCCACCAATGCTGCCCCAAGATAACCCTCCAGATGGTGGAGAGATTCTTGGCAAGACCTCCTCCCTATGCCCCACTGATCGACCCATGTCGACAAAACGACCAGAGCGCCACCATACGCCAAAATCATTAAAGTGGAAGTGAAGAGGGACAGAAGGTCACAGTCGGGGAGAAGGATGTAGCTAAGATAGTGACCAGCCTGACATCCTTCCTCAAATCCTCTCTTTCTTTCTTTGCCACAGGACCACCTTGCCTGTGAAGGAGCCATGGTAAAGCCTCGTACACACGATCGGATTTTCCGACGGGAATTGTGTGATGACAGGCTGTTGGCGGAAAATCCGACCGTTTGTATGCTCCATCGGAAAATTGTTGGATTTTCCGCAGACAAATGTTGGATGGCAGGCTTTAAAATTCTCTGGTCTGTTGTCAGATTTTCTGAGCGTGTGTACACAAGTCCGTCGGACAAAAGTACAAACACGCATGCTCAGGATCAATGCTCACCAAACACAACATTAGCAGAAGGTGCCCAAAGGGTGGCGCTCAAGAGCTGAAAAACCACGTACGTTCGTGTTTGTTGGCCGACAATTATGTGCCGTTTGTATGCAAGACAAGTTTTTGGCCAACGCCCTTCGGACAAAAGTCTGAGGCTTTTTCCTCGGAAAATCCGATTGTGTGTAAAAGGCTTTAGGCATAAGTATTCCCAGGCCCCCCTGGGAACATGGGGGGGGGAATAAAACAGCAACTACACTGTGCTATATGCCTGTGGGAGGGCAGGAGACACATGAACTGCAAGGTGGTAGCAGGAAGGGAGCTTTTAAACATCTCAGTACTCGCATTTCCTGTGAAGGGGAGGAGGCTACATCTTGAGGGACCAACCTGGAGGACGATTTGGAAAATATTTATTTATTGTAGGTACTCTTATGGCGCTTTACATTAAGGTGACCAGATTTTTAAATGAAATCGGGGGACCCATTTTATTTTTTACTAGTAATGGTGGCAATCAGCGACTCATAGCGGGACTGCGAAATTGCAGTGGACAAATCGGACACCAAGTGACACTTTGTGGGAACCAGTCACACTAATACAGTGATCAGTGCTAACAATATGCACTGTCACTGTACTAATGACACTGGCTGGGAAGGGGATAACATCTAGGGCAATAAAAGGGTTAAATGTGTGCCTAACAAGTGTTTTCTCACTGTGTGGGAGGTGCTTTTACTAAGGGAAGGCATAGATCCCTGTACCTGCTTTGCAGTCTTCCATACTGACAGAACTGCGATCTGCCTTGTTTACATAAGCATACCACCAATCTGCCTGTGTAGATAACAATCAGCGGGTACCGATTGACATCGAGTCTGCCGGAGCCGTTGATTGGCTCCCATACCCAGAAATGCAGGATCACATATATACGTGATCCTGCACAGCGCGACCGCCCTGTAGCAGTAAATATGCTGTCAGGCGATCAGCAACTGGTTAACATCATCAGCATTATCATAACTCACAGGCAGCAGGCACTCTATCATACCTCCCAACCCGCACGGATTCTGCGGGTTTCTCCCGTAGGGACATCATCTTCCTGCGTACCCGTGCGGGACACTGTTTTCCCGCATAGTCCCCCCAGTCCTCCAGCGAAAAGCAGGTCAGTTGGGCGGGCGGGCGGGCGTGTTGTATCCTCCCCTTGGCATGTCACACTTTCGAGACCCCCCCCCTCGTCACACTTCCGCGTGACCCGCGACAACTCCCCCGCTCAACAGCACCACCACCACGTCCCTACAAAAATACAAAAAAACTAAATGTCCCGTGGCACTCCCCCCCCCCGCTCACAACTTTGATTAAAAGTCCTGCAGTGGACACTGGGAAAGTTGGGAGGTATGCTCTATCATGGCTCAGACTGGCTCTGTCACAGTGTTTCACATAACATGGCTGCTGGGTGCAGATTTTGTTAAATTATGACCAATAAGTTAACAAAATCAGCACCCAGCAGCCATGTTATGTGACACACTGTGACAGAGCCAGCCAGAGCCATGATAGAGTGCCTGCTGCCTGTGAGTTATGATACCATCCATTATTCCAGAGAGACAGACACCCCCAAAGCACCCCTGTGTTGAAGCCTGGTAAAACACTGGCAGCCCCACGATCAGATCCACTTCCCCTCTGTTCTTGCTGCTGGACACCGTCAGATGAGCTCAGCTGCCTCTCTCTGCTAGTCGCCGCCGCCCGACCTCACAAGTCTCATGCCTCGTACACACGATCGGGTTTTCCGACGGGAAAAAAAAAAAACCGCCAGGGAAGGCAAGGAGATAGGCAGGCGGCTGGCCGGGACTTGAGCCAAGGCAGAAGAACATGCGAGCGGAGCTGAATGGGCATACGCCCGAAACTGAAGAAATTTTTCCTCCGCTCCGACCAGCAATGGAAAAAATACACCCCCCTAAGCTAGTAGCGGGAGGGTGTAATTCAGATTTTTTTTTTTATTATTCTGCACTGACTGTCTTAGAAATTGCCCAGCCCCTGTTCAAATCCAATCCGGGGACAAACTTGATCCAGGGACAGTGTCCTCAATCCGGGGGATGTCCCTGGAAACTGGGGATGTCTGGTCACCCTACTTTACATATATTTATCTATATATATATATATTCACACACATATATACACACAGCGCTTTACATATATTTATTATATGTGTTGAATGTTATCAGATCACTGTTTTTCTTTCATGAACCAACAAAACCTCCACCTTGTTCTAGAAATGCTGAGGGTGATGTTTGTACTTCAAATCAGGAAGTGGATCACAAGGTGAGAATAAAGAAAAAAACATTAATGAGGGCATTTCATTTAACCACTTCCCGCCCAGTCAATAGCGAATTGACGTCCGGGAAGTGGTTGCAATATCGATACTGGACGTCATATGACGTCCTGCAGGATAATGCCTTGCGCGCGACCGCGGGGGCGCGCAGCGCGGTGATCGGGGACGGCATGTGTCCCTCGGACACAGCGCTTCCCCGATCACGGTAAACAGCCAATTTCATTGGCTGTTTACCATGTGATCGGCTGTGTCAAAGTCACAGCCGATCACCTGTCAAAACAAACTCGGCGGCGCGCTCCGTGCGCGCCGCCACAGGCTTGCAGAGCGGGGATCGGGGAAGGCGAGTGTCCCTTGGACACAGCGCGTCCCCGATCAGAGTAAACAGCCAATGAATTGGCTGTTTACCACGTGACCGGCTGTGTCCAATCACAGCCGGTCACAAATGTAAACAAACTCCACAGGAGTTACTACCTGATCCCTGCTCTCTCCTTACACACCGATCTGTGAGGAGAGAGAATAGAGCAGTAAGTTAGCTCAGTGTAGTTTGTCTACATAAGTTTACAGTGCACAACACGCCCCCCCCCATAAAGAGGACCTGTCACACAGCCCAGCACATCAATCAGCCCAGCCAATCAGCCCATCTGTCAATCAGCCCATCTGTCAATCAGCCCATCTGTCAATCAGCCCATCTGTCAATCAATCAGCCCATCTGTCAATCAATCAGCCCATCTGTCAATCAATCAGCCCATCTGTCAATCAATCAGCCGATCTGTCAATCAATCACCCCACCTGTCAATCAATCACCCCATCTGTCAATCAATCAACCCATCTGTCAATCAATCAATCAGCCCATCTGTCAATCAATCAGCCCATCTGTCAATCATCTGTCACAGGCCCACCTCCATCGGTACCGCCATTGGCACCGCCACACAGGCTACCAGTACCGCCATCGGTACCAGTACCACCACCAGTACCGCCACCAGGCCCAGCATCTATACTGCCACACAGGCCCGCTACCAGTATCACCACTAGTGCCGCCATCGGTACCACCACCAGTACCACCACCCGTACCACCATCGGTAGTGCCACCACCACCTGTACCACCACCTGTACCGCCATTGGTACCATCACCACCCGTACCACCACCACCTGTACCGCCATCGGTACCACCACCACCTGTACCGCCATCGGTACCACCACCACCCATACCGCCATCGCTACCACCACCACCCGTACCGCCACCGGTACCGCCGCCACCACCACCACCCGTACCGCCATCGGTACCACCACCACCTGTACCGCCATTGGTACCACCACCACCCATACCGCCATCTGTACCACCACACAGGCCCACCACTAATACCTCCATCGGTACTACCACACAGACCGCCACCACTACCACCAGCAGTACCATTACACAGGCCCACCAATAAGCACTGCCATAATGTCCCAAAGGGTTTACACACCTGAGGAGGCATATGCCATTCTTGCCATGTCGGATGATGAGAGCAGCGGGGAGCTCCCATTATCCGATTCTGGTTCGGAATACGAGCCAGTGGAGGATAGTGGCTCAGAGTCCGAGTCCCCGGAGGAAACCGTCCCTCCCAAAAGAATGCGATCGGCACCAAGATCAGCACCAAGATCAGGAGAACTGCCCACCACCAGCAGCGCCATACCCCAGGAAGAGGAGCCCAGTACAAGCAATGGAAATGCACGCCCAACCCGAAGAATCCAGCCCCAATCCTACCTTCCCGATGCCCTGGCAAACCCCTTATGGTTGCCTGCCAACTCAGGATCCGCTATCATCCCCCCTTTCACTGCACAGCCAGGTGTGCAGCCCGACACTACAAATTTTTCTAAATTTGATTATTTTTGTTTATTTTTCCCACAAGATTTGCTGCAGAATATAGTGGATCAAACGAATCTGTATGCATCCCAATTTATTGCTGCCAACCCCGATTCTTCCTACGCCCGCATGTTCCAGTGGCGGCGTCTAACATTGGAGGAATTTAAATTATTTTTGGGCCTTATGTTCAATATGGGGCTTACAAAAAAGAACGAAGTCCATTCATATTGGTCCAAACGCCCCATCCAACACATGCCCATATATTCCGCTGTCATGTCCAGGAAAAGATACGACATGATTATGCGCTTTCTCCACTTCAATGACAATTCACAGTGCCCTCCCCGAGATCATCCCAACTACGACAAATTGTACAAGATACGCCCCCTAATCAATGCCTTTTCCCAGCGATTTGAAGAAGTTTTCATCCCAGACCAAAAAATTTGTGTGGACGAGTCCCTCGTACATTTCACCGGCCGACTGCAGTTCAAGCAGTACATACCAAGCAAGAGAGCCAGGTATGGGTTAAAATTAAATAAATTATGTGATCGAGCCACTGGATACGTCTGCAAATTCAGGATCTACGAAGGCAAAGACTCCCAGCTCCAGCCCCGTGATTGCCCCACATATATTGGAACCAGTGGGAAAATTGTCTGGGAGTTGGCATACCCCCTGTTCGGAAAAGGTTACCATTTATATGTTGATAATTATTATACCAGCCTGCCCCTTTTTCGCCACCTTTACAGTAAACAAACCCCGGCCTGCGGTACCTTCAAAAAAAAACGGAAGGGATTCCCACAAAATTTATTGACAAAAAAATTGCGACCTGGAGAATCGGCATCCATGAGGAACGAGGAGGTGTTGGCCATGAAGTGGAGGGACAAGAAAGATGTCCACATCCTCTCTACGATCCACAATGACACCATGGTGGAGATCCCAAGAAGACGCGGCTCCATTGTAAAGCCTGAATGTGTCCACGACTACAATTTGTACATGGGGGGGGGGGTGGATTTAAACGACCAGATGCTACAGCCCTACTTATCAACCAGAAAGTCCCATTATTGGCACAAAAAAGTTGCGTTTCACCTGTTTCACATGGCCCTTTTTAATTCGTTTGTCTGCTACCAAAAAGCAACTCAAAATCACCGACTCCACTACCTCCAATATATCGAAGATATCATCGATGCCCTCATTTACCAACAAGATCCCGCCCCAGGAAGCATTCGCTCTGATAGTGTGAGTCGGCTTCACGAGCGACACTATCCCTTTAGCTTCCCCCCCACAGAATCTGGAAGAAGACGCCAAAAGAAATGCCGTGTATGCAGCAGAGGAGGAGTAAGAAGAGACACCAGCTATTATTGTCCCGATTGTCCCTCCCAACCTGGCCTGTGCATCGGAAATTGCTTCAAAAATTATCATACATCCATTAGTTCCCCTTATTATTAACAGACTGCCATTTCCCTATTTGCCTGCTACCATGTTACTAACTACCTTCCATGTTAATTAACTGACCCTGGCCTGTTTACCGACGATGCCTCTGCCTGCCGATTTAAACCACGTTTCTGACTTCCACGTGTACCGACCTTGGCCTGTTAATCGACCATGTTTTTGCCTGCCACTTGGACTGATCTTTTGGCCATCTACTTTTAGTACACAGGGGTCTCACATATGTGAGGGGCTTCAGAATAGCGTTCTGAGTAGAGAAAAGCAGTTTTTCGTTTTCTGTGCTCCAAGAACAGGGTCTGGTTGCCCGGAGGCTTCAAAGCGATTTGGGTGGGAGAAGCCTCTACCCCTGTCCCCCTGGCCCTAAGCTTGATGGTCCTTCCTGCTGCCTGGACCAATAATTTGGCTGTGCTGACCATATTACTGCCTGTAATGACCCATGACATTATGGACCATGTTTCTTCCTGCTGCTTGGACCAATACTTTGGCTGTGTTGACCATATATCTGCCTGCTGCCTCTACTGACTTTGGACAGCATTTCTGCCGGGACACCTCTGCCTGCTACCTGGACCTGTGCTTTGGCTGTGCTCTGGCTGTGCTGACAGTATCTCTGCCTGTGCGAACTATGGACAGTATTCCTGCCTGCTGCCTGGATGATTGCTTTTGCTGTCGCTGACCTCATCCCTGCCTGCTGCCTGGACCGATGCTCTCCTCTGTGGACCACTGCACTTCTAAAACCACAGGTAATCTTTTGTTATTTGGTATGTACCTGCTATGTGTTAGATATATGAAGGGCCTTCAAAAATGTGATCGGTAGTCAGAAAATGATATGTGCAATTAATGCTGCTAGAATGCCTGGAGGTGCTACTTGGATGTTGGGCCTCTGTATGTGGCCAGGCTGTGTAAAAGTCTCAAACATGTGGTATCGCCATACTCAGGAGGAGTAGCAGAATGCATTTTGGGGTGTAATTTTTGCTATGTACATATTATGTGTTAGAAATATCTTATAAATTGACAACTTTGTGTAAAAAAAATGCATTTTAATTTTTTCTCCACATTTTCCAAAACCTTCTGGAAAAAAATGAACCGTTCAAAAGACTCATAATGCCTCATAGATTATACGTTGGGGTGTGTGCTTTCAAAAATGGGGTCATTTTGTGGAAAATTCTATTGTCCTGGTGCTCCAGGGCCTTCAAAATTGTAATAGGTGGTTGAGAAAGGATATGTGCGATTTATGCTTGTAGAACGCCTGAAAGTGCTACTTCAATGTTGGGCCTCTGTATATGGCCAGGCTGTGTAAAAGTCTCACACATGTGGTATCGCTATACTCAGGAGGAGTAGCAGAATGCATTTTGGGGTGTTATTTTTGCTATGTATATGCTATGCGTTAGAAATATCTTATAAATGGACAACTTTGTGTAAAAAAAATGCATTTTCATTTTTTCTCCACATTTTCCAAAACCTTCTGGAAAAAAATGAACCGTTCAAAAGACTCATAATGCTTCATAGATTATACGCTGGGGTGTGTGCTTTCCAAAATGGGGTCATTTTGTGGAAAATTCTATTGTCCTGGTGCTCCAGGGCCTTCAAAATTGTAATAGGTGGTTGAGAAAGGATATGTGCGATTTATGCTTGTAGAACGCCTGAAAGTGCTACTTCAATGTTGGGCCTCTGTATATGGCCAGGCTGTGTAAAAGTCTCACACATGTGGTATCGCTATACTCAGGAGGAGTAGAAGAATGCATTTTGGGGTGTTATTTTTGCTATGTATATGCTATGCGTTAGAAATATCTTATAAATGGACAACTTTGTGTAAAAAAAATGCATTTTCATTTTTTCTCCACATTTTCCAAAACCTTCTGGAAAAAAATGAACCGTTCAAAAGACTCATAATGCTTCATAGATTATACGTTGGGGTGTGTGCTTTCCAAAATGGGGTCATTTTGTGGAAAATTCTATTGTCCTGGTGCTCCAGGGCCTTCAAAATTGTAATAGGTGGTTGAGAAAGGATATGTGCGATTTATGCTTGTAGAACGCCTGAAAGTGCTACTTCAATGTTGGGCCTTTGTATATGGCCAGGCTGTGTAAAAGTCTCACACATGTGGTATCGCTATACTCAGGAGGAGTAGCAGAATGCATTTTGGGGTGTCATTTTTGCTATGTATATGCTATGCATTAGAAATATCTTATAAATGGACAACTTTGTGTAAAAAAAATGCATTTTCATTTTTTCTCCACATTTTCCAAAACCTTCTGGAAAAAAATGAACCGTTCAAAAGACTCATAATGCTTCATAGATTATACGTTGGGGTGTGTGCTTTCCAAAATGGGGTAATTTTGTGGAAAATTCCATTGTCCTGGTGCTCCAGGGCCTTCAAAATTGTAATAGGTGGTTGAGAAAGGATATGTGCGATTTATGCTTGTAGAAAGCCTGAAAGTGCTACTTCAATGTTGGGCCTCTGTATATGGCCAGGCTGTGTAAAAGTCTCACACATGTGGTATCGCTATACTCAGGAGGAGTAGCAGAATGCATTTTGGGGTGTAATTTTTGCTATGTATATGCTATGCGTTAGAAATATCTTATAAATGGACAACTTTGTGTAAAAAAAATGCATTTTCATTTTTTCTCCACATTTTCCAAAACCTTCTGGAAAAAAATGAACCGTTCAAAAAACTCATAATGCTTCATAGATTATACGTTGGCGTGTGTGCTTTCCAAAATGGGGTCATTTTGTGGAAAATTCCATTGTCCTGGTGCTCCAGGGCCTTCAAAAGTGTAATAGGTGGTTGAGAAAGGATATGTGCGATTTATGCTTGTAGAACGCCTGAAAGTGCTACTTCAATGTTGGGCCTCTGTATGTGGCCAGGCTGTGTAAAAGTCTCACACATGTGGTATCGCTACACTCAGAAGGAGTAGCAGAATGTTTCCTGACAGACTCCATGGCAGCCTACGTGTGGGTTAATCCCGCCCCTCATACCTCATAGGACCCTTCTCCCATAAATCTTTGCTCTGGGCCAGAGGCCGTGTTCCTTTTTTTGTCCTCCTCCTAGGACCAAGATATAGTCTTACCTTTTCATTAAGTTTTTCTGTAATCCAGGCCTGGCGGTGTGCACGGCGATACATTGGTGGTTAGCGGTGATCCTCTCTGCAGTCCAACAATCCTAGCTATTAGCAGGTGGACATGGGCGATATGATGTGATACCATGAAGAGCTTACTAACCTGGCCATTGGCAGGCAAGCGGCAATATGGCCAAACGTCCCAGCTATTAGCGGGAGGCTTTGTAAACGCCCGATCGTGCGGTGGGTCGAGCGAACAGCTCCCCAGTCCCAGGTTCTGGTCCGGATTGTGCCGTGGTGGTGGTAATGTACAAAGATATTCCTTTTATATGGCAGCCGTATCTCTGTGTTTTGTGTGTCTCCTTATTTTCTATCAAGCTCCAGTGAGTGGCCACGGTGGCTGGAGCGCAGCTGCGTTCCAGCTCGCCATTTCAGGAAGTCGCTGCGCATCCGCAAGCTGCGAACGAAGATTCCGTGCTTGGTTCGTGCAGGCGCAGTTTCGCCAAAATGGCGGCGGCGGTCGCGCATGCGATTGGCCGCCACCGGATGGCAACCGCTATGGGGCGGTGACATCGTTAACGGTGGCAGATTTAAATAGCTGTCAAAGCAGCTATTACTTGGGATGACTTGCAGGCTTATGCAGTGTTTATCCAGGCACTGGGCTCTGGTTTACAAGGTAAATTGTTTGCTGCAGGCTCCCTGGGTGCTGGCTATGTTTTGTTATGTGCTCTCTCACTCCTGTTTCTCATTAGGCTTTAATGATTCATTTCACTTTCAAACTGCCTTGCCATGGATCTGTCACCGCCCTCTTGTGGCCAACCCTTGCGCTGCAGGTAGGATTTATTTATTTTCTACCTGTGATGCTTGGGTTCACTTATTCAGGAGCTCTTAACCCTTTCTTTTTCACTCAGCTCTTCTAGGTCTGAACACCAAAGCACGGCAAAGACCGTCCTAGGTCTCAACGTTGTCACTCCTCTTCAAGGTCCAGACGTCAGATCTTCCTTTTAGATCTAGGTACCACAGATAGGAGTCTAAAACCACCTCTGGGCATCACTCTCACCGCCACTCCAGCCGCTCTGTGAGGAAAGCCTGCTGGGTATGCGGGGCCCAGGTTCCTGAAGGCAAATCGCTCTGCAAGCGATGCTTTTCTAAAGTCGCATAAGAAAGAGAGGGTGGAGACCAACAAGTGGAAGCACTGGTCAGAAAGGTGGTCCGTGAGTCCCTGAGCAAAGGGGATTCTGGTCATACCCACAACCCTGCTGGCGACACTATGTCAGTCCCTATTAGGGATGATCTCAAGGCTACAGGCCCTTCACAGCCGAGCCATTCCTCAATTGAAGCCTCAGACAGTGAGGTGGAGGTAGATGACCCTGGTGCAGGTTTTGAATTTGCCCTAGTACCACAGCTGGTCAAAAGCTGTCAAAGAAGCTTTGAGATGGAAGAGCCAGTGGAGGCACCCTCCAAATAGAGGAAATATTTTAAACACCTCAAAAAAGAACACCGTAATTTCTCCTTTTTGGGTGAACTCAGCGCAATAATTACCGACGAATGGGGTGGTGTTGAAAGGAAGAATTGCCTGTTAATGAAGGTATCAAAAATGTACCCATTTAAAAGCAAGGATGTAAAACACCTGGAGTCGGCTCCTCTCATTGACTTAGCCCTAATGAGGATGGTGAGGCACGTCACACTCCCATTGTAGGATACTGTTTCCTTTAGGGATTGCCTGGAGTGGAAAATTTATACCGCCCTCAAGCGGATCTACATTACAGCGGGTATGACCTGCAAACCAGCTCTAGCTCTCGCAGCCCTTTCTAAAGCGATGGAAGTCTGGGCAGATGACGTAGATGCTTCTCTGAGGAGCATCTAGGAAGAACTGGCCAGGAGCTCACCTATTCATGGGCTAAGGTTGACGTTGGCTTTTCTCGTGGGGCTTCCCTAGACATAATTCGCCTGGTGGCTCGGATCATGCTGACATCTGTCACGGCTAAGCGTGCCTTGTGGCTGCGCCCATGGGTAGCTGACCCTGCCTCCAAGCAGGCATGGTGCAGGATTCTATTTGGGGGTTCGTCCCTCTTTAGGAACATATCGGACAGTGCCATCACCCGTGCCACAGGGGGCAAGTCGGGGTTCCTTCCCCAGGATCGCCGTCTGCTAAACCAGAAGAGAACACAGCCCAGGCAAAGTTCAGATCGAGCAAGGAATGCTCGCTACTATAGGCCTGGCCGTGAGTTCAAGAAGACCTGGAAGAAAAAACAGCCTTCAGGCCAGAAGTTTTCAAAAGGGGCATCTTCCGGTGGACAAAAATCCCCTAAGTCTTTATGATATTGCACCTGCCTAAAACAGAGCGAGTCGGCATCCTTGCCTCTCTCGGAAGAGAAAAAGCGAATTCTCCTGTCTCTCTTGTGGCTCAGGGCGCTGCAATTCCAGTTCCAGATGACAAAAGGTTTTAAGGGGTCTACTCGCCCCTCTTCATGGTGTTGAAGAAAAACGTCTCCTGGAGGCCAGTTATAGACCTAACCCACTTGAATTCTTTTATCTAGAAGGAGAAGTTCAAGATGGAGACACTACTCATGATCAGTCAAGCAATCCAACCAGGCGATTGGCTTGTCTCTATAGACCGGAAGGACGCCTACTTCCATGTTCCGATAGCGTCAGAATTCCAGAAATACCTTTGCTTTGCTGTCGATCAAATCCGTCTGCAGTTTACCTGTCTCCCCTTCGGGCTTACAACATCGCATCGTGTGTTTTCAAAACTTGTTGGCTGTCGTGGCTCTGATCAGGACCAGAGGTATCCGTTTGTATCACTATCTAGACGACCTGCTGTTGTCTCGGGACAAGGAGCAGTTGCTAATCCACAGATCCCAGGTCATCTCCACTCTACTCGAGTTTGGTTGGCTTCTGAATCTGTAAAAGAGCCATCTGGATCCTACGCAGTCCCTGGTATTCCTCGGGGCACACTTCAACGCTATCAAGAGCACCATCTTGTTACCCCTGGAAAAATCCCAGTGATCCGGGACAGAGTTTGGCTTGCAATGTCGTTATCATCTCCAAGCCTCTCAATGCCTAAAGTTCATTGGCACCATGGTGGCAACAACACCCATGGTAAAGTGGGCTCAGTGGAAAATGCGGCCCTTCCAGAAGGGTTTCCTCCAGCAGTATAATCCAGGGCTTCGGGATCATTTTATCCAAATAACCTCATCCATGCGGGAGAGCTTTACTTGGTGGCTACAACAGAGGAACCTCCTCAATTGTCACTCCATCGCACCTGTGTCTTGGGTCACCATCACTACAGATGCCAGCAACAGGGGCTGACAGAAGTAGCCCAAGACATATGGAATTTTCCCTCTCACAGGATAGTCTCCAATGTTCTGGAACTCCGGGCAGCGTTCTGCGCTCTGCAGGCCTTTCACCACTTAACAGCAGGAGACTCAGTCCTCCTAAGACTGGACAACACAACGGCAGTCGCATACATCAAGAGACAGGGGGTACTCGCAGTCTCTCCCTGTCAAAGGAAATAGAGCCCATCATGATCTGGGCCCAGAAAAACCTGGCCAACCTGACAGCTGTCTATCTCCCTGGAGTCCCGAACGTTCAGGCAGATTTTCTGTTGAGTTTCTCTGGACAACGAGTGGACTTCCCCCCCGAAGTCTTCAGGTGGGTCCTGTCCCTGGGAGTCATTCCGGAAGTAGACTTGTTCGCCTCCCCATGCAACTTCAGACTAGAGAGATACTACACGAGGTCTTGGTATCCCCAGGCTTTTGGGTAGATGCTCTGACAGACCATTGGCGGTTCCACAGGGCCTATGCCTTTCCCCCGGTTCCTGTCATTCTCCGTTTTTTGTCGAGGCTCAGGATGGAAGAAGCAGAGATAGTGGCAATAGTCCCGTACTGGCCAAACAAGCCATGGTTTCCACTGCTGATGCAACTCAGCTTCCGGGACCCAGTTCCTCTACCCTCCAGACCAGATCTCCTATCACAAGGGGCATTTCTACATCCATGCCCGGCCCCATCTACATCTGATGATCTGGTTCTTGAGAGGGGAAGGTTGGAGGCCCTAGGCTGTCCAAGTAGGGCCATCTCCACAATATTAAATGCCAGAAGAACAGGCACCAACAGGGTCTACCAGAGGATTTGGGAAAAGTTTTCAGACTACACCTCTTCCACTGCAGGTTCTTGCAATAACCCAAAGATACATGATATCCTGGGCTTCTTACAATCAGGATTGTATCTCTCATTGTCAGTCAGCTCGCTGCGAGTCCAAATCGCTGTAATCTCTGCCTTTACGGGTGTTTCCTGGGCTAGACACCCTCTTACTCAGTAGTTTTTCAGAGGAGCAATAAGGCTCAGACCTCAGAGCCAAGTTTTTCTAATTGGGATCTTCCCCTTGTCCTGGATTTTTTCTTAGGTAGAGAGTTGGAACATGAAGATCAATCTTCTGTCAAATGACTCTCTCTAATAGTTGTCTTCTTGGTGGCTATAACATAGGCCAAGAGGGTCTCTGAAATCAGCTCTCAGGGATGCAAGGAGCCATTTCTAAACCTTTTAATTCCTATGTTGGGTTCAAACCCCAAAGTGGCATCTGTGTTTCATGACAATCAGGAGATTGCTCTTCCAACGTTCAGATCTACCAAGGATTCCAGTGTTTATCCCTTAGATGTTGGAAAAGCTCTGAGTCAGTATCTTGAAGCTACAGCTTCTTTCCGTCAGACCGACCACCTGCTCGTTCTTTTCACAGGAAGTATAAGGGAATGCGTGCCTCTTCCAGATCTATCGGAGCATGGATTGTTCAGGCCATTCAGTGGGCCTATAAAGCCAAGGGCTTGGCGCCTCCAGAAGCGGTGACTGCTCACTCAACTAGAAGTGTGTCTTCATCATGGGCGGCATCACGTCACGTGCCTCCAGAAGTTATTTGCAAGGTGGCCTTGTGGTCTTCAATTAACACGTTCATGGCACACTACTGCGTAGTGGTTTACGTATCTTGTCTGTTGATGGTGCCAATTAAACCTTTTTTCTTTTGTCCAGCACTCTGCCCACCCGGGTGTGTATGGCTAGTTATTTCCCACACGTAGGCTGCCATGGAGTCTGTCAGGAAAATGGAACATTTATATCAAATACTTACCGTAATTTTCCTTTCCTGATGGACTCCATGGCAGCAGGAGTTCCCTCCCAGTGGCTGGAGTAGGCTAAATTATGGAACACGGCCTCTGGCCCAGAGCAAAGATTTATGGGAGAAGGGTCCTATGAGGTATGAGGGGCGGGATTAACCCACACGTAGGCTGCCATGGAGTCCATCAGGAAAGGAAAATTACGGTAAGTATTTGATATAAATTTTCCGTTATTTTGGGGTGTAGTTGCAATTATGCATATGCTGTGTGAGAGAAAAAAACTGTTAATATGACCAGTTTGTGTAAAAAAAAAAAAAAAAAAAATTAAATTTTCCCAAGAATTGTGGGAAAAAAATACAACTTCAAAAAACTCACCACGCCTCTTAGTAAATACCTTGGACTGTCTACTTTCCAAAAAGGGGTAATTTTGGGGTATTTGTACTTTCCTCGTTTGTTAGTGTCTCAAGAAATGAGATATCCCTTCAGTACATCAGGCGTGATCAGATGTGATAAATTTTCAGTGATTGCCACCATAGTTTGTAGACTCTATAACTTTCACAAAGACCAAATAATATACACTAATTTGGGTTCATTTTACCAAAGATATGTAGCAGTATACATTTTGGCACAAATTTATGAAGAAAAATTACTTATTTGCAAAATTTTACAATAGAAACTAAAAAAAAGTGTTTTTTTTTTTTTAAATTGCTGTTTTTTTGCTTATATCGCAAAAAATAAAAAACCCAGTGGCGATTAAATACCACCAAAAGAAAGCTCTATTTGTGAGAAGAAAATGATAAAAATTTTGTTTGGATACAGTGTAGCATGACTAAGTAATTGTCATTCAAAGTGTGAGAGTACTGAAAGCTGAAAATTGGTCTGGGCGGGAAGGTGCATAAGTGCATGGTATTGAAGTGGTTAAGACATCTCTTGAACATAGCGTAAAAAAAAGTCTTTCAAACGTCTTCCGACTATAACAAAGCACGTGCAGCTAACTTCTCCATTAGAGTTCCGCCATTTTCTAACCAGTCTTTCACACACACAGACACAGTAAAATTAATTCTCCCGCCCTCACCGGTTATGTATAGCCAATGGGAATGTAATAACTCTCACCCGCCCTCACCACCCCCGTACAGCCAATGATAGCCCTCCTCCCGCCCGCGCTACAATGGCGCCTCGGTACTAGCAGAGACCACTTATTTTCAAGGGGGTGGCACGTACCACTTAAACTATAGCGGATAATTGTATTTATACGGTAATCTATATAAAAAAAAATATAAGAAAGTAATTGCTTTCGCCACCCGGATTTCTGACGATACAATATGTAGAGAACAATGAGGCGAGTGTGGAGACGGAAGTAGATGGTACAGTCCGCCGTGATGATGAATTATTCATAGAGTGGGCGAGGCTACGCTGCGCTATATAAGGAGGAGCGCAGCGCCCATTGCGCACTCTGCATTGCTGTGTTCGTTAAGCTGCACTTGGACAAGGTAAGGGATAATGGTGGTTGGGTAGATGGGAGGGAAGATCGTTATTAGGCGGTTTCGGCCTGTGAGTGTTTTATACAGTAACCAGTCTTGCGGTTACCTCCTAATGTACCATGTGCTGTATGAGGCGTCGCCTCTTTGAGTAGATGGGGAGCAGGGCGCCCGGAGGTAATGACTGGACTCTGAAACCACGCAGTCCTAGCTAGCAATCCCTTCCTACTGGGCTCCTCTTCCCGCCGGTTGTGACTTAAAGCTCCTTCCCGCCGGTTGTGACTGGGAGGGTTCGTGCAGGCGAATGACGCAAGCTGTTCGGCGGCCATTTTGTGAACCAACACGTTGTAGTGACCGGCCGGCGCCATTTTGTTTCCGCAGATCTCATCATGTCGTGTGACGATGGAAAGCTTTTTGTTGGAGGTCTGAGCTTTGATACCAATGAGCAGAGTCTGGAAGATGTATTCGGTAAATACGGAAACATCTCTGAAGGTGAGTTTGTATGAAGGTGTGACCGAGTCTTTGTTCCTCTTCTCATTCACTGGCCGGGCTTCATGACTCTTTGTCTTTGTTTTCAGTGGTTGTGGTGAAGGATCGGGAGACCAAGAGATCGCGTGGCTTTGGTTTTGTAACATTCGAAAATTGTGATGATGCGAAAGATGCCATGGCGGGAATGAATGGGAAGGTGAGCTGCTGCATTAAATACCTGCACAGTTCTAAATGCTTAAGTGGAAGCTCAGTGCCATTTAATTGTTACTATTTTCTAATGCAAAGTTTCATTTGGGTTTTAGTCCGTTGATGGGCGTCAGATTCGGGTTGATCAGGCTGGAAAGTCCTCTGGCGACAGAAGAGGAGGCTACAGAGGCGGCTCATCTGGAGGAGGAAGAGGGTTCTTCCGTGGAGGTAGAGGTCGTGGTATGTTCAGTAGTGTTTGCTGAAGTTGGTCCCCCCTGTGTAAAATAGTTGGTGTATAGATTGCTTTAAATTCCAAATGGCTTTTGCCTTGTTGAACTCTAGGCATTAAGGTAAAAAGCCTTGCTACTATTCCCATGATTCCCAGGAATCATCTGTGCAGCCAGTGCTATGCAACCACTGAGTAAAGGCTTTATCCATTTGGCTGCAGAAATTCATTTTTAAAGTGAAATTTGCTGCATTTTCCACTTAAAAGTTAACTTGGTCTGTAAGATGTCTTGTGAAATTGTAAATGCCTTTTGCTGAAAATGGCGCTCAAGGGTTTTTACCTTGTGCAGTAACCCCAATATTAGAGCCCACTCTCATTCCAGCGATGTGTTTCAGCTCTGGAACTCTGCCTCATTGGCTGAGACTATATGGCTCCTGCTGTCAATCAGGTAAAGGGGGGGCTGAGCTATGGCTCTGGATGAACACCGGACCCGCAGCTTGGAAGTGTCCATGCTCGGGTGCCCCTTTTGCAATTGGTTCGCTCTGGCTGCAATCAGCAGGAGGGGTGCTGTGAGGGACTCCGAGGATCAAGGCTGCTCTGCAAAACCACTGCAGAGCAGGCAAGTATAACCTGTTAAAGAAAACGTAATTTTTTTTTTTTATAAAGTTCACCTATAGTTATGGGTGTAACTTTCTAAAACTGTATGGTGGTATAGGTAGAAAGCTGGAAGATGTACAAAACCCAGACATTGCACCTGTGATCCACTGATTGCGGGTGTAATCCTTTGCCAGCAAAACAATGCATGATTTTTAAGCAAAACTTTTTTCCCTAAAGTGATTGTAAATTCTTGCTTTAAAAAAAAATGGTGGCTGTGCCCCTGCCAATCAGGAGAATCCCCGACGGCCAATGGAATCGTGGACAGAAGGCGCTCAAGGTAAGTGCTGGGGGGCCTGCTGCACACAGGTTTTTATCTTCATGCTTGGAATGTAGGAAGCTAAAAAAAACTGTTTGCCTTTACAGCCCTTTAAGGTACACTTGCCCTTTAATTGCATACTAGCGAATGTAATTTCCATGTGTAATTGTGTAAACTTCACCTTAAAGGAGTAGTAAAGTTACATGTTTTTTCACCTTAATGCATTAAGGTGAAAAAACATTCGACAATACTGCCCCCCCCCTGAGCCCCCGTTTTTCTTACCTGGCCCCTCGAAAGTCCCATGCTCGTCCTCTTCGTTTTTCTGCCTGGCCGCCGATTGGCTACACTGGATAGATTGAAAGCAGCGCAGCCATTGGCTGGTGCTGCTGTCAATCACATCCAATGACGCGGCACGCCGGGGGGCGGGGCTGGGTGATACAGTCGGCGGCTATGGCCGCCGCTGTATCACGGGAGCGCGCCCGCAATCACTCCACACCATGCGAGCTCACTCGCATTAAGGTGTGGAGTCCTTGTGGGGAGGAGCCAAGACAGCCGCCGAGGGACCCCAGAAGACCAGGATCGGGGCCACTGTGTGCAAAACGAGCTGCACAGTGGCGGTAAGTATAACATGTTTTATTTTTAAGCAAAAAAAAAGGTATAGTGCTCCTTTAAATCTTTTACTTTGCTAAGGTTGGGCAATTTTCCTTTACATTTACCGAAAACTGAGGTTAAAGCTACAGGAAATTGTGACCAGCTTTAGTTGACACCCCCTTCCCCAGAAGTAAACCAATGTGTCCTACTGGGGCTAACCCAATTTATAAAAATTTCCTGCTTTTAGTTGTAGTTAAGAACTCAACTGGACTGGCAGGGCTTGTCAGCTTCTGGTAATGGCAATCTTCTTTTTTTTTTTTTTTCTTGCTAATGGGCACCTGTACTGGGGCAAAGCTTGTGTTTCTCAGTGTTTGTTCTACAGGCTAGTACTCGAGTGGTTAAAACACTTCATTGAAAAGCAAAACCTACCCTAGCTCAACTGCTTATGCATTAGGCTGGATTCGCACCTATGCATTTTGCAGATTTGCACTACAGAACGTTTTCCATAGGAAACCATGTTAAATGGACTGCAGTGCAAACCTGCAGAAAGCACTAAAAATGCATAGGTGTGAATCCAGCCTCAGCGGTAAACCCTGCAAGAAAAAAGCATAATAAACCAGTATGCATAGCATACTAGCTCATGAATTGCTTGCCTGAGATCAAAGGCAGGGGTTGCTTCCTAAATATCGCGGCTCTGGCGCTGATTGGCCAGGGCTGCGATGACATCACTCATGCGCAAGGGAGCTGCTGCCACATAAGTGCCATTGCTTGTTTGATGAGATTGGCACGGGAGATCTCGTAAACCGTGTAGGTTTAGGAGATCCTGGGTAGCTACAGGTAAGCCTTAAAATAGGCTTACCTGTAGCATAAATCTGTTGTAAAGGGTTTAAAAATACTGATGCACAGGCTGGGGTGTCTGTAGCCCTGTTAAAGATAAGCAGAGTTGCCGGCTTTTTTCCATGGATTGTATTTTATTAGCTACATAGCGTAGATAAAGTAAACTTGTGGAAATGCAGAACAATGGCTCTCAGATTTAGTCAGAATCCCACCTAAATGATCCCTTTTTTGATTCTGTATTTGCATCAGAGCTTTAAGATTTGATAAGCTACGAAATTTAATGTATTAAATTTGTTTTGTGATTAAGGTGGTGGTGGAGGATATGGAGGAAGCAGCAGCCGGTTTGACCGAAGTGGAGGAAGCAGCTATGGCGGTGGATCCCGGGATTATTATGGAAGCAGGTAAGGCCCAATGCTTGGAAGAATAAACAAGCATTTTTGCATTATTCTGATTTTGACTTGATTCATTTTGATTTCAGTGGCAGGAGTCAAGGAGGTTATGGTGATCGCTCAGGAGGAAGCTCCTACAGAGACAGTTATGACAGCTATGGTAAGTTGTGACAGAGGGGTGTGATGGGGGGGTGGGCGGGGGTGCTTAATTGTACTTTAGTGTATCTGTGGTAGGGCTTGCTTTATCAGACTTGCAGCCCAACAAATGCATGTCTATAAATGTTTTGAGGCTTAAAGGCTCTACAATCATATTAGCAGTGGGGCTATGTGGGTTGGGCTTTAGTGTAGGGGTAAAATGCTGGGATCTGACAACTGCTTCAAGTGTCTTTACAACTGTGCCTGCTTCTTGTCCTCAGCCTCAAACAATTAAAATACCTTCCTGACTCAAGATCGTCCTTCCAATGGCTGTATTTATAAAGATTTTTGGAGCTTCGCTGAATCAATGTGTAGTATGTCAACTTGTGTTCACTTTTTTTATATAAATTTGGTTAATCTTGACAGCCTCACTGGTAGAATGTGACCAGCTGTTCAGAGGGCGTTATCCTTCGGGTACATTTACTTTTTTGTTTCATACTGCTGTTCTGAGGCTGAAGATGCGTGAAGCTCTTATTTGTAAATGAGCAGATTCATGCTGTAGGAAATGGCTTTGCTCAGCAAATGGGGTGATGCTTCTGCATTCGCATCCCTGTAAATGGGTATGTCTCCTACTACAGCGTGGTCTTGCTAGATCTCTTGCTGTTATGTAAATAGTCGTGGGATTGAAACCGTGAGCTTATTGATTTTTGAAAATACTATTTTAGTGTGACAAGAGTGCAGAGCCTAGGTGCGCTGCAAAAGATAGCTGTACCACCTTGATATAACTAAAGTGAACAAATGGATCTGTCACAAGACGTTCTTAAAATGTTTGTTTGTATTGTCCTTTTTTTATAAAAAAATAGTTCATTTGAATACTGTACTGAAGTGGTTACAGAATTGTATTTACTTTCTTTTTGGCTTCACGAAGCCTATTAAAAGACACTGAAAGAAACGTGCTCCTGAAATTACCTTCTGCACAACACTGAAGTGGGACTTCACATAGCTGGGGGGGAAGCTTTAGTCAACTGACATAAAATGTGTTTGTAGGGACTGCATGGCAACTGCCTAATTGTCTTGACCAATCTTGTGGGAAAGGCAAGAAATTATATCCTCAAAGTGTCAGGCCAGCATTGCTGATTTTAGTTGGTTGGCCAGAATAAATGAGAATGTGATAGAAATTTGGAAGTTAGGCCCTATGTATGCGTGACTTTTAACCTCTCCTGAATGATTTAACCTAACCGATAAAAACCGCAGTTTGGTCACATTTGCGGCTAGAGGTTTTTTTCTTTTGTTAAAATGACAACTTCTAACAGAAGTTACCATGTTTGGCGCTTGAAATGCCTCTAAACAGCTTCTGAATGCATTTTTGGTTCCAGGAAAAGCCTCTAAACTGCCTAGAAACATCTTATGAGTACACGTACACAGGGTTGTTTATAGTTAACATGGAGAGTTCATGATCAGTTGCAAATAATGCCCAACTGCTCCTAAATGCCAGTTTACCAGCTGCAGTGTACATGAGACCCTATTTACGGATTTACAAGTGCAGACGACAAATGTTTTTGCATCTTGACTTTGCAGATTTAGTTCTGCAATAATTAATCTGAGATTATTTTTGTGCTGAAACCAATTTGTCTGTGCATGGCAGCAAAAGCATTTAGTACAATCACTTATGGGTAAGTGTCCCTAAATCTTCCATGGAAAGCTAAAGCTATTTATTATATTGCAGCTTGCCAACTCTTGGATGTGGTGGCTGTTTTTTTTTTTTTTTTTTTTTATTGAAGATTTTGTACATACAAGCAGGGGAAAATGCGTAATTGTAATACAAGTGCAGCTTGTCAAACAATACAGACAAGACAAAATAGTCTCTGCGGAACAGAGAATATATCTGGAATTTCGAAACAGTAGTCTAACAATACATGTTATACAGTCTGGTAATAACCATAGCGGGTTAGTGGCAAGATGCGCCCAGAGGAGTAGCCAATCGATCAATAACAGAGGTGAATATTATAAACCTTGTTGGAGTCGGGCGTAGAATAGTTTGCCGAGGGTTGCGGCAACAATAAGATAATAGGAGTCTGGAATAAAGTACCATATTTGTATCATCGTCAACCGGCCTCAGATCCACACCCCAACGGGTACTTTCTGCGAGTGGACGCGGGCCGGGACGATGTGTGTATGAATGTTCAAATTGAGTAGTACTATAAGAGTAAACAAACGGATTACTGTGGGTAATGGATAGTCTGGATTGAAAATGGGATTCCAGAGTGGATGTGAATGGTGGTGAGTTCATGTAATTGAATGAAGTGGTGGGTCAGTGACAACGTGCTGGAAGGAGTCATTCGGGGTTGATCCAGGAGGGTGCAGTGGAGGGTAGAGGAGGGGGGCAATCTGAGGGAGCAGGGAGATCCAGTGGGTGTGTGGGGACTCTGAGGGGGAGAGGTGTGAGGAACAGTGTCTTTAAAGTGGAGCCAACAGGCCCAAATTTTGGTGAATTTAGTCGGGTTGTCATGTGCTTGGTGTATAAGACTTTCCAAGGCAGACGTTTTGTCGACCCGATGGATCCATTCTGAAACTGAGGGGGGTGTAGTGTCTCTCCAATGAGTTGAGATGCACATGGAGGCAGCAGAGATGAGATGGAAAAATCAGGGATTTTTGTATGAGAAGGGTATAGAGGTGTGGTGCAATAGGTATTGTGCTGGTGTGAAAGACGGAGAGTACGTGGTAAGAGTAAGCGGTGAATTTCAGTCCAGAATGGTTGGATAAGGGGGCATTCCCAGAATATATGGAGTAAGGAGCCGATGTGCATGTTACATCTCCAGCATAGTGGAGGGATATTGGGATAGTACTTGTGAATGACCGCAGGCGTTCTATACCAGTTAAAAGATTTTGTACCTATTTTCTTGAACTGATACATTAATGGAACCTTTGTGCATGGGTGTATATTTGTTTCCATTCGGTTGCCGAAAGGTGAATGGAAAGGTCCCTTTCCCATTTTTTTTTTTTTTTTTTTTTTTTTTTTTTTACTAGAGTATCATCTTGTATATCGTAAGTGGAGGAGAGTGTATAGGTACGAAATCAGGTGATGTTGGGGTTCAGTCTTGGTACAGAGTGATTCAAAGGGCGTGAGGTCTTGATTCCAGTGTAAAGAGGAGTTGGCAGAGGCAAGGAAATGTCGGAGTTGCAAGTATGTGTAGAACGGGATATGGTGTTCAGGGAGTTTAGACGATAGGACTTGGTGTGTTAGGAGGGTTTCATCGTGAAATAGGGTGTGTGCTCTGACACTGGTGTAGAGATGTTGGGGACCTGAGGTCGCGTTACGGATAGGCAGGCCTGGGGGAAAGTCGGGATTTCGGTCTAGTGGGGTCATGGGGCCTGGGGTGGGTGATGTGCGTAGGAGTGAGCAGGCACGCCTGAATACGGACAAGGAGGTTCCTATGAGGGGATGGGAGAAACAGGGTACCGGGACGGAGCGTTTTGTTATCCATGGAAGGTGGGAGAGGGGGACGTCGGATATGGAGTTTTCAAGTGCAACCCAAACTTTGAATGTGCCAGTCTACTATTCGAGTCAGTTTGGATATCGGGGAGACCAAGACCCCCCCCTAGAACTTTTGTGAGTCAGTCTGGTCCAGCTTATCCTAGGGGCTTTAGAGGACCAAATGAAGGTCCTACACATGCGTTTGTAAAACGCGAAGAGTTTTATGGGGATGGTTTGGAGAAGATAAAGGAGTCTTGGGAGGATATTCATTTTTATTACTGCTTTCCTGCCAAACCATGAGTCCCCGGGTGCCATTTATGTAAGTCGTTTTGTAACTTTTGGAGGGCTGGTAAGAAATTTTGTGCGTAGAGATCATGTAGTTGGAATTCTGATACCCAGGTAGGTGAGACAACTAGTTTCCCAACCAAAGGGGAAGTTAAGTTTGCATTGAGAGACAATTGTGGGGGGTAAAGAGATGTTGAGTGCTCTGGATTTTGAGAAGTTGATCTGCAGATTGGATAGGGTCTTGAACAGGGTAAAATCTGCAAGTAGGTTGGGGATGGAGGTGATAGGATCTTTAAGGAATAGAAGTACGTCGTCTGCGTATGCAGCCACTTTATGAGTACCACGTATATCAATACCCTTGAAGGCTGGGTTATCTCTCAGTTTGCGCAGCATGGGTTCCATGGTAAGGACAAATATTAAAGGGGATAGGGGGCATCCCTGACGGGTACCGTTGAAGATGGGGAAGGCGCTTGACAGGTGGCCGTTGATCTTTAATTTAGTGGAAGGGGATGAATAAAGCAACAAGATCATGCGGAGCAAGCGTGGGGGGGAAACCCATGGTTAGAAGGGTTCTCTCCATATAATCCCAGGCCACTCTGTTAAACGCCTTCTCAGCATCTAAGGAGAGGAAGAAACCCTGGGTGGATGATGTGGATAGCCAATGGTGAATATTCAGAGCTTTGGTGTTGTCCCTGGCTTCTCTGCCGGGGACAAAGCCGACTTGATCCAGGGAGATTAGGATGGGGAGAATGCAATTCGCTAGGACTTTGGCATACAGTTTCAGGTCAACGTTGAGTGAAATAGGATGATAGTTAGTGACCAGAAGGGGGTCCTTGCCTGGTTTGGGGATGAGGGATACATGGGCTTCAAGAAAGTCAGTTTCGGAGTGTGGGTCAGAGGATAGGGATTCAAAGGAGTTCACTAGGTGTGGAAGCAGGGTGTCGGAAAAGGATTTATAATTAACAGTAAGTCCATCGGGGTTGGGGCATTTACCAGGTTTCATTTGTTTTAGTGCTGCCAAGGTTTCGGCAATCGAGATTGGGAGATCGAGGCTGGCAGAGTCAGGTGTCAGGCAGTGTTGTGCCAGGAAATCATTTATCGCTGTCAGCCTGTCTGTAGTAGTGGGAGAGGAATCTGATGGGGAGGTTGTAAAGGTTGGAGAAATACGACACAAAGTGGTCAGATATGTCTTCCTGTTTGACAAGGTCGGTGCCAGATGGGTGTTTAAGTTTGTGAATAGTGCAAGCGGCTCTCTTAATCTGTAGGGCCTTTGCCAGTAGTTTACCAGCTTTGTTAATGAACTCATAGAGTATATCTGCGCTTGATTGAGTGCTTCCAGGAGTTTGGCACGTGCCTGGGTGAGCTCTGACAAGGAGCTTTGGGCTAAGGACATTTTGTGTGTTTGTTCCAGGGCTCTTGCATGTGCAGTAAGTTTCTCAATGTGGGCTTTCCTCAATTTGTTTCTCCTAGCCGCCAGGGCGCTGTGCTGCCCAGAGCGTTGGGGGGGGGGGGGGGGGTAGTGTCTCCCAAAGCGTTTTCCCTAAAGTAGTTAGTGAGGGTGTCAGAGATTGTTCGTGTGTATACCGCGTCTGTAAGTAGGGGGGAGTCTAGCCTCCAAATATTGGTTCTCGAGAAAAATGTTGAATTTGAGGGTCATAGCGATAGGGTGGTGGTCTGATCAAACCATAGGTTCGATTGTAGCAGAGGTTAGGTATGAGAGGTCAGTTTGGGAGAGGAAAAAAATGGTCCAGTCTGGTATATTTGTTGTGGAGACTCTAAGTATGATTAGTCACGGCCGTTCGGGTTAAGGGTGCGCCAGGTGTCATGTAAGAGAAGAGTATGTAACTGCTGTTTGATCGCTTGGAAGGTCAGGGAGGATGTACCATTGGAGGTGTCTATAGTAGGATTGAGTGCTACATTGAAGTCTCCCCCACAATCAAGGTGCCAGACTGAAAGACGATCAACTGTTCAAGGGTTGTGCGAAAGAAGGGAACGTGTTGGGGGGCGTAGATATTAGCGATGGTCACATGTCTTTGATGTAACGTGCCTTTGATGAAGAGGAATCTACCCTGAGTGTCCCTTTGGACATCTGTGACTTGAAGGGGGCAATTTTTCGAGAGGAGAATAGATACACCTTTAGATTTGGCCTCTGCATTAGAAGCGTGGAATACAGTAGGGAAGTGGGAGTTTTGTAGTTTGGGAATGCTATTGGTCCTGAAATGAGTTTCCTGAATGAGGGCTACATTGGCTTTGGAGTGACGTAGAGATTAGAGCAGTTTAGAATGCTTTTCAGGTGTGTTCAGGCCTCTTATGTTCACTGTGTATAAGTCAAGCGTAGGGGGTGATGTCCTGGAGGGGGCATTGCTCGCCATTATCGTAGAAGTGTGTGTGTGTGTGTGTGTGGGGGTAGTGTGGATGAAGGGAGGGGGAGGGTTGTAGGGGGGGTTAGGGGGTGGGTAGGTGTGTGAGCAAGATTGGTCACTAGTGGAAAACCGATGAGGCTACAACCAAATAGGTTGAATAACCTCTACAAGGTGTGTATCGGTCAAGTACAGTGCGTGTACGGAGTGACAACCCCTAGGTAAAAGGCTCACCTGGACACGCGACTGTATGAGGGTTGACAAACACGAGGAAAGGAAGGCAGACGAAATTGGAGCGGGAGCGTCTGCCGCCACAGAAAGGTGGGTTGTAACTTCATGAGGACATGAGCTGCAAGACAACATCTGGATGGGGTCATATGAAGCCATGTCTTGTAGACCTGGAACTGGGAAACCCAGAACATGAAAGGGTAAATGAAACCAACTCGTAAACAGTAAACTTATGTAAACCACGCTAACATTGAGGGACCAAGAGAAACAGTGTAGGGAATAAAGTCCCGTAACGATGGTAGTTGGTAATATGTGCATAAAAAGCTAAATGGTTACCAGTGTTAACTAGGATCCTGGGGTCCACAGGCAGCTTAGTCAGGTAGGTGAAGCAGCCATACTTTGAGGGAGATTAATACTGTTTAAACAAAGATTTGGCAAGAAGTAGGGGTGACAGCTGGCTGTGGACAACAGGGTAGCCATATCAACTTGGCTAAAACAGGTAAGTGGGACTACAACAAACAATTAAGTAATCAATTACTTAATTGGAGGTATGTTGGCCACAGAAGTTATAGAAAATCGAGGTCAGTGGCCAACTGAAACTTAACTGGTGGGTCGTACCGTTATCTGTATGCAGGAGGCGTGTGTCCTGGCTGTGTGCACGGGTGCAGTGTGTAGCTCTCGTCGAAATAAAGCGCAGGTATTGTGGTCGTCTGGTGAGTATGCAGGTGATGGAGCACCTGTCGAGTCCGAAGTCAGCAGGGGGGTGAGGTGATCCTGCGCAGTACAGAGGGAGCCCCGGAAATGTTCGGACGGTCGAGGTCAACAGATCCGGAAGAGCAGGTCATGCGAGTTCATTCCGGTGGTGTAGCTGGAAAGAAAACGTCTGGTACTCACGCGTTTTGAAGGCGGTCCGGCTGTGTCTTGGAGGGCCATCAAGCGGAGGTCGTGGATGTAGCGGGAGTAACCCCGGTCGTCCAATGGAGGGAAGCGGAGGTGCGCCGGGAGATCAGGATGTTTGGATTCGTCTTTCATCAATCCAGCAGCTGGAATAGTCGTGACCTCGCGTGAAGCCGCAGGTGAGTGGGGCGGGGGTCTAACTGAAGAGATCGCAATGCATTCTGGAGAGTGTAGTCTTTTACAGACTCAGGGCAGGGCAGTCATACGGTGGTAGGTCCTGAGGTCATCTCGGCTGAGGTGGTGGCAGAGCCAATCAGTATGAGCGTGGGAGTGGTGTGTTTCAGGAATGTGGCCCAGTTCAGAGAGCTGTAGCTCAGTCGAAGTGTCCAAGCCAGGACTCGGCTAGTTTTCAATGGTGTCAAAAGTGAAAGTAAACTAGACATTAAACGAACAGGTCCAAAACAGAACTGGGGGGGGGGAGAACTGTAGACTATAACTGGGTGGCAATAAGGATATTTTCAGCCGAAGGGATCGAGGAGGAACTTGGGGAAAGCGATACCTCAGGCCTTAGTAATCCCGACGGGTCCTCCGTGTACGGGGAGAGACGGAGGGGCTGGAAGCGTTGAAATGATGGTGGGTTGATGCGTGGCGCCCGATGGGCGAGGGAGAGCGTCTTCTACGGAATCTGCTATTTTGCGCTTCCATGGGCTCTTCTTGGGGGGGGGGGGGCGTTTTCTGCATCAAGGTGTGGCGGAATTCTCCGTACCAATTCGGTACTTCTACAAGGGGCAATCCCAGCGTTCCGCAAAAGTGAGGTAGGTCTTCTGGCACTTTCAAAAGAGCAGTACGGCCTTGGAAGGAGGCAGACAGGCAGAAGGGGAACTTCCATTTGTACGGGATGTTTCTGGAGCGTAGGATGTCTAGTAAGGGCTTTAGGTCTCGGCAGTGTCGGAGGGTTATGCCTGACAGGTCTTGGTAGATTTGGATGGGGTGACCCCCGTGCAGCAATTGCTGTCTGCTCCTCGCTTGCTTCATAATGTCCTCTTTGAGTTTGAAATCTACTACATGGCAGATTATATCCCTGGGGGGGTCTGTCTCTCTACCCTTCGGCCGGAGGGCACGGTGGATCCTGTCAAGATTTATGGGAGATTGCGGCGGTCGGCCCAGCAGGTCATTGAAGATCTCTACTACAGTGGGGGCTACTTGGTCGTTCTCCACAGTTTCTGGAATGTTGCGGATCCTGAGGTTATGGCGCCGACCTCTGTTGTCGAGGTCCTCTAAATGGCGTTGCATATCCCTCAATTGTTGGGTGTGGGAGTCAATGCAGGAGGCTGCTTTGTGGAGGCAAGTGTCGTGGCGGTCGGCAGTTTTTTCTACCGAGAGCACCCTGTCGTTGAGCGCGCGGATGTCCAGTCTCAGATCTGCAATGGCAGCCGCCTATGTATCCTTAATATCTGCCGCTATGGTCTGCAGATCATGGATGCTGAGCTGGGGTTGAGGCAAAAGTTCTATGTTAGGGGAGTGTGGGTTAGAAGCAGGCGGGTGTGAGGAAGGTGGAACGGTGGCCGTCGGATCGTTTTCCTGTGAGCGACCATGGCGGGAAGGCGCCATATTTCCCCTACTGTTCCGGAACATGTCAGGGATGTTCTGGCTGATCCCTCCGGGTTGTTCTCTAGGGGAGCGGGATCTGGAGGTAGAGGAGGAACGGGAAGCGGTACCCATCGTCAGAGTGAAAATCAGGAGCAGTTATCCTCGGAAAATAGCTCAAGGTCTTCTGTGGCGGCAGGAGCGAAGAGATCAAGCGTCCATCTTCATGCCTCGGTCGGCCACGCCCCCCGTGGCTGCTTTTTTTTTTTTTGTTTTTTTTTTTTAACGGTTTACTGTTGGTGTTTAAAAGTAGCAGCTGGGGATTGCCTTTAATGTGCTTCTGCCCAAAGGTGCTCCATTCAGTGAGGGAATTAATACAAAAGGGGTTACTGGCCAGATCATCAGGTGAAAACGAGGGAGAGGAGACTGAGGTATAAAGAAAATGAATGCAGCCCTTCAATTTGTAAGCTGCTCCTATATTTTGATTTTAATACCAGTTTGTTACAGGCTTCTAAAATGCAAACCCTAATTTATGTTCCTTTCACACAGCATACCTACACTTCTTGCCTTTCTAGTTTGAAGCAGGGCTTTGGGCAGGCTGCCACAATTTTCAAAGTAGGGCAAGACTTGAGTTTCCTCAACATACAATGAAGAATTCAAATGCTTTCCAAATTTCTCCATTCCCCAAAGCAGGGGAAACATTTAATTTCTGGTTTCCAAAAAAGGAATGTAAAGGTAAACTGCAATTAAGTTGTGGTATGTGGATGGGAATACTACAAATATAGTAGGTCTTGTACCAGTTGGCTGCAAAAGTGGAAATGCACATAAGGTTTAGAAATCCCTTTTGCAGTCTGATTAAAACTAAGCACCTAGTTTGATCATTATTGAACTGCCATTTCCTACCTTGAGCCACCTGTACTTTGAGCAGCAAAACTAAACCTTTTGCGACTGCCCAGGAGTTTTAATACTTTACACACAAGCTGGTTTTACTCCTGTGATTGAGCAGTCTCACACAGGTGTTGCTTTGTTGGGGTGGGGGGGTTGCTTACCAACTTAAAATTCTGCCTTCTGAGAATGTACTAAAAGTATGAAGTTGCAGTTTCCTTGGAGAAGTCAAGTGTTGTGCATCCTGTGGAGCCTGACGAAAGCTGCTCATGGCTAGTTCATTTGCGGTAATATGAGGTAACTTTTGCTCATGTCCACATCCCCCCCCCCCCCCCCCCCCCCTTCCTCAAGCTCATGTTGTGCCTGTGAAACATAAAATCAGATTTTTCACTGAACTTGGTACTGTTGTGCTTTCACAACATCATTGGCAGACATTCTTTTATTTTTTTTGGGGATATTTAGTCTGGTTCCATCTAGAACATTCCCAGAATTTTCATGTTGGGTATGGTTTCAGGCTCTACCAGTACTCGTGTGTTTGCAATTCCTCTTAAAACAGTACCTAACATTAATGAACCAGTCTTGGCCCCACCCTTAGCTTTTTTTAGTCTTTATTTCATTTTGGGAGGGAAAAGTGGTTTCATTTTAAACCTGTGTATTTCTTGTTGCAGGGTGACAATGAGAACTAAACTTTCTGGTGTTTGGATCACTGTGGCCTGCAGATCAGTCATCTGCATCTCGCATCTAAATCTCTGTATTTAGAGGTAAGTGGGTACAAACAGCATTGCTAGTTGATCAGCTTATTTTACACTGACAAGTCTAAAATTAAACCTCCGTTTCCTATTACAGGCGGTCCCTGAGATACAAAAAACCAGATGGGGGTCTGTAGGTTTGTTTAAAAAAAAAAATGTACCTGTTGAACAAACTATTCAATTTGAGTAACTCCAGCCAAACTATTTCAGCATTTTGGATGGCAAAGGGGAGGGTTAATACCCCAGTATCATTTGTTTTCCTGTCTGCCCCGTGTTCAGAAGATTTCACCTCACTTTCTGTCTCAATGACACTTGGATTTAGAACATTTTGGGTTGTTGTGGAAAGAAGCCTTGGCGATAAAGCATCAGTGGAGACACCTTTTCCCCATAACTCTTACAGGTGTTATTTTTGTTCCTAGGGGTAGAGTTCCTCACTTCCTGTTGTCTCCCATTTGTAAGTCTTATGTTTAACTTGGACCGCCTGTATAGCCTTTGACATTACTGAAATGTTTAAGCAGTGTAATCTGCATCTTTGCTGCTTTAAAGTACTAGGACTTGATGGGCTGCTGACGGCTCGCATTTTTTTTTTTTTTTCCCCCCCCCCTCCTGAAATAGAAACTGGCACAAGTAGACCCAAAACGGATCTGCTTAGTTTAATGTGGCATTCAATGAACATAGGAAGCTTTAAATTCCCTGTGAGGTCCCAACAGATTCCAGACATTTAAAAACCTTTGCAACTTAAACGATCACCTTGTAAAACAGCCTATTCAGGCAAAAGTGTGTAACCCCCTATATGCTAGAAGTGATCACATTCCCTCTGTTCTCGGCTGCTTAAGAGCTGGGGGAGAAGCAAGGGTATGTCGAGCTTCCCAGTGAAAGGCTGCGCAAGGGGGTGGGTGTCAGGACAAGTCTGATCTGAGTTCCCAGCATAGCTTGGGAGCTGACCATGGTTTTGGTGTGGTCAGTATTTAATAGGAAAGCGAGGGGACTAGCAGGAACACCAACTTTCTCTTGTCATCCATGGACTGACACAGCGTGTCTTTTACACGTGGGTTATGTCACTGCTTGCAGGAGAAGACCTAGGCAGAATGAGATGTTATACGTGCATTCTAAACAGCCAGAGCTGAACAGCCCCGCCCAGGGGGGTGGTCCCTCTGGACAACCCTCCCACTGCAGTCAGCAGACAGTTCTTTTCTGCCTAGCAGAAGGAGAAGTGGCTCTCTCAGGAGCCAGTCTCCTGACCTATTTTTATTCCTTTTGGAATTTTTTTCTTATTTTTTGAGATCTTCTGTCGGCTGGGCAACATAGTCTTCCCTGTCCGACCATCGAGCGTGCTGATCCTCGCCTTGTGCGCGTGAGACTCAGTTCACGACATGCCCCACGACTCCAGGGGTGGCCGGTGGGCTTCCAGCTCCGTGGTCCTCAAGATTGAACAGTCCGGCTGTATCTTTCGCGGTGGACCGGGCCGACAGCTACTCAGTACCGCACTGATAGTTCTGTCAGAAACACACCAGTGGGTCCCTCAGGGGACGGGTAAGTAGTCTCTCCTGGCTGCAGGTGAGTACATGCTGTGTGTTTCTTGTGTGGGGGATTTCCCTGTTTCCCCCTGTGTTTTTTAATGTCACTCTCTGTGCACTTCGCTGGCGCTGTACTGTGTGGGGTGCCTGGGGGCCATACTGTCCTGGGGGGGGGGGGGGGGCTCATGCTGCTCTGCATTTCGCTGGGGCTGTTTGAGAGTGAGGGGCCTGGGCGCCGTTCGGCGCCATGTTTGGTGACTGCTGTAAAAAACATTGGCGGCCATCTTGCCGTGGTCCGTCAGAGCACATTGCGGCGGCCATTTTCTTGTAGCCGCACCTTCTTCTAGCTCTAGTTTGGCCTCTAGCGCCGCTCAGGAACGGCGCAAATCTCCTCAGTCTCTCTCCTCTCAGCTCACTCACGCTGAGCAGCGCGGAGAGACAGGGCAGCGGAACCAAGCGGTCCTGGTCAGGTTGGTGGGTTCCCTGGGCATTCCCCTACTTCAGTCAGCACAGCCTGTGGGTGGTCTCAGAGAGGGACATTATGGAGTCAAAGTCACCAGCTTCCCCTCACATGCCAGAGGCAGCAGCCAGTGCTCCAGCACCTGCGGTCCCAGTTGTCGGCAGTCCTGGAATCATTTCTGACCAGGATGGAAGCTGTGTGAGCACAAGGGAGCAAAAAAGCGCCCTCTCCCCACTTTATCTCCACAAGGGGAGTGCTCTGATTCAGATATGGGCCTAGCTATTGCTTCTCAGGATCCTAGCTCTGAATATTTGGATGGTTTTGAACAGGACATTCCTTGTGAGGAAGACTCCAGTTCTGAGTCAGTAAATGACAGGGTGCTTGTTAGTGAACTCATTGATGCTGTGAGGGACACTCAAGCTAAATGCTGCGACTGCAGAACCTCAGGCAGATACAGTCTCCTTTTTGGTTCTTAATTTCTAAAAAAGTTTTTCCACATGTACCTTTTGACCAGGTCTGGGAAAAGCCGCAGAAGACTTTCATGGTCCCGCGGCATTTGTCTCTTAGATACCCCTTTGAAGACGCCCTGCTTAAAAAGTGGGTTTCTCCCCCGGTGGTCGACCCTCCAGTCGCCCGTTTAAACAAGGCCACCACTCTCCCGATGGAGGGGACTCCTGCGTTTTAAGGACCCCACTGACAGGAGGTCAGAAGTGGTGAGTAGAGCCATGTTCGCCTTGTTGGGATCCGCCCTACGGCCCGTAGTAGTGGCGACCCTTGTGTCTCAGACACTCACGGAATGGGCAAAAATTTTGCACCAAACTGCAGGAGCATAACCTTCCTCCAGACACTATTGCTCTGGCCCACCAGATGGTGCAGGGTCTGATATATGTGTGCGACGCCACGTTGGACGCGGCTCCTTTAATATCCAGGGCCTCTGTCTCGGCGGTGGTATTGCGTCGTCTTATCTGGTTGAAATGCTGGTCTGCTGACCTAGCCTCTAAGAAGCTCCTGACGGATCTACCTTTTCAGGGTGGTAGACTTTTTGGTGCTGCTCTGGATGACATCAAGGATGTCACGGGAGGTAAAAGCACTCTCCTTCCTCAAACTATCAAGGGTAAGGAGGCCCAACGTAAACCGGGTCCTTTCCAGCAAAAGTTTTTTTCGTCCGTCAGAGTCCACGGGTAAGCCATCCCAGACTGACAACAGTGCGGCTGGTGGGCACAAGCGCCCCTGGGTGCGTAAGCCCAACAAGCCGGCTCCCAAGCCCGCCTCTGCGTGAAGTCTTGCCCCCGCCTGTCTCTGGGGTGGGGGGACGACTTTGCAGGTTCACGGATCGGTGGACCTCCCGGATCTCCGACCGGTGGGTGTGCGAGATGGTCACCTCAGGATACAGAATAGAGTTCCGCTCCTGGACCCCAGACAGATTCTTTCCCTCAAATCTCCCTCCTGCCCGTCGGGCAGCCCTCTTGGGGGCTGTACAGGATTTGATTGGGTCCGGAGTAATTGTGCCGGTTCCGTCCCAGGAGAGGTTTCAGGGGTTCTACTCGAATCTGTTTGTTCCAAAAAAAGGACGGGGTTCGGCCGATCCTGGACCTCAAGGCTCTGAATGCCTTCGTGAAGGTGCAAAAATTCCGCGTGGAATCCATTCGCACGGTAATCGCTACACTCCATCGGGATTTTCTGGCATCCTTGGACATCAAGGACGCCTACTTGCATGTTCCGATCTGCGCAAGCCACCAGAAGTTTCTGCGCTTTGCGGTCGGCGAAGTCCACTATCAATTTGTGGCTCTTCCCTTCGGCCTAGCCTCGGCCCCAAGGGTGTTCACCAAGGTGCTTGCTCCGGTCCTAGCTTTGCTGAGACAGCGAGGCATTGCTATCGTGGGCTATCTGACGATGGTCACGCTTTCTTCCAATTCTGAGCCACTGTCTGCTCTTAGAAGAAAATCGTCCAGTCAGACCCTCAGGGACTTTGGGTGGCTCCTGAACGTTCAGAAGTCTGTTCTGGTCCCGACTCAGCGTCTGGAGACTTTTGCCTCCAAGGAGTCCAGAATCAGACCTAGATACTCCAAACTACTGACACTTCAGTCTGCAGTACGGGTGCTGATGTCCCGAAAATAGTCGTCAATCCGCTTTTGCATGAGAGTCCTGGGACTCATGGTGGCCTCCTTCGAGGCTGTTCCTTATGCCCAAGCGCACACCAGGGCTTTACAGAAAGATCTTGTCCACTTGGGGCAAATCCCTGTTGTCCTTGGATCTTCAGATCCAGGTGAGTCACCTGGTCAGGGCATCCCTGACGTGGTTGAGGTCCCCGGCTCTTCGGTCCGGGAAGTCGTTCCTCCCCATCCAATGGACGGTGATCACGACAGACGCCAGCCTGGGGGGGTGGGGAGTCCTGTCAGCCCAAGGGCTTTGGACTCCGGACGAAGCCCTCTTACCGATCAATGTGCTGGAGATACGGGCAATCGGACTGTGCCTCTCCTCATGGTCGGAGAACTTACAGGGTCACTCCATCAGGATCCAATCGGACAACGCCACAGCGGTGGCATATGTCAACCATCAAGGGGGGACTCGGAGCTCACCTGCGGCTTCCGAGGTCGCCCGCATCCTGAGGTGGGCCAAAAGAAGCGTGTCGGCCGTCTACATTCCGGGCGTAGACAATTGGCAGGCGGACTATCTAAGTCGCCAGACGCTGGACCAGGGAGAGTGGTCCTTGCACCCGGAGGTCTTTCAACTCCTTTGCAGATGGTGGGGCACGCCGGATGTGGACCTGATGGCCTCTCGACTCAATCGCAAGGTGTTGAGGTTTGTGGCCAGATCCAGGGATCCCTGGGCGGATGCGTTGGTGGCCCCATGGGGTCAGTATCACCTGATATACGTTTATCCTCCGCTGCAGTTGCTCCCTCGCCTGCTCCACAGGGTAGCGTCCGAGGGAATTCCAGTGATCCTCATTGCTCCAGATTGGCCTCGGCGTCACTGGTACGTCTCGTCGCGGACATTCCCTGGTACCAATACGGGGGGACCTTCTGTCTCAAGGTCCTATATTTCATCCTGCTTTACAGTCTCTGGCTTTAACGGCATGGTTATTGCCATGGTGCTGAGACCGAGGTCTCTCGGATTCGGTCATTTCGACCATATTAAGGGCACGGAAGTCTTCCTCCAGAAAGATCTATCACCGTACTTGGAGAGCTTACATCGCCATGTGCGAACAGCTGGACTGGCGCCCACGAACATATTCCGTTCCCAGAATCCTGCATTTTCTGCAGCGTGGCGTGAACCAAAAGCTCGCTTTGAGTACCATTAAGGGTCAGATTTCGGCCTTGGCCATCTTTCAGCGACCGCTGGCGGGTCATCCCTTGGTTAGCACCTTTGTGCAGGGGGTTCGCCATGTGCTTCCCCCCCCCCCCCCCTGTCAAGCCTCCTCTCCCCCTGTGGGATCTGAATTTGGTGCTCTTGGTTCTCCAGGAACCTCCCTTTGAAAATATTAGATATTCCCCTCTTGACTTTGTCTCAGAAGGTGGCCTTGGTGGCCATTACTTCCGTTAGACGAGTGTCTGAGTTGGTGGCCTTGTCCTGCAAGTCGCCCTTTTTGGTCATCGATAAGGCGGTGTTGCGTCCGCGACCTTCTTTTCTGCCAAAGGTGGTCTCTTCCTTTCACTTAAATGAGGACATTGTCCTCCCGTCCTTGTGTCCTCACCCATCGCATTCCCAGAGTTTGCGCTTCACACTTTGGATGTGGTACGAGCCTTGCGGGTGTACCTGTCTGCTACTGCTTCTATTCGGAAGTCTGACTCACTGTTTGTGGCTGTCTCTGGTCCAAAACAGGGCCAAGCGGTTTCATCTGCCACCATTTCTAGGTGGATCAGACAAACCGTCATTCAAGCTTATGCTCTCAAGGGGCGGGCGCCTCCCTTTCCGGTTACGGCACATTCCACCAGGGCAATTGGTGCTTCCTGGGCTTTCCGACATCAAGCATCGGTTGCACAAGTGTGCAAGGCGGCGACCTAGTCTTCTGTTCATAACTTTTCTAAGTTTTATAAGGTTGCTGTGGCTGCATCTTCGAATGCTTCCTTCGGCCGCAAGGTGTTGCAGGCCGCTGTTTGAAGTTGCAACTCCTCCATTGAGGAGCTCTGCCTTGTTTGGAGTGAATTTTTTGGTTTTCCATTCATACTGCTCCCATCCCTCTTGACACTGCTTTGGGACATCCCACGTGTAAAGGTGTAAAAGACACGCTGTGTCAGTCCATGGATGACAAGAGAAAATAGGATTTTTGTACTCACCGTAAAATCAGTTTCTCTGGCATCCATGGACTGACACGGCACCCACCCTTCGTAACAAAGCAGTACAAACTTAAAAAGAACTGAGGTCTGCTGACTGCAGTGGGAGGGTCATGTCTGGAGGGACCGCCCCCCTGGGCGGGGCTGTTCAGCTCTGGCTGTTTAGAATGTATGTATAACATCTCGCATTCTGCCTAGGTCTTCTCCTGCAAGCAGGGACATAACCCACGTGTAAAAGACACGCTGTGTCAGTCCATGGATGCCAGAGAAACGGATTTTACGGTGAGTACAAAAATCCTATTCACAAAAGCAATACAAAATGGGATACTTTCATACAAGTGCATGGTACAGCAGATGCATCAGAAATAGGAAATGTTAGTAATGCCGACTTATTTCGTGTTTGGTACCATTTCTTGGTGTCATTCTCTGAAGCTTGCTATAATAGCATTTTAACCAGCTGTCAGTTTTAGGGCCAGTTCACAGCAAATGCAGTTCTGTGTTTTTTTGTTTTTTCTCTGCACCAGAAACTGACTGCATGGTATGAACTAGATGGAGCCTTTGGAAAACAATGCATGCATTTTTAATGCAAAAAAGGGCACGGACAGCATCTGGTGTGAACTAGCACTTACTGCGGCAGCATGGCTGGGCGAAACAGCGTTGTATTGCTCCACCCTGTGGCCATTGGGTGCCCGCTGCTTGCCCCCAGCACTGATGCGAGTGCCCAGCGGGCACCCACAATGGCTCATGACAGACAACTGGGAGCTGTGTAAACGCACCGCTTCCGATGCTTTCAGGGGAGAAATGACTGATCATACTTTGTATGAACATACGAACAGAATCTGTAATTTCTCCTAGTAAGTCCCATCCCCCTTCAGTTGGAACAGAGGGAACACAACCCCTTAATGGCCCCCTAGTGTTAACCACTTCCCTGCCAGTGAAATTTTTACAGTAATCTGCATTTTTATAGCACTAATTGCTGTAGATTGTCAATGGTCCCAAAAATGTGTCCGATCTGTCTGCCACAATGTCGCAGTCCCGATAAAAATCGCATATTTCTGCCATTACTAGTAAAATAAATGCCATAATTCTATCCCCCTAATTTTGTGACACTTTTGCGCACACCAATCAAATATACGCTTATTGCATTTTTTTTTTTAAACAAATGTAGATTACAAAGGCCTAAACAGTTTTTTAAGAAAAAAAATTAGATTTTTTTTTTTTTTATAGCAAGGTAAATTTATTTTTTCAATTGTCGCTATTTTGTTGGCGCAAAAAATAAATCACAGGGGTGTATAAATGCCTTCAAAAAGCTTTGTTTTGGGGGGGGGAGAAAGATGTAAATTGTACAGCATCGCCCAAATTGTAAAAAATGCTCTGGTCAGGAAGGGGGTAAAATCTTCCGGGGCTGAAGTGGTTAAGTTGACATAATGCCAGGATTTGCAGTTGACCACTGCTGGAGTCCCAGAGAAGCTTACCATGGACTTGTATTTAACCACTTCAATACAGGGCATTTTCACCCCCTTCCTGCCCAGACCAATTTTTCAGCGCTGTTGCATTTTGAATGACAATTGTGCGGTCATGCAACACTGTACCCAAATTAAATCCCCCCCCCCCCCAAATAGTTTTCATTTGGTATTTGATCACCTCTGCTGTTATTGCACTACAAACAAAAGGGCAACAATTTTGAGAAACACAATTACTTTTTGACTTGACAAATATCACAATTTAAAAAATTCCTCAGTTTAGGCCTCTATTGCAATTTTTTTATTTTTTACAAAAATATGAATAAGCATATCCCATTGGTTTACGCAAAAGTTATAGCGTCTACAAAAGGATAGATTTACTTGTAATGGTGGCGATCTGAATGTTATCGGACACTTGACACATTTTTGGGAGCATTGACATTTATACAGCGATTGGTGCTATAACTGCACTGATTACTGTGTAAATGTGACTGGCAAGGAAGGGTGATCAAGGGGTTAAATATGTTCCCTAGGGAGTGATTCTAACTGTAGGACAGGGACTCGCAAGGAGGAGACGGATCTGTGTTCCTCTGTACTGGCAACACACATCTGTCTCCTCAGACAGGACGTGGAAAACAGTCCTGCTGTGATCACAGGCAATGGGTTGTGCCCACTAGATGGCCGGGAAGCCCAGGATGTCATGACGTCCCACCCAGGTTGGGAGATCCCTCCTGTGGATGTCGTATGAACATGGGCGGGATGGGAAATGGTTAAATGTTTTGTAAAAACTGTTGCATAAACACTTTGACACTTTTTTTTCTGTTCCCATTAGGTGATGAAGAGGAAATATGCAGATTTGATGTGAAGGATTTATTAAATAAAATGTTTCTTATTAAACTTGCACATTGTGTGGTTCTGTTGCTATTCTAAGAGAATGTTTTTGATTGTAAACCAAATATGTACTTTTAAGCTACAGGGCTACCTGCAACTTAAGTAAATTTAAACCTGTTTCATGAAATTTTGAGCTGGGCATATAAATGCACGGTTTTCTCAAAGCACTTGGTCTTGTAGCTGTGTAGCTCTTATCAGCCTGATAACTTTGTCACATGTTCTCAGACGGGAGAAAGATGTGTTTTTGGAGGTTGCTATAAATTGGCAGTGAGAAAGCTAGCATATTGCTTTCTTTTACTTGAGAGGGTGTGCCTTTGCTCCAATTGGCTGTATGCCAATGATCCAATACCAGTGAATGTTAACACTGTCTCCACTTTATAAAAAATATAGAGAGAGTTTACACAGAGATCCACGTCCCTGGCTCTGACAGCCGATCGTGGGTACCTGGCGGACATCACAGCCGCCAGGCACGTGCGGTGGCATAGCTCTTTCGCGATGCGCGCGTTGTGGACGTAAACAAGAGGACGTCCACCCGGCAGTTCAGGTCCGCGCTGCAGCCGTCTTTCGGCTATAGCGTGGATCTGAAGTGGTTAATCAACTGAAGGTTCATCCGTCATTAACATGTTATAATCCATATCCAGGGTGTAACTAAATGAGCAGCCTAAAACGCCACCCCTTTTGCCCTGAGTTCTCATTGCGACAAAGGCCTGGAGGTATTCCCCTGTACCTGCTGAGACAGTTTTTATAAAAGGCCTCTACCCACCTCCCGGAGTCATTCTTTGGGAGAATTGTTACTGTCAGCCATTGAACTATCAGGGTTCTTTAGGTAGTTCATCTGTCATTTAGAAAGCTACACTTACAATCTGCGGGAGCCTGAGTTTGCACCCATGATCTGATCGTGGCTTTTAAGGCTCCCAATAGGGAAACCTTCACTTTTTTTTTTTTTTTAAAGGTGTGCTTATCCCTTTTAATATGCATGCCTGGTGTTTGAGCGCCAAAAGTGCAATATGGCTGAGGGGGTGATTCCATTTGTAGAGGAACAGCCACTGAGGTGTAACAATGAATACTCAGTAAGGTTGATATACCCAACACTCTTCATGTAGCTTATAAGCAATCGGTGAGCCAACACTTCTGTTGCAGGTGATTGCTGAAATACACATACAGTGTACACTAGCCCTGATGGAATAATGCACATACTGCAGAGTGGTCACTGACTTGTTGCTCAAATACTTTGCTGGTGTGAAATTTCCTAGCGTTGCACTGGAGGGGCAGTTTACAGATGGTATGGATACTAGGCGGGCCTGGATTGGTCATAGGGCATATGCCCGGTAGGCCGTGGCGTGCCTGCCGGACTGCATGATGTCACGTCCCCCCCCCCCCCCCCAGTGCTTAGGTGCTACTGTGGGGGGGTGGGCTGCATAGGGTGACACACCTGCCAGAGGGGTGACACTGGGGCCGCTACACATTGTTCTGCTTGCGGAGCAGGGCTCCCATGTCCCTTGAATATCTCCAATGTCTCCGGAGGCAGCCAGAGTTGGTGGGTGGAGCTGGGGGTGTGGCTGCCCCTCCCACAGACTCGTTCACACTCTGGCTGATCCCACAGCTCAAGGAGAAAGAAACAAGGACACAGCAGCCAGTGTCTTCATCTCCAGGCATGCTGTAAGTTGCAAGCATCTCCCCGCTCTGCCTAGTGACAATGCCACTGATCTCGGCTCCGTGTACTCTGAGCAAAGATCAGTGTCATGTGACACAGAGCCCAAACCCCCCCCCCCCCCCCCCCCCCCCCCTCAGAAACACAATGCGGGGAACACTTAACCCCTACAGCGCCACCTAGTGGTTAACCCATTCACTGCCAGTGTAATTTTAACAGTAACCAGTGCATTTTTATAGCATTGATCACTGACAATGGTCCCAAAAATGTGCCAAAAGTGTCTGTGCCCGCCATAATGTCGCAGTCACGAAAAAAATCACTGATTGCTGCCATTACTAGTAAAATAAGGGATAGTTTGATGGCATTTTTATTAATTAAACGCTATAACTTTTGCGCAAATCAATAAATGCTGCTTGGGATTTTTTTTTTTTTTTTACCAAAAATATGTAGAATACGTATCGGCCTAAACTGCGGAAAAAATATTTTTTTTTTATATATTTTTTGGGGATATAGCAAAATTGTCGCTCTATTTTTGTTTATAGTGCAAAAAAATAGGATTTTTTACTCACCGTAAAAGCCTTTTCTCTAAGTTCATGGACCGACACAGCTTCTCTATTGACATAGTGGGTATTATCCATTAATTATGAGTGACTAGGCAGAAAACTCGTAAAAAGTGTTGCATCACACCTTCTACAGTAGTGCCCAGGGCGGACCCTCTGGGTATATCCCCTCACTGCATCTCGCAGATCAGTTAGTCAAAAAGCATTACAAACTTAACCCTTAAGCCCCGGACCATTATACAGGTTAAGGACCAGAGGTGTTTTCAGAATTTGGCACTGCGCTGCTTTAACTGGAAATTGTGCGAACATGCAATGTTGTACCCAAACGAAATTTGCGTCTTTTTCTTCCCACAAATGGAGCTTTCTTTTAATGGTATTTGATTGCCTCTGCGATTTTTTTTTTTTTATATTTTTTTTTTTTTGCGATATAAACGGATAAAGACTGAAATTTTTTAAAAAAATTTATATTTTCTACTTTTTGTTATAAGAAAAATCGAAAAAACTATTTTAGTCATACATTTAGGCCAAAATGTATTCAGCCACATGTCTTTAGGAAAAAAAAGTCAATAAGCGTATATTTATTGGTTTGCGCAAAAGTTATAGCATTTACAAACTAGGGTACATTTTCTGAAATTTAATTTACACAGCTTTTAATTTATGACTGCCTATCTCATTTCTTGAGGTGCTAAAATGACAGGGCAGTACAAAACCCCCCCAAATGACCCCATTTTGGAAAGAAGACACCCCAAGGAAATTGCTGAGAGGCATGTTGAGCCCATTGAATTTTTTATTTATTTTTTGTCCCAAGTGATTGAATAATGACAAAAAAATTACAAAAAGTTGTCACTAAATGATATATTGCTCACACATGCCATTGTTATATGTGGAATTGCACCCCAAAATACATTTTGCTGCTTTTCCTGAGTGCGGGGATACCACATGTGTGGGACTTTTTAGGAGCCTAGCCGCGTACGGGCCCCCGAAAACCAAGCACCGCCTTCAGGATTTCTAAGGGCGCAAATTTTTGATTTCACTCCTCACTACCTATCACAGTTTCGAAGGCCATAAAATGCCAAAATAGCACAACCCCCCCCCCCCCAAATGACCCCATTTTAGAAAGTAGACACCCCAAGCTATTTGCTGAGAGGCATGGTGAGTATTTTACAACTCTCTTGTTTTTGAAAATGAAGAAAGAAAATAATTTTTTTTTTTTTTTTTTTTTCAATTTTCAAAACTTTGTGACAAAAAGCGAGATCTGCAAAATACTCACCATACCTCTCAGCAAATAGCTTGGGGTGTCTACTTTCCAAAATGGGGTCATTTGGGGGGGTTTGTGCCATCTGGTCATTCCATGGCCTCAAACTGTGATAGGCAGTGAGGAGTGAAATCAAAAATTTATACCCTTAGAAAGCCTGAAGGCGATGCTTGGTTTTTGGGGTCCCGTACGCGGCTAGGCTCCCAAAAAGTCTCACACATGTGGTATCCCCGTACTCAGGAGAAGCAACAGAATGTATTTTGGGGTGTAATTCCACATATGCCCATGGCATGTTTGAGCAATATATCATTTAGTGACAACATTGCAAAAAATAAATTGTCTTTTTTCCGCAACTTGTGTCAACATATAAAATATTCCATGGACTCGACATGCCTCTCAGTATATAGCTTGGGGTGTCTGCTTTCCAAAATGGGGTCATTTGGGGGGGGGGGGTTTGAACTGTCCTGGCATTTTATACACATTAGAAAGCTTACATCCACTCTTCTAACCACTTGAAGACAAAGCCCTTTCTGACACTTTTTGTTTACATGAACACATTTATTTATTTTTTGCAAGAAAATTATGTTGAACCCTCAAACATTATATATTTTTTTTAAAGCAAAGGCCCTGCAGATTAAAATGGTGGGTGTTGCATTTTTTTTTCCGCACAGTATTTGCGCAGCGATTTTTCGAACACATTTTTGGGGGAAAAATAATTTTTTATTTTTATTTTAATGCACTAAAACACACTATATTGCCCAAATGTTTGATGAAATAAAAAAGATGATCTTAGGCCGAGTACATAGATACCAAACACGACATGCTTTAAAATTTCGCACAAACGCGCAGTGGCGACAAACTACATACATTTTTAAAAGCCTTTACAGGGTACCACGTTAGATTTACAGAGGAGGTCTGCTAAAATGACTGCCCTCGATCTGACCTTCGCGGTTATACCTCACATGCATGATGCAATTGCTAAAATATGACGCCAGACCGACGCTTGCGTTCACCATTGCGCAAGAGCAGGGCGGGACAGGGGTGCTTTTTTTTATTATTAATTTTGCTATTTTATTTTTAAACTGCTTTCCATATTTTTTTTTTTTTTTTTATTATCTCAGGGAATGTAAATATCCCATATGATAGCAATAGGTAGTGACAGGTACTCTTTTTTTTTGAAAAAAACGGGTCTATTGGACCCTAGATCTTTCCTCTGCCCTAAAAGCATCTGACCACACCAAGATCGGTGTGATAAAATGCTTTCCCAATGGCACTTTTTATATCCGGGGGGGGGGGGGGGGACATTCCCTCCCACTGCTTGTAAAAGCAGTCCAGAGGCTAATTAGCCGCTAGGATTGCTTTTACATGAAAGTCGGCCGCTGGCTGAAAAGAATGATACCAAGATGATACCTAAACCCGCAGGCATCAATCTGGTATAACCAAAGTCCAGCAACATACCATTACATTGCTGGTCCTTGTTGGACATGTATTGTAATCTTTTTTTTCATGCAGCCTGTTGGCTGAACGAAAAAAGAGATTGATCGGTGGGTATGCCCACCATTAGAATACCTCCCTTCTTTCACCCACTTCTAATGATGGGCATACATGCACCATTTATATATGCCGAAGCGTGAGGGCATCCTCCCGCAAAAGTTATGCCGCACACACATGGTCTGACTTTTCCACGGGCATGCCTCCGTCGGAATTTTGACCATATGTACGCGGCATTAGGAGCAAAATCGCTCCTTCGCCCCTGCTGCCCCCATGCTTCAGCATATATGCTCTTCTTTTTTTTTTTTTTTTTTTTTTTTTACTGGTGGTGAAATCACCTCCTACAGCACTGGAGTCGCAGGGATCAGGCCTGTCTCTGCGAACGCTGCAGTTATGTGTGTTTGTTTTGTAAGTGACAGTGATCGATCGATACTGCACTTGGGTGGCCTGGGCTGGACGGAGGGGCAAAACGCAGTTGCTAGCAGGTATCTGGGCTGATCCCGCTAACTGCGTTTTTGGGAACCCTAAACTGCTGGGGACGCTAGTATAGATCTGATCAGATCAGATATTGATCTGTTCAGATACTATACCACTAAGGGAGGTGTATGCTTCATGCGTGGGGTTAGCGTTACTGGCACTAACCTGACGCTGCCTTGGGTGACGCAGACCCTCTCTGACACAAAAACCTAATTGATATCACCCGCCGGGTGATCAGGGGGTTAAGGTTGAATATATATTTATTAGCAATATATACATATATAAATCCAATAAATTTTGTCTTTATAACAAAGTTTACATAACATAAACAGTAAAGCATATGATTGGGGGGATGGGGGGAAAACATTGGGGAGGTAGGAAAGGGTAAGGGGTAGTAGGATCATAGCTAAGAACAGATTATAGGTCGCTCCCATGAGAGTGCATATACAATTTAGTGCTGTGCTAATTCACCCGGTTATCTATGGGCAAGGTTTGTCGAGTAGCGACCTGGACTGTCCCTGCGCAATGTCATCTCTCAGCAGACACCGCCCAAGGTTCGTTTACTGTAATATTTCAAACCTTCCTGGTAAGTATTGACTATGTTGGTGAAAGATATTAGTCAAAAGCAAAATGGTGACAAGAGGGGGGGGGGTAGCTCAGTTTACGACCGTTCTGGACGGACAGGTTTTGGTATATCTTGCACTCTTAGTCATTGTCTAGTGTACACTGCAATACTATACATTGTTTAGGAATCCAACCGAAGTGGAGTGGTGTCGCCATATTGACCACAAAGTGTTGAATTGATCATATCTATCATCCATTTTTGCTTGCATTTCTTCCATTAGCATGGTATCATTAAGGATATTCGCCCACCCTGATAAGGGGGGGGGGTGGAGTCGTTCTTCCAATATAGAGATATATTATGTCTCGCTGCTGAGAGAATAAACCTTAAGTGGCATTGTTTTTGCGATTTGATGGACCCTGGGACGATAGATAGGAGAGCAATCATGGGGGAGGGGGTTAGAGTGGTTTGGTACATATCATTGTACGTCTTAAATACGTTGTCCCAGAAGGGGCATACCTTGATGCAGTCCCACCAAACGTGTATGTACGATCCCTGTCCTCCGAGACATCTCCAGCAGGTGTCTGTGGTAACGGGGAACATTCTGTGCACCGAGGACGGGACTCTGTACCACCTTGAAAGTAACTTAAAGTTCTTCTGTGTGAATCCTGATCTGGATGTTTGGTGCGTAGGAATAAAAGACGTGTTCCACTGGGCAGGGGATATTTCTACTCCCAGGTCACGGGCCCATTTGTGGGTGTATGCAGGGAGGGTTTCACATTGATGAGATTGTATGTCTTTATATATGAGGGACAGAGTATGTCTGGGGGTCGGAGAGAGACTAGACATTGATTCAAAATTAGTGAGTTGTCTATGAACCTGACCTGAGAGGTGTAGAGATCTGCTGAGGTGGTTCAGTGAGAGTGTAGACAACCAGTCCACTTTAGTGTTATTCGGGGGATCCGATGTGGGTCGGAAGTGACCTGTAGAGGGGTGGACGAATTGATTGGCTGTGGGCCATTGCTCTCGGTGGTATGTTCTTAAGTTCTCCCTGGACAGGGAGGTAAGAAGGGCTGCGCTATTAAATAAGGGGGAGAGAGGGCCTGGGTCTGTGGTAAGTGCAAGTTTACTGGCTTTATCATACCATAGGGTCAGAGCTGCGTATGTCAGTGGGGATAACCCTGGAAGCGAGCGAAATTTTGTATTATACCCCCACAGTAGGGCTCTTAGGTCGATTTGCGCCATGTCTTGTTCTACAATAATTGATGGTTTAAGCAGGGGTCTTGGAAAACCATTCAAGGAGTCTAGAGAAGAGCGTGGAGTTGTGATATGTTTGGAATTCAGGGAGGCCTATGCCGCCCCTGTTTTTGGGGGCGCACAGTACTTTATGTTTAAGCCTGGGCGGGTGGTGTTGCCATATGAATTTGCTCACTAAGGTACGGAGGGAGAGAAAGAACGCTTTAGGAAGGAGAATCGGCAGCGTCTGAAATAAATAGTGTTTTAGGTAGAATGTCCATTTTTATTACGTTCATTCTCCCCCACCATGTCAGTTTGAGGTTATGCCAGGATTCTAAAGAGCGTCTGATCGTAGTTAGGAGCGGGCTGTAGTTCAGGGAGTAAATGTCTTGTGCGTCTGTAGGGATCTCGGTGCCTAGGTATTTAACTGATTTTGCTTGCCATCTAAAGGGAAATCGCAGCTTGAAAAATTGAAGCTCCGGGGAGGTTAGAGATACAGTGCCTTGCGAAAGTATTCGGCCCCCTTGAACTTTTCATCCTTTTGCCACATTTCAGGCTTCAAACATAAAGATATCAAATTTAAATTTTTTGTGAAGATTCACCAACAAGTGGGACACAATTGTGAAGTGGAACGAAATCTATTGGATTTTTGAAACTTTTTTAACTAAGAAAAAAATGAAAAGTGGGGCGTGCAAAATTATTCGGCCCCCTTGCGTTAATACTTTGTAGAGCCACCTTTTGCTGCGATTACAGCTGCAAGTCGCTTGGGGTATGTCTCTATCAGTTTTGCACATCAAGAGACTGAAATTCTTGCCCATTCTTCCTTGCAAAACAGCTCGAGCTCAGTGAGGTTGGATGGAGAGTGTTTGTGAACAGCAGTTTTCAGCTCTTTCCACAGATTCTCGATTGGATTCAGGTCTGGACTTTGACTTGGCCATTCTAACACCTGGATACGTTTATTTGTGAACCATTCCTTTGTAAATTTTGCTGTATGTTTGGGATCATTGTCTTGTTGGAAGATAAATCTCCGTCCCAGTCTCAGGTCTTTTGCAGACTTAAACAGGTTTTCATCCAGAATGGTCCTGTATTTGGCTGCATCCATCTTCCCCTCAATTTTAACCATCTTCCCTGTCCCTGCTGAAGAAAAGCAGGCCCAAACCATGATGCTGCCACCACCATGTTTGACAGTGGGGATGGTGTGTTGAGGGTGATGAGCTGTGTTTGCTTTTACGCCAAACATATCGTTTTGCATTGTGGCCAAAAAGTTTGATTTTGGTTTCATCGGACCAGAGCACCTTCTTCCACATGTTTGGTGTGTCTCCCAGGTGGCTTGTGGCAAACTTTAGACTAGACTTTTTATGGATATCTTTGAGAAATGGCTTTCTTCTTGCCACTCTTCCATAAAGGCCAGATTTGTGCAGTGTTCGACTGATTGTTGTCCTGTGGACAGACTCTCCCACCTCAGCTGTAGTTCTCTGCAGTTCATCCAGAGTGATCATGGGCCTCTTGGCTGCATCTCTGATCAGTCTTCTCCTTGTCTGAGCTGAAAGTTTAGAGGGACAGCCAGGTCTTGGTAGATTTGCAGTGGTCTGATACTCCTTCCATTTCAAAATGATCGCTTGCACAGTGCTCCTTGGGATGTTTAAAGCTTGGGAAATCTTTTTGTATCCAAATCCGGCTTTAAACTTCTCCACAACAGTATTACGGACCTGCCTGGTGTGTTCCTTGGTCTTCATGATGCTCTCTGCGCTTTCAACAGAACCCTGAGACTATCACAGAGCAGGTGCATTTATACAGAGACTTGATTACACACAGGTGGATTCTATTTATCACCATCAGTCATTTAGGACAACATTGGATCATTAAGAGATCCTCGCTGAACTTCTGGAGTGAGTTTGCTGCACTGAAAGTAAAGGGGCCGAATAATTTTGCACGCACCACTTTTCAGTTTTTTATTTGCTAAAAAAAGTTTAAAATATCCAATAGATTTCGTTCCACTTCACAATTGTGTCCCACTTGTTGGTGATTCTTCACAAAAAAATTAAATCTTATATCTTTATGTTTGAAGCCTGAAATGTGGCAAAAGGATGAAAAGTTCAAGGGGGCCGAATACTTTTGCAAGGCACTGTATATTCAGGGCTTCCGTTTTAGTGATGTTTAATTTAAAGTTACTATGTGTCCCAAATCTGTCGTTCAGTCAAGATGGCCGGGATGCTGTTTCGGGGTTGTGTGACATACAATAGTAAATCATCGGCATAGAGCGACAATTTGCGTGTGGCCGAGGGGGTAGGGATCCCATGTATGTTCTTGTTTTTGCGGATGGCTTGCGCCAGATGTTCCACAGTGATGGCAAATAATAATGGCGAGAGGGGGCAACCCTGTCGCGTGCCATTAGTAATGCTAAACGTTTCCGATGATTCCCCGTTAGCTGATACCTTCGCTGATGGACGCGAATATAGGGACATGATTTTGGAAATCATCTGTGGTCCTATGCCTATTTGTTGTAATGACGCGTGTAAAAAAGGCCAGCTGACTCTATCGAACGCTTTTTCAGCGTCACAAGCCAGTAAGCAGGTCGGAATGTTGTGCGATTTCGCGTATGCAATAAGATGAAGAGTTTTTGTTGTGTTGTCCCTGGCTTCACGTCCCGGTATAAATCCAACCTGATCACTGAATCAAGTCAGGTAGCAGGGGGGCTATACGAGTGGCTAAAATTTTGGAGTAAAGTTTCAGGTCAATGTTCAATAAGGAGATGGGACGGTAGTTACTGCATAGTGAAGGGTCTTTTCCCGGTTTGGGGATCACAACTATTTGGGCTTGTAGAAGTGGGAGAGAGAGGGGATGTGTATCGTCTACCTCCATTGAAAGCTTTCATCATGATTGGGGCCAGCTGTTGAGCAAATTTTTTATAAAATTGGGGGGTGTATCCGTCTGGACCTGGACTCTTGCCATTTTTAAGGCCTTTGATTGCAGTTGTGAATTCAGATCCAGTCATAGGTAATGCTAGAGCTTCCATGTCAGATTGTGATATTGTGGGTAAGGCTGTATCTTGCACATATCGTTGCAAGGCCAGTGTGGTTGAGGAGGGAGAGTCATGAGAAGATGGGAGATTGTAGAGTGTGGAATAGTATTCCCTGAACTCCGAGATGATTTCAGAATTTTTCGATTTTTTTTCTGTTGTGATGGGGACATAATATGGTTGATGTTCTGTCTCTTTTGTCTTGGGTTTAAGATCCGTGCAAGGTGTTTCCCGCATTTGTTCGCCTGAGCATAATGGACATGACGGCCTTTTGTTACAGGCGATTAGTGCCCTGTCTGAGAAGATCTGTAGAAGGTCTCTACGGGCATTGGACAGTTCGGTCAGGGTCTTCGTGTCTAACGTGCGTTTGTGTTGAGCTTCGAGAGCGGCTATTTGAGAGAAGAGGCGTTTTATATCGGCGGTACGTGCTTTTTTTCAGTCTGGATCCATGTTTTATGAAGATCCCGCGTAGAAAGCATTTAAGGGTTTCCCACTTATTTAGGTTAGAAGTCTCATCGTGCACATGGGTTTGTGTGAAGTCTGCAATTGTTTTAGACACATCTGCACAGCATACTGAGTCGTTAAGTAAGTTGTCATTGAGTCTCCAGGAGGAGCGACGGTTGGTGTATGGTAGTTTCCCTAGTGTCATATGTATTGGTGCATGGTCCGACCATAGTTTCAGGCCAATCTCGCAATTAGGGTCATAGTCTAAGAGAGTTTGTGAAAGAAGGAAATAGTCAATTCTGCTGTATGACTTATGGGCTGGGGAGTAGTATGTGTAATCTCTCTCCGTAGGGTGTGTAAAACGCCAGACATCCACTAAGGACATGTCCTTTAGGGTGATACGCATGGCGCTTAGTGAGGATGGCGGCATGTGCATCTTACCAGTGGACGAGTCCATCCTCGGTACAAGTGAAGCGTTCAGGTCACCTGCCAGAATCAGGTTAGTTGTCCTGAAATTTTGTAGGCGGGTGGTCACAGAGGACAGGAATCGTTGTTGGTTCTGATTAGGGAGATAGATATTAGCAAGCGTTAGTACAGTTTACGAATATTGCAATTTCAAGAGTAAATATCTACCGTTCGGGTCAATGCAAGTGTCTAATATTTCTGGGGTGAAGGAACTGTGAAACGCTATGGATACCCCTTTTGTTTTAGCTAGGGGGTTGGTGCTGTGGAAACGTGGTAAAGTGCTTATTTGGAAGTGTTGGTATCTTGTCGGTTTTAAAGTGGGTTTCTTGAACCAGTAGAATGTGAGACTTGGCTTTATGGAAATGGCGGAAAATCTGTCTGCGCTTTTCAGGGGTATTGAATCCTCTACAATTGAGAGAGGATATCTTGATGCCTAAAGGAGCTGTCATGGTATCAGTGTTACAGGTGTGTTATTGTGTGTTCTTTTTGCTCCAGGTCACCTGCGGCTAGACTGTATGACTTTTGCTGAGCTACGCCAACTAGATATGGGGAGGGAAGCGAGGTGGGATGTCGAGTGGGAGTGAGAAGGAGGAGGGGGGAAGGGGGAAAAAGGATAAGAAAAATATTAGAGGGAAAGACGAAGAGGGAGGAGGGGGGAGGATAGATGGATGGAGAAAAAAGAAAAAAAAAGTACAGGTACTGACACAGGGAGGTAGGGCTTTTATGCTTGGGGTCGGGCACAGAAAAAAAAACTATGCCGTTACTGGTGTGTGTCCCGTGTCAGTGTATCAATTCACCTAGTGAATTGTTAAGTGCTGCAAAATTATAGGGAAGCTACTCCCTCTAGTGTTCAAAGTGTATAAGAAACGTTGGACACTACCTAGTAAACCTAGAGAAAAAAAGGATTCACCACAGAGGCAATTAAGACTCTGTAAACCCTAACGTGGGGAACGTGTTTGGTCTTTGAACAGGAGCTCCGCTCCAACCTAAAAAATAGAAATTGTCTAGGTGTGTAAAATCAAGGCACACAGCAATAAAATGTAGAGCATTTAAAGCGGAGGTTCACCCTAAATACTGACATTATCTTATAGTGATCTTGCTAGCAGATACATATACATATTCCTATTGATTTTTTTTCTTGTGGTTGTACTTACCGTGAATCAGTCGTTTTAATGTGGACTTCCGGGTATTCCTCCCGCGGGAGTGGGCGTATCTTTCTTTCCTCGGAGCCCCGTTGATTTCTGGGAGGTGCTCGCAATGTCTCCTGGGAGCCGTTGATCTGCCGAGATCTGCCCCCCCCTGTGGATTCTGCCAGCCCTGGACTGCGCAGGCGCAGCGCTCTAGCTCCGAAAATTGCCGAACATTAAGAGCTGTAGACTGCGCAATCAACAGGGTATTGTGACAGTCGTTGCCGCACGCTCCCGATGCTCGCTCCACTCAGCAAGGGGGGCGGGTGTATTACTATTATAATGAGCGGATGCATGTTTAAATAAAGGAATTGATGGACAGAGAGGGTGGGTAGTTCAATGTGGATGGCCGATTTGAATACTTGTCAGAGAATTGTAAAAAAAAATATCTTATGTCTTTTTTTTTAACAATTCTCTGACAAGTATTCAAATCGGCCATCCACATTGAACTACCCACCCTCTCTGTCCATCAATTCCTTTATTTAATCATGCATCCGCTCATTACAATAGTAATACACCCGCCCCCCTTGCTGAGTGGAGCGAGCATCGGGAGCGTGTGGCACAATATTGTGTTTAAAGCGCATGCGCCGAATATGGGTTATAATCCATTTGGCTATTTTCGGAGATCTGCCGTAAACGGACACGCAAGTGTTGCGCATGCGCAGGTCAGAGCGGGCGAAATCCGCTAAAGTGTTGCGCATGCGCAGAACAGAGCTGGCGGAATCCGCTGAGGGGCAATTCTCGGCAGGTCACCGTCAACACTGATGATACAGCGGTGAATGCTGGGATGCATTCACCGCATCCCGGAAGTCTGCTTGTGGGCTTCACAGTGCCCACAAGCAAAATGGCAAAGAACAAGATCTATTTATAAAAGTTATTATTTAGAACGGAAATAGACGGGGGACGTCTCTAATCACAGGACAAGTGAGTACAAACATGTTATCTGTAACCCCATTACATGCACCTAGAAAAAAAAAACGAGGGACCGCGAAACCTCCGCTTTAAACCTTATTATGACTACTGCATGTTTTCTTGATAACAGGGGGGTCTTTGGCTGTTTCCCTAGATAGCTCCGATAATCATATCGTCCCCATGTGATAGGTTAGACTTGGTCATCAGACATAAAGTCGGGAATAGTAGATCAGGTAAGGCATTTCAACAACAGTGGGAAACAGCCAATGTAAAAATGATCGGTCAGGAAACAAAGAGAGATTAAAAAAACACACTGTTAGAGAAAGAGTCAGTAAGACTTCTGGATGCGGACCAGCTTTTTTCTATGCAGTTCCAATGAACTTAGGTAGGGCCACTACCGGCCGGTGAAGGTAAAAGGTGATCATCCTGGAGGAGAAGAAGTGGTGTTGGATCTGGATCCTTTTTTCTTAAAATGTCTTTCCCATCCTGGTCTCCTGGGAAGGCCTGGAGTTGCTGGATGCAGTGGCCAATCTGGGATTTTGATTTGGGGTAATTCAAATGTGCCTAAAAAATTGGGTACATTTTAGAGAGTGCGGAAGGTCGCTGACTTGCCATTTTGGGAAGCGAACAGGTGGAAGGGAAATCCCCACCTGTATTTGATTTGCTGTGCATGCAGAGCGTCCGTAACTGGCTTCAGGGCTTTCCTCATGGTTAGTGTTTGCTTTGATAAATCAGTCAGAAGCATGACTGGGAAGGTATCAAACAAAATGGATTCCTGATTGCGTGCAGCTTGCATTATGTCGTTTCTGACGTTGAAAAAGTGTATGCGACATATTATGTCTCGGGTATGCAGGGTTGGGGTTGCGGGGTCCGAGGGATCTGTGGATCCTATCAATTTCCAGGGGATCATCAATGGGTTTATTCAGTATGTTGTTGAACATGGTAATGGCCGCTGCAGATAGATCTTTGTTTGTTTTCTACTGACTCTGGTACTCCGCGTATGCGGATATTGTTGCGGCGACTTCTGTTCTCTTGGTCGTCTAAGCCATAAAACAATTGCTGTATCTGGATTGTGTGTTGCTGCAATATGTCATCATGTTCTGTGATCCTGGACACATTCTCCTCCACAGCTATTTCAACATCCTCAAAACGCTGGCCAATATCACGGCGTAGGTCAGTGATCTCTCTCTTGTAAGACCTCTCCAGCCTGCTGATGTAGGCCTCAATGTCCCCTTTAGTTGGGAGGGCTTTAATGTAACTTTCCATATCCCACTGAGCTTTCTGGCTACGTGTGTCTGGCGAGGGGCTTCTCGAGTGGAGTGGTTCCTTGTGAGCTGCTTGGTCTGAGCCCGGGGTGAGGAGGGGGACGGTGAAGGCTGTGAGGCCTGTACCTTAGATGCAGCTTGGGCCGCCGCGCGGGTCGCCGCCATCTTGGAAGCCAGCGGGGCCTTACCGCTCGATCCTTTCAACGGGAAATGGTCGCCGATCTCGGCCGGTTTTTGCGGTCCCGCTGTGCGGGGAGTGTTGCATCCACCCCTCCTGCTCATGTGGAGGGTGTCTGGCGCTGTTTGCGGTCGTGCTGTGTGCCGTTTGTGGACGCTGGAGCGGGAGCTGAGCTCTCACACGTCTTTCCTCTCCATGCGCCAAGCCACGCCCCCGCGATCAGGGGGTTAAACCTTTATTGGGTTATATACGGCGGGTGCCCTGATGCTATAAAAAGCAAACTAACTAACCAGCGTCACCCGTAACACTTATATGGTGATCACTGGTGAAAGGGTTAACTAGGGGCAATCAGGGGGTTAAACCTTTATTAGGTAATATATGGGGGTACCTGACGCTATATAAAAACCTGACGGGGAACCTAAATAACGAAATAACTAACTGGCTAACCAGTGTCACCAATAACACTTATACGGTGATCACTGGTGAAAGGGTTAACTAGGGGCAATTAGGGGGTTAAAACCTTTATTAGATAATATATGTGGGTACCTGACGCTATAAAAACCTGCGGTGAACCTAAAAAAAATAACTGGCTACCTATCGGCACCAGCATAACTAATACAGCGATCAGAAAAATGATCGCTTAGTGACACTGGCAAAAGGGGGTGAAAGGGTTACCTGGGGGGGCGATCAAGGGGTTAAACCTTTATTAGGTAATATATGGGGGTACCAGACGCTATAAAAACGTATGGGGGTACCAGACGCTATAAAAACCTGCGGCGACCTAAAAAAAATAACTGGCTACCTATCGGCATCACTGACACTAAGACAGCGATCAGAAAAACGATCGCTTAGTGCTAGGGGGTGAAAGGGTTACCTGGGGGGGCGATCAAGGGGTTAAACCTTTGTTAGGGGGCTACACTGGACCTAAACCTGACCCTTTTAGCACACAAATGTCACTGATTGCAGTGATCAGTAAATAAATGGTCACTGCAATCAGTGACACTGTGACTGGGGGTGTCTGGGGGGGCGATCATGTGCCTATGTGTGTGGTGTCAGTGTAGTGTTTGTGCACTAACCTCTGTGTCTTCTCTCATGCGGCGCTCGGTATATGTGAGCGCCGCAGAAGAGATGACATCACTTCCTCCTGCCTGTGTAAACATTACATAGGCAGAGGAAGCTTTTCATTCGCCGGGAGCGATCGCGAGGGGGTGGCCAGAATCGAATGGCGGCCCCCTCATCACGGATCGCTCCCGAAGCGATCCCGGCTGCTCACTGTACCGGAGGGGGGTCCGATTGGACCCCCCACCCATATGAAGGTAGCCACGTACAGGTACGTGATTGTGCCATTCTGCCGACGTATATGTACAGTGAGCGGTCGTTAAGTGGTTAAAAGGAGGGGTGGTGGGTGCTGTGTCAGTCCATGAACTCAGAGAAAATAATTTTAAGGTGAGTAAAAAATCCTATTTACTCTTTCGTTCATGGACCGACACAGCTTCTCTATTGACATAGTGGGACGTCCCAAAGCAGTGTCAGAGAAAAAAACGAGGGGTGATAACAGCATTAAAACAACTTCACCCCAAAACAAAACAGAGCTCCTCAACAGAGGAGTGGCAACTCTAAACAGCCGTCTGCAATAGCTTGCGGCTGAAAGAAGCATCCGAAGATGCACACACATCAACTTGTAAAGTTTAGTGAAAGTGTGAACGGACGAGCATGTCGCCGCCTTACACACCTGGTGAAAACAGACGCTTGATGCTCTCAGAGCTCGGAAAGCATTCAAAATATCAACATAGTTTCCTTAGGATTCGACGGATGAGGACACAAGGATGGCAGTACAATGTCTTCCTTGATGGAAGGTCGAAAGACCCTAGGAAGAAGGAAAAGCTGCGGACGCAGCACCACCTCTCCTTGTGGAAGATCAGATAAGGAGCCCTGCATGACAAGGCTGCCGGCTCAGAAAACCGTCTTACTGACGTAACACCAACAGGCATCTATTGCCCTGGTCGACTGCGCTGGAATGGAGGCGCCTGACCCTACATGGCGTAAGCCTGATCACAATCTGTCGGATCCACCTAGAGATGGTGGCCGACGAGACCGCCGGGCCCTACTGGGGACCAGCCACTGAAAAATAAACAGTGAGCCTGGATTCTGGAACAGAGCAGTACCAGACAAGCATTCTCTCAGAGTTTGGACCACGTCCAAGAAATGCAGCGTCGTCTCCTTAGGATTCGACGTATGAGGACACAAGGATGGCAGTACAATGTCTTTGAGATGGAAAGTCGAGCACGACTTCTAGGAAGAAATAAAGGCTGCAGCACCACCTTATCCTTGTAGAAGATCAGATAAGAAGCCTTACCATTATCCTTGTGAAGATCAGCTAAGGAGGCTTGCCCCTTATCCTTGTGGAAGGTCAGATAGGGAGGCTTGTATGACAAGGCTGCCCGCTCAGAAACCCGTCTTAACTGGCATAACAGCCACCAAAAGGACCACCTTCTAAGAGGGTAGAAACAAGAGAATCTCTCTGATGTTCTCAAACGGTGTTTTCTGAAACTCTTAAGCCTCGTACACACGGCTGAGAATCTCGTCAGGAAAAAACTCGTCGTTTTTTCTTGACGAGATTCTTGGACAAGAAACTTGTCCCGGCCGAGTGTACACACGCTCTATTCAAAGAACCCACGGTTCTTTAAATGGAGCGAACCCGGTGACGTAATCGACTACGACGAGCGTGCGCTCGTCACATTCGATGCCGTCGCCGCCATCTTGCTACACCCTACCCATGCCTAGGAAGCTACCGCGCATGCGTCAAAGTCATTTCAAGCATGCGCGGGTTTCCATGGCGACAGGTAAGTGTACACACACACACACACTTTTCTCGTCGAGAAACATGCTGACGAGAATCTCGACGAGAAAATGGAGAATCCTGACGAGAAAATAGAGAGCAGGTTCTCTATTTTTCTCGTCGAGATTCTTGTCGGTTTTCTTGATGAGAAACCTGATAGCCGCGTACACACGTTCGATTTACTCGGCAAGAAAGCTCTGCCAGCAAGTTTCTTGTCGTTTTTTGACGAGAAACTCGGTCTAGTGTACGAGGCTTTAGAGGCCATGCCGTTGAAGCCATCGACTGCAGACAGGATGGCATATGGGAACCTGCGACAGCGGGTCCTCTCGTAGTGGTAGACGCCAACCTGATGTCTGCTACACAAGCCCCACGGATGGAGGGGGCCGCCTGCCGAACTCACTGTACAAACGTTCTCACTAGAGAGTGAGCCACCAGGGGTTGTTGAAAGGACAGCCAGGGCAGATACCTGCCCCCTAATTGTACTTCACAGTAGAATTTTTGTCCCTTTCCCTGCTGAGAACAGCAGGACTCTGGAACCAAATAAGTACACGGATGCCACCTCATTTCCTCACAAATGGATGTGTAGGTCTTCCAAGTGCAACGGTAAATCTTCCTAGGGGATAATTTCCGAGCACTCCTCATGGTAGGTATCACCGAGTCTGACAGGTCCCGGTCTCTTAGCACCTGGCTCTCAAGCCAGTGATTAAAACAGGATGGCGTCTGGACCTTGCGACAACAGGTCCTTTCTTAGCGGCAGCTGCCAAAAGGCGTCTGCTATCAGACGCACTAGATCGGCGTACCAAGGACGCCGAAGCCAATTCAGAGCAATTGGGACCATTGTAATCCTCTCTGCCTCCAATCTGTGAAGCCGATGAGGAAGGATTTTTCCAAGGAGGAAACCATAGATTAGTCGGTACTGACTCCACAGTGCCATCAACGCATCTGTCATGTTTGCTCATAGGTCCTTTGACCTGGCCACAAACCTCAATACCTACCGATTGAGTAGAGAAGTCAGGAGATATACGACTGGTGTGTTTCCCCTCTGGTAAGGGAGCCCCTTAGGTGAGCGACCTCCGATGCTGCAGCAGAGCTGCTTGCTCCTCGATTGACATACGCCACGACTGTGGTGTTTGTCTGACTGGATTCTAACTGGACACCCTTGTAGCCTCTGAGACCATGTGGAGAGGCAAAGCCAGATCGCCTGGATTTCTGGCCAATGATCTGCAATGGGATTCCTCCGGAGTCCAGGGACCCAGGTTGACTGAGCTCTTCAGACTTTTCAACCGGTAAGACAGGCGTCCGCCGTGACCACTATCCAGGAAAAGGAAGGAACAACTTCTCAGACAGAATGCCGGTAAAGTCAGCCACCAACTAGGGAGGTCCTGATTAGGTGGCTCACCCGGGTTTAATAATCTAGGGATGAAGGGCACTTGACCCTTCAGGACGGAGCAACCTCTGTAACACTCGCATGTGAAATAGTGCCTATGGTACCGCCTCGAAGGAGGCTACCATGAGGCCCAGGACTCTCCTCAAAAGTGGTGTGACCACCCATCTTGGGATGTCAACTGCCTCACCGCAGCCCGAAGGGTCTGCAACTTTCCCCTAGGGGGAAAAAAGACGTGCGCCTCTGAGGAGTCCAGAATCAACCCTAGACACACTAGGAGTTGGGACGGTACCAATACTGACTTCTGAGTGTTCAGCACCCAACCAAGTATCGGAGGGTCTGACAGGTTATAGACCCGCTCACTTCTAAATTTAAGTTTGAAGTGACCCTCAGAAGAAGATCGTCCAAGTTGCCCATGATAGCGATGCCACGCTGTCTTAGTAGGGCCAGAATCGTGGCAAGCACCCTGGTGAACACCCTTGGTGCTGATGCCAGGCCAAAGGGGAGAAGCCCCCCTTGGCAGTGGTCTTCCCCGGCCGCCAACGCAGACATCTCTGATGCCTGGTGCATATGGAGACCTGCAGCATGCGTCCTTGATGATCAAGGATGCTGGAAATCCCCTGAAAGGAGGGCAGCGACAACAGAGCGAGCCAACTCCTTTCCGTAATCTTTGTACTTTCACAAAGCAGTTGAGGGTCCTGATATCCAAGATAGGATGAACCCCCTCCAGTACTACGAACAGATTTGAGTAGAACCCCTGAACTCGTTCCTGTACTAAGACGGGAAGGTTTACCTTGCATCTCAGCAGGTCTTGTATCGCCCCATGTAGGACTTCCCGACAAGTCGGCAGAAGCTGGCGGTTTAAAAGGGGAAAAAAATCTGTTCGGTAGGCAAGTACGATTGGGCTTGCAAACCCAGGGACGCTTGTGTCCCTCAGCAGGCGCTTTATCAGCCTGGGGTCGTTTACTTGCCACACTAGGCGGACGAAGGGGCCGCTTGTGCGCGGTGAAGGAGGACCTTAGACTATGGCGTGGCTCCTTTCCTTTTTTGGATTGCAGAAGCAATGTGCTTTTACCTCCTGTGGCATCCTAAATGATGTCATCCAGAGAGGCCCCAAAAAAGTCTGTCGCCCTAAAAGGGCAGATCCAACAGGGCCTTCTTGGAAGCTTGGTCCGCAGACCAGCACCTTAGCCAGATCAGGCGGCGTATTGCTTCTGCATAAACCAAAGCTTTTGACAGCAGGGGAATAGTATCCATGTCTGACTCGCAGACAAACCTAAGGCCCTGGACCAACTGGTCGGCCAAAGTTATTTCATTAGGAGGAGCATCTCGCTCCTTTTACCCCTGGAGTAGCAATCTTGCCCATTCAGTAAGTGTCTGAGACACTAAGGCCCCTGCCAATGCCGGGCGCACCGCTGAGCCTACCACAGAGTTTAAGTAGCGAGCGAGTGCTTCAGCTTTCTTATCCACAGGGTCCTAGAAAACGGGAGCCCCTTGTACTGGGATCGTGGTAGCTCTGTTAAGTCTGGACACCGGAGGGTCCATAATAGGGAGAGAGGTCCATTTCTTCAGAAAACTCTCCTCAAAGGGGTACCGTACCGCAAAATTCTTTGGGGATGTAAAGACCCTTAGTGGGTTTTCCCACTCCTTGTATAAGAGCTTATCAAAATAAGACACACAAGGAAACACCCTAGCAGTGCGGGCAGGTTTACGAAACCCGAAGGGTACCAGAGTCTCTGCTGCATTCTCCAATTTTTGCGTATCCCGCACTGCAGTAATTAGGTCAGATACCAAAGCCTTTTTGCGTACTGACCTGGACCTGGAGTCATCCTCACTGTCCGATCGGTCACGGTCTGCAGTCTCTGATGCATCAGAATCCGGGTCATGAGCCATAGTTAGACCTGGTTCTGCATCAGAATTATCCCCAGAAGATTGCAGGGGATGGGGTGTTTACTACCTCCTGTGTTCCCGTGTGCTGCTTCCACCCTGGCAACCGACATAGTGTCCACAGATATATCAGGGGCACCAGCTTCCAATCAGGTGTTTCAGGGGAAAAAAACATCTGGCTCAGACGCCATGCTGATCACGCGCTGACACCCACAGGGCTTCAGGCAAGATATCAATAGGCCACCCTCCTAGCTGATCAGAGATGCTGGGTCTCCCAGAGGACACACCACCCTTGGATCGGTACCGCTATGCTGCCGTGTGCTGCTCCTGTGATGCTATCGCACCGCTGCTGTGTCGGTCTGATAGTTTTATCAGCGTTTCCTGTGTCAATTTTTGCGCCAGTGTAATGCACCCTAGAGGCCGGAGACTACCGCAAAATGTCCGCCAAACGGCTGTATTGAACAATGTGGGCTCCAAGAAAATGGCCGCCGAGCCATCAGTAGAGGCAAAAGCGGCCGCGGACCACAAAAAGATGGCCGCTGAGCGGCGGTATATACATACAGGCGTGAATCCTAAGAAACATGGCCGCCGGGCAGTCTATTGAGGCCAAAGCGGGTGCGAACCACAAGAAAATGGCCGCCGTACGGCGATATATACATATAGGCGCAAAACCACAAGAAAATGGCCGCCGGACAGTCACTAGAGGCCGAAACAGGCATGAACCGCCGCAAAATGGCCGCCGACAGCATGGAGGGGGAAGAAGCACACACACAGGTAAGCAGAAATTACATCTTTTAAATGCATAGTTACAGCCAGCCCCACTCCAGATGGAACCCCTAGGTGACCCTCAGCACCCAGCAACCTTGGCTCAAGGCCAGGGAGGAGGGAAGGCAGGGAGAGAGGAAAAAAAGGGGCCACAACCACTTACTTGGTCTCTCCAGGAATGTCCAGCCAAGTCACCCTGCCGAGGCAGGGGAGTTACTTACCCTTCCTGCGTGTATCATGCTGGAAGACATTCCAAAACAGATCATCATCCGTGCACGGAAGGTGACTGTCGGCCAGGCATACTGTGATTGGACCCTGAGGAGCGATCATATGTATGCCCTGGAGCACGACACTCACCGGACAGGCTGCTGCGACTCGGCCATAAGGTCAGCCGAAGCTGAGCGGTCAGATGCAAGCTTTGGAGCGCGTAAGCTCACCGGACAGACTACTGCGACTCGGCCGTAAGGTCAGCCGAAGCTGAGCGGTCAGATGCAGGCCCTGGAGTGTAAGCTCACCGGCCACCCGTAGAGCGACGCGTATGTTGTGGAAAACCCAGCGCGTAGCTAGGGTCGGCACACGCTCGATGGCCGAAACTGGGGGGACTACAAGGATCGAGGATCCAGCCTGTCACCCAGTCGGCAGTTGATCGAAGATCGCAGGAAACAAAAAAAAAAAAAATGTAGAGAAAACTATTTTCTCTTACCGTCCATGGACTGACACAGCCTCTTAACCACTTAAGCCCTGGAGCATTATGCAGGTTAAGGACCAGAGGTGTTTTCAGAATTTGGCACTGCGCTGCTTTAACTGGAAATTGTGCGGACATGCAATGTTGTACCCAAACGAAATTTGCGTCCTTTTCTTCCAACAAATAGAGCTGTCTTTTAATGGTATTTGATTGCCTCTGCGATTATTATTTTTTGCGATATAAACGGAAAAAGACTGAAATTTTTAAAAAAAAATGATATTTTCTACTTTTTGTTATAGGAAAAATCGAATAAACTAGATTTTAGTCATACATTTAGGCCAAAATGTATTCAGCCACATGACTTTAGTAAAAAAAATGTCAATAAGCGTATATTTATTGGTTTGCGCAAAAGTTATAGCGTCTACAAACTAGGGTACATTTTCTGAAATTTACACAGCTTTTAATTTATGACTGCCTATCTCATTTCTTGAGGTGCTAAAATGGCAGGGCAGTACAAACCCCCCCCCAAATGACCCAATTTTTGAAAGAAGACACCCCAAGGAAATTGCTGAGAGGCATGTTGAGCCCATTGTATATATTTTTTTTTGTCCCAAGTGATTGAATAATGACAAAAAAAAAAAAAATACAAAAAGTTGTCACTAAATTATATATTGTTCACACATGCCATGGTTATATGTGGAATTGCACCCCAAAATACATTTTGCTGCTTCTCCTGAGTACGGGGATACCACGTGTGGGACTTTTTGGGAGCCTAGCCACGTACGGGCCCCAGAAAACCAAGCACCGCCTTCAGGATTTCTAAGGGCGCAAATTTTTGATTTCACTCCTCACTACCTATCACAGTTTCGAAGGCCATAAAATTCCAAAATAGCACAAAACCCCCCCAAATGACCCCATTTTGGAAAATAGACACCCCAAGCTATTTGCTGAGAGGCATGGTGAGTATTTTACAGCTCTCATTTTGTTTTTGAAAATGAAGAAAGAAAATAATTTTATTTTATTTTTTTTTAATTTTCAAAACTTTGTGACAAAAAGTGAGATCTGCAAAATACTCACCATACCTCTCAGCAAATAGCTTGGGGTGTCTACTTTCCAAAATGGGGTAATTTGGGGGGGTTTTGTGCCATCTGGGCATTCCATGGCCTCCGAAACTGTGATAGGCAGTGAGGAGTGAAATCAAAAATTTATACCCTTAGAAAGCCTGAAGGCGGTGCTTGGTTTTTGGGGTCCAGTACGCGGCTAGGCTCCCAAAAAGTCTCACACATGTGGTATCCCCGTACTCAGGAGAAGCAACAGAATGTATTTTGGGGTGTAATTCCACATATGCCCATGGCATGTTTGAGCAATATATCATTTAGTGACAACTTTGTGCAAAAAATAAATACAAAATAAATTGTCTTTTTTCCGCAACTTGTGTCAACATATAAAATATTCCATGGTCTCGACATGCCTCTCAGTATATAGCTTGGGGTGTCTGCTTTCCAAAATGGGGTCATTTGGGGGGGTTTTGAACTGTCCTGGCATTTTATACACAACATTAGGAAGCTTACATCCACTCTTCTAACCACTTGAAGACAAAGCCCTTTCTGACACTTTTTGTTTACATGAAAACATTTTTTTTTTTTGCAAGAAAATTATGTTGAACCCCCAAACATTATATATATTTTTAAAGCAAAGGCCCTACAGATTAAAATGATGGGTGTTGCATTTTTTTTTTCCACACAGTATTTGCGCAGCGATTTTTCAAACGCATTTTTTGGGGAAAAAATACACTTTTTTTAATTTTAATGCACTAAAACACACTATATTGCCAAAATGTTTGTTGAAATAAAAAAGATGATCTTAGGCCGAGTACATAGATACCAAACACGACATGCTTTAAAATTTTGCACAAATGCGCAGTGGCGACAAACTACATACTTTTTTAAAAGCCTTTACAGGGTACCACGTTATATTTACAGAGGAGGTCTACTGCTAAAATGACTGTACTCGATCTGACCTTCGCGGTGATACCTCACATGCATGATGCAATTGCTGTTTACATATGACGCCAGACCGACTCTTGCGTTCGCCATTGCACAAGAGCAGGGCGGGACAGGGGTGCTTTTTTTTTTTTAATTATTAATTTTGCTTTCTTATTTTATTTTTAAACTGTTCTTTCCATATTTTTTTTTTTTTTATTGTTATCTCAGGGAATGTAAATATCCCCTGTGATAGAAATAGGTAATGACAGGTACTCTTTTTTTGAAAAAAATGGGGTCTATTGGACCCTAGATCTTTCCTCTGCCCTCAAAGCATCTGACCACACCAAGATCGGTGTGATAAAATGCTTTCCCAATTTCCCAATGGCGCTTTTTATATCCGGGGGGGACATTCCCTCCCACTGCTTGTAAAAGCAGTCCAGAGGCTAATTAGCCACTAGGATTGCTTTTACATGAAAGTCGGCCGCTGGCTGAAAAGAATGATACCTAAACCCGCAGGCATCAATCTGGTATAACCAAAGTCCAGCAACATACCAGTACGTTGCTGGTCCTTGTTGGACATGTATTGCAATCTTTTTTTTCATGCAGCCTGTTGGCTGAACGAAAAAAAGATTGATCGGTGGGTATGCTACCATTAGAATACCTCCCTTCATTCACCCACTTCTAATGATGGGCATACATGCACCATTTATATATGCTGAAGCATGGGGGCATCCTCCCGCAAAAGTTATGCCACACACACATGGTCCGACTTTTCCACGGGCATGCCTCCGTCGGAATTTTGACCGCATGTACGCGGCATTAGGAGCAAAATCGCTCCGCTGCCCCCATGCTTCAGCATATATGCTCTTTTTTTTTTTAAACTGTGGTGGTGAAATCACCTCCTACAGCACTGGAGTCGCAGGGATCAGGCCTGTCTCTGCGAATGCTGCAGTTATGTGTGTTGTGTTTTGTAAGTGACAGTGATCGATCGATACTGCACTTGGATGGCCTGGGCTGGACGGAGGGGCAAAACGCAGGTGCTAGCAGGTATCTGGGCTGATCCCGCTAACACTGCGTTTTTGGGAACCCTAAACTGCTGGGGACGCTAGTATAGATCTGATCAGATCAGATATTGATCTGTTCAGATACTATACCACTAAGGGAGGTGTATGCTTCACGCGTGGGTGTTAGCATTACTGGCACTAACCTGACGCTGCCTGGGGCGACGCAGACCCTCTCTGACGCTAAAACCTAATTGATATCACCCGCCGGGCGATCAGGGGGTTAAACCTTTATTGGGTTATATACGGCGGGTGCCCTGACACTATAAAAAGCAAACTAACTAACCAGCGTCACCCGTAACATATATATGGTGATCACTGGTGAAAGGGTTAACTAGGGGCAATCAGGGGGTTAAACCTTTATTAGGTAATATATGGGGGTACCTGACGCTATATAAAAACCTGACGGGGAACCTAAATAACAAAATAACTAACTGGCTAACCAGTGTCACCAGTAACACTTATACGGTGATCACTGGTGAAAGGGTTAACTAGGGGCAATTAGGGGGTTAAAACCTTTATTAGATAATATATGGGGGTACCTGACGCTATAAAAACCTGCGGCGAACCTAAAAAAAAAAAACTGGCTACCTATCGGCACCAGCATAACTAATACAGCGATCAGAAAAACGATCGCTTAGTGACACTGGCTAAAGGGGGTGAAAGGGTTACCTGGGGGGCGATCACGGGGTTAAACCTTTATTAGGTCATATATGGGGGTACCTGACGCTATAAAAACCTGCGGCGAACCTAAAAAAAAATAACTGGCTACCTATCGGCATCACCGACACTAAGACAGCGATCAGAAAAACGATCGCTTAGTGACAGCGGTGCTAGGGGGTGAAAGGGTTACCTGGGGGGCGATCAAGGGGTTAAACCTTTATTAGGGGGGGTTAGTGGGCTACACTGGACCTAAAACTAACTGCCCTGACACTTTTACAGTCACAAATGTCACTGCAGTGACCATTTATTTACTGATCACTGCAATCAATCAGTGACACTGTGACTGGGGGGTGATCTGGGGGTGTCTGGGGGGGCGATCGTGTGCCTATGTGTGTGGTGTCAGTGTGCTGTTATGTGCACTAACCTCTGTGTCTTCTCTCATGCGGCGCTCGGTATATGTGAGCGCCTCATGAGAGATGACATCACTTCCTCCTGCCTGTGTAAACACTACACAGGCAGAGGAAGCTTTTCATTCGCCGGGAGCGATCGCGAGGGGGTGGCCAGAATCGAATGGGGGCCCCCTCATCATGGATCGCTCCCGAAGCGATCCTGGCCGCTCACTGTACCCATACGAAGGCAGGCACGTACAGGTACGTGATTGTGCCATTCTGCCAACGTATATATACAGTGGGCAGTCGTTAAGTGGTTAATATTTGACAAGTGGGTTTATGTCCCTGCTTGCAGGAGAGAACTAGGCAGAATGTTATAACATACATTCTAAAGACCAGAGCTGAACAGCCCCCCCCCCCCCCCCCCCCCGCAGCCAGCAGCCCTCAGTTTTTTTCTGCCTAGCAGAGGAGAAGACAAGATTTTTTAATCCTTTTAGACTTTTATTTTTGAGATCTTCTATCAACTGTCGGCTGGGCAACAGGTTGGGTACAAGGTATCCTCGTAGTCTTCCCTGTCCGACCATCGAGCGTGCTGATCCTTGCCTTGTGTTCGTGAGACTCAGTTCACGACATTCCCCACGACTCCAGGGGTGGCCGGTGGGCTTTTATGCTCCACGGTCCTCACAAGATTGAGCAGTCCTGCTGTATCTTTCGCGGTGGACCGGGCCGACAGCTACTCAGTACCGCACTGTGATAGGTCTGTCAAAAACACACTAGTGGGTCCCTCTGGGATGGGTATGTTGTGATTGTGGTATGGAATCTTAAAGAAGATCTCAGTGATTATTTTTAGTGCATCCAACCTTACGGTAATTTTATACATTTTTCTCTGACGATCAGTGTATACCACAATCCTTTCCTGAGTTAGTTAATTTATGGGGTTTTCTTACCAAAGTATACAATATCTCCCAACAAAATTAATAAGTAAAATAATTTTGACTTTATTAATTAACGAGTATATCCATACAATTTGATACAGAACAAAATTTTCTGGTGATTGAGATTTCACACATGCATTATCAAAACATCATTTTCTTGTTTTGTTTTTTTTCTTACTAAGGAAAACTAATATAATTTCTCATTGGAGTCAAGATTGGTCTGTTGGAAAAATATGGGTAGTACTTTACCCCTTATATTCAAGAACGCAATATCCCTTGTAGCTCTGGGGAGTGTCCTCTAAACTTCTCCGGCCGGAAGAAGTTCAAAGTATGTCTCACAAAGCCAACAGGATAATATTGCCGATTTGAATTGATTATTAAACCAACAGAGCTACTCAAATTACATGGAGCAATAAGACTTCCCTGGGGACCCCGAAAGTTAAATTGATGTAAAATGTTGATTGAATTCCCTAAAACCTGGTTATAATAATACACCCCCCGACAGTCAATAAACACCAATACATAACCTCTACAAATATGATTCCTATGAATACAAGAGTGTAAATAAAATAACATTTGTGTGGCCTGGATCTTACCAATCAGCTTAGAAGGGAAGATATCCGCCAAAATCTACGCACATCGAATCTTTCAGTCATAAATCCCAGCCAGATGGAGAATGGTCAATTATCACAGACTCCTTGATGTCGGGGGTGTATTTGGTGTTCCTCCTCTCTCTTCCCTTAGGGCTTTCCCAACCTTTATACCATTTTGGGACAATAACCCTATAAAATTGATCATGAGCTCAGCCCAGAAGGTTCGGCTTACTCTCCATTGGTTGGGGAAATTTTTTATGATCGGCCGAGTAGCAAAGGTAATATTACTTTCAGCCACTGGGGGGCGTCTGAGGATCACAAATGTATATTTAACTTTTTCTTCATGAGTGTTTATATTTTTGGGGGCGTGAATATGTGTCTATATGTCTCAGGGATTTCTAGTATTTGGTGCGTAATACAATCAATGATTTATCGATGTGATTAATTAGAATCATGCAAAAATGTATGCTTATATGGACACTGACGTATTTCCTATTTCAACCTAATTGTCTTGAGACAACACATGTAATTTGTTGGTTTTCGTATGTATGTGGTCATAGCTTGTCTTTATACTGATGATGGGTACTTAAAACACAATTTTTCATTTGCACGATGGTAAAATATCATAACCCTACTTCTAATATACGTGTATTCATGAAAAAAAATAGAAAATCTACACAGGTTTTCAATGTTTCCTCAGTGTCTCAAATGAACTTTGAAACTCGGGACACAATCCCATTGTTTACTTTTCTACTAGGGGTGCCTTTATTTGTCCTGTTGGGAGAAACCTTCACTTCGTATTCTGGTCATTGTCTTATTAACATCTGAGTCCGTATTGAGGTTGACTTTATGGTATCTGTTCATTCTCTGATACAATAGGTTTATTTACCCTAACTTTCCTTGAATTAAAAGTTTTTTTTTTTTTGTGGCTTCAACCTGAGTCACCCTGAGACTGTTTGTTGCAACCCAGCTTTTCAATAGGTCATATAAATTAGTCACCTAATTCTGATGGGAGGGGGAAGTGTCCTTTTTGGTATCGCTGACTTTACCAGACTACAACAAGAATAACAAAATATGATATTTTGGGGTATTTCTGCTATGACAAAATCCCCCTTTTGAATTCTGGGTATGTCCGGGAAACGTAGCAGGAATTCACTCCATAACCTAGAGAAAGTCAGGGTGATAACTTGATGTGTGAGGTATCGAAGATTAAAGTTGTTGGTGACCTCCGCTAATGAGCCTCAAGACCGTTGGTAATTGTTCGCGGGTTTCTTGGGATACTCTTATAATTTGGATGGTGAGAACCACTAACCATAATATTAGCAGCCCGATACAGAGTATAATCATTATATCCGTCATTGGGAAATATGATCTGCTCTCTAATAAGATATGGTCCTTCTCGGAATAGTCCAAAGCTTCAATTGATAGATTGTTCTTTTTTTATAGACATCTGGAGAGTGTGGTTAGGTTTATGTTCTAATAGGAATTTGAGGTCTGGGTTCATTGGGATGTCCTGATGTTGGAAGGCATCGACACTTTCGACTTCCCCTTCCCAGATTTCGGTTCCTATCGGATATAATGTGGTTTTCCCGATTGTGATTCTCGCATTGGTGGGGACCTTGATGATGGATACTGTAGCAGGTAGAGCTATGATACTGCTCATGATTTGTTTTTCATAAAAGATGCTCATGTTTTTTAACGGAGTGCTTACCAGCCATTCGTCTTTCACGAGTATTTCCTGTACTTCTGAGGTATCTGTAGTTTTCCGCATTTGTACTTCGCATTGTTCGGAACCATGTTTTTTGTATTCCATGCCACATAGTGCGTGGGTTGTGTCATATACGAATGGGTTTCCGTTACATTGGAAGTTGATGTCCTTGAATCGCGTGCATTCCTTCAAAAGGGGTATAGCGTATAAATCCGGCATCCAGGGTTGATAGGCAATCAGGTCTGGTGTTTTGATCTGTAAGTGTATATCGTCCCTCCATGTTCCGACATTATGGATTGTTTTCATCTGATAAATGTTCTTAGAGGAGACGAAGGGTATGGCTAACAAGAAACATACTTCAAGATCTTCTGGATTGATGTATAGCGGCATTGCACTTCCTGTTTCGAAGGCTAGGTTGACTTGAAAGTCTTCTACTTCGCCCCCATTGACCCTGGTGAGTAGGATTCTTATCATCTCAGTGGACACAAAATAAAGGGGAATGTGTCCATGGGAGAGATCGTTCATTCCATTCTGTATTTCGTTTAGATAGGCTAGTGTGTGGAATATAATTGGTTCTTGGATGTAGAGTAGTTCCCTTTTGAATAGTTCATGACTTTGATGGAGGTCGATAGACCGGGTGATCAGTTCTGAATGCAGGTTGACAGTGACGACCGTGTCATTGATGATGGTGCGGAAATCGGTAAACTCAGTTTTTTGTGTTTCAAGTTCATGGTGGATGGCTTGAATATTCATTTGTAAATTTTCAATTTCCATTGCAAGAGTCTTTACGGAAACTGTATTGGCAGCAGATATGGTGGTGGACACTACAGCTCCAAGGACGGTGAAGATGAGTCCAGCTATCAGGACCCCCACGAACCTCTTGGGTCGCTTCTCGCGTGTTATGGTTACTGGGACAAATGGCTTTCGAGCTTGGGTCAGTATCTCATCCACCCGAGTTACTGCTGTTTTCAGGTGCATGGGGTACCATTCCTTAATCTCCAGGGATTGGATCCTCTATGGGTTAAAAAGTCTTTCTATAGAGGTCTTTGGATCCACGCTTACACATACTTTTTGTGTGGTGATTTTTTTGTCGGTTAAGATAAATCCAGGGGCTTCTTGGACTAATATTCCAGAGGAAGGTCCTGGTCGGGCGATTTAAGCTGGTCCGGCCTGGTATTGACATCCATAGCAGAATACCAAGGACTTTCCATGTGGTGGTTTCCGGGGGCCGTCTTATGGTCGGGTTCCGTTTTTGGTATTTCTGGTCGCCATCATTTCCGATTTCGAGTTTGGATTGCGGCAGGGATTTCATTTTTCTGAGGTATACACTGTAAAAAGAATAGACAGTTTGAGTATCATATAGAAATGTGAACAATACTTTTTTTTTTTTTTTTTTTAAGATTGGTTAACCCTCTTGGGTGACCTTGAAGGTGTATGTTGCCAAGGGTCAGTCCTCCAGCAATTGTAATTGGGATTTAGGGTGGCATGCACGTAACTGATTGATGTGTACCCATCTCTCGGTAATTTCACCATTTCGTGGAATATGCAGTTTATATGCCACGGGGGATATTTTGTCCACTATATTGAATGGACCTCTCCAGGACGGTAGGAATTTCCGTTCCTTTACTTGGCTTCTCGAAGTTGTAAAGATATACCCTGTCCCCTATCTCATACTCCTTCTTAGTGGTTTTGAGGTCATAATATGTTTTAGCGCTGGTTGCGGCTCTTTCAGTGTTCCTTTGGGCAAATGAGAACGCATATTGTAAATGCTTCCGTAAATCTTCAATGTATTGGTGAGTTGTGGTGGCATTGATTAAGTTATGATCGGTGGTGCGGTACAGGAGATGTTGGGGTAGGACCATCCGCCTTCCGGTCATAAGTTCAAAGGGTGACATTTTTGTGACTGTATTCGGGGTTGCCCTTAATGCCATCAGGACTAAAGGAAGCTTTACATCCCAGTCCTTGCCTGTTTCTTTTACAAATTTTTTAAGTATGTTGACAATGGTCTGATTGTACCGTTCCACTCCACCGCTAGAGGCGGGCCGATAGGCAATGTGTAACTTTCTTTTTACACCCAGTATTTTCCATAATTTGGTCATCACCTCACTAGTGAAATGAGTACCTCTGTCAGATTCCATCCTCTGTGGAAGGCCAAAACGTGAGAATATGTGATTTATCAGAAGGGCGGCACATGTTTCAGAGCTGTTATTTGGTGCGGGAATGCATTCAACATATTTGGTAAATAAACATGTTACGGTTAACATATATCGGTTCCCGCGTGAAGATTTTGTTACAGGCCCAATGAAATCCATTTGAAGGTCTGACCAGGGCATGCATATCCCCCTTTTTTGAAGTGGTGCCCTATGGGTGGGTGAAGCCGGTTGAAATTGAGGGCATATTAAACATCCCTGACAGTATTCTTTCACATCACGCAGCATATGAGGCCAGTAGGCATAATCCCGGAGGATCTCATAGGTGATTCGTTCTCCGCGGTGCCCAGACGTGGGAGCGTCATGGGCATGCTGTAGCATTAAACCTCTGAATTTGAGGGGGACTACCCATTGTTGGATGCCCCCCTCGGATGTGCGGATCAACAATCCCTGATGTAGCGTGAACTGGGATTTGGATTTCAATAATATACGTAAGTCTTCCTTGCCAGGATAATTTTCTCGACTAAGGGGATCCTGGCTCGGACATTCCAAATGTTTATAAAACAAACCAATTATTGGGTCTTCTTTTTGGGCCGTAATTAAATCTTCACTGGGGTTTTCGTGACACCATTGCAATACATTTGAATTATCGGTCATCCTAACTTGTTGCCTAGTAACAGCTTCTGACTGTACTGATCCTAACAGATGATCTATATCTAGCAACTCACCTGTTAGGGCTCCTTCTTTGACTAGGGTATCGGCCTGATCGTTCCCTTCCTTTTCTTCACCTAGGACTTTGGAGTGGCCTCTGGTTTTCTTAAAATACAGGGTGATCTCGTGTTCCCTTACCAAGTGGTCAATTTGACGAAACAGCTTACCATGTTTGACAGGTTTATGGTTACTCTTTACCATGTTGTTCCGTTTCCATCGGGTGAGGTATTCAACAAAACTATTTCTCACATAATTTGAATCGGTGATGATGGCAAATTCTTTAATGTGATCATTTATGGCCATCTCAACGGCTTTCAGGATGGCAGCGAGTTCAGCAACTTGGCTGCTTCTTGGCCCAAGTTTGTATCCCACGGAGATTGGGGCTACACCTTTGGTCCATACAATCCCGATACCAGCCACTAGTTGTAGTTGGTCCTTGTCCTTGTGATGATAGGCACAGCCATCGACAAAAACACATGGCAATTGTTTACAGTGTTTATCATCATAGACCTTGTATGGAGACAACATTTGTTCTTCCAAAAAATCAGTGTCCGGGGTCCCTGCGCAGGGATCAGGGGCAGAGCAATCGTGCAGCTCAGCAAGGCCCTGGGCCACTGGACTTTTTTTGTTCTGTTTATATCGAATTTCCAGAGGCCACCCTTGTAGGGACAGAGTCCAGGCGGTAATGCGGCTATTTGACACATTTCCGTCCCTGATACGTTCACTCTGTAACTATTGTAAAGGTTGGTGTGCGGTCTCAACAATAATTCTTTCACCTTGAATGTAACTGCGGAAATTCTGTAATGCCCAGACGGTGGACAATAAAGCTTTTTCGCAGTCAGAGAATTTAGTCTCGACAGAGGACAAGGATTTGCTGGCATAAGCAATGATTTTATTAAAATTTTCTTGTTTCTGATAAAGAACGGAACTCATACTTACCTGCGTGTACCCTGTCTCAAGAAAAAAAGGTTTACCTCCTTCTGGATATGCAAGGCAGGGGGCTTGGGTGAGTCGTGTCTTCAGTTCTTTCATAGCGTCTGTTTGTTCCTGGCCCCATGACCACTCAGTCTCCTTCTTCAGCAGATGAAGTAATGGTTTGCTAATCTCTGCATAATTGTCGATGAACTTACGCGAATAGTTCACCAGTCCTAGAAATGATCTTAATTCTTTAAGATTCGTAGGGACCTTACAATTACATATTGCCTCAACCTTCTTCTTTTTGGGGGTTTAACCCTTCAGAGGTGACTTCATGGCCTAAGAAGCTCACTCGGGTGCGGCACCATTGTGCTTTCTGAAGGGATAGTTTCACTCCGGCCGTCCTTAGCTGGCCCAAAACGTGTCGGAGTTCTGTGAGGTGTTTAGTCATGTCGGTACTTTTAATGAGGATGTAATCAACGTATGTCAATGTACCTCGCTCCAAGGCATCAGGCATGGCCTTGTGCATGAAGACTGCAAATTCATGGCTAGAATTGATATAACCGAATGGCATACGCACCCAGCAGTATTGCTGATTTCCGAAGCTGAATGCCAGTTTATATTGATCTTCTTCGCTGACTTTTATGGTCCAATACCCCTGGGCACAGTCGAGGGCCGAGAATACCTGGGATCCCTGAAGTTGGGCCAGGCATTGGTCTATGTATGGTACTGGCCATCCTGACATGTAGACACGCTTATTGAGCTGTCGGAGATCGGCGCATAGGCGCCACTGTCCGTTGGGTTTTAAAATCCCCAGTATGGGGTGGTTGTATGAACTGTGGATGGGTTTAATTATACCCCGTTCGAGTACCTTCCTAATGATCTCAGATAGAGACTCATAGGAGGCTAATGGAAGTCTATACTGTTTTACAAATACCGGTGGGGCCTGAGGGTCGGTTTGGATTTTGGTGATGTGGAGATCAGTATTCCCACAATCGTAGGAATTCTGAGCGAAGATATCTTGGAATTCGAAAAGAATTTCGCGGAGCAATTGTCGCTCAAGATCATTGGTGCAGGCATCGGCTAGGGCTATGATCTCTTCGACTATCTCCTTGAATCCCGGAAATGTTTCTGGTTTCCCTATCTCATATGCCTCTTCAAGCCTGGTGGTCAGGTCATTTGGTGTGCGAGGTATATTTTTCTCCCAGTCAAGACCTTTAGGGTATTTTTGTTCTTTGATTGGTTGTTCAAAGACGAGATGTTTCTTCAATTTGACAGGTACCATCCTTAGAATCGAAGGGGTAAATGGATTCTATGGTGAATATGCCCTCAGGTATAGAACTGAATGATTGTTCGATTAATTTCTCGTCGGGTAAATATTCATCCGGTATGAGCCCAATCACTTGGTTGGTGACCCCGAATGTGTGATACCCCGTCTCTACCGCCAGGCCGATAAGGGTGCCCTTGGGTAGGTTAAGGTCCTGATTTGAGAGGTTGTGTATGTAGACGGACATTATTGACTGATGTGTATTTATCAAGGGTGTATGGGTAATTTTTATTCCCTCTTCTTGTATTTTCTGGGACAGGCATATTAATGCATCTGGTCCCTTCAGTTTTTGTCCCCTTTTTACGTTGATGGGGAGTAGAAAATCTTTAATGCCCCTAGGGATGATAATTTCTCGAGCTACCTGAATCTCAACAGCGTAGGGCATCTGTTGCTGGAACTTCAGGGCCGAGGTCATATCCTGGTATCCCTCCGGGTCCCCCTTTAGTCGACTCCATATGCAGTCGTTTATCAGGTCAATTTGGGTGGCAAAACGATGCAATAGGTCGTTGCCGAGGTAAATTTGAGATTGTGGAGTATCCAGCACTATGAACACGTGAGTGGTTGTCTTATTACCTATAGTGATATTTAAGAGGCATCTCGCGACTGAGTCATGGTCCTCAGAGTCATTGATGGTGTCTGTCATCCAATGCCTCTGAGGAGTGGGGAAGCGTATCATTTCTCTGTCACAAAGGTGGCTAACAAGGCCGTGGCTCACGAAGCTATGTTCTTGTTTTAGATCAATTTTGGCATATTTTGACCCATTAAAACCATTTATCCAGACAGGTATAAAGAGGTCATGGTTAACCCTTTCTATTTCTGTCAGGAACTGGGCGTGATTTCCCCCTTTCCTGGTTGTATCTTTTTGGTGGAAGGATATGGTCAGTACGTTATCCTGTAGGGAAATTTCTTTTATTTTATCTCTGGGAATTTAAAAAATATGTTCCTTGTTTTCTACTTCCAGGCCATGATTGTCAGGTTGGATGACCGTGACATCGGGGAACTGACTATTCCTGAAGTGGATTTCTAGAGAACCAGGCCTTTCTTCCACCAGGTGGCAGTGTCATCGGGAATGGGGAATTTGAAGCCTTCCATATTTAATCGGGGAGTTGACCTGTGACCACATTACTTGATTCACGCAATCAACAATTGTGTTAAGCCTCTTAAGGAGATCCATTCCAATGATCATGTGATGGTTTGGGAGATCTGCAATGATAACGGGGTGCCTGATTTCCTGATTACCTAATTTAAGTTTAAGCCATGCAGTACCCATGACTTGCAGTGGCTCTCCCGCCACCCCGATTAGTGAGCCATCAAAGCTCCTAAGTTTTGGTTCGCTGAGCATTGATTTTATTACTTCATTAAATTGTTCCTGCGCCAGGATGGTAGCTTGAGATCCTGTGTCAATTAACCCTGAAATGGTATGATCACCGGCCTCATGTACCTTTACACGAGTGAAATATCTTCCATCAGATTCAGTCAGTTCACACATAAAATTAGCATGATTGAAGATCTGTGGGTTTTTCAACAATTTGCATTTGGCATTTATCTCACCGCATGTCACAGCTTCTCTGTGTTTGATTCCTGCGGGATGGCCTACGGGGCCTACTTGAGATGGAGGCATATGGAGTGGAAGGCATCCCACCCGATTGGTCACTTACATTGGTTCTCGGAGGCTCAGTTACATTTGAAGGGTTGGAAGGATACTGAAAAATAGGAGCAGAATTAACAATCCCACCTTGATTCCCCCCTTTTAGGGGCATGTCAGGGGCGTGTTGTGTGTCTCCTGTCATCGCACCTAGGGTTGTTCCCTGCAGTAGGATTGTCTGGGATTCTAAACATTCTGTGGCCCTGTGTTGGCCACAGGAGCGGCCCCTAAAAAAGATGGGTCGGTAGATTGGTAATTTCTCAGGTGTGTCATTTGTTCGCACATCTGGTTAATTAGTGCCTCTACCTGCTCGATTCGCCGACCCAGGGTATCTTGGCGATTTACCCGATCTCGTCTGACCCGGTTGTGTTCCGGGCGGGACTGTAGTGATGCATCAGATTCATCACCACTCCTCGGGTCTTGGTGCTGAGGCCCTTCTCTTGGGGGTTCCTGTGGTTCCCTTTGATTTTGGGGAATTGGAGGAGCTACCCTAGCCCTGGGGTGATTGATCTGTTCCTGATTGGGAGGTGTCCTGTGATTATCAGGATTTGTATTAGAGTTTGGATCTCTTATAAAATTTGGTTCTCTGTAGTAACAAGAATGGCCGTGAAAGTTGGGACTTCTATTAGAGCGTGGGTACCCTTGAAAATTTGGGTTTCTGTTAAAATGTTGGTGTCTGACAAAGTTGGGGTTCCTGTTATAGTAGGGGTACCTATTGGCAGTGGGATCTCTATTCCAATTTGATTTGGTTGTTATGGGATCCCTGTAGATTTCCCCTCTGGCTATTTCTGTACCTGAGGTCCCTTTCACCCTCACTACCGTAGCCTGGCAACCTTTGTCTATCCTCTATCATCTGTGGGGACTGGGGTGGAACTCCAGTCGACCCTATGGGTTTCCCATTTTGGACTACCTCAGCGTATGACTTCCTCTCGGTCTGTAGCTCGTGAAGTTGGGGGTTTATGGTAGTGGCTGCTATGGTTTTAAGGTGGGGTTTGGTTTCCCTTTTCGGCCCACCTTCACTGGCCTGCTGGATTGAGTACATGTGATCGCTCTCCCTGATTAACCAATCCAGGGAACGTCCTCTCTTAAAATCCCTTGCTAGTCCCAATTTGATATACGCAGGTAGTGCTTCAAAAAATAAAGTCAGGAATTCTGGCTGATCCGGATTGGGATCCTTTTCAGCTAGAAAATATGCGTTTCTTAATACAGCTAGGAATTCTGTGGGACTCTGATTATGGCCACATTTCAAATTGTAGGCCGCGGCTTTGGCAGCGGTAACAGTTTTGTAGGGCCCAAACTCCATTTGACACCTATGTTTGATTTCTTTCCATGACTGACCGTATAGATCCTGCAATGAATCAAAGAATTGTCTGTATTTTTCTTCAAATATCCATGGCAATAATTCAATTTTGGTACGATCGTCCTGAATGTTTAAGATTTCCAGGGTACGTTCGTAGGTTCCTATATGGTCAGTAATAGTTTGGGAATCCTTCTTGGAGAAAACCGGAACAGTTTCTTTTACAAATTTTATCACCTTGGGGGTGTCATATTTTTTTTATTGGGCTCCTAGTCTTCCTTTTCTGTCTATTTGAAAAATTTTCAGCTTCCTCCTCTGTACATTCTGGGGAGTATCTGTGCAGCTTAGGGGGTGACCTGTCTTCTGAATCTGTCTCTTCGTAACTTACCTGTGTCCCCCGGAAATATGGATATTTCAGTTTTTCCTTTTCCTGTTCCTCTAGACGACTTTGGCTCATGGCTTTATGGTCTACCTGTTCCATTAATCTTTCTATCTGTCCCTCCATTGCTTTCTTTTCAGATCTAAGTTTCTCAATTTCTGCCTCCTTCTCTTTATCTTTGTCATCATCGATTTGTTTACATTTATAATATTTCCCTTGCAGTTTTTTGTTTTGGTGATAGGCATTCTGGAGTCGGACCTCCAGCTCTTCCTGACTTTCTTTAGATTGTCTGAGTCTACTCTCATCCTGTTGGTTTTTTGTTATCAGGGATTCTATTTTTTCTGCTTTATCTTTTACGGCGGTGCGAGTGGCTAACAATTCTTTTTTTTAAGGCTGTAATTAATTCTGCAAATATATTACATAAAAACCACAGAATCGGCCAAGACTGTAATATGATTCTGTCTTGGCTTTTCGTGTCTTTTGCGCCAGCAAAAGCCACAATCATTTGGACCACCCGACCATCTTCAGTATAAATATCATCACTTAACCTATGTGCCTGTTCTCTCTCCTCTTTAACAAATTCCTCTAAATTTTCTTTATTTTCGAATCTTTTGCGAATATGATCGGTCACACCATAGTTAAGGATCCTACCTAAGTTTTCCCGAGGCCCACTAGCCTTTTTCTGGCTTGGGGTGACTACTGCTGGGGCGGTCTCATCATCCTGGCTGTCTCTGGATGAACAATCTTCATTATCACTACCACCCATGTTTATATACAACTGATATTTTTCACAACGTATATGCAAACACAATCACCAGTATGTTCTGTAATGTGGCAAGATTCCCTCTTACAAAATATCTCAGCAGTGCCTGCCAATTTTATGTTGTGATTGTGGTATGGAATCTTAAAGAAGATCTCAGTGATTATTTTTAGTGCCTCCAACCTTACGGTAATTTTATAAATTTTTCTCTGACGATCAGTGCATACCACAATCCTTTCCTGAGTTAGTTAATTTATGGGGTTTTCTTACCAAAGTATACAATATCTCCCAACAAAATTAATAAGTAAAATAATTTTGACTTTATTAATTAACGAGTATATCCATACAATTTGATACAGAACAAAATTTTCTGGTGATTGAGATTTCACACATGCATTATCAAAACATCATTTTCTTTTTTTTTTTTTTTTCTTACTAAGGAAAACTAATATAATTTCTCATTGGAGTCAAGATTGGTCTGTTGGAAAAATATGGGTAGTACTTTACCCCTTATATTCAAGAACGCAATATCCCTTGTCGCTCTGGGGAGTGTCCTCTAAACTTCTCCGGCCGTAAGAAGTTCAAAGTATGTCTCCCAAAGCCAACAGGATAATATTGCCGATTTGAATTGATTATTAAACCAACAGAGCTACTCAAATTACATGGAGCAATAAGACTTCCCTGGGGACCCCGAAAGTTAAATTGATGTAAAATGTTGATTGAATTCCCTAAAACCTGGTTATATTAATACACCCCCCGACAGTCAATAAACACCAATACATAACCTCTACAAATATGATTCCTATGAATACAAGAGTGTAAATAAAATAAAATTTGTGTGGCCTGGATCTTACCAATCAGCTTAGAAGGGAAGATATCCGCCAAAATCTATGCACATCGAATCTTTCAGTCATAAAGCCCAGCCAGATGGAGAATGGTCAATTATCACAGACTCCTTGATGTCGGGGGTGTATTTGGTGTTCCTCCTCTCTCTTCCCTTAGGGCTTTCCCAACCTTTATACCATTTTGGGACAATAACCCTATAAAATTGATCATGAGCTCAGCCCAGAAGGTTCGGCTTACTCTCCATTGGTTGGGGAAATTTTTTATGATCGGCCGAGTAGCAAAGGTAATATTACTTTCAGCCACTGGGGGGCGTCTGAGGATCACAAATGTATATTTAACTTTTTCTTCATGAGTGTTTATATTTTTGGGGACGTGAATATGTGTCTATATGTCTCAGGGATTTCTAGTATTTGGTGCGTAATACAATCAATGATTTATCGATGTGATTAATTAGAATCATGCAAAAATGTATGCTTATATGGACACTGACGTATTTCCTATTTCAACCTAATTGTCTTGAGACAACACATGTAATTTGTTGGTTTTCGTATGTATGTGGTCATAGCTTGTCTTTATACTGATGATGGGTACTTAAAACACAATTTTTCATTTGCACGATGGTAAAATATCATAACCCTACTTCTAATATACGTGTATTCATGAAAAAAAATAGAAAATCTACACAGGTTTTCAATGTTTCCTCACAGTGTCTCAAATGAACTTTGAAACTCGGGACACAATCCCATTGTTTACTTTTCTACTAGGGGTGCCTTTATTTGTCCTGTTGGGAGAAACCTTCACTTCGTATTCTGGTCATTGTCTTATTAACATCTGAGTCCGTATTGAGGTTGACTTTATGGTATCTGTTCATTCTCTGATACAATAGGTTTATTTACCCTAACTTTCCTTGAATTAAAAGTTTTATTTTTTTGTGGCTTCAACCTGAGTCACCCTGAGACTGTTTGTTGCAACCCAGCTTTTCAATAGGTCATATAAATTAGTCACCTAATTCTGATGGGAGGGGGAAGTGTCCTTTTTGGTATCGCTGACTTTACCAGACTACAACAAGAATAACAAAATATGATATTTTGGGGTATCTCTGCTATGACAGGTAAGTAGTCTCTCCTGTCTGCAGGTGAGTACATGCTGTGTGTTTCTCTGTGTGGGGGATTTTTCCCCCTTGCTATTGCTGCTCTCTGCACCTTTACTCTGGCGCTGTGCTGTGTGGGGGTGCTTGGGGGTCACTCTGTCCTGGGGGGGGCTCATGGCTGCCTGCATGGAGCTGGGGGACTTTTCTGTGTGTCGGGCCTGCCCGCCATTCGGCGCCTTGTCTGTGGTGTTTTACTGTGTGCACGGCGGCCATATTGCCGTGGATCGATGGCGCAGTTACATGCGGCCGGCGGCCATTTTCTTGAAGCCGCGCGCTTTTCACATTACTTTGGCCTCTATCCCTGCTGGAACGGCGCAAATCTCCTCACACTCTCCTCACGGCTCACTCGCGCTGGTACAGCGCGGTACAGGCAGTGGAACTGAGCGGTCCTCTCCAGGGTTGGTGAGTCCTCTGGGTATCCCCTCCTCAGTTAGCGCAGCCAGTGGGTGGACTTTTCTTCACTTTGTGCATTAAGGTCTCAGAGGGTGACGAGTTATGGAGTCTGGTTCACCTGCTTCCCCATTCATGTCAGAGGCATCAGGCAGTGCTCCAGCACCTGCGGTCCCTATGGACCAGTTGTCGGCAGTCCTGGAAACATTTTTTGTCAGGATGGAAGCGGTGTGCGAGCGCATGGGAGCTGAAAAAGCACCCTCTCCCCACACAAGAGGGGTGCTCTTGGATATGGGCCTAGCTGCTGCTGCTCAGTACCCTAGCTCTAAATATTTTGATGTTTTTTGAACAGGACATTCCTTGTGAGGAAGACCCCAGTTCTGAGTCAGTAAATGACAGGACGCTTGTAAGTGAACTCATTGATACTGTGAGGGACACTCAAGCTGGATGCTGTGGCTGAGGTACCTCAGGCGGACGCTGTCTCCTTTGGTTCTTTTAAAGCTTTTCTTTTACACAGCGTCCTCACTGTTTCCTTTCACACTGCGTCGAGAGTAGCATGGATGATACAGTGGTACACAGTGCCCCCCCCCCCCGGTCGGTGCAGCATGGTGGGGGGGACTTTATTCATTTATTTCTGTGGTGAAGCTTTCTGTGTGATGTCTCTGAGGCAACAACAGGGTCTCTCCACCTGTGGTTTCTCGCCATTTCCTAGGGAACTCTCTGAGCTCTGTCACTACCTCGGTCTGAGGTGTCAGAGGTTGCTTTTTACCTGCATGCTTGCTTCGGCAGCACATTTAAGCAGGTTGGAATGATACAGAGAAGATTATGCGCCTCGGCGCCATAATTTAAACTTCCCAATAACTCTACACTGGATACATTCACAGTGTATGTATGTGTTATTGGTCTCTGTGTCTGCGTGGGTTTCCTCCCACATTCCAATGCTGTGCCTTCGGTGCCATACACGGTATAAACATACACAATATGTTTATACACAACTCTAAATACATTCACATTATATGTATGTATTATACTCTCTGGGTCGGCGTGGGTTTCCTCCGGGGTGCTCTGGTTTCCTCCCACGCTCTCTGTGCGCTTTCGGCTCTCTGCACAGTATAAACATGATCAATATGTTTATTGCACATACTATTAATCCCTAAATGGTATGTGTATGCAGTCTGCTTGGGTTTCCTCTGGGTACTCCGTTTCCCCCCCACGCTCCAATGGTATGTGCGCTTTCGGCGCTATGCACAGTTTAGACTTGTGCAATATGATTATTCACATGCTAACATACCTACACGGTATGTGTGTGCAGTCTGCGTGGGTTTCCTCTGGGTCCTCCGGTTTCCGCCCACGCTACAATGACGTGCGCGCCTTTGGTGCCATACACAGTATAAACATGCACATTATGTTTATACACAAATGACGTGCACGCCTTTGGTGCCATACACAGTATAAACATGCACATTATGTTTATACACAACGCTAAATACATTACCAGTATATGTATGTATTGTATTCTCTGGGTCTGCGTTGGTTTCCTTCGGGTACTCCGGTTTCCTCCCACGCGTCAACGGTGTGCGCGCCTTCAGTGCTATGCACACACAAACATGTTCAAAATGTTCATCACACATACTATAATAGCTACACGGTATGTGTATGCAGTCTGCGTGGGTTTCATCCGGGTGCTCTGGTTTTCCTCCCACGCTCCAATGGTGTGCACGCTTTCGGCGCTATGCACAGCATAAACATGTGCAATTTGTTTATGCTAACATGCCTACACGGTTTGTGTATGCAGTCTGCGTGGCCGGTTTCCACCCACGCCCCAATGATGTGCGCGCCTTCGTCGCTTGGCACAGTATAAACGTGTTTAATATGTTTATCCACACATACTACATACACCGTATGTGGTTGTACTATGCTCTTTGTGGCTAAGTGGGTTTCCTCCCACGCTCCAATTGCGCGTTTTGACGCAATACACAGTATAAACTATGTGTTTGTACAATCAGCACTTATCAATGAAGTAGCTGCTGGATGGAGCATTGTCATAAGGATATGTGTTTTTCCCTATGATGTTGAATCCCTGGTATCAGGGGTACCACTTTCCAGGGGGGTCACCTGCCCTTCGGTGGTGATCAGAAGCGATGGCTTGGACTGTGTTCGCAATGCTGAGGTTAGCGTTAAGCCCATTAGTGGCTGCGTCTCTGGCATTTTCTGATGCTCACTGACTGGGAAAAGCCTCTGCTTCATCTATCAGTCGACCAGCAGGTGCACTGCAACTGCTTTAGCCTCTAGGGTCTCTGTGCCTGGGGTGGTTTTGCGCCACCTGTAGAGGCTGAGTTACTGGTCCACTGACCGAGTTTCTAGGGAAGCTCTGTCAGGTTTGCCTTTCTTTGGCCAACAATTGAGGCACCCCATAAGCTGGGGCCTCCCTTCTCTGATATTTTGCGGATGTTCTTTGGGATTGTCATACCCATACCGCTGCAGGACGGTCCTGACGGCCGTTTGCATTCCAGGGGAAGGGTCCTTACATCCGGAGGTGTCTCATCTCCTTTACCGGAGGTGGGGCTCCGGATGTGGACCTTCTGGCCTCTCAACTCACTCGCAAGGTGTCGAGATTTGTGGCCAGGTCTAGGGATCCCTGGGTAGCCCGCGTCAGACGCGTTGGTGGCCCCGTGGGGACAGTATCGCTTGATGAATGCTTACCCTCCGCTACTGTTGTTGCCTCGCCTGCTTCGCAGAGTAGGGGCCGAGGCCATTCCGGTGATCCTCATTGGTACGCCGATCTAGTGCGGCTAGTCGCAGACGTTCCTTGGCGACTGCCTCTGCGGGAGGACCTTTTGTCTCATGGTCCCATACTTCGTCCTGCTTTACAGTCCTTGGCTTTAACGGCATGGCCATTGAAAACCGGGTGCTGAGGGACCGAGGTCTCTCGGATTCGGTCATCTCATCTATGTTGGGGGCATGGAAATCTTCCTCCAGAAAGATCTATCACCGTACCTGGAAGGCTAACATCGCTATGTGCGAGGAGCTAGATTGGCGTCCACGGACGTATTCCGTTCCCAGGTTTTTGCTGTTCTTACAGCATGGTGTGACCCAAAAGCTGACCTTGCGTACCATCAAGGGTCAGATTTTGGCCCTGGCTGTCCTTTTTCAACGACCGCTAGCGGGCCATAACTTGATTAGCACCTTTGTGCAGGGGGTTCACCATGTGATCCCCCTGTCAAACCTCCTCTCCCTCCTTGGGATCTGAATTTGGTGCTCTCGGTTCTTCTAGAACCGTCTTTTAAAAACATCAGAGGTATCCCTCTCTTGACGTTGTCTCAGAAGGTGGCTTTCCTGGTAGCCGTTACTTCTGTCTGACGGGTGTCTGAATTGGCGGCATTGTCTTGCAAGCCGTCTTACTTGGTCTTCCATAAGGATAAGGCTGTATTGCGTCCGCGACCTTCTTTTCTACCAAAGGTGGTCTCAGCCTTTCACCTTATTGAGGACATTGTCCTGCCATCCTTGTTGTGCTTTTTAAGAGACAGTTTGCCCACACAATATTAATTTTAAGTTCTTTTAACGAAAGATATTTTACAAGACAATCTATATGACACAGTCTATAATATGAAACTTATTCACGGAGACGTGTGATCATACAAAATAGCTACATTTATTGGTTGACAAAAAGCAAAGATTTACATGAAATTAAAATACCAATTGCGTTACATGAACGACTTGAAAATCAATAACAGTACCTGCAAAATGGGCATACAATCCCTTAGACATAATGCTGTCATGATAAATTCTCAATAGGTTCAACAACCTTGTATAATTGACAATGAAACAGAACATCTGTATTTCACACATCCAACCGTTACTATACTGCAGGTAAGTAAGTGGTTAACAATGTGAAATAAATTGGACGTTTGTTTTGTCACTAAGATTGGAACTATGCAAAAAGAAAAATATAATGAAAAATTGAATCTTTACAAAAAACATCTACCAGTTGTTGGTTAATGAGAATAAATCATAATTGCAGAATGTTCAATACTTCAATATTTTTGAGAACAACAATGAATTCAAGATAAAATCAAAAATTGCATATCTACCCATTCCATAATGGCAATTTCCTACTGGCAAGTGACCAGAGTTAAGATGGCTGCCGTGGCTTTCAGGTATCGGGTGTCTAGGAATCTTCATGAGTGTAAGAATATGTCTTCATGCATGGTGCATGGGTGTCAGTCTGTCAGAGTGTGGATCTCCCAGTGTGCCCCTCAGGGTGCGTCCCTGAGTGTCTTTCCCCGGCCGGTGGGAGTGAGTGCGTGTGTGGGAGTCCTCCGTGAGTGTGTCCCTCGGTGAGTCTCCTCTTCATCTAATTTTTCTTCCCTTAAATGTTGTCTCTGGAAAATAAGATTAAGATTATAAAAATTATCCTAAGTTCTTCCCAAAGGAGGTGGTTCTTCCACTCATTGGTGGCTGCAGTTAGGGGAGTTACTGTGCAAAAATCTCTGGTTTCTATAGGTTGGTAATTTAATAATTAACTGTTCTCTGAATTTTTGGGAACCTCAAGTAATACCACTTTCAACCACTGGGGCTTCAATTCTTTAAGTTTATATATTCTATTTTCAGAATGTGTATAATTTGTATATTGTGGGAAGAATATATATGGATTTTAATCTTCTGGTAATCCGGTATATATAACATACTTCTAATATACTTTTTGATTCATTCATTCACATAACATAATTTGTTTTATATTCCTGTCTAAAAATATATCTATAAGCTGTTTTTTCTAAACAGGGTACAGATTATATGTCAATCAATATAACACAAAAATATGTATCTATATATTTTGAATATGTGTTAATCTCTAAACGTAGGTTCCTTTATTTTCTATAATCACAATTTGACGTATTTCATGCTGCTAATTAACTCTTTAAAACATTTCTATTTATAAAATCACATTGGTATCTATATTTATTCTTCTAACACAGGTCAACAGATACTAAAATCATATTTACTCTTTCGTCCATGGACTGACACAGCTTCTCTATTGACAAAGTGGGTATTATCCGTTAATTAGGAGTGACTAGGCAGAAAAACTTGTAAAAAGTGTTGCATCACACCTTCTACAGTACCGCCCAGGGGGCGGACCCTCTGGGTATACCCTCTCAGTCTGCATCTTCGCAGATCAGTTTTTTTCTGTCTAGCAAGGAGTAGGACATGGCTCCCTTCGGGCCCATTGGTCCGGGGAAAAAAGATATATATATATATATATTTTTGCTACATTTGTTGTTTCCTGCGATCTTCGATCAACTGCCGACTGGGTGACAGGCTGGATCCTCGATCCTTGTAGTCTCCCCAGTTTCGGCCATCGAGCGTGTGCCGACCCTAGCTACGCGCTGGGTTTTCCACGACATGCCCGTCGCTCCACGGGTGGCCGGTGAGCTTACGCTCCAGGGCCTGCATCGGACCGTTCAGCTTCGGCTGACCTTACGGCCGAGTCGCAGCAGCCTGGCCGGTGAGCTTATGCTCCAAGGCTTGCATCGGACCGCTCAGCTTCGGCTGACCTTACGGCCGAGTCGCAGCAGCCTGTCCGGTGAGCGTCATGCTCCAGGGCATACATATGATCGTCCCTTCTGGGTCCAATCACAGCATGCCTGGCCAACAGTCACCTTCCGTGCGCGGACGATGATCTGTTTGGAATGTCTTCCAGCAGAATACATGCAGGATAGGTAAGTAAAACTCCCCTGCCTCGGCTGGGTGATTTAGCTGGACATTCCTGGAGAGATCAAGTAAGTGGTTGTGGCCCCTTTCTTCCCTCTCTCCCTGCCTTTCCCTCCTCCCTGGGCTTCTAGCTAAAGGGTGCTGGGGGTCACCTAGGGGGTCCCACTGGAGCGGGGCTGGCTGTAACTAACATTTAAAAGAAATGTCATTTTTTCTTACCTGTGTTTGTGTCCTTCCTCCTCCATGCTGTCGGCAGCCATTTTGAGGTGGTCCATGCCAAGTTTGGCCTCTTGTGACTGCCCGGCGGCCATCTTCCTGTGGTTCGGCCACACCCACTGGCCCCTATCAGCTGATCGGCGGCCATGTTTGTCCACCCTGTATGCAGATATTGCCGTTCGGCGGCCATCTTTTTGTGGGCTATGGCTGCTTGACCTCTATCTTCTGTCGGCGGCCATTTTCTTAGAGCCCACATTATCTTCCATACAGACATTTTTGGCAACCATTTTTCGAGAGCCTCCGGCCTCTAGGGTGCATTACACTGGCGCGAAAATTCACACAGGAAGTGCTGATAAAATAAGCAGACTGACACAGCAGCAGTGGGACAGCATCACAGGCGCAGCATAGCAGTACCTATCCAGGGTGGTGAGTCCTCTGGGTGACCCGGCCTCTCTGCAGCACAGGAGGGTGTCCTATTGATATCTTGCCTGGAGCACTGTGAGTGTCAGCGTGTGGTCAGCATGGCATCTGAGCCAGATGTCTTCTCCCCTGAAACACCAGATTTAGCAGCTGGTGCCCCTGAGGTGTCTATGAACGCTATGACTGCAATCCTAGGGGCGTTTGCTGCCAGGGTGGAAGCAGCACACGGGAATACAGGGGGTAGTAAACGCCCCATCCCCTGCAAGCTTCTGGGGATAATTCTGATGCAGAACCAGGTCCAGCTACGGCTCGGGGCCCAGATTCTGACGCATCAGAGACTGCAGACCGTGACCGGACAGTGAGAATGACTCAAAGTCCAGGTCAGTACGCGAGACGGCTTTGGTATCTGACCTTATTACTGCAGTGCGGGATATGCTAAAATTGGAAAATACTGCAGAAGCAGCAGAGACTCCGGTCCACTTGGGTTTCATAGACCTGCCCGCACTGCTAAGGTGTTCCCTTGTGTGTCTTTTGATAAACTCTTATACAAGGAATGGGAGAACCCACTGAGGGTCTTTACAGCCCCAAAGAGGTTTGCGGTACGGTACCCCTTTTGAGGAGAGTTTTCTGAAGAAATGGACCTCTCCCCCCTATAGTGGACCCTCCGGTGTCCAGACTTAATAGAGCCACCACAATTCCTGTAGAAGGGGCTCCTGTTTTCTAGGACCCTGTGGATAAGAAGGCTGAAGCACTCGCTTGCTACCTATACTCAGTGGTAGGCTCGGCAGTACGCCCGGCATTGGCGGGGGCCCTAGTGTCTCACACACTTACTGAATGGGCAAGATTGCTACTCCAGGGGTTAAGGAGCGAGATGCTCCTCCTGATGAGATAACATTGGCCGACCTGTTGGTCCAGGGCCTTAGGTTTGTCTGCGAGTCAGACATGAATACTATTCCCCTGCTGTCTAAAACTTTGGTTTATGCAGTAGCAATACGCCGCCTGATCTGGCTAAAAGGCTGGTCTGCGGACCAGACTTCCAAGAAAGCCCTGTTGGATCTGCCTTTTAAGGGCGACAGACTTTGGGGCTTCTCTGGATGACATCATCAAGGATGCCACAGGAAGTAAAAGCACTTTGCTTCCCCAAATTAGCAAGGATAAGGGGCCACGCCAAGGGCAAGGGCCCTCCTTTACTGCACACAAGTGGTTTTTTCGTCCCCCTAGGGCGACAGGGAAAAGACCCCAGGCCGATAAAGCGCCTGCCCAAGGACAAAAGCGCCCCTGGTCCCGCATACCCAATAAGCCTGCGGACAAATTTGTGTCCGCATGAAGGTCCACCCCCACCCAGCTCTCGGGTGGGGAGACGTCTTCGCAAATTCGCGACTCAGTGGACAGCACTAATCTCCGACAGGTGGGTTTGCGAAGTAATCTCCTCAGGCTACAAGATAGAGTTTCTCTCTTGTCCACCGGACAGATTCAACACCTCCAATCTCCAGCTACTACCGACCCGTCGGGAGGCCCTGTATGGGGCGGTCCAGGGTCTACTGGAACACGGGGTAGTTATTCCAGTTCCAGAACTGGAACGGAGTTTTTACTCAAATCTGTTCATTGTGCCGAAGAAGGAGGGGGTTCGTCCAAGCTTGGATCTCAGAGCCCTCAATTGCTTTGTGAAGGTACAAAGTTTTCGGATGGAGTCGGTTCGATCTGTAGTCACGGCTCTCCATCCGGGGGACTTTCTGGCCTCCTTGGACATCAAGGACGCATACCTGCATGTCCCCATATACTCCAGACACCAGAGGTTTCTGCGATTTGCTATCGGGAAGGACCACTACCAGTTTGTGGCCCTCCCGTTGGGCTTTGCCTCAGCACCCAGGACGTTCACCAAGGTGCTCGCTCCGATTCTGGCACTTCTAAGACAGCGGGGTATCGCTATCACAGGCTACTTATACGACCTTCTGCTGAAGGCCCCTTCAAGCTCAGAATTAGAGGTAAGCGTGTCCATTACCTGTCAGACTCTTCGAGACTGTGGTTGGATACTAAACACGCAAAAGTCAGTATTGGTGCCCACTCAACGCCTAGTGTACCTGGGGTTGATTCTGGATTCCTCATAGGCAAAGGTATTCCTCCCTGTGGAGAAGTTGCAGACCCTCCGGGCTGACTTCCAGGAATTGGTCGTCACTCCGTTTTTGCATGCGAGTGTTGGGCCTCATGGTAGCCTCCTTCGAGGCGGTCCCATATGTTCAATACCACACTCGAATGTTACAGAAGGAAGTTCTGTCCAGATGGAACAGATGCCCTTCATCTCTGGATTATCAAATCCGAGTGAGCCACCTAGTCAGGAGATCCCTGGTATGGTGGCTGACAGCACCGGCTGTAATGGCCGGGAAGTCATTTCTTCCGGTTTACTGGATAGTGATCACGACGGACGCCAGCCTTACAGGTTGGGGGGGGGAGTCTGGGGTGTCCAGTCGGCGCAGGGTCGCTGGACCCCAGAGGAAGCCCTCCTGCCGATCAATGTCCTGGAGATCCGGGCGATCAAGCTGTGCCTCTTCAAATGGTCTCAGAGACTGCAAGGGCGTCCAGTCAGGATCCAGTCAGACAACGCCACAGCAGTGGCATATGTCAATCATCTAGGAGGAACAAGAAGCTCAGCTGCAGCATCGGAGATCGCTCGCATCCTGAAGTGGGCAGAGAGGAGCACTGTCGGCCGTGTACATTCCGGATGTGGAAAACTGGCAGGCGGACTACCTGAGCCGCCAGATGCTGGACCAGGGAGAAGGGTCCTTACACCCAGAGGTGTTCCAACTCCTCTGCCAAAGATGGGGCACACCAGACGTAGATCTTCTGGCTTCCCGACTCAATCGGAAGGTATTGAGATTTGTGGCCCGGTCAAGAGACACATGGGCAGACGCAACGGACGCGTTGGTAGCATCGTGGGGTCAGTATCGGCTAATCTATGCCTTCCCTCCCTTAAGGCTTCTTCCTCTTCTGCTCCGCAGAGTGGAGGCAGAGGGAATTCCAATGATCCTAATCGCTCCAGATTGGCCTCAGCGTCCTTGGTACGACGATCTAGTACGTCTGGTAGCAGACGTCCCCTGGCGCCTACCACTACGGAAGGACCTGCTATCGCATGGTCCCATATTCCATCCTGCTTTACAGTCATTGGCTTTAACGGCATGGCTGTTGAGAACCAGGTACTGAGAGACCGGGGCCTGTCAGACTCAGTAATCTCTACTATGAGAAGTGCTCGAAAACCGTCCTCTAGGAAGGTCTATCACCGCACTTGGAGGGCCTACATCTCCAGGTGTGAGGAAATGAAATGGCATCCGCGTACCTAATTTGGTTTCCAGAATCCTGCTGTTTTTACAGCATGGGGTGGACCAAGGGCTTGCCCTAAGTACGATTTAAGGGACAGATATCTGCCCTGGCTGTCTTTTTTCAGCGACCCCTGGCGACTCACTCTCTCGTGAGTACATTTGTGCAGGGGGTCCGACAGGTGGCCCCTCCGGTCCGTCCCCCGTTACCTCCGTGGGACTTGAACCTGGTCCTCTCGGTGCTTTAGAAGGCACCGTTTGAGAATATTAGAGATATTCCCCTGTTGACACTTTCTCAGAAAGTGGTCTTTTTGGTGGCTGTTACGTCAGTTAGACGAGTCTCTGAGCTGGCAGCCTTGTCCTGCAAGGCTCCCTATTTGATTTTCCACAAGGATAAGGTGGTGCTGCGGCCGCAGCCTTCCTTTCTTCCGAAAGTCGTTTCGGCTTTTCATCTCAACGAAGACATTGTACTTCCATCCTTGTGTCCTCAGCCGTCGAATCCTAAGGAGTCGGCGTTGCATTCCTTGGACGTTGTCCGAGCTTTGAGAGTATACCTATCTGCTACTTCCCTGTTCCGGAAGTCAGACTCACTGTTTGTTTCGGTGGCTGGTCCCAAGAAGGGCCAAGCAGTCTCATCGGCCACCATCTCTAGGTGGATCCGACAGATAGTAATCCAGGCTTACGCCTTAAAGGGTCAGGCGCCCCCCTTTCCTGTCACGGCGCATTCGACCAGGGCAATAGGTGCCTCTTGGGCTTTCCGACATCAAGCGTCTGTTTCCCAATTATGTAAAGCGGCGACTTGGTCGTCCGCTCACACTTTCACAAAATTCTACAAAATTGATGTAGGTGCATCTTCGGATGCCTCTTTTGGCCGCAAGGTTTTGCAAGCGGCTGTTTAGAGTTGCAACTCCTCCGTTGGAGGAGTGCTGTTTTGTGTTTGGGGTGAAGTTTATTTTTATGCTGTTACCACCCCTCGTTTTTTCTCTGACACTGCTTTGGGACGTCCCACTTTGTCAATAGAGAAGCTGTGTCGGTCCATGGACGAAAGAGTAAATAGGATTTTTTACTCACCGTAAAATCCTTTTCTCTGAGTCCATGGACCGACACAGCACCCACCCCTCCTTTTAAGTTTGTACTGCTTTTTGACGAACTGATCTGCGAAGATGCAGACTGAGAGGGTATACCCAGAGGGTCCGCCCCCTGGGCGGTACTGTAGAAGGTGTGATGCAACACTTTTTTACAAGTTTTTCTGCCTAGTCACTCCTAATTAACGGATAATACCCACTTTGTCAATAGAGAAGCTGTGTCGGTCCATGGACTCAGAGAAAAGGATTTTACGGTGAGTAAAAAATCCTATTTTTCCCTATGACCTAAAATGTCATTGATAATCTAAACATCATTCCTATTTATTACATATCAATATATGTTCTTACTTTGAATATCATGCGTATTTATAATGTAACATGTATCCAGGTGTTTTCTTAAAATGTCTGAGAACATGGCATAGGCGTCACGTATGGTCATATATCTATATATACAGATATATAAGAAAAATTGATACAAAACTTGGATGTTTGTATGCTTCTCTGGTTGTTAAACTCGGATTTTGGTTGTAGAATTAACCAGCGTTTATGATGCCATTGTTTGGGGAGCAAGCTAAGTAAACTGGTTGCTTTACTTTAGGGGCAGTCTTACCGTCTGAAACAATGGGAATATTTGCTCTAGTTTTAACTGTTAGTCACAGTAACTTCTCAGGCTTATCCACCTATTTGCGTTGCTTTTCTGAGTCTATTTGACAATGGCCTATAACAAAAATTCTGGTTTATGTGACAAGGGACCCTATTGTCCAGACAAATCCCTGTCCCTACATCTGCTTGTAAAATCACATGTAGCGGCCTCACTCCCTCTTCTTGTGTATCGGTTCTCCGATAGCTCTTGTCTAGGGGTATCTTATACTTGAGAGTGAGATGCGCTACGACCCATGTCCTCCCCATTACAGTGGGTGAGGTGAAGGCCAGTACCAGTTATTCTTCTCGGGCCTGTGTGCTTCAATTAGTAACAAAGTCCTGCTGTGCTGACACTTCCCTTTGCTCCCATCAACCAGAGTAACACACACCGATAAGGATCCAACACTTGCTTTATTGTCGCATACAATTAAACAGTTCTTTGTCAGCCAACTGGTTGAGATCCATAAACAATTCAACACGGTGGAGCGAGCAGGTCGAGGCACTGTCCTGATTTGTACACTAAACCACTGTGGTTTCACCAGCGGTTACTATAGCCTTGGCTAGAGAGAACTTAGAACTTGCGAGTCTCTACCAGCGACTCGATAGAATGCAGATAGGAGTACCTTCGCTGCGTTGCGGCCCCTGTCAGGGGAAGATGTCCCTCCAAGGGAGTTACCGAAGGCCCATCCGTCACCGGGTTGGTGCTGCTCCGGACTCTTCAGACGGGTGACCTCCCCGGCCTCCTCACCTCAGACATGGGCCCCATCCACCTCAGGGTCCCTCGGACTCCTCCGCCCTTGCGGGACCCAGTCGAAGTCGCTGGGCCCCGGGCCTCCGGTTTAGTACCTCACCCCAGGCTGAAGGTGCCTGGGATGGACGCCAACTCCGCTCCGGACAGGCCTAGGGCGCCTGGGCCGGAACTCCGAACCGCCCGCACCCAGGCCGAAGGTGCCTGGGCGCGCGATGCAGGAAAAATACCTCGTGGTGAGGGCGTCTCTCCCCTTTATCTCCTCCCGCGACGCCACGGCGGGTTCCCCGCCCTCGCCGTACCATCGCTAGAAAGGGACAAAAAGGACAGCACTACGGCAGTGAATCTACCTTGGACCTGTGGGAACCCCACCACCCACAGGCCAAGGAGAATAGTACACCACCCAGTCCTCCACGGATTAAAATGGTCTAAATCCTCCCATAATTTATACACACCTGGGTCATACTACCACCCAGGTGTATCCCCCTAAATTTAAACCCCTGCTACACTCTCCCCCCAGTGATTTGACGCTGGTCCCCAGCGTCTGGTGCAAGCCCATGCTTCCCAAGGAGTGGTAACATAAGCCTGACCCCAGAGGCCATCCCTCAAAATTTGAATCCTAATTGTGCCAAGACCTGCTCAAGGGAAGGGGAACATGAAATAATAGAATTTTTTCAATAAAACCATCTGAACATATACACATATACAATCCCTCCCATCACTGTCTAAGAACCACCCCACACTCAGCAGTCTTGACAGATGAATCTCCTGCAGAAGGGAAACAAAAACACAACATCCTAACACATTTGTGTTAACTTGGAATGAATGGGTCTATCAGCTGAGAGACCCATTTGCTCCAATGAGTAAGGTGATGCAAGTGTGAAAAAGAAAAAAAAACAAACAGCCGTTGCGCAACACTGCCACCTGGTGACAGTGCCGTGGTAATGACACTTGGGGAATGTCATGGATATGCATTAATGTCTGTCTGCCATCTTACCTTTCCTCCTCATGTGTTCATCTTAGAGGCCAGAACCCTTTCACCTGGCTTCCTTTATAATCTCCTCCCAGCCTGACTCCACCCCAGGCCCTATCACAGAACACTATATTAACCTGTGCACTGCAAGCCTGCTTTGCTGATCAACGTGTTTGTTAGGCATTGTGTGTTTGGGTTCCTGCCTGCCGTGTGCTACGTCTGTCTCTCTGTTACGTTATTGGCTTGTCCCCGACTATCCCTGTCTGCTCGGGACCCTTGACCTTTGGCTTGTCTTTCGTTATCCTTGTCTGCTTGTGGCCCTTGACCTTTAGCTTGTTATTCGTTACTTTTATATCTTGTGCTGCTGCTTCCCCTCTTGTCCCCTTATCCTACGGGGCGTGAGCTAGGAGACTCTAGGGGCCGCGACCTGGACCCAGCCTGCAGCATAACATCCTCACCACTAGAGGCTCTGGAGAAGACCTGCTGGGTCTTAGACTCCGCGCCCTGGGGAATCTTGGCTCTAGCTTCCTATAGGATCCCGGTTGTGCTCCTCTGGTCCCGCTTTCCACAACCACCCAGTTTCCTATCCGCAGCAGTCAGCCATAGGGTTCACTACCTTGCGGTGCACTCCTGTCCCCCTACGGTGTGCATCTGTCACCTGGCCGTAGGTGACCTGACAGTGAAATCTTCCAGGCAACCTTCCTTCTTCTCCTTGTGTCCCTACTCTGATTCTACCCCAAAGTCTTTGTCTCTGATGTATGAAGAAAGAGAGAACAAAACAAAACAGCTCTCATTCCTCCAAAGAGTAGAAAAGCCCAAATAAAAAACTAGGGCACAGTTCTGATATTCTGGCAAAGGCACTTCCAGAAAGCTCAGCAGCAAAAGAACATACAGGAGAGTTTTTTTTTCTCTCCTCACAAGTAAAATTTCGGATGCGGCAAGAACAGGGGCTTCAGATGCTGATCGAAAGTTTCCACCGAATAATCGATGTCCTCTCCATCCTTCCTACAGATACGCACCTTGTCTGCATGGATATGGCGGCCCCACATCCATTCTGCTCTACAGTCTCTGAAATGTTTGGACACTGGGGGTGAACAAGCCAAATACCGACGGGCATGAGGCACTTTAAGCTTCTCCCAAACAAACTCGTCATACCACCGCTGTCGTAGGACTTCAACCTCAAAAAGTAAGTCCCGGGGCAAGTAAGGATATTCCCATCCGTACTCACGGGCGACCCTCTGGCAGACGAGCCGCTGCAGTCGGGCCATTGTGGCCCGCTCACCTTCTCCTGGCAGAACAAGGGCCTCTGGATGCCGAGATACTTTCACTACCTCTAGTGGCTTGAATCTTGGTGCTCGTAGTGATGCGCGCTGTGTCCCCGCCACCGGAACGGATAGTGCTGCGGATGGTAGAAGGACAAGTGGAGGACTAAGCTTCCTCGTGAGCTCCGGGGCTTCCACCCGGGGCGTGCTGTCTCCTATGGACATAGGCGAATCACGTGGTGCACGTAACACAGATAATGGGCGTTTGTCCCAGCCCTTGCGGTGAAAAAGTTCATCTATTTCACCGTCATCCCCAGAGTAAGACAGCGACTCTAGGTCGGAGGTGTCATACATCTCTGCGGGAAGGTAGTCTCTAGTAGACGTGGAACTACCCTCCCTAGCGGGCTCCACCAACTGTGGACTCCCGACACCTTCAACCACCACCACAGTCCCAGCCCTTGGCTCACCTTGACCTTTCGTAGAACTGGGATGTCCAGGACTCTTCCAACCAGATCCATCCAGGCCCGGCAAGCGACGGGGTGAAGCTCGACCACAGGAGGCCTGTACTAGGCAGACTTTCCTCTTCGGAGGTGGGAGCAGGGAATCTTTGGTGACCGAAGCAGCATCCTAGGATTTTTCTCTCTGTCTCTGGTTGGGCAGTCACGCCGCCCTGGTCAGTGCGTACGGGGACCTCCGCAAAGGCCTGGATCTCCCCTTCCGGAGTAGCGGTACCTGTGAGGCAGTTGAGGTGAAGGGCCCGGGGCCTTACTGTGGATGGCTCCACCTCAAATAGAAATTCTCTGCATGCTTCACAACGCCCGAATGGCTTCAGGTGGACCACCAGTCCCGAGCATCCGGGACAGATCACGCCGAGGGCCTCCGTGTCTCTGCAGGAATACAGAGCCAACTGCCCTTTGGGGCCTGAGTCTTATCCCCGTGTCTATAAGGGGAGCAGCAAAGGTAGTCATCTTCGTGGGGTAAGGAACCGGAATCCACGGGGAGCTTGAGGCCATCTCGACTGTCTGCTGCTCCATCACGCACTGTCCCCGCGCCGGAGTCTCCACGTGTGTCCTTCCACATGGCCAGACTCCTCCCACAACTTGCACATTTTCGCGGGCTTCCTCCAGCCTCCGCCCATGAATTGCGCAGTCATGGGGTGCCTCGTGGCGCAGTGCAGTAAAAGCCCCCACATGTAGTACGTCACACGGCTGGACTTCTCCCTCTTCTCGCTCTTCTGCATGGGCCTTTCCCGTCTTAGGGTCATGTCCACGACTTTGAGCAGGGACGCACTTTGGCCCATCACATGGCCGACCCACTCGGAACTCCTCCGGGCAGCAAAGTTCAGACACAACCGTTCTCAGTTCCATTGTCAAAACACACATCATCCCGGACTCACGAGCCCCCACGTGTGGCGGCCTCACTCCCTCTTCTTGTGTATCGGTTCTCCGATAGCTCTTGTCTAGGGGTATCTTATACTTGAGAGTGAGATGCGCTACGGCCCATGTCCTCCCCATTATAGTGGGTGAGGTGAAGGCCAGTACCAGTTATTCTTCTCGGGCCTGTGTGCTTCAATTAGTAACAAAGTCCTGCTGTGCTGACACTTCCCTTTGCTCCCATCAACCAGAGTAACACACACCGATAAGGATCCAACACTTGCTTTATTGTCGCATACAATTAAACAGTTCTTTGTCAGCCAACTGGTTGAGATCCATAAACAATTCAACATGGTGGAGCGAGCAGGTCGAGGCACTGTCCTGATTTGTACACTAAACCACTGTGGTTTCACCAGCGGTTACTATAGCCTTGGCTAGAGAGAAATTAGAACTTGCGAGTCTCTACCAGTGACTCGATAGAATGCAGATAGGAGTACCTTCGCTGCGTTGCGCCCCTGTCAGGGGAAGATGTCCCTCCAAGGGAGTTACCGAAGGCCCATCCGTCACCGGGTTGGTGCTGCTCCGGACTCCTCAGGGTCCCTCGGACTCCTCCGCCCTTGCGGGACCCAGTCGAAGTCACTGGGCCCTGGGCCTCCGGTTTAGTACCTCACCCCAGGCTGAAGGTGCCTGGGATGGACGCCAACTCCGCTCCGGCCAGGCTTAGGGCGCCTGGGCCGGAACTCTGAACCGCCCGCACCCAGGCCGAAGGTGCCTGGGCGCGCGATGCAGGAAAAATACCTCATGGTGAGGGCGTCTCTCCCCTTTATCTCCTCCCGCGACGCCACGGCGGGTTCCCCGCCCTCGTCGTACCAACGCCAGAAAGGGACAAAAAGGCCAGCACTACGGCAGTGAATCTACCTTGGACCTGTGGGAACCCCGCCACCCACAGGCCAAGGAGAATAGTACACCACCCAGTCCTACACAAATTAAAATGTTCTAAATCCTCCCATAATTTATACACACCTGGGTCATACTACCACCCAGGTGTATCCCCCTAAATTTAAACCCCCGCTACACACAGATAGGTGATCCATTGAATATTGGAAAAACATGTGTTCATGTGTTCTTCTTTGAAAGGTTCACAAGTGCAGTAGTTCACGTCACCCTTGAGGCCTACTGGACTTTCAAATTTCTGCCAGTAAATTTTTAAATGTATTATTATTATTATTCTTTAGGAAAACCACAACATTGTGTCCTCATCCGTCGCATTCCAGAAAGTTTGCGCTTCGCTCGCTAGATGTGGTACGTGCCTTGCGGGTGTACCTGTCCGTTACTGCTCCCATGCAGAAGTCTGACTTGCTGTTTGTGGCTGTGTCAGGCCCACAACAGGGCCAAGCGGTTTCCCCTGCCACTATTTCTAGGTGGATCAGGCAGACTGTCATACAGGCCTATGCCCTTAAGGGGCGGGCGCCTCCCTTTCCGGTTATGGCGCATTCCACCAGAGCAATTGGTGCTTCCTGGGCTTTCCGACATCAAGTGTCGGTTGCACAAGTGTGCGAGGCGGCGACCTGGTCGTCCGCACATACCTTTTTTAAGTTTTACAAGGTTTATGTGGCGGCATCTTCTGATGCTTCCTTTGGCCGCAAGGTTTTGCAGGCCGCTGTTTAGGTTGCAATTCCTCCGTTGAGGAGCTCTGCTTGTGTGGAGTGAAGTTTGGTTTTCCTTTCTTTTTGCTCCCACTCCTCTTTTTTTGACACTGCTTTGGGACGTCCCACTTGTCAAATATTAAGAGGCTGTGTCAGTCCATGTACGGTAAGAGAAAAGATTTTTGTACTCACCGTAAAATCTGTTTCTCTGACGTCCATGGACTGACACAGCACCCACCCTTCGTTTTAGGTTTGTACTGCTTTGTTACGAACTGAGGGCTGCTGGCTGCAGGTGGGTGGGTTATGTCCGGAGGGACCGCCCCCTGGGCAGGGCTGTTCTGCTCTGGTCTTTAGAATGTATGTTATAACATTCTGCCTAGTTCTCTCCTGCAAGCAGGGACATAAACCCACTTGTCAAATATTAAGAGGCTGTGTCAGTCCATGGACGTCGGAGAAACAGATTTTACGGTGAGTACAAAAATCTTATTTTTTCCCCAGACCAAAATGGGCCCGAAGGGAGCCATGTCCTACTCCTTGCTAGACAGAAAAAAACTGATCTGCGAGATGCAGAGTGAGGGGATATACCCAGAGGGTCCGCCCCCTGGGCTGTACTGTAGAAGGTGTGATGCAACACTTTTTACAAGTTTTCTACCTAGTCACTCCTAATTAACAGATAATACCCACTATGTCAATAGAGAAGCTGTGTCGGTCCATGAACGAAAGAGTAATAAAAACCGCAGAGGTGATCAAATACCACCAAAATAAAGCTCTATTTGTGGGGAAAAAAAGGACGTCAATTTTGTTTGGGAGCCACGTCGCACGACGCGCAATTGTCAGTTAAAGCGACGCAGTCCCGAATCCCAAAAAGGGGCCTGGTCTTTAACCAGCCAAAATGGCCCGGGGCTTAAGTGGTTAAAGGAGATGTAAAGGCAGAAGGTTTTACTCTTTCATTCATGGCCCGACACAGCTTCTCTATTGACATAGTGGGTATTATCCGTTAATTAGGAGTGACTAGGCAGAAAACTTGTAAAAAGTGTTGCATCACACCTTCTACAGTACCGCCCAGGGGGCAGACCCTCTGGATATATCCCCTCACTCTGCATCTCGCAGATCAGTTTTTTCTGTCTAGCAAGGAGTTAGGACATGGCTCCCTTTCGGGCCCATTGGTCGGTGGGGAAAAATATTTTTTTCTACATTATTTTTTTGTTTCCTGCGATCTTTGATCAACTGCCGATCGGGTGACAGGCTGGATCCTCGATCCTTGTAGTCCCCCCCAGTTTTGGCCATCGAGCGTGTGCCGACCCTAGCTACGCGCTGGGTTTTCCACGACATACCCGTCGCTCTACGGGTGGCCGGTGAGCCTACGCTCCAGGGCCTGCATCGGACCGCTCTGCTTCGGCTGACCTTACGGCCGAGTCGCAGTAGCCTGTCCGGTGAGCTTACGCTCCAAGGCTTACATCGGACCGCTCAGCTTCGGCTGACCTTACGGCCGAGTCGCAGCAGCCTGTCTTGTGAGCGTTGCGCTCCAGGGCATGCTTATGATCGTTCCCTAGGGTCCAATGATAGCATGCCTGGCCGACAGTCACCTTCCGTGCGCGGATGAGGATCTGTTGTGGAATGTCTTCCAGCAGGATACACGCAGGAAGGGTAAGTAGCGCTCCTGCTTCAGCAGGGTGACTTGGCTGGACATTCCTGGAGAGATCAAGTACCGTATTTATCGGCGTATAACACGCACTTTTTCCCCCTTAAAATCAGGGGAAAATTGTGGGTGCGTGTTATACGCCGATACTCACAGATCCCGGCGATCTCTGCTGACTGAGCGGAGCGCAGCGATCACCGCCGAGATACACATAGCCGAGTGTACTTGGCTTTTCTCGGCTCCGCTCACAGTCACGCCCAGTCCCGCCATTGGACCTGTGTTATGTCCATCATAGGGCGGGACTCGGCGTGACTGTGAGCGGAGCCGACTAGAGCCGAGTACACTCGGCTATGTGTATCTCGGCTCCGCCCAGTCCCTGCGTTCTCGGCGGCGTTCGCCCCGCTCCGCCCAGTCTCAGTGGCGATCTTCTCGGCGGCGCCAATTTTGAAATTCAAGGCTGCAATGAAAACTGGGGGCAAGGCTGCACTGGACACTGTGACTGGGGCAAGGCTGCACTGGACACTGGGGAAAGGCTGCAATGGACACTGCTGGCAAGGCTGCAATGGACACTGCTGGCAAGGCTGCACTGGACACTGGGGAAAGGCTGCAATGGACACTGCTGGCAAGGCTGCACTGAAAAGGCTGCAATGGACACTGGGGCAAGACACTGCTGGCAAGGCTGCAATGGACACTGGTAAGGCTGCATTTAAATGTAAGTTTTTTTTTTTTCTTTAAACTTCCCTCCTAAAAGTTTTTTTCCCTAAAATTCCCTCCTAAACTTGGGGTGCGTGTTATACGCCAGCGCGTGTTATAGAACGGTAAGTGGTTGTGGCCCCTTTCTTTCCTCTCTCCCTGCCTTCCCTTCTCCCTTGGCTTTGAGCTATGGGTGCTGGGGGTCACCTAAGGGGTTCCATCTGGAGCAGGGCTGGCTGTAGCTGTCCTTTAAAAAATGTCATTTTCTGCTTACCTGTGTGTGCTTTTCCCCCTCCATGCTGTCGGCTGCCATTTCTTTTTCGTACATCACGGGACACAGAGCGACTTAGTCATTACTAATGGGTTATATAGTTTACCTTCAGGTGCTGGCACTGGCAACTTCCAAACCGGAAGTACCCTCCCCTATATAAGCCCCTCCCATCCGGGAGCACCTCAGTTTTTTGCCAGTGTCTAAGGTGTTGGCCAAAGAGTAACATGTGTTTTCCTGGGCTTGCGTACAGGTTCTTTTACGGGCCTTAGTAAGCTGTTCCGGATCCCACCAAAAAAGCTTCATAGCTAAACGGTCGGTACCCGGGCCTTGCAACAGAAGAGCAAGGTTTTGCCTGTAATGCCTCTCTTAGGAGGGCTGGACCCTGGGATCCAGAGCTCTGGTCATACCCACGACCAAGATGTTTTCTGTGCAGGGTGCTATACAGGTCCAGGGGAGTGGAATCCTTGGGAACCCGGTCCCTGAAGGTTTAATTACAATGCCTGCCGTGATAGGTGAAGTTTGGGCTTCTGTGGACCAAACAGAGTCCTGCGGCGGGGAACAGGTAAGTGGGGGCCCCCAGGAACTTGGTTCTATTGGGGGACCCCCAAGCCTAATTTGTCTTTCTGTCTGTTACCTAACGGTATTCCCGCTAATATCTGTGTATGCCTGTAACTACTGAAAAATGTAAAATTTTAATAGTAGTCAAGAAAAAAAAAAAAAAAGAGGACCGCGGTACCTGTGTTAAACCACTAGAGGCCGCTGTGGTCCATTTTTTCTTGTCATGTGGATCTTTGGTTTTCTCAAGTCAAAAGATCCAGGCAGTTGGTAAGTTCTCTGTGGGAATCCACTTCCTCTGCCCTGTTGCTGCGCTCATCCACCGCACAGGCCCTCCGGCAAAAAGGGCCCTGGCTCCTAGTCCCTGCTTGGTTTTCGAAAAGGGCGCCAATGGCGCACGGGCGCGTGCACGCGCCTCCTATGAAAAAAAAGGGGCGGGGCGGGTGGATGACGCTCGATGCACGCCGCGGCGCTTCTGCGCATGTGCAGGCGTCCCAGCATGTATAAAAGACACAGTACAAGTGTCAGCTGGATGCAAACAGAGCTAGCAACAAACAGTGGCACACAGAGGCGGTTGATGTAGGCATCCCCATAGAAAGGCACTTTAGTGGACACCAGCTGGTATATAGCAGCAACTGTGTTAGACTATTACCAGCAAAATTGGTGTATGATGACGGGAATACCTCAGCTTTGTGCTTAAAGGATATGTCGTCCAGACGCTCCGGAAATAAGTCTTCCAGGAAGCCAAAGGGGTCTCCATCGGGCTCTGAGGATATTGGGCATGCTTGTACTGCACCAATCTCCCCTGAGAATTCAGAGGTCAGTAGCCGTAGGAACCCGCAGGAGTGCCTGGTGCTGCGGCTGTCCCCAGTCCACCTGCTCCTGTATATATAACAGAGGAGGTTTTATCCTCAACTCTGGGAGGATTGGAAGAGAGATTAACAGCATTGATCGCTGCTTCCCTGTCACAGGGAAAGCGCGTCCGATCTCCGTCTCCTCCTTCAGAGTGCCTGTTAGTGGAGGAACAGCCCCACACAGAGATCGACCTACCTGAAGGGGATCAGGATGAGGTTGATTCAGTTATGGAGGAATCAACAGTGGAAGAACCTTTCTCAGCATCTCAGGCTGAAAGATTATGGGTTCAGTCTCTGACTAACATGGTCCGATCAGCATTTAAAATGCCTCTGGCGGAACCATCAACCACTACGGTTTCCTCGCTGGGGTCGCTGAAAGCTCCCCAGGCTGTCTGTTCCTCCCCAATCCACCCTTTTTTGGAAGGGCTTATTTACCAGGATTGGGAGCATCCTGATAAAATATTTACTCCCCCCAAGAGATTTCCGGTGATCTATCCCATGGAGGATAAGTTCATAAAAAAATGGAGGGTCCCTACAGTGGACGCAGCCATCTCTTCTGTGAACAAATCACTGACATGTCCAGTAGATAATGTTCCAATGTTCAAAGACCCAATAGATAAAAAATTGGAGTCTTTACTAAAATCTGCTTTCTCTACAGCAAGCATGGTGACACAACCTGCGGTAGCAGCGATTGGAGTCTGCCAAGCGGTGAAAGATCAGTTGAAACAAGTCTTAAGGGACTTACCAGATCAGCAGGCTCTTGCCCTAGCTGACCTACCTAGAGCCTTGTGTTTTGCGGTGGACGCCATAAAGGATACAATCCAACAGGCCTCCCGCTTTACGCTGTCTGTAGTACATATGTGTAGGCTTCTATGGCTCAAAAACTGGTCTGCTGAAGCTCCCTGTAAGAAATTGCTGGTTAGCTTCCCATTTCATGGAGAACGCTTATTTGGAGAAGATCTGGACAAATATATCCAGAAAATTTCTGCCGGTAAAAGTTCACTCTTACCGGTTAAGAACAAGAGTAGAAGTCCTTCTTTTAAGAGGCCTACTTCTCCAGTCCCTGGCACATCGGCTGTGAAACAGTTCCGACGGCCTCCGCGGTCAAATTCAGGGGGCAGAAATCAGGGACAATCACAGGGTAACAAGAAACCCTGGGTCAAGAGAGGTACAAAACCTCCCCCTAAGTCATGAAGGGTTGCCCCCACTCAATCGGGTGGGGGGGAAGACTTCAGTTGTTCAGAGACCTGGCGGGACACCATCAGAGACAGATGGGTGCTCTCCGCAGTAAGTCTGGGATACAAGCTGGAGTTAAAAGACACTCCTCCTGCCCAATTTATGAGGTCAAACGTGCCAAGCGATCCCCAGAAGAGAGGATCCCTCCTTCTGGCACTAGAACAACTATTGCTCCAAGGTGTAATCATGAAGGTTCCCCTGGAAGAAAGTGGGTTCGGGTTTTACTCGAACCTTTTCACAGTCCCCAAACCAAATGGGGACGTGAGGCCCATATTAAATCTAAAAGGGCTAAACAAGTTCCTAAATATCAGGACTTTTCGGATGGAGTCGATCCGATTCGGTGGCCACCGCCCTACAAGGGCAGGAATGGTTAGCCTCGATCGACATAAGGGATGCTTATCTGCATATTCCCATCTTTCCGGCCCACCAGAAATTTCTACGCTTTGCAGTAGAAGGGCGCCATTTTCAGTTCAGAGCCTTACCTTTTGGTCTGGCCACAGCACCACGAGTGTTCACAAAAATTCTGGCCCCACTATTGGCCAATCTAAGAACACAAGGTGTAACGATAATGGCATATCTAGACGACCTGCTACTAATAGACCACTCAGTGGAAAAGCTGGAAGTAGCTATTCACAAGACAATCAAGTATCTGGAATATCACGGTTGGATTATCAACCGGGACAAGTCAGCTCTAAGACCAGTCAGAAGTCTGGAATACTTAGGGCTAAGGCTGGATTCAAATCAGAGAAAGATTTTCTTACCTCCAGAAAAGGTGTCGTCTTTAAAAGATTTGACCCACTTAGTGGGTACAAAAAGAAAACCATCCATACGCCTGTGCATGAGGCTGCTGGGAAAAATGGTGGCTTCATTTGAAGCAGTACCCTACGGTCAATTCCATTCAAGGAACTTGCAGAGGGCCATACTGTCAGCCTGGAACAAAAAAGTTCAGGCTTTAGACTTACCAATGTCCCTGTCCCCTTCCGTTCGCAAGAGCCTCCATTGGTGGTTGGTGCCCCAGAATCTGGAAAAAAGGAAACCCTTCAGTCCGGTTTCTTGGAAGGTGGTCACTACAGATGCCAGCCTCATAGGCTGGGGGGCAGTACTGGAGCAATGGTCTCTCCAGGGCAAGTGGTCAGAAGCAGAGAAGGCCCTGCCCATCAATCTCTTAGAGATACGAGCAGCCCGGTATGCCCTAGTAGCATGGACATCCAAACTCCAAGGGTCCCCTGTCAGAATTCAATCAGACAATGCCACAGCAGTGGCATATATAAATCACCAGGGTGGCACCAGGAGTCGTGCAGCCCAGAGGGAAGCGAATTGCATCCTGGAATGGGCAGAAAGATATGTCCCAGCCATATCCGCGGTTTTCATCCCAGGAGTGGAAAATTGGAAAGCGGACTTTTTAAGTCGCCAGCAATTATGCCCGGGGGAATGGTCTCTTCACCCCGAGGTTTTCCAGGCAATATGCCAGCGGTGGGGAACACCGGATGTAGATCTGCTAGCATCCAGATTCAACGCAAAGGTGGACAGATTTGTGTCTCGCACAAGGGATCCCCTAGCTTGCGGCTCGGATGCCCTAGTGTTCCCTTGGGATCAGTTCAAGCTGATATATGCATTCCCACCGCCACAATTGTTACCGCGATTAATCCGCAGAATCAGGGTAGAAAAGAAACCAGTGATTCTGGTGGCTCCAGCGTGGCCCCGAAGGGCATGGTACGCGGAGATTGTAAAAATGTCAGTGAGGAGTCCTTGGACCCTCCCACATCGTCCGGACCTGCTGTCGCAAGGACCGATATACCACCCTTCCTTACCAGCCCTAGGTTTGACGGCCTGGCTATTGAAGCCCACATTCTGAAAAAGAGAGGGCTCTCTAATCCTGTGGTATCTACCATGATCAATGCCAGGAAGCCGGTATCCAGGCAGATCTATTATAGGATCTGGAAGGCGTACATTACATGGTGTGAGGCCAAGAAATGGCATCCACGTAAGTACGTAATAGGTAGGATTTTGGACTTCCTACAGTGGGCTGTAGATAGGAAGCTGGCCTTGAGTACTATCAAGGGTCAGATTTCGGCCTTGTCAATATTTTTTCAAAGGCCCTTGGCTTCGCATTCACTAGTCAAAGCTTTCATACAAGGAGTGATGCGTATTAGCCCTCCGGTTAGTATTCCCATATGTCCATGGGACTTAAACCTGGTTCTGTCGGTTCTACAGAAACAACCATTTGAACCATTGCAACACATTTCCTTGGTTCTTCTCACCAGGAAATTGAGTTTCTTAGTAGCCATTTGTTAGGCTAAAAGAGTATCGGAATTAGCCGCCTTGTCCTGTAAGGAGCCATATCTGGTTGTCCATAAGGACAGAGTAGTATTACGTCCTCATCCAGCCTTTCTTCCTAAGGTGGTATCGAGGTTTCATTTGAACCAAGATGTGGTTCTTCCTCCTTTTTTCCCCAAACCTAGCTCGGTAGAGGAAAAGTTATTGCATTCTTTGGAATGTAGTAAGAGCAGTTAAAGCTTATCTAAAAGCCACTGCTCAGATTCGCAGAACGGATACTTTGTTTATTCTGCCGGAAGGCCCCAGAAAGGGTCAGGCAGCATCAAAATCTACTTTAGCCAAGTGGATTCGACAGGTCATATGCTTGAGAAAGAGACCGCCTCCATTCAAAGTTAGGGCGCACTCCACAAGAGCAGTTGGAACTTCATGGGCAGTGCATCACCAGGCCTCCCTGGCTCAAGTCTGTAAGGCCGCAACATGGTCTTCAGTACACACGTTTACTAGATTCTACCAGGTAGACGTTAGAAGTCAGGAGGATGTCGCCTTTGGGCGCAGTGTGTTGCAGGCCGCAAAAGATCCTCATGCCTGATGGCGCCCAGCTTATGTATAGTGTATCCCTCCCCTCATTTGGCATTGCTTTGGGACGTCCCATTAGTAATGACTAAGTCGCTCTGTGTCCCGTGATGTACGAAAAAGAAAAAGGGATTTTTATAACAGCTTACCTGTAAAATCCTTTTCTTGGAGTACATCATGGGACACAGAGCTCCCACCCCTCTTTTTGGGACACTTATTGCTTTGCTACAAAACTGAGGTGCTCCCGGATGGGAGGGGCTTATATAGGGGAGGGTACTTCCGGTTTGGAAGTTGCCAGTGCCAGCACCTGAAGGTAAACTATATAACCCATTAGTAATGACTAAGTCGCTCTGTGTCCCGTGATGTACTCCAAGAAAAGGATTTTACAGGTAAGCTGTTATAAAAATCCCTTTTTTGCGGTGGTCCATGCCTGTTTTCGGCCTCTAGTGACTGTCCGGCGGCCATTTTCTTGTGGTTTCCCGCCTATATGTGTATATCACCGCTCTGTGCCATTTTCTTGTGGTTCACACCCGTTTTGGCCTCTCGACTGTTCAGGTGGCCATGTTTCCTAGGATTCACGCTGTATGTATATACCGCCACTCGGCGGCCATCTTTTTGTGGTCCACGGCCGATTTTTGCCTCTATATTCGGCTCGGCAGCCATTTTCTTAGAGCCCACAGTGTTTCTATACAGCCGCTTGGCGGCCATTTTGCGATAGTCTCCGGCCTCTAGGGTGCATTTGCACTGGCAAAAATTCACAAGGAAGCGCTGATAAAGAATCAGACTGACACAGCCACGATGGGATAGCATCACAAGCGCAGCACACGGCAGCATAGCGGTACCGTTCCAAGGGTGGTGAGTCCTCTGGGAGACCCTGCATCTCTGTATCAGCTAGGAGGGTGGCCTATTGATACCTTGCCTGGAGCCCTGTGGGTATCTGCACGTGGGTCAGCAGGGCGTCTGAAGCAGACATATTTTTTTCCCCTGAACACCTGATTTGGGGTCTGTTGTCAGGATGGTCTGTTGTCAGGATGGAAGCGGCACACAGGAACATGGGGGGGTAGTAAACGCCCCCGTCCCCTGCAGTCTTCAAGGGATAATTCTGATGCAGAACCAGGCCCAGCTATGGCTCATGGCCTGGATTCTGATGCATCAGAGACTGCAGACCGTGACCGATCAGACAGTGACAATGCTCCAAGTCCAGGTCAGCACGCAAGAAGGCTTTGGTATCTGACCTGTTTACTGCAAATAGAGAATGCTGCAGAAGCAGCAGAGACACCGGTCCCCTTTGGGTTCCCCAAAGCCAGCCCGCACTGCTAAGGTGTTTCCTTGTGTGTCTTATATTGATAAGCTCTTGTACAAGGAGTGGGAAAAACCCACAGAGGTTTTTTCTTTTTTCAGCCCGAAAGATGTTTTTAATTTTTTTGGGCGGTCCGATACCCCTTGAGTTGAGTTCCTGAAAGGATGGACCTCTCCCCCGATAGTGGACCCCCCTGTGTCCAGACTTAAGTTACCACGATTCCAATGGAAGGGGCTCCTGTCTTCAGGGACACTCACTACCTATACACAGTGGGGGACTCAGAGGTACGTCCAGCATGGCTGGGGTTTTTTATGATGCCTCAGACACTTACTGAGTAGGCAAAGATGCTACTCCAGGGGTTAAAAGCATGGGAGGCTCCTCCGTACGAGGTAGCTCTGGCCGACTAGTTGTTACAGGGCCTTGAGCCTGTCAGCGAGTCAGACTTGGATACTATCCCCTTGCTGTCTTGGACCTTGGGTTATGCGGTGGCGCTACGCCACCTGATCTGGCTAAGGTGCTGGTCTGCGGACCAATCTTCCAAGAAGGCCCTTTTAGGGCGACAGACTTTTTGGGGCCTCGCTGGATGACATCATTTAAGATGCCACAGGGAGTAGGAGCACATTGCTTCTGCAATCCAAAGAAGGTAAGGAGCCACGCCATAGGCTAGGGCCCTCCTTCACGGCGCACAAACGGTCCCGTTGTACGCCTAGTGCGGCAAGTAAACGACCTCAGGCTGATAAAGCGCCTGCTGAGGGACGCAAGTGTCCCTGGGTTTGCAAGCCCAACCTTGCTTGCCTACTGAACATAATTTTTCCCTCTTAACCGCCAGCTTCTGCCGACTTGTCAGGAAGCCCTATATGGGGCGGTACAAGACCTGCTGATATGCAGGGTAGCCATCCTGTCTTAGTATAGGAACGGGTTCAGGGATTCTACTCAAATCTGTTCGTAGGACTGGAGGGGGTTCATCCAATCTTGGATCTCAGGACCCTCAACTGCTTTGTGAAAGTACAAAGATTCCGGTAAGGAGTTGGCTCGCTCTGTTGTCGCTGCCCTCCATCCAGGGGATTTTCGCCATCCTTTATCTTCAAGGACGCATACTGCATGTCTCCATATGCACCAGTGATGTCTGCGTTGGCGGCCGGGGAAGACCACTACCAAGGGTGGCTCTCCCCTTTGGCACCAAGGGTGTTCACCAAGGTGCTTGCCCCGATTCTGGCCCTACTAAGACAGCGTGGCTTCACTTTCAGGGGCAACTTGGATGATCTTCTTCTGAGGGTCACTTCAAACTAAATTTAGAAGTGAGCGTGTCTATACCTGTCAGACCCTTTGATACTTGGTTGGGTGCTGAACACTCAGAAGTCAGTATTGAAACCGTCCCAACTCCTAGTGTGTCTAGGGTTGATTCTGGACTCCTCAGAGGTGTACGTTTCTTTCCCCCTAGGGGAAAGTTGCAGACCCTTCGGGCTGCGGTGCGGCAGTGGACATCCCAAAGTTGGGCTGTCACGCCACTTTTGAGGCAAGTCCTGGGCCTTATGGTAGCCTCCTTCGAGGGGGTACCATAGGCACAATTTCACACGCGAGTGTTATAGACGTTACTCTGTCCTGAAGGGTCAAGTGCCCTTCATCCGTAGATTATTAAATCTGGGTGAGCCACCTAATCAGGACCTCCCTAGTTGGTGGCCGACTTCACCACCATTCTGTCTGGGAAGTTGTTCCTTCTTTTTACTGGATAGTGGTCACGGCGGACGCCTGTCTGTCTTCCCGGTTGCAGAGGAGTCTGAAGAGCTCAGTCAACCTAGGCCGCGGGACTCCGGAGGAATCCCATTGCAGATCATTAGCCTGGAATCTGGGCGATCTAGCTTTGCCTCTCCACATGGTCTCAGAGGCTACAAGGGCGTCCAGTAAGAATCCAGTTGGACAAACACCACTGTGGTGGTGTATGTAAATCATCAAGGAGGAACAAGCAGCTCTGCTGCAGCATCGGAGGTCACACACCTCCTAAGGGGGGCTCCCTTACCAGAGGGGAAGCACGTCAGTCGTATATCTCCTAACTTCTCGATTCAATCGGAAGGTATTGAGGTTTGTGGCCAGGTCAAGAGACCCATGGGCAAAGGCGACAGATGCGTTGATGGCACTGTAGAGTCAGTACCGACTAATCTATGCCTTTCCTCCTCGGAAGCTCCTTCCTCATCTGCTTCACAGACTGGAGGCAGAGAGGATTACAATGGTCCCAATTGCTCTGAATTGGCCTTGGCGTCCTTGGTACGCTGATCTAGTGCATCTGGTAGCAGATGCCTTTTGGCATCTACCGTAAGAAGGACCTGCTGTCGCCAGACCCCATACGCCATACTGTTTTTACAGTCACTGGCTTGAGGGCATGGCTTGAGAGCCAGGTGCTAAGAGACCGGGACCTGTCAGACTCGGTGATCTCTACCATGAGGAGTGCTCAGAAATCATCCCCTAGGAAGATTACCATCGCACTTGGAAGACCTGCATATCCTATTGCAAGGAGATGAGGTGGCATCTGCGTACTTATTGGTTCCAGAGTCCTGCTGTTCTCAGCAGGGAACGGGCCAAATTTTTTTTTTCTCTAAGTACAATTAAGGGGCAGGTATCTGCCCTGGCTGTCTTTTCAACGACCCCTGGTGGCTCACTCTCTAGTGAGAACGTTTGTACAGTGAGTTCGGCAGGCGGCCCCTCCAGGCCACCCTTCACTACCTCTGTGGGGCTTGTGTAGCAGACGTCCTTTTGGCATCTACCACTACGAGAGGACCTGCAGTCGATGGCTTCAACGGCATGGCCTCTAAGTGTCTCAGAAACCACCGTTTGAGAACATCAGGGAGATTCTCTTGTTGACACTTTCTTAGCAAGTGGTCCTTTTGGTGGCTGTTATGCCAGTACAAGCCTCCCTATCTGATCTTCCACAAGGATAAGGTGGTGCTGCGTCCGCAGCCTTCGTTTCTTCCTAAGGTCGTGTTCGACCTTCCATCCCAAGGAAGACATCGTACTGCCATCCTTGTGTCCTCATCCGTTGAATCCTAAGGAGACGACGTGGCGTTCTTTGGACATTGTCCAAACTCTGAGAGAATGCTTATCTAGCACTGCTCCGTTCCGGAGTCCAGGCTCACTGTTTGTTTCAGTGGCTGGTCCCTAGTAGGGCCCAGCGGTTTCGTCAGCCACCATCTCTAGGTGGATCCGACAGACTGATCAGGCTTACGGCATGAAGGGTCAGGCGCCTCTTTCCCGGCGCAGTCGACCAGGGCAAGAGATGCCTCTTGGTTTACGTCCGTTAGTCGGTTTTCTGAGCCGGCAGCCTTGTCATGCAAGGCTCCTTATCTGATCTTCCACAAGGATAGGTGGTGCTGCGTTTGCAGCCTTCTTCTTCCTAGGGTCGTTCGACCTTCCATCTAGGAAGACATTGTACTGCCATCCTTGTGTCCTCATCCGTCGAATCCTAAGGAAACGACGTTGTAATTTTTGGACGCTGTCCGAGCTCTGAGAGCATCAAGCATCTGTTTTCACCAGGTGTGTAAGGCGGCGACATGCTCGTCCGTTCACACTTTCACTAAACTGTACAAGTTGATGTGTTTGCATCTTCGGATGCCTCTCTCGCCCGCAAGCTATTGCAGACGGCTGTTTAGAGTTGCAACTCCTCGATTGGGGAAACAGGAGGAGGGGGGCGTGACCGGATGGAGATGTGGAGTGAGGAGTAAGGAGAGAGGAGTGTGAGAGTGTGTGTGTCTCCTCCCGCCCTCCCGTCCTAATGCGCTCCGTGGTTCGTTCTGGATGAGGCCCCCACTGTGAGCAACGCCGCTCCCACCTGCCTTTGACTCGGTCACCCGAGATCGCTGTTAGTTGAGATGGGAGGAATCAAGGTCTCTCGGGTGGAGAAGGAATGCGGAAGTGGGGGCAGGAAGCAGAAGGAGAAGTCTTTCTGGAGTCTGTGAATCTGAGGTTACGTGAGTAAAGGACCCGCACATGACATACTATATATGGTTTATGGTTTAGTCCCAAACCTAAAAGAGACACTTAGCAAAATATAGTTGTTGGTTACAGACTTTTCTATCTTGCTGTATTACTGCTTTGGCTGATATCTGCTGAATACGCTTGTATGGACGCTTTGGAACCGCAGTTCAGGTCTCATTGGATATGGCACACTGCTAGAGCTTTTTTTTTTTGTGTGCGGGATATGTGTTGATACAATTTAAAAACTGAACTAAGCCACATATCAAATCAGACCTGCAGCTAGTTATTAACTGGCTTTAACAGACTTTATTACACTTTATTGCACAGTAAGGAAAATTGTGTATAAGGCACTATGTCCGGGAAGAAAAAAGGGGATGATAACCTTGGCCAGGAGAACGTGGGACCACAATCTTTACGATCAGCCAAAAGTAATCAGGCTGCGGCAGCAGCTGCCAAACTGGAGAGATTTGCTCACGCTCCAGAACACACTCCAGTTAGAGGGGGAACACAGACCCAGGCTAAAGGGACAGCAGACAGGAGAAGCCAAGGTCATACGGTAGCAGCTACAGTTAAAAACATCAATAATACAAGCACGACTACGGCCATCCAAGGGACAGAGATAAATTTGGGATCAAATATTGCCATAGAGGGGATTCCCACACTAAAGGATGTGTTCCTAGTGGTCAATGCGTGTAAACAGTCATTGGAAGGAGGTATGTGACCAAATGAAAGGTATTAAGGAGGAACTGGTCTCAATGCGGTCTGAGCTCCAAAAGACAAACGAAAGGATCACTGAAACAGAAGGAAGGATTTCACAGATAGATGATGAACTATACCCGGTAAAACAAGAGCATAGAAAACTAATGGGACAAATGACTAAGTTTGAGGAAAAAATGGATGAAATGGAGAACAGACATAGCAGGGACAACATAAGACTGGTGGGACTACCAGAGAAGTGTGAAGGGACTAATCCTATAGAGTTTTTGGAAGACTGGTTCATAAAGTTATTTGTCAGAGAAAGCTTTTCGCAAAAATTTTCGATAGAAAGAGCGCATAGAGTCCCCTCTAAACCCCCTCCCAAAGGAGGGCACCCACGTTCAATGTTAATGAAATCCCTAATTACCGGGATAAAGTAACCCTACTAAGAAAGGGTAGAGAGATGGGGTCCATTTTTTATGGAGAAACCAGGGTATCAATATATCCCGATTTCTCCCCTTATTTGCAGAAGCAAAGGGCGGGTTTCATAGAAGCCAAACGTAGACTGAAAACTCTTGGTGTTACGTATGCACTATTGTACCCAGCACGACTACGGGTGGTAGCGTTAGGTGGGACACAATTTTTTGATACCCCTGAAGGAGTGCTGGGGTGGTTGGAAGATAAAAAGGATCAGCTATCAACAAAGTGAAGTGACATTTAGCTCAATGATGCGATACATTTAGGTTTCACTTGTTGATTATTCCTTTCTGTCCTCCCCCCCCCCCCTTTTTATTTTTTTTGGGAAGGGAAAGGAAAGTTCACGGATGTGAGGGTGAGGGGAGACGCACGCCACTGGAGGAGTAAAAGAATGGGTGGAGAATGTAGTAAAACAGAATTTGGGGTGAGGGGGGGAGGGAGGGGGGAGGGGAGGATGGAAGGTATAAATGGGGAAAGTGGGGAGATGTATGGACCATTCACAAAAAAAGCCCCTAGTGAATACCTAGAAAGGTGTAGGGGGGGAGGGAGGGACCAAAATGAGTTATCACAAGGAATACAAAAAGGTTGAAATTTAATAATGGCTAAAATTTATTTATATATATATATATATATATATATATATATATATATATATATATATACAGTGCCTTGCGAAAGTATTCGGCCCCCTTGAACTTTTCATCCTTTTGCCACATTTCAGGCTTCAAACATAAAGATATAAAATTTACATTTTTTGTGAAGAATCACCGACAAGTGGGACACAATTGTGAAGTGGAACGAAATCTATTGGATTTTTGAAACTTTTTTAACTAAGAAAAAAATGAAAAGTGGGGCGTGCAAAATTATTCGGCCCCCTTGCGTTAATACATTGTAGAGCCACCTTTTGCTGTGATTACAGCTGCAAGTAGCTTGGGGTATGTCTCTATCAGTTTTGCACATCGAGAGACTGAAGTTCTTGCCCATTCTTCCTTGCAAAACAACTCGAGCTCAGTGAGGTTGGATGGAGAGCTTTTGTGAACAGCAGTTTTCAGCTCTTTCCACAGATTCTCGATTGGATTCAGGTCTGGACTTTGACTTGGCCATTCTAACACCTGGATACGTTTATTTGTGAACCATTCCTTTGTAGATTTTGCTGTATGTTTGGGATCATTGTCTTGTTGGAAGATAAATCTCCGTCCCAGTCTCAGGTCTTTTGCAGACTCCAACAGGTTTTCATCCAGAATGCTCCTGTATTTGGCTGCATCCATCTTCCCCTCAATTTTAACCATCTTCCCTGTCCCTGCTGAAGAAAAGCAGGCCCAAACCATGATGCTGCCACCATGTTTGACAGTGGGGATGGTGTGTTGAGGGTGATGAGCTGTGTTGCTTTTACGCCAAACATATCCTTTTGCATTGTGGCCAAAAAGTTTGATTTTGGTTTCATCGGACCAGAGCACCTTCTTCCACATGTTTGGTGTGTCTCCTAGGTGGCTTGTGGCAAACTTTAGACGAGACTTTTTATGGATATCTTTGAGAAATGGCTTTCTTCTTGCCACTCTTCCATAAAGGCCAGATTTGTGCAGTGTACGACTGATTGTTGTCCTGTGGACAGACTCTCCCACCTCAGCTGTAGTTCTCTGCAGTTCATCCAGAGTGATCATGGGCCTCTTGGCTGCATCTCTGATCAGTCTTCTCCTTGTCTGAGCTGAAAGTTTAGAGGGACAGCCAGGTCTTGGTATATTTGCAGTGGTCTGATACTCCTTCCATTTCAAAATGATCGCTTGCACAGTGCTCCTTGGGATGTTTAAAGCTTGGGAAATTTTTTTGTATCCAAATCCGGCTACTTCTCCACAACAGTATTACGGACCTGCCTGGTGTGTTCCTTGGTCTTCATGATGCTCTCTGCGCTTTCAACAGAACCCTGAGTCTATCACAGAGCAGGTGCATTTATACAGAGACTTGATTACACACAGGTGGATTCTATTTATCACCATCAGTCATTTAGGACAACATTGGATCATTAAGAGATCCTCGCTGAACTTCTGGAGTGAGTTTGCTGCACTGAAAGTAAAGGGGCCGAATAATTTTGCACGCACCACTTTTCAGTTTTTTATTTGCTAAAAAAGTTTAAAATATCCAATAGATTTCGTTCCACTTCACAATTGTGTCCCACTTGTTGGTGATTCTTCACAAAAAATTAAAATTTTATATCTTTATGTTTGAAGCCTGAAATGTGGCAAAAGGATGAAAAGTTCAAGGGGGCCGAATACTTTCGCAAGGCACTGTATATATATATGGAGCACATTTGTTTCTTTTCTTTTTTTTTTTTTTTTTAAAAGGAAGAAAATAGCACATTTTGCGGGGGTAAAGAAAGAAAAAAAAAAGTACAGTGACTTCACTAAATAATGATAAAACAATTAAGTAAATTGGTAGTAAATCACATAATCACATTTTTTAAAGAGAAAGGAAGGGAAAAGAAAAGGAAAGAATATTTGTGCACTGCGTGGTATAGGGGGAAGTCAAAAGTTTTAATCACAGTGTATCGCTATGAGAGATCTATGATTTCTTTGGTAATTTATTTCAGGCAACTTGTGTTTTGGTTAGTCATGCCTTCTTGAATGAATTGATTTTTTTATGCAGTCCAGAGTAATGAAAATGGGGTCTTGGAATGTCCGTGGGTTGGGTACCCCTGCCAAGAGAGCTGCAGTATTTGATATGCTGGAAATGTATGAGGTGGGACTGATCTGTCTCCAAGAGACTCACTTGACTAAAATTACTATACAACAAGTTCAAAGCAAGAAGTTCCAATACCAATACCACTCAGTGCACACCTCTTATTCCAGAGGTGTGTCAGTACTGGTTAAAAGAGGGGTGGTGTTTACTTGCAGACAGATCAGCATTGACGAGGAGGGGCGCTATATTTTTCTTCACTGTGTAATAGAGAGTAGAGAATATGTTCTTGCAAATATTTATATACCCCCTCCCTTTAAAATGGAGGTCATATATAAGCTAATGGAATTTATGGTGGATAAGATGGGGATGCCAATCATAGCAGTGGGGGATTTTAATGAGGTTATAAATAGAAAATGGGATAGGTTTCCAGGGGGAGGGGAACCAAATCCTCCAGAGAGTCGATTGTATCAAATTCTACAAGAAGCTGGTTTGTTTGATATATGGAGAGTGAGGAACCCAGATGTGCTGCAGTACTCTTGTTTTTCTAGTTCCTATTCAACACTTTCTAGGATAGACCTAGTTCTAGGTAATACGGAAGCATCCCAGATAATAAAAAACATAGTATACCAGCCGAGAGGGGTGTCAGATCACTCGTTAGTGACAGTTCTGGTAAATTTAGAAGGGAATAGATCTAATGGAGTATGGAGGATGAATCCTTTATGGTTTGAAGTAATCGGAAGCCCTGAGGAGATTCTAGATAAATTACAAGAGTTTATAGAATTTAATGAAGGAACCGTGACACAGGGAGTGATGTGGGATACGCTGAAGGCATTTCTAAGGGGAATATGTATTCAACAAGTGGCAAAATAAAAAAGGCATCCAGAGAGTGGGAGAATAGGATAAGGCGGGAATTGGTGAATGCAGAAAAGGAATATGTTGAAAATTCAACATCAGAGCGACAAAGAATATGGATGAATAAACAACAAGAATATAAAATAGCAATGACTAAAAAATCTGAGAATAAAAGATTATTTCAGAAACAAGCCGCATTTGGGGAGGGGGGAGAGTGTCGGAAGAATGCTGGCACATTTGGTGCGAACCAATTCCTCCCCATCCGCAGTACCCTCGATTAGGACTTCGAAAGGAGAAATCTCCACTCGGGTATCAGAGATCACAGATACATTTAGAGAATATTATGGTAAATTATACAAATCGCAGGGTGCAGCGGGAGAGGAGGAATTGGAAATATTCTTTGGGAAAATTAAAATACCAATTCTTACTGAAGCAGAGAAAGAGGGAATGGAGGCTCCGATAACCCTTGAAGAAGTACAGTTAGCAGTTGCAGAGATGGCTAATCAGAAATCGCCTGGACCTGACGGTCTCCCTATAGAAACTTATAAATACTATGGGAAAGTGCTATTGCCGGAACTTCTTAAAACACTGAATTGGGCAAGGGAGGAGGGGGTATTGCCTAAATCGATGTCAGGAGCAATAATTATAGTTCTGCATAAGGAAGGGAAAGATCCACTAGAGACCTCATCCTATAGACCCATCTCCCTGCTTTGCTCAGACGCTAAAATATTGGCTAAAATAATGGCAACTAGATTAAACAAAATTATTTCAAGACTAATACATCAAGATCAAACTGGGTTTATCCCCAGTAGATCAACTAGTATGAATATTAGAAGGGTATTCCTTAACCTACAAACTCCAACACAGAATATGGGTACAAGGGCAGTTATGTCCCTAGATGTGGTCAAGGCGTTCGATAGCCTGGAGTGGGGGTATATCTGGCATGTTCTAGGAGCATTTGGTTTTGGTCCATCAGTTATTAGATGGATAAAAATCCTGTATAGTGACCCAAGTGCAAAAATAATAGTCAACAATGATTACTCAGGTAAGATTAAATTGGAGAGGGGCACAAGGCAGGGGTGTCCATTGTCACCCCTGCTTTTTGCACTTATTGGCTATAGCAATAAGAACGAATACAAAAATGAAAGGATTTGTGAGACCGACAGGAGAGGAGAGAATCGCACTATATGCGGATGATGTTCTTCTCTTCTTGGGGGACACAGATCATTCACTTAAGCAGGCCATGAGTATCTTTAGAGAATTTGGTAGACTCTCAGGATTGGTTATAAATTGGGAAAAATCTGCCTTGATGCCGGTGGACCCTATTGCCAATCAAACCTCAGTAGAAATACCCCAATTAGAAATGGTGGATACAATGAAATACCTGGGAATATATATAACAATTGACCCAAATAAATATATAAATAACAACATAGTTCCCCTCCTGTCTAAATTTAAAAACAAAATTCAAATATGGCGGCGGCTCCCACTGTCAGTTGCAGGGAGATGTAATTTGATCAAAATGCTGTGGATGCCACAATTATTATATGTATTGCATAATACACCAACATGGATACATAAGAAATGGTTTAGGAAAATTGACACACTATTTAGAGAATTAATATGGAAAGGAGGCCAAGCGAGGATAGGACTACAGACCCTGCAACTATCAACAAGGGAGGGAGGTATGGCGGTACCACACCCACGGTGCTACTTCCTGGCAGCAGGGCTGCAGCATATAGGAATGAGACCAGAGCTGGGAGGGGATACAAATGGGCGATTGATGACAATGGGGTCACCCCGCAAGTTGGTGATGGAGGCACTGGAGGCAAACTCATTTTTATACAAATCCCCCACGGTCAAGATGGTAATAAAGGTGTGGAAAGCTGTGAAAGCAAAAGGGGATTAGAAGGAGAGACAGAATACACACCACTTTGGGATAATAGGAATCTTCAGGAGTTGGAGCTGATGGGGAAAATTAAGGAATGGGAAGGGGATAACTAGGCTGGCCCAGTTGTATGAGGGAAAAAAACTAAAAACTTTCGCTACACTTAGAGAGGAATATGATGTCCCTAAACATATATTTTATAGATATCTTCAAATTAGACACGCACTAAATATGCAGTTTGATAGACAGGGGCCAGCCTGGCACAAATCCCCTATCTTTCAGAGATTGGGCATTCAGAGTGAGACCGGGGGCCGTATATCCAAAATATACCCACATCTATGCAAAGGAAGTATTACAGCTCCAGAACATCTCAAAAGCAAAGGGAAATGGGAGGAAGATCTAGGGCCCATATCCGAGGGGCAATGGAAAAAGGTACTAGAGAGTGGACACCTTGTATCTGTTTCACCGGCTCAGAAGTTTTCATTTTTAATGCTACTACATAGGACATACTATACACCAAAAAGGCTGTTTGAATTTGGATGGAGAACAGATGCAGGGTGTCCCAGATGCCAGGATACAGGGGACCTGATACATATGCTATGGAGGTGCCCAAAATTATTTAGGTACTGGACAGGGGTACTGGATAGCATAAATAGGACATATATGACAACAATAGAAATGGACCCTAGAATATGTATCCTGGAACAAGCAGAGCAACTAATATAACAAAAGCAGTGCTTAGATGCCTTTTCTTTTTCGTACATCACGGGACACAGAGCGACATAGTCATTACTAATGGGTTATATAGTTACCGTCAGGTGCTGGCACTGGCAACTTCCAAAACCGGAAGTACCCTCCCCTATATAAGCCCCTCCCATCCGGGAGCACCTCAGTTTTTTGCCAGTGTCTAAGGTGTTGGCCAAGAAGAAACATGTGTTTTTCACTGAGCTTGCGTACAGGTTCTTTTGGGCCTCAGTAAGCTATTCCGGATCCGACCAAAAAAGCTTCATAGCTAAACGGTCGGTACCCGGGCCTTGCAGAGAAGAGCAAGGTTCTGCCTGTAATGCTTCTCTTAGGAGAGCTGGACCCTGGGATCCAGAGCTCTGGTCATACCCACGACCAAGATGTTTTCTGTGCAGGGTGCTATACAGGTCCAGGGGAGTGGAATCCTTGGGAACCCGGTCCCTGAAGGTTTGATTACAATGCCTGCCGTGATAGGTGAAGTTTGGGCTTTTGTGGACCAAACAAAGTCCTGCGGCGGGGAACAGGTAAGTGGGGGCCCCCAGGAACTTGGTTCCATTGGGGGACCCCCAAGCCTAATTTGTCTTTCTGTCTGTTACCTAACGGTATTCCCGCTAATATCTGTGCATGCCTGTAACTACTAAAAAAATGTAATAATTTTTAATGGTGGTCAAGAAAAAAAAAAAAAAAAAAAAGGAATGTTTTTTTATATATGTTTAGTATATTAAACTGCGGTACCTGTGTTTGTCCACTAGAGGCCGCTGTGGAATGTTTTTCTTGTCATATGGACTAGTTTCTTCTCAGAGAACAAAGTCCAGGCAGCTGGTGAGTTCTCCTACAGGAAACTGTTTCCTCTGCCATGTTGCAGTGTTCGTCTATCCCCCGGCCTGCGGCAAAGGGGGCCCTGGCTCCTGTCCCTGGTTTCCATGTTTGAAAATTAGCGCCGAGGCGCACGTGGCCGCGCGCGTGCGCGTGCACGCGCCTCTATATATAGAGGTGGCCGGAAAAAGGGGCGGGGCCTGGGGGATGACGCTCTGTGCGCGCCGCAGCGCTTCTGCGCATGTGCGGGCGTCCCAGCAGGTTTTTAAAAAGCCACATTATTGCAGTAAGCTGGCTATGAAGTACAGAGACAGAGCTGGCAACATTTAAAGGCATACAGCAAGCGGTTGATACAGGCATCCCCTAGAAAGGCACATTAGTAGACACCAACTGTTATATAGCAGCAATTGTGCTAGACTATTCTCAGTAAAAGTGGTGTATTACGGCTGGAATACCTCAGCTTTAGGCTTAGGAATATGCCGTCCAGTAGCTCCGGAACTGAATCTTCCAGGAAGCGAAGGGGGTCTCATCGGGCTCTGAGGATCTTGGGCATACTCCTGCTGCACCAGTCTCCCCTGAAGTTCAGAGGTAAGTGACCGTAGAGACCCCGCAGGGGTACTTGGTACTGTGGCTGTCCTCAGTCACCTGCTCCTGTGTATGTAACAGAGGAGGTTTTTTCCTCAGCTCTGGGAGGATTAGAGAGAGATTGTCAAAATTTATCGCTGCCTCCCTGTCAGGGAAAGCACGCCCGATCTCCGTCTCCTCCTTCAGAGTGCCTGTTAGCAGAGCAACAGTCCCATACAGGGATCGACCTGCCTGAAGGGGATCAGGATAAGGTTGATTCTGTTATAGAGGAATCAACAGTGGGGGAACCTTTTCTCAGCATCTCAAGCTGAAAGATTATGGGTTCAGTCTCTGACTAACATGGTCCGATCAGCATTTAAAAATGCACCTTGCGGAACCATCAACCACTACTGTATCCTCGTTGGGGTCGCTAGAAGCCCCCAGACTGTTTGTTCTTTTCCACTTCACCCTTTACTGAAAGGGCTCATTTACCAGGATTGGGAACGTCCTGAGAAAATATTTATTCCCCTAAGAGATTTTCGGTGGTCTATCCCATGGAGGATAAGTTCATCAAAAAAAAAAAAAAAAAAAGGAAGGTCCCTACAGTGGACGCAGCCATCTCTTGTATGTATAAATCACTGACATGTCCAGTGGATAATGTCCAAATGTTCAAGAACCCAATAGATAAAAGATTGGAGTCCTTATGAAAATCTGCTTGGTGATACAACCAGCAGTAGCAGCTATTGGGGTCTGCTAAGCAGTGAAGGATCAGTTGAAACAGGTCTTGAGGGACTTGACAGATCAGCAGGCTTTGCCCTAGCTGATCTACCTAGAGCCTTAGGCTTTGCGGTTGACGCCATAGAGGATTCAGTCCATCAGGCCTCCCGCCTTACGCTGTCTATAGTACATATGCGTAGGCTCCTATGGCTCAAAAACTGGTCTGCTGAAGCTCCCTGTAAAGAATGGCTGGTTAGCGTCCCATTTCATGGTGAACGCTTATTCAGGGAAAACCTGGACAAATATATCCAGAAAATTTCCAGCGGTAAAAATACGCTCTTGCCGGTTAAAAGCAGAGTTAGAGGTCCCTCTTTAAGAGGCCTGCTTCTCCAGTCCCTGGGGCATCGGCTGTGTAACAGTTCCGACGGCCTCCTCGGTTAAATCCCGGGGGTAAAAAACAGGGACAGTAGCAGGGTAATGAGAAACCCTGGGTCAGGGGAGGTACAAAACCTCCCCCAAAGTTAAATTCATTGAAGCCCCCACTCAGTCGGGTGGGGGGAGGACTCCAGTTGTTCGCAGGAGACCTGGCGGGACACGATCAAGACAGATAGGTGCTCTCCGCAGTAGGTTTGGGATACAGTTTGGAGTTAAAAGACTCCCCTCCTTCCCATTTTGAGGTCAAACGTGCCAAGGGATCCCCGGAAGAGAGAGTCCCTCCTGTTGGCACTAGAACAACTATTGCTCCAAGGAGTAATTATGGAGGTTCCCCTGGAAGAATGAGGGTTCGGGTTTTACTCAAACCTCTTTACAGTCCCGAAGCAAACGTGGACGGGAGGCCCATATTAATTCTAAAAAGGGCTATACAAATTCCTGTATATCAGGACTTTCCGATGGAGTTGATCCGATCGGTGGCCACTGCCCTACAAGGGGAGGATTGGTTAGCCACGATCGACATCAAAAATGCTTATTTGCACATTCCCATCTTTCCAGTCCACCAAAAATTTCTACGCTTTGCAGTAGAAGGGCGCCATTTTCAGTTCAGAGCCTTACCCTTCGGTTTGGCCACAGCACCAAGAGTGTTCACAAAAATTCTGGCCCTTTATTGGCCAATCTAAGAACACAAGGTGTAATGATAATGGCATATCTGGATGACTTGTTGCTGATAGACCACTCAGTGAAAAAACTAGACGTGGTCGTTCACAAGACGATCAAGTATCTGGAATCTCACGGTTGGATTATCAACCGAGACAAGTCAGCCCTAAAAACCAGTCAAAAGTCTGGAATACTTGGGGCTAAGGTTGGATTCAGGCCAGAGAAAAATATTCTTGCCTCGAGGAAAGGTGTTGTCTTTGAAAGATTTGATCCACTTAGTGGGTACAAAAAAGACAGCCGTCCATACGCCTGTATATGAGGCTGCTGGGAAAAATGGTGGCATCATTCGAAGCAGTACCCTACGGTCAATTCCATTCAAGGAATTTGCAAGGGGCCATACTGTCAGCCTGGAACAAAAAAGTTCAGGCCCTAGACTTACAATGTCCTTGTCCCCTTCCGTTCGCAAGAGCCTCCGTTGGTGGTTGGTTCCCCAGAATCTGGAAAAAAGGAAATCCTTCAGTCCGATTTCTTGGAAGGTGGTCACTACAGATGCCAGCCTTATAGGCTGGGGAGCAGTATTGGAGCAATAGTCTCTCCAGGGCAGATGGTCGGATGCAGAAAAGGCCCTGCCCATCAATCTCTTAGAGATACGAGCAGCCCGGTATGCCCTAGTAGCATGGACATCCAAACTCCAAGGGTCCCCTGTCAGAATTCAATCAGACAATGCCACAGCAGTGGCATATATCAATCATCAGGGGGGCACCAGGAGTCGTGCAGCCCAGAGGGAAGTAAATTACATCCTGAAATGGGCAGAAAAATATGTCCCAGCCATATCTGCGGTATTCATTCCAGGAGTGGAGAATTGGAAGGCGGACTTTCTAAAGTCGCCAGCAATTAGGCCCAGAGGAAGGGTCCCTTCACCCCGAGGTTTTCTGGACAATATGTCAGCGGTGGGGAACATCGGATGTAGATCTTCTAGCATCCAGATTCAACGCAAAGGGGGACAGGTTTGTCTCTCGGACAAGGGATCCCCTAGCTTGCGGCTCGGATGCCCTAGTGTTCCCTTGGGATCAGTTCAAGCTGATATATGCATTCACACCGCCACAATGGTTACCTCGATTACTCCGCAGAATCAGGGTAGAAAAGAAACCAGTGATTCTGGTGGCTCCAGCGTGGCCCCGAAGAGCGTGGTACGTGGAGATTGTAAAATGTCAGTGGGGAGTCCTGGGACTTTCCCACATCGTCCGGACCTGCTTTCGCAAGGACCGATATACCCCCCTTCCTTACCAGCCCTAGGTTTGACGGCCTGGCTATTGAAGCCCACATTCTAAAAAAGAGAGGGCTCTCTAATTCTGTGGTATCTACCATGATCAATGCCAGGAAGCCGGTATCCAGGCAGATCTACTATAGAATCTGGAAGGCGTACATCGCCTGGTGTGAGGCCAAGAAATGGCATCCACGTAAGTACGTAATAGGTAGGAGTCTGGACTCCCTACAATGGGCTGTAGATAGGAAGCTTGCCTTGAGTACTATCAAGGGTCAGATTTCGGCCTTGTCAATATTTTTTCAAAGGCCCTTGGCTTCGCATTCACTAGTCAAAGCCTTTATACAAGGAGTGATGCGTATTAGTCCTTCGGTTAATATTCCCATATGTCCATGGGATCTAAACTTGGTTCTGTCGGTTCTACAGAAACAACCATTTGAACCATTACAGCATATTTCCTTGGTGCTTCTCGCCAGGAAATGGATTTTTCTAGTAGCCATTTGTTCGGCTAAAAGAGTATCGGAATTAGCAGCTATGTCCTGTAGGGAGCCATATCTGGTTATCCATAAGGACAGAGTAGTGTTACGTCCTCATCCAGCCTTTCTTCCTAAGGTGGTATCGAGGTTTCATTTGAACCAAGATGTGGTTCTTCCTTCTTTTTTCCCCAAACCTACTTCGGTGGAGGAAAAGTTATTGCATTCTTTGGATGTAGTAAGAGCAGTTAAAGCTTATCTAAAAGCCACTGCTCAGATTCGCAGAACGGATACTTTGTTTATTCTGCCGGAAGGCCCCAGAAAGGGTCAGGCAGCGTCAAAATCTACTTTAGCCAAGTGGATTCGACAGGTCATTATGCAAGCTTATGGCTTGAGAAGGAGACCGCCTCCGTTCAAAGTTAGAGCGCACTCCACGAGAGCAGTTGGAACTTCATGGGCAGTGCATCACCAGGCCTCCCTGGCTCAAATCTGTAAGGCCGCAACGTGGTCTTCAGTTCACACGTTTACTAGGTTCTACCAGGTGGACGTTAGAAGTCAGGAGGATGTCGCCTTTGGGCGCAGTGTGTTGCAGGCCGCAAAAGATCCTCATGTCTGATAGCGCTCAGCTTATATATGGTGTATCCCCCCCCCTCATTTGGCATTGCTTTAGGACATCCCATTAGTAATGACTATGTCGCTCTGTGTCCCGTGATGTACGAAAAAGAAAATAGGATTTTTATAACAGCTTACCTGTAAAATCCTTTTCTTGGAGTACATCACGGGACACAGAGCTCCCACCCCTCTTTTGGGGACACTTATTGCTTTGCTACAAAACTGAGGTGCTCCCGGATGGGAGGGGCTTATATAGGGGAGGGTACTTCCGGTTTTGGAAGTTGCCAGTGCCAGCACCTGACGGTAACTATATAACCCATTAGTAATGACTATGTCGCTCTGTGTCCCGTGATGTACTCCAAGAAAAGGATTTTACAGGTAAGCTGTTATAAAAATCCTATTTTTCATGCAAAAAAATTGATAGCGCAAAGATGGCAGGCAGCAGACCCCCCCCCCCCCTCAGTGAGAGAATGGGCCAATACGGTCACTGCAATAATATGGAAGGAGAAGGTAGTATATATTAACCACTTAACGACCGCCCACTGTAAATATACGTCAGCAGAATGGCACCGACAGGCAGAATCACGTACATATACGTGATTGCCTTTGTATAGTTGGGGGGTCCGATCGGACCCCCCTTCTTTACAGTGGGTGGTCGTTTTACCTTCGAGAGCGATCCGGCATGAGGGGACGGCCGTTCGATTCCGGCCACCCCCTCTCGATCGCTCCCGGCGAATGAGAGAGCTTCCCCTGCCTGCCAGGAAGGAGGAAGTGATGTCATCTCTCCTGGGGCGCTCACATATACCGAGCGCCGTACAGGAGAAGATGCAGGTTAGTACACAAAACAGCACACTGACACCAGGACACATAGGCACATAAATCGCCCCCCAGACACCCCCAGATCACCCCCCAGCCCCCCCCCAGCCCCCAGTCACAGTGTCACTGATTGCAGTGACCATTTATTTAGTGATCACTGCAATCAGTGACATTTGTGACTGTAAAAGTGTCACTACATTTAGTTTTAGGTCCAGTGTAGCCCCCTAACCCCCCCTAATAAAGGTTTAACCCCCTGATCACCCCCCAGATAACCCTTTCACCCCCTATCACCACTGTCACTAAGCGATAATTTTTCTGATCGATGTCTTAGCGTCGGCGATGCTGATCGGTAGCCAGTAATTTTTTTTAGGTTCGCCGCAGGTTTTTATAGCGTCGGGTACCCCCATCTATTATCTAATAAAGGTTTAACCCCCTGATCGCCCCCCAGGTAACCCTTTCACCCCCTATCACCACTGTCGCTAAGCAATCGTTTTTATGATCGTTGTCTTAGTGTCGGTGATGCCGATAGGTAGCCAGTAATTTTTTTTTAGGTTCGCCGTCAGGTTTTTATATAGCGTCAGGTACCCCCATATATTACCTAATAAAGGTTTTAACCCCCTAATTGCCCCTAGTTAACCCCTTTCACCAGTGATCATCATATAAGTGTTACGGGTGACGCTGGTTAGTTAGTTTGCTTTTTATAGTGTCAGGGCACCCGCCGTATATAACCCAATAAAGGTTTAACCCCCTGATCGCCCGGCGGGTGATATCAGTTAGGTTTTAGCGTCAGAGAGGGTCTGCGTCACACCCCAGGCAGCATCAGGTTAGTGCCAGTAGCGCTAACACCCACACGTGAAGCATACACCCCCCTTAGTGGTATAGTATCTGATCAGCTCAATATCTGATCTGATCAGATCTATACTAGCGTCCCCAGCAGTTTAGGGTTCCCAAAAATGCACTGTTAGTGGGATCAGCCCAGATACCTGCTAGCACCTGCGTTTTGCCCCTCCGTCCAGCCCAGGCCACTGAAGTGCAGTATCGATCGAGCACTGTCACTTGCAAAACACAACACACATAACTGCAGCGTTCGCAGAGACAGGCCTGATCCCTGCGACTCCAGTGCTGTAGGAGGTGATTTCACCACCACAGTTAAAAAAAAAAAAGCATATATGCCGAAGCATTGGGGCAGGAGGAGCGATTTTGCTCCTAATGCCGCGTATATACGGTCGAAATTCCGACGGAGGCTTGCCCGTGGAAAAGTCTGACCATGTGTACGCGGCATAACTTTTGCGAGAAGATGCCCCCATGCTTCGGCATATATAAATGGTGCATGTATGCCCATCATTAGAAGTGGGTGGATGAAGGGCGGTATTCTAATGGTGGGCATACCCACCGATCAATCTTTTTTTTTCGGTCAGCCAACAGCCTGCATGAAAAAAAAGATTACAATACATGTCCAACAAGGACCAGCAACGTACTGGTATGTTGCTGGACTTTGAATGTTTATACCAGAATGATGCCTGCGGGTTTAGGTATCATCTTGGTATCATTCTTTTCAGCCAGCGGCCGGCTTTCATGTAAAAGCAATCCTAGTGGCTAATTAGCCTCTGGACTGCTTTTACAAGCAGTGGGAGGGAATGTCCCCCCCCCCCGGATATAAAAAGCGCCATTGGGAAAGCATTTTATCACACCGATCTTGGTGTGGTCAGATGCTTTGAGGGCAGAGGAAAGATCTAGGGTCCAATAGACCCTAGTTTTTTCAAAAAAGAGTACCTGTCATTACCTATTGCTATCATAGGGGATATTTACATTCCCTGAGATAACAATAAAAGTGATAAAAATAAATAAATATGGAAGCAACAGTTTAAAAATAAAATAAAAAAGCAAAATTAATAATAAAAAAAAAAAAAAAAAAAGCACCCCTGTCCTGCCCTGCTCTTGCCCAATGGCGAACGCAAGCGTCGGTCTGGCGTCATATGTAAACAGCAATTGCACCATGCATGTGAGGTATCGCCGCGAAGGTCAGATCGAGGGCAGTAATTTTAGCAGTAGACCTCCTCTGTAAATCTAACGGGGTAACCTGTAAATGCTTTTAAAGGCTTTTAAAAATGTATGTAGTTTGTCGCCAATGCGCGTTTGTGCGAAATTTTAAAGCATGTCGTGTTTGGTATCTATGTACTCGGCCTAAGATCATCTTTTTTATTTCATCAAACATTTGGGCAATATAGTGTGTTTTAGTGCATTAACATTAAAAAAAGTGTATTTTTTCCCAAAAAAATGCGTTTGAAAAATCGCTGCGCAAATACTGTGTAGAAAAAAAAATGCAACACCCACCATTTTATTCTGTAGGGCCTTTGCTTTAAAAATATATATAATGTTTGGGGGTTCAACATAATTTTCTTGCAAAAAAAAATATGTTTTCATGTAAACAAAAAGTGTCAAAAAGGGCTTTGTCTTCAAGTGGTTAGAAGAGTGGATGTAAGCTTCCTAATGTTGTGTATAACATGCCAGAACAGTTCAAAACCCCCCCAAATGACCCCATTTTGGAAAGTAGACACCCCAAGCTATATACTGAGAGGCATGTCGAGTCCATGGAATATTTTATATGTTGACACAAGTTGCGGAAAAAATAAAATTTTTCTTTTTTTTGCACAAAGTTGTCACTAAATGATATATTGCTCAAACATGCCATGGGCATATGTGGAATTACACCCCAAAATACATTCTGTTGCTTCTCCTGAGTACGGGGATACCACATGTGTGAGACTTTTTGGGAGCCTAGCCGCGTACGGGACCCCAAAAACCAAGCACCGCCTTCAGGCTTTCTAAGGGTGTCAATTTTTGATTTCACTTCTCACTGCCTATCACAGTTTCGGAGGCCATGGAATGCCCAGATGGCACAAAACCCCCCCAAATGACCCCATTTTGGAAAGTAGACACCCCAAGCTATTTGCTGAGAGGTATTGTGAGTATTTTGCAGATCTCGCTTTTTGTCACAAAGTTTTGAAAATTGAAAAAAAAAAGAAAAAAAAAAATGTTCTTTCTTCATTTTCAGAAACAAATGAGAGCTGTAAAATACTCACCATGCCTCTCAGCAAACAGCTTGGGGTGTCTACTTTCCAAAATGGGGTCATTTGGGGGGGTTTTGTGCTATTTTGGCATTTTATGGCCTTCAAAACTGTGATAGGTAGTGAGGAGTGAAATCAAAAATTTGCGCCCTTAGAAATCCTGGAGGCGGTGCTTGGTTTCCGGGGTCCCGTACGTGGCTAGGCTCCTAAAAAGTCCCACACATGTGGTATCCCCGTACTCAGGAGAAGCAGCAGAATGTATTTTGGGGTGCAATTCCACATATAACCATGGCATGTGTGAGCAATATATCATTTAGTGACAACTATTTGTAATTTTTTTTTTTTTGTCATTATTCAATCACTTGGGACAAAAAAAAAATATTCAATGGGCTCAACAGGCCTCTCAGCAATTTCCTTGGGGTGTCTACTTTCTAAAATGGGGTCATTTGGGGGGGTTTTGTGCTATTTTGGCATTTTATGGCCTTCAAAACTGTGATAGGTAGTGAGGAGTGAAATCAAAAATTTGCGCCCTTAGAAATCCTGGAGGCGGTGCTTGGTTTCCGGGGTCCCGTACGTGGCTAGGCTCCTAAAAAGTCCCACACATGTGGTATCCCCGTACTCAGGAGAAGCAGCAGAATGTATTTTGGGGTACAATTCCACATATAACCATGGCATGTGTGAGCAATATATCATTTAGTGACAACTTTTTGCAATTTTTTTTTTTTTTTTCATTATTCAATCACTTGGGACAAAAAAAAATATTCAATGGGCTCAACATGCCTCTCAGCAATTTCCTTGGGGTGTCTACTTTCTAAAATGGGGTCATTTGGGGGGGTTTTGTACTGCCCTGTCATTTTAGCACCTCAAGAAATGAGATAGGCAGTCATAAATTAAAAGCTGTGTAAATTCCAGAAAATGTACCCTAGTTTGTAAACGCTATAACTTTTGCGCAAACCGATAAATATACGCTTATTGACATTTTTTTTACTAAAGACATGTGGCTGAATACATTTTGGCCTAAATGTATGACTAAAATTGAGTTTATTCGATTTTTCTTATAACAAAAAGTAGAAAATATCATTTTTTTTCAAAATTTTCGGTCTTTTTCCGTTTATATCGCAAAAAATAAAAATCGCAGAGGCAATCAAATACCATTAAAAGAAAGCTCTATTTGTGGGAAGAAAAGGACGCAAATTTCTTTTGGGTACAACATTGCATGTCCGCACAATTTACAGTTAAAGCAGCGCAGTGCAAAATTCTGAATTCACCTCTGGTCCTTTAGCTACCAAATGGTCCGGGGCTTAAGTGGTTAAGAGAGTGAACACAAGAGAGTTTGAAAAGGTGTGGAACCCGTGGTTGGAAAAAATAGGGATACCCCTGTAAAGCGGAGAACAAGAAGAAAAAAGGAGAAAAAAAAAGAGAGAGAGAAAAGAAAAGGAGTAAGAAGAATGGTATAAGGAAAATAAATGAAAATAAAAATAAACATTGAATAATGTGTAAAAATAGAAGAAAGGAAAATAGGAAAAACCTAATATGAGAAATGGTAAAGGGGGAGGGGGAAGGAGGGAGGGACGAGGGTCAACAGAGTGAAAATTACACTGATAACATTTTGCTAATTTTTATTGTGAAAAATAAATATATATAAGTATGTATGTTAATTTGAATATGCAAGAAAATTAATAAAGAGAATATAAATCAAAAGAGTTGCAACTCCTCTGTTGAGGAGCTCTGTTTTGGGGTGAAGTTGTTTTAATGCTGTTACCACCCCTCGTTTTTTTCTTTGACACTACTTTGGGACGTACCACTATGTCAATAGAGAAGCCGCGTCGGTCCATGAACGAAAGCGTAAATAGGATTTTTTACTCACCGTAAAATCCTTTTCTCTGAGTCCATGGACCGACACAGCACCCACCCCTCCTTTTAAGTTTGTACTGCTTTTTGACGAACTGATCTGTGAGATGCAGAGTGAGGGGATATACCCAGAGGGTCCGCCCCCTGGGCGGTACTGTAGAAGGTGTGATAAAACCGTTTTTACAAGTTTTCTGCCTAGTTACTCCTAATTAACGGATAATACCCACTATGTCAATAGAGAAGCTGTGTCAGTCCATGAACTCAGAGAAAAGGATTTTACGGTGAGTAAAAAATCCTATTTTTATCTTAATGCAATCTATCCATTAAGATAAAAAAATAAATAAATAGCAGCCTCCCCAGCACCCCCCCAATTACCTGAGCCCCATCTCTCTCCAGCGATGTCCACGAGTGTCAGCCGTCCGGGACACTCCTGATTGGCTGAGACACAGCAGCGGCACCATTGGCTCCCACTGCTGTCAGCCAATCAGGGTAGGGAGGGGGCGGGGCTGTGTCTGAATGGATACACTGAGCTCTGACTTGGCTCGGGTGCCCCTATAGAAAGCTGCTGACTAGGGGCACTTGAGAGGAGGAAGGGGCCAGAAGCAGCAAAGAGGGATCTGAGAAGAGGAGGATCCAGGCTGCCCTGTGCAAAACCAACTGCACAGAGGAGGTAAGTATAACATGTTTTAAGTATTTGAAACACTGCCGATTCTGCAGGTTTTCCTACTTGCAAAGCATGTAGAGGTCTGTCATTTTTATCATAGGTATTCTTCAACTGTGAGAGACAGAATCTAAAACAAAATCCAGAAAATCATTGTATGATTTTTTAATAATTAATTTGCATTTTATTGCATGACATAAGTATTTGATCACCTACCAACCAGTATGAATTACGGCTCTCACAGACCTGTTATTTTTTCTTTAAGAAGCCCTCCTCTTCTCCACTCATTACCTGCACCTGTTTGAACTCGTTACCTGTATAAAAGACACCTGTCCACGCACAAAATCAAACATACTCCAACCTCTCCACAATGGCCAAGACCAGAGAGCTGTGTAAGGACATCAGGGATAAATTTGTAGACCTGCACAAGGCTGTGATGGGCTACAGGACAATAGGCAAGCAGCTTGGTGAGAAGGCAGCAACTGTTGGCGCAATTATTAGAAAGTGGAAGAAGTTCAAGATGACAGTCAATCTCCCTCGGTCTGGGGCTCCATGCAAGATCTCCCCTCGTGGGGCATTCAATGATCATGAGAAATCAGCCCAGAACTACACGGCAGGACCTGAAGAGAGCTGGGACCACAGTCTCAAAACCATTAGTAACACACTACGCCGTCATGGATTAAAATCCTGCAGCGCACGCAAGGTCCCCCTTCTCAAGCCAGTGCATGTCCAGGCCCGTCTGAAGTTTGCCAATGACCATCTGGATGATCCAGAGAAGGTCATGTGGTCTTATGAGACAAAAATAGAGCTTTTTGGTCTAAACTCCCCTTGCCGTGTTTGGAGGAAGAAGGATGAGTACAACCTCAAGAACACCATCCCAACCGTGAAGCATGGAGGTGGAAACATTCTTTGGGGATGCTTTTCTGCAAAGGGGGCAGGACGACCACCGTATTGAGGGGAAGATGGATGGGGCCATGTATTGCGAGATCATGGCCAACAACCTCCTCTCAGTAAGAGCATTGAAGATGGGTCGTGGCTGGGTCTTCCAGCATGACAACAACCAGAAACACACAGCCAGGGCAACTAAGGAGTGCCTCCGTAAGAAGCATCTCAAGGTCCTGGAGTGGCCTATCCAGTCTCCAGGCCTGAACCCAACAGGAAGATCTTTGGAGGGAGCTGAAAGTCTGTATTGCCCAGCGACAGCCCCGAAACCTGAAGGATCTGGAGAAGCTCTGTATGGAGGAGTGGGCCAAAATCCCTGCTGCAGTGTGTGCAAACCTGGCCAAGAACTACAGGAAACGTATGATCTCTGTAATTGCAAACAAAGGTTTCTGTACCAAATATTAAGTTCTGCTTTTCTGATGTATCAAATACTTATGTCATGCAATAAAATGCAAATTAATTACTTAAAAATCATACAATGTGATTTTCTGGATTTTTGTTTTAGATTCAGTCTCTCACAGTTGAAGAGTACCTATGATACAAATTACAGACCTTTACATGCTCTGTAAGTAGGAAAACCTACAAAATCGGCAATGTGTGTGTGTGTGTATATATATATATATACAGGTCCTTCTCAAAAAATTAGCATATTGTGATAAAGTTCATTATTTTCTGTAATGTACTGATAAACATTAGACTTTCATATATTTTAGATTCATTACACACAACTGAAAGTAGTTCAAGCCTTTTCTTGTTTTAATATTGATGATTTTGGCATACAGCTCATGACAACCCAAAATTCCTATCTCAAAAAATTAGCATATCATGAAAAGGTTCTCTAAACGAGCTATTAACCTAATCATCTGAATCAACTAATTAACTCTAAACACCTGCAAAAGATTCCTGAGGCTTTTAAAAACTCCCAGCCTGGTTCATTACTCAAAACCGCAATCATGGGTAAGACTGCCGACCTGACTGCTGTCCAGAAGGCCATCATTGACACCCTCAAGCAAGAGGGTAAGACACAGAAATACATTTCTGAACGAATAGGCTGTTCCCAGAGTGCTGTATCAAGGCACCTCAGTGGGAAGTCTGTGGGAAGGAAAAAGTGTGGCAGAAAACGCTGCACAACGAGAAGAGGTGACCGGACCCTGAAGAAGATTGTGGAGAAGGACCGATTCCAGACCTTGGAGGACCTGCGGAAGCAGTGGACTGAGTCTGGAGTAGAAACATCCAGAGCCACCGTGAACAGGCGTGTGCAGGAAATGGGCTACAGGTGCCGCATTCCCCAGGTCAAGCCACTTTTGAACCAGAAACAGCGGCAGAAGCGCCTGACCTGGGCTACAGAGAAGCAGCACTGGACTGTTGCTCAGTGGTCCAAAGTACTTTTTTTCGGATGAAAGCAAATTTTGCATGTCATTCGGAAATCAAGGTGCCAGAGTCTGGAGGAAGACTGGGGAGAGGGAAATGCCAAAATGCCTGAAGTCCAGTGTCAAGTACCCACAGTCAGTGATGGTCTGGGGTGCCATGTCAGCTGCTGGTGTTGGTCCACTGTGTTTTATCAAGGGCAGGGTCAATGCAGCTAGCTATCAGGAGATTTTGGAGCACTTCATGCTTCCATCTGCTGAAAAGCTTTATGGAGATGAAGATTTCATTTTTCAGCACGACCTGGCACCTGCTCACAGTGCCAAAACCACTGGTAAATGGTTTACTGACCATGGTATTACTGTGCTCAATTGGCCTGCCAACTCTCCTGACCTGAACCCCATAGAGAATCTGTGGGATATTGGGAAGAGAAAGTTGAGAGACGCAAGACCCAACACTCTGGATGAGCTTAAGGCCGCTATCGAAGCATCCTGGGCCTCCATAACACCTCAGCAGTGCCACAGGCTGGTTGCCTCCATGCCACGCCGCATTGAAGCAGTAATTTCTGCAAAAGGATTCCCGACCAAGTATTGAGTGCATAACTGAACATAATTATTTGAAGGTTGACTTTTTTTGTATTAAAAACACTTTTCTTTTATTGGTCGGATGAAATATGCTAATTTTTTTAGATAGGATTTTTGGGTTTTCATGAGCTGTATGCCAAAATCATCAATATTAAAACAAGAAAAGGCTTGAACTACTTCAGTTGTGTGTAATGAATCTAAAATATATGAAAGTCTAATGTTTATCAGTACATTACAGAAAATAATGAACTTTATCACAATATGCTAATTTTTTGAGAAGGACCTGTGTATAGAAAAAAAGTATTTAACTCCTTCAGATCCGCGCTATAGCCGAATGACGGCTACAGAGCGGACCTGCTTTGCCGGGAGGCCGTCAATAGACGTCCTCCCCTTTGCACGCTCCCCGCGCGCCCCCTGCAGGGCCGATCCTAGCCCCTTACCACGTGATCAGCTGTCAGCCAATGACAGCCAATCACGTGATGTAAACAGAAGCTCGGTAATGTTTTTTTTTTCTCCTCACGCTGACAGCGTGAGGAGAAAAAAAAGCCGATCGCCAGCTTCTGTGCAAGGGACATCGGTCCCGAAGAGGAAGAGGCACATCTGCCTCATCTGTGCCAAGCAGTGCCACAAATCAGTGCCCACCAGTGCAAAACAGTGCCCCCTATTAATGCCCACCAGTGGTGCCAATCAGTGCCACCTAACAGTGCTGCCTATCAGTGTCACCTACCAGTGCCCATCACTGCTACCTATTAGTGCCACTTCTCAGTGCCCACCAGTTCCACCTATCAATGCCCTTCAGTACAGCCTATTGGAGCCCATCAGTGTAAATCAATGAAGGAGAACATTTTTATAACAAAATATAAAACAGTTTTGTAATTTATTTTTTTATTCGGTTTATATTTTTAACAAAAAATAAAAACCACAGAGGCGATCAAATACCACCAAAAGAAAGCTCTATTTGTGGGAAAAAAATTATAAGAATTTAATTCGGGTACAGTGTTGTATGACCGCGCAATTGTCATTCAAAGAGTGAGAGCGCTGAAAATTGGTCTGGGCAGGAGGGGGGTTTAAGTGCCCAGTAAACAAGTGGTTAAAGGAGACTACAGTCACTTTAACTGCTGTGGTGAAATTACCTCCTACAGTGCTGCAGTCACACATTTATGTATGCTGACAGCAAACCCTGTTAGTGTCAGAATAAACAAATCAGTGCTGCGGCTGAATGGTGTTCCTGCAAAGCAAACAACGGCTAGCAATAAAACAGTAACAATAAAACATTCATTTAATAAAACAACAATTTTTTCTTTTTTGCAATCTGTGGCAAAAAAAAAAGGGTAAAAAATATATGCCGAACCAAAGGGGTAATCTGCCCTCTGACCACTCCAGCCCCCATGCTTTGGCAAATATGACAAAATAAAAGGGGAGTGGGAATAGGACCCAAGGTGTCCTTGCCTTCAATGAAGGAAAAGGAACAAACTGCGGTTTAACCTGATATAACTTTATTAGAACAATTAGTAGAAAAAAATATTTTATCATTGAAAGGAAAGCATAAACAATAGGAAATTGCACATGGTAAAAACTGACAACGTTGTCACTTAAAAACACATGCCCATGAGCTCAGCCATATCCAAATCATCCACACGTGTCAATCACCTCAAGTTATTTAGTGTAACTTAACATATAATGCTTAAGTACGTTAGGCGAGTTGAGTTCTGGGAAACCCTGGTAGCACAGACCGGTATCCGTATTGTGCTTAACCATGGACCTCCAGACTCCCTATATACCTATTATAGAGCTGCTGCATTAGGTATTTACAGTATTGAAAAAAAGGCATTAATCATCACAGACAAACAAATGCAATTTTGGCTGGAAGGTATCCCGGCTAGTTAGTGAACAAGGCAGGTTTAGTTTCTTAGTGTAGCACTATCAGTCATAGAGATGGTAGATTGCAGCACGCAGTGATGTAGACATGCGACTTGAGTCAAGGAGAAACAGTAGATCCACAGTAAGCCTGTTAATCACTCAGCACTAGTGGTGCAACGGATCGGTGGTGATCCAAACGGGTCACCCTGTTCGGATCGGATCACCACACGATCCGCGGAGCGCTCCGGAGCCTCGGCCGTAGGAAAGGCCGCGGCTTCGGCCTATCTTGGTACACCCGGCGGCGGCCGCTGTAGTGACGTTTTGCCACCATCTTGCTCCACCCCACACTCCTGCACGGTAATGATAGAGAAGGGGCCAAGCGGACATCTTCTTACACCCAACAGAGTTTTAGATTTCAGTTCATTTCAACACAAAACTGAGCTTATCAGCTTTAATACATTATTTTGGAAATCCATCGGACTGTTTAAATGTTAAATTTAAAAGCAGCAGCAAACCTTACATGCTTGCTAATGTGACGGAACACCTCTGATTTTCACATTTAACATTTAGTTAAATGTGAAAATCAGAGGTGTTCTGTCACATTAGCAAGCATTCCATCGGATTTACAAATACTGTATTTAAGCAAATAAGCTCCGTTTTGTGTTGAAAATAACTGAAATCTAAAACTCTGGTGGGTGTAACAAGATTGTCTTTTTTTTTTTTTTTTTGCTGATCCGATCCGTGACTCTGATCCGAGGATCGATCCGATCCGTGAGTTTTTTGATCCGTTGCACCCCTACTCAGCACCATGTTTCCATGAAACATTAAAGACAGCACCACATATAAGTTGGATAGAAGATATATTTTCTCCATATTTGTAGAAAAACATACATACATAAATATATATATCCAAACTTCAATACAAAAGATAAAAAATTTTTTTTCACAGCTTACAGTTTCGTTCTATTACCTTTATCCCACCCCCTCCCTCCCCCCGTTCTTCCGTCCTTCTGCAGGATCTAGACCTTCTTTTCTACGGTTTTACAAGGGGTATTCCATCTTCTCCAACCATGGTTTCCACATTTTCCCAAATTCCTTAATATTTCTTCTCTTGGTATAGACTACTTTCTCCTTCCAAATAGTTTCTGTGACCACGTTAACCCAGTCTCTTACTGAGGGGGGCTTCTCCGCTTGCCATCTCTGTGCAATTAATTTTCTTGCCTGAAAGAGACACCTCATCACTACTTTTGTTGTACTAGCTGCTCCGGTTATTCCCTCCCCCAAGCCCAGGATACACAGTCTGGGGTTCATTTCCAATCTGTTATTGTATATCGTGTTTATGGTATTGAGAATCTCTGACCAATATCTGAACAGTTTCGGGCACCTCCATATCATATGAACCAAATCCCCTGTGCCCTGACATCTAGGGCACCTATCGTCTACTCTCCACCTGAACTTGAACAGTCTTTTAGGCATTTAGTGTGCCCTGTGTATCAGCATCAAATATGAGACCTTCTGTGCGAGTGAGACCATTACCAGATGTCCTCTCTCTAATATCTTCTTCCATTGCCCCTCCGATATGGTCCCTAGATCTTCCTCCCATTTCCCCCTGCTTTTAAACCGTTCTGGGCCCTCAATGCTTCCTCCGCATATGTGTGGGTAAATTTCAGAAATAAATCCCCCGGTCCTGCTCTGACTAGCTAAACTCTGAATAATAGGGGTATTACACCAGTCTGGTCCTTGTCTCTCAAACTGTGCATTTAGAGCATGTCTAATTTGAAGGTATTTGTAAAATGTATGTTTAGGTACATCATATTCCTCTCTCAGTGCTGTAAATGTTTTTAATGTTCTTCCATAATACAACTGGGCCAATCTATCTATCCCCTTTACTTCCCATTCTTTAATTTTCCCTATCGTCTCCAGCTCCTGAAGGTTCCTGTTATCCCAGAGGGGGTATATACTGTCGCTCCACTTTGTCCCCCTAATAACTTTACTGCTTTCCATACTTTGGTGGCCAACCTTACCGTGGGGGATTTATTGACAAATGAATTAGCCTCCAGTACCTCCACTGCTGTCTTATGGGGTGCCCCTAATATGATTAATCCCCCATTTATACCTCCTCCTTACTCTGTACTCACTCCTATGTGCTGCAATTGAGCTGCCAGGAAGTAGCTCCGTGGGTGCGGCACCACCATACCACCTTCACTTGTTGATAACTGTAGGGTTTGTAGGCTTATTCTAGCCTGACCTCCTTACCATATAAGTTCTCTAAACAGTGTGTACATTTTTTTAAACCATTTTTTATGTATCCATACCGGAGAATTGTGCAACAAATATAGTAATTGTGGCATCCACAACATTTTAATCAGGTTGCATCTCCCTGCCACCTATAATGGGAGACGTTGCCAAATTTGAATTTTATTTTTAAATTTGGTCAGAAGGGAGACTATATTGTTATTTATATATTTATTTGGGTCTCTCGTTATATATATATACCCAAATATTTCATTATCTCAACTTCTTCCAGCTGGGGAATTTCTGCTAAAGTTTGGTTCCCAATTGGGTCCACCAACATTAAAGCCGATTTCTCCCAATTTATAACCAATCCTGAGAGTCTTCAGAATTCTCTAAAAATACTCATTGCCTGCCTAAGAGAATGCTCTGTATCCCCTAGGAAGAGGAGAACGTCGTCCGCAGATAGAGCGATTCTCTCCTCACCTGTCGCTCTCAAAAATCCTTCCATATTTGTATTAGATCTTATTGCAATGGCCAGTGGCTCCATTGCTAGCGCAAAGAGCAGGGGTGACAATGGACACCCCTGTCTTGTGCCCCTCTCTAATTGAATTTTACCTGAGTAATCATTAACTCTAATTTTTGCGCTAGGGCTATTATACAATATTTTTATCCACCTAATAAACGACGGACCAAAACCAAATTCTTCTAATACGCGCCAGATATACCCCCACTCTAGACTATCAAAAGCCTTAACCATGTCCAGAGACATAACTGCTCTGGTGCACATATTCTCCGTTGGTATCTGCAGGTTAAGAAATACCCTCCAAATATTCATGCTAGGTGATCTGCTTGGAATGAACCCAGTTTGATCCTGGTGTATAAGTCTAGAAATAATTTTATTTAACCTAGCTGCCATTACTTTGGCCAGTATTTTAGCATCGGAACAGAGCAAAGAAATGGGTCTATACAACGTGGTCTCTAGTGGATCTTTCCCCTCTTTATGCAAAACTATTATTATTGCCTCTGTCATTGATATGGGCAGTTTCCCCTCCACCTCCGCCCAGTTCAAGACTTTAAGAAGCTCCGGAAGCAATACTTTCCCATAATATTTATATGTTTCTACAGAGAGACCGTCCGGGCCGGGGGATTTCTGGTTAGCCATCTCTGCAACTGCTATCTGTATTTCCTCTAGGGTTATCGGAGCCTCTATTCCCTCTTTCTCCGCTTCTGTGAGAGCCGGTATCTCTATGTTACTAAAAAATTTATCCAACTCCTCCCCTCCTGCAGCCCTCTGCAACCTGTACAACTTGACGTAATATTCTCTAAATGTGTCTGTAATCACTGACACCTGCGAGGAGATTTCTCCCTTCGATGTCCTAATAGCGGGTACTGCAGAGGGGGAGGAGTTAGTTCTCACTAGGTGGGCTAACATCCGTCCAACATTTTCCGCCTCCCCAAATGCGGCTTGCTTATGGAATAGTCTCTTATTCTCTGATTGCCTTGTCACTACAACTTTATATTCCTGTTGCTTATTCAACCACGTTCTTTGTGTCTCTGGTGTTGGGTTTTCCACATATTCTTTTTCTGCATTCACTAGCTCCTTCCTAATCCTGTTCTCCCACTCTTGATGTCTTTTTAATTTTTGCCACTTGTTGAATACATATACCCCTTAAGAATGCCTTCAGTGCGTCCAACATCATTCCCCTTGTCACTGTACCCTCATTAAACTTTATAAACTCTTTTAATTTAAATAGTACCTCATCTGAATTCCCAATTAATTCAAACCACAGAGGGCTCATCTTCCATACCCTGAGGGGTCTTTTCCCTTCCAAGTTTACCGAGACCATCATCAATGAATGGTCCCACACCCCTCTACGCTGATATACTATATCCTTTATTATCTGGGATGCTTCCACATTACCCAGGGCCAGGTCTATCCTAGGGAGTGTGGAATAGGAGCTTGAGAAACATGAATATTGTAACACATCTGGATTCCGCACTCTCCACATATCGAATAACCCTGCTTCCTGTAGGAACTGATACAATTGACTCTCAGGCCTCGTACACACGACCGATTTTCTCGGCAAGAACCAGCAAGAAACTTGCTGGCAGAGAGGTCTTGCCGAGTAAATCGGTCGTGTGTACGCTGCTAGCGGGTTTCTCGTCGAGAAAACCGACAAGAAACCTCGACGAGAAAATAGAGAACCTGCTCTCTATTTTCTCGTCGAGATTCTCCTCGGCGTGTTTCTCGACGAGAAAAGTGAGTGTGTGTACACTTACCTGTCCGCCCGGAAGCCCGCGCATGTTCGAAATGAATTTGACGCATGCGCGGTAGCTTCCTAGGCATACGTAGGGTATACCAAGATGGCGGCGACGGCATCGAATGTGACGAGCGCATGCTCGACGTAGTCGATGACGTCACCGCGTACACTCCTTTCAAAGAACCGCGGGTTCTTTGAAACGAGCGTGTGTACACTCGGCCGGGACAAGTTTCTTGTCCAAGAATCTCGTCGAAAAAAACGACATGTTTTTTTCAACGAGAATCTCGGCCGTGTGTACGAGGCCTCAGAAACATTCTGCTCCCGTTTTCCCACTGGGAACCTGTCCAGTTTTTTGTTTATAAACTCATTGAAGTCCCGCACTGCTATAACTGGTATCCCAGTTTGATCCATGATAAATTCCATTAATCTATACATCACTTCCAATTTAAAAGGTGGAGGAATATAAATATTTGCAAGAACATATTCCCTATTTTCTATTACACAGTAAAGAAAGATGTATCGCCCTGCCTCATCTATACTGACCTGTCTGCAAGTGAACACCACTCCCCTTTTAACCAACACTGTAACACCCCTTGAATAGGAGGTGTGTACTGAGTGATATTGATATAGAAACTTCTTACTTTGAACTTGTTGCTTAGTAACCTTGGTTAGGTGTGTCTCGTGCAGGCAGATCAGTCCCACCTCATACATTTCCAACAAATCAAACACTGAAGCTCTCTTAGCTGGGGTACCAATCCCTCTGACATTCCAAGAACCTATATTCAATACTCTAGACTGCATAAAAATTCAAGCAAAAAAAAAAAACAAGAGGGCAAAAAGAATCCTGAGAGAGGTCACAGAACCCCTATAAAATAAACCTTTGATCAAAAATATGGCCATCCCTTTATGCCACCCAGTGTACAAATATTCTCGTTTTCTATTTTGTGATTTTTTTCTCCCCCCTGCATTTATCTTGGGTGTTTGTTTTACCATTATTTTCCATTTTGTGAAGTGAATATAAATTTTCTCTTAAGTGTGCTATGTGTACATATTTTATCATTAATTTAATGTTTAATTTAATGTTTTTCCTGTAATTTCCTCCTTCTATCATAAAAATAGTGTCTAAATAAAAATTTGTTCTTACAATGTGAGGGGACTAAACTCCCCATCAAAAAGATCGCAGATCCTATATTAGTTACATAAACAAAAAGTTAGCATTGTCCTTCTCCAGGAGACGCATTTTCACTCAGATTGCATACCCAATATACAGAGTAAGTATTACTCTACCTGGTATCACGATTCCTTTGCCTATTCCAAGTCTAGGGGGTCTCCATAGGAATTCATAAATCCCTACCGCATCAAATAACAGGAAGTTGGCATAGTCGAGATGGTAGATCTTTACTTTTAAAGTTAACCATTTTTGGAAAAAAATATACTATTATTAATCTATACCTACCGAATCAAGATCAGATTAAGATAGGTACGCAGAAGTTGATAGATCTCATGGAAAAAGCAGAGGGGGTGACTCTAGTAGGAGGGGACTTCAATTTTGTACTCAATCAGGATCTGGACACCATTGCCTCTCGAATACCCCAGGCAACTAACCAAATGAATAGATTTAAAACTACACTAAATTCACTCCACCTAATAGATATATGGAGGGTACTTCATCCACTGGATAGGGATTATTCATTCCATTCGAAAGTACACAGTACTTATCATAGACTTATCATAGACTAGATTTCTTTCTAATAAACCAAATAGGAATGGCAGCGATATCTTCAGCTGATATAGGGAGCTTTATTTGGTCGGACCATGCTCCAATATTCTTGGAGATGGCCATACCAAAGGGGGCCATATCTAGATGGTCATGGAGACTGAATGACAAGTTGTCAAAAGATGAGGTCTGTATAGCATAAATTAAGTTAATAATTGATAACTTTATACTAGACCATACAAGAGATACTAGAACAGATTCAATGGGAGGTGTTAAATTGTGTCCTGCGGGGGCTTTTTATAAAGCACGGTGCTAGACTGAAAAAAGCAAAAGAAAGCAATATATCTTCCTTGCTAAAAGAAACTCCTAAGCTTGAAATGAGGCATAAGCAAAACCCGATCCCAAGGAATTTAATAGAACTAACAAATAAACAGAGAGAATTACAGAGGTTACTAAACGAACGAACTTTACCCCTTAGAGATAAGAGTCGCACACTGTTCTATCAACATGGTAATAAACCAGGTCGACTTCTAGCTAGAGCACTGACTCAAAGGACATCCACGACCCCTATAATAAAAATTAAAACAGCAACAGGAGATATAACACATGAACCTAAAGAAATCTCTAAATCCTTCCATTCATTCTACTCTAAACTCTATAATATACCTAAACAACAGATAAGAAGGGACCCCGAAATTTTCCGACAGGAAGTAAGACAAAATATACAGGATAAGTCCATCCCATCAATATCTCCGACCGAAAGAGAGGAATTAGAAAAAGAATTCTCAACAATGGAGTTACAAAAGGCAATTGACTCACTGGTACCGGGCAAAAGTCCTGGACCGGATGGCCTTACACCACGCTTTTATACAACATTCAAAGAACAGTTGATCCCAATTATAACCAAAACTTTCAATGCGGTCTTAGCCTCTCGAACCATTGCTCCACAAGGAATGGAAGCATATATATCAATTATCCCAAAGCCAGAAAAAGACCATACACTATGTGGGAGCTATCGCCCGATATCTTTAACCAACATAGATCTTCGATTATACTCCAAGATCATAGCTAATAGACTCACTCCAATTTTACCAACATATGTTAATTTGGATCAAGTAGGGTTTGTAAAGGGGAGAGAGGCAAGAAACAACACATTGAAGACTTTGACATTAGTGGAATATGCTCAGCGGAACTCCATCCCAGCCTGTCTATTGGCAGTGGATGGTGAAAAAGCATTTTACATGGTGGGATGGAGGAAACCCTAGATCAGTGGGGAATAGGCCCATTGCTCAGGGAGAAATTATAGGCCCTCTATCAAAACCCAACAGCTAGAATTCGAACAAATGGAAACCTCGGAATCAGTGAAAATATCGAACGGAACACGACAGGGATGTCCCCTATCCCCAGTATTATATGTACTCGTGATGGAGCATTTGACCACAGCTATATGAAAAAATCCAGACATACAAGGGATAAAAGTTAAAGGAATAAAATATAAAATGTCTGTATATGCAGATGATCTGCTGCTATATATAACGAATCCAACAATATCCATACCAAATTTAATCCAGGAGTTTAACCCTTTCGGTAAGATGAACAACTTAGCCTTGAACATTACACTCTTAAGTAAAGATATTGACAAATTAAAAAAAAAAGTCCTTTAAATGGCAGATGGTAGCTGTTAACGTGGAAGTAAACCCTCCTATCATTTTCAGGCAAGGAAGCTGCCATCTTGGCCTCTGTTTAATCTTCAACTGCCATGATGCTGCACATGTGACCAGTTATGACACCAGCCATTGGATGGTTTGACAGTTTGGTTGAAAGCACAACCAATGTGACATTTGGCATTCCCGGCATGCCGGGAATGTAACTGATTTTTTAAACTGTTAAATCGATGGGTTTACTTCCGCTTTAAGTACTTGGGAAAGTATATTCCTAAGGACTTAACGAAACTTCAAGAACTGAATTATCTACCAATAATACAAAAAATAATCAAGACACTCCAAAAATATGATAGAACGTTTTTTTCCTGGATCGGAAGGATCAACATTATAAAAATGGATATACTTCCGAAACTTTTATATATATTTCAAACAATCCCAATATATTTTCCAACTAATTTAATACATCAACTCCGTTTATATGGGCTCATAAAACCCCTCGAATCAGAAGAAATATACTGGTTAGGGACAAAAAAAATAGAGGTCTAGCACTCCCAGACTTCTCACTATATCTACGGGCAGTATTCATGGGGAGAATAGTGGACTGGTTTCATAGTGCAAAAACCAAACAATGGGTGAAACTAGAGGAGGATATTACTGAATTAAAACTTAAATCACTACCATGGATAAATCGTAATCTACGACCCTCCATGAGATAAATGCTGATGTTGGTATCCTCCACATTAAAGGCATGGGACGCAATGTTAAAAAATGAGAAGTGGTCCACACAGATTGGGCCAATGACACCTCTCTGGAAACCATGAGTTTCCACCACCATTGAACGCCCTGACCTTTCTGAAATGGTATAGAAATGAGAATACAGGAGTGGTCCAGATCCTGATTGAAGGTAAAATTCCCCCGATAGACTCCCATGGTTTGGAATGCAGGAACATGTGGATACAATATCAACAACTTCGAACATATACTCAATCACTAATTAAAAATGGGATATTAGATAGACAGGTTACGGACTTCGAGCAGTTACTAATACAGGAGGAAAGACCAACACATGTATTATCTGTAATATACCAATACCTCCTCCCAAAAAATATCCGGAGGTTAGAGGGCTCTGATTCCACCTCAGAAGAAGAACTAACATATATAAATAGATGGGAGGAAGAACTGGGAAGGATCATTCCCAGATCGGATTGGGAAAGAGCTTTCCTAATAGCCCATAAGGTATCAATATCCAGTACATATCAGGAAAGAAATTACAGAATTTTAACAAGATGGTATAGATGCCCAGTAGATATGCATAAAATAAATAGTGAAAATGACGAGACATGCTGGAGATGTCATAATGCAAAAGGTATAATGTCTCATATATGAGCAGGGCCCTCTGATCCCTCCTGTATTGAATTGTATTGTAACTGTACTATCTTCCCTGATGTTGTAAAGCGCTGCGCTATATAAATCCTGTATAATAATAATAATATATGGTACTACTGCCCGGAAGCGTTGATATTCTGGACTAAGATTTATAATATGCATCACAAAATCACGGGGATTATTATTCAACCAGATGTATTAGCTTCTCTTTTGTCTATGATCCCTGGGTCCTTAAAAACTATAAAGAGGGGCATTCTAAGACACATGTTGATAGCAGCGTGCACAATTATAGCCCGGAACTGGAAGAAAGCGGGGATGCTCTCAATTGGAGAATGGATATGTTGTGTAGATGCTATGTTAGGCAATAGGGAAGTACGAGTGCAGGAAAGTTCTGGTATAGGTGTGATAAATACAAGATGAATTTTCTAATTTATATTCTAGGTAATCCTTTCTAGGTAATCCCTAGGGGCTATTTTTGTGATCGATACATACATCCCCACACTCTCCTCCACACCCACTCTTGTGACTCTCTTTCCACCCTCCCCTCCCCCCTTGCAACCTTCAGACAATTTTTTTTTTTTTTTTACACATTCCCCACACATTCATTGGTTCATCTTGTGGTGTGTGTCTCCCACCACCCTCCAAACAATATACTTTGTTCCTTTTAAATTGACCTCCGTGTATCCCTTCTTTAAACAAAATATCCCCTCATTTTATTAACAACTGATCCTTTTTGTCCTCCATCCATGCTATCGCTCCCTCTGGGGAGTCAAAGAACTGAGTTCCTCCCAGCGCTTCCACTCGTAGCGGGGCTGGGTACAGTAATGTGTAAGTGACATTAACTTTTTGAAGTCTGGGTTTAATTTCCATAAAACCCGCCCTATGCTTCTGCAGGTAGGGTGAGAAGTCGGGGTACATCGAGATCTTGACTCCACCGTAGAAAATATTCCCCATCTCTCTGCCCTTTCGTAATAAAGTTACTTTATCCTTATAATTTAAGAATTTCAGTAGCATTGATCTAGGGTGACCTCCAGAGGGTGGGAGCTTGAAGGGGACTCTATGCGCTCTTTCTATAGAGAACTGCTGTGAAAAAATTTATTTTCAAAATAACTTTATAAACAAGTTTTCCAAAAATTCTATTGGATTAGTCCCTTCTCACTTTCCCGGGAGTCCCACCAGCCTTACATTTTCCCTGCGAAGTCTATTTTACATTTCATACATTTTTTCATCAAACTTGCTCATTTGATCTTTCAGTATTTTAACCTCCTGTTTTACCGGGTATAGTTCATCCTCTATTTGACTTATCCTTCCTTCTGCATCAGTTATTCTCTCGTGCCGTACTAAGGACAGTTCCTCTTTAATGCCCTTCGTTTGATCACATAGTTCCCCCAGTGACTGTATACATTAACCGCCAGCAATACATCATTTAACCACTTAAGGACCGCCACCTGTACATATACATCGGCAGAATGGCACGGCTGGGCACAAGCACGTACAGGTATGTCCTCTTTAAGATGCCTAGCCATGGGACGTGGTCTCGGAATGGCGGTGTGAGAGGCACGTTGTACTAGAGCTCCTGGCCCTCCGTGTTTGCCCCGACGAAAGTCTTTATACTGCGGCATGAACACTGGAAAATATAAGACTAGATCCACCATAAGGAAATTGCCGGCGTGTACTATACAAGGGGATATCCAGCGTTACCATACCTCACCTAAATCAGCATCCTCACGTGTGTCCCTGGGTGCAGAGGAGTTAGGGCGACGCGGATTGGGCCGCATCACAGGAACGAGGCCAGGCTCTACAAGGCTGTCAGTCGGGTCAGGCAGCGACCGGGAAGCCGGGGTGATCCAACGGACACAGGCTGCGGGAGCGCGGACTCCCGAGGACTCCCTGAGAGCGGTCACCACAGCAAAGATGGAGGCGGTGGATATCAAGGCTATGCTGGCGTTGCTCCCCACACGGCAGGATATCGCGGCGCTGCCCACCCGTCAGGATATGGAAGCAATGATCCTCCAGGTGGAAGAGACACATCGCCAGGACCTACAAGCGGTAAGGGCAGATGTAAAATCTTTGACAGACAGGGTGGTGGAGAGAGAGGATGCCATAATATCCATAGAACAGCGGGTTGGAAATATCGAAAAAGCCCAGTCTAAACAGGTGGATACGGTAATAGACCTACAATTACAGATGGAAGTCCTCGAGGATAGAAGTCGCAGGAACAACCTGCGACTTCGGGGACTTCCGGAAGACACAGAGATAGAGGACCTGGACATTAAAGTGAGGGCAGTCTTTCTGTCAATCTTAAAATTACCACAGGTGGAGATTGAAATAGAGAGGGTCCACAGAGCCCTAGGCCCTAAATCCCAAAATTTGGAGAGACCCAGAGATATAATCTGCCGCCTGTATCGATATCAACAAAAGGAGCAGATCCTTAGGGCAGCATGGGATATGGGGGACATTGTTTACGAAGGGACCCACATAAAAGTTTTGCCAGATTTGTCCCAGGCTACACTTCAACATAGAGCATGTCTGCGGCCAATTTTAGACCTAGCGAGAGAACAGGGGTGCTCGTATAGGTGGGGGTACCCACTAGCAGTGACTTTTCGTAAGGCAGCCGCCGTATTTACTCTCCGAACATTGGCAGAACTTCCAGACCTTTTTTTGTTCCTAAAAGTGACACCGATTCAGACCCCAAACTGGCTATTGTCAATTACTTATACAGGGAATCGCTGGGGGCTGTCAAATTATCAAGGACAACGGAGGAACACAGATCTAGGTCGACGCCAACAACCTAGAACAGAGGATAGTGGAAGCCTGGAGTAACCCCAGTAAACTTAAAAACTGAATAAATGGTTCCCCCCTAATCTAAGGAAACAATACTTGAATTAGTCTCATGGGGTTGTCCCCCCCAGATTCCCTTCCCCCTTTTTATCGGTTGTTTTTAGATGGTACGATTTAGAGCAGGGGTCTCCAAAGTACAGCCCGCAGGCCACATCCGCCTGCTAGACCATTTTTACTGGCCCGCAGCTAGAGTCATTAGACCCGCCGCAGGGACGGTCTCTGTGCCAAAGCATTGTCGGGTTGCAAAACCTGTGATGCATACTCACCCCCGGCAGTATGCAGCACACAGGTCCCACAACCACTCCCCGCGCTCTGCCTCAACCAATCCCGGTGCTCGCTCGGCCTCAACCAATCCCAGCGCTCGCTCGGCCTCGACCAATCCCGGCGCTCGCTCGGCCTCAACCAATCCCGGCGCTCGCTCGGCCTCAACCAATTCCGGTGCTCAGCCTCAACCAATGAAGTATTTCAGTGCAGACCGGGGCGGGAGCCAAGATGGGGAAGTGCAGAAGGTCTGCACTAGAGGCACAGTGCACAGCGGTAAAGTACGGAGAGACTAATGAGGAGGAAACAAATGTGCAGAATGGGGATGAATTGGCTATGTTGGGGGCACAGTTGTTAGTGGGGCGGGGGTGTGGAGTTGATTGCTCTGAAGGGGACACAGTTGTGGAAGGGTATGGCAGTGAAGGGGACACCGTTGTGGGGGGGTTTGACACTGAAGGGACAAAGCTGTGGGGGGGATGGGTATGGCACTGAATGGGACACAGTTTGGGGGGGTTTGATGACACTGAAGGGACAAAGCTGTGGGAGGGGGGATTATGGCACTGAAGGGGACACACTTGTGGGGGGTTTGATGGCTGTGATGGGGACACAGGGGGATCTGATGGTCTGAGGGTGACACAAATGTGCAGAGGGGCTCTGATGGAGACATCAGTTGGCAGGGATCCTCTGATGAGTGATGGAGACACAAATGTGTGGGGAGACTCTGATGGGGACACAGATTTAATGCACACTGGAAATTTAACCCCCTGCATTTAGCTGCAGGAGTAGGACACATGTGCACCATCTAGCCCCGCTTCCAGAAGCCTGGTACATTTTATTCTATTCCGATGCTGCGGATTTAATAAGAAATCTTTTTTTTCTCGGCCGGCGAGTATATGTAAAATGTACGATGTGGCCCTCGAAATGAAAAGTTTGGAGACCCCTGATTTAGAGGAATCTCCATAATAAGAGGAGCCCGCCCTCTCATGTATACAGAGAACATAGGGAAAGTATATACCGTATTTATCGGCGTATAACACGCACTTTTTTCCCCTTAAAATCAGGGGAAAATCGTGGGTGCGTGTTATACGCCGATACTCCGTCGAATTCCCCTGCTGAAAACGAGCGAGAGGAGCGAGCGGAGCCGAAGTACAATCGGCTTTACTCGGCTCCTCTCGCAGTCCCGCCCATCTCTGACTGCGCCGCTGACATAGAGAAAGCCGAGTGTACTTCGGCTAGTCTCGGCTCCTCTCGCAGTCCTGCCTGTGACTGTGAGCAGAGCCGAGTCTAGCCGAAGTACACTCGGCTTTCTCCGTCAGCGGCGCAGTCAGTGGAGATGGGCGGGACTGCGAGAGGAGCCGAGTCCAGCCGAAGTACACTCGGCCCCGCTCGCTCCTCTCCACAGAAATCGGCGCCAAATTTAAAAAAACGCCGGGACTGACACGATCGCAAAGGCACTGGGCAAGGCTGCAGATGGACAGATGGACACTGGGCAAGGCTGCAGATGGACAGATGGACACTGGGCACGGCTGCAGATGGACAGATGGACACTGGGCACGGCTGCAGATGGACAGATGGACACTGGGCACGGCTGCAGATGGACAGATGGACACTGGGCAAGGCTGCAGATGGACAGATGGACACTGGGCAAGGCTGCAGATGGACAGATGGACACTGGGCAAGGCTGCAGATGGACACTGGGCAAGGCTGCATGCTGCATTTAAATGTAAGTTTTTTTTCCTTGAATTTCCCTCCTAAAAGTTTTTTTCCTTAAAATTCCCTCCTAAACTTGGGGTGCGTGTTATACGCCGGTGCGTGTTATACGCCGATAAATACGGTATATGGATTTTGTGATTATAGGGGAGCTCTGGCAGTGTGTTTAAAAATATTTGTCTTCTTTTTTTGTTTTTCCCCCATTGATTATGGAGGGCTTTTTTTTTTTTTTTCTTTCACGACTCAAATAGGGGATGTGTTTCCCCCCCCCCCCTTCTGAATATAGTCACATATGTTTTTTGGCTGACTAGCATTTGTTTAAGGTCACATAGATATACATATATATATATATATATATATATATATATATATTTATTTTCTTAGGACACAGAAGTATAACACATTACACAAGATACACAAATTGCTTAGTTGGGGAATTTTCTTTAGCACGCACACTAATTATGGGTTAAAGCGGTCATGAGGGACTGCATTTTAAAGGTAAGGGTGGTACATATTTTTGCGCTCACAATATTTACACTACATCTGTCGGGTCTCCTTATTTTCTTTGGGGGTATTAGGTCCTTCTTTTCTTTTTTTTTTTACAGCATAGAAGTGGCTGACCCCAGCCTAGTGAAGTAAATGTTGTTGTAATATTCCTCTTTTGTATCTGGGCATATGTGGGTAAATATGGGAAGGTATGTGTTATATTCCTTGCTCCACTACCCCTATATATGGGGGATGGGGAGGGGATGGGGTATTCTGGAGATGGAACGTGTAACGGGAAGGCCCGGGGAACTCAGAATCGCTTAGAAAGTATGAGATACCCTTGCTTCAGCTCCCCCAATGCCTCTTATGTGTCAACCACCCTGTGTCTCTATTAGGGGCACAGGGTGAATGAAAACCCCAATATGGTCTATGATAGCCATATTCAATCCTGTACAGACATTGTATCTAGATTGGATGTGTACTGTGAGGGGGGGGGGGGGGTTGTGTAATCATTGCTGTGAGGAATTAAGGGGATTTACATGCTATTGTTCCTTGTGGCTTGGGGAGAATTAAGCCTATAATTATAGGTTGTGGAACTAGCAGCAGACAGGTTAATCACCTGCCTGCTTGTGTTGTAAATGAGTCTAGGAAGGTCTGGTATGAATAGAGATAGTTAACACTATGCCTGTGTGTATTGTACTCGGCAGACGGAGCGTCTGCCAACCCTTTCATGAGAAGATGTGTATTGAAGATCGTTATGTCTATTGTGTAAAGTCTGTTGTCTCCTAACAGACGTCAAAATAATGTGTTGAGTCTTGTAATGTGTGGGTGGAGCTGGGCCACTGTTCATGTTAAACTAATGTGTATTGGATATATATAAAAGTTACAATTTTTCTCAATAAAAATGTAATTCGATCCTGGAAGAGACAGAGTACGTCTCGTTTCTTCTGGAAGGATTAATCTTATGGGAAAGGGTCGCCTGGCTGTGGAAGATTGGTAGCGAGTGGGTGTCCAGGAGAGGGAACATCTTATACGGCGTTAACCCCCTTCGTATTTGGGGTGCCGTTACATTGGTTGGCAGCAGCGGGATTTTCCCTCCAGTTCCTGGGACACTCCAAACCACCACAGTGAATGACCAGCCATGCAGCCTGCAGGAAAGTCACGCTGAAAGACCTACTTGAGAGCCGAGATGGACCAGAAGAAGGGTGATGCAGGACCCCGGTCAGTTGAAGATTTGTTTCAGCAACGAGTTCGACAGTGCTTGGCATTATATGGTGCTAACCCATCAGAGACCGCCATACAGGAAGCCATTAGAGGCATCCAGCTGCAGGATGCGCGACAAAAGAGAGAACTAGAGCGGCAAGAGAGAGAACTAGAGCGGCAAGAGAGAGAACTAGAGCGGCAAGAGAGAGAACTAGAGCGGCAAGAGAGAGAACTAGAGCGGCAAGAGAGAGAACTAGAGCGGCAAGAGAGAGAACTAGAGCGACAAGAGAGAACTAGAGCGACAAGAGAGAGAACGAGAGCGACAAAAGAGAGAACGAGAGCGACAAAAGAGAGAACTAGAGCGGCAACATGAGCGGAGAACGGCGGAGATACGGCAATCGGAGATCACCTACAGACAGCTGCTAGAATCTGCTCAGCACCAGGGTGGGGCTACCTTTGCCTGGGACTATCAGGAAATACCAGTTGACAACTATGAAATCCTGGCTGAAGAATCAGCAGTGGAAAATCTGAAGATTGCCATCCCTAAAGCCGAAGTGAATGACATGGAGTTCCAGGGAGCTAGCCTGGCTGAAGAATCGGCAGTGGAAAAGCGGAAGATTGCCACCCCTAAAGCCGAAGTGGATGATATGGAGTTCCAGGGAGCTAGCCTGGCTGAAGAATCGGCAGTGGAAAAGCTGAAGATTGCCATCCCTAAAGCCGAAGTGGATGATATGGAGTTCCAGGGAGCTAGGGCAGTTGGCTCATCTCCCCAGCCACAGATTACAGAAGGTATGGACTTAAGGGACTGTTCAGAGGATGTTATGGATTATGCATCATCTGCTCAAGTACTGGCAGCAGGACAGAGTACTGCAGACCCCTGCTCTACACCCGTGGCAGTTTTAGAGGCCTGAGGTGAGAAGGCGATGGTTCCTCTTTCCCAGTGGATTTCAGAGATGCAGGGAGGAGAAGCAGGCCATTTCCCCCCCAACAGTTAACCAGAGCAGATGGTGTGGAGTCCCCAGCAGAAGTGCTGGCAACAGGGCAGAGTGATACCCACCTCTGCCCAGCACCGGAAACCACTGTGGAGTTTCAGGGAGCCGGGGCAGTTGGCCCTTCTCCCCAGCAACAAGCTGAGGCAGTAAAGCTTTTACCCCCAGCTGAATCACTGGCAGCAGGGCAGAATGCTACTGGCCTCTGCACACAACTGCAGCTTGAGTGGATATCGGTGGATGGGACTGCGGTCCCCACTCACAGCAACTCAGCAGAAGAGCTGGCAACAGAGCAGGGTGCCACGGGCCTCTGCTCTCAACTAACAGAAGAGGGAGTTCCTGTGGTATTGGATGGGACTTCAGTCCTCACTGACACAACCCCAGAAAATGGTGTGACACTGAGACAGGAGGATGTCAGCCTTGCTTTGCAAGCACTGGGGGATTTTCACCTGCCACAAGGGGATGGGACTTCAGTCTCCACTTGTATACCCCGGGGATGCCGGGCAGTCGACCCAGATCCCCAACAGCATGACGGACTGAGCCCAGTCACCCTGTCTTCTCTCCAGCGGCTGAAAGGACTCCAGGGAGAAGGGCCAGTCCAGGCCTCTCCCCAGCGGCGGGTATATTCTCTGAGAGAGGCAGAGGTTGGCTGGGTAAGTAATGCTCTGTTTGGAGAAATTTATTTGGGGTACTGTGTGGATACCGGCATTAGAAGAAGGGACCTATGGACTAACTTCGGAGTCAACCCGTCTGGGGTCCCCTCCTCTGTTAGTCCCCTGCTGAAAGGGGAGAGATGTAACGGGAAGGCTCGGGGAACTCAGAATCGCTTAGAAAGTATGAGATACCCTTGCTTCAGCTCCCCCAATGCCTCTTATGTGTCAACCACCCTGTGTCTCTATTAGGGGCACAGGGTGAATGAAAACCCCAATATGGTCTATGATAGCCATATTCAATCCTGCACAGACATTGTATCTAGATTGGATGTGTACTGTGAGGGGGGGGGGGTTGTGTAATCATTGCTGTGAGGAATTAAGGGGATTTACATGCTATTGTTCCTTGTGGCTTGGGGAGAATTAAGCCTATAATTATAGGTTGTGGAACTAGCAGCAGACAGGTTAATCACCTGCCTGCTTGTGTTGTAAATGAGTCTAGGAAGGTCTGGTGTGAATAGAGATAGTTAACACTATGCCAACCCTTTCATGAGAAGATGTGTATTGAAGATCGTTATGTCTATTGTGTAAAGTCTGTTGTCTCCTAACAGACGTCAAAATAATGTGTTGAGTCTTGTAATGTGTGGGTGGAGCTGGGCCACTGTTCATGTTAAACTAATGTGTATTGAATGTATATAAAAGTTACAATGTTTCTCAATAAAAATGTCATTCGATCCTGGAAGAGACAGAGTACTTCTCGTTTCTTCTGGAAGGATTAATCTTATGGGAAAGGGTCGCCTGGCTGTGGAAGATTGGTAGCGTGTGGGTGTCCAGGAGAGGGAACATCTTATACGGCGTTAACCCCCTTCGTATTTGGGGTGCCGTTACAGAACGTTACTCAGGGTGGAGGAGGGGCTGGATGGGAGGGGGGAGGGGAGGAAGGTATATATGGATAAAGATGGTCTGAGGGTACATTGGGAGGAATTTATTGTATGAGGTATTTGCTCTTTTTTTTTCTCCCACTCCCTCTCTCTCCTCACCCATTCCCAATTTTTATTTTTTATTTTTTCTCTGCGTTTAGAGGGGAATGGTGAAGGGGATAAGATGGGGGGGGGGGGGTATGATTACTAGTTTGAATTATTAACCTTAATATAAGGATTTAAAGGAATATATGAGGGATTATATGAGATGTATTATATATTATAGGTTACTGTGTGTTATATATCAAAGTATATGTGTCATATATCATAATAGAATATAAGAAATACGGAACTGTTTTATAGATATATCCAATTTTTTTTGTCGGTTAATGGTGGAGGAATCTATTGATGCTATTTATGTTGATGAAGAAGATTAGAATACAGATGTTTTCATAAGAATGGAAGGAGAGAAAGGTAGACTTTAGAAGGTAACATACATACAGGGAATATATATAACAATAATGGGATAGTAAGGAGAATAGTATGATTAATATGGATACTACTTAGCTTTTCTCCCCATCTCCCCTGCTTTTTTCGGCCCCTTAGGGTTTTTCTTTTTTTTTCCCTTTTCCTATGTCGATGAGAAAAGCCAGGGTTACACGGAGGTGTCCGGAGCTTAAGTATTTTTTTTTTGCCTCTCTCCATTGCCCATTCCTGGCACACGCCTCCATATAGGCCGACACTCAAATACCGTTCAACCGGTGAGTGTTTTTTTTTTTCTTCATTAGAAATTTAGCTAATAATATTAGACTAAGGGGTTATTCTCCCCCTTGGGGAATTATTTTTTTATTTTTTGGGGGGAAATTGTTCTGGGGTTTTTTTTTGTTTTTTTTTCCTGTGGCTGTAGAGTAAAATGGAGACCCTGAATGTGCTGTCATTAAACGCTAAAGGGTTAAATACACCTGAGAAAAGGAGGATTCTCCTGCAGGATCTTCAACGTCTTGGAATAGACGTTGCATTTATACAGGAGACACATTTTAGAGATGATAAAATACCGATCTTAAAGAGTGGGTTATATCCAACAGTCTATCACTCAACTAATCAAGTAGCGAAGTCGAAGGGGTTGTCTATTCTTTTAGCAGGAAGAATACCTTGGACCTATATGGACTCTATAAGAGATCCAACAGGGCGCTTTTTATTTGGAAAAGGTAAAGTAGGAGGAGTAGGTGTTACATTTGCTACTCTGTATGTCCCAAATGATCATCAAGAGGTTTTTTTGGGCAAGGCGATTAAGCGACTGATGGAGTTTACAGAAGAACAGTTGATCCTAGGGGAGATTTGAATATCCCATTAGCTCATAAGGAAGATACCTCCTCTGGGAGGTCATCTATTTCCTTTGGTGCACGGAATCGCATTGCTCAAATCTTACATAATAATCAATTGATCGATTATATGGAGGCTTCTTCACCCCAAAGAAAAAGATTTTACGTTTTACTCCTCCCCTCATAAAACATACTCCCGTATAGACCTTTTCCTTATTCCACATGCTCAACTTCACTCAGTACGAATAGCAAAAATAGGCTCTATTACTTGGTCGGACCATGCACCAATCTTTTTGACATATGCATTACAAGATTCATTGCGGACTACATCAAACCAGTGGAGATTAAACAAAAGTCTTCTACAGGACAAAGATGTGCTAGAAGATGTGACAAAAGAGCTACATTTTTACTTCAACACTAACACCACCCCAGATTGCGACCCTGGAACTATCTGGGAAGCACATAAGGCAGTCATCCGTGGGGTGTTGATTAAACACCGAACTAGGATTAAGAAGAAACGTACAGAACAGTTAAAATGCTTACTGGAAGAGTTAGCTATACTGGAGTTTAGACATAAACGGACATATTCAATATCTTTAGAGAGAGAGGTGAATAATAAACGAACACAAATTACTGACCTCCTTTATTATAAAGCTAAGGCAGCTTTCCTGACAGACTCCATGGCAGACTACGTGTGGGTTAACCCCGCCTCCTCTCCACAGCTATAGGACCCCCTACCCATAAATTTGAGCTCACCTCTACAGACAGTGTTCCTTTTTTGTCCTCCTCACATGGACCTTCACAATGCGATTCTGTGCGATGTCCAGGATGTGTGGATTGCTTGGTACTATCTGCGGTGCACCCAGGGCCCAGCTAAGAGCGGGCGAGTGGTTTTCAGGGCTGGAAAATACCCCTATGGTGGAAGGGATGTGGCCCCAGAGTACCGGATCGGACGTCGTAGGAATCTCCGGCTGGCAAGGTCTGAAAGCTCTAATTTCTCTATGGCAGACAAGTTTTTGGGTGTTTATTTTGTTTGTCTATCCTTTTTTTTATATTTCGTTGTCCCGGCATGTGGAACGCTTCCGCGTTCCAGGACGCCATAGCTCTTCCTGCGCATGCGCCGTGCCACGGTGAAACTGAGGCTTGGTTTCACGAATGCGCGGTGCGGCGGAGGGGTCAGGGGCCGAGCAGGTGCAGTGGGTCTGGTCCCCTCGGCGCATGCGCGCAGCGGGACCGGCCGTGACGTCATTCCGGCGGTCTATTTAAACTGCTGAAGAGCCCTATACAGGTGGGATAACCTGTGGGCACATAGCGGCAGCATCCCGGAGCCTTGGCACTACCAGGACAAGGTAAGCACCTCATTGCAATGTAATGCTTAGTAATGCTTAGTGTCTCTTAAAGGGACAGTTTAAAAAAAATAAAAATAAAAAAATTTTTGTGTGCTGTTTTTTTTTTTTTTACAATTTTTTTTTATTATCATATAAACCAACAGTACAGGTTTACAATAGAGTGTTATAGCATGTAATATACAAGGCAGATCTGGGCTTGAAAGCCCTCACCAACAGAAAGGAAGCATGAGTCATGGTCTTATGCTATACACAAATATAAGGAGAAATGTAAATAATCATTAGGACCAGATGGTCCAGAACCCGGGTCATGCCCGGCTGTCTGTAAGCCTGTAGAGTGAGTGAACAACACACAACAATAGAACCTGATGGTTAGCATCCTCTAGAAAGGATAGGGAGGATTAACAGCAAAATAAGAGTCTAAGAAAGAATGGAGAAAGAGAGGAAAAAAGATGGAGCAGAACAAGAAGAGTAGTAGAATGTGAAGAAAGAGAGAGAAGCAGGAGGTCCACGGGGTGCGCGCAAGAGGAGCCTTAAAGTGATAGTAATTCAGCGTCAAACCTAGAAGGGTAGTAGTATGTGATCCAAGGTTGCCAGACTCTAAGAAACTTGTCATGCGTATCAGAAAGAATTGCCGTTAGTTTCTCATTAACCATGACATCGTTCAGGCGGTTTTTGACTGCCTCAAAGCTGAGTGCGGGGGTTTTCCATGCTCTCGCAATTGTCAACCTAGTTGCAGTAAAAAGATGCTGGGCTAGTTGCCTTTCTGGACGCAGTAGTTCCACGATGGGCTTACCAAGGAGAGCTACATAAGGGTCCCTCTTGATATTAATCTGAAATAGATTGCGAATGAGAGTAAATACCCTAATCCACAGTCTGCACGCCCGCGGGCATGACCACCAAATATATGCCATGGAGCCCTCCTGGGAACACCCTCTAAAACAAAGCGGAGAATAATTTGGAATAAAGCGAGCCAGTCTCGCCGGTGTGTAGTACCACCTATACAATACCTTATAGGCATTTTCCAAAATTAACACATTACGTGAGCATTTGGACAGAGTTAGTGTCATCGCCTGCCAGTCCTCAGGGTCCAACTGCTTCCCCAACTCCTTCTCCCATTGTAGGTGGTAAGGCCTCAATGGGGGCCTCCTAGTAGATATCACAGCCGAATATATCAGTGATATAAGGCCCGGTGAGTGGGGCCTGGCTCTACAAAGGCCCTCAAAGGGGGTCAAAGTATAAGGGGTAGATTGAGACTTAATAAGACTCTGAAGAAAGTGGCGAAGTTGTAAATAGCGATAGTGCTCTCGCAAGGGAATTCCGTGAGAAGTGCGTAAGGCGTCAAATGCCAAAATCCTAGTTGGCCGTGTAACGACACCCCAATATAAAGGAGTAAAACGCCATTTACGAAGTTCCCTCTCCTAGACACACATCCACTCGCTACCAATATCCACAGCTAAACGACCCTTTCCCATAGGAACCAATCCCTCTGGAAGAAAACGAGACGCACTCTGTCTTCTTCTGTAATAGGAATCACTTTATTATTGAGAAACATTGTAACTTTATACACAATTCAATACACATGATTTAACATGAACAAGGGCCCAGCTCCACCCACACATCCCAAGACTCAACACCTCATCCTGACGTCTGCTAGGCTTCAAAAGATCCCACACAATACACATCTTCTCACAAAGGGTTGGCAGCCAGTCTGTCTGGCACTTTACAATACACACAAGGACAGACTTAATGAACAATAGAATGCAAAACACCTTAATTCCTCACAGCAATGATTACATAACCCCCACACACAGTATACATCCAATCTATATACAATGTATATACAGCCTTGAATATGGCTATCACAGACCATATCGGGGGTTTCTTTTATTCACCCTGTGTCCAAAGTAATCCCACTGTCACAGGCCGTAACTGTGAGTGTACATCTATGAACCCGTTTGTGGTCCACCATGAGAATTGGGAGGTATTATCACAACCTGGAGGGAATAGCGGGCAGTGTAAGAGTCACAAGAGTGGGAAATGAGGAGAGATCAACCCCGCAGAGTACTTTACCAAGTCCCATATTCGCAAGGAGTGGGCCAAGCAAGGTCCCATAACCACCGGACGGTGCACAGCAGGAAGCCAGGGCAATGAGGAGATTGGAATAGGGTCGATGTTGACCAGGTCAAGCATAGCCCAAAGCGGAAGCTGATGGGTCTTATGAAGACACGAAAGTGGGGCTATGTTAGCGGCTATATAATAGGCCCGTAAATTGGGAACCGAAAGACCACCATTAATACGCTTAGCAAACAAAACCTGTTTGCCGATTCGTGGGCGGGTCGAACCCCATATAAATTGCATAAATCTACGCTGATGTATGCGGAGGATATGTGGGGGAACCCGAACAGGCAAGACACAAAAAAAATACAGTAGTTTCGGGAGATAGGACATACGAACAGCTGTTATTCTGCCGAACCTAGACAAAGGCAAATGAGACCAAGACAACAGCATATCCGTTAGTCTTTTGAACAAGGGCGAAAAGTTAGCCTGGTACAATCCGGAGTACATAGGGGTAAAGTGGATTCCCAGATAGGGTAGCAAGGAGACCCACTGGAAGGAGAACGCCGACTGTAGATCCCCCAACAAACCAGGAGAGAGGTTAACCGACTGCTTTTGATTTGGAGGGATTAACCCGGAGCCCCGAAAGGGTAGCAAAGGTATCCAAAAGGGATTGTAAATTTGGTAAAGAAATTCTGGGGGAGGTCAAAGTAAGAAGGATATCATTGGCAAATAGGGAAATTTTATGGGGGCAACCCGCTATTTCGATGCCTCGTATATCGGGATGCGAACGAAACGCCTCCGCCAGGGGTTCCGGAGCCAATACAAAAAGAAGAGGCAATAGGGGGCATCCCTGGCGGGTGCCCCTCTTGATATTAAACAGAGGAGACTCGAATCCATAATATTTAATTTTTGCCCGGGGGGAGTCATATAAGACAGACATCCAGTGCATAAAGGAAGACCCGAAGCCATAATGCCGAAGAACTGACATGAGGTAAGGCCACGACAGAGTGTCAAAGGCCTTGTTGACGTCCAGGGACAAAAGCATAGATTCCAGTGAGCGGGTATGGGCTATGGGTTGGAGTTTCAATATACGTCGAATAGCATCACCAGCCTGCCTCTGAGGTATAAAACCGACCTGGTCCTTCCCGATTAACCGAGGAAGAAAAGAGTTTAGGCGATTAGCCAGAATTTTGGTCAAAAATTTCATATCGATATTGATTAGAGAGATAGGCCTAAAGTTGGCCCAGGAGGAATGATCGCGATCCGGCTTAGGGATCATCACTATGTTAGCCGTTAAGAGGTCCGGGGTAAAGGAGCGACCATTTTTAACAAAGTTATACATGGGCGTTAAATGCGGAGCTACCACGGCGGCCAACTCCCTGTAGTAAAGTGCCGTAAAGCCATCCGGCCCCGGTCGCTTTCCTACCTTTAGATCTTTTATACCTTGGAGAACCTCCGAGACTTGCATGTCCCAGTCCATAAGGGTAACATGCGCCTCCGTCAAGGTCGGAGAGGGAGACGGCTGAGGAAATAAGCAGTGTCCTGAGCATTAAACTGCTCTGGGTCTAAGTATAATTTAGTAAGGCGGAAACGAAACTCCCCCAATATGCGCAATGGGTTACCCGTAAGGACATTGTGCCGGTTGCGCAAAGTGAGTTTAGGAGCGAAAGTCCGGAGTCTGTTTGCCAGCATTCGATTTGGCTTGTTCGCCCTGGTATACCATCTCTGGCGGGACCACCGTAAAATACGTTCAGCCCCCTCGTGAGACTAAGATCTAGCTCTGAACGGGCCTGCTCCAAGAGTTTACGGTTGCTAGAGGTGGGGGATTGTTTGAAAACCGCAGATAATGCCTCCAGACGGGTTTCCAGGGCCCTTTGTTTCAGACCCTGTTCCCGCTTACGGGTCGACGCCACCCGAATAATGTGGCCTCGGAGTACCGCCTTATAAGCCTCCCAAAGCGCTACAGGCGACGCTACCGACCCTTGATTTTCGCGGAAGTAGTCCTCTGAGGCCTTGAAAATATCTTCCTGGACCTCTTTAAGCGATAAGAGCGAATCGTTCATCACCCAGGGCGAGAATTGGGGTCTGTCCAAAACAGAGTGGCAGACCACCAAAACAGGGTCGTGATCAGACCACGGAACAGCCAGGATAGAGGTCCTAACCACCATGGGAAGGTGGCGGCGTAGCATGAACATATGATCGATTCTGGAGTGAGAGTGGTGAGGGTGGGAGTAAAAAGTATAGTCCTTACCCTGAGGATGGCATTCCCTCCAAAGGTCGACCAGATCATGTGATTGTAGAGAGCGAGCAAATTTTTTAGCATCAGGCAAAGGAGCAATGCGCTCCGAGGGGTATTTATCCAGCGAGGGGTTCAAAACTAACTTCGAATCACCCGCAAGAAAGAGAGTACTCTTGTGGTGGGATGCTAGCAGGGTGCAGACGTGAGACAAGAAGGGTCCTGGGTTAGAATTTGGTGCATAGTAAGTCATAATGGTGACCTCCTTTCCTTGGATAGTGCCTTGTAGCAATACATATCTGCCATCGAGGTCTGCAATCTGTCTAGTGCAACTAAATGAGACCGACTTGCGGAAAGCTATGAGCACCTCCTTTTGCTTGGTTGGAGAAATAGCCAAAAACACCTGAGGAAACTGAGCGTCAAAGTATTTAGAGCAGGAAGTTGCAGAAAAATGGGTTTCCTGTAAGCAGGCGATGTCAATCCGCTGCTTTTTAAGATACTTAAAAACCTTCACACTTTTCTGAGGAGAATTCATACCCTGAACATTCAGGGATAGCCAATTAAATGTCATAGTAGAACTAACAATAGACAGAAGACCATTCCCCAAAGCACACACCCCGCGGACCTAGTGGAGGAAAAAAAAGGATAAAAGACCTGAGAGTCAAGTAGGGAGAAAGTTAAAGAAATCAGATCAAGAAAAACAAAAAGTCTGAGTAAAACTCGGAGTAAAAACATTCCAGTCATCAAGGTTGCAATTGGTAGTGGGACTGGAATCCCACTGAAAGGTCGGAAGTTAGCCAAAACTCTTGTTCTGGCCAAGTTCCGAGCCAAGGAGGAGCAGTGGTCCGTCGGAAACCACTCGGCTGGATTTTAAAGTAGTCTGGATAATGAGATCAAATCAACAGCGGCACAGGGTAAGCAGAAAAAAAAAACCTGTTCGATAGACCCCACCGAATTAAAGATTAAAGCAATCTTAACCAAATTTATATAACACATCAACTTAAACTTTAAGCGGTAAACTGTAGGCCGTGGCCAACCTTGCGTTCCGGAGCCCCCAGTGAAAGTCCGGGGAGTCCAGGACACGCAGCCGACCCACAGCAAATGCAATGACCATGACACGCATGCCAGGGCCATAACTGCGGTCTGTGATGAGCAGGCCACACCCATAACTCTAGTGGGAATGTGCAGCGCAGCACAAGGATAGTTCTCTAGAGCATCAGATCAAAAGTCTTCACTTGGAGAAGGAAAAAAAAAAACATGTTCGATAGACCCCACCGAAATAAAGATTAAAGCAGTCTTAACCAAATTTATATAACATATCAACTTAAACTTTAAATGGTAAACTGTAGGCCGTGGCCAACCTTGCGTTCCGGAGCCCCCAGTGAAATGCCGGGGAGTCCAGGACGCGCAGCCGACCCACAGCAAATGCAATGACCATGACACGCATGCCAGGGCCATAACTGCCGTCTGTGATGAGCAGGACACACCCATAACTCTAGTGGGAGTGTGCAGCGCAGCACAAGGATAGTTCTCTAGAGCATCAGATCAAAAGTCTTCACCTGGAGAAAAAAAAAAGGGGGAGGGGGGGGACAATCCAGGAATAAGGGAGGGGGGACAGGAAAGGGCTGACGAGCCCAGATAGGAGAGGGGAAGAAAAAAGGAAAAAAACAGAGGGGGGGGGGGTCCAGATGTCTTATTGATCTAGAGACAGGAATGCCCATGCGTTGCAACTGGGTCCTTATAATGAAAAGTCAAGCGTGAAATTTAGATTCATACTTAGTGTTCAAGATGAGATTTATCCGTCAGTTCAGAATAACAGGTTACATGCAGGTTACCCCTTTGGAGCGTCGAAAGAGAATTAATGCTGTCCTCCCTTAGGGACATCCTGGAATCGCTGTGCTTGCAGTGATCCAAGAGCCTGGGAGCCCTACTGAGACCTCTGCAAGGATCCGTGGGGTGACCGGGATGATCTTGGCTGGGCCGAGGAAGACTCCGGTTGGGAGGGAGGGAGATCAAGCTGCAGATCCTGAAAATGTCGCCGTAAGTCAGGCAAGGAGGAGGCATGAAACTGGCGGCCAAGGTGGTAAAAGGAGAGCTTAAAGGGGAACCCCCATCTATAACGGATCCCCCGAGCTTGTAGAATCTGCAGATAAGGCTTCAGACTCCGCCTCTTGGCTATGGTGACCGGAGAGAGGTCTGCAAATAATTGGAGGGGGTTACCCTGGTAGGAGAGCTCCCGGGAGATCTCGTGCAGCCTGCAGGAGCCGCTCCTTGGTCCTGTAAAAGTGAAATTTAATGATAACGTCCCTGGGGGGACCCTCAGTGGGTTTGGGAGAAAGGGACATGTGTATGCGGTCAAATTCCAAGCGCTCCAGAGGGACATCAGGCGCCAGCTCCTGAAAGAAAGCCATGGCCGTCCCCTGCAAGTCAGTGATGGCCTCTGGGAGCCCACGGATGCGGAGGTTATCCCTGCGAGCTCTATTCTCAGAGTCCTCTAATTTATCCTGTAGGCTCAACAGTTCAGCATTCAGCCTCTCGACCTCGTCTTCATGACCCTCCAGGACTGTTGTTGTCAAATCCATCCGCTGCTCCAATTGATTGGTGCGGTGGCCTATTTCCTTAAGACCCCTCACCAGTTCCGCTGAGAGCTTACGGGAGGCAGCATTTATTTCAGAATAAAGGAAAGAAATTGTTGTAATTTCCCAAAGTCCAGAAAATTCCAATTGGAAGTGCTGGAGTAGACAAATGCCCAAAAAAAAACACGAAAACCCTATATGAACTTATGTGGATATGTGCTTACCAGATAGTAAGCCAAACAAGCAGATGGCTATAACCCAGCCTAGGCCTTTGGTTAACACACCAGTGCCAATTTCCTCGATGATGATAAACTGTAGCAATGGAAGGACGACTCCACAGTATGGGTAGGTATATGTATCCAAAATGTTTTAACAAAAAGAAAAAAATATAGCGTAATCCTGCCACATAAAGTAATCCTAGAATGGATAAGTGCTATGTAGTAAAGAAGACATAACACCAAGTGTGTGCTATTTATTAGGAGTGAGCCACCACCTTATAAGTAATCTCCTTACCAGACGGAGGTGATTACAAGCCTTAATCGATATAGTAAAAAGGGTAAAAATCCTCCATGAAGTGAACCGCTGGCGGCAGGAGACGGATATACAGATATAGATTCCTGGACCCTATGGCTAAGGCTGCTATACCGGATGAATGTGGCTCCCAGTTTCAACGAAGTGACTCCAAGGAGCCCACAGGATAATGTACGCAAAAGAAAGTAAGGACTGGATAGTTTCGTCATCGTAGGTCCCTTATTGACAATGTCTACGATGTCGAAACGCGTCTAAGGGGGTACGCGCTGACGTCACCACGCTCGTTTGGACGGGAGTTTGGTTTACAGCCGGCCGGCTTTTCTTACATGTCCTGGTTGCGCTTTTTTGATGCAAGTGTAATTTTAATATTTTTTTAACAAATAAGTGACGTTATCACACTATCCAGTCCTTACTTTCTTTTGGGTACATTATCCTGTGGGCTCCTTGGAGTCACTTCTTTGAAACTGGGAGCCACATTCATCCGGTATAGCAGCCTTAGCCATGAGGAGGAATCTATATCTGTATATCCGTCTCCTGCCGCCAGTGGATTTGTTTTGCCTACAACTTGATGATATCTGGTAAGGAGACTACTTGTGAGGTGGCGGTTCACTTCGTGGTGGATTTTTACCCTTTTTACTATATCGATTAAGGCTTGTAATCACCTCTGTCTGGTAAGGAGATTACTTATAAGGTGGTGGCTCACTCCTAATAAATAGCACACACTTGGTGTTATGTCTTCTTTACGACATAGCACTTATCCATTCTAGGATTACTTTATGTGGCAGGATTACGCTATGTTTTTTTCTTTCTTTTGTTAAAACATTTTGGATACATATACCTACCCATACTGTGGAGTCGTCCTTCCATTGCTACAGTTTAGCATCATAGAGGAAATTAGCACTGGTGTGTTAACCAAAGGCCTAGGCTGGGTTATAGCCATCTGCTTGTTTGGCTTACTATCTGGTAAGCACATATCCACATAAGTTCATATAGGATTTTCATGTTTTTTTTTGGGCATTTGTCTACTCCAGCACTTCCAATTCGAATTTTCTGGACTTTGGGAAATTACAACAATTTCTTTCCTTTATTCTGGACTCATTAGAGCAATTTTTTTCCCTTTATCTGTTTGGTGTTTATCCCACTATTATTGCTGCTTAGGAGGGTTCAGCATTTATTTACTAGCAACTAGCGCAGTTTTTTTTTTCCTCCAGCATTTATTTCATCTCGGACTATACCGCAGAACTTCTGGAGCAGGGCATCAGAGCCAGCGTCAGTGGGGCTTACAAAGTTGGAGGGGAACTGAAGCAAGATGTCCTCAGAATGCTGAGTGGAGTCATACGGCTCCGGAGGCTCGGGCGCCATTTTGCCCTTCCCCTTCCCTTTCCCCATGGCAGGAGAGGCTTTTTGCTGTGAGCAGTAGCGCTGCCAGCTCCGGGGTGTATTGTACATAGGTAATGGCAGGTAATGTCCGTCGTTCAGAGAGCTGGAGTGGTGGTGTCAGGGAGCAAGATGTGCCTTATTTGCCGAGTTTGGGTGGTCCGACAGCGCAGGGCAGGGAGATCAAGCTGTCATCATCCCCGACCCTGCGTGACTGCCCCCCTGGGCTGTGGGTTTAGTACATAGCAAAAGTCAGCATATGCAGCAATCTAGTCCAGGGGCCATAGCCCGACCAGCCAAAGCACCTAGGCTTCCAGGGGCAACTTATTGGAGTAGAGTCTGAAAGATGGACTCTAGGGTGCAGCAAGATGGCCACCTTGCACAGGGCAGTATCTGATCCACAGTCTGCAGGACTCAAACAGGGGGTACCGCTAAGTGTTGTGGACAGCGGGTAGCATATGAGTAAGCACCAGTGGCCGTATCTTGAGGAATTAGGTGCGTGGCGAGACCTGAGGATTAGAAGCAGGCTGTGGAGCCTCAGTAGGGTGGAGCAAGATGGCCGCCGTACAGTAGGCCGGAACCACCACATACCCTGCAGGCCGCCGGGGGTGAGTATCAGTCTGTGGTTAGGCTCCGGTGCACACACTGAGGGAGGGCTGAGGCCGGGATGGAGGATGTGATGGATGATCCTTGCCCAAGAAGGACCGGAAGGCTACTGAGGGGCTTTGGGTGGATCAAGATGGCCGCCGCTCACCTCTTCACATAGAGCGCCGTCCTCAGCAGGGTGTCTCCGCCGGCTATCGGCTCTTCACTGTTCTCCTCCCGGCTCGGAAGGCTGCCTCGGATGGGTTCCGGAAGGGTCGCCGTTCGTCCCGCGGCCGCGGTACTCAAGCGCGGTGGATTCAGAGGCCTCGCAGGCCTCAAGATGGCGGCGGATCACCAGGGGATGGAGCCGGCCGCGGCTCGGAATGCAGAGTGTTCGGCTGACCTAGAGACCCAATTCAGGTAGGGATCTGCTGAGGGGAAGCCCAGGAGTCAGGATGGAGGATTTGGTGGAGGAATTGTAGGGCACTGACTTAGGATGGCAATGGATTTCGGCAGGCCTAGCGGAGCTCCTCCAAAGCACGTCTATCTCCGCTCCCATCCGGACACGCCCCCCCTTGTGTGCTGTCTTTGCATTGATTTGCTTATCCTTAGTCTAGGTAGTCTATAGTATTGGATCTTTTCGTGTCTCCCTTATCATGGACTCATCTTCACCGCCGTGTGTCCAGCCCTCCCGCACAAGGTATGTGCGGAGTGGGTGGGGGGTTGGTGTCTTTAGTGCTTTTGCTGATGGTTGCTAACGGTTACATCTTGCCCACCTTCCTCCCCCTCCCTCTGTCTGTATTATCTCTTATAGCCTGGCTAGATCAGTTCATCGGTCACAAGATAGGGACGTTGCCAGGCCGCATCAGCATCATCATTCATCCTCCAGGTCCAGACGCGGCACTACGTCTAGGACCCATCATCATAGGGGATGTTCACATTCCCCCCTCTAGACATAGGAGACATTTCCATTCCTCCTCTAGTCACCGCCACCACCACCGCGATAGTCGCTCTGACCACAGAGCCTGCTGGGGATGTAAGACCAGAATCCCGGAGGGCAAATCATGTTATGCCCGAGCGGTCGGTGAGAAAGAGACCGAAAAACAAAATCTTGAGTCTCTTGTTAAACGTGTGGTACAGCAATCTATTAAGGAAATAGATGCCCCCCACACGAGGAGCCAGTCCACCACCTTGTCTGGCTCCTTGGCTGACGAGGCCCAGGAGGATCCAGGCCAATTCCAGCCCCATGATGCCTCCCATAATTCCTCGGAAGACGAGATGGAGGGAGATGATTCTATGGTGGGATTCGACTACGCTTTAGTCTCTCCACTAATCAAGGCAGTGAAGGAAACCTTAAAGTTGCCCCCCCCCAGAAAAACAAAGGAAACTTTTTAAGCAACTGGGGAAAGAATGCTCCAATTTTCCACTTCCCCCTGAGTTGAAAGACGTGTTTGAGGAAGAATAGGGCAAGGGGGATAAGAAGGTTTCTATGCTAAGCAAAACCTCTAGACTATATCCCTTTAAAGCCGAGGACGTCAAGCATTTGGAAAATTCTCCCCTCGTAGATGCAGCAGTAATGCGCCTAGCGAAGCATGTCACCCTTCCGCTAGAAGATACAGTATCTTTTAAAGATGGTCTGGACCGTAAGATTGACCAAGACCTCAAAAGAATTTATAGCCTGACCGGAACGGCCTGCAAACCAGCCTTAGCCCTTGCGGTGACCTCCAAAGCAATGGAGGCCTGGGTGGAAAATGTAGACTCCGTTCTGAAAGGTGTCTCGGAGGAATTAGCTCAAAGTTCAGCAGTGCAAGAACTTAAACTGGCAGTCGCCTTTTTGGGGGAAGCATCAATTGACCTCATCCGTTTACTGGCCAGATCAATGTTGTCTTCGGTCACGGCCAAACGAGCATTGTGGTTACGCCCCTGGCTTGCTGATCCAGCCTTCAAGCAGGCGTGGTGCAAAATTCCCTTTGAAGGGACTTCATTGTTTGGGAACAAACTTGATAATGCCATTTCAAAAGCTACAGGCGGAAAGTCGGGTTTCCTTCCCCAGGACAGGCGCCCGTTTAAACAGAGAAGACCTCAACGGAGACGCAGTACAGAGCGTTCGAGGGAGGCACGCTCTTATAGACCTGGACGGGATTTTAGGAGAAATTGGAATTGGAATAGAGGGCAAACTTTCTTTCAAAAGTCTGCCAAGAAACAGACACCCGATGGGCGCGAGCCAACTAAATCCTTTTGAGATTGGGCCCACCCAGGCAGGTCGGGTAGGGGCTCGCCTACGTCTCTTCCGGCACGTCTGGGTGGCCTCGATCTCAGATTATCGGACCATCAAGAAGGTCTCAACAGGCCACACGTGGTCCTTCACCAAAATTCCTCCCTGCAGACCAATGCAGACCTCACTACCTCGGTCAGAAATAAAACAACAGGCTCTTCTATCTTATGTGAATGCCCTGAAAGAACAAGGAGCAGTAGTACCCGTGCCAAAGAGCGAGGAATTCCAGGGGGTATACTCCCCCTCTTTCTAGTACAAAAGAAAAACGGCTCTTGGCGCCCAGTTATAGACCTCACCTTTCTGAACAGGTATATAAAGCACAAGAGGTTCAAGATGGAGTCACTCTCGACTATCCAAAAAGTCGTTCAACCAGGCGACTGGTTGATCTCAATAGATCTAAAGGACGCGTACTTTCATGTTCCCGTGGCAGAAGATTTCCACAAATATCTTCGGTTTCAGGTTGAACGAGAGCACTTACAGTTTATATGTCTTCCATTCGGATTAACGACTTCTCCAAGAGTTTTCTCAAAGGTGCTGTTGGCGATAGTATCCCTTCCCAATCAAAGGCACTGTGACATTTCCAGGTCTCTGCATCTGCGGTCCGCAGATGCAGAGACCTGAAAATGTCACAGTGCCTGTGATTGGCTCTGCGCGCTGTCAGCTTCACAGCGGCTCTGGCAAACAGACTTGTAAACATGCCCAGCTACACGCCCCGCTACACAGTGAAAGCGGCGCTCGGAATTTGTAATGCTGAAGCAGCTCTGGCAAATAGACTTGTGGACACGCCAGCTACACGCCCCGCTACACAATGAGAGCGGCGCTCGGCACGCAGAGCCAGAGATTGGGGGAAAATGTCACAGTGCCTGTGATTGGCTGTGCGCTGTCATCTTCCTTGCTGGCTCGGGCACATCTAATTGTGAACATGCCCGACCTTCTTTTCAGTCAGTGAGGGGGCTAAATGGCTGGAGGAGACTTTGCTGAAAAAATACTAAAATATATATAAAACGCCCAAGCTCATCTTTAGTGAGAGTCACTGACTGGCTGGCTGGCTGAAGGAGACTTGGCTGCAAAAGGAAAGAATATTGTTTAAAAAAAAAGTACATTAAACACCCAAGCTCATCCTTGGTGAGAGGCACTAGTATATTTGGCTGGCTGAAGGAAATAATATTACAGTGAGAGGTGTTGGTGGATTTGTCAGGCTAGAAAAGAGATTAATATTATTTTAAAAAGAACATAAAATTCTCAAGCTCATCCTTACCCCGAGAGGTGCTTGGGGGTTGGTCAGGGGCTAAAGAAGATATATATATATATATATATATATATATATATATATATATATATATATATATATATTGTGACAGCAGGAAGGTAAAGTCACCTGGTTGCATCCAGGGGGGTAGATATATTTCTCCCAGATTCAGGCTTTATGCCGACTTATACAACTAGGGAGGGAGTTGATGAAGCCCAGCTGAGGCTAGTGGGCTCATGGATGATTCATACCTCTAGGGAGAGTGCTGGGCGTCGTGCAGGCAGGGAGTTGATGAGACCAGCTGAAGCTTGTCAGCTCGTTTAAGGCCTCTATAAAAACTCCCAGCTTCATTAGGTGTTTGCTCATGCCTGGAACCAGATCTGTGTGGACTGTCTAGGGAGAGTGAACCCCTGTGCGGTGAGGCAAAGCCTGTGTGGCTATTTGTTTGGACATTTACTAAACCAGGGACTTAGGGACTAGGACAGCACCAGGCTGATCCCAGTTGTTAGTTAGGAAACCTGCATGTTTAGTCAGAGGTCAAGCTGACCAGGGTTTATTTTGTTTATGTTTCTTTTTGCTTTGCTGTGTTTTTTTGTCACTGTAAATAGAGAAATAAACCGCACCTTTTTGATCTTGAAAACCACAACCTCCGTCTGCTGGGCCTGTTTTTGTGTGGGGAGCCCATCCAGGGGATCACACACACCCGCTACCGAGTTAACCCCCTCACAGTTGGTGGAGAACCAGTGGCAGTTTTTTTTTTAAGCCAGCATGGAGGAGATACTGAAACAGCTGGCTCTAGCAAATGCCAATCAACAGCAGACAAATGCAGGTTTGCAAAAGAGCCTTGCAGCTCAACAACAGAGCTTCGCAGCCCAGCAGCAAGCTCATCAACAGAGCCTTGCAGCCCAGCAGCAATCTGAGGCCCGCTTCATAGACCTGTTACAGAAGCAAGAGCAGAGACTACAACAAATGGAAGCAGTAATGCAGCAACGTCCGCAGACCAGTGAGGAAAGCCGTCCCACTAATACCGCGTCCTTTGGGGTGAGTCGTTTATTGACAAAAATGACTGGAGAGGATGATCCAGAGGTATTTTTGACCACATTTGAAAGGACTGCTGAAAGAGAAAAGTGGCCTGAGGAGCAGTGGGCTGGACTGGTGGCTCCTCTGTTAACTGGTGAATCGCAGAAGGCTTACTATGACCTAGAGCCTGACCAAGCAAAAGACTATGTGATGCTAAAAGCTGAAATATTGGCAAGGCTGGGTGTCACCCTGGCTGTCCGGGCTCAGCGTGTGCATAACTGGACTTTCCAGCTTGGAAAACCCCCCAGGTCTCAAATGTATGATCTCATTCACCTGAGCAGGAAGTGGCTACAGCCAGAGACTTTGTCCGCACCAGAGATTGTGGAACGTGTTGTAATGGATCGGTTTTTGAGAGCTCTTCCTACTGCCATCCAAAAGTGGGTAAGCCATGGAGACCCAGAGACGGCCGGTGGTCTTGTGGATTGTGTAGAGAAATACTTGGCTACAGAGAACCTGACGGCCTCTTCCAGAGACTCTTGGACTTTCCACCCTAAGACCAGACCATCCCCAGGGGCGGATAAGAGGATTCCAAGGGGTGAGGGTGGAGAGAGTGAGAGGGTGGGAGCTCTACCCAAAGTTTGGCGAGAACAGCCTGGGAAGTCAGGGGCTCAAGAGGCAGCCAAATGGATTGTTTGCTACCGCTGCCGGCAAGCGGGACATATTGCAGCAAATTGCCCGGTTGTGGAGGAACCCATGCAATGTGACTTTCTGACGGACAGACATCAGTCGCTGTGTGCGACAGTCCCATGCACTGCCATTCGGGGAACTGAGAAACATTTATGCAAAATGTGTATTAATGGTAGAAATGTTGTGGTATTACTGGATTCAGGTAGCCTTGTGACCCTGATAAAGGCGGAATTAGTTAAAACAGAGGTCTCTGGGAATAGCAAGGTAGCTGTTATTTGTGTGCATGGGGACACCCGAGAGTATCCAGTGACTACAGTGTGTTTCAAGACCCCCAAAGGTACCCTCTCTCATCCAGTTGGGTTAGTATCCCAATTACCGCATGATGCCATTGTGGGAAGGGATTTTCCGAAGTTCTGGGAACTGTGGGATGATCCTGAGCCCCCCACTGGTGCCCCTATGTACCAGGAAGGTGATAGCCAGAACTCCTCTGAGAGTGGTGAGGACTCTCCAGAATTTCCCTTGTCAGTATTGGCAGGCGAGACTCAAGAAACTGGAGAGGAGCCCACCTCCTCAGACGAAAACCTACCGTCTGTGGAGTTTTCTGATCTTGAGGTTCACAGGGAAAATTTTGCCACAGAACAGTTAAAAGACCCCGCCCTAATAAAGGCACGGGAAAACGTAGTGGAAATAGATGGCGAGTTAGTGAACCCAGATAATACCTGCACTTACCCATACTTCAGCGTAGAGAAGGACCTACTATATCGGGTGGCAAAAAGGGCAGAAGAAACCGTTGAGCAGCTTGTGGTGCCCAAACCTTACAGGAAGTTGGTGTTGGAGTTGGCCCATGGGCACATTCTTGGAGGTCATCTGGGGACAGAGAAAACCCGAGAGAGGGTATTACAGAGATTCTATTGGCCTGGGGTGATGAAGGACATAGAAAATTATTGTTCCTCCTGCCCTGTGTGTCAGAGGTCGGCCCCGATGCCACATTTCCGTAGCCCGCTGGTCCCTCTACCCATCATTGAGGTCCCGTTTGAGAGGATCGCAATGGATTTGGTAGGTCCTATAATCAAGTCCGCTAGGGGGCACCAGTACATATTAGTTATAATGGACTATGCCACCCGTTATCCAGAAGCGATCCCTCTCCGAAATACCTCGGCCAAAACCATAGCCAAAGAGCTATCTCTTGTTTTTAGCCGGGTGGGTATTTGTAAAGAACTGCTTACGGACCAAGGTACACCCTTTATGTCCCGGGTTATGAAAGAGCTGTGTAAATTGTTCAAAGTGACGCAATTGCGTACGTCTGTGTATCACCCCCAAACCGATGGGCTGGTTGAAAGATTCAACAAAACCCTAAAACAAATGTTGAAGAAAGTGGTGGATAGAGATGGAAAGGATTGGGACTGTCTACTTCCTTATTTGATGTTTGCTATTAGGGAGGTGCCCCAATCCTCTACGGGATTCTCCCCCTTTGAGTTACTGTATGGGAGACACCCAAGAGGGCTGTTGGATATTGCCAAGGAAACTTGGGAAAGTGAGAGTTCTCCCCACAGGAGTGTGATTGAGCATGTCGCCCTGATGCAAGATCGAATTGCACAGGTAATGCCCATCGTGAAGGAACATTTGGCCCAAGCGCAGTTGGCACAGCAGAGAGTGTACAACCGTGGAGCCAAGACCCGTACCTTTTCCCCGGGGGATAGGATATTGGTACTTGTCCCTACGGTTGAAAGTAAATTCCTTGCCAAATGGCAAGGCCCCTACGAGATAATGGAAAAAGTGAGCGAAGTGAATTACAAGGTCAGACAACCAGGAAGGCGAAAGCCCGAACAGATATATCACGTTAATCTGTTGAAAGCCTGGAGGGATAGAGAGTCCCTAGTCGCAGAAACTTGGTCACCAGCTCAAACTGGTTGCGTGATTCCGGAGGTTGGAATAGCAGCCACCTTGTCACAACCCCAACAACAGGAGGTTAAGGAGTTTGTGCTTCGCAACAAGGAGGTGTTCTCTGAGCTGCCGGGACAAACATCTGGGGTAGAGCATGATATTATTACCCCGCCCGGTGAAAGGGTGAAGTTAAAACCCTATCGGATCCCAGAGGCCCGACGGGAGGCAATACGGGAGGAAGTACAGAAAATGCTGAACTTAGGGGTGATAGAGGAGTCCCAAAGTGATTGGTCTAGTCCCATTGTGTTGGTGCCTAAACCGGATGGGAGCTGGCGATTTTGTAACGATTTTCGTCAGTTGAACAAAGTTACAAAATTTGACACCTACCCCATGCCACGTATAGATGAGTTGATCGACCGGCTGGGAACAGCCCGATACATGACGACTCTTGACCTCACAAAAGGGTATTGGCAAATTCCCCTGGCCAAGTCGGCCAAAGAGAAAACCGCATTTGTAACCCCAGACGGGGCGTTCCAATATAAGAGAATGCCGTTCGGGTTACAGAATGCGCCGGCCACATTCCAGCGGAAAATGGACCAGATACTGAGGCCCCATCGGAAGTATGCTGCGGCTTACCTGGATGACGTAATTGTCCATAGCACAGATTGGGCCTCACATCTGCCAAAAGTGCAAGCAGTCCTAGACTCTATCAGGGAAGCGGGGTTTACGGCTAACCCCAAGAAGTGTACCATTGGGCAGGAGGAGGCCAAATATCTTGGGTACACCATTGGCAGGGGAGTAATAAAACCCCAACTCAACAAAGTCGAGGCCATCCAGAGTTGGCCACGTCCCAACAGCAAGAAGCAGGTACGAGCCTTTCTGGGAATCGCGGGTTATTATCGGCGCTTCATTCCCCACTTTGCTTCTAAGGCTGTGCCCCTAACCAACCTGACGAAAGGGAAAGGGTCGGTCATGATTAAATGGACCCCCGAGGCTGAGGCAGCATTCCAATTCTTGAAACAAGCCTTATGTAGCCAGCCAGTGTTGTACTCACCCGACTTCTCTAAAGACTTTGTCGTACAAAGTGATGCGTCAGATGTGGGGTTAGGAGCAGTATTGTCCCAGGTCTGGAACGGGGAAGAGCACCCAGTCATTTACCTCAGCAGGAAGTTGAAGTCCCATGAGGTAAATTACGCCACGGTTGAAAAGGAGTGTTTAGCGGTGAAGTGGGCTCTAGATTCCCTTCGGTACTATCTGCTAGGTAGGCACTTTGACATGGTTACGGATCACGCTCCGTTAAAGTGGATGGCTCAAAACAAGGAGACAAATAGAAGAGTGAATAGGTGGTTCCTGGCCCTACAGGAATTCAACTTCACAGTAAAGCATCGCCCTGGCGTTCAAATGGGGAATGTGGATGCTTTGTCTCGAGTACATGAATGCCTGATTGCTGGTGTTCCAACCCCAAGGTTAAAACAAGAGGGGGGGGTATGTGACAGCAGGAAGGTAAAGTCACCTGGTTGCATCCAGGGGGGTAGATATATTTCTCCCAGATTCAGGCTTTATGCCGACTTATACAACTAGGGAGGGAGTTGATGAAGCCCAGCTGAGGCTAGTGGGCTCATGGATGATTCATACCTCTAGGGAGAGTGCTGGGCGTCGTGCAGGCAGGGAGTTGATGAGACCAGCTGAAGCTTGTCAGCTCGTTTAAGGCCTCTATAAAAACTCCCAGTTTCATTAGGTGTTTGCTCATGCCTGGAACCAGACCTGTGTGGACTGTCTAGGGAGAGTGAACCCCTGTGCGGTGAGGCAAAGCCTGTGTGGCTATTTGTTTGGACATTTACTAAACCAGGGACTTAGGGACTAGGACAGCACCAGGCTGATCCCAGTTGTTAGTTAGGAAACCTGCATGTTTAGTCAGAGGTCAAGCTGACCAGGGTTTATTTTGTTTATGTTTCTTTTTGCTTTGCTGTGTTTTTTTGTCACTGTAAATAGAGAAATAAACCGCACCTTTTTGATCTTGAAAACCACAACCTCCGTCTGCTGGGCCTGTTTTTGTGTGGGGAGCCCATCCAGGGGATCACACACACCCGCTACCGAGTTAACCCCCTCACAATATATATATTGTTTTTAATATAACACGCCTGAGCTCATCGTTACCCTGAGCGGAGAAGAGAATATATATATCTATCTATCCAAATAACACGCCTAAGCTCATTCTTAGGCTCTTCACCACACACAGCCACAAAGATAGGAGAATACTTGTTGGGCAGTGTATTAGTGTATCGGACGAACACGCTTAGACCAAAACCTCTGGCACAGCGCTCAGATGATCGCTTCCCCTTCTGGTCAGTTTCTAAAATGGCGACTGTAAATAAGAAAAGAAAAGTTTACAGTGAGGGCCGCCGCTTCCAGGACAGGTGGAAAGTGGAATATTTCTTCACTGAAATACGGAATCACTGTGTTTGTCTGATATGCCAAGAGACTGTGGCTGTTTATAATGAATTTAATGTCAAGAGACACTACCAGTCACGACATAGCACATATGACAAGCTAACAGGGCGTGACCACAGTGAAAAGTTGAAGCAACTTGAAGCTGTTTTAATGTCACAACAGCGCTTTTTCACAAGAGCCCGTGAGTCAAATGAAAATGCCACAAAGGCGAGCTAAGAGGTGGCAACATTAATTGCTAAAAATTGCAAATCTTTTGCTGAGGGGGACTTTATCAAAGAATGTGTTATGAAAATGGTTGAGAATATCTGTCCCGAGAAGAAGCAAGAGTTTGCCACCATTTGCCTGGCTCGTAACACTGTAGCACGGAGAATTGAAGAGATTTCCTCAGATATTAAGAGATAGTTGACATCCAAGGAGTGGATTTTGACTTCTTTTCAATAGCCTGTGATGAAAGCACGGACCTATCTGACACGGCTCAGTTGCTGATTTTTATGAGAGGGGTGGACGATGAAATGAATGTGACTGAAGAGCTACTTGACCTCCAGAGCTTTACGGACCAAACAAGAGGAAAAGATTTATTTGTTTCTGTTAGTTCCGCCATAGATGACATGAAACTGCCTTGGAACAAACTTGCTGGGATTATTACTGATGGGACACCTGCCATGGCTGGTGAACGAAGTGGATTGGCAACCCTAATCTGTAACAAGGTGATCGAAGAAGGAGGCAAAGCTAATAAACTCCATTGTATCATTCATCAACAAGTTCTCTGTGCTAAACATCTCAAATATGATCATGTTATGAAACCGGTGGTAAAGACTATTAATTTTATTCGCTCTAAAGCCCTGTGCCACCGCCAGTTTAAACAGTTTCTACTGGACATCCAGGCTGAATATGAAGATGTTTTATATCACAACGATGTAAGATGGCTCAGTCGGGGGTCTGCACTGCAGCGTTTTTACTCTCTCAGAAAGGAAATCAGAATTCTTGGAAACAAAGGGACAACCGATGCGAGAACTATCTGATCCGATTTGGCTGGCTGATTTGGGGTTTCTAGTTGACATAACAAAGCATCTGAATGTACTGAACACGAGTCTTCAGGGGAAAGATGCAGCGGTGAACCAGCTTTATTCACACCTCAAAGCCTTTGGAACAAAGCTGCAACTTTTCATAAGGCAGTTGTCACAAACACAGCCCAATCTCATACATTTTTCAGCCTTGCAGGATATAATGAACAGTTTTCCACAGGACAATATCAGTGCGCAAATGAGCAGGTATGCAGCAGACATCACATCTCTGGCTGGGGAGTTTAAACGGCGCTTTCAGGATTTTGCAGCTATTGAAAAGGAGATCAGCCTTTTCTCCTCTCCATTCTCAGTTGACCCCGATGGCGCTCCAGATCAGCTGCAGCTGGAGCTCATTGAGCTTGTCATGGACATGCATTAATGTCTGTCTGCCATCTTACCTTTCCTCCTCATGTGTTCATCTTAGAGGCCAGAACCCTTTCACCTGGCTTCCTTTATAATCTCCTCCAAGCCTGACTCCACCCCAGGCCCTATCACTGAACACTATATTAATCTGTGCACTGCAAGCCTGCTTGGCTGATCAACGTGTTTGTTAAGCATTGTGTGTTTGGGTTCCTGCCTGCCGTGTGCTACGTCTGTCTCTCTATTACGATATTGGCTTGTCCCTGACTATCCCTGTCTGCTTGTGACCCTTGAACCTTTGGCGTGTCCTTCGTTATCCTTGTCTGCTTGTGACCCTTGACCTTCGGCTTGTTCTTCGTTATTCTTGTATCTTGTGCTGCTGCTTCCCCTCTTTTCCCTTTACCCTACGGGGCGTGAGCTAGGAGACTCTAGGGTCCGCGACCTGGACCTAGCCTGCAGCATAACATCCTCACCACTAGAGGCTCTGGAGAAGACCTGCTGGGTCTTAGACTCCGCGCCCTGGGGAATCTCGGCTCTAGCTTCCTGTAGGATCCCGGTTGTGCTCCTCTGGTCCCGCTTTCCACAACCACCCAGTTTCCTATCCGCAGCAGTCAGCCATAGGGTTCACTATCTTGTGGTGCACCCCTGTCTCCCTACGGTGTGCACCTGTCATCTGGCCACAGGTGACCTGACAGTTTGATCAGCCATGGACCCGGCTGATATTCCGCTCCCCGTGGATGATCAATTGCGGGGCATAGTCCGCAGACTTGAAACCCAGGAATCGAATCAGACTCAGGTGATGCGATTCCTTCAGGATTTGGCCTCCTGTTTTGAACAGGTTCTGGCCTCATTAGGACCCCCGGTTCAACAACCGCTACCAGCGGCTGCACCTATTCTGGTCGCAGTCGCAGCCACACATTCACTACAACTGCCAGCTCCGTTCCGTTTCTCTGGGGACTCCAAGGCCTGCAGGGGGTTCCTTAGCCAATGCACGATTCATTTTGAGCTTCAGCCTCAAAACTTTCTGTCTGATAGGGCAAAGGTAGCCTATATCATTTCCCTCCTCTCCGGTGAAGCTTTAGCCTGTGCAGCCCCTCTGTGGGAATTGAATGATCCAGTGGTTTCTAGCTTGTCTGGCTTCTTGAAACTTTTTCGGAATATCTTTGAAGAACCGGCTCGTGTCTCTTCAGCGGCCAGTGCCCTTCTACGTCTCCGCCAAGAGTCTGCTTCAGTGGGACAGTATGCCCTTCATTTCTGCATACTGTCGGCTGAGTTGAGCTGGAACAATGAGGCCTTAGTCGCAACCTTTTTGCATGGCCTTTCTGATAGAGTGAAGGATGAATTAGCAGGAAGAACCATCCCCACTGATCTGAACGGAGTTATCTCCTTGTGTAACCAGATTGATATTCGCTTTCAGGAAAGGACCCTAGAAAAGCGACGCCAGCACTCCTTGGTCCTTAGTCAGCCTGAGCTCCCCTCTCTTCGACCCGTGGAGCATCCCCTGCCAGCTGAGGAACCCATGCAGCTGGACCGAACCAGGCTATCCCCAAAGGAACGTGCTAGGCACAGAACTCTAGGCCTGTGTCTCTACTGTGGGGGCAAAGGTCATTTTCGTGACACTTGCTCTCTTTGTCCGGAAAAACGTTCGGGTCCAATACATCTGGAAAGTGGAGTATTGGACCCAGAAATATTACCTTCCCCTTCTCGTCTTCTGCTTTCTGTGTCCCTTCATGTTGGTGCTTCTTCTCATTCGGTCTCAGCCTATCTGGATTCCGGAGCTGCTGGTAATTTCATGGACTGGGAAATCGCATCGTCCATGAGACTTACTCTTTTGCCTCTCACCACGCCATTGGTGGTCTTGGCGATTGATGGTACTGTTCTCCCAGGGGGACCTATCCGCTTCCAGACCCTCCCTGTTAAGATGTCGGTAGGGACACTCCACCAGGAGTGGATATCCTTCCTTATCTTACCCAAGGCCTCGACTCCTATCATTTTGGGTCTCCCATGGTTACGGCTCCATTCTCCTCACGTTGACTGGACTACTGGACAGATCCTGGCTTGGGGTTCCTCCTGTTCCTCGTCCTGCCTACCCAAGGTTGCCCCCTGTGAACCTGAGCCAGTCATTCATTCCAGGTTGCATAACCAATTACATTTGTCTGTCCCTAGTCACCCTTGGACGCGCAGCCAGGCTAGCTTATCTACAAGTTCTGCAGTTGCTACGTCTTGCGATGCGATTTAGGTAGTCGCTACACCTGACTCTGCTATTCACTCGGCCTCTGTACTAGTTATGCCAGTCCAGCCTATGTCCAGCGAGCCTCCTACTTTTTCTTATTCAGGACATTCTGCTTGTCTTTCAGCTATTCAGCTTGACTCCTGTGACATGTCACCTTCTAACCAACCTGACTTCAGGGTTCCACTGACATCTGCCCAGTCTGATGGTCCTGTGCTAGATGACCAGTTCATCTTTAAGGGTCTGGGGGACCCTCCTCAGATTCCTGTTGATCCTCTCATGCCCTTGCTTATTCCTAGAGAGCCTTTGGTCCTCAAATCTTCTCGTCATCTCCCTACCTCGGTTCCGGTCTCTGAGGATAATCTAAAGTACGAGGTTAGACAAGTTCTGGATTCTCGGCTCTGCAGAGGTATTCTTCAGTACCTTGTGCATTGGAGAGGTTTTGGTCCTGAGGAGGCGTCTTGGATTGCCGCATCTGAGGTCGTTACACCTCGTCTGTTGAGGAGGTTTCATCTGAGATTTCCCTTTAAGCCTGGGCACAGGCGGGGGAGGGGGAGGGCCCATAAGAGGGAGGGTACTGTCATGGACATGCATTAATGTCTGTCTGCCATCTTACCTTTCCTCCTCATGTGTTCATCTTAGAGGCCAGAACCCTTTCACCTGGCTTCCTTTATAATCTCCTCCCAGCATGACTCCACCCCAGGCCCTATCACTGAACACTATATTAACCTGTGCACTGCAAGCCTGCTTGGCTGATCAACGTGTTTGTTAAGCATTGTGTGTTTGGGTTCCTGCCTGCCGTGTGCTACGTCTGTCTCTCTATTACGATATTGGCTTGTCCCTGACTATCCCTGTCTGCTTGTGACCCTTGAACCTTCGGCTTGTCCTTCGTTATCCTTGTCTGCTTGTGATCCTTGACCTTCGGCTTGTTCTTCGTTATTCTTGTATCTTGTGCTGCTGCGTCCCCTCTTTTCCTTTTACCCTACGGGGCGTGAGCTAGGAGACTCTAGGGTCCGCGACCTGGACCTAGCCTGCAGCATAACATCCTCACCACTAGAGGCTCTGGAGAAGACCTGCTGGGTCTCAAGCCTCGTACACACGACCGATTTTCTCGTCCAAAACAGTCAAGAAAAGTGGCGCGAGAGTTTTTTTGTCTAGAAAAACGTTCGTGTGTATGGTTTTACGACGAGAAACTTGCCGAGAATCTCGACGAGAAAATAGAGAACCTGCTCTCTATTTTCTCGTCAGGATTCCAGATTTCCTCGTCGTGTTTCTCGTCGGCCTGTTTTGTGACGAGAAAATGGTTCGTGTGTATGCTTTTACGACTCTTCCAAAAGCGCGCATGCTCACAAGCAACTATGAGACGGGAGCGCATCTTCTGGTAAAACAAGCCTTCATAATGGAGAGAGCACATTCGTCACGCTCATAAATATTTCATCGTTTAAATGTTCTGCATTGAAATCTTCGTTAGAATGTTACATTAATCAAAACGAGTGACCTTCTTTTGCTGCTGATATTCACACAGAGTTGTGCCTTATTTTTAACCTTTTTCATGCTGCTCTTTATAAGATTTATGTGTATTATATCGTGCAAGTTTTTAGGAATAATTTAAATGGTTAGATTTTTCAAAATGATGTTAATTCTGATTTCTCAATGTTTTGATAGCGATCTCCCATTTAATTTTGGAATCTATATTATTTAAATTTCCCACCATGTTTTTGTGCTAATCATATTTAGTTATTCTTTTGGGGGGGTGATATCTGTGCCTTTTATTGTCAGTCAAATGTATCTGCTTACTCCAAAGCTTGATTTTGTTTATTTAAAAATACACATAGTCAAGTATGAACTTAAACAAAAAACACATTTATTCATGTTTATAAATTAAATAAAGAGAAGGCAGCGCTGGAGAAGCTGCTGCCATTTGTGCATCCCAGGGACCCCAGAGCACACAGCAACCCTGTGTGGACACAAAAATTGGGAGCTTGAGAAGGCCCACATTTCTGAACACAATCTGATGCTGGCCTCCCAGAGGTCAGGAACAGCAGCAGGTGAGATATATGTCCCAAGTGTGTGGTACTACAACAGGCTGCCTTCTGTCCGACCACAATGAAGCAAGGCCATCACTTCCTCTTCTTCCTGGCAACCTTCCCTGCAGCCTTTCCTGAAGCCTTTCCTGCAGCCTTCCTTCTTCGTTTGGCTGGAGGCTGGCCCACTGGAGGGGTACTCCTGTCAGGAGGAGGAGGTGGAGGTGTAGCAGAAGGGGGTGGGGCAGAAGGTGGAGGTGTAGCAGAAGGGGGTGGGGCAGAAGGTGGGGGTGGGGCAGAAGGTGGAGGTGTAGCAGAAGGGGTGGGGCAGAAGGTGGAGGTGTAGCAGAAGGGGGTGGGGCAGAAGAGGGAGGTGGAGGTGGAGGTTGAGGTTGGGTCAGTTGGGCCACCTCACATATGGCGGTATTGGGGGTAATTTGCTCCATCACCCCCTTGTTGAGCAAGGTGATGAGCAGGGGCTCGCATAGGAGGCGTTGCTCCATGCTCATCACCTTGAACTTAGCCTCCACTAGGCCGGCAATGGCCTCTTCAGGGGATGTGGGCTCCTTGAGGGTGGCATGGGCCTCTTTAATAAGGGCCATTGCTGCCTCACTGGTGGTCCTGTCCCTCCTGCCTCTTTTGTGAAGCCGGATGGGAGGCACCTGGGATCTGGTGCTTCTCCTTTGCCCTGCCACCTCCTGGCTGCCACTGGGCCCTGCCACCTCCTGGCTGCCACTGGGCCCTGCCACCTCCTGGCTGCCACTGGGCCCTGCCACCTCCTGGCTGCCACTGGGCCCTTCCTCCTCCTGCCTGACAGTTTCCAGACCCTCCTCCTGGCTGATTTCATCCTGTGTACGAAAAAGGAACATAGTTTAATATGTTGGTTTAATCTTTGCATCAAACTTTGTAATCCTGATGGAAGCAATTAGAATGTAAATGCATAAATCCTTGCTTTAAATTTACCACTACATCAGCTTGACTATTTACCACACAATTAAGTGCAGAATAATGTCTACAGATCCTGATTTTACTTGTGGAATACAAAATAATGTATGTTTCTCATCCTGACATATTTGGGAAACATTAATTTTATCCCAATACATTTTCAGTTAATACTATACCTGGCTCCAGATGGACAAATCAGGATCATCCAGGATGGCTGCCTCCTCTTGCTCCAGAGAAGGCTCAGGTTGGCTGCAGGGAAGTCTGGGGGGAAGAGTGGAGAGTGATGGCCTTGTCTCAATGTGGTCATCCAGGAAGGACATCCTGTTGTAGTACCACAAAATCAGGACATAAACATCATCTGCTGCTGCTCCTGACCTCTGAGAAGCCAGCACCTTAGAGCGTTCAGTCCTGTAGGTACCTCTCAAGCTCCCAATTTTAGTGTCCACTTGTTTTGCTGTGGCTGTGGGCACCTTGGTATGCACAAATGGGAGAAGCTTCTCCAGCGCTGCTTTTCTCACCCCTTTTTTTTATGGATGGGGTTTTTCGTCTCCCACAGAGCCGGCAGCTCCCTTACCCGGTCAATAAATTCCGCCAGGAACTCTTTGTCGCTAATAAAGACATTCATATTGTATCTGCAAGTAAAATAAATTATATTAAAATAATGTGAGGCAAACAGTCTAACCTCCTTCACATCCTAGTCACCATATATATCCTCCAACAATCTCAAGACAGTATAGACCAACAATTTTTACAAGTCACAAAATCACATACCTTCGTTCGCACATCCGTCACTTGAACTCCTCTCTCCGCACACCGAACGTACTATAGTCACATGTGTGTTTGCTATATACACACCACGCATGCGTCAAAATTCGAACACGTCGCTCCGCACACGTCGCCCGCCCATGACGTTCTAACTTACATCTTTTCCCCGCCCCTTCTCTTTCGGCGCGCAGACAGATATGGCGGAGTTACAGCAGGTGTCTGATAATTCCGCAACTAGCGAGGAGACAAGCCCGGAGACCGAGGACACGTCACGATCAAGGAGGAGATTCAAGGCATCGAATATGTCTTTGGCGGAGATGGCGGAGATGGTGGACATCTTGGTCAAGGCTGATTATGATGCCAAGCATGGGCCGTATAGCAAACCAAATAGAAGGAAGGCCAAAATCCTCACTAAAGTTGTGAAGAGTCTGAGGGCGAAGTTCGGGGTGAAACGCTCAAATGAGCAGCTCAGAAAGAGGTGGTCAGACCTCAAACTGAGGGAGCCAGACCAGTTGAGGAGCATAAAGAGGATGCTCGCTAAAAGTAAGTAAAATGACGACGTTTCTGCTATTAATATTTTTAGAAACTGACATGTTTTTTTTTTTTTATCATATTGGACTCCCTTCCAAAATGTAATTTCTTTTTCGTACATCACGGGACACAGAGCGACTTAGTCATTACTAATGGGTTATATAGTTTACCTTCAGGTGCTGGCACTGGCAACTTCCAAACCGGAAGTACCCTCCCCTATATAAGCCCCTCCCATCCGGGAGCACCTCAGTTTTTTGCCAGTGTCTAAGGTGTTGGCCAAAGAGTAACATGTGTTTTCCTGGGCTTGCGTACAGGTTCTTTTACGGGCCTTAGTAAGCTGTTCCGGATCCCAGCAAAAAAGCTTCATAGCTAAACGGTCGGTACCCGGGCCTTGCAACAGAAGAGCAAGGTTTTGCCTGTAATGCCTCTCTTAGGAGGGCTGGACCCTGGGATCCAGAGCTCTGGTCATACCCACGACCAAGATGTTTTCTGTGCAGGGTGCTATACAGGTCCAGGGGAGTGGAATCCTTGGGAACCCGGTCCCTGAAGGTTTAATTACAATGCCTGCCGTGATAGGTGAAGTTTGGGCTTCTGTGGACCAAACAGAGTCCTGCGGCGGGGAACAGGTAAGTGGGGGCCCCCAGGAACTTGGTTCTATTGGGGGACCCCCAAGCCTAATTTGTCTTTCTGTCTGTTACCTAACGGTATTCCCGCTAATATCTGTGTATGCCTATAACTACTGAAAAATGTAAAATTTTAATGGTAGTCAAGAAAAAAAAAAAAAAAGAGGACCGCGGTACCTGTGTTAAACCACTAGAGGCCGCTGTGGTCCATTTTTCTTGTCATGTGGATCTTTGGTTTTCAAAAGATCCAGGCAGTTGGTAAGTTTCTCTGTGGGAATCCAGTTCCTCTGCCCTGTTGCTGCGCTCATCCACCGCACAGGCCCTCCGGCAAAAAGGGCCCTGGCTCCTAGTCCCTGCTTGGTTTCAAAAAAGGGCGCCAATGGCGCGCGGGCGCGTGCACGCGCCTCCTATGAAAAAAAAGGGGCGAGTGGATGACGCTCGATGCACGCCGCGGCGCTTCTGCGCATGTGCAGGCGTCCCAGCATGTATAAAAGACACAGTACAAGTGTCAGCTGGATGCAAACAGAGCTAGCAACAAAACGGTGGCACACAGAGGCGGTTGATGCAGGCATCCCCATAGAAAGGCACTTTAGTGGACACCAGCTGGTATATAGCAGCAACTGTGTTAGACTATTGCCAGCAAAATTGGTGTATGACGACGGGAATACCTCAGCTTTGTGCTTAAAGGATATGTCGTCCAGACGCTCCAGAAATAAGTCTTCCAGGAAGCCAAAGGGGTCTCCATCGGGCTCTGAGGATATTGGGCATGCTTGTACTGCACCAATCTCCCCTGAAAATTCAGAGGTCAGTAGCCGTAGGAACCCCGCAGGAGTGCCTGGTACTGCGGCTGTCCCCAGTCCACCTGCTCCTGTATATATAACAGAGGAGGTTTTATCCTCAACTCTGGGAGGATTGGAAGAGAGATTAACAGCATTGATCGCTGCTTCCCTGTCACAGGGAAAGCGCGTCCGATCTCCGTCTCCTCCTTCAGAGTGCCTGTTAGTGGAGGAACAGCCCCACACAGAGATCGACCTACCTGAAGGGGATCAGGATGAGGTTGATTCAGTTATGGAGGAATCAACAGTGGAAGAACCTTTCTCAGCATCTCAGGCTGAAAGATTATGGGTTCAGTCTCTGACTAACATGGTCCGATCAGCATTTAAAATGCCTCTGGCGGAACCATCAACCACTACGGTTTCCTCGCTGGGGTCGCTGAAAGCTCCCCAGGCTGTCTGTTCCTTCCCTATCCACCCTTTATTGGAAGGGCTTATTTACCAGGATTGGGAGCATCCTGATAAAATATTTACTCCCCCCAAGAGATTTCCAGTGATCTATCCCATGGAGGATAAGTTCATAAAAAAATGGAGGGTCCCTACAGTGGACACAGCCATCTCTTGTGTAAATAAATCACTGACATGTCCAGTAGATAATGTTCAAAGACCCAATAGATAAAAAATTGGAGTCTTTACTAAAATCTGCTTTCTCTACAGCAAGCATGGTGACACAACCTGCAGTAGCAGCGATTGGAGTCTGCCAAGCAATGAAAGATCAGTTGAAACAAGTCTTAAGGGACTTACCAGATCAGCAGGCTCTTGCCCTAACTGACCTACCTAGAGCCTTGTGTTGCGGTGGACGCCATAAAGGAAACAATCCAACAGGCATCCCGCTTTACGCTGTCTGTAGACATATGCGTAGGCTTCTATGGCTCAAAAACTGGTCTGCTGAAGCTCCCTGTAAGAAATTGCTGATTAGCTTCCCATTTCATGGAGAACGCTTATCTGGAGATGATCTGGACAAATATATCCAGAAAACTTCTGCCGGTAAAAGTACACTCTTGCCGGTTAAGAACAAGGGTAGAAGTCCTTCTTTTAAGAGGCCTACTTCTCCAGTCCCTGGCACATCGGCTGTGAAACAGTTCCGACGGCCTCCGCGGTCAAATCCAGGGGGCAGAAATCAGGGACAATCACAGGGTAACAAGAAACCCTGGGTCAAGAGAGGTACAAAACCTCCCCCCAAGTCATGAAGGGTTGCCCCCACTCAATCGGGTGAGGGGAAGACTTCAGTTGTTCACAGAGACCTGGCGGGACACCATCAGAGGCAGATGGGTGATCTCCGCAGTAAGTCTGGGATACAGGCTGGAGTTAAAAGACATTCCTCCTGCCCATTTTATAAGGTCAAACGTGCCAAGCGATCCCCAGAAAAGTGGATCCCTCCTTCTGGCACTAGAACAACTATTGCTCCAAGGGTAATCATGAAGGTTCCCTTGGAAGAAAGCGGGTTCGGGTTTTACTCGAACCTTGTCACAATCCCCAAACCAAATGGGGACGTGAGGCCCATATTAAATATAAAAGGGCTAAACAAGTTCCTACATATCAGGACTTTTTCGGATGGAGTCGATCCGATCGGTGGCCACCGCCCTACAAGGGCAGGAATGGTTAGCCTCGATCGACATAAGGGATGCTTATTTGCATATTCCCATCTGTCCGGCCCACCAGAAATTTCTACGCTTTGCAGTAGAAGGGCACCATTTTCAGTTCAGAGCCTTACCTTTCGGTCTGGCCACAGCACCACGAGTGTTCACAAAAATTCTGGCCCTACGATTGGCCAAACTAGGAACACAAGGTGTAACGATAATGGCATATCTAGACGACTTGTTGCTGATAGACCACTCAGTGAAAAAAACTAGAAGTGGTCGTTCACAAGATAATCAAGTATCTGGAATCTCACAGTTGCATTATCAACCGAGACAAGTCAGCCCTAAAACCAGTCAAAAGTCTGGAATACTTGGGGGCTAAGACTGGATTCAAATCAGAGAAAGATTTTCTTACCTCCAGAGAAGGTGTCGTCTTTGAAAGATTTGACCCACTTAGTGGGTACAAAAAAGAATACCATCCATACGCCTGTGTATGAGGCTGCTGGGAAAAATGGTGGCTTCATTCGAAGCAGTACCCTACGGTCAATTCCATTCAAGGAACTTGCAGAGGGCCATACTGTCAGCCTGGAACAAAAAAGTTCAGGCTTTAGACTTACCAATGTCCCTGTCCCCTTCCGTTCGCAAGAGCCTCCATTGGTGGTTGGTGCCCCAGAATCTGGAAAAAAGGAAACCCTTCAGTCCGGTTTCTTGGAAGGTGGTCACTACAGATGCCAGCCTCATAGGCTGGGGGGCAGTACTGGAGCAATGGTCTCTCCAGGGCAAGTGGTCAGAAGCAGAGAAGGCCCTGCCCACCAATCTCTTAGAGATACGAGCAGCCCGGTATGCCCTAGTAGCATGGACATCCAAACTCCAAGGGTCACCTGTCAGAATTCAATCAGACAATGCCACAGCAGTGGCATATATCAATCACCAGGGTGGCACCAGGAGTCGTGCAGCCCAGAGGGAAGCGAATTGCATCCTGGAATGGGCAGAAAGATATGTCACAGCCATATCCGCGGTTTTCATCCCAGGAGTGGAAAATTGGAAAGCGGACTTTTTAAGTCGCCAGCAATTATGCCCGGGGGAATGGTCTCTTCACCCCGAGGTTTTCCAGGCAATATGCCAGCGGTGGGGAACACTGGATGTAGATCTGCTAGCATCCAGATTCAACGCAAAGGTGGACAGATTTGTGTCTCACACAAAGGATCCCCTAGCTTGCGGGTCGGATGCCCTAGTGTTCCCTTGGGATCAGTTCAAGCTGATATATGCATTCCCACGGCGATTAATCCGCAGAATCAGGGTAGAAAAGAAACCAGTGATTCTGGTGGCTCCAGCGTGGCCCCGAAGGGCATGGTACGCGGAGATTGTAAAAATGTCAGTGGGAAGTCCTGGGACCCTCCCACATCGTCCGGACCTGCTTTCGCAAGGACCGATATACTACCCTTCCTTACCAGCCCTAGGTTTGACGGCCTGGCTATTGAAGCCCACATTCTAAAAAAGAAAGGGCTCTCTAATCCTGTGGTATCTACCATGATCAATGCCAGGAAGCCGGTATCCAGGCAGATCTATTATAGGATCTAGAAGGCGTACATCACGTGGTGTGAGGCCAAGAAATGGCATCCACGTAAGTACGTAATAGGTAGGATTCTGGACTTCCTACAGTGGGCTGTACATAGGAAGCTTGCCTTGAGTACTATCAAGGGTCAGACGGCCTTGTCAATATTTTTTCAAAGGCCCTTGGCTTTGCATTCATTAGTCAAAGCTTTCATACAAGGAGTGATGCGTATTAGCCCTCCGGTTAGTATTCCCATATGTCCATGGGACTTAAACCTGGTTCTGTCGGTTCTACAGAAACAACCATTTGAACCATTGCGGCACATTTCCTTGGTTCTTTTCACCAGGAAATTGATTTTCTTAGTAGCCATTTGTTCGGCTAAAAGAGTATCGGAATTAGCCGCCTTGTCCTGTAAGGAGCCATATCTGGTTGTCCATAAGGACAGAGTAGTATTACGTCCTCATCCAGCCTTCTTCCTAAGGTGGTATTGAGGTTCCATTTGAACCAAGATGTGGTTCTTCCTTCCTTTTTCCCCAAACCTAGTTCGGTAGAGGAAAAGTTATTGCATTCTTTGGATGTAGTAAGAGCAGTTAAAGCTTATCTTAAAGCCACTGCTCAGCTTCGTAGAACGGATACTTTGTTTGTTCTGCCGGAAGGCCCCAGAAAGGGTCAGGCAGCATCAAAAATCTACTTTAGCCAAGTGGATTCGACAGGTCATAATACAAGCCTATGGCTTGAAAAGGAGACCGCCTCCGTTCAAAGTTAGGGCGCACTCCACAAGAGCAGTTGGAACTTCATGGGCAGTGCATCACCAAGCCTCCCTGGCTCAAGTCTGTAAGGCCACAACATGGTCCTTAGTACACACGTTTACTAGATTCTACCAGGTAGACGTCAGAAGTCAGGAGGATGTCGCCTTTGGGCGCAGTGTGTTGCAGGCCGCAAAAGAGCCTCATGCCTGATGGCGCCCAGCTTATGTATAGTGTATCCCTCCCCTCATTGGGCATTGCTTTGGGACGTCCCATTAGTAATGACTAAGTCGCTCTGTGTCCCGTGATGTACGAAAAAGAAAAAGGGATTTTTATAACAGCTTACCTGTAAAATCCTTTTCTTGGAGTACATCAGGGGACACAGAGCTCCCACCCCTCTTTTTGGGACACTTATTGCTTTGCTACAAAACTGAGGTGCTCCCGGATGGGAGGGGCTTATATAGGGGAGGGTACTTCCGGTTTGGAAGTTGCCAGTGCCAGCACCTGAAGGTAAACTATATAACCCATTAGTAATGACTAAGTCGCTCTGTGTCCCGTGATGTACTCCAAGAAAAGGATTTTACAGGTAAGCTGTTATAAAAATCCCTTTATTTTGAACTAGGTTGGGCACAGTAATCGTTCGTTACGTTACCGACACTTCGTTCGGCCACTATCCGTGGTTTTGGCTTATTTAAGAGCCACAAAAGTAATTAGACATCTGCCATTTTTGATCAAGTATTGTGGATAATTTTTTAGTCTAGATGATGTGTTTGTAAAGAGAATGAAATGCAAACTTTTATCAGTGTAAAGGAGAGGACACTCAGCAGCTGCTTCCACATCTGTACTTTGGAGCACTATAGTGTGGGCCAACAGACCCGCCTTTTTTGGGTGTCCCACACAGGTGCATCAGAGTTTTTTTGTGGTGCCTCCATGTCCAAAAAATTACATCCAAATGTGAATACTAAACATATTTGGGGTCATAAATAATGCATTCTTCTTTAAATTCCGCACAAACACACACTTGTACCCCACTTCCAAACAATTTATCCTTTTTTTATTTTAACAAGGAGATTTACAGTGTGATAAATAGACCTTTGGTTTTATTCTCATAGGGGAGAGAAGACTGGGAGGAGGACACTCCAGGGAGCACATGCACCCCACAACTTCCAAACAACACCAAACTCCCAAAGACCCACAACCGAAAGATGTGCAGGAAGTTGAGGTGGAGGAAGGAGAAGTGCAGGAAGGAGAGGTGGATGACGTTGTGGATCTGGTCACCACAACAGGTCAGTATCTGACACCACAGCTTAAGGTAAGCGAGGTAGGCCTGCAGAGTTTTTTATTAATTTTTTTTGTGGTTTTTAGGGGATGTAAATGTTGTGAAGGATAGCACACGGTTCTCTGCTGACAGTGCCCTCCGCCTCATCCAGCAAGTGATGGAATGTAGCACGGAACTGGACCTAATTAAACAAAGAATCCATGTGATGGAACAAACATTTAAAGACATTCTCGATGTTTTGGGGAGAATTCAATAAGCCATCCAAACACATTTGTTTTTACATGTTTGTTTTTATATTTTTTTCAAATTTTTGGAGTAACAAACCAGCCAAAAATTGAATATGCACACAGTGTGTGAACATGTGCTATCTGCCATCAGGGGATATCCATGTACGTCTTTTGTGGGTGCAACCCCTTCCTCGTATCAAAAGTCGGTGAACTGAGGAAGGGGATGCACCCCCAAAACACGTTCATTGATCACCCCTGATGGCAGATAGCACATGTTGACAATAGGGATCAGGATTGTAAACTTCCTATATTAAAAAAATTAAAAATGTGTGCATATTCAATTTTTGGCTGGGCAAGGGGTGGCAGGACCCCATATTAGGACGGGCACATAGAGACATAGTTTGTGTAAGTGAATGTCTCCGATTGCTCAGAGGTATCCAATGTTGTAATTTTTGAAATGCAAGTGATATTTTTGTATTTTCATAAGCCAAAAATTGCCGGGTTGTGGCCAGGCCAACCCCAAAGTAAAAAAAAAAAAAAAAAAATTAAGAGAATGTGCACAGAGTAAAATATTTGACCACAAACAACGTGTAGCTTCTTTTTATAATACCCTCTAAGCTTATTTGGTTCTTTTGTAAGGTTACATAGTGAAATGGTTGTTATTTACTAAAGTAAAATACACTTGCCACTACAAATGCACAAAGACAAACTAGGAGACAGGAAAGAACAAATAATTAAAGGTTTAAACAAGATTTTTATTGGGATACTTAGACATAGGCTGGCATAGGAATTGCCCCCCTACCCGTGAAATACTCCATGTATTTGTCCCGAACCACACAGGCATTTTGGGGGGGGCAAGCCAAGACGGGCAGATTCCAGGCCCGGAAGGGGATTTGCAGGGGAAAGTCCAGCCTCTGGCAAAACTGAGGCCATATAGGAATTTGATTTTTGGCTCAGAAAGTTGTGTAGCACACAGCAGCATAACACTACATAGTTTATTTTGTAGTCCGCCAAGTGGATGGAAGTCATAAAAAGGCGGAACCGGCTGGCCATTATGCCGAAGGCATTTTCAACGACTCTTCGGGCCCTGGCCAGCCGGTAATTGAACACCCTCTTCTCTGGGGTCAGGGTCCTCTGAGGAAATGGCCTCATAAGATGCCGTCCGAGTCCGAAGGCTTCATCAGCCAAGAAAACAAAGGGGAGTCCTTCAATATTCCCTGCATCCGGTGGCAATGCAAGGTCGTCACTCTGGAGACGGAGGGCAAACTCCGTCTGGATGAAGGATCCCCCATCGGACATCCGGCCATTCTTCCCTACATCAACATAGAGGAATTCATACCGTGCTGACACCACCGCCATCAGCACAATGCTATGAAACCCCTTGTAGTTGTAGTAGTAGGACCCAGAACGGGGTGGCGGCACGATGCGGACGTGCTTCCCGTCTATGGCACCACCGCAGTTGGGGAAGTCCCACCGCGTGGCAAACTCCGATGCCACAGTCTGCCATTCCTGTGGCGTGGAAGGAAGCTGTGGAGTGAAACAAGATGAAATAATATTAGAAAAACAAAGGCATACATTACAAGGAAATTCTATCCCCAAAAATTAGAGACCAACATCAATCTAATTATACGTTTATTAAGGTGTGTAAAAAAAGTATAATGGAAGGCTCATTTATCATATTCATCACCCCCTCTGATGGGCCATTACTAAATTATTTGGGGGGGGGGGGAGATGTGTTTGGCCACAGGATAGCATTGCAGTGGCGGTGCGTCCAGAGTGGGCGCTGGAGCACTGTCCCCTCTCTCCTGTGCCCATCACTCAGAATAATACATAGGTTCATGCGTTGCATGAACCTATGTATTGTCTATGCCGCACACTATTCAGGTGGATGGCCTCTTGTAAAGCGACCGACATATGAATCATTGCGGCATTTAGGGGGTTAAAATTGCAGAGCAGAAACAGGTATTAAAATAGTCTTGCAAAATACAACCTGAGGGATGTAATTGGCTTCCTCAAAGAAAAATCGGGGACGCAAGGAGGGGGGCATTCCTTGGGTAAACACTGACAGGCTGCTCTGCCAATCATGTTCACCAAGTCTGTTTAATGGTAACATGATTGGCTGATGCAACATGAAGGGAAGGAGAAGACATCAAGGACAGAAGAAGGATGGCGCTGACCACAAGAAGGTAAGTGCAGGGCTGGGGGGAAACTGGCTGCATTAGAGGGGACTAAATGGCTGCATTTGAGGGAACAAAATGGCTGCATTGGAGGGGACAACTGGGGGCGTTTATTAGGCAACAGAGCAAAAAAGGAGGAAGTTTATTTCCTAAATTGGGGTTTGAACCCCCCAACATTTGGAGCAACAGGCGCCCCTGCTGGAAAAGTTAGTGAAGGGAAATATTTAGGGAGGAGAAAAAAGGGGCAATCTAAAGCTTCCAACATGCATGGGGACAAAGGGGACATTCTCAGCATATTACAATCATGGTAATTAGGGAAGGATGAAAGAAATACAATACATTAGCATACATGTAATACCTAAAATGTGATGTTAAGGGAGCAAACTTACCCTAATATAGTCCTCCTGCAGGACTTGGATGATGGCAGAACAGGTGTCTGGGATTATGAGGCCCAGAGCCTGGGGGGAGATGCCTGTGGTGAACTTCAAGTCCTGAAGACTTCTCCCTGTCGCCAGGTAACGCAACGTGGCGATGAGCCTCTGCTCAGCACTGATGGCTTCCCGCATAACGGTGTCCTTCCTGGTAATATAGGGGGACACCAAAGCCAACAGTTCCTGAAAAACGGGGTCAGACATCCTCAGAAAATTCCTGTAGTCCTCAGGATTATTCTCGACGATCTCCCGCAGCAGAGGCATGTGGCAGAATTGGTCCCGCTGGAGCAACCAATTCTTGGTCCATGAACTCCTCCTCACACCATTCATGGACTGGTCTTGGTCCAAAACAAGCAGACCAACACCAAGCGCACGCACAGCACGAACTCGACGATGAGAACGTCCAGGCGACATGGCTAGGAAACGGTCGTCTAATCAGAACGTACAGAACAGAACGCACTTTAGAACAGCAAGGCCTATGAATAACGAACTGAAAATCAGAAACGAACAGGCAATAACGCACTGTAAAACAGATACGACCTGCCTAGACGCCCTGAAAGTCAAGATACGAACCCACAAGCACAAACTGAACGGCAGAAAACGATCTGAAAAGTACGAAGACTGAAAAGCGCGAATCGTCTCTTCCCAAACTTTTACTTCACACGCGGTAACACGAGATCAGCAAAAGCAGCCCAAGGGGTGGCGCCAAGAAAAAAGATCTTCCCCTTTATAGTGCCATCATACGTGCTGGACGTGAGCGCAGAGAACAACGAGGAAATTGGGAAATGACAGTGTGTACGCATAGAAAGCTTGACGAGAAAATCGACAAGCTTAACAAGAATCTCGTCGAAAAAAACGACGTGTTTTTTACGACGAGAAAATCGGTCGTGTGTACGAGGCTTCAGACTCCGCGCCCTGGGGAATCTCGGCTCTAGCTTCCTGTAGGATCCCGGTTGTGCTCCTCTGGTCCCGCTTTCCACAACCACCCAGTTTCCTATCCGCAGCAGTCAGCCATAGGGTTCACTATCTTGTGGTGCACCCCTGTCTCCCTACGGTGTGCACCTGTCATCTGGCCACAGGTGACCTGACAGAGCTGCATTGTGACAGCAAGTTACGCAGTCATCACCAACAGCTCTCTCTTGTGAACTTTTACCGCCAACTGGATAAGAGCCGGTTTCAAGAGATTCGAACATTGGCTAAGAAAATGCTGAGCTTGTTTGGCTCAACATATATATGTGTGAGAAGACATTCTCTGTTATGAACTTTAACAAGAACCGCGTGAGGACAAGATTAAGTGACTCTCACCTGCGTGACATTTTGCGCATCAAAACCACTGCCTTTGACCCAGATCTAGCCTATGTGCTGCAGTCCAGATCTCAGTTTCACCCTTCACATTAGTGCAAAGTTTTCTTTTTCAATTGACATGAATATATTGTTAAATCTCAGTTGGTCTAAATCAGTTATGAATATATTTGGACACAAGATGTATGTGTTATGTTCCTGTTGTTAATATTTTTTTTAACTTAAAAGTTGACAGACATCATCTTTTCTCTCCTTCCCTATTTTTTAATTGTTTTGCTATCAGTTCCATAATGTCATGTGAAAAATGTTTTGGGTAGCATGCTGCCAGGGGACAATAAAGTCTCGCCACCTACGCTACATTCTTGATTACTATGTTTTAGTGATGTTTATTAGGTTGGGAACGCTGATCTTATCAGATGCTGCATCCTGGTTGTAACTATTACATGACTATTATTTGAACGTGAACGTTTGTATGTTGACTTAAATTTGTAATAAAAAAACATTGAAACAAAGAAAAAAGTTGACAGACAGCCTTTATTATAATATGTAATGGACTTTACAATGTTCCTGACATATATTTCAGCTTCCTGGTTTTTGAAAGATATGAAAGGCAGAGTGATTTAACACCTGTTTAGATTTGTCATCCATGTTCCAAAATGAAAAGTATGCCGTTTGCTATAAACTTTGCATAAAATATTTAATTTTAATGGTTCAAAGAAAGTCAGGCAAAATGGTTGGCCCACATGCATGTTCACTTCCTGAAATCTGGCCCTCGTTGAAAAAAGTTTGGACACCCCTGCCCTAGACTCTTCACACCTAAGGGCGTCACAGTGCCTGAAGATAATCAGCCGGATGGTGGCCACATCCCCTATGGTCAAATGGGCGATGTGGAGACTTCATCCTTTTCAGTCAGGTGTCCTCCAGCAGTGGAGGTCGGACGATCTCAATCAGTTAATCTGGATAACACAGTCAATGAGGAACAGTCTCCTCTGGTGGCTTCAACACAAGAACTTGTTAACTTGCCACTCCCTTGCTCCCATCCAGTGGGTGACTGTTACATCCGATGCCAGCAATGCGGGCTGGGGGGCCCATTGTGGGGCAGAACTGGCTCAGGGCAAATGGGATGCCCATCTCCACACTCCAGGTTCAAACATTCTGGAGCTACGTGCGGCATGGTGTGCCCTTCAAGCCTTTTCCCATCTCCTGAAAAGGAATTCGGTCCTACTGAAGATGGACAACACCACCGCTGTGGCATATGTAAAGAGGCAAGGGGGCACCCGGAGCTCCGCCCTTCTCCTAGAGGTCGAGCCCATCATGACCTGGGCTCAGAAGAATCTTCTCAACTTGTCAGCAGTCTTCATTCCAGGGTAGCAGAACATTCAAGCGGACTTCCTGTCACGCAGCAATCTAGACAACAACGAATGGTCACTGCATCCACAAACATTCAAGTAGATCCTATTGTTGGAATTCGATCCAGAGGTGGATCTGTTTGCATCCCCCTGCAATTACAAGATCGACAGATACTACACTCGAGGCCAGTGCAGTCAAGCCTTTGGAGTAGATGCATTAACGAGTCAATGGGATTTCAACAGGGCATATGCCTTCCCTCCACCTCCGATCATGCTAAAATTCCTTAGTTAGTGTAAGGTACCTGTTATAGGTAGTGTCCGAAGTGGAACTTGTGTGCTGAGGATTCAGGTGAAAACGTAGTCAGGCAGATTAGGTTGGCAACAGATCAGGCAAAATGGTACACGATCGAAATCCAGAGAGTGGTCAGGCAGGCAAAGGTCATACACGAGCTGGCGGTGAAGTACAAAATCAGCAGGCTAGAGAGTAGTCAGGAATTCAGGCAGAAGCTCAACACGAAAATCAAGATCAAAAAGCAGTCGCAACACCCAGGGAGCTATTCCACACAAACGGGCGCTGGGAGATAGCATCACTTCCTTTTTATGGGCTGCTTTGATTGAAAATTGTCCACAGCTGGCAGCAGGTGGGGCTAGTGAGTCCAAGGTAATGCTTAATACTGAGAGGACATTTCCAAAAGCCCAGATCTCCCAAAACTGGTAATGCTGCAGCTGTGGGACAAGGAAGATCCCGGTTCAAATACACCCAGGTACATGACAGGGCCCCCTCCCCAGTGGACCCCTCCAGGGGCCTAGCGGGGCTTAGTGGGAAAGGAGGCATGGAAGTCTCGAATAAGAGAAGGGGCATGCAGATCTTTGGCTGGAACCCAGGAACGGTCTGTGGCGGGATATCCCTTCCAATGAACCAGATACTGAAGGCCACGACTCTGTCTTCTAGAATCAAGAATCTTGGAGACTTCAAACTCATTTTGTCTATCAACAAGAACAGGAGGAGGTAGCTGTTGCATTCTAGAGTAGCGATTGAAAATTGCTTTTTTGAGGAGGGAAACGTGGAACACAGGATGAATCCGGAGAGAGAAGGGTAATTTCAACCGATAGGAGACTGGCCCAACTCGATCAATAATTCTGTAAGGACCAATGAATCGAGGGCCCAATTTGGTAGAAGGTTGTTTCAGTCTCACATATTTGGTTGATAGCCAAACTCTGTCCCCCACCACATATGGAGGTATATGGCGTCTTCATTTGTTGGAAATGTAGCAGAATATTTTTCACCCGCTGATATGCTGCTGGTACACCAGAAGAAGGCTGAAGTAGGGGAAAAGTCTGAGGGTGATAGCCTAGGGCTGCGTAGAATGGTGTGGTATGAAGAGCACTGTGCCAACGGGAATTAATGGTGAACTCAGCTAAAGGCAAATACTCAGACCAGTTGGAGGGTAAGGCATTGAAAGCATTACTCCCAGTTTCTTGCAAAACGCTCTCCAGAATCGGGAAACAACCTATGATCCGCGGTCTGAGACAACATTGGTAGGTATGCCATGATATCTCACAATATGGGAAAGGAAGAGAGTAGACAGTGCTTCCGCAGTAGGTAATCCCGGGAGCGGCACAAAATTAAACATTTTGGAAAAGCGATCCACTATGACCCATATAGCAGTCATGCCCTCGGACTTGGGTAAGTCTGTAATGAAGTCCATAGTCAAATGGGTCCAAGGCTGACGAGGTGCTGAAAGTGGTTGTAACAGTCCAGTAGGCAATGTACGGGGTACTTTATTAGCAGCACAAGTTGGACAGGCAGCCACATAGTAACATACCTTTTCATATGAGGCCACCAGACATGATGCTGCAAGGTCTTAAGAGTGATGGTGACACCAGGATGACCAGATAACACACCATCATGTGCCCAGAGGAGTACAGGTTTTCTGAGGCTAGGGGCTACGAACAGGTGACCTGGTGGTATCTTCAAGCCTTGGGGAACACGATTGTGGGTTTCTTGTAACTGTTGGGAAAGAGTCGTAGAGATCTGTGCGACAATTTTGTGAGGTGGGATTATATACTGCTTGGTAGGTTGGTCTTCTTCAGAGGTAGCGAACTGTCTGGAAAGAGCAACGGCTTTCTTGTTTTTATGCCCAGGAAAATAAGAAAGAACAAAATTAAAACGGGAGAAAAACAGAGCCCATTGAGCCTGACGTGAGTTCAAACGTCTTGCAGTCTGAAGATACAGTAGCTTTTTATGGTCAGTGAGGATAGAAAAAGGTTTGGGAGCCCCTTCCAGAAGATGTCGCCATTCAGACAATTTGATGGCCAGTAGTTCTCGATTCCCAACATCGTAATTCATCTCCGCTGGAGAAAACTTTCTAGAAAAAAATGCTACTGGATGGATTCTACCGATCTTAGGCTGTCTCTGGGAGAGCACGGCACCTGCTCCTACCTCAGAGGCATCAACCTCAATGATGTACTGGAGATCACGATTTGGATGCTGAAGAATTGGAGCTTTGCTGAACATGTCTTTTAATTGCTGGAAAGCCGATTCTGCTTCTGAGGACCATACCTTGCAATTTGTACCTTTCTTAGTCATAGCAGTAAGGGGGGCTGCAATGGAGGCAAAACCTTTGATGAAGCGTCTGTAGTAATTCGCAAACCCTAGAAAGCTTTGGAGCCCTCTTAAAGTGGTCGGTTGGGGCCATTGCAAGACAGCGGAAAGTTTTTGAGGGTCCATTTGGAAACCGACAGCACTTATAATGTATCCAAGGAAAGGAATACGGCTTTGATGGAAAGTGCATTTCTCAATCTTCGCGTAAAGATGGTTTTCTCCTTGGGAGGTACCCCAATAGCTGGAAGAACTACAACCCCCCCTCCGGATTGCTCAGCCCTTCTCGCTGTGTTGAGATACACGTCCCCCCCACCCTTTGCCCACTGTTCTGTCAAGCCACTGACTTTGTTGCCACTGGTTTTTAGGATCGTTATCCACCATCCCTCCCTGTTACAAGACGGAAGAGGCATCGCCCGTCGGCAGAGTGGGTGGACTGGCTCTAGTAGTGTAGTGCCCCCAGTTGAGGGGTTCACTAGCACCCTTTAGTTAAAGTTTTTTTTCTGGGTAAAAACTATTCCCAGACCTTCCCCCCTGTTTGGAGGAAGCCTGGGATATAGTAGGATAGGCTCCCGTGCCTGGGAAGTTTGATTAAGGAGTTGGTTATTCCTTGATCTTATGTTTTGTTTTTTTTTTAATGTTCTGTTTTGTGTTATGCTTAAGTACTGTCAGTATTTTCTGCACTGTGACCGGGATCTTGCTGCTCATGGGGTGCACCAGTACATGCCCTTTAGCTTATCTCCTCAATTATTTCTCCCCACCGCCCGATGGCTAGTCAATTAGCTGACTCCTTCACCATCCTTTCCTGGAATGTCAGAGGTCTTAACTCAAAATTTAAGCGGGCCCTTTTATTCCAATACTTAAAATCTCAGTCCCCCCAGCTTATTCTCCTTCAGGAGACTCACCTCATGGGCAGTAAGATTTTGACTCTTAAAAAACCTTGGATACAGCGAGCGATACATGCCACGTACTCCACATACGCCAGGGGTGTGTGTCGGTCCTTATCCACAAGAATTTCCCCTGTGTCATTGAGGAGATCCGTACTGATCCCCAGGGGAAATTTGTGATAGTGGTGTTCACGTTATGGTCTATACGATATATTGTTATCAATCTGTACATCCCTCCCCCGTTTTCATCCGCATTACTATACGGGGTTCTAGAAAAGATTGCACCTTTCTGCCCGGGGAAGGTTCTGGTTATGGGAGACTTCAATGCCATTTTGTCGCCTGACCTGGATAGACCTACCCAGCCTAAGAAACAGTGTATGGACCTCTCTGCCTGGGCTCAGGCGATGGGGCTGGTGGAGGTCTGGAGGTGGAAGCACCCTACCACAAGGGCTTATTCATGTTTTTCGGCATCATATAAGACTGCGTCGTGGATAGATCTGGCCTTCTCCAACCCCGCACTGTTAGGACGTCTCCAACACGTCCGCTATCTGCCTAGCGGGCTGTCTGATCACAGTCCCTTGGTGGTGGTGCTTCGCTCCCCGGCTTCACGGAGCGCTGCACTCTGGAGGTTGGGCACACAATGGGTCTCTCATCCTGACATTACTGACAAACTGCCACCCCTGCTGTCTGAGTTCTGGGAAAATAATAAGGAATCCTCTTCTCCCAACATTGTCTGGGACGCCTTTAAAGCTTTCACGAGGGGACAGTATATCTCTTCTATTGCCAGCATTAAAAAACAGCAATCGGCTGCAACTCTGGCATTGCAGAAGACTGTTGATGACCACACCGCTACGTATGGTGATGACCCCACCCCTGTTCACTTTGATCTGCTGATGGCGGCTCAGAGGGAACTACAGTTACACCTGGCTGAGGTCACGCGACTTGATTCATATAGGGGTAGGCAGAGGGCCTTTGAACATGGTGATCGAAATGGCCGCCTGCTGGCCATGTTGGCACAACATGACCAACCCCTTACCCTTGTGTCTACCCTGAAGACCCCGGGGGCGGGACGGTGTCCTCCCCTTCTGATATCCTACAGACGTTCAACTCCTTTTATGGCACTTTGTATTCGTCCGGTCTGTCCTCAGATTTTCAGCCGGAGTCGCTAAATGGCCTGTTGGATCCGTTGGCGCTTGGCTGGCTCTTTGACCACGAAAGAGAGACTTTGGTCCAACCATTTACAGCCCTGGAGGTCATAAAGGCTATCCGGTCCTTCCCCCCCGGCAAGGCACCGGGGCCAGATGGGCTCCCGATGGACTTTTATAAGGCCCATATGGAACTTTTAGCACCCCTGCTGGCACAATTATATGGTTCTATGTACCATGCCCACTTGACATTGATATATAAGGCTCCCAAAGACCCCACTTCATGTGCTTCATATCACCCTATTGCACTACTTAATTCCGACTTTAAAATTCTGACTAAGCTTCTGGCCCTTCGGTTGTATCCCATGCTACCCTCAGTGATAGACCCAGACCAGACAGGTTTCATGCCCCGTAGGTCCACAGATGTCAATCTCAGACAGCTGTTCACTAACATACACGCTCACCACCTTAATATGGGATCCCGGGCAGCGGCCTCTCTAAACGTAGAAAAGGCCTTTGACACGGTCGAATGGCCGTTTTTGTGGGAAACATTTACGTAGGATGGGGTTTCCTCTGTTATTTATCAAGTGGCTCCAGGTGATTTACAAATGCCCCACTTCCTCGGTACGCATGGGGGGTGGACTGTCTGTCCCCTTCGGGCTCACCAGGGGAACGAGGCAGGGCTGCCCTCTCTCTCCAGCTTTGTTTGCCCTCGCTATTGAACCGGTGGCGGAGGCACTTCGCACCTCACCGCACATCAAGGGTCTCCGACTCGGGTTGCTGGAGGAGAGGGTTGCCCTGTGCGCAGATGACATGCTGCTCTTCCTGAATGATGCCGGCCCGTCCTTGCAGGGAGCGCTAAGTATTCTGAACGCCTTTGCTGAGGTCACCGGTCTTAGGGTAAATTGGTCTAAGTCCCTCCTATTCCTGATTGATCCGGCGGCCAGGTCCACTTCCCCTCCTGATAGCCCCCTCCTGTGGGTGGACTCCTTTAAGTACTTAGGGGTGCATGTCTCTGTTTCAGCCTCGGACTATATATCTTTAAATCTCGCCCCAGTGCTTTTAGAGTCCCAGACGAAGCTTAAATCATGGAGTAACCTGCCCCTGTCATTATGGGGGAGGGTTAACCTCATAAAAATGAAGATGATTCCCAAACTAACGTATCTTTTCCACCACTCCCCACAATGGGTGCCCAAATCCTTTTTTAAGAAATTGAACCACATTTTTTCTTCCTATGGGGCCCCTCTCCTCCCAGGTATCGACTGACGACTTTAATGAGGCCGCGAATGCAGGGTGGCATGGCATTCCCAGACTGTTATAAGTATTACCTCTCTGCGCAGTTGGTGACAGCGGCGTGGTGGTTACAGCCGGACAGGACAAACTCATCGACTGTGCTGGAAGCGACAGTGGTCGGTTCGTTGAAAGCTCTTCAATTGCTACTTTTTAGGGGCCCTCGTGCCCGCTATCCTCTGACCCCCTCTATGCTTGCCACCCTGCGGGCGTGGCGGACAGGATCAGCCATTGAGAAATGTAAACAGTCTGAAATCTCCCCCAATGCCCCTATCTGGCTGAACCCTAACTTATCCCATATATACAAAATCCCCGACCCCTATGCGTGGACAAAATGCGGTATAAAATTAGTGTCACACATAGTGTCTCAAAACTCCTTACTCCCTTTCTCACAACTTTCCTCCCAATACAACCTACCTAACCATTTCCTATTCAGATATCTTCAACTGTCCCATGCATTTGCGGCGCATTTTCCACAATCTTCATGTATTGTGGCGCAGTCGGAACTGGAGAGGACACTTAGATTTAGCTGTGAAAAAAAGCCCACCTCACATCTCTATTCGTATTTGATCTTTGTGTCTCTTCCACCTCTTGACAAACTCTGGACTAAATGGCAGACTGATATCCCCACGTTGTATAATGATGACTGGGATGATGTGTGGGACCTCCCCTTTAACACCCTTGTCTCCATGCGTGACAGGTTAGTGCAATACAAGATTGTTCATAGAGCTTATTTCACCCCACACAGACTTCACAAGATGGACCCCGCTCATTCCTCGAAGTGCTGGAGATGCGGCGCCTCACCGGGCGACTTCTCCCATATCTTCTGGCGATGTCCAGGGGTCCAGCAATACTGGGAAATGGTACTTGATTTGGTTAACAGAGTTGCTTTGGTCGCTGTGCCTTTGACAATGGAGGTGTGCCTTTTGGGGCTCATTGAGACCATTGTACCATCCTCTGCCAAACGCACGCTAATTACCTTGCTGCTCTTCTATGCTCGCAAGAACATTGCTATGCAGTGGAAGAAGCCTGCCCCCCCCCCTCTTTGATGCAATGGAAACGCTTAGTGAATATCAGCCTTCCTCTATACAAGGATACATATGCTAATCAGGGATGCCCATTGAAGTATGACAAGTCTGGCGCACTTGGTTAGCTGAGCCCGAAACGGCTTAGTGAGTTGGGGGTGACCCAGGTCATTGTGTCGAGGCCTTGCCTTGCTCTTATACCCTCCTTTTCTTTCGTTGACTTTGGATATGTTTTTAATAGTTTAGTTGTTTTATCATACTATATGCCCTCCTAGATTTTACCTGGGCGGTATTGGTGTACCCTTCCATTGCTATGCATTTTATCGCTGGGTTCACATTGCAAAATGTATTATTTTTCTGTACATGTTATTCTTCCGTACTGTAGGTGCTTAAGCTGTGTGTGTTGTATGTGTTTGAAAACCTCAATAAAAAATTATTATAAAAAAAAAAAAAAAAAGATGGTTTTCTCTCAGTCGTTGCAATACCTGCTTTACATGCGAGATGTGCTCTAGATGAGTCTTGGAAAAGATTAAAATGTCGTCCAAGTAGATGATCACAAAACTGTTGCTGAAATCATGAAAAATTTCATTCATGAAACGTTGGAAGACAGCAGGGGCGTTACACAACCCAAATGGCATTGGAAGACAGCAGGGGCGTTACACAACCCAAATGGCATAACCAGATATTCAAAATGTCCATTACGAGTGTTGAATGCTGTCTTCCACTCGTCCCCGTCTTTAATTTGAATCAGATTATAAGCCCCTTGTAGGTCTAGCTTGGAGAAGATAACAGCCCCCTTAAGTACATCAAACAGTTCAAGAATGAGAGGCAAAGGGTAGGAGTCTTTTACGGTGATTTGATTTAACCCTTGATAGTCTATGCATGGTCGAAGACCCCCATCTTTTTTTTCAACAAAGAAAAAACCTGCCCCTACTGGAGAAGAAGAGGGTCGGATAAAACCTCTTTCCAAGTTGTCTTTTAAGTATTCCTCCATGGATTTTTGTTCAGGCAAAGACAGGGGATAGGTCCTTCCTTTGGGAAGAGGTGCTCCAGGAAAAAATTTAATTGCACAGTCAAAAGAACGATGTGGAGGTAAAACCTCTGCCTTTTGCTTGCAAAATACGTCTGAAAACGCATAGTATTCATGAGGCAAGGTAGGTGGGACGGCCACGGAAGCCAACATACAAGCAGAAAGTCTTTTGGGTTGAGACAAACAGTTTGAATGACAGAACGACCCCCAAGAGGTTAGTTCTCCATTTTCCCAATCAAAAGAAGGGTTATGTTGTTGTAACCATGGGTAACCAAGGATAACGGGCAGAAGTGGAGAATCAAAAAGAGACAAGACAACTTCCTCTTTGTGGAGTACGCCTACCTGAAGGGTGATTGTCATAGTCTCAAATTTTACAATGCCATCTCCCAAGGGTTGTCCATTCACGGTGGTAATGTTCAGGGGTCTAGATTTTGGAACAAATGGGATATTATTTTTTTTAGCAAAAGTGTAGTCCAAGAATATGCCAGCAGCTCCAGAATCCACAAAAGCCTCACAGGAGACAAGTTTAGAGGGTGAATGGATAATTGCAGGCACGGTAATCTTGGTCTTGGAGGATATACCTGTAAGGTCTAAGGCTGCTCCTCCAACACTGGTTAGACCCTGCCTTTTACTGGATGGGAAGGGCAGACAGATAATAAATGTCCTTTAAGTCCACAGTATAGGCATAGGCCCAATGCACGCCTCCTTTGTTTCTCCGACTCAGTTAGGTGGAGACGGCTTACATCCATGGGTTCCACAGGTGCCTGGGGTTCAACTGAGATTTCAGGTTCTGGCTGAGGTGGTGCTTGGAAGTTAGGGGCCAAACGGTAAACTGGCCTAGGAAACTTGCGAGTTCTAAGTCTCTCTTGGCACCTTTCATGATACCGGACATCCAGACGAACACAGAGCTCTATGAATTTCTCTAGGTCTTCTGGGGAATCCTTATAGACTAATTCGTCTTTGATGCGATCTGCAAGACCTTTTCGGAAAGGCTGAGCGTAATGCCCTTGAGTCCCAATTAGTCTCAGCAGCAAGGGTACGAAACTCAATAGCATATTGTGACACAGACCTGGTGCCTTGTTGCAGGTCCAAGAGTGAGTACTCAGCTGCAGAAGCTCTATCTGGCTTGTCAAATACAGTCTGGAGAGAAGCCAGAAATTTGTCAGCGTCTTGCAGCACAGGATCATTGCGTTCCAGATAAGGAGAGACCCAGACCAGGGCTTTCCCCTTTAACAAGGAAATTACAAAAGTCACTTTGGCAGACCAAGTGCTCAAGGTCTCAGGGTTGTTGCGGAAATGCAAACGGCAAACATTTAAAAAGCCTCTGCAGTCCTCAGTATCACCACCAAATTTGTCAGGCAAGGGAAGTTTGGGTGGTACAGAAGAGGCGGGTTGGATCGTAGCAGGAGTAGGATCCGGAGTCTGGACCGTTGCAGAGGAAGCAGGCAAACAAGATTTAAGCATAGTACAAAGTTCATCTAACTTGGCGTCCAGGGAAGAAAGATGCTGTTCATGAGCTCCAATCAATTGTCCCTGACGTGAAATTGCCTTAACAATCTCAGCAGGGTCCACTGTCATTGTGGCCCGTTTGTAATGTAAGGTACCTGTGATAGGTAGTGTCCGAAGTGGAACTTGTGTGCTGAGGATTCAGGCGAAAACGTAGTCAGGCAGATTAGGTTGGCAACAGATCAGGCAAAGCGGTACACGATCGAAATCCAGAGAGTGGTCAGGCAGGCAAAGGTCATACATGAGCTGGCGGTGAAGTACAAAATCAGCAGGCTAGAGAGTAGTCAGGAATTCAGGCAGAAGTTCAACACGAAAATCAAGATCAAAAAGCAGTCACAACACCCAGGGAGCTATTCCACACAAACGGGCGCTGAGAGATAGCATCACTTCCTTTTTATGGGCTGCTTTGATTGAAAATTGTCCACAGCTGGCAGCAGGTGGGGCTAGTGAGTCCAAGGTAATGCTTAATACTGAGAGGACATTTCCAAAAGCCCAGATCTCCTCCGTAGCACAACAGGTAAGGCTGCAGCTGTGGGACCAGGAAGATCCCGGTTCAAATACACCCAGGTACATGACAGTTAGAGACAGTCGAAGTGGTGACAATAGCACCATACTGGCCGAGCAGGCCGTGGTTTCCTCTCCTGAATCTAATGAGCTTCTGAGACCCATTGCCTCTTCCTCTCAGGCCGGACCTTCTTTCTCAGGGGGCGACCCTGCACCCCTGTCCAGCGATACTGAGACTGATTGCTCTGGTTCTTGAGAGGGAGAGGCTAGAGTCTCTTGGGTGTGCTTCAGGGGTAATCTTTTCACCTATGAGCTCCAGAAAGCCTAACACAAACAAAACTTACAATAAAATCTGGGCCAGGTTTGTCAGCTTCACGACTTCTGCAGGAAAATCATCTACAAATCCTAGTGTTCAAGACATTTTGAGTTTTCTCCAATCATTCTTGGATCTTCCTTTGTCGATCAGTTTCCTCAGGGTACAAGTTTCAGCCTTATCAGCTTTTTCAGGAACGTCATGGGCAACTCAGAGTTCAACAGTTCTTTCGGGGGGCATCGAGAATCAGGCCTCAGAGGAAACCCAGGTTCCCCAAATGGGATCTTCCTCTCATCCTTGATGCTCTTTCAGCACTTAACAACAAGGATCTTTCCATTAAGGACTTATCAGTTAAACTGGCTTTCCTAGTGGCTATTACTTCAGCCAAAAGAGTTTTAGAAATAAGCCTCCTGGGTTGTCAAGAACCCTTTTTGACTTTCTTACCGGACCGAGTGGTCCTTATTCCCATGCTTGGGTGTAAGCCAAAAGTCACTTCAGTTTTTCACGAGAATCAGGAAATAGTCCTTCCTGCTTTCAACTCACCGGAATCAGCGGATGCTCAGAGGCGAGACTCTGAAAAAATATTTGCGAGTCACTTCATCTTTTAGAAGCTCGAACTACCTGTTCTTGTTACATACTGGCAGCAACACAGGAAAGAGGGCTTCCTCCAGAACGATAGCGGCCTGGATCGTTCAATCTATCCAACGGGCCTACAGGGCGAAGGGCTTGGCTCCTCCAGAGGCGGTGACGGCTCATTCCACCAGAGGCATGGCAGCCTCATGGGCAGCGGCTCGACACGTGTTGCTACTGATGTGATATGCAAGGCAGCTTCGTGGTCTTCGATCAACACTTTTATGTCTCATTACTGTATTGAGCCTGCTTCCCTTTCCTCTGTTAATTTTGGTCGGAGAATCCTGTCAGTTGACGGGAAAGATTAAAATATTTTTTGTTCAGCATACCCTCCCGTGTGGATTGGCTAATTATTTCCCACACATAGTCTGCCATGGAGTCTGTCAGGAAAAACGGAAAATTTATTACCAAATGCTTACCGTAATTTTTCTTTCCTGATAGACTCCATGGCAGACGGAGTTCCCACCCATGGATATAAAAATATGAGAGTTGGAATTTGAGTACACTGTCTGTAGAGGGGAGCTCAAATTTATTGGTAGGGGGTCCTATAGCTGTGGAGAGGAGGCAGGGTTAACCCCCACGTAGTCTGCCATGGAGTCTATCAGGAAAGGAAAATTACGGTAAGTATTTGGTAATAAATTTTCAGTTTTACAGGTTTGTAGGAGGTTTACATATGAATCAGGGGATAAATGTGGGAAACTATTGGCCAGAACTTTACGAGAACAAAAGTTAAGTAATTATATCCCACATATTATTCCATCAAATAAATCCAAGGTTATGAAACCACATGACATAGCGCAGGAATTTCAAGATTTTTTACCACTCCCTCTATAATTTACAGAGTAAATCACAGACCCAGGAACAGATAGATCGGTATCTCTTGGAGACATTAATGCCCAGACTTTCAGAGGTTGATAGAGAGAAACTTGAAGACCCTATAACTGCGGATGAACTCAAGGACGCGGTAGGATCAATGAAGTTGGGGAAAGCCCCTGGGCCTGATGGTTTTACGGCTCAATATTATAAAATACTGCTCCCCTCCTTATCTGAATATATGGTTAAATTATTTAACGCTATTGGGTCTTCGGCAATTTTCACAAAAGAGACCCTGTTAGCATATATTTCTGTGATACCGAAAGAGAGGAAAGACTCAGCTTCCTGTGGAAGCTATCGGCCAATTTCCCTGCTAAATCTGGACCTTAAATTATTAAATAAAGTTTTGGCGAATAGGATACAACAATGCATTCCGGATTCTATACACCTAGATCAGGTTGGATTTGTCCCTACATGGGAAGCACGCGATAATACCACGAAAGCTCTGAATTTACTACAGATAGTGAACACAACCCAGACGCAATGTGTATTTTTAAATACAGACGCTGAGAAGGCCTTTGACAGGGTGAATTGGAATTATATGCGGGCAGTTTTACAACACAGAGGTTTTGGGAGTAAGATAATACAGTGGATTTTTTCCATTTATTTGTTCCCAACGGCACAAGTTCGGGTTAATGGAATACTATCAGAAACCTTCCGGATTTCAAATGGGACAAGACAGGGGTGTCCCCTGTCCCCACTCCTTTTTGCCCTGTTACTGGAACCATTTCTGTGTATGGTACGCCGGAATCGGGATATTGCGGGAATACAAATAGGGAATAATCACTGTAAAATCTCGGCCTATGTGGATGACATGCTATTTACTTTAACCAATCCATTGATCACAATCCCTAACTTGCTGGACAGCTTCATTCGTCCAACTACATCGTCTGTTTCCTGATACACCAGCCGGCGTCACGGCTGGGTGACGTCATCGATCCGGAGGAATGTAGTGTGTGATTCCTCCTGTCCCAGCCGTGCTATGAACCTCGTGTTGGAGGGCCCTCCACATGTTGGTCTGCCTGTTTCCATCATCCAAGAACCACTAGATCCAATCAAATCTGAAAAATGTGAGCCCCAAGGAATCAGTCAAAGCTTGATAGATCACCATTCATTGAATATTACGCCTTAAACTCAAGGGAGCGTGATTGGCGGTGGACATAGCCATATTAAAATCTATAGTGGAGAAGATACAGAGGAGAGACAAGATTATCTCTTATGCCAGTTACCTAATCATATGAGGTGAGAGCATTGGGAGACAGGTGTAGGATTCACCACTGGTTCAATACTCCAATTTGTATACTAAATACATACATTTTACTCCATCTGGAACACCGGAGAGATCCATTTGGACAATTTTTTGGACATTTAACTTCATCGATTACCACCAATTGCAATATTCAACTTTTTTGCACGCATTTTGGCAGTTTATGCATGCACTTGCACTTTATTTTATATATTGTATATTAGCACTAATTAGCACATTTAAACAATTGTTCACTATTTATCATCATCGTTATGTTATCTTTTTTTAACACTTGACAGTTCTTATTTACTTTATAAGTTTTCATTCTGTCACAGAGGTGTTTTATGTGCTGTATTTATATACTTTAGCGCAAAATCCCCTCCCCTCCACTTGTTTTAATCCCTAACTTGATGGGGGTGTTTGAGAGATATGGCTCCCTTTCGAACCTTCGTATTAACTTTAATAAGTCAGAAGCTATGGGGGTTAATTTACCACAAATATCGATTATACAGTTGAAACAAAACTTTAAAGTGGTTGTAAACCCACTTTTTTTTTTTTTTTTTACAACCTGTAAAAGAAAGGCATAATGAGCTATTATGACTAGCATAATAGCTCATTATGTTCCACTTACCTTAGATCGGGGCCCCCGAAGCCGTCCTCGTCCCTCTGTTCAGCCGCAGACATCACTGCGGCGATCGCCGCACCAGCCAATTACAGCGCCGCTCCGGCGCTGTGATTGGCCGGAGCGGCGGAGACGTCACTCTGCGCATGCGCGCGGGAGGCGTCCCACTCGGCTACGCCCAGCGATTGCTGGGAAGTAGCCGAGTTTGTGAATGGGATTAACCCCATGAATGCGCCGTTGTCTACGGCGCGCATGTGCCGTAGATAGCGGCGCTTGTCATTTTAGTAAATATCTCCTAAACCGTGTAGGTTTAGGAGATATTTCTTGCACCTACAGGTAAGCCGTAATCTAGGCTTACCTGTAGGTGCAAGTTGAAAAAGTGGGTTTACAACCACTTTAAGTTTAAATGGACTGATAGAGCTTTAACATACCTAGGAACTCAACTCCCAAAAAATTTAACTAAGATTTTTGACTTAAATTTTCCACCCCTATTACAAAAGGTTAAGGCGTTACTAGATAAATGGAATTTGGGTTTCCACACCTGGTTAGGGCGTTGCAATATTATTAAGATGAGTATACTCCCTAAATTCCTTTACCTATTACAAGCCTTACCTGTGCAGATTCCTCTGAGTTATCTTAAACAGAGCCAGAGGATAATCTTTGAGTTTATATGGGCACATAAACACCCTAGAATACAAAGGAAAAAAATAATGCCTACTAAAAATCAGGGAGGACTTGCGGTTCCAGATATACGGAAGTATTTCTATTCGGTACATTTGAATAGACTTATAGACTGGAATAGACATACAGAGACTAAGTTGTAGGTACAAATCGAACAAGCCCAATCACTAATACCTTTGAGTGGTGCACCATGGTGCTTTACGTCACTTCCTAAAGAGGTGACTAAGAACCCTGTAGTGGGCAACACGGCCAGGCTTTGCTCGACCCTGTTCCCCATGATAGGTATAGTGCCCACGACTTCTCCTTTGTATCCGATAATAGGTAACCCCCTTTTTTCACCAGGACAGGAAGATAGTGCCTTTCGGCACTTAAGGAGTACAGACTGTACCCGGGCAGCCAACTACATTCATGCAGGGACATGTGTATCAATATCAGAATTGATGGAACAAAGGAATATATTTCGATTGAAATTTTGGAATGCATTACAGATTAGTCATTACCTTAGGACTCTCCCGAACCGGAATGTTTTATTAGACCCCTTACTAAATTTGAGAAATTGTGCCCTAAAAAGGGAGTAATATCACATACCCTATCAGTAAGCTATGAAATATTAAATACACAGCCCGAAACATATCCCCTTAAATTTGTTCAGGAATGGGAACAGGAATTGGGGAGGACCTTTAGCTTGGAACAGAGACAACGTATGTATAGGCTCACACATGAAACATCAATTTGTGCGAAAACACAAGAAACAAATTATAAGATCTTTACCAGGTGGTATAGAACACCAGAAAAATTTAATCAAATTTTCCCTGATACCCCGGACTGCTGTTGGAGATGTCAGGGAAATAGAGGCACTATGTTGCACATTTTTTGGGACTGTCCCAAGTTGAGGAGTTTCTGGACGGAAATTAAACGAATCCTTCAAATCTGCACAGACCAAGTGATACCGGAAGACCCAGAGTTTTTCCTCCTGCATATAAATCAATTATCAGAGAGAGAATATAAGGAATCTTGTATCTGCCATCTTTTAGACGCTGCAAAGGCATGTATTCCTTTGAAATGGAAATCATTATCTCCACCAACAAGAGACGTGGATTCGTAAGGTGAGGGAGATCAGTAGATTAGAAGACCTGGTCCTATCGGCACGTCATCAGCAGGAAAGATACTCCAGGACATGGTCTTCCTGGGGGGCTTTCTTGGCCTCTGAAGAGGGGAAGGCCCTTCTGGAAAATGAAATGAATAACTAAGAGGCCCAATTAGATTGATAATCTTACCTACAGTCATAAATTAGGATATACCGGGAAGCTCTATTTTCCCTTTACAGCCACAAGGGAAGGGAAAAGGGAAATATTTGTTGTTGTTTTTTTTTTTTTTGGGGATGTTTGTTTGTGTTGTGACTTATAGGGGGTATGTTGGGGGAATAAGGCCTGGAATCGAGGAAGATAAGTTTGAAATTACAGAAGGAACAGGTATAAGGAACAGGTATAAGGAACAGTGTGTTGATAGGGGAAAAAAGATACTGAGATGTACAGCCCAATATTTACCTGTAGGTAAATAGAGGGAAGTGAGACACTATAATAGGAAACTTATTAATGAATAGAAATAGGCCTCAATTAGTACTAAGATGTTTAAAGCCCAAAAGGGCACTATGAAGTGAGACACTATAATAGGAGACTTATTAATGAATAGAAATAGGCCTCAATTAGTACTAAGATGTTTAAAGCCCAAAAGCTTGGGATCCCTTCTCCGACTGTAGGCCCCAGCCAGACTAGCTGGGCCTACTAGATAGCGACTCAGCCTCGGGCCAACGTGGCCCCGAGACAAGGACCACACACACACACCTCGCGCCGGAGGGCTGCGGGCGGGAACCGACCCCAATCAATGGCGTCTGCCCCTTAAATATCCCCTCCCAGCAGACACAGTGGGTCAACCACTCCCACTGTACCGCTGCCGAGAAGGGCCACTCAATGCATCATGGTTTGCCCGTGTTCCAACAGGTGCCTGAGGTGGTAACGCCACCTACAGGCAATAAGGGAAAATGCTATCGGACAAACCACAGCTGGAGCAGAGGTTTAAAATAAATGCAATTCAACCGTCTGAGCCCAACTACTGGCTCAGACATCCCTCTATATTTTCAAATAGCGTCCCAACCTTTTGGGGAGGGCGCTACAACTGCAAGGGGTTTTTTTTCAGTCTGTTATGCGAGCCCTCTCTCCCTCCCCTAGAGTTTGAGGGGAGTGTCCACTTAGATTGAATGTCTAGGACAGGTGTGGACTTGCAATAGTTATACTGTAGTGACTTGTTTTGCTACCTCAGTGTTTTTCAAATATGTAAATGCTGCTCTCCTTTTTCCTGACGGCTCCATGTCAGCACAGCTGGGTGAGGCTCCGCCCACCCCTACGTGATCAGGACTTAACTATAAATTTTTCACTCACCTCAACCTCAGCGTTCTTCTCTTTTCCTCCTACGTGCAGGACGGAGGTGTGCTCCTCTACCTAGCCGGTCTAAATGGCTGGCGGACCGTCCATACGTGTGGATGAAGCTGGACGAAGTCCCTGGTGTCTAGTCTAAATGACCATAATCCAGGGAGCCCCGCTGCTGGTCCTCGGGGCGGCTTTATCATGGCTAACAGCCGTGTCTGGGGTCCGCTTGGTCCAAACAAGGTGGACAGCGGTTGTGGCAGAGTACTCCCCTATGCACGCGCACCCGCGCTGTGCCAACGTCGACGGTCGGATGACAGAGGTTGGGTGAGCTAAATGCTTTGTATCCAATGTATGCTGCATTACTGGACAGGGACTACTCTGCATAACAGATACACAAAGTAACACTTTGTCTGTTCACACATGGATATAATCTGTTGGAGGCTGCTCATGTTTTGCTTACTGTCATGCCACTATGCCAAACCCCTCCAAAGACCAGCATTTTGCAGAGAAGGTATGTGGAGCACACCTGAAAAATGTCTACTAAATCCAGCCATGGCCTTTGGAGACATGGGATATCCTTGTATTTTTCTATGTGATCTTGGTCTTCCTTAAAAAAAAAAAGAAGAAAAAAGAGTATGGAGAAGCATGTTTTGTGATGTCTACAATTCCCTTGGTTTGTGTACACTGCAGATGGTTGTAATTTTGTTACAAATTCCTACCTTTGTGTTGCTGTTCTGAAACAAACGTTTTCATCATAACCTGATTCCCAGGATTAGATCCTAGCCAAATTAACCTCCCATCTGGTTAAAGTGGTTGTAAACGCTTTTATCTTTTTTTTTTTTTTTTTGACTAACCTGCAAGACAAAGCTATAATGAGCTAGTATTACTAGCATACTAGCTCATTATGTACCACTTACCTTCGATCGGGGCCCCCGAAGTCGTCCGTGTCCCTCCTCTAGCCGCATCCATCGCTGCGGCGATAGCCGGAATGTTACTTCCGGGTATCGCAGCTGCAGCCAATCACAGCGCCGCTCCGGCGCTGTGATTGGCCGGAGCGGAGAAGACGTGACTCCGCGCATGCGCGCGTGAGCTGTCGAATTCGGCTACGTCGTCGAATGTTGCGACCTAGCCGAATTTGTGAATGGGGTGACGTCAGCGTCGCCGCATTTACATACAAATATCTCCTTAACCGTGTAGGTTAAGGAGATATTTCTTGCACCTACAGGTAAGCCTTAATCTAGGCTTACCTGTAGGTCTTTGTTTAAAAAGTGGGTTTACAACCACTTTAACAGGGCTGTAGATGGAAGCTTCTGCCTCCCTCTAGCTGTGTTTAACCCCTCAGGGTTTGTTACTAAGCAATCTATTTACTGCATTTAACCATGTTTTTCCCTAGTCCAGGGTCGCACTGGGTTGCGGGAATAAAACTGTGCTATTCAGCTTTGTCTCCCGCTGGTCAGTCTCGGTTCCGGTCGCAATTTTCAAAGACATCTGTGCAAGTCTCTGTGTAGATGTCAATATAGGTCGCAACCCAAAATCGCAAGGTAGTACAAAACTGCCTTTTTTGAAGTTGGCGTGGCGCCGCTGATGCAGCATTGCACCGATTAGGGTGGTGCGATTGCCGCATATTATTTTCATGCGATTTGACTGGTCAGGTCGCATGTTAAAAACGCACCAGTGTGATCCGGGTCTATGGGTTGGTTTGCTGAATGGTGCACAAGCCCTGTGGTGAGGTTATCTATTAGTGTTTACCAATCTCAGAGCGAACATGCTTCAGGCCCTTCAATAAGAAGACATGGATGAACATGAAGGAGCAGTCTCATGACTTTCCCAAGCAAACATCCCTCCTCAAGCTCTATAAGAGGAATACACGGATGGGCATGACAGTATTTATCCCACTGGCTTAAACAGCCAGGGAGGAGGGTGACATCTAAAAGGTGCTACACTCAATGAACAAATTGCCAATACGCTCTAAAGGGGTGTTCCTGGCTTACCCTGTGAAAGGGTCATCTGCTCTGACAATGAGAAGCTGCCTGTCCACACCAGGTGAAACAGCCAATTTTCAGAATTTCCAGATGAGCATGACAGTATGTATCCCACTGGCTTAAACAGCCGGAGAGGAGGGTGACACCTAAAAGGTGTTACACCCAATGAACAAATTGCCAATACGCTCTAAAGGGGTGTTCCTGGCTTACCCTGTGAAAGGGTCATCTGCTCTGACAATAAGAAGCTGCCTGTCCACACCAGGTGAAACAGCCAATTTTCAGAATTTCCAGATGAGCATGACAGTATGTATCCCACTGGCTTAAACAGCCAGAGAGGAGGGTGACACCTAAAAGGAGTTACACCCAATAAACAAATTGCCAATACGCTCTAAAGGGGTGTTTTCGGCTCACCATATGAAAGGGTTATCTGCTCTGATAATGAGAAGCCGCCTGTGCATACCAGGTGAAGCAGCCCATTCTCCCAACTTCTGGATGGACAAGACTGCACACAGTCTGCTTTGTCAAGCAACCAAGGATATGGATGACGGCGCCTAACAGGTGGTCACACTAATGAGACATGTGGTCAATACGCTCTAAAAGAGTGTTTCCACTCACCCTGTGAATTCTCCAAGCCTTCCCAAGCAAACAATCCACTTCAGATCCTTCCATAAAGAAACAGACGGCAAGGATGTTACCTAGTTCAAGCAACCTAGGATAAAGATGACGACACCTAACCAGTTGTCACAATTAAGCAGATGGTCAAGACACTCTAAAGGAATGACTAGATTCTTCTCATATGGGGACCATCTGTTTGGCAATGTCCAGCCTTCTTTCAGGGCCTTCTTGGTCCAATCAACTCTCTCCAGTCTCTTCTGAACAGGAGAAAGAGGATGACCTGTTTCCAGATTGCTAAGGTTGGTGAAATGCCGGTGTATAGAGGTGAAACTTTGGAAGTATTTTAAATACCTCCAAAAGACGAATGGATTTTGAATGGATCAAGTGCTTGTTTGTCACGATTGGAGGATATTGTCACAGCAGGATGTCAAAGTTATGCCCTTTGGAACGAATAGAGGTCCAGGGGTTGGGACCACCCCGCTGGTTAGTATGTGTCCCTTGTGGGATCGGCCATTCACATGACCTTACCATCAGAAGGTGCGACCCTCAAGGACAAACGCGGTCACTGCATTTTTTTCTTAATCGCAGAAGGGCAAGCCTGAATTAAATAGTGGCCAGTTTTGCCTCCTGCCTCAAGATGAAGGTCTACTGAGTTAAAGAAGACCAAAAAACTCAAGAGTTATTGTCCACGCTCACCCCAGAGAGCGTAGCTCCTGCGCTTTTCTGGATGGGAGACCAGGAAAGACAAGGAAGCAAATGCTTAGTCCAAGAAGTCAATAAGAACTTCCATGTCAGGATGCTCTCTGTTATTTTGGGATTGTGCCACCCATACATGCCCTAGGGGCACTATGTGGTTCCTCTGTAAACATAGGGACGGCTTGTGGATGGACACGTGATCCCCTAAGGAAAGCATTTTGGGTCATATTTGGAGATCTTTCATCCTTCACGTCTCAGATTGAGCCATAGAAAGCGCCTCGCCCCAACAGCTCAGACGATCTGGTGGTACAGGCAGATACCAGCCAGTTTAGGGGAGCCCTACTTCAGGAACAATGAGCTCGGGACCAATGGTCTTTTGTCAAGGATCCAAGACTCCATCTTGGAGTTGAAGGCAACCTTTTCAGGCTCCTGCCAACTCGGTCCCCATCCAGATCCGTCCCGCACCAATGCGTATGCCCTCATCCAAGATGGCCGTCTCTGCACTTCCTGCGGTGCGGGACGAATCTGGATGGGGACCGAGTTGGCAGAGACGTTTCTTATCAGATCTGTGCTACAGTAGCGCGGTCTCATGAGCGGCGCCTCCACATTGGCTGTGGGATGGGACATCTGGCCTTGATGGTACGCGCTGTGCTCCATATGCCTGCTGCGGGGATGCGCTGGTGACAGACATGCCGCTCAATGGTGCGGCTATGTCATGTGACCGACGCTCGGCGCGACTTCCTTCCTGGAGTGTGGCGCGTTGCTATGGAAACAGGACGCCTGGCTCAATGAGCCGGTGCGTCATGTGACCCCTCCTTGACCAATCAGATCCAGCAGAGGGATACAAAAGGACGCCAGAGGAGCTACAGGGTGTCATTCCTTTCCTCTGCTGGCAAGCAGAGGATGCTTTTACATGGAGCTATGCTGAAGGGGATTTTTGCTGCTTGAATCTGCAAATTTGGGATTTACACCCCCTCTCGGGTAGGTAGTATATATTTAACCCTCTGGGGAGTATTTTATTCCTTTTTAATGGGTTGATATTTATCATTTCTTTACATATTTTTTCTTAAAGCACCTCTTTTTGTTCATGTGTCCTGATTCCATATATGAGCAAATGCTGATGGAGTTCTGTTGAAGGGGATTTTTGCTTTTTGAACCTTTTAAATTTGAGATATACACCTCCCATTGGCAGGTATTGTATTTAAACCTTTGGGGAATTTTTCCACTTTTCCTAATTGGTCTATATTTAATATCTCCTTATGTGTATTTTTTTCAAGGCACCTGTGTTGGACTTTTTTGTTCATATGTCCTGACTCTTTATGTGGACATGCACTGATGGAGGAGACTATTTGGAGAGGACAATACTAGGGAGCCCACACCACAATGTTACTGGAACTCGAAATGCATGTGTAATTTTTATGGAATTGATTGAGTAAGTTTCTTTCCATTTTTCGGTCTTCGCATGTAATATTGGGGAGTGAAAATGCGGAATTTAGTTCATGCTTTGTATTTAACATAAAATTTGTGATCTGTCATAGAAACGAATACAGTTGAAATCCCCCTGATGAAGGACGTTTACATATACAGTTTGAAACGCGTTGGATGAAGCCTTCCTTGATTCGTCTCCGGATGGAGTGGTCAATCTAGGCTATTGTATTAATTTTTAAGTATTTCAATCATGCCACAGATTTTATGGATATTATTGTATAAATATGCAAATTTTATGAATATGTAATCTTTTTTTTGTTTGTTTAAATAAATATATTTTTATATTCAAGTTGCCTCCACAATCCCAAATTCTAGAGGTTTTTCCACCAAAAAGAGCCTACTTCATAGCCTCTTTACCTAGATCGGAGATATGGTTTGTCAAAAAAATAATTAAATCCTGATCACTTCCTATGGTAACACTGTATTGTTCTGGCCAGTGTTAAAAAAAAATTGTAAAGAGAATTTAACCACTTCAATACAGGGCACTTTCCCCCCTTCCTGCCCAGTCCAATTTTCAGCTTTTAGCGCTATCACATTTTGAATGACAATTGCGGGCTCATACAAAGCTGTACTGAAACAACATTTTTATAAATTTGTTTCCACAAATGCCGCTTTCTTTTGGTGGTAATTGATCCCCACTGGGATTTGTATTTTTTGTGCTAACATGTTTCCTCGAAAATAAGCCCGGGTCTTATATTCATTTTGGCCACCAAAAACACAGTAGGGCTTATTTTCGGGGTAGGGCTTGCCATGCAATGTGCCAAGTGTGAATAATAGCAAAAGTGCTTGTAAACTGCCAGAATCTTCACCACTATAGCAATATACAATACAAAACACGTATGTCTCACCTTCCTATACATTGCTCAACGCTTCCATGACTTGCCTGAGCTGTCTTCCTTGCACCGAGCACTGCAGAAGGGGGGCCGAGATCCCCTGCTGACAGGAGAAGAGAAGGGGAGAGCCGTGAAGATCAGCTGAACGGCGCTTCCATGACCCGCTCCGAGCAATGCAGAGAAAGGGGGGTCAAGATCCCCCACTGACAGTCAGGAGAAGGGGATATCAGCGGAGATCAGATGAACGGCGCTTCCATTGCCCGCACCGAGCAATGCAGAGGAAGGGGGGTCGAGATCCCCCTCTAGCAGCCAGGAGAAGATAAGGGGAGAGCAGTGAAGATTAGCTGAACGGCGCTTCTGTGGCCCGCTCCGAGCAATGCAGAGGAAGGGGGGTCAAGATCCCCCACTGACAGCCAGAAGAAGAGAAGGGGAGAGCAGCTGGAGATCATATAGCGGCACTAAAAGAAGGTACAGTACCTGATTAAAGCAGACCACAGCAAACACACACATTCCACACTATACAAAACCGCATTAGTGAGGATTCTAGCAGTTTACAACCACTTTAAACTAGGGCTTATTTTCGGGGTAGGGCTTATATTGCAGCCCTCCCCGAAAACCCGTTTTCTCTTACAAAACTTTGTAAATAAGTAATTTTTCTCCTTCACTGACACACCTCACCACCGATCGCCGTGCTGCGCGCCTTTGCGGATTATCCTGCTGGACGTCATATGACGCCCAGTCAGGATAACAGAACTGCTTTCCGGCCATCATTTTTCTATATGGCAGGTGGGAAGTGGTTAAGAAAACTATTCACTTTTTTTTTTTACATACTGTCATCTGTCAGTGCCCCTGATCACTGCCACACCAGTTATGATGTGATGCACTGATGACAGTATGAAAAAAAAATTGTGAAAACGTATTTTTTATTTATTTTGCAAAAAATTGTGACAAAATTATAACTTAAAAAACTCACCATGCCTCTTACTAAATACATTGAACTGTCTACTTTCCAAAAAGGGGTCATTTGGGGGTATTTGTACTGTCCTGCTGTTTTCGGGCCTCAAGAAATGAGAGGGTGTCAGTACATCAGGATTGATACATTTTCAGATATATATCCCTTATATGCATCTCCTCTCCATTTCCTGTTCACAGGACAGATTGAAAGCAGTGGGAGCCATTGGCTCCCACTGCTGTCAGTCAAATCCTGGGAGGAGGGGGTGGGGCTGAGCCTCACACTGTGCAACTGTGGCTACAAAGTCTGGCTGAGCAGCACCAGTTTGGTATACTATACAATCTTCCTCTGGCTGAGTGGGAGGGCAAGGCCAATGACGTCACGCTATCAGGCTATCACAGAATACAAAGCTGCCTATGAATGGATGAGCGCCGCTCAGCCACACTGTTTTGTTCTGGGTGTGAGACAGAAAGTTTCACAGCCTGAACCCAGCACTGTAATGTATGCAGCTGAAGTTACAGACAGTATATACAGTGCATAGAGACACTGCAGCACTTATAGTTACATAGTTGGTGAGATTGAAAAAAGATACAAGTCTATCAAGTCCAACCTGTGTGTGCACTTTTATGTTAATGTTACATTGTATTCCCCTGTATGTTGTGGTCGTTTAGGTGCCTATCTAATAGTTTTTTTAAATTATCAATTCTCCCCGCTGAAACCAATGCTTGTGGAAGAGAATTCTGCATCCTTACCGCTCTAACAGTAAAGAACCCTCTATGTAGTTTAAGGTTAAACCGCTTCTCTTATAATTTTAGTGAATGGCCTTGTGTCTTTAAATTCTCTTGCTCGGAAAAGTTTTATTCCTATTGTGGAGTCACCAGTACGGTATTTGTACATTGAAATCATATCTAAGGCCAAATCAACTAATCGATTATGAAATCGGTTGTAAACTATTTTCATAATCGATTAATCGGCCAGCCGATTAGTTGGCCTGCATACAGAATGCATTATTTGTTTACATATCAGGAAAAACAGTGCACACACAGCTCAGTACACCATCCATACATGTCAGTAAGTACCTGAGAACATGTAAAGTTGTGAGGAGCAATGCCTCATGGGACATATAGTCCTGGGCAGGAAGTGAGTGGTTCTAAATTCAGAAGTTTTTTTTACCATGGTATAGGGGCACTCTATACTATACTTTGCAGTTCGCTATTGGGGCACTCTGAAGGCAGGAGGAGCCAGAAGCATCGGTAGGGGACCTGAGAAAAGGAGAATCGGCTGCTTTGCGCAAAACCATTACACAAAGCAGGTAAGTATAACATGTTTGTTTTAAAAAAATTACTTTAAAAGGAGAAGTCCAGCCTGAGCTCATTTGGCTGGGGTTCTCCTAGGGATCACAGGAGTGCAATTCGTTTTGCACTCCTGAGACCCATTTTCAGCAGAGAGCTGACTTCACGGATATCAGTCCAGGCACTGCGTCATCCCAACCATGGAGTCTGAATCTGCCAGGTGCCTGGACTTACACCTGTCTCAGCCTCTCAGCGAGCCACAGAGAGCCTGAGACGGCACGCTCTGCCCCTCCACAGCCCAGCGCTCCATTGAGTGTGGAGGGAGATGAGCAGAGAGCTGTGACTGACAGTCTGCAGCTCTCTGCTCACGGAGCTGTGAAAACCGAGCCATCTGCGATGTTCGATTGCTCGGTTTTCATTGCAGAGGCGCCAGGGAGGACAGATGCAGCATCTCTTTTAAAGACTGTGTGTAGGGAAGATCAGCATCTGAACCCAGAGAAGGTGGAGGCGGATGGACTGGAGGTAATAGAAGGCATTAAAATTACATTTAAAGTAAACTTTTAACAGTATTGTGCATTATATTTAAAATGATCATATCCTTTCCTTAATTTTTTGAGTAGTTTCCCCAACATATATTAAATTGCAAGGACAAGTAAGAATATAAGTAACATAAGAGGACTGACATGTAAAGAAACTTTTTAACGTGACCGTATCCCCATTGCTGGAATTTATATAATGGTCACCTTTTATCATAAGGTTGCACTGAATGCAATTCAGGCAGGGAAAACATTCCTTCCGTTTCCTACCCAGAAAAGTCATTTTAGCTTCCTGATATTTGGGTTTATATTCTGATCATACCAATGAGTCACGCAAGGTTTTATTCCTTCTAAAGGCTTTTATTGGTGTTTGTTGAAAACAGTGGCGGCCCGTCAATAGGGGACGCAGGGGCGCCGCCCCCCCAAAGCTACTTATTAAAAAAAAGATATATTTTTTTAAAGTGTCCCTTTAAGTGGGTGTGTTAAGGGTGCCGGACACGGGGTGCTATTGGAGGCATGACTTGTGTGTAAACACGTGATTGGGGCTAAGAAGCTCTATTGGCGTAGTTTAGAGTGGGCTCGGGGCGCAAAGCTTATAGCCCCGAACACTCCACCTCTAGCATTAGGTTTCCAGTGCTTGTAATTGATTGGGTCCATAGGGTGGGGCTTTAATCAGACCTGCAGCGTCATTGGCTCACAGGCTGCCTGTCTCCTTCAGTGAGTGAGGGGGACATCACCAGCAGAAGAAGAATGGCTCAGGACAGGGAGCGATAGGTCCTTGCAGAGACACAGACTCGGCATCCAGCAGTGCACACAGAGGGATCACACATAAATCTCCAGGTACACTACATGCCAGGACTGGAGGGGGCAGGGGGGCAGAAGGGGCTATTATCACTGTGTCCTGAGAGACTTTACAGCAGCATTTTTAATCTCCAACTTTACTTCCCCTCTCTCAGTGTAATGCAGGTCTGTACACCTTCCCTATCACACCACCCCCCTCCCCCTTCACTATCTTCTGTTTGCATAGTTCACTGCTCACATCCTGCAGCCTCTATTGTCAGATCTGACCATTCCAATCAATGCCTGACACCCTTTCCTTTACAGATTACTTTTTATCTCTTCCAAACTGTTTAGCAGATCAGAACATTCTCTGCAATCATTCTAGGTGGTCGTAGGAATGAAATTAAATCATCTATTCTATGGCCAACTTAAATGAGTGCAGAGAATGTTCTGATCTGCTCAACAGTTTGGAAGAGATAAAAAGTAATGTGGGATGGAGAGGGTGTCAGTCAGTGACTGGACCCCTAAAGAGGAATGTCCAGATCTGAGAACACACTTGTAAAGAAGAACTCAGCATAGGGATGGTGGGAACCCTTCATAATGGGCACAGCGGGGGTACAGACCCGGGAACTCAGCACAGGGATGGTGGGAAACTGCCATTCTGCTCCTTGACAGTGAGGTGTGCGGTTGCTGGTTCCTTTGCTTCCAGAGACCAGGGGCTAGAGTTGCTTCTCTGCCCCAGGAGAGATGTTGGATCCTGGGGAGGACCCTGGCGGGGGCCCCCTGGATAGGCCTGTGGACGATTCTGGGCCTAGCCAAAGGAGAGATGAGTCCTTATCTGCCTTTAGACAGAGGACTGTCAGCAAGCTAAAGAAGATTGAGAAGGAAGAGGAGAAGTTGATGGTTTTGATGGCTGAATTCAGAAAGAAAAAAACTGATTTGTGCCAAAATGTATAGTAAAAAAAGACCGGCTCTGAGGCCTGAGTTGAAGGACTTGGAACACGCTGTGAGGAAACAGAAGGATTTGGTGAGTTCTCTAAAGGAAATTAGTGGAATTCTTAAAGAGAAATATAAAAATGAGGAGCGATTTAATCGCATGAGGAGAGGACCCGCTTCCTGCATGGAGGGTGAGGAGACCAGTGAGGAGATGCAGGAACAGACAGACTCAGCAGAGAGTGAGAAAGTGGGCCCGGGAGAATGAGCCCAGCTCTTCAACACCTCAGACATTGCTGAGTAGGGATGAGCCGAACACCCCCCCGTTCGGTTCGCACCAGAACCTTCGAACGGACCGAACGTTCGCGCAAACTTTAGAACCCTATTAAATACAATGGACGCGAACGTTCAAAATCTAAAGTGCTAATTATAACGCCTAATATGCATGTTATTGTCCTAAAAAGGGTTTGGGGACCCGGGTCCTGCCCGAGGGGACATGTATCAGTGTAAAAAGAATCTCTTAAAACAGTAGTTTTTTCGGGAGCAGTGATTTTAATGATGCATAAAGTGAAAAAAAAAAAGTGAAATATTCCTTTAAATATCGTACCTGGGGGGGGGGGGGGTGTGTCTAAAGTATGCCTGTGAAGTGGCACGTGTTTCCCGTTTTTAGAACTGTCCCTGCACAAAATGACATTTCTAAAGGAAAAAAAGCCATTTAAAACTGCTTGCGGCTTTAATGTAATGTCTGGTCCCGGCAATATGGATGAAAATCATTGAGAAAAATGGCATGGGTACCCCATCACCCACCCCTACCCCAGCCCATTACCAGCCCCTTTGGGTCTTGTATGGATATTAAGGGGAACCCCGCACCCAAAATAAAAAAAGGCCCTATATACTCTGAACAGCAGTATACAGGCGGTGCAAAAAAGACACGGACTGTAGGTTTGTTCTTAAGTACAATCTGTTTGTAAACAGGTAAATTTTTTAAGTGTAGCTCTAGCCAAAAAAACTATTTTTAAGCTTTTTGGAGAACATAGGGAAGGGTTATCACCCCTGTAACATTTGTTTTGCTGTCTGTGCACCTGTTCAGAACATTTCACCTCACTTTCCATCCCAATGACAAATGTTTTTGGAAAATTTGTGGTTTTTATTGAAACGAGGATTGTTGATAAAGCATCAGTGGAGAGGAGACACCTTTTTCACATATTAACTCTTACAGGAGAGAATTTGCCTTCCTAGGGGTAGATTTCCTCTCACTTCCTGTTGTCTCCTTCCGTTTGCAAGTAAGAGTCGTTTGTAAGTTGGATGTTTGAAAGTAGGGGCCTGCCCTATATACTCTGCAGAAATTTGCCCCTTAGGTGTTGGTGTTGCCACAACACTGTAAGCCCTCATAGTTACTCTTGGTGGGCGCTGGAACGCCCTGCTGTCAACTATTATATCAGGAATTTTATTTACATGCCACTGTTGAACAGTGGTAGGAAAAATTGGGCCTTTGGTGGTGGTGCTGGTGCCACAATACTGTAAGCCCTCACAGTTACTCTTGGTGGGTGCAGGAATGGGCCCTGCTGTGAATTATTAGATCAAGAATTGTAATTGCATGCCCCTGTTGAACAGGGGCTGAAAAATTGGGCCTTTGGTGGTAGCGGTGGTGCTGGTGCCACAACACTGTAAGTCCTCACAGTTACTCTTGGTGGGCGCAGGAATGGGCCCAGCTGTGAAATATTAGATCAAAAATTGTAATTACATGCCCCTGTTGAACAGGGGCAGAAAAATTGGGCCTTAGGCACTGGTGCTGCTGCCACAACACTGCAACCCCTCACAGATACTGTACTTGGAGCGCAGCAATGAGCCCTGCTGCAAAGCATTGCATAAAAAATTGTAAATACACGCCCCTGTTAAACAGGGGCAGAAAAATTGGGCCTTAGGCACTGGTGCTGGTGCCACAACACTGCAACACCTCACAGATACTGTACTTAGAGCGCAGCAATGAGCCCTGTTGCAAAGTATTGCATCAAAAATTTAGGCTTTAGGTGAATGCTATGCAAAGCACACAGTAGTACACTAAGTGAAACATTGACTGTCTGCAGCTAGCACAATCACCGGCCTGCCTGTCACAGTATAGAGAATAACTGTATCCAGTTGAGCTTTAGGTGATCGCTATGCAAAGCACACAGTAGTACACTAAGTGAAACACTGATTGTCTGCAGCTATCACAATCACCGGCCTGCCTGTCACAGTATAGAGAATAACTGTATCCAGGTGAGCTTTAGGTGATCGCTATGCAAAGCACACAGTAGTACACTAAGTGAAACACTGATTGTCTGCAGCTAGCACAATCACCTGCCTGCCTGTCACAGTATAGAGACTAACAGGAACGGATCTAGCTAAACTCAATACAGTGTATAAATATATATACAACACCTAGGATGCATATATATCCTCTACACACTGTAACAGCAGCTAACTGACTCGCCTGCCTGCTCTATCTAACTCAATATAAATGACACTGTCTATCTCTCTGAAACTGCCTCTTTCACAAACGCCAACACACTACACAAGGCCGACTTCCAGGCGGCCTTATATAGTGTGGGGCGTGTACTAAACCCCCTGAGCCATAATTGGCCAAAGCCACCCTGGCTTTGGCCAATTACGGCTCTCCGTTTTTTCCGCGCTGTGATTGGCCAAGCATGCGGGTCATAGTGCATGCTTGGCCAATCATCAGCCAGCAATGCACTGCGGTGCCGCAGTGAATTATGGGCCGTGTCGCGCAACACGAATTTGGCGCGAACGGACCATAACGTTCGTTCTTCTTCGAACGATCGAACAGCCGATGTTCGAGTCGAACGTGTGTTCGACGCGAACACGAAGCTCATCCCTACTGCTGAGTCCTCAATGGCGGAGGCCTCTGTCCCCTTCACACCCCAGCAATGTGGAACATCTCAGGAGGGTGAAGGTACTGGTATACTGGAGTTAATTTCTAACCTGGAAACCCCTCCGGGTGCGGCTTCCCCGGATGGTTATGATAAGATGGACACCATTCCTAGCCCTGTGGAAGAAAGACATGTGGAGAGAGCAAGTTCCACCATTAAGTCTGCAACAACTGGGAAGAAATCTAACCCCACCATCAGCCATAACATCGCAGAGGTGACAACACAGCAAGCAGGTACAGTGTGTGTGCAAGATGGTGTGAACTTTAATGACAATGGGCTTGCTGAGAGTTGTAGTGCTGCAGGCAGTCAGCCCAGACCCATAGACAATATACAGCATGCAATAACATCTAATAACTGTCAGCTTCAGTCTGCAGAGAGGTCCATGGACAATACAGAGACTTTGCCTGGACCAGGCACAGCGGTTGTTCCTGTGAATGGTGGAGGAGATGCTGGGTGCAGTAGTGCCACAACTCTCCAGGAGTCTGCAGTGGACAGGATTGGAACTGTGTGTTCAGATCAGGGGGAGGGGGCGGGTCCTGACTCTGCTAATCAGAAGACTGCTATCCCAGCTGATTCAGACTCTCTGCCAGCAGATTTGAATGTGTCTAAGGACAAGACTGCAAATGCTGGTGGTGTAAGGAAATCTTATGCTGGTGTTGCTGCTACAGGATCTGGGAAGGGGGAGCAAGCAGGGAAGGAGCATGAAAATGTTTTATCTTCTTCCCTGTTTAAAAGGAGGAATGTTGTGCAGTTAAAATGGGAAGGCGGTGGAATCCCCCCACATAGGAGGGAAGTGGTGGATAAAATCCTGCAGATGGGGTTTACGCCCACAGATATCTTCGCCCTGATCCTATGAATATGATTTGTCCTTTATCCGTCCGGAGTCTTTGGACATATTTTGGGAGAAATATGAACACATGTGTAGGGGCCTGCCAGACTGGAAAGTGCTCATCCCCAAGCTTATGTAGCCACCCCCTCACCCCGTCCTCTTTAGCTAGGGGTATGTCACGCGACAGGGTGAGGTGCGCTATGTCCCATGTCCTCCCCGCAATGGCGGGCGAGGTGAAGGCCAATACCTGATGTTTCCTCGGGCCGGTGTGTCCTGAGCATGTACCGAGTCTATCGTGCAGAAACCACCGAACCACCCTTTGCTCCCATTAACAGAGTCCATACACCGATCACAGTCCAACTGTTGGTTTATTTCGTATCTCCACATACAGGCAATGCGATGGCATGATACGGTGAGATTAGCAGGTCAAGACACTATACTGATCTGGGTCCCTACACCCCCTGTGCTATGACCAAGGGTTGTAGGAGTCTTGACATGAATACCTCCGTTGCGTTGCGGCCTCTATCAGGGGAAGATGTCCTCCAAGGGAGTTACCGAAGGCCCATCCGTCACCGGGTTGACACTACACCGGGTCTTTGAACGGGTGACCTCCCCAGCCTCCTCACCTCAGATGCGGGCCCCCTCACAAGGGGCGCCCTGGAGCAACTCCACCCTCGCGGGACCCAGTCGGAGTCACCAGGTCCTAGGCCTCTTCAATAGTACCTCACCCCAGGCTGAAGGTGCCTGGGATGGACTCCATCTTCATTCCGGCCAGGCCTAGGGCGCCTAGGCCGGAACCTTGAACCGCCCGCACCCAGGCCTAAGGTGCCTGGGTGCGTGAAGAGATGATCCCCCGAAAAGAACAACCTCGTGGCGAGGGCGTCTCCCCCTTTTATCTCCTCCCGTCGACACCACGGCGGGTTCCCCGCCCCGGCCGTACCATCTCCAGGAAGGGACAAAGAAGGGTAGCACTCCGGTAGTGATTCTACCCTGAGCCAGTAGGTACACTGACACCCACTGGTCAAGGAGAATATTACACCACCCAATCCTCCACGAATAACAAAAAGGGGTCTGAACCCTAACACAATTACACACTTGGGTCACACTACCCCCAAGTGTATCCCACTAAATTGAGGACCCCGCTACACTTATATCACGCCAGCCACTCATTAAAATGGTGACAATTCTGGTCCGCAATGAGTCCATACCACAGGGGGATTTATGTGTTTGGTTGAGGAGGTATGGGGATGTCCTGAGCCCCCTAAAAAAGATTTTGGACGATCGGGGAATATGGACGGGGGGATGGTCTGTACAGTTAAAATTAAAAGTCGTTGATAATGTCGTCCAGCATCTGCCATCCTCAGCTTTCCTGGGGAGGGACAGACTGACCATCTTTTATCCGGGCCAGCCAAAGCTCTGCAACAAATGTGGAGATAAAGGTCATCTTGCATCCTCCTGTCCAGTGATGAAGTGCTCTCTGTGTCAGGGTATAGGACATTTGGCTAAGGATTGTAACATCATCAGGTGCAATCTGTGCAATGCAGTGGGACAGCCTTACAGTCAGTGTCCTGAGGCAGTGCACAAGCCTGAGCTCATGAGAGAGTTCTTCGGCCTGGACATGGAGGATGCTCAGAGCTCAGCAGCTGAAGTGCCTGTGAGTCCATCTGAGTCTGTGGCAATACCCACTGTGTCTGAGTCTCCCCAGTCTGTGGTGCCCCAGTCTATGCCAATACCCAGTATGTCTGTGTCTTCCCAGTCTGTGCGTTTACCTAGTGTGCCCGTGTCTTCCCAGTCTGTAGGTAAGGTGTCAGTTGCAGAGAATGTGTCCAATCCTTCTGTGTCTTCTAAAATTGTAGAGGCAGCAAGAGGTGCTGAGGCTGGTGCATCAAGTGTGGTGCCAGTCCCCCTCCCTTGGCGCCGCAGGGTTCCTGTTAAGGATCGTGGGGTGCAGAGGAGTGGGGAGGATGGTGAAGGGGCTGGCCTGGTGGTAGATAAGGGAAGGGAGGGTGGAGGGGAGGATAGGAGTGGGGAGGCTGTTGACTCCGGTTTGTCCAAGGATGATATGGAGTGGTTGGAGGATAAAAGGAGGAGAGGCAAAAGAAAAGAAAAAAAAGGAGGTACACTTACCTTAAGTCCTAAGGTTTTGCCTTTAGCAAATAAATTTAAGGTACTGTCTGATGATGATGATGATGAATGGGACTCGTTCAGTTCAGCATCCTCTATGGATGATGAGTGCCAGGGTGCAACGAAGCGCGCTGGTTCTCCAGGGAGAGGGAGTAGACAGGCTAGGAAACGGCTGCCCCAACTACCCTAATGGCAGTTCCCACTCATTTTATATTAAAGGCTACATGCATGGTGACGGTGATGTTCTTTAGTCTGGCTCTCCCGTAGGGATTATGTTGTGCGCAATTTGGTTTGCACCGTTTATTATGTTTTTGTGTTTTTTGTTTTGTTTTGTTTTGTATAGTCATATTCAATTATTTTGTAAATATGTTTTATTTATTATGGTTTTATTGTATATAAGTTGTTGTTTGTAAGATTTTTCAATAAACAAAATGAACCCCTCATAATGGGCACAGCGGGTGTACAGATGGTGGAAACCCCTCATAATAGGCACATCAGCTTACAGACTCGGGAACTCAGTACAGGGATGGTGGGAACCCCCATAATGGGAACATCAGGTTACAGACCCGGGAACTTGGCACAGGGATGGTGGGAACCCCTCATAATGGGCACAGTAGGTGTACAGACTCGGGAACTCAGCACAGAGATGGTGGGAACCCCTCATAATAGGCACATCAGCTTACAGACTCGGGAACTCAGTACAGGGATGGTGGGAACACCCATAATGGGCACATCAGGTTACAGACCCGGGAACTTGGCACAGGGATGGTGGGAACCCCTCATAATGGGCACAGAAGGTGTACAGACCCGGGAACTCAGCACAGGGATGGCGGGAAACTGCCATTCTGCTCCTTGTCAATGAAGTGTGCGGTTGCTAGTTCCTTTGCTCCTGTGCTTCCAGAGACCAGGGGCTAGAGTTGCTTCTCTGCCCCAGGAGGGATGCTGGATCCTGGGGAGGACCCTGGCGGGGTCCCCCTGGATAGGCCTGTGGAAGATTCTGGGCCTGACCAAAGGAGAGATGAGTCCTTATCTGCCTTTAGACAGAGGACTGTCAGCAAGCTGAAGCGGATTGAGAAGGAAGAGGAGAAGTTGATGGTTTTGATGGCTGAGTTCAGAAAGAAAAAGCAGATTTGTGCAAAAGTGTACAGCAAGAAAAGGCTCTGAGGCCTGAGTTGAAGGACCTGGAACAGGCTGTAAGGAAGCAGAAGGATTTGGTGAGTTCTCTGAAGGAGAATAGCGGCATATTTAAAGAAAAATATAGGAATGAGGAGCGATTTAAGCGCATGAGGAGAGGAGCCGCATCCTGCATGGAGGGTGAGGAGACCAGTGAGGAGATGCAGGAACAGACAGACTCAGCAGAGAGTGAGAAAGTGGGCCCGGAGGATGAGCCAAGCTCTTCAACACCTCAGACATCTGCTGAGCCCTCAATGGTGGAGGCCTCTGTCCCCTTCCCACCCCAGCAATGTGGAACATCTCAGGAGGGTGAAGGTTCTGGTATACTGGAGTTCATCACCAAGCTGGAATCCCCTCCGGATGCGGCTTCTCCGAATGGTGATGATACGATGGGCACCATTCCTAGCCCTGTGAAAGACAAACCTATGGCGAGAGCAAGATCCACCATAAAATCTGCAGCAGCTGGGGGGAAGTCCGATCCCCCCGTCAGCCATAACATTGTAAAGGTAACAACCCAGCAAGCAGGTACAGTGTGTGTGCAGGATGGTGGTGTGAACTTTATTGGTGACAATGGGCTTGCTGGGGGTTGTAGTGCTGCAGGCAGTCAGCCCAATCCCATAGACAATGTACAACATACAATGCAGTCTGATTTACCTGTTGAAAACAAAGCTTCAGCTGAAACTGGTGTGAGCAATAGTCAGCTTCTAAGGGAAGAGTCTGCAGAGAGGTCCATGGACAATACAGAGACTTTGCCTGGACCAGGCACAGCGGCTGTTTCTGTGAATGGTGGAGGAGATGCTGGGTGCAGTAGTGCCACAACCCTCCAGGAGTCTGCAGTGGACAGGATTGGACAGGATTGGAACTGTATGTTCAGAGCAGAGGGCAGGTCCTGCCACTGCTAATCCAATGACTTCTATCCCAGCTGAGTTAGACTCTCTGCCAGCAGCTTTGAATGTGTCTAAGGACAAGACTGCAAATACTGGGGGTGTTAAAAAAACTTATGCTGGTGTTGCTGCTACAGGATCTGGGAAGGGGGAGCAAGCAGGGAAGGAATATGGTAATGTTTTATCTTCCTCCCTGTTTAAAAGGAGGAATGTTGTCCAGTTGAAATGGGAAGGCGGAATGTGGAATTCCCCCACATAGGAGGGCAGTGGTGGATAAAATCCTGCAGATGGGGTTTACGCCCGCAGATATCTTCGCCCTGATCAGTCCGGCAGGTTCCTATGAATATGATTTGTCCTTTATCTGTCCGGAGTCTTTGGACATATTTTGGGAGAAATATGAACATGTGTGTAGGGGCCTGCCGGACTGGAAAGGGCTCATCCCCAAGCTTGTATCCCGCCAGCCCCTCATAAAAATGGTGACAATTCTGGTCCGTAATGAGTCCATACCACAGGGGGGTTTATGTGTTTGGTTGAGGAGGTATAGAGATGTCCTGAGCCCCCTAAAAAAAGATTTTGGATGATCTGGGAATATGGATGGGGGGATGGTCTGTACAGCTAAAATTAAAGGTCATTGATAATGTTGTTCAACATCTGCCATCCTCAGCTTTCCTGGGGAGGGACAGGCCGACCATCTTTTATCCGGGCCAGCCAAAGCTCTGCAACAAATGTGGAGACAAAGGGCATCTTGCATCCTCCTGTCCAGTGATGAAGTGCTCTCTGTGTCGGGGTATAGGACATTTGGCTAAGGATTGTAATATCATAAGGGGCAATCTGTGCAATGCGGTGGGACATCCCTACAGTCAATGTCCTGAGGCAATGCACAACAAGCCTGAACTCATGAACTCATGACAGAGTTCTTCTGCCTGGACATGGAGGATGCTCAGAGCTCAGCAGCTGGAGTGTCTGTGAGTCCTTCTGAGTCTGTGCCGATGCCCAATGTGTCTGTGTCTCCCCAGTCTGTGGTGCTCCAGTCTGTGCGTTTGCCTAGTGTGCCCGTGTCTTCCCAGTCTGAGGTGCCCCAGTCTGTGCGTTTACCTAGTGTGCTTGTGTCTTCCCAGTCTGTGTTGCCGCAGTCTGTGTGTTTACCTAGTGTGCCCGTGTCTTCCCAGTCTGTAGATAAGGTGTCAGTTGCAGAGAATGTGTCCAATCCTTCTGTGTCTGTGTCTTCTAAAATTGCAGAGGCAGCAAGAGGTGCTGAGGCAGGTGCATCAAGTGCGGTGCCAGTCCCCCTCCCTTGACACTGCAGGGTTCCTGTTAAGGATCGTGGGGTGGGGAGGATGGTGAAGAGGCTGGCCTAGTGGTAGATAAGGGAAGGGAGTGTGGGGGGGATGGGGGTGAAGGGCAGGATAGGTGTGGGGAGGCTTTTGACTCCGGTTTGTCCAAGGATGATATGGAGTGGTTGGAGGATAAAAGGAGGAGGGGCAAAAGGAAGAAAAAAAAGGAGGTACAGTTACCTTAAGTCCTAAGGTTTTGCCTTTGGCGAATAAATTTAAGGTACTGTATGATGATGATGATGATGATGATGATGATGATGATGAATGGGACTCGTTCAGTTCAGCATCCTCTATGGATGATGAGTGCCAGGGTGCAACGAAGCGCACTGGTTCTCCAGGGAGAGGGAATAGTCAGGCTAAGAAACAGCTCCCTCAACTACCCTAATGGCAGTTCCCACTCCGTTAAAATTGGCAACCATTAATGTTGCCAGCTTAAGATCAGTAAGTGGTCGTCATATGGCCTTATTTTTGCTCAGCGAGTTTGATGCTGACATTTTGTTTTTGCAAGAGACCCATCTGAGTAGTATGGCTGATATACATCTGGCAAAGAAGGAGTGGAGGCGTGGTCCCTCATTTTGGTCTCTTGTGGCCGAGCCTTACAGCGGGGTTGCAGTCCTTTTTTCTGGTATGGTAACGTGCTGGTGGGTAATTGAGGTAGAGATATGGAGATGCATGGTCTTGGACGTCTCTGTGAGGGGGCAGGACCTGCGCCTGATTAACATCTATGGTCCCCAGACAAAGTGGGACAGGAAATGCCTCTTTACAAAGATTAAGCCTTTTCTTTTTACGGCCCAGCAGGTTATCTTTGGAGGTGATTGCAACACCATTACTAGGTCTAAAGACAGGAGAGGTGTCAGAGATAAGCTGGGCTATGACACCCTTTTTCTCAATGCGATACTTAGGGAAGCAGGTCTGGTAGTTGCGCACATTAAGCACTGCCCAGACAGCACAGGGTTCACTTTTCAGCGAGGTAGTAGTCAGAGTAGGATAGATAGTTTTTTTTTTAAGGGAGATTCTGCTTTTTCGGCACCTATGTGTCGGGCAGTGGACTTTTCTGATCACTGTATTCTATCTGTGACTCTGAATGCCTCAGACATGCCACCTAGGGGGAGGGGTATCTGAAGATTGAATTTGGCCCTCCTGGAAGACGAGAGAGTAATACTGCATACACACGACTGTTTTTCACTACGTTAAAAATGCCATTTTTTAAATTGGGCATTAAAAACAATCGTGTGTAGGCTCCAGAGCATTTTTACGACGTGAAAAATGGCCTAAAAAAAATGAGAACCTGCTCCATTTTTTCACGTCATTTTTCACATAGTTTTTTTTAACAACGTGAAAAACGGTAGTGTGTATGCTTTTACGAGGGGAAAAAAACGCGCATGCTCAGAATCAAGTATGAGACGGGAGCGCTCGTTCTGGTAAAACTAACGTTCGTAATGGAGATAGCACATTCGTCACGCTGTAACGGACTGAAAAGCATGAGGCTGAAAAGCGCAAATCGTCGCTCAACAAACTTTACTAACATGAAGGGTGGCACCATTCGAATGGAACTTCCCCTTTATAGTGCCGTCGTACGTGTTCTACGTCACTGCGCTTTGCTCAAGCGTTTTTTTTAATGAACGTGTGTATGCAAGACAGGCTTGAGAGGAAACAAGAAAAATCACGTCGAGAAAAACGTCGTTTTTGAAAATGACATTAAAAACGATCGTGTGTACGCGGCATAAGACAATCCTTTGAGGATTTTTTTCAAGCACAGGCAACGATCCTAGACTTTTGCAACAGCAAGTCAGAATGGTGGGAGCTTGTAAAACAGCGGACTGTTGGGCTTTTCAAGGCCATAGGAAGAAAGAAGCATCAGGATAAGTATATCACCTACCAGCGTTTGCGGAGGAAACTTGACTGCCTTGTTTCGAATGGAGGCGATTCTGGGGCGATCTCTGAGGTGAAGCTCCCCCTTAGGAGACATCATTATGCCCGGCACGCGTCTTTGGTTCAGGAGAGGGATTACGGGAAATACCATTCGCCTGACCCTTACCAGAACTGTAAACAGAGCGTAGCAGTTAAGACGTCAATTTCCTGAAGGACAGTACGGGCTCTCTGACTGGAAAGTAATGTCCCTTTGATGAATTTGACAGATGAAATCACTGCAAATGAGGTAATCCAGGCTATTGATAAACTGGCCATCAAGAAAACGCCAGGGCCAGATGGTTAGACAGCCGAATTTTATAAATGTTTTAAGACGATCCTGGCTCCTTACCTTGCAGAGGTTTTTAATGGCTGTTTGCAAGAGGCTTCTCTCCCTCCCTCCATGAGGCAATCTGCAGTGATCCTTCTGTCAAAGGGTAAAGATCCTTCGATGATTGGGAATTGGCCTTCTTAATGTCGATAGAAAGATACTGGCAAAGATTTTTTTCTGGCGATTATCACCAGTGGCAGGCAGTTTGTTATCCCACCACCAGCACTGCTCGGTCCAAGGTAGAAGCACTTTCTCAGCAGTGTTAGCTGTCCGGGAGGCCTTGGAGCATTGTAGGGCTGCTGGTTGGGGTAAATTTTTGCTGACATTGGATCAGGCTAAGGCCTTTGATCGGGTTAATCATGAGTACTTATGGCTCCTTCTTGGCAAATATGGCCTGGAGGGGGGTTTCATTGATTGGCTCAAGATTTTGTACAAAGGGGCTGAAAGCTTTCCTCTGGTTAATGGTTGGGTCGGGCAGCCCTTTGTGGTCAGCTCGGGCATGCATCAGGAGTGCCCATTGAGTCCTCTGCTATATGTGTTTGCAATCGACCCCTTCATCAGAAGGCTAGAGAGTGGACCATTGTGTGGAGTACCTTTGGGCATCGCTGGTGAGCCTTCTTTGAAGGTTGTGGCCTATGCTGATGTTTCTGTTTTTGTCTCTAGGACTGGGGAGGCGCAGGAGGTGGTCTCAGTAATAAGGCAGTATACAGAGGCATCAGGTTCATAGGTCAACCAAGTGTGAAGCTTTCTGGATGGGCGTGGAAGGTGAGAGCTTTGTTCTCCCGGATGACTTCCCGAAGCCCCAACAAAAAATTTGAGTTCTAGGCATTGAATTCGGCCCAGGTGACTATGGTCATGCAAATTGGGTAAACAGGCTGGAGAATGCCGATGCCAAGGTGGCAAGCTGGAAAGGTTGGCGGCTTTCCTTGAGGGAAAAGGTTGACCTGATCAAGACTTACCTGATTCCGATTTTTCTGTATGTCAGTTTTGTTTGCGTTTTGCCAGTTTCTCTCTATACCAGGGTCTATAGTTGTTTCTTTTGGCTGTTATGGGGGAACAGAATAAACCTTGTCAAAAGGAATGTGACTTACCTTCCTAGGCGGGAGGGTTGTCTAGGGATGATCAACCTGTAGTCTTTTTCTCTCTGATGTTTGTGAAGTACAATCTTGGTAATATGTTGGCAGAGAGACCGTCTGGGTGGGTTGGTATTTTCCAGTCCTGGTTTAGGCCCTTTCTGCGAGACTGTAAAAATAGTGGGCCAGTGAAAAGCCTGAGGGTCAAGCATGATAAGCTCCCGGCTTATGTTGCCCCGTGTTTGAAAATGCTTCGGCAGTGGCAAGTAACGGGAGGAGAAGTCAGATCTCTTCCAAGGAAACTTCTTGAGAAGCGGATCATGAGCTCTGCTTTTTGCGAGCCACTGGCCTTAAGGGATTGCCCAAGCCTGGTTTTGGGGGCGGGTTTGCGATTGATAAATTTGGAGAGAATCCCAATGAAGTTTAGGGATCAGGCTTGGCTTGCCTTTCATGGAAAACTATATGTGAAGGGCAACTTGAAGTTTCTTTCCATGAGTGATCGGGGCTGCCCAAGAGTGGAATGTGGAGGAGTGGTGGAGTCCATGGATCACTTCCTACTTCGGTGCCCTTTTAATATAGAGGTGGGTGTATGGGGCATTCCAGACTCATCGGGATTATGATTTGGAAACACTTTTTTTTAGTTAGTCTAGTAGTCCGTTATTTCACGTGGAGTGCACGGTGTCAGGTAACCTTACGGAGTAAAATCCCCCCTGTCGAAGTGGTGGTGCAGGACATTCTGGGTGAGGTTGGGAAGATTCAGGGTCTTGAGAAAGACAGGTGGCAGCAGGAGGCCTGGATAAGGTCGTGGAGGAATATCAGGACTCTGTAGCTGCTGTCTGTTGATCTCGGGGTGTGCGGCTTTCTTTCTGTCCTTGCTTCACTCCCCTAGATTTTCTGATCAAATATATTTTCAATAAAAGGCTACATGCATGGTGATGGTGATGTTCCTTAGTCTGGCTCTCTCGTAGGGATTATGTTGTGCGCAATTTGGTTTGCATTGTTTATTTTGTTCTTGTTCTTTCTGTTTTGTATAGTCATATTCAATTATTTTGTAAATATGTTTTATTTATTTATTTATTATGGTTTTATTGTATATAAGTTGTTGTTTGTAAGATTTTCAATAAACAAAATTAACCCCTCATAATGGGCACATCAGGTTACAGACCTGGGAACTTGCCACAGGGATGGTGGGAACCCCTCATAATGAGCACAGCAGGTGTACAAACCCGGGAACGCAGTACAGGAATGGTGGGAACCCCTCATAATGGGCACAGTGAGGCTGCAATTGACGGCCACAGTTTTACCTAGCAGTAATGATACATAATCACCTGATAAATGGCTATTTACAGCCCTGCATTACTAAAAGTTCGATTTTTCAGTTTGCCCCCCCCCCCCCCCAAATTTTGAGCACCAGCCGCCACTGTTGAAAGACCTCAATTTGTGGATAAGCACGTTTCAGAAGGGGCCAGTGCTTACTAATGATCCTAAATACATGCTGGCTGTAACTATGAAATTGCATAGAAAAAAGGTAATCGCAACATTGGGGGTTTTGTCTTATTAAAGCTAAAAAAAATTCCTCCTGTTGTATCGTATTTAGTTCTTGAAAAAAGTTTTTTTTAAGATATCCTCGTTCACTAAACTTAGAACACATCTCTTTTATCCTTACTTCTCTTATAACCTCAGTGGCGTCACTAGGGTTGGTGTCACCCGGTGCAAAAAAAAATGGTGTCACCCCCCAACAACTATAGTCCCCCCTCAGTACAGACCCCCCTCCACTAACTACAGACCCCCCTCCCACAGTATAGATCCCCTCCCTCAGTACAAACCCGCTCCACTAAGTACAGACTCCCCGCCATCAATATAGACCCGCCTCCCTCAGTATGAACCTTCCCCTCAGTACAGACACCCCCACCTCAGTGCAGACTGCTCCATAAGTACAGACACCCCCACCTCAGTGCAGACCGCTCCATCAGTACAGACACCCCCACCTCAGTGCAGACCCCCTCAGTTACAGACACCCCCTCAGTTACAGACCCCCCTCGTACAGACACCCCCCTCAGTACAGACACCCCCCTCAGTAACAGACCCCCCTCAGTTACAGATCCCCCCTCAGTTACAGATCCCCCCTCAGTTACAGACCCCCCCTCAGTTACAGACCCCCCTCAGTACCAGACCCCCCCTCAGTACAGACACCCCCCTCAGTACAGACACCCCCCTCAGTACCAGACCCCCCCCCAGTACAGACACCCCCCTCAGTACCAATCCCCCCTCAGTACAGACACCCCCCTCAGTACAGACACCTCCCTCAGTAACAGACCCCCCTCAGTAACAGACACCCCCTCAGTTACAGATCCCCCTCAGTTACAGATCCCCCCTCAGTTACAGACCCCCCCTCAGTACCAGACCCCCCCCTCAGTACCAGACCCCCCCCTCAGTACCAGACCCCCCCTCAGTACCAGACCCCCCCCTCAGTACAGACACCCCCCTCAGTACCAGACCCCCCCTCAGTACAGACACCCCCCTCAGTACAGACACCCCCTCAGTACAGATACCCCCCTCAGTACAGACACCCCCCTCAGTACCAGACCCCCCTCAGTACCAGACCCCCCTCAGTACAGACACCCCCCTCAGTACAGACACCCCCCCTCAGTACCAGACACCCCCCTCAGTACAGACACCCCCCTCAGTACCAGACCCCCCTCAGTACAGACACCCCCCTCAGTTACAGCCCCCCCCCTGGTGCAAACTCCCTCTTGTGCAGACCCCAGCAGTACAGACACCCCCTCCCCCCATCAGTAAAGATGCCCCCCTTACCTTTCAGACCTCAGAACAGAGCGGCAGATACACACAGCGGTGTGTCTCTCGAGCGCGGGCTCCTCCTCCTCCTCTGTGGATGTAAACATAGAGGAGGCAGAGGGGGCGGCGGCTTCCTTCCGCTCCGCTGAGGGACACAGCCGCAGCGTGAGCCTAAGGCACAGGGCAGCGGGCGGGCGATGTCAGTGTGGCCGCTGCGCTACCCACGGGTGTCACCCCTCTGGTGGGTGTCACCCGGGTGCGGCCCGCCCCCCCCCCCCCCCCCCGCACCTGGCTAGCAACGCTAGTGTATAACCTCATCACTCACAATTCATTTTACCCGTAGAAGCTGACTTCTTATGATAGATCGAAACACATGGGAGGGGGGGGGGGTGAAAGCTATCAAATAGCAATAGCTGATTTCTATCTGTGGGCTTTACATAAAGATCGGATTCCAATCGGCCCTGCTCTATGTAAATCCTGTTGTCCAAAAATGGAACTGACGCTCCCCAATGTTAATTTTACATTTTATTTCTGGATAGAAATCGCTCAGCATCGCATCAAAGGTGATCAAGGATTCAATGTCGCCCCGCCATATCGCAAAGACATCGTCAATAAAGCATCACCAGGTGGAGCAATGCTTTCTAAATGACTCATTCTGAAAAACATGTCTGTGCTCAAAATCATTCATAAAAGTGCAAGCATATGGCGGGGCGACATTGGAGCACATCGCGACTCCTTTTTAGCTGTACAAAAAAATGATTTTTAACCACTTCCCGCCCAGTCAATAGCAGATTGACGTCCGGGAAGTGGTTCTGTTATCCACACTGGACGTCATATGACGTCCTGCGGGATAACAGCCGCCGCGCGCCCGGGGGGCGCGCATCGCGGCGATCGGTGGAGCGGTGGGTCAGTCTGACCCACCGCTACACTGATCTCGGTACAAAGCCTCCGTCGGAGGCTTTTTACCACGTGATCAGCCGTGTCCAATCACGGCTGATCACAATGTAAACAGGAAGAGCCGTTGATCGGCTCTTCCTCACTCGCGTCTGACAGACGCGAGTAGAGGAGAGCCGATCGGCGGCTCTCCTGACAGGGGGGGTTCGCGCTGATCGTTTATCAGCGCAGCCCCCCCTCGGATACCCACACTAGACCACCAGGGAAGCCCCCCAGGACGCCCCAGGAAGCCCCAAGCATGTGGATGGCCCCCATGGCCATCCACATGTAATAAAATAAAAAAAAATAAAAAATATGCCAATCAGTGCCCACAAATGGGCACTGACTGGCACTATGATGGCACCACCACAATGTGTGGTGGCTGGCATTGCTGGACATCAGTGTCCATCAGTGCCACCTACTAGTGTCCATCAGCGCCACCTATCAGTGCCCATCCGTGCCCATCTGTGCCCATAAGTGCCCACCTATCAGTGCCCGTCCGTGCCACCTATCAGTGCCGCCTATAAGTGCCCATCAGTGCCGCCTATAAGTGCCAATCAGTGCCGCCTATGAGTGCCAATCAGTGCCGCCTATGAGTGCCAATCAGTGCCGCCTATCAGTGCCGCCTATCAGTGCCCATCATCAGTGCCCATCAGTGCCACCTCATCAGTGCCACCTCATTGGTGCCACCTCATCGGTGACCATCAGTGTCGCCTTATCAGTGCCCGTCAGTGCCGCCTTATCAGTGCCCGTCATTGAAGTAGAAAAGGTACTTATTTCCCCCAAAAATTAACAGAAACAAAGAAAAACTTTTTTTTTTTCAAAATTTTCGCTCTTTTTCTATTTGTTGTGCAAAAAATTAAAATCGCAGAGGCGATCAAATACCACCGAAAGAAAGCTCTATTTGTGGGAACAAAATGATAAAAAATTTGTTTGGGTACAGTGTAGCATGACCGCGCAATTGTCATTCAAATTGCAACAGCGCTGAAAGCTCAAAATTGGCTTGGGCAGGAAGCTGTATAAGTGCATGGTATTGAAGTGGTTAAACAAAAATTAATTGTTAGATAACAAAAGTTGAAATAATTTCTCAAAAAGTGATATTTGTGCATCAGAGTAATCATTACTGTTTCTAATCAATTCTACTGCAGCACGAATGCCTTCTTCATGGGGAATTGATGTATACAAGCTGGTAACATCCCACTTAACCAAAATCTCATTCCCCTTGCATTGAGAGTGTCCTTGATATAGGATGTGGTATTTTTGACCAGGGGAGATAAAATTTTGTCCAAGAACTTTGCAGTGGGGACAAAAATGAGGTCTCGTCCCGACACTATGTTATATATAAAGATATATATATATATATTGTGACAGCAGGAAGGTAAAGTCACCTGGTTGCATCCAGGGGGGTAGATATATTTCTCCCAGATTCAGGCTTTATGCCGACTTATACAACTAGGGAGTTGATGAAGCCCAGCTGAGGCTAGTGGGCTCATGAATGACTCATACCTCTAGGGAGAGTGCTGGGCGTCGTGAGACAGGGAGTTGATGAGACCAGCTGAAGCTTGTCAGCTCATTTAGGCCTCTATAAGAACTCCCAGCTTCATTAGATGTTAGCTCATGCCTGGAACCAGACCTGTGTGGACTGTCTAGGGAGAGTGAACCCCTGTGCGGTGAGGCAAAGCCTGTGTGGCTATTTGTTTGGACTTTTACTAAACCAGGGACTTAGGGACTAGGACAGCACCAGGCTGATCCCAGTTGTTAGTTTAGGAAACCTGCATGTTTAGTCAGAGGTCAAACTGACCAGGATTTATTTTGTTTGTTTCTTTTTGGCTTTGCTGTGTTTTTGTCACTGTACATAGAGAAATAAACCGCACCTTTTGATTTTGAAAACCACAACCTCCGTCTGCTGGCCCTGTTTTTGTGTGGGGAGCCCAACTAGGGGGTCACACACACCCGCTACCGAGTTAACCCCCTCACAGTTGGTGGAGAATGCGGGCAGTTTTTTTTAAGCCAGCATGGAGGAGATACTGAAACAGCTGGCTCTAGCAAATGCCAATCAACAGCAGACAAATGCAGGTTTGCAAAGGAGCCTTGCAGCCCAGCAGCAAGCTCATCAACAAGCCCAGCAGCAATCTGAGGCCCGCTTCATAGACCTGTTACAGAAGCAAGAGCAGAGACTACAACAAGTGGAAGCAGTAATGCAGCAACGTCCGCAGACCAGTGAGGAAAGCCGTCCCACTAATACCGCGTCCTTTGGGGTGAGTCGTTTATTGACAAAAATGACTGGAGAGGATGATCCAGAGGTATTTTTGACCACATTTGAAAGGACTGCTGAAAGAGAAAAGTGGCCTGAGGAGCAGTGGGCTGGACTGGTGGCTCCTCTGTTAACTGGTGAATCGCAGAAGGCTTACTATGACCTAGAGCCTGACCAAGCAAAAGACTATGTGATGCTAAAAGCTGAAATATTGGCAAGGCTGGGTGTCACCCTGGCTGTCCGGGCTCAGCGTGTGCATAACTGGACTTTCCAGCTTGGAAAACCCCCCAGGTCTCAAATGTATGATCTCATTCACCTGAGCAGGAAGTGGCTACAGCCAGAGACTTTGTCCGCACCAGAGATTGTGGAACGTGTTGTAATGGATCGGTTTTTGAGAGCTCTTCCTACTGCCATCCAAAAGTGGGTAAGCCATGGAGACCCAGAGACGGCCGGTGGTCTTGTGGATCGTGTAGAGAAATACTTGGCTACAGAGAACCTGACGGCCTCTTCCAGAGACACTCGGACTTTCCACCCTAAGACCAGACCATCCCCAGGGGCGGATAAGAGGATTCCAAGGGGTGAGGGTGGAGAGAGTGAGAGGGTGGGAGCTCTACCCCAAGTTTGGCGAGAACAGCCTGGGAAATCAGCGGCTCAAGAGGCCGCAAGAAGGATCGTTTGCTACCGCTGCCGGCAAGCGGGACATATTGCAGCCAATTGCCCGGTTGTGGAGGAACCCATGCAGTGTGACTTTCTGACGGGCAGACGTCAGTCGCTGTGTGCGACAGTCGCATGCACTGCCATTCGAGGAACTGAGAAACATTTATGCAAAATGTGTATTAATGGTAGAAATGTTGTGGTATTACTGGATTCAGGTAGCCTTGTGACCCTGATAAAGGCTGAATTAGTTAAAACAGAGGTCTCTGGGAATAGCAAGGTAGCTGTTATTTGTGTGCATGGGGACACCCGAGAGTATCCAGTGACTACAGTGTGTTTCGAGACCCCCAAAGGTACCCTCTCTCATCCAGTGGGCTTAGTATCTCAGTTACCGCATGACGCCATTGTGGGAAGGGATTTTCCGAAGTTCTGGGAACTGTGGGATGATCCTGAGCCCCCCACTGGTGCCCCTATGTACCAGGAATGTGATAGCCAGAACTCCTCTGAGAGTGGTGAGGACTCTCCAGAATTTCCCTTGTCAGTATTTGCAGGGGAGACTCAAGAAACTGGAGAGGAGCCCACCTCCTCAGACGAAAACCTACCGTCTGTGGAGTTTTCTGATCTGGAGGTTCACAGGGAAAATTTTGCCACAGAACAGTTAAAAGACCCCGCCCTAATAAAGGCACGGGAAAACGTAGTGGAAATAGATGGCGAGTTAGTGAACCCAGATAATACCTGCACTTACCCATACTTCAGCGTAGAGAAGGACCTACTGTATCGGGTGGCAAAAAGGGCAGAAGAAACCGTTGAGCAGCTGGTGGTGCCCAAACCTTACAGGAAGTTTGTGTTGGAGTTGGCCCATGGGCACATTCTTGGAGGTCATCTGGGGACAGAGAAAACCCGAGAGAGGGTATTACAGAGATTCTATTGGCCTGGGGTGATGAAGGACATAGAAAATTATTCTTCCTCCTGCCCTGTGTGTCAGAGGTCGGCCCCGATGCCACATTTCCGTAGCCCGCTGGTCCCTCTACCCATCATTGAGGTCCCGTTTGAGAGAATCGCAATGGATTTGGTAGGTCCTATAATCAAGTCCGCTAGGGGGCACCAGTACATATTGGTTATAATGGACTATGCCACCCGTTATCCAGAAGCGATCCCTCTCAGAAATACCTCGGCCAAAACCATAGCCAAAGAGCTATCTCTTGTTTTTAGCCGGGTGGGTATTTGTAAAGAACTGCTTACGGACCAAGGTACACCCTTTATGTCCCGGGTTATGAAAGAGCTGTGTAAATTATTCAAAGTGACGCAATTGCGTACATCTGTGTATCACCCCCAAACCGATGGGCTGGTTGAAAGATTCAACAAAACCCTAAAACAAATGTTGAAGAAAGTGGTGGATAGAGATGGAAAGGATTGGGACTGTCTACTTCCTTATTTGATGTTTGCTATTAGGGAGGTGCCCCAATCCTCTACGGGATTCTCCCCCTTTGAGTTACTGTATGGGAGACACCCAAGAGGGCTGTTGGATATTGCCAAGGAAACTTGGGAAAGTGAGAGTTCTCCCCACAGGAGTGTGATTGAGCATGTCGCCCTGATGCAAGATCGAATTGCACAGGTAATGCCCATCGTGAAGGAACATTTGGCCCAAGCGCAGTTGGCACAGCAGAGAGTGTACAACCGTGGAGCAAAGACCCGTACCTTTTCCCCGGGGGATAGGATATTGGTACTTGTCCCTACGGTTGAAAGTAAATTCCTTGCCAAATGGCAAGGCCCCTACGAGATAATGGAAAAAGTGAGCGAAGTGAATTACAAGGTCAGACAACCAGGAAGGCGAAAGCCCGAACAGATATATCACGTTAATCTGTTGAAAGCCTGGAGGGATAGAGAGTCCCTAGTCGCAGAAACTTGGTCACCAGCTCAAACTGGTTGCGTGATTCCGGAGGTTGGAATAGCAGCCACCTTGTCACAACCCCAACAACAGGAGGTTAAGGAGTTTGTGCTTCGCAACAAGGAGGTGTTCTCTGAGCTGCCGGGACAAACATCTGGGGTAGAGCATGATATTATTACCCCGCCCGGTGAAAGGGTGAAGTTAAAACCCTATCGGATCCCAGAGGCCCGACGGGAGGCAATACGGGAGGAAGTACAGAAAATGCTGAACTTAGGGGTGATAGAGGAGTCCCAAAGTGATTGGTCTAGTCCCATTGTGTTGGTGCCTAAACCGGATGGGAGCTGGCGATTTTGTAACGATTTTCGTCAGTTGAACAAAGTTACAAAATTTGACACCTACCCCATGCCACGTATAGATGAGTTGATCGACCGGCTGGGAACAGCCCGATACATGACGACTCTTGACCTCACAAAAGGGTATTGGCAAATTCCCCTGGCCAAGTCGGCCAAAGAGAAAACCGCATTTGTAACCCCAGACGGGGCGTTCCAATATAAGAGAATGCCGTTCGGATTACAGAATGCGCCGGCCACATTCCAGCGGAAAATGGACCAGATACTGAGGCCCCATCGGAAGTATGCTGCGGCTTACCTGGATGACGTAATTGTCCATAGCACAGATTGGGCATCACATCTGCCAAAAGTGCAAGCAGTCCTAGACTCTATCCGGGAAGCGGGGTTTACGGCTAACCCCAAGAAGTGTACCATTGGGCAGGAGGAGGCCAAATATCTTGGGTACACCATTGGCAGGGGAGTAATAAAACCCCAACTCAACAAAGTCGAGGCCATCCAGAGTTGGCCACGTCCCAACAGCAAGAAGCAGGTACGAGCCTTTCTGGGAATCGCGGGTTATTATCGGCGCTTCATTCCCCACTTTGCTTCTAAGGCTGTGCCCCTAACCAACCTGACGAAAGGGAAAGGGTCGGTCATGATTAAATGGACCCCCGAGGCTGAGGCAGCATTCCAATTCTTGAAACAAGCCTTATGTAGCCAGCCAGTGTTGTACTCACCCGACTTCTCTAAAGACTTTGTCGTACAAAGTGATGCGTCAGATGTGGGGTTAGGAGCAGTATTGTCCCAGGTCTGGAACGGGGAAGAGCACCCAGTCATTTACCTCAGCAGGAAGTTGAAGTCCCATGAGGTAAATTACGCCACGGTTGAAAAGGAGTGTTTAGCGGTGAAGTGGGCTCTAGATTCCCTTCGGTACTATCTGCTAGGTAGGCACTTTGACATGGTTACGGATCACGCTCCGTTAAAGTGGATGGCTCAAAACACGGAGACAAATAGAAGAGTGAATAGGTGGTTCCTGGCCCTACAGGAATTCAACTTCACAGTAAAGCATCGCCCTGGCGTTCAAATGGGGAATGTGGATGCTTTGTCTCGAGTACATGAATGCCTGATTGCTGGTGTTCCAACCCCAAGGTTAAAACAAGAGGGGGTGGTATGTGACAGCAGGAAGGTAAAGTCACCTGGTTGCATCCAGGGGGGTAGATATATTTCTCCCAGATTCAGGCTTTATGCCGACTTATACAACTAGGGAGTTGATGAAGCCCAGCTGAGGCTAGTGGGCTCATGAATGACTCATACCTCTAGGGAGAGTGCTGGGCGTCGTGAGACAGGGAGTTGATGAGACCAGCTGAAGCTTGTCAGCTCATTTAGGCCTCTATAAGAACTCCCAGCTTCATTAGATGTTAGCTCATGCCTGGAACCAGACCTGTGTGGACTGTCTAGGGAGAGTGAACCCCTGTGCGGTGAGGCAAAGCCTGTGTGGCTATTTGTTTGGACTTTTACTAAACCAGGGACTTAGGGACTAGGACAGCACCAGGCTGATCCCAGTTGTTAGTTTAGGAAACCTGCATGTTTAGTCAGAGGTCAAACTGACCAGGATTTATTTTGTTTGTTTCTTTTTGGCTTTGCTGTGTTTTTGTCACTGTACATAGAGAAATAAACCGCACCTTTTGATTTTGAAAACCACAACCTCCGTCTGCTGGCCCTGTTTTTGTGTGGGGAGCCCAACCAGGGGGTCACACACACCCGCTACCGAGTTAACCCCCTCACAATATATATATATAAATGAACCCCTTATAGTAGCGATTATTTGCTCTTTTTGTACTATAAAGAGCTAGTTTTAGTTATTTTAACCACATGATGACAGGTGATACAAAAAAAAAAGCATGCTGCTGCTACTATATGTCTTATGCCGCGTACACATGACCGTTTTTCATGACGAGAAAAATGCCATTTTTTAAATTGGTTATTAAAAACGATCGTGTGTAGGCTCCAGAGCATTTTTCATGACGAAAAATGTAGAACATGCTCTATTTTTTCTCGTCATTTTTCTCGTCGTGAAAAACGGCCGTGTGTACGCTTTAACCACTTAACGACCGCTCACTGTATATATACGTCGGCAGAATGGCACGGACAGGCACAATCACGTACCTGTACGTGACTGCCTTCGTATGGGTGGGGGGTCCCATCGGACCCCCCTCCGGTACAGTGAGCAGTGGTTATCCGTTCGGGAGCAATCCGTGATGAGGGAGCGGCCATTATTTTCTGGCCACCCCCTCGCCATTGCTCCAAGCGAATGATATGCTTCCTCTGCTGTGTAAATGTAAACACAGGCAGAGGAAGTGATGTCATCTCTCCTCGTGGCGGTCTTTTCGTCCGCAGCTCCGAGGAGAGAAGACACAGGTTAGTGCACCAACAGCCCACTGACAGGTAGGCACACATAGGCACACATTTCACCCCCCAGTCACCCCCAGATCACCCCCCAGGTCATCCCTCAGCCCCCAGTCACAGTGTCACTGATTGCAGTGATCATTTATTTACTGATCGCTGCATTTAGTGTCATCTGTGACAGTAAAAAGTTGCAGGGCGGTTAGGTTTAGGCCCCTTTAGGTCCAAGGTAGCCCCCTAACCCCCCTAATAAAGGGTTAACCCCTTGATTGCCCCTCAGGTAACCCTTTCATCCCCTATCACCAGTGTCACTAAGCGATCGTTTTTCCGATCACTGTATTAGTGTCGGTGGTGCCCCCAGGTAGCAAGTTTTTCTTTTTTAGGTTCGCCGCAGGTTTTTATAGCATCAGGTACCCCATATATTATATAATAAAGGTGTAACCCCTTTATCGCCCCTAGAGTTAACCCTTTCACCAGTGATCACTGTAATAAGTGTCACTGGTGACACTGGTTAGCCAGTTAGTTATTTAGTTATTTAGGTTACCTGTCAGGTTTTTATATAGCACCAGGTACCCCCATATATTACCTAATAAAGGTTTTAACCCCCTGATTGCCCCTAGTTAACCCTTTCACCAGTGATCACCGTATAAGTGGTTGGTTAGTTTGCTTTTTATAGCATCAGGGCACCCGCCATATATAACCCAATAAAGGTTTAACCCCCTGATCGCCCAGCGGGTGATATCATTAGGTTTTAGCGCCAGAGAGGGTCTGCGTCGCCCCAGGCAGCGTTACGTTAGTGCCGGTAACGCTAACACCCACGCGCAAAGCATACACCTCCCTTAGTGGTAGAGTATCTGAACAGATCAATATCTGATCTGATCAGATCTATACTAGCGTCCCCAGCGGTTTAGGTTTCCCAAAAACGCAGTGTTAGCGGGATCAGCCCAGATACCTGCTAGCACCTGCGTTTAGCCCCTCCGCCCAGCCCAGCCCACCCAAGTGCAGTATCGATCGATCACTGTAACTTACCAAACACAACACACATAACTGCAGCGTTTGCAGAGTCAGGCCTGATCCCTGCGATTGCTAACAGTTTTTTTTTTTTGTAGCGTTTGATATATTTGCTGACGACAGTCAGGTGCTTTTTTTCCTGTGAATCTTACTAGTGTACCCCTAAATTTAGAGCCCAAATTGGCAAATCGAAGGTACACTAGTAAAGAGGCCTACGAGATTCTGCGCATGACAGATAGTGAAGAGGAGGTCACGGATCTGTCAGATTCAGGCTCAGAATACCTTCCCGTAGAAGACAGCGGCTCCATGTCAGATAGCCCGGGCGACGAAGATGAGGTCCCTGCTAAGGTCAGGCGTACCTGATCCCGATCTTCTGAGGTTGTTGAGGAGCAAGAACCGCAGGTCTCTCGTATCATGGAGCAGAGTAGTACTAGCGCCGCTATTCCTTCTGGTGAACTGGCAAGCACCAGCGGCCCAGTACAGCCTGGGCGTACATCCAGCACTGCAGTATCACGTGGTGACGTGGCGAGTCCCATAAGTGCAGTTCAAGCTGGCGAGGTGGCAAGCACAAGTAGTGTCCCGCTGCCACCAAGAAGAAGAAGACAAAGGCAGGCCATCGTGCCCATAGTGCCCTTCCTGCAGAATTCGCCTATCCTGATTGGGTCCCCACCACTTCTGCAGCACCCGTACTTCCCCCATTCACTGCCCAACCCGGTATTCAGGTGGAAACAGCTGATTTTATGCCACTTGATTTTTATTCGCTGTTTTTCACGGAAGATCTCTATAGATCTATTGTGGACCAGAGTAATTTATATGCTGGTCAATTCATCGCCGCTAATCCCCAGTTGCCTTCCATTGCCAGAGATTGGAAACCAATTACGGTTTCCGAATTTAAGACCTTTCTGGGCCTTTCCCTCAACATGGGCACACATAAATTTTCATCAATACGTGCCTATTGGTCCACGCACCCAATTGACCACATGCCTGTGTTCTCTGCCTCCATGCCCAGGAAACGATACGAGCAGATTTTGCGGTTCATGCACTTCAACGACAATGAACTTTGTCGTCCACATGGAGACCCTGAATACGACCGGCTCTACAAAATTCAGCCCCTCATAAACCACTTCAACAAACGTTTTGCAGCCTTGTTTATTCCCGATCAAGTTGTCTGTGTTGATGAGTCCCTGATTAAATTTTCTGGCCGCTTGTCTTTCAAGCAGTACCTTCCCAGCAAGCGTGCCAGATACGGGGTCAAGCTCTATAAGTTCTCTGACAGGGCAACAGGCTATGTATGAAGCTTTACGGTTTATGAGGGAAAAGATAGTCAGGTTGAGCCGGTCAACTGCACGGATTACATAGGGAGCGCTGGCAAGATAGTGTGGAACTTGGTGTCACCCTTATTCGGAAAGGGGTACCACTTGTATGTGGACAATTATTACACGAGTGTGCCACTGTTTAGTCACTTGTTTGATCATCAGATTGGAGCATGTGGCACCGTGCGACCTAATAGCTGGGGCTTTCCCCAGGGGCTTGTAGATTCCCGTCTTAGGCTGTGGGAGAAAGCCTGCTTGAAGTGTAATAATTTGCTCGCTGTGAAGTGGAGGGATAATAAGAATGTTTTCCTTCTTACCTCCCTTCATACAGACACGACAGTCCAAATTCGTACGGCGACTGGTGTTGTGGAGAAACCCCTCCGTGTCCACGAATATAACCAAAATATGGGAGGGGTGGACCTCAACGACCAGAAGTTGGCGCCGTATCACATTGCTCGTAAGGGGAGACGCTGGTATAAAAAAGTGTCTCTATCCTTATTCCAATTGGCTTTGCTGAACGCTCATGTGCTGTACAGAGCTTCAGGCGGGACTTTATCTCTCCTAAAATTCCAGGATGAGATAGTCACAGAACTCCTGTATCCAGGCGGTTCTGCACCTCACCATCCCCTACCAAATGCAGTAAGCCGGCTGCATGAGAGGCATTATCCGTATGTCCTCGAGAGTACCCCTACCCAACGAGCCCCCCAAAAAAGATGTCGTGTCTGTAGCAAGTGTGGATTTAGGCGTGACACCCATTATTTTTGTACACTCTGTCCTGACAATCCTGGTCTGTGCATTGGTAAATGTTTTGAACGCTACCACACAAAAGTGAAGTTTTAGCGTAGGGTACAGCATTGCACAGAACAGGACACACTTACACAGGGTCTCCCAAGATGCCATCACATTTTGAGAGACCCGAACCGTTACAGTTGAGTAAAAAAAAAGTGTAAAAAAAAAACGTAAAAAACAAAACACAAAAAAAATTATAAAATAAAAAAAACAAAAATAGTTGTCGTTTTATTGTTCTCTCTCTCTCTCTCTCTATTTTCTCTCTATTGTTCTGCTCTTTTTTTACTGTATTCTATTCTGCAATGTTTAATCATGCTTGCTTTTCAGGTATGTAACTTTTTGTTTTCAGGTACGCCATTCAGTTGCAGCGCGGATTTATTTATCTTGACAGCAACAGCGTTTGCTCCCACGATACATAAAGCCGTGACTCCAACGCTGTAGGAGGTGATTTCACCACCACAGTAAAAAAAAGAGCATATATGCCGAAGCATGGGGGCAGCAGGGGCGGAGGAGCGATTTTGCTTCTAATGCCGCGTACATACGGTCAAAATTCCGACGGAGGCTTGCACGTGGAAAAGTCTGACCGTATGTACGCGGCATAACCTTTTATGCCGCGTACATACGGTCGAAATTCCGACGGAGGCTTGCCCGTGGAAAAGTCCGACCGTGTGTACACGGCATAACTTTTTTGCGGGAGGATGCCCCCATGCTTCGGCATATATAAATGGTGCATTTATGCCCATCATTAGAAGTGGGTGGATGAAGGGAGGTATTCTAATGGTGGGCATACCCACCGATCAATCTCTTTTTTTCATTCAGCCAACAGGCTGCATGAAAAAAAAAGATTACAATACATGTTCAACAAGGACCAGCAACGTACTGGTATGTTGCTGGACTTTGAATGGTTATACCAGAATGATGGCTGCGGGTTTAGGTATCATCTTGGTATCATTCTTTTCAGCCAGCGGTCGGCTTTCATGTAAAAGCAATTATAGCAGCTAATTAGCCTCTAGACTGCTTTTACAAGCAGTGGGAGGGAATGTCCCCCCCCCATATAAACAGCGCCATTGGGAAATTGGGACAGCATTTTATCACACCGATCTTGGTGTGGTCAGATGCTTTGAGGGCAGAGGAAAGATCTAGGGTCTAACCCCCCAATTTTTTTCAAAAAAAGAGTACCTGTCACTACCTATTGCTATCATAGGGGATATTTACATTCCCTGAGATAACAATAAAAATGGTAAAAAAAAATAAAATGGAAGGAACAGTTTAAAAATAAAATAAAAAAAGCAAAATAAATAATAATAAAAAAAAAATAGCACCCCTGTCCCCCTCTGCTCTTGTGTAAAGGCGAACGCAAGCGTCGGTCTAGCGTCATATGTAAACAGCAATTGCACCATGCATGTGAGGTATCACCGCAAAGGTCAGATCGAGGGCAGTCATTTTAGCAGTAGACCTCCTCTGTAAATCGAATGTGGTAACCTGTAAAGGCTTTTAAAAATGTATGTAGTTTGGCGCCGCTGCGCGTTTGTGCGCAGTTTTAAAGCATGTCGTGTTTGGTATCCATTTACTCGGCCTAAGATCCTCTTTTTTATTTCATCAAACATTTGGGCAATATAGTGTGTTTTAGTGCATTAAAATTTTTCCCCAAAAAATGCGTTTGAAAAATCGCTGCGCAAATACTGTGTGGACAAAAAAAATGCAACACACACTATTTTAATCTGTAGGGCATTTGCTTTAAAAAAATATATAATGTTTGGGGGTTCAACGTAATTTAAAAAAAAATGTTTTCATGCAAACAAAAAGTGTCAGAAATGGCTTTGTCTTCAAGTGGTTAGAAGAGTGGATGATGTGCGACATAAGCTTCCTAATGTTGTGCATAAAATGCCAGGAAAGTTCAAACCCCCCCCCCCCCCCAAATGACCCCATTTTGGAAAGTAGACACTCCAAGCTATTTGCTGAGAGGCATCTTAAGCCCATTGAATATTTTTTTATTTTTTTTGTCCCAAGTGATTGAATAATGACAAAAAAAAAAAGAAATGTACAAAAAGTTGTCACTAAATGATATATTGCTCAAACATGCCATGGTTATATGTGGAATTGCACCCCAAAATACATTCTGTTGCTTCTCCTGAGTATGGGGATACCACATGTGTGGGACTTTTTGGGAGCCTAGCCGCGTACAGGACCCCGAAAACCAAGCACCGCCTTCAGGCTTTCTAAGGGTGTAAATTTTTGATTTTACTCCTCACTGCCTGTTCTGATTATAAGGTATATATTTACTGATCGTACTGTTGCTTTAAATTGGCATCCATTACTAGCAGGAACTGTAGTATATTCCTCCCACTTCCTGCTCAGCAGTCAGCAGTCATATTAAATAATCTTTCTACAGAGAAGGAAGCATGCTAAAGACCTCCACTATTTCTTAATACAGGCCTTGGAAGCATAAGTCTGTAAGTAAGCAGTCATTAGTTTTCAGTTAGTCAGTATATGTTCTACTAATGCAACTACATTTTATGTGTCTGTCAGGAAGTTCACTCAGCTAGGCCACATTTTTGCTAGCTAGTGCCTTAACAGTATTGTAGCATGCCTGTTACTATTTGCATTTGTGATGTAATGTTAAATGCTAATGCATATTTTTACAATTTGTGTTTTGCAGTTTTACAAAAAACTTATTCTCAGTAAAGATTTCAACTATAAGCCCTTCCTCCTGAGTCTTTGTTGGGAAGCTGTTAGCTGTCTGCCAAGCTTTGTCCTTTGAACACATTGTGAGGGCAGAACACTGCCTATCACAGTTTCGGAGGCCATGGAATGCCCAGATGGCACAAAACCCCCCCAAATGACCCCATTTTGGAAAGTAGACACCCCAAGCTATTTGCTGAGAGGTATGGTGAGTATTTTGCAGATCTCGCTTTTTGTCACAAAGTTTTGAAAATTGAAAAAAGAAAAAAAAATATTATTTACTTTCTTCATTTTCAAAAACTAATGAGAGCTGTAAAATACTCACCATGCCTCTCAGCAAATAGCTTGGGGTGTCTACTTTCCAAAATGGGGTCATTTGGGGGGGTTTTGTGCTATCTTGTCATTTTATGGCCTTCAAAACTGTGATGAGTAGTGAGGAGTGAAATCAAAAATTTACGCCCTTAGAAATCCTGAAGGCGGTGCTTGGTTTTTGGGGTCCCGTACGCGACTAGGCTCCCAAAAAGTCCCACACATGTGGTATCTCGGTACTCAGCAAAAGCAGAAAAATGTATTTTGGGGTGTACTTCCACATATAACCATGGCATGTGTGAGCAATATATCATTTACTGACAACTTTTTGTACATTTTTTTTTCTTTTTGTCATTATTCAATCACTTGGGACAAAAAAAGAATATTCAATGGGCTCAACCTGCCTCTCAGCAAATAGCTTGGGGTGTCTACTTTCCAAAATGGGGTCATTTGGGGGGGGGGGGTTGTGCCATCTTGGGATTTTATGGCCTTCAAAACTGTGATAGGTAGTGAGGAGTGAAATCAAAAATTTGCGCCCTTAGAAATCTTGAAGGCGGTGCTTGGTTTTCGGGGTCCCGTACGCGGCTAGGCTCTCAAAAAGTCCCACACATGTGGTATCCCCGTACTCGGGAGAAGCAGCAAAATGTATTTTGGGGTGCAATTCCACATATAACCATGGCATGTGTGAGCAATATATAATTTAGTGACAACTTTTTGTAAAAATGTTTTAATTTTTTTTGTCATTATTTAATCATTATTCAATCACTTGGGACAAAAAAAAATATTCAATGGGCTCAACATGCCTCTCAGCAATTTCCTTGGGATGTCTACTTTCCAAAATGGGGTCATTTGGAGGGGTTTTGTACTGCCCTGCCATTTTAGCACCTCAAGAAATTAGATAGGCATTCATAAATTAAAAGCTGTGTAAATTCCAGAAAATGTACCCTAGTTTATAGACGCTATAACTTTTGCGCAAACCAATAAATATACGCTTATTGACATTTTTTTTACTAAAGACATGTGGCTGAATACATTTTGGCCTAAATGTATGACTAAAATTTAGTTTATTCGATTTTTCTTATAACAAAAAGTAGAAAATATGTTTTTTTTTAAATTTTCGGTCTTTTTCCGTTTATATCGCAAAAAATAAAAATCGCAGAGGCAATCAAATACCATTAAAAGAAAGCTCTATTTGTGGGAGGAAAAGGACGCAAATTTCTTTTGGGTACAACATTGCATGTCCGCACAATTTCCAGTTAAAGCAGCGCAGTGCTAAATTGTGAAATCACCTCTGGTCATTATGGTCCGTATTGGTCCGGTCCTTAAGTGGTTAACGACGGGAAAAAAGACGTGCATGCTCAGAAGCAAGTTATGAGATGGGAGCACTCGTTCTGGTAAAACTAGCGTTCATAATGGAGATGGCACATTTGTCATGCTGTAACGGACTGAAAAGCACAGAGACTGAAAAGCGCGAATCGTCTCTCACCAAACTTTTACTAACACGCGGTAACACTAAATCAGCAAAAGCAGCCCAAAGGGTGGCGCCATCCGAATGGAACTTCCCCTTTATAGTGCCGATGTATGTGTTGTCGTACATGTTGTACGTCACTGCGCTTTGCTCGAGCATTTTTTTTAACGATAGTGTGTATGCAAGGCAGGCTTGAGAAGAATCACGTCGAGAAAAACATAGTTTTTTTCCATGACATTAAAAACGGTCGTGTGTACGCGGCATTAGGCCTGGTTCACACTGATGTGTTTTTTGGTGCTTTTTGCAGAAACGCACTACTGTTCAGTTAACATGTTTACTATAGGACACGTTCACATCTATGCTTTTTTCAGCCGCCGCGTATTTGGAAAGGGTCAAATACTTTTTTGGTTCATTAAACTTTAATGGAGAAGCTGCAGAAAAGCATGCAGTGATTTTTTTTCAGCAATTTGCATTTTTTAATCTGCTCAACAACAAATTGGCCAAGAACATTCATAAGAAAAATCTGTACATTTGCTGAATGAAAGAATGTCGCTTGAACATTTCTCTTGCTTTTAACATTCAGTTTAAAATGAATGTAATTTCTGAATGAAAACCACATACACTATCTGAAAATTGCTTTGACCAAGAAGATTTATATTCTGCTTCTTCAAAAATTTCCATCACTGTGGCATAAAGAACGTAGATTTGACCCCACTAACGATTATACAATCAAACGAACGTTCTTAAAATTAAAAATTTTTGAAGGAAGAATTTTTTTTTGTATAGCTAGCATATAATATATTACAGTTCTGTCTGAAAATCGGCAAAACAGTTTTTTTTTTTTCTTTAATTAAAACATTTGATCTGAGTCTGATGATATTTACTAGATTCAACCTCTAATAGTATATGCAGTATATCTCTTCTGTCTGTTATTCTCGGAGTGGATTAGAGATTTTGCTCCCTAACCATATATTCTCGGAGTTGATTAGAGATTTTGCTCCCTAACCATATAGTTGGTTATTTATATTTACCACTGCATATAGATATTTAAACTTTATGTAGCCAAGGGTTGCTACCATAGTTATTATTGTTGAATGGTTTACTGTTTTCATGTATGGATTTGGCTCCCCCTAGTGCATGTTGAACTCTGTTAGGGTTTTTCTTTCCTCCTTGAGAGTGAACAGAGCAATGCATTATGGGACATGTAGTCTGGATGAGGGAATGACACTGTAGGCCGGGCCAGCTCTGGACTACAGGACACACAATGCAAAGCACACAGAACAGCCTGCTGGGAGGAGAAATAAAAAGGCAGGCGCGGCCTGTTTTCAGGCTCTCTGGACGCCATTCTAAACCTGTCAGCAGGAGGTCTGTGTAACAGGGAGTGAGAGTCTTCGGCCTACACAGCGGAGAGCTGAGTCGCTAGCCTCAGAGGACAGCACTGTTATTCCAGCAAGCGGACCAGCCTGCGCTTCAGAGCATCTGGGAACTCCTGCACTCCAATCCACCGGGAGACGCAGTGTGGCGTGACAGCGCCATTTCACTGAATGGAGACACCAGGAGGGATTCCGGCTGGAGACCTTCATCCATTGGGGTCAACATTGGTGAGCGGGCACCTGCCCATCCAGTTAGAGATTACAGTATTGCTGAGTGATTTTGCTACTGTTAGGATAAAACTTCCTCTGTGATCATTCAAACTTCAGGTGTTCTAGAAGTAAGGTAATTTATTTCAAATGTACCGGTACAAATGGATAAGCCTTTCATGCTGAGAAGAAAGCAGAAGTCACATACAGACACGAGGTGTGTAACCTTTTTATAGAGTCAACAGGAAGAATACTATTGGCTAAAAGTTCACTGGTGGCTCATGACCCATAACAGCTTTATTGCCAATCGCAGTGTCGTTTTACAATTCGTAGCAAAGCTTATGATTTTAGGAAGTAAGTTGAAACAATTGAAAAACACAAGTTTGAAGCAACGTGTCTTTAGAAATCCGAATCCATTTTAAAGTCCTACAAATAGTCACACAATAGACATAAAAAACATTCCTGTCGCATCATGGCAGCATACACCTTTGGGTTGTGGCTCCGCCCCCACAACCTGATAGGACCGTTTAGCTATTAAGCCCAGAGCGGGCCCCCGCCCAGGTATTTTCTTTTTTTTCCTCACTTAAGACCTGACAAGGACATCAAAGATAAAGAACCCCCTTACTGCTTCGCCCCAGCCAGGTTCTAGCCTCTCCTGGGTGGAAGTCCTATCCTGTACAGCCTCTAAATGAGCTCTATGGAAGGAACCCCACTCTGATGGTCTCAGGGGTATGTGCCAGTTTCTTTCTTACAAACCTTAAATAGGTTTATTATGCAGCGACCTCCAGCTCTCCTGTGCACCCTTTTCACTAACCTGAGCCTTGTAGTCCCACAAGCATCCCGATCCGATAAGTGCCAGCTCTTCACCGACCTTAATCAGGTCTCTACAGCGGCCTTCAGCTCTCCTGTGTGTCTGTACAAAAATCGGGCTTTCTGAGCCCTGTAGTCCCACAGCATGCATGGCGCTGAGCGTCCAGCTACTTCTGCGCATGCGCAGACAAGATAGAGGTATCCCACAGGCTCTCCAATGGTGATTCCTGTGTCTGCCAGTTTCCAAGATGGCGCCGGCTCACACAATACGCTACGGCGCATGCGCGGTTATGACGTCATCACTGGGCGACGGCAGCGGCAGTTTTAAAAACCAAAACCTTTCTGCTGTTTTTTTCTCTTGAACACTTCACCTGTCAACAGCGTTTTTCGGTGGGATAGATTGCACTGCTGTCTCTTGTTTAAGGTAAGCTTCTTGGATCTATTTTCCTTTACTGGGTTTCACCTTACCTACTGCCTGCATGCTCATTTCCTACTATCTGTTGTAGGGGGACTATATCACTCCTCTTGGAGGTCGCTGCCCCGGTAGACCATCACCAGCCTAATAGGTAAGGGGGGGAAAGATTGGTAAGTAGTGAAGATCGAAAAAGAGAGCCTGTCACTAATGCTGTCTAAATTGGACAGCCCTATCAGATCGGCCAGATCGTTGGGTTCAAGACGACAAGAGCCATCTAGAAGTAGCCCAAGCCATAGACAAAGCCGCTCAGATCGCGGTAGAAGTCGCTCACGCACAAGGTGAAGTTGCTAAAGTCGCAGAAGGAGCCGTTCAAAATCCTATTCACGGCACAGACACTCCCACAGGAGGTCTCCTTCACGCAGACGCTCTCCTCCCCCTCAGCATTCCCGTCCATCAGGGAATTCATGCTGGGTTTGCGGTGCCATAGCACTTCCGGACAAGCTGGCCTGTCGCACATGCTTGGAGGAAGCAACTAGAGACAGAGAGCCAAGTAGAGAACCGGCTATATTTACATCCCTGCAAATTGCGGAATCTGAAACAAGCAGATCAGTGCAAGGCACTTCACCTGCGACTCCCTCCACATCTAAAAAGTCAGAAACCCTATCTGACAATGAGGACTTGGAGGTATCTACCGGGTTTGACTTCTCACTTATAGAACCCTTCATAAAATCAGTGAAGGAAGCTATAGAATGGGAGGAGGAAAAAGAAACTCCGCAAAAAGTGAAGAAATATTTTCCGAATCTCAAAAAAGAACCAGAAACCTTCCCATTTATCGAAGAACTGGAAGACTTAATTAAAGATGAATGGCAAAAACCTGAGAAGAAGACCAGTCTCAGCAATAGACTTGCCAAACTGTATCCACTAAAATAATCCAGTGTCAATCCACTAGTAACACCACCAGTGGTGGACTCCTCCCTGATGTGCCTAGCACAGCACGTAACTCTTCCAATAGAAGATGCGTCACATTTAAGGATGTATTAGACAGAAAGATCGATCTGGATCTTAAAAGAGCCTACCTATCCGCAGGTGGTGCCTGCAGACCACCAATAAGAATCCACAGTCATCCTTCCTAAAACTCCAAAAGTCCAAGACCCCTACCCCGGGGGACCAGAAGTCTTTTTGAAGATGCGTCCGCCCAACCAGCTGTAGTAGGAGCCAGACTAAAGGACTTCAAGCAGGTTTGGGCGGAGATAATAAGAGACCTATGGACAGTGACTACTGTCTAAGACGGACACAAATGGAAGTTCAAGAATCGACCTCCCAGAGACCGATTCGTCAAAACCAGAATTCCAACATCCAGGGAAAAGAAGCTCATATTGGCAGAATATGTCCAAGATCTAATCCAAAAATAGGCCATAGTGGAAGTCCCTCCTCCACAAAGGCTAAAAGGTTTCTACTCTCCTCTGTTTTTGGTAAAGAAAAAGTCCGGGGATCTGCGCCCTGTCCTAGACCTAAAAAGTCTCAATCGCTCAATCCTGGTGGAGACTTTCAAGATGGAAAGTTTACAGTCAATCCTCTATGCCATAAATGTCGGCGACTGAATGCTCTCTGTGGATTTAAAGGACGCTTACCTGCATGTTCCCATTCACACCGCATTCTAGAAGTTTCTCCGCTTCTCGGTAAACCACCAACACTTTCAGTTTCAAAGTCTTCCGTTCGGTATTTCTACCGCTCCCAGAACATTTACCAAGGTCCTGCTACCAGTGATAGCTCTACTAAGGGAGCAAGGATTGAGAGTCCACCATTATCTGGACGACATCCTATTGCTTGCAGACAACCAAGAGTCTCTTCTACTCCACCGAGACACTCTAACATCCACCTTGCAAAAATTCGGGTGGCTGATAAACGGGAAGAAAAGCAATCTCCAACCTACTCAGAGAATGGTCTTCCTGGGGGCAGAACTGGATACCAGACTCAACACCATACAACTCCCTCAAGAGAAAATTCCCATCATAATCTAGAGGGCAAAGAGATTACTCTTATCCAACACACTCCCAGCCAGAGAGTGTCTCAGCATCATGGGGTCGCTATCAGCAACCATTCCTATGGTCCAATGGGCCCAGTGGAACACAAGACCTCTCCAGATGTCATTTTTGAGACAGTGGAACGGGGTATCGATGTCTCAGCGAATCAACATCCAAAAGAAGGTCAAACAATCACTATGGTGGTGGACCCGATTGCACAACCTAAAAAGGTACAAACGCATAGTTACCCCTCCCCAGGAGGTGGTTACTTCGGATGCCAGCAGGGAAGGCTGGGGAGCACACTACCAGCATCTCGCAGTCCAAGGCCGGTGGTCTTTCGAGACACAGGATGTGGTATCGAACATCCTAGAGATGAAAGCAGCTTTCCAGGCTCTACTAGCATTCAGTCCCCTCCTGAAAGGGAAAAAATTCCTGTTGAAGATGAACAACAGGGTAGCAGTTGCCTATATCAACAGGCAAGGAGGCACCAAAAGCCGATCCATGATGCAGGAAGTCCGTCCAGTCCTCGAATGGGTTCAAGTGAATCTATTGGGGTTAAGGGCGATGTATGTCCCAGGAACCCAGAACCAACTGGCCGACACGCTAAGCAGAAACTTTGTTTCCAATAATGAATGGGCTCTGAGTCACCAAGCCTTTACCCTCATAGCAAGAACTTGGGGCATGCCGGATATAGACCTGGCAGTGACTCCAAACAATGCGAAGTGCCGGAGGTACCTGACAAGAACCCCCTGCCCATTAGCGGAGGGGACAGATTGCCTACAACATGAGTGGAACTTCCATCTGGGTTACATCTTCCCCCCGACACCTCTCATACCAAGATTTCTTCTCAGGCTCAAGAGGTCATCTTCCACAGTGATAACAGTCCTTCCCTTTTGGCCGAGACGACCATGGTTTACCACTCTCCTTCAGCTGAATACAGTGAGACCCTTACCGCTTCCACCAGCAGCGGATCTACTCTCCCAGGGGCAACTACTTCATCCATCCCTGGAAAGGATGCATCTGACAGCCTGGAGATTGAAAGGGCTAGGTTCTTGAACCAAGGTTGTTCCCAAAAAGTGGTAGAAACTCTTCTTCAAGCCAGAAGATGCACCACCAACAGTACCTATAAGAGGATCTGGGAGAAGTTTCTCTCAGTTGCACAGCAACAAAACTGGAACCCATCATCTCCAACAGTTGCTCAAATCCTTGAGTTTCTCCAGTTAGGCCTAGAGAAAAGCCTTGGGTCAAGTACCTTAAAAGTTCACTTGTCAGCATTATCAGCTATGACCAGGGGCGGATCCAGAGTCTTTTCTCGGGAGGGCCACTGCCAAAAAATATGTTTTTTTGTGGGAAATTTATCGGGGAAATGACTGGTGTCGGCGCTTCAATCATCCCGGCACCATGGTTGTTATGGTGTCAGGATGATTGAAGCGCATTATTTCTATTATTACATTGTAATATAAAATTAAATAGTTCAATGCAGGATCAGTGGGAGCCCCGAGTGTGTCACTTGCCACCGTCGCCTGCAATTAGTGGGAGCCCTGAGCGTGCACTTGCCACAACTTGTGGATTGTCACTTACCACATCACCTGCCACACCTTGCGGATTGTCACTAGCCACACCTTGCGGATTGTCACTTGCCACGTCACCTGCCACACCTTGCTGATTGTCACTTGCCTGCCACCAGATGCAGATTGTCATTTGCCACGTCACCTGATACAATTTGCGGATTGTCACTTGCCACGTCACCTGCCACACCTTGCGGATTGTCACTAACTTGCCTGCTAAGGTGTAGTTTTGGTTGTCTCTTGCTGTGTCCCAGACTCCCAGAGTCAGGCAGCAGAGAGATAATGTAATCTCTCTGCTGCCTGCACAGTGAGGGCGGAAGTCACTGTAGGAATGCAGGGCAGGCACGGGCGGTGAGAGATGATCTCAACTCTCTGCTCCCCCGCTCCCGGCTAGCTGATTGGCCAGCTGACACACTGAGCCTGCTCTCTCACTCTCACCTGCGCTGCCAACACACTGAGCAGCACGGTCTGCCCACGGACCGCGCCGCCCCCGACAACAAACCGCGCCGCAAGCAGAGCCGCCCACTTTCTTACCCGTCTGTGGAACCGCACGCTATCGCACCTGCCCGCAGAGCGGCCCGACGTGACTCACTGACGTCACTCGTTGCTAGACGCCAAGCGGCCCAGGCGTCAGCAACGAGTGCAGGGAAGAGGCTCCACCCACCTCCTCCTCCGCTCCTGGTATCGTGTCACTGCGACGTGTAACTACATTATACGAGTCTCTCTCTCAGCGCCACTGATCGGCTGATGTGAGAAACTGAGAGGGAGACTCAGAGAGGCAGCGGCAGCCGCAGAACAAGTACTGTATATACTCGAGTATAAGCCGACCCGAATATAAGTCGAGGCACCTAATTTTACCCCCAAAAAATGGGAAAACTTATTGACTCGAGTATAAGCCTAGGGTGTCCATCTGCATGCCTCACTGTGCCTCACTTTGCCTCACTGTGCCCATGCCTCACTGTGCCCATGCTTCACTGTGCCCATGACTAGACCGATGTTTAACATGGGAGTCTATGGAAGGAGTGCCCAGTTTTAAAAATCGGTTCTCCCCGGCCGTAGGTCTCCCAGACACCAAGCGTTGCACACTTGTAGAGGAGACATTGGGCTATATGTGTGCCAAGTTTGGGGTCCAGGGGACCTATGGCTGGCCGGTACCGGGTCCGCAAAATCACCGGAGAAATTACCGTTTAACATTGGAGTCTATGTAAGGGGTGCCCGGTTTTAAAAAATCAGTGCTCCCCGGCCGTAGGTTCCCTAGACACCAAGCTTTGCACACATATAGAGGAGACATGGGGCTACATGTGTGCCAAGTTTGGGGTCCAGGGGACTTATGGCCGGCCGGTACCGGGTCCCCAAATATCGGGGGATCAGGCACGAAAAAAAAAAACAGAGCAAGCGAGTGTGACAGATGATCTCGGGGGGGGGATTGCCCTGTTGCCCCCCCCTGGATCCGCCCCTGGCTATGACAGGAATCAAGTGGGCGCAAGAGCCCCTAGTTATTCAGTTCCAGAGGGCCTGCCTAAAGATAAGGCCTCCTAGAAAGCCTTCCTTCCCGACTTGGGATCTTTCGGTCGTACTAGAAGTTCTATCACACGAACCATTCTTTCCGTTAGAAAACATCTCCTTTTGGGACTTAACACTCAAAGTCACTTTCTTAATTGCAATCACATCGGCCAAGAGAGTCTCAGAGATGCAAGCTCTCCTGGCAAAAGAACCATACTTGATTGTCTACCCAGATAAAGTAATCCTAAGACCATCCGATCGGTTTATTCCGAAGGTGTCATCCTCCTTCCACTTAAATCAGGAGATTAACCTTCCTGCTCTCTCCACAGAACAAGGGGATCCACATCCGCTGGATGTAAGAACAAACATTCTAACCTACCTGTCAACAACAAACGACCTTAGGAAGTCGGAAAACCTCCTGGTCATCCCCACACGGCTTTAGAAGAGGTCAAGCAGCAACCTCTCGCACCATCACAGCATGGCTGGTGAAGATCATCAAAAAGGCTTATTCACTGAGTCAAACGCAAATCAAACGCAAATACCTGAGGGCTTAAAGGCACATTCAACTATTTGCCGAGCAGCGACCTGGTCCTCAAGGAATACCTTTATTTCTCATTACAAGGTGGACTCTGCCAGATTATCCACGGCAGAGTTTGGACGAGCAATTATTCAGTCCAACACCTCTATTCCATGTAAATAAAAAAAATTGTCTTTATGCTCAGACCCACCCAGTCTGCGAGTTATTCACCCAAAGGTGTATGCTGCCATGATGCGACAGGAAAATGGAAAATTGTATACTCCTTTCCGTAATTTTCCTTTCCTGTCGCATCTTCATGGCAGCATACAGATGCCCACCCGTCTGAGGTGAGGTATATATATACTAGAATACCTGGGCGGGGGCTCACTCTGGGCTTAATAGCTAAACGGTCCTATCAGGTTGTGGGGGCGGAGCCACAACCCAAAGGTGTATGCTGCCATGAAGATGCGACAGGAAAGGAAAATTACGGAAAGGTGAGTATACAATTTTCCATTTTTCCAACATTCCCTCCTCTTGTGTGCCTATTTTATCTCAACACATTTCGATGACAGTCCCTGTGTTTTATACACTTTCGGACTGTATGTCATTAAGTTGAGCTTCAATGTCCACACAGGTCTCCTCAGAGGTAGGAAGTGCTTTATACATTGTTCTTGAGATTGCAGTTTCGATCAGTTTTTGTGTAAGTCCTTGAATACAGGGAATGCAGCAGCATCCGCAAGTGACCAGAACGGCCAAAGCCACAGCAATTGAGATCAAATATGATGTGATAAGTCCAGTCCATTTACCAAACCATCCTTCAAGCCAGTTTGTGAATGGATCATTAATACCTGAATTCTCCGCTAATTCATTCGATAGAGCAGTTAGTCCTTCCAGGGCTCTGGTCACAGTCCCTCCAGGAGCTGTATTGTTAGGGATAAAGGTACAATACATGCTACCAAACATTTTGCATACCCCTCCTCTTTCAGCCAGGACCATATCTAAGGCCATTCAATTCTGCCATGCCATTAGAGAGGTGGGGCCCAGCTATTCTGCTAGACCTTTTACAGCGTCCCTGGTATAGTTTACAAATCGTTGTTGGTTGTAGTATATATAGTTAATCCAGTCAACATTTTTATTTATAGTCACCCACCAGAGAAGAGACTCAAACCCAGCTGTTACCTGACTCCTGGCCTTAAACTCATCCGGCACCCCTCGAGGAACTCCTATCTCATCTATTTAGACCTGGGAGTCAAATGTCCCCTTGGGAGAGGTGTCCCTTCAATACCGTTGGTGACTCTTAGTCCACGGGTGTTCTGACAGGATTCTCAGGGGCATAACCAGCTGGACCATCGCACAATCCCCTTGGGTATTGGCCGGAATCCTAGCTCACAGTTTCTTATCCCCACACATCCACCAGCTCTCTTGAGTGTCATGTTCAACCCAATCACCATTTTCCTTGCTAATCCTCTCCGCACAGCAGTCATCAGGTAGTGACCCAAGATCCACCGCGCTACTGTTCCCTGGGAGTGCAGAGCAAGCAAAATTGCCCGGATACGTAGCAACTGCTGGAGGTATCTGAGGTCTCTGCACTGGGGGAAACAACAAACTCAATGTGTGACAGGTAGAATTTGCTTCTGGTTTATAGCTCTTATTATACAACCGCAGCATACATTTTAAACCTTCTGGATCTGTATTGTAATCTAGAGGAAAAGGGACCGTTGCTAAATGTTGTTTGGCTCCAGCACAAACTAAACAGTTTTCCTTTTTTAGAGTTTTAAACGTGTACCTCAACCATTCTAACCACTATTTTTTTTTCTTGGTAACTCGTCTCCAAAGCTATGACATCTTCTACTGTTAGGTTAGTAAATCTTACAGTGTTACTCAGAACTTCTATTTTAGTATGGCCTTCTTCTTTCCCTTCCTTGTCTACCGTTTCCTGTTGTTTGGTTTTATTTGGTGGTAATACCTTGAGGAAAAATGTACCTAAAGGATCTGTTCCCGACACCCATGCTCCCATAGAATATAACCGTTGATCCTTTTTTTTTAGGTTCTTTTAATGTTATCAGAAATTGGTTGCAATCTCTGCTATGTGTACAGGGGGAATTGGCTGCCTTTGTTATGGTGAGTCTTTCTTTTAAACCATTTATGCCTAGAATGTTGTACTCCTAATCTTGGTGTGCTGTGGTCCACAGGGCCTGGTTCCATACTGAACAGTCAGTTCCACTTGAAAGATAACAAACATATTTATCTGCCCATTGGAGCCTTCTTGCTTCAATTATGTCCCTACAGTCTAGCATTTGGCAAAAATCAACTAAAATGGTACTAGTTACCCCTTCTATGAAGGTTAAGTTCAAGGCCTTCCCCGTACTTGCCCATTCTAGAGGTTCCTTCTCTTTCCAGTTTCTGCCTCCCCGTATGGACGTCTCACCTAGAGTCACCAGTAGACCCAAGATAATTACAGTCCCTTTCATCCTGACCAGCTACAGAGCCCCAGGGGGTAAGGTAAGGGAGTCTTCACCGGTTTGAGACAAGTCCCACCTGGTGCGGGACCTCCCTTTGTAGCCGGACTTGCCAGAGCTCTGTCGCCAACTGACCCTGCTCTGCCTGTAAAACTTTTTTGCAATGGGACTGGGGAGTCCAGGTAGACCTCTCTGGAAATCCTTATTGCTGTGGGAGTGGTGAGAAGAACCTGATATGGCCCCTCCCACTTAGGCAAGTGCCAATGTTTCCTTTTTATTACTTTTATCAGGACCCAGTCTCCGATATGGATTTTCTCTTCTCCTTGGTTTGGACCTTCTGGAATAGAACAGACCTCATTAATTTGTTTCTATTTCAACAAGTTAGACATATATTCTGCTAAGGTACGTTCAGATTCTTCAACTGGTGTTTCATTTAGTAGTAAAGGTATTCTATATGGCCTTCCATGTATCATTTCAAATGGACTGAAACCTTCCTGTGTGGGTGTAATATGTGTAGCGATACCCCCAAACTAAGAGAGCTGCTGGTTTTGTTTCAGGCCCTGTACACAGCACAGCCAACCCCCGGCAATCTACTCGACCCTCCTCTGGCACTGCTAGTCTAGGGGTGGTATATTAGTATAGCTCTATACCTGTCCATGGGGCCTTAACAGAAACCCCGCTACACACTCCCCCCACTTAAACTCTTTGGTCCCCAAAGATAATTGTCAACATACACTACGCACAACATTAGACAAAGTTGCGTATGATGTCGGCAGAGGAAGTTCCCACCAAAAATGAGGGGGGGAACTTCCCTGCCCACAGTTCCCACCATCAGAAGTGGCCTGTCTAACTGTGCCAGAGGGTGAGTTGGGGTTGCCCTCCACCAAATGAATAGTGGAGGGATCAGGGTTTTCTGCACTCCTCCTGGCGGTTACCACAGTGTCCTCCGAGCTCTCCCCCATTTGTGGGTAAGTCAACTTTCGGGGAGGCCTTATGGTCCTTTTCACCCTCCGCTCTCTTGGGATTTCTGGTTTGGACACTGTAGGTTCCTCTTCTGGAACAGACATGGCAGCTTCCACTGTTTCTGAAACATTTAACTCAGGAGCAGGAAGATACATGGAACCTCTTGGATCCTCCTCTGGGAGTGAGTCGAAGGCATCTTCCCATGAGTCTGATAGAGGACTGGATGGGATGAACTCAGTAGCTTCTGCATTCAGTGTACTGTCTATGGTGTCTTTCAAAGGTGGAAGATCTATAGCAGAAGTTCTTGGGCCTGGGAAGGCCATAGCCATTCTAGCTCTTCCCTCTCATCCTCACTAGGTTCAGAGACATCTGTTTCTTCAGACCGAGATGCCAGGGAACGGGTGTTTGGCCTAGGAGTATCCAGGATGGAAGTTGGCTCAGGGGAATCCTTTACAGGGGGTATCCGAACTGCTTCGGCAAGTGGGAGTATGTGGTTCCGGTGCCAAGTCTTCAATGGCCCCACCTTTCCCTCCGGCTTCAGTTGGTAGACTGGCAGGCTGGGCAGCTTCTTGCAAATAACATATGGTTCAGGTCTCCATCTGTCTGCAAGCTTGTGCTTCCCAGGGACTCCTAAGTTCCGTAGCAGCACTTTGTCCCCAGGTTGCAGATCCTGAATCCGGACGTTCAGGTCAAAGTTTCTCTTGTTGCGGGCTCCCCTTTGATCAGAAGCTGCTTGGGCCTGCTCATAGGCCAACTTAAAACTGTGCCTCAGCCTGTCCACATATCCTTTGTGGGAAGTGGCTGAGGAATGGTCTATGGAGGTGCCAAAGGCCAGGTCTATGAGTAGTCTTGCTTCTCTCCCAAACATAAGTCGATAGGGAGAGTACCCTGTAGCGTCACTTGTTGTACTGTTGTAAGCATGCACAATTGCTGCTATGTGCTTGCTCCAGTGCTGCTTCTTTTCGCTACTTATAGTCCCCAGCATGTTGAGTAGGGTTTGGTTGAACCTCTCCGGCTGAGCATCCCCTTGTGGGTGGTAGGGGGTGGTTTGGGTCTTCTTGATCCCTAAGGAGTCCAGGAGCTTCTGGATCAACCGACTTTCAAAGTCCCTCCCTTTATCCGAGTGGAGACGCTGTGGTAGCCCATAGTGCACAAAGTATTTTTCCATAAGTACTTTGGCCACGGTGGAAGCCTTCTGGTCCTTGGTTGGGAAGGCCTGGGCATACCGGGTGAAATGGTCGGTTATCACCAGAACATTTCCTAGTCCACTCAAGTCAGGTTCAAGGCAGAGAAAATCAATGCACAAAAATCAATGGGCCTTGACTTTGCAGGTGGCCCATTGGGGCAGCTTGATGGGGCAATGTTTTTCACTGAATGCAGCGTGCGCATGAGTGGCAGTATTCCTCTACTTCAGCCTTCATGCAGGGCCAATAGAACCGACTTCTGACGAGTTGAAAGGTCCTTTCAGCTCCTAAATGACCATGGTTGTCGTGTAAGGCGACCAAGACAGTTTCTCTGTGTTTCTTGGGTAGAAACAGTTGCATTTGTCTTCCAGGTCATCAGAGGGGCCCCTTCAGTAGACCACCCCTTGATGCACCTGCAGCCTGTCCCACTCCTTCCGCAACAGGCGAGCTTCCTTTGAAGGGTGATGCAAGAGTCTATCTGGATCCTGACTTTCAAGAGCCTCCAGGACCAATTTCCCCAAAGGGTCTTCCAATTGGTCACATCTCAATTCCTTTTTGGACAGCTTTGGTAAGTCATCTTCCTCTAACTGAGTTACTCCACAGTATTGTTTGGGGACCCCCACCGCTGTGACCCCTATCTCTTCCGCTCTGGAACCACCACTGGCCTGGAGTTCAGCCCCTTGACAGAGGGCCCGCACCCCGTCCGGCATGAGACCTTCTAGACAGGGCATCTGCATCTCGATTGCCAGCCCCAGGTCTGTATTTCAGGCTGAAACTGAATCCAGACAGTGCAGCCAGCCATCGATGGCCTGTGGCATCCAGCTTTGCTGTGGTGAAAAGATAAGTAAGGGTGTTGTTGTCAGTTTTCACGGTGAATTCTGCCCCATACAGATAGTCTTTAAGTTTATCGACTACAGCCCACCTGAGGGCCAGGAACTCCAACTTATGAGTGGGGTAGTTCTTTTCAGAGGGGGTCAAACTCCTGCTCACATATGCAACGGGTCGCAGTTGCCCTTCATGCTCCTGGTAGAGCACTCCTCCCAGACCGTCATGACTGGCATCTACATGGAGTTCATAGGGTTTCTTTGGGTCTGCATAGGCCAAGACAGGGGCAGTGGTTAAGCTCTTCTTCAGCATTTGGAAGGCCTCTTCACACTTCTCATTCCACTGATCTTCGACTGACTCCACCGGCTTCCTGGGACCCGAGTCATCCTCTTCTCCCTCCGTCTTTAACAGTTCATTCAGGGGTCTGGCAATCTGTGCGAACCCCTCTACGAACCTCCTATAGTAGGAGCAGAACCCCAAAAAGGACCTGAGTTCTGTCACAGTGGTGGACCGTGGCCAGGAGGTAACTGCCTCCAGCTTCCCAGGGTCTGTGGCTACCCCCTCTTCGGACACTATGTGCCCCAGATAGTTGACTGATGACTGGTAGAACTGGCATTTCTTTGGTGAGAGCTTGAGTCCCTCTTCACTGAGCCTTCTCAAGACTTTTTCCAGTCTCTCTTTATGTTCCTCTAGAGTCTTCCCAACGACGATTATGTCATCTAGGTACACTAGGACTTCGATGAGGTTCATGTCTCCTATGGTTTTCTCCATGAGGCTTTGAAAGATGGCAGGGGCTCCAGACAGACCTTAGGGCATCCGGTCAAATTCAAAGAATCCCACAGGGGTTATGAAGGCTGTCTTCTCCTTATCTTTCAGATGCATGGGGATCTGGTAGTATCCGCTCTTAAGGTCCATGACACTGAACCACCTGGCTCCAGACAAACTCTGTAGGGCATCCTCTATCCTCGGGTGGTATACTGGTCGGGAATCGTTCTCCTGTTGAGAGTCCTGTAGTCTATACACAACCTCAACGACCCATTCTTCTTCCTGACTAGTGATGAGCCGAACACCCCCGGGTTCGGTTCGCACCAGAACCCGCGAACGGACCGAAAGTTCGCACGAACATTAGAACCCTATTAAATACAATGGATGCGAACGTTCGAATTCTAAAGTGCTAATTATAACGACTATTATCCATGTTATTGTCCTAAACAGAGTTTGGGAACCCGGGTTCTGCACCAGGGGACATGTATCAATGCAAAAAGACGTTTTAAAAACGGCCGTTTATCGGGAGCAGTCATTTTAATGATGCATAAAGTGAAAAAAAAAAAGTCAAATATTCCTTTAAATATTGTACCTGGGGGGTGTCTAAAGTATGCCTGTGAAGTGCCACGTGTTTCCCGTGTTTAGAACTGTCCCTGCACAAAATTACATTTCTAAAGGAAAAAAAAGCCATTTAAAACTGCTTGCTGCTTTAATGTAATGTCTGGTCCCGGCAATATGGATGAAAATCATTAAGAAAAATGGCATAGCTACCCCATCACCCCCCCCCCCTACCCCAGCCCATTACCAGCCCCTTTGGGTCTTGTATGGATTTTAAGGTGAACCCCGCACACAAAATAAAAAAGGCCCTATATACTCTGAACAGCCGTATACAGGCGGTGCATACAAGACAGGGACTGTAGGTTTGTTCTTATGTAGAATCTGTTTGTAATTTTGAACAGTTACATTGTTTAAGTGTAGCTCCAGCCCAAATACCTATTTTTAAGCTTTTTGGAAAACATAGGGAAGGGTTATCACCCCTGTAACATTTGTTTTGCTGTCTGTGCCCCTGTTCAGAACATTTCACCTCACTTTGCGTCCCAATGACAACTGTTTTTGAAATGTGGTGTTTTTATTGAAACAAGGATTGGTGATAAAGCATCAGTAGAGAGGAGACACCTTTCTCCCATATTAATTCTTACAGGAGAGAATTTTCCTTCCAAGGGGTAGATTTCCTCTCACTTCCTGTTGTCTTCTTCCGTTTGCAAGTAGTAGTCGTTTGTAAGTTGGATGTTTGAAAGTAGGGACCTGCCGTATATACTCTGCAGAAATTGGCCCCTTAGGTGTTGGTGTTGGCACAACACTGTAAGCACTCACAGTTACTCTTGGTGGGTGCTGGAACGCCCTGCTGTCAACTATTATATCAGGAATTGTAATAACATATAATTGTTGAACAGTGGTAGTAAAAATTGGGCCTTTGATGGTGGTGCTGGTGCCACAACACTGTAAGGCCTGACAGTTACTCTTGGTGGGCGCAGCAATGGGCCCTGCTGTGAATTATTAGATCAATAATTATAATTGCATGCCCCTGTTGAACAGGGGCTGAAAAATTGGGCCTTTGGTGGTGGTGGTGGTGGTGGTGGTGTTGACACAACACTGTAAGGCCTGACAGTTACTCTTGGTGGGCGCAGCAATGGGCCCTGCTGTGAATTATTAGATCAATAATTATAATTGCATGCCCCTGTTGAACAGGGGCTGAAAAATTGGGCCTTAGGCACTGGTGGCACAACACTGCAACCCCTCACAGATACTGTACTTGGAGCACAGCAATGAGGCCTGTTGCAAAGTATTGCTTCAAAAATTGTAATTACACGCCCCTGTTAAACAGGGGCTGAAAAATTGGGCCTTAGCCACTGGTGGCGGCACCCATAAACCAAAATGATCTTCCAAGCTATCATCATTAATCGGATCATTGAGGAGGAGGAGGAGGATAGCTAGTCAACATAACAGCACAGGAACTCAGCATCAGCATCAGTCTTGAAGGGATGTGACATTTTAAAATCAATTAGTCTGTTATATCAGCATCAGGTGTGTGGTAGCTGGTGGTGATCCAAGACTGGTTCATCTTGATGAAAGTCAGTCGATCAACCGAGTCGGTGGACAGGCGCACCCTGTGATCCGTGACAAATCCTCCAGCAGCACTGAATGTGCGTTCTGAAAAAATGCTGGATGCAGGACAGGCCAGTAGCTCAATTGCATACTGTGCAAGCTCTGGCCAGTGATCCATCCTCAAGACCCAGTAAGCCAGAGGATTTTCGGTGGGGAAGGTGTCCAAGTCTGACCTTGCCCCTAGGTATTCCTGCACCATGTATATCAGACGCTGGCGATGGTTGCTGGAACCGATCATACTTTAGGACATCGGACTAAAGAATTGTCTGAACGCATCGGTCAGACGGCCACCTTCCCCACCACTCCTTCTTTGACTGCCCGAAGCCTCAGCAACTCGTTGTCCAGGACCAGGAGTTTGTAACCTCCCAGTCTCTGGGAACGCGTTGCACAGACCTTTCTGCAAGGCCTCCCAGGTTTGTCTCATCCTCTGCTCCCTCTGCGACGGTAACATAAGGTCCACAATCTTACCCTTGTACCGTGGATCAAGGAGAGTGGCCAGCCAGTAATGGTCCCTCTCCTTGATCCGAAGAATACGAGGATCCTTCCGCAGACTTTGCAGGATCAGGGAGGCCATGCAGCGTAGGTTAGCTGAGGCATTCAGTCCGGAGTCCTCTGGGTCACTAAGGACGACATGATCCGCAGCCACCTCCTCCCAGCCACGTACAAGTCCACTGGTTTCTTGGGACTGTAAATCATCCCTAAAAGACTGCTGCTGATGATGCTGAGTGCCAGCCTCCACCTCCATGCTGACACAATCCTCCTCCTCCTCCTCCTCCTCCTCTTCCTGTGCGATGGGTGGGACAGAAGGAACACTGTCTGGGTAAAGGGGGCCTTGAGAGGCAAGGAAGTCCTCCTCTTCCTGCCTCTATTCTGCCTCAAGTGCCCTGTCCATTATTCCACGCAGCGTGTGCTCCAACAGGTGGACAAGAGGTACAGTGTCACTGATGAATGCACTGTCACTGCTCACCATCCTCGTGGCCTCCTAAAATGGTGCCAGGACAGTGCATGCATCCCTGATCATGCCCCACTGGCGTGGTGAAAAAAACCTGAGCTCCCCTGACCCTGTCCTGGTGCCGTAGTCGCACAGGTACTCATTGATGGCCCTCTGCTGCGTGTGCAGCCGCTGCAGCATGGCCAACGTTGAGTTCCACCTGGTGGGCATGTCACATATAAGGCGGTTCATGGGCAGGTTCAACTCCTTTTGCAGCTCAGCCAGGCGAGCACTGGCATTATAAGATCTGCGGAAATGCACACAGACTTTCCTGGCCTGCCTCAGGACATCCTGTAAGCCCGGGTACCTGCCCAAGAACCGCTGCACCACCAGGTTAAGGACGTGAGCCATACAGGGCACATGGGTCAGTTGTCCCTGTCAGAGGGCGGAGAGGAGGTTGGTGCCATTGTCGCAAACCACCATTCCTGGCTTAAGCTGGCGTGGCGTCAACCACCTCTCGGCCTGCCCCTGCAGAGCAGACAGGACCTCTGCCCCAGTGTGGCTCCTGTCCCCCAAACACACCAGCGCAAGCACGGCATGGCATCTTTTTGCCTGCGTACTTGCGTAGCCCCTTGAACGCCTACGGAGCACCGCTGGTTCCGAGGACAAACCACAGGAAGAGGCCATGGAGGAAGAAGAAGAGGAGGGGGTGGAGGAGAGAGGTGTGTCACAACCAGTAGTAGCATTTTGGAGGCGTGGCGGTGGAACAACCTCCAACACTACTGCACCTTGTCCTGCATCCTTCCCAGCTGCCAAAAGAGTGACCCAATGGGCCGTGAAAGAAAGGTAACGTCCCTGTCCATGCCTGCTGGACCATGAGTCAGCGGTAATATGCACCTTACCGCTGACCGCCCTGTCCAGCGAGGCCAAAACATTGCCTTCCACATGCCTGTAGAGAGCCGGAATCGCCTTCCGTGAGAAAAAGTGGCGTTTGGGAACCTGCCACTGAGGAACCGCACATTGCACAAACTCACGGAAGGGGGCCGAGTCTACCAACTGAAAAGGCAGCAGTTGAAGCGCTAGCAATTTAGCCAAGCTAGCATTCAACCGCTGGGCATGTGGATGGCTGGGAGTGAACTTCTTTCGACGGTCCAGCAGCTGGGGCAGTGAAATTTGCCTGCTAGAATCGGACGTCGGTGTACTGCTAGCAGAGTGGCCGCAAGTACTGGGCTGTGACACACCTAATTCTACACCTTCATTCCTCTCAGTGCAGGTTTCAGAGAGGACTGAAGGTATAGTGGGTTTTGAGATCCCAGCTGATGCGGTGCAAGGAGAGGTCCGCTTTGTTCTTTGGTGTGGGTCTTTAAGGTAGGCTTGCCAACGAGCTGCATGGCAGGTCAACATATGTCTGATCAAGCATGTGGTGCCCAAGCGGCTGATGTTTTGGCCACGCGATATACGCTTGAGACATATGTTGCAAACAGCAGCTGTGCGATCTGATGCACTCGCCTCAAAAAAGGCCCACACCAAAGAACTTTTTGAATGACGGGCAGAGGCAGCGCCCTGCACAGGCGGAGCTCTGCGGTGTGATTCCGTCGGTGTGCTGCCCATACGCTGGCCACTCAAGGGCATCCTGCCTCGTTGGAGATGTGCCTCCTCCTCATCCTCCTCCTCCTCCTCTCTCCTATTAGGCACCCACGTGGAGTCAGTGACCTCATCATCCCCTCCCTCCTCATCACTGGAGCCAATCTGGCAGTATGCTGCAGCTGCAGCTGCTGGAGCATGACTGCCAGATTGGTGTCCTTCTTGAGCATCCCCTCTCTCTGCTCTCACGCTACTGCCTTCCTCTAGCTGGGTATCATCATCAGATCCTTCGAAACGCTGGGCATCCTCCTGGAGCATGTACCCAACACTGTGCTCAAACAGTTCGGGGGACTCCTCAGGAGGAGGACATGGTGGGTCTAGGGAAGGAGTGACTAATGATGACATTGATACCAGAGAAGAGGACGCTTTGGCAGCTGCTTTGCCAGTACCCTGAGCCTGGGTGAGAGAGGATGAGGAGGATGAGGTGGGCTTGGTCATCCACTCTACCAAGTCTTCGGCATGATGTGGCTCAACATGTCCAGCTGCCGAAAAGAAGGACAAGCGTGTCCCATGGCCATGTGCTGATGACAATGCACCGCGTCCACGACCAGCACTGTTGCCCCCAGACACAGAGCCTGCTTGCCCTCTTTTTTTGCCTCCTGACTGTCTGCCTCTCCTTGTTTGCCTTCCAGACATTTTAATGGATGGCCTGCAGGGAGATGGGAAAAACAGCAATAAGGGCTACCTTCAGGTGTATACTGTGCTGGAGGCTTAGCAACAAAGACACTGACACTGTCCCCTGCCTATCCTTCTCTGTCCCTAAACACAAGGATTTCAAATATGGTTCAGCAAGATTGGTTTAGGACAGAATAGCACACTGACACTTTCCCTCACTGTCCTTCTCTGTCCCTACAAACAAGATTTAGCACAGAATAGCACACTGATAGTTTCCACGAGTGTCCTTCTCTGTCCCTAAACTCAAGGATTTCAAATATGGTTCAGCAAGATTGGTTTAGAACAGAATAGCACACTGATAGTTTCACTCACTGTCCTTCTCTGTCCCTACAAACAAGATTTAGCACAGAATAGCACACTGATAGTTTCCACGAGTGTCCTTCTCTGTCCCTAAACTCAAGGATTTCAAATATGGTTCAGCAAGATTGGTTTAGGACAGAATAGCACACTGACACTTTCCCTTACTGTCCTTCTCTGTCCCTACAAACAGGATTTAGCACAGAATAGCACACTGATAGTTTCCACGAGTGTCCTTCTCTGTCCCTAAACTCAAGGATTTCAAATATGGTTCAGCAAGATTGGTTTAGGACAGAATAGCACACTGACACTTTCCCTCACTGTCCTTCTCTGTCCCTACAAACAAGATTTAGCACAGAATAGCACACTGATAGTTTCCACGAGTGTCCTTCTCTGTCCCTAAACTCAAGGATTTCAAATATGGTTCAGCAAGATTGGTTTAGGACAGAATAGCACACTGACACTTTCCCTCACTGTCCTTCTCTGTCCCTACAAACAAGATTTAGCACAGAATAGCACACTGATAGTTTCCACGAGTGTCCTTCTCTGTCCCTAAACTCAAGGATTTCAAATATGGTTCAGCAAGATTGGTTTAGGACAGAATAGCACACTGACACTTTCCCTTACTGTCCTTCTCTGTCCCTACAAACAGGATTTAGCACAGAATAGCACACTGATAGTTTCCACGAGTGTCCTTCTCTGTCCCTAAACTCAAGGATTTCAAATATGGTTCAGCAAGATTGGTTTAGGACAGAATAGCACACTGACACTTTCCCTCACTGTCCTTCTCTGTCCCTACAAACAAGATTTAGCACAGAATAGCACACTGATAGTTTCCACGAGTGTCCTTCTCTGTCCCTAAACTCAAGGATTTCAAATATGGTTCAGCAAGATTGGTTTAGGACAGAATAGCACACTGACACTTTCCCTCACTGTCCTTCTCTGTCCCTACAAACAAGATTTAGCACAGAATAGCACACTGATAGTTTCCACGAGTGTCCTTCTCTGTCCCTAAACTCAAGGATTTCAAATATGGTTCAGCAAGATTGGTTTAGCACAGAATAGCACACTGATAGTTTCCCTCACTGTCCTTCTCTGTCCCTACAAACAAGGATTAGCACAGAATAGCACACTGATAGTTTCCACGAGTGTTCTTCTCTGTCCTTAAACTCAAGGATTTCAAATATGGTTCAGCAAGATTGGATTAGAACAGAATAGCACACTGATAGTTTCACTCACTGTCCTTCTCTGTCCCTACAAACAAGATTTAGCACAGAATAGCACACTGATAGTTTCCACGAGTGTCCTTCTCTGTCCCTAAACTCAAGGATTTCAAATATGGTTCAGCAAGATTGGTTTAGGACAGAATAGCACACTGACACTTTCCCTCACTGTCCTTCTCTGTCCCTACAAACAAGATTTAGCACAGAATAGCACACTGATAGTTTCCACGAGTGTCCTTCTCTGTCCCTAAACTCAAGGATTTCAAATATGGTTCAGCAAGATTGGTTTAGGACAGAATAGCACACTGACACTTTCCCTCACTGTCCTTCTCTGTCCCTACAAACAAGATTTAGCACAGAATAGCACACTGATAGTTTCCACGAGTGTCCTTCTCTGTCCCTAAACTCAAGGATTTCAAATATGGTTCAGCAAGATTGGTTTAGGACAGAATAGCACACTGACACTTTCCCTCACTGTCCTTCTCTGTCCCTACAAACAAGGATTAGCACAGAATAGCACACTGACAATTTCCCTCACTGTCCTTCTCTGTCCCTACAAACAAGGTTTAGCACAGAATAGCACACTGTCACTTTCCCTCACTGTCCTTCTCTGTCCCTACAAAAAAGGTTTTGCACAGAATGACACACTGACACTCTCCCTACCTATCCTTCCCTGTCCCTAAACACAAGGAATCCAGGATTAGTAAAGGAAAAAAATGACACTGTCCCTGCCTATGCTTCTCTTTCCCTGCTCCGGAACACACTACACAAGGCCGCCGCGCTGGCGGCCTTTTATAGTGTGGGGCGTGTACTAAACCCCCTCAGCAATAATTGGCCACAGGCATCCTGCCTGTGGCCAATCATTGCTCTCCTCGCTGCCGGCGCTGTGCTTGGCCAATCACAGCGCCTGGATGACACTGCAATGGCGTAGTGCATTGTGGGCCGTTCGCGTCACTCGAATTTGGCGCGAACGGCCCAAATCGTTCGATCTTCGTCGAACGATCGAACAGCCGATGTTCGAGTCGAACGTATGTTCGACTCGAACACGAAGCTCATCCCTATTCCTGACCACCACTATCGGAGAGGCATAGGGGCTTCTAGATTCCCGGATAACACCAGTTCGCTTGAGCTCGGCGAGCTGTTCTCTCAGGTCTTCAAGGTCGGCTAGAGGAACTCGCCTGACTCTCTCCCTAAAAGGCTTGTCTTCCTGGAGGCGGATTCGATGGGTGGCACTCTTCGCACACCCTACATCGAACTCATCTTTAGAGAAAATCTTCCTCCATCTGGTCAACTGGGCCTTTGCCCTCTCCTTCCAGGCCCTTGGCAGGTTCGGGTTCTCCATGCAGAGCTTCTCCCAGATAGTCCTTTCTCCCTCTGTCTTCTCCACATCTGATAAGACAATTGGGGCAGCAGGGCTCACCTGGCCCAGCAACATCCTGGCGGAAATCTCCATGGGGGCACCCGTGGTATTCCTGATGCTCACAGGCACCTTACAGTGTGCCTTCTTCAAAGCTCTTACCGGAACCATTTCTGGGATCACTTCTAAGCCTGAGTATTCTTCCCGGGGGTCTGGTTCCAACATGACAAAGGGGCCAGGTTGCTCCCAAGTAAGTTTCACAGTGGCTCTGAGACAGGTTACCTCACAGGGCTGCAATACTATTCCTTTCTTCCCCAGTCTCCAGACTTTTCCCACCCCCTCTTCTGGGGCCTGCTGTTCTAAGACTAGTCGCTGGTAGACTGTCTTCAACATTGGGTGTATTCTGGTGACAGCGGGATTCTTCCCTCGTGCTAGAGGGGCCAAGAGCCTCCGGACCAGGTCCGTGTTGGTCCCTAATTATTAGTGAGTTCTTGTTCGCTCCAGGCGGTCGGGGGCACACCACTGCCAGGGTATCGAACACTTCAGCCTTCCCGGCTACTGAGGGGTCGAAGGTCAGTTTTATGGGCAAGTAACCATCGTAAGGGAAACTCTGTGTTCCGATTCCGCATACACCCGTCCTTCTGTGAAGCGTTAGAGGTGACGTCAGCGCGTCGCTCCGCCCTACGTCCGTTTCGTAAAAAACTTACTTCTTCCAGGGGCACGGGCGGCGCACTGCGTCACCTCTATTTATAGTACAAAAGAGCCAAGCCTCGCTTTGGGTCAAAACCATCCATCGGACATGCGCAGCATCACCCAGTGTCACTGCAACATGAAACACTAACCGCACTGACTACTCTGATTCGCCGGCATTCTAAGGACTAATGATCAATCTTGGGGCTCAATTTATTTGTTTATGAATCAAGTATAATGACAATACTGAAGTTAAAAATGTGTCTATTTTTTGCTCAGTTCACATCTTATTGTATCTAAGCCGGAAGTACACTTGTTGCAAACGTAGGGGTCACTTACCGCCAGCGGCTAAAGCGACATCTACTGGGCAAAAAAGAAATCGCTTGCCATAATGCACAGACGAGACATACTTGTGCAAGCCTGTGCACCAATCCACTGTGATTCACTCCCACTTAAAGGCTGATTATCACAATAAATTAGATATGAATGCTATATGTTCATTTACTTTAAAAAATTTGTTTAAATATTAAAACCTTTATATGTATTAAAAACCTAAATGTGGTCCCTTGCTTTAGAGGGCTGCACACTAAGGGCTATGTCAATAATGAAGAGTCCACCCCCCTAACATGTCGCACCAAATATGTATGACATGACAGCGGGGGACCCATTCTTGGAGTGCAATACCAGCACCCAAGGGCAATGTGTGTGTTATATCAAAGACACTTCATATAGGTACATTAATATGTTGTTATTCATATACTGGACCCCACATAGTGATGTCTCTAATGACATAAAACAACCCGCCCATCTCAGCCAAAAAAAGGAGGGGGGGACACAAGGCAAAAAAGAAAATGGGAAAATAAATATCAGGGACTAGCCAGACACCTTTCCAAGGCCTGGATTATTGATACAATATTCCCTAGACATCTGACCAAGGCACCACTATGGTGCAGGGCTCCATCTTCCTATTGGTTGGTTCGTATGATATCAAATTAGGACGCATGCGTTTGGGCAATTATTATAGCCAGCATTTCTTTAACGCTATAAGGCCCATCTCATTGGCTTATGAAACCCATTTGGCCTATAAAAGCCAATATATGCCGATACCTATGAAACCCATTATGCTTAATGAATGAATCATTAGCTGAAAAATTCCAATATGGTACCAAAAATTAATAATCCGTGGATGTGTGATAACACAAAGCGAGACTCAGTAAATCAAACTGAGACCATTGTATCTATACATGTGAAAAAACAGAAAAACAAATCTCTATATAAATGTTTATACTCCCATATTTAAATGGCGGAAATTGTGCACAATTAAAAGAAAAATAAACCCAACACCATAATTTAATTTAAACATTTAAGAATTGTTTATGAACGCGTTTAACGTCTGTATCGACATTTAAACCAAAAGGTACATGTGTCTTTAATCTGTATATCCAGGACATTTCCTGTTTGGAAATCTCCCGCACCAATGAGCTCCCCCTCCAATGAGGTTTGTATTTGTCTATCCCCATGTACAGGGTATTGGATGGATCTCTATGGTGCACCTCATCATAATGTCTAGAGACCGAATGTTTGGGGAAGCCTGCTTTGATGTTACTAATATGCTCATTCAGTCTTACCTTCAGAGCCCTTTTAGTCCTCCCAACATATTGCAGCCTGCATGGGCATTGGATGAGGTAAGTAACACCTTATGTGGCACAGGTGATAAATGGTTCCACTTCAAACACCCTAGACGTACTAGTAGACGTGAAGCTGCATATCTTTCTATCTTTACACCTGTTCATAGAACAGACTCCACAGGTCTTACAACGGTAATAGCCCGTGAGATTTTGAAAGAAAGATCTATTAGCTTTTGGAGGATCGGAGACACTGGGAGCAACCCTATTTCCAAGAGAAGAGGCCCCCTTGAAAATAATTTGAGGTCTCACGGGCAAAATACTTTTCAAAACTTGATCACTTTCCAATATATGCCAATGTTTCTGTATCAACTGCTTCACATTGCGGTGTTGTACATAAAATGTTGTAATAAAGGGCATAGAGATCTTCTTGGTCACTGTTTGATGTGTTTTTTCTACCAAAAGTAAAGACCTATCAACCTTTCTGATTTCCTTGGCCGTCTGGGCTAATAATTGTGAATCATAGCCCTTTTCTTCAAACCTAGCAGACAACATAGAGGCCTGAGAGTCAAAAGTGTTTACCTCAGTACATTTGCGTCTGAGGCGTGTGAACTGGCCTCGAGGGACAGCCTTTAACCAGGGTTCATGATGACAACTATCCAAGGCAATGTACGAATTACGGTCCGTTGCCTTGAAATAAGTTGATGTAACACATTTTCCATCTTCCACTCTGATTGTCAAGTCTAGAAAATTTGTTTGCTCCATGCTAGCTTCAAAATTTAATTTTATGCCCCTGTCATTGGTAATAAGGAGTGCCATGAAGTTCAGGAGATCCAGCTCAGTGCCATACCATAGGAGGAGGACGTCATCGATATACCAAGCCCAAAGGGCCAATTCAGGCCTCCTCGGGGCATCTATGACGTCCTCCTCCCACTTGGCCATAAACAGGTTGGCCAAGCTTGGGGCATACTTGGCCCCCATTGCCACGCCCCTATCTTGACGGTAGAACTGTTGGTCAAACAGGAAATAGTTGTGGGTGGCGGCATAGCTTAGTAGTTCCATAATAAATTTAATCTGGATGGATGATAATCCAGAATCCCTCACCAAATATAATTTAACTGCCTCCAATCCCAAACAATGAGGGATAATGGTATATAGTGAGGTTACATCCGCTGTAACCATCCATAAACCTCTTTTGGGTGTAATCCCTGCTAACATATTGATCACCTGTTTGGTATCCTTGATGTAAGAAGGAACCTTCTTCACTAAAGGTTGGAGGTAAAGGTCAATATATTTGCCCACCCGGAATGTAATTGTGTCGATCCCACTCACGATGGGACGTCCCAGGGGGCAAGTAAGGCTCTTGTGAATTTTTGGGAGGTAGTAGATGATTGGGATACGGGGAGCAGCAGGCACCAAAAACAATTTCAACCTTTTTAGTGAGGATACCTCTGTGGAAACCTCTTTCCACAATGGTTTCCAACTCCTTCTTGTACCTAATGACTAGGGATGAGCTCGGTGTTCGAGTCGAACATACGTTCGACTCGAACATCGGCTGTTCGATCGTTCAACAAAGATCGAACGTTTTGGGTCGTTCGCGCCAAATTCAAGTAACGCGAACGACCCAAAATCCCGGCGCTGTGGTTGGCCAAGCATGCACTGTGATCCCGCATGCTTGGCCAATCACAGCACCGGCAGCGAGGAGAGCCATAATTGGCCACAGGCAGGATGCCTGTGGCCAATTATAGCTCAGGGGGGTTTAGTACACGCCCCACACTATAAAAGGCCGCCAGCGCGGCGGCCTTGTGTATTGTGTTGGCGTGCAGGGAAAGACGTACATAGGCAGGGACAGTGTTAGAGAAATTGTGTGTAGGGAGAGAGAAGGATAGGTAGGGACAGTGTCAGTGATATTGTGTGCAGGGAGAGAGAAGGATAGGTAGGGACAGTGTCAGTGATATTGTGTGTAGGGAGAGAGAAGGATAGGTAGGGACAGTGTCAGTGATATTGTGTGTAGGGAGAGAGAAGGATAGGTAGGGACAGTGTCAGTGATATTTTGCTAAACCTTGTGTGCAGGGAGAGAGAACGATAGGTAGGGACAGTGTCAGTGATAGTTTTGCTAAGCCTCCTGCACAGTATACAACTGAAGCTAGCCCTTATTGCTGTGATTTCCTGTTGTGTAACACAGGCAGGCATCTGCAGCACTTAAAACAGGCGTAGTGTGATTCCTGCAAAATATAAACCTGAAGCTAGCCTTTATTGCTCGTAGTTTTTTTTCTTTTGTGTTACACTAAGGGCTCTTTCACACAGGACGGATCAGTAATGATCCGCCCCGTGAAGCTCCGCTTGCTCAGCGGGGATCGCTCCGTTGATCCCCGCTGAGCCGGCGGATGACTGGGTGGTTCCCGCACACTGTGCAGGGACCGCCCTGTCAGAGCGCTGCTCTCCCCTATGGGGGGATCGGATGATGACGGACCGTAGAGTCCGTTGTCATCCGATCCGATGACGGAAGGAAAAATAGGGTTTTCCTCCGTCACACTTTTGCGGATCGGAGCGGGTCGGATGTCAGCGGACATGTCACCGCTGACATCAGTGGCTCCATAGGCGGACATGTAGCATCCGTTCAGGTCCGCCTAAAAAACTGACAGGCGGACCTGAACGGACCCTCTGTGTGAAAGAGCCCTAACAGGCATCTGCAGCATTTAAAGCAGGCGTAGTGTGCTTCCTGCACATTATACACCTGAAGCTAGCCCTTATTGCTCGTAGTTTTTTTTCTTTTGTGTTACACTAATAGGCATCTGCCGGGGCATATAAAAAATATATAATGTGGCGCTGTGAGAGAAGTAGTAAAAAACCCTACTTCATGTATAGCACAATGGTGCACATAAAAATATGGTGTCAAACAAAACGTTTGTACACAATAGGTGTACACAAATGAATGTGATAAAAATGTAAGTGAATACTAACAGTGAAATAATTGGTATGGGGTATAGGTGCACAACAAAAACCAGCAATTAAACTGGAATATTGATCATACCCATAATAAACAAAAATAAAAATGAAAATATAATGTAGGTGGAGACAAACTCATATAAGGCGTCACAGATGAGTATGTAGAATAATGTCCAATCTTATCACATATGAAAAGAAGTTCATAGCTCAAAATCCAACAAGGAGCTGCATCGTTTGAAAATAGGTTTGAAGGGTGCATCTATCACATTTTCCCCTTTTTACATGGCTTGTTGTCGCCATATTTGTTTGGATTTCTTCCTTTTCGGGTTGGAAATACGGACCAGTGGTGCTGTCGGCATAAGGAAGGAGGTGTCTTGCAGATCCTGACTGTTCCTTCGGTCCACAGAGTGGACAAAGCTTTGTTGATCCACCACCGTACGGTGAGCTGGATCCACTCTGTCCAGTAAGAGCATTTACTTCTCCCCCATTGGCCCAAGGTGAAGGCACTCCCGGGTGATGTCATATATCCTATATGCCTATAAAGAAAATGTGATAGATGCACCCTTCAAACCTATTTTCAAACGATGCAGCTCCTTGTTGGATTTTGACCTATGAACTTCTTTTCATATGTGATAAGATTGGACATTATTCTACATACTCATCTGTGACGCCTTATATGAGTTTGTCTCCACCTACATTATATTTTCATTTTTATTTTTGTTAATTATGGGTATGATCATAATTCCAGTTTAATTGCTGGTTTGTGTTGTGCACCTATACCCCATACCAATTATTTCACTGTTAGTATTCACTTACATTTTTATCACATTCATTTGTGTACACCTATTGTGTACAAACGTTTTTTTTGACACCATATTTTTATGTGCACCATTGTGCTATACATGAAGTAGGGTTTTTTACTACTTCTCTCACAGCGCCACATTATCTATTTTTTATACGTTCTATACATCCTGTCTGATTTTATGTTTGGCTGCTTCGCTTAGTATTTAGAGTTGGCGCAGTATTAATATTATTTAATCTGCAGGGGCATGTAATTACAATTATTGATCTAATAATTCACAGCAGGGCCCATTCCTGTGCTCACCAAGAGTAACTGTGAGGGCTTAAAGTGTTGTGGCACCACCACCACCACCACCACCACCAAAGGCCCAATTTTTCAGCCCCTGTTCAACAGGGGCATGCAATTACAATTCTTGATCTAATAATTCACAGCAGGGCCCATTCATGCACCCACCAAGAGTAACTGTGAGGGCATACAGTGTTGTGGCACCAGCACCACCACCAAAGGCCCAATTTTTCCTACCACTGTTCAACAATGGCATGTAAATATAATTCCTGATATAATAGTTCACAGCAGGGCGTTCCAGCGCCCACCAAGAGTAACTGTGAGGGCTCACAGTGTTGTGGCAACACCAACATGTAAGGGGAAAATTTCAGCAGCGTATATACGGCAGGCCCCTATTTCAAACATCCAACTTACAAACAACTCCTACTTGCAAACGGAAGGAGACAACAAGTGAGAGGAAATCTACCCCTAGGAAGGGAAATTCTCTCCTGTAAGAGTTAATATGGGAAAAAGGTGTCTCCCCTCTACTGATGCTTTATCACCAATCCTTGTTTCAATAAAAACCTCACTTTTCAAAAACAGTTGTCATTGGGACGGAAAGTGAGGTGAAATGTTCTGAACAGGGGCACAGACAGCAAAACAAATGTTACAGGGGTGATAACCCTTCCCTATGTTTTCCAAAAAGCTTAAAAATAGATTTTTTGGCTGGAGCTACACTTAAACAATGTACCTGTTCAAAATTAAAAAACAGATTCTACTTAAGAACAAACCTACAGTCCCTGTCTTGTTTGAACCACCTGTATACTGCTGTTCAGAGTATATAGGGCCTTTTTTTTGGGGTGCGGGGTTCCCCTTAATATCCATACAAGACCCAAAGGGGCTGGTAATGGGCTGGGGTAGGGGGGGGGGGTGATGGGGTAGCTATGCCATTTTTCTCAAAGATTTTCATCCATATTACCGGGACCAGACATTACATTAAAGCCGCAAGCAGTTTTAAATGGCATTTTTCCCTTTAGAAATGTCATTTTGTGCAGGGACAGTTCTAAACACGGGAAACAAGTGGCACTTCACAGGCATACTATAGACACCCCCCAGGTACGATATTTAAAGGAATATTTCACTTTTTTTTCACTTTAAGCATCATTAAAATCACTGCTACCGAAAAAACTGCAGTTTTTAAACCTTTTTTTGCATTGATACATGTCCCCTGGGGCAGGACCCGGGTCCCCAAACCCTTTTTATGAAAAAATTGCTGTGGGGTGTGGCGCTGCTCACTCTTCAGGTGTGACCCAGAAGATAGAGATAGGCTAATCTTATTCAAAAATAAAAAGGAGATGGAAATATCGGGACTAGTTGCTTGTCACCCCAAAAGGTTACTGGGTTCCAATCATTGAACCAAAGTCCCCTGCGGTGGGGAGATAACAGTATAAGTGGGTGAAAAAATTATAATAAATGACAAAACCTTCCAATCACATACACACACCTCCAAAAGCCAATAGAGGCCTGATAATACAATGAGAGGCTGGGATTGCCCCTATGTATGGTACAATAATAGTGTATTAAACAAAAATAGTGCCAGAAAATATTCAATAATATAAATAATACTAGATGTATCTGTGAGTTAGATAAATTGCATAAGGGTCATATACCACAATAGATATGCATGTGACCAAAAAAGGGGGAATTAATTCCTCAAATATTGTGAACCAAATGGTTATAAAATGTCCAAATAAATCAATTTATAGTCCACACAGTGTATGGTGATTTCAAAGTGTCCAGAGTGAAACGAATGAAATGAAAAAATCTTCCAGTAACTTTGACAGATGCTCTTGGTCTTTCTTCATATCTCTTTTCATCAACTGAGGTAGACCTTCTCCTCTCACCTGTGTCAATCCACAGTAGCGTCTTGGTATTCAAGAGGGACGAACCCCGTTAGGCCATCTGGCTATTCAGGCCTTGGACAAGCAGGATCCTGGATTGTTGCTGAAAAGTCTTATAAAGGGAGCAAAGACCCTACACAGGGAAAGGGACCATCTACATTCTAAACCATTTTGAATGTAGCAGTGGAAAAAGTGGACATTATTGTGGAGTGCTGCTGTATGCTACACAATTTTTTATGACGCACATACATGCCATAATCTGCAGTTGATATGGAAGACATTACAAGTGGGACAATTGTGCCAGGTGACTGTTGAAATGACAGTACTGGTTTGCAAAATTTAGCTCCTGCAAGGCCTAAACTACCAACTGCGAATGCACATCAAAATCAACAAAATTATACTGATTATTTTGTAGGCAGAGGGGCAGTGGCATGGCAGGACTGTATATAGCTATATATAACCCATGACTCTGCATTCAAAATACATTGAAGTGCAATTATTTTAGTAAATATATACTGCTAAATACCTTTTCTCATCAGCAGTATGTAGCAGTCTTGTAACTTCTATTAGTGTCAGGTTAAAGCTTGGAGAAGGAGTTCTCATTCTACTCTGACTGTCCTATGAACCTGCAGGACCACTGACCCTCTGTCTGCACAGGTCTGATTAGCCCTGTGCTGATCACATGCACCCCCCCCCCAAAAAAAACAAAAAAAACAAAGTGAAAATGTCTTTAGCAATAAACACCAAACAGAGCATATGCACCTTGTCCCCTAGCCTCTGTTCTATCAGGAGATGGATTGGGGACAGTGGAAGAGGGGGACAGAGAAGACTAGATCAAATGGCCATTTTACACAATGAAGAGGATTAACCCTGGTTCCACAGTGAGTGTAACAAGCATGCTTTACCGGATATACATGACATGCTGATTTTAATATTGCGGTTTTGGTTAGACTTTCAGTTTAAAAATATTCATGCAAGAAAGTACAGTAGTGTACAAATTATTCACTACTCATTTGGCAGTTGTTTAAATAAAGAATATAACATATGATACAACATGATCTGAGTCAGCTAAAAACATCAGGTCTTTAAACCACTTCCGGCCCGGAAGGCTTTACCCCCTTCTTGACCAAGCCCTTTTTTGCGATACGGCACTGCGTCGATTCAACTGACAATTGCGCGGTCGTGCAACCTTGTACCCAAACAAAATTGACATCCTTTTTTTCCCCACAAATAGAGCTTTCTTTTGGTGGTATTTGCTCACCTCTGGCGTTTTTTGTTTTTTGCGCTATAAACAAAAAAATTGCAAACATTTAAAAAAAAGCAATATTTTTTACTTTTTGCTATAATAAATATCTCCCCCCCAAAAATAAATAAAAAATAAATAAAAATAAATAAATATATATATATATATATATATATATATCTTCTGCAGTTTAGGCCAATATGTATTCTTCTACATATTTTCGGTTAAAAAAAAAAATCGCAATAAGCGTATATTTATTGGTTTGTGCAAAAGTTTTCGTGTCTACAAAATAGGGGATAGATTTATGGCATTTTTATTATTCATTTTTTTGTTATTAGTAGGCGATCTGAGATTTTTATCGTAGCTGCGACATTGCTATAAAAATGCACTGATTACTGTGTAAATGAAACTGGCAGGCAAGGGGTTAAATACTAGAGGGCGATCAAGAGGTTAAGTGTGTTCCCTCAGTGTGTTCTAACTGTAGGGGGAATGGGCTCACTAGAACATGACAGAGATCACTGCTCCTGATCACTGGGAGCAGTAGATCCCTGTCATTGTTGCTAGGCAGAACAGGGAAATACCTTGTTTACATAGGCACCTCCCCATTCTGCCTCTCTGTGCCACGATCGCAGGCCACCGGCGGACGCCGCCAATGATGGAGTAACGTATGGGTACGTGGTTTTGCACACCGTGCCATTCTGCCAATGTATATCAGCGTGAGCCGGTCGGCAAGTGGTAAAAGTACCACAAACATGGCACATACACGTCATCAGCTCCTGCACCAGATTTTTTGGAGGCTTGTATTTTTTTGTACTCCTTAAAAACGGTGCGCAAGTTAGCAATCTTGTGCTTAACATAGTATTCTGTGGGTTCAACACAAACCGCTTTACATAGTTCTTTTAGTTCTTTTAAAGCCTCATCACGCTTATAGCGATTGGAATAATCCTTTGACTTCACATCCCATAAGCAGGATAATTCTCTGTATTTTTCAATGAATTGCGGTACAAAATCAGGAGATGTAAATTTAAAAGGCATTGGGGCTGATTTACGAACCGTTTGAGCCTTGAGTTGCGGCGCACGCCGATGCGCAACGGCAGTTTTGGTATTTCCGAAACTTTTGCGCCGGTAACGCAGCGCTATTCCCCATTTACTAAAGTGTTCTCGGCGCATGGGAGGAGGTGCTCAGTGCGCCACTATGGACCTGGCGCACGCCGTCTTCAAATCAAAATTAAAAGAAGCTGGAAGTGCCAATATAATGGGGTGATGTGGGGTGATGTGAGGAAGTATAGTGACAACTGCCCAAGTAACAAATATGCCCAAAATAGAATGAGAAAGTAACTTTTTCTGAACCAGCCTGCTGCGCCTGCAAGTACGTTTAGAACTGCGAGAGGTCTATTTGTGCACTGCGCATGCACACTCGGCATTTGCGCTCGTTCAAATGCGTTGGTTCACTGCGCCGGGAAAATCTTAGCAAATGTCAAGTAACGTAAATGCATTTGCATAAGTTGAACAGGCGCACCTCTAAACTTGACATTTTATAACAGTCCCTGCACAAAATGACATTTCTAAAGGAAAAAAAAAGTAATTTAAAACTACTCGCGGCTGTAATGAATTGCCGGTTCCAGTCAATACAGATAAAAGTCACTGAAAGTCTTTGAAAAAAAAAAATGCGTGGGGGTCCCCCAAAAGTCCATTACCAGGCCCTTCAGGTCTGGTATGGATATTAAGGGGAACCCTGCGCCAAATTTAAATAAAAAAAATGGCGTGGGGGTCCCCCTTAAAATCCGTAACAGGCCCTTCAGGTCTGGTATGGATTTTAAGGGGAGCCCCGCGCCAAACTTAAAAATAATGGCGTTGGGGTCCCCCTAAAAATCCACACCAGACCCTTATCCGAGCACGCAACCTGGCAGGCCGCAGGAAAAGAGGGGGGGACAAGAGAGTGGCCCCCCTCCTGAACCGTACCAGGCCACATGCCCTCAACATGGGGGGGAATGTCCTCATGTTGATGGGGACAAGGGCCTCATCCCCACAACCCTTGCCCAGAGGTTGTGGGGGTCTGTGGGCGGGGGCTTATCGGAATCTGGAAGCCCCTTTAACAAAGGGGACCCCCAGATCTTGGCCCCCCCTGTGTGAAATGGTAATGGGGTACGTTACCCCTACCATTTCACCAAAAAAGTGTCAAAAAATTTTAAAAAGACAATAGCCAGTTTTTGACAATTCCTTTATTAACTCCTTGAGGCCCGCGCTATAGCCAAATGACGGCTTCAGGGTGGACCTGGAAATCCGGGAGGCGGCCTCCCCTTTCCTCATTCCCCGCGCGCGCTCCCGAACGTGCAGCGGGGAAATTCTATGCTGCCCATGTCCCTTGGACACAACGAATCACAGATCGCTGTGAATGGCCAATCAGAGTGGCCATTTACTATGCGATCTGTGAGGCCAATGAGAGATGATCTCAAATGTAAACATATGAGATCATCTCTCATTGCCAGCTCTCCCTCCTCACACAGGGACCGCGTGTGAGGAGGAAGAGCGATCTGATACATTGTATCCACAGTGACTGAATTTTCAAGTGCCCATAAGTGTCCATACAGTGCCCACCTGTGCCTATACAGTGCCCACCTGTGCCAGTCTGTGACCACCTGTGCCAGTCTGTGACCACCTGTGGACGTCAGTGATCTGTGCAATCAGTGCCCACCTGTGCCACCTCATCAGTGCCTACCTGTGCCACCTCAGTGCCAATCAGTGCCCATCTGTGCAATCAGTGCACATCTGTGCAATCAGTCAGTGCACATCTGTGCCGCCTCATCAGTGCCCATCTGTGCCGCCAATCAGTGCCCATCTGTGCCGCCAATCAGTGCCCATCTGCGCAGCCTCATCAGTGCCCATCTGCTCCGCCTCATCAGTGCCCATCTGCTCCGCCTCATCCGTGCCAATCTGTTCCGCCTCATCGGTGCCCATCTGTTCCGCCTCATCATTGCCCATCTGTTCCACCTCATCAGTGCCCATCTGTGCCGCCTCATCAGTGCCCATCAGTGAAGGCTTAGCACACATCTGTGTAGTCGCACCACCACCAGCAACCATGTCAAAAAGATTATTTTCCGCCGAGGGGGCATACCAAATCCTTTCCACGCCCGACGAGAGCAACGTGCAGCTCTCTCTTTCAGATTCCCTTTCCAATTCCGATTCTGAGTCGGACGTCAATTATGAGCCAGTCCTCAGTAGTGCAACACTGAGTGACTCAGAGGATGAAGCTAGTCAGCCCGCCAAACGAAGGCGTTCTGGTGAAGAGGCAGTGCCATTCACCAGCACCGCAGTGCCATCCACCAGCACCGCAGTGCCATCCACCAGCACCGCAGTGCCTCGGCAAGAAAGGCCAAGGACCCATGCCAGCCTTCCCTATGCCCTTCAGAACCCCTTGTGGCTTCCTCCTAATTCAGGAGAAGCCAACATTCCCCCTTTCACTGCCCAGCCAGGAGTCCAGGTGGACACGGAGAATTTTTCCCCAATCGTTTTTTTTTATCTTATTTTTACCGAAATGCTATCCAACATTGTGACCCAGTGCAATCTATATGCCCAACAATTTATTTTGAACAATCCTACAGCATATTATGCCCGTCCCTACGAGTGGAGAGACCTAACGGTGGAGGAGTTGAAGATTTTTTTAGGCCTCACGTTTTGTATGGGACTTAACCCAAAAAACACTTTGCGTTCCTTTCGGTCAAAACGCCCCATCTACCATATGCCAATATTCTCCAACGTAATGCCCAGAACCAGATACTCCATGATAATGAGATTCCTACATTTTAGCGATAACACCCAGTGCCTTCCCCGAAATCACCCAAATTTTGACAGGCTTTTCAAAATTCGGCTGTTACTGAATTATTGTTCCGAAAAATTCCCCCAGTTGTATACCCCGGACCAGCACATATGTGTGGATGAGTCCCTTATTAAATTTAGTGGCAGGCTTCAAATAAAACAATTCATTCCCAGCAAAAGGGCCCGCTATGGTGTGAAGGTGTACAAGCTATGTGACCGAGTCACAGGGTACACGTATGCCTTCTTAGTGTACGAAGGGAAGGACAGCCAGCTGAATCCCCCTAATTGCCCAGACTACTTGGGATCAAGTGGGAAAATTGTTTGGGACCTCATATACCCCCTACTGGAAAAAAGGCTACCATCTGTATGTAGATAACTTCTACACATCCCTTCCCCTGTTCCATAACCTTCACCGGAAGCAGACGCCAGCATGTGGCACCATCAGAAAGAATCGGAAGGGCTTTCCTCAAAGTCTTGTAAATAAGAAGCTGAGAAGAGGAGAATCGGCAAGTCTGAGAAACAAGAATATTCTGGCAGTGAAGTGGAGGGACAGAAGGGATGTATACATGTTATCTTCCATCACAACGATACCTTTGTGGAAATCTCCAGAAGGAATGGCCCCATCCGAAAGCCCACATGCATCCAGGACTACAATTTGTTTATGGGGGGAGTCGACTTCAATGACCAGATGCTCGAACCCTACCTTGCCACAAGACGGACATACCATTGGTACAAAAAAGTTAAAAAAATTTTTTTCAATTGCCCATATATAACTCGTATATCATATACCGCAACTCCACCCAAAATCCCAAACGCTTCCTTGGCTACCAGGAGGACCTTATCACTGCCCTTATATTCCCGAACGGCCCACCCCAAAACATCCGATCTAATGTTCTTAGTCGACTCACCGAACGTCACTTTCCCGATAAAGTCCCTCCCACAACAACAGGTCGACGACGTAAAAAAAAATGTAAGGTGTGTACCAGTGGAGGAGTCAGACGAGACACAGCTTATTATTGTGCCCAATGCCCTTCCCAACCAGGCCTCTGTGTAGTAGACTGTTTTCGCCGTTACCATACTTCACTAAATTATTAGTGAAGTATGGTAAACATAATCCTCAGTTCCTGCCTTCGCACACCTTCACACCCCTTATGCCACTGCCTGCTCTGTAACTGACCCTGGCTTGTTATTCGACCACGCTTCTGCCTAATGATTCTGTACTACCTCTGCCTGATCTGGAACTGACCCTGGCTTGTTATTCGACCATGCTTCTGCCTAACGATTCTGTACATACCTCTGCCTGATCTGGAACTGACCTTGGACTGTTTGACCATGTTTTTGCCTGCCTCATGGACTGATCTTGTGCCCTGCTACTGGACTAGTGGGATTCAACACAGGGGTCTCACATATGTGAGGGGCTCTAGAAAAGAAAATCATTTTTTTTGTTTTCTCATCCTAGATTAGGGTCTAGAGACTCGGAGGCTTCAAAGAGATTTGGGTGGGAAAAGCCTCTACCCCTGTCCCCATTCTGTCCTGAACGAGGCCCTACTTCTGCCTACTGCCTGTAGGACCTATGCCATCATGCCTCTGCCTGTCGCATGAACTGACCACACCACCTGGACCTGCCTACTACAAGGACCAATATTTTTGGCACTGCTGACAATATCTCTGCCTGCACTGACCCTGGACTGTATATGGACAGTATCCCTGCCTGCTACCTGGACAATTGTGTATGCCGTTGCTGACCAAGTCCCTGCCTGCTTCCTGGACCTGTGCTATCCTGCTGTGTAGAACTGTGCTACTAAAACCACAGGTAATCTTTTGTTTACCCTTTGCTCAGCATAATGTATTTTGGGGTGTAATTCTTGGTATGTGCATGCTATGTGTCCCTGGAACACCTGACGGTGTTCTTTGCATGCTGGATCTCTGTATGTGGCCAGGCTGTGTAGAAGTCTCACACATGTGGTATGGCTATACTCAGGAGGAGTAGCAGAATGTATTTTGGGGTGTCATTTTTTCTATATAAATGCTATGTGTTGGAGATATCTTATAAACAGACAACTTTGTGTAAAAAAATGCAGTTTCATTTTTTTCCACATATTCCAAAAACGTCTGAAAAAAAATGAACCGTTCAAAAGACTCATTATGCCTCATAGATTATACGTTGGGGTGTTAGCTTTCCAAAATGGGGTCATAATGTGGGTGTTTCCATTGTCCTGCTGCTCCAGGTCCTTCAAAAATGTAATAGGTGGTTGAGAAATGAGATGTGTAATTTATGCTCCTAGAATGCCTGAAGGTGCTACTTCAATGTAGGTCCTCTGTATGTGGACAGGCTGTGTAAAAGTCCCACACATTTGGTATCGCCATACTCAAGAGGAGTAACAGAATGTATTTTGAGGTGTCATTTTTGCTATGTACATGCTATGTGTTGGAAATATCTTATAAATGGACAACTTTGCGTAAAAAAAATGCGTTTTCATTTTTTCCCCACATTTTCCAAAAACTTCGGGAATAAAATGAACCGTTAAAAAGACTCATTATGCCTCATAGATTTTACGTTGGGGTGTTAGCTTTCCAAAATGGGGTCATTTTGTGGGTGTTTCCATTGTCCTGGTACTCCAGGGCCTTCAAAAGTGTAATAGGTAGTCAACTAGTTAGATGTGTAATTTATGCTCTTAGAACACCTAATAGTGCTCCCTGCATGTTGGGCCTCTGTATGTGGCCAGGCAGTAAAAAAGTCCCACACATGTGGTATCGTAATACTCAGGAGGAGTAGCAGAATGTATTTTGGGGTGTCATTTGTGGAATGCACATGCCATGTGAGAGAAATAAGCTATTACAATGACAATTTTGAGAAAAAATAAAAACAAAAAATAAAAATCTTAATTTTGCAAAGATTCGTGGGAAAAAATTACAACTTCAAATAACTCACCATGCCTCTTACTAAATACCTTGGAATGTCTACTTTCCAAAAAGGGGTTATTTGGGGGGCATTTGTACTTTCCTGGCTTGTTAGGGTCTCAAGAAATGAGATAGGCCGCCAGTACATCAGATGTGATAATTTTTTTGTGATTTGCACTATAGCTTGTAGACTGTAAAACTTTCACTCAGACCAAATAATTTCCAAACATTTTGAGTTATTTTTATCAAAGATATGTAGCAGTATAAATTGTGGCCAAAATTTATGAAGAAAATTTAATAATTTGCTAAATTTTATCACAGAAACTACGAAAATTTCGTTTTTTTTCAAAATTTTCGGTCTTTTTTCATTTATAGCGCAAAAAATAAAAAACCCAGAGGTGATCAAATACCACCAAGAGAAAGCTCTATTTGTATGAAAAAAGGGACAAAAAAATCATTTGGGTACAGTGTTGCATGACTGAGTAATTGTCATTCAAATTGTGACAGCACTGAAAGCTGAAAATTGGTCTGGGCAGGAGGGGTATTTAAGTGCCCAGTAAGCAAGTGGTTCATGTCTTCTCCTTTCCCCGCTTCTTCTTCCATCTTCTTCTGGTCTCCATTCGGGTTTCTTCCTCCATCTTGTTCTTCCTCTGCTTCTTCCTTCGGTGTTCTCGTCCGCATCTTGCTCCGGCTTCTTCCCCGCTTTGTTCTCCGGACGATCTGCTTCCATGGGAGGTTCCCGCTGTGTGACGCTTCTGTTCTTCTGATAGTTCTTCTCTAACTAAGGGCGGGGCCACCCGGTGACCCCGCCCCCTCTGACACCACAGGGAAAGCCATAGGAAAGTCCCCGTGAAGTCCATGTGCGTCAGAGGGTTGCGGGGTCACCGGGTGGCCCCGCCCTCAGTTAGAGAAGAACTGTCAGAAGAACAGAAGTGTCACACAGCGGGAACCTCCCATGGAAGCGGATCATCCGGAGAACGAAGCAGGGAAGAAGAAGCCGGAGCAAGATGCGGACGAGAACACCGAAGGAAGAAGCAGAGGATAAGAGGAAGAAGCAAAGGAAGAACAAGATGGAGGAAGAAACCTGAATGGAGACCAGAAGAAGATGGAAGAAGAAGAAGCGGGGAAAGGAGAAGACATTAATAAAGGAATTGTCAAAAACGGGCTATTGTCTTTTTTAACATTTTTGACACTTTTTTGTGAAATGGTAGGGGTACATTTGTACCCCATTACCATTTCACACAGGGGTGGGGCGGGACCTGGGGGTCCCCTTTGTTAAAAGGGGCTTACAGATTCCGATAAGCCCCCCGCCCGCAGACCCCCACAACCACTGGGCAAGGGTTGTGGGGATGAGGGCCCTGGTCCCCATCAACATGAGGACATCCCCCCTCATGTTGAGGGCATGTGGCCTGGTACGGTTCAGGAGGGGGGGCGCTCTCTCATTCCCCTCTTTTCCTGCAGCCTGCCAGGTTGCGTGCTCGGATAAGGGTCTGGTGTGGATTTTTAGGGGGACCCCAACGCCATTTTTTTTAAGTTTGGCGTGGGGTTCCCCTTAAAATCCATACCAGACCTGAAGGGTCTGGTACGGATTTTGAGGGGGACCACCACGCCATTTTTTTTTTAATTTGGCGCAGGGTTCCCCTTAATATCCATACCAGATCTGAAGGGCCTTTTTTTCAAAGACTTTCAATTACTTTTATCTGTATTGACGGGAACCGGCAATTCATTATAGCCACGAGTAGTTATAAATTACTTTTTTTACATTAGAAATGTCATTTTGCTCTCGGACTGTTATAAACATTAAACATGCGCTACTTTACAGGCATACCATAGACACCCCCCAGGTACGATATACTTTTTTCCTGACAGACTCCATGGCAGACTACGTGTGGGTTAACCCTGCCTCCTCTCCACAGCTATAGGACCCCCTACCCATAAATTTGAGCTCACCTCTACAGACAGTGTTCCTTTTTTGTCCTCCTCACATGGACCCTTCATCATGCGATTCTGTGCAGTCCAGGATGTCTGTCGGATCAGGTACCAGTTGTGCGGTGCACCCAGGGCCCAGCTATGAGCGGGCGAGGGGTTTGGGCTGACGGATACCCCTATGGTGGAGGGATGTGGCCCCAGTGTACCATGACGGACGGTGGATATCGGCTGGCAAGGTCTGAAGACTTCTCTATATCATTTCCATGGCAGATGGTTTTTGTGTGTAGTATGTCTTTTTCCTCTCTGCATGTGGTTTCTGTCCATACAGCGCAGTTTTCCATGTGGAACGCTTTCTGCGTTCCAGGACGCCATTCCCTTCCTGATCCCGGCCTGCTGAACGCCCACGCATGCGCAGAGCCACGGTAAAACTGAGGCTTGGTTTTCGCGCATGCGCGGTACGGCGGAGGGGTCAGGGGCCGCGCAGGCGCAGTAGGTCTGGTCCCACCGGCGCATGCGCGCAGCTGGACCGGCCGTGACGTCATTCTGGCGGTTTATTTAAACTGCTGAAGAGCCCTATACAGGTGGGATAACCTGTGGGCACATAGCGGCAGCATCCCGGAGCCTCGGCACTACCAGGACAGGGTAAGCACCTCATTGCATTGTAATGCTTAGTTATGCTTATTGTCTCTTAAAAGGGACAGTTTAAAAAAAAAAAATAATTGTGCTGGTCTTGCATTGATTTGCTTATCCTTAGTCTAGGTAGTCTATTGTATTGGATCTTTCATTTCTCCCTTATCATGGACTCATCTTCACCGCCGTGTGGCCAGCCCTCCCGCACAAGGTATGTGCGGAGTGGGTAGGGGGTTGGTGTCTTTAGTGCTTTGCTGGTGATTGCTAACGGTTACATCCTGCCCACCTTCCTCCCCCTCCCTCTGTCTGTATTATCTCTTACAGCCCGGCTAGATCAGTTCATCGGTCAGAAGATAGGGACCTTGCCAGGCCGCATCAGCATCATCATTCATCCTCCAGGTCCAGACGTGGCACTACGTCTAGGACCCATCATCATAGGGGACGTTCACGTTCCCCCTCTAGACATAGGAGACATTCCCATTCCTCCTCTAGTCACTGCCACCACCACCGCGATAGTCGTTCTGACCACAGAGCCTGCTGGGGATGTAAGACCAGAATCCCAGAGGGCAAATCGCTATGTGACCCATGTTATGCTCGAGCGGTAGGTGAGAAAGAGACCGAAAAACTAAATCTTGAGTCTCTTGTTAAACGTGTGGTACAGCAATCTATGAAGGAAATAAATGCCCCCCACACGAGGAGCCAGTCCACCACCTTGTCTGGCTCCTTGGCTGACGAGGCCCAAGAGGATCCAGGCCAATTCCAGCCCCATGATGCCTCCCATAATTCCTCGCAAGACGAGATGGAGGGAGATGATTCTACGGTGGGATTCGACTACGCTATAGTCTCTCCACTAATCAAGGCAGTGAAGGAAACCTTAAAGTTGGAAGATACCACTGCCCCCCAGAAAAACAAAGGAAACTTTTTAAGCAACTGGGGAAAGAACGCTCCAATTTTCCACTTCCCTCTGAGTTGAAAGACGTGATTGAGGAAGAATGGAGCAAGGGAGATAAGAAGGTTTTTATGCTAAGCAAAACCTCTAGACTGTATCCCTTTAAAGCCGAGGACGTCAAGCATTTGGAAAATGCTCCCCTCGTAGATGCAGCAGTAATGCGCCTAGTGAAGCATGTCACCCTTCCGCTAGAAGATACGGTATCTTTTAAAGATGGTCTGGACCGTAAGATTGACCATAACCTCAAAAGAATTTATAGCCTGACCGGAATGGCCTGCAAACCAGCCTTAGCCCTTGCGGTTACCTCCAAAGCAATGGAGGCCTGGGTGGAAAATGTAGACTCCGTTCTGAAAGGTGTCGGAGGAATTAGCTCAAAGTTCAGCAGTGCAAGAACTTAAACTGGCAGTCGCCTTTTTGGGGGAAGCATCAATTGACCTCATCCATTTACTGGCCAGATCAATGTTGTCTTCGGTCACGGCCAAACGAGCAATGTGGTTATGCCCCTGGCTTGCTGATCCAGCCTCCAAGCAGGCGTGGTGCAAAATTCCCTTTGAGGGGACTTCATTGTTTGGGAACAAACTTGATAACGCCATTTCAAAAGCTACAGGCGGAAAGTTGGGTTTCCTTCCTCAGGACAGGCGCCCGTTTAATCAGAGAAGACCTCAACGGAGACGCAGTACAGAGCGTTCGAGGGAGGCACGCTCCTATAGACCCGGACGGGATTTTAGGAGAAATTGGAATTGGAATAGAGGGCAAACTTCTTTTCAAAAGTCTGCCAAGAAACAGACACCCGGTGGGCGCGAGCCAACTAAATCCTTTTGAGATTGGGCCCACCCAGGCGGGACGGGTAAGGGCTCGCCTACGTCTCTTCCGGCACGTCTGGGTGGCCTTGATCTCAGATTATTGGACCATGAAGACGGTCTCAACAGGTCACACGTGGTCCTTCACCAAGATTCCTCCCTGCAGACCAATGCAGACCTCACTACCTCAGTCAGAAGAAAAACAACAGGCTCTTCTATCTTATGTGAATGCCCTGAAAGAACAAGGAGCAGTGGTACCCGTGCCAAAGAGCGAGGAATTCCAGGGGGTATACTCCCCCCTCTTTCTAGTACAAAAGAAAAACGGCTCTTGGTGCCCAGTTATAGACCTCACCTTTCTGAACAGGTATATAAAGCACGAGGGGTTCAAGATGGAGTCACTCTATCCAAAAAGTCGTTCAACCAGGGGTTGATCTCAATAGATCTAAAGGACGCGTACTTTCATGTTCCCGTGGCAGAAGATTTCCACAAATATCTTCGGTTTCAGGTCGAACGAGAGCACTTACAGTTTATGGGGGTAGTTTACTATAGCGCCGCGGCACTAATTAGCGCAAATTGCCGCAAATTTGCGTTAATTAGCGCAAATTGCCACAAATGTGAGCTAATTAGCGCTAAAACGGTATTCACTATAGCGCTGGAGAGAAAATACTTACCAAAATCGAATTTACTATAGCTCCCAGAATCCAAATAGCGTCCAAATCCTTACTCTACTAAAAGCTGGAGAATTGCACATGGAAATAATGTTTAGAGCATGATATAATTGCCTAAATGGTACTATACTGAATTATGCGGTATATTATTTAAAGATAATCTGCTTTCAAACTGTGTGAAAAAGTGATTTCTACACTGAAATATCTTTAAAAGTCTGAGAAGTGAAAAAATTCCCGTTTTTGGACAACTATTTGCATACACAACAACTGGTCATGCTCAGAGCTGAAATAACTCAAATTTTAACTTAAGTGTCTTTTTTCACAAGAGTTATAGTAAATTCCGAAATGAGAGCTAATTAAAGAGCATGTTTTGGAAGTGAAAATCTGCTCTATTTTAGTCCAATGCAAGTTTTAGCCATTGATTCAAATGATACAATTGCAACTTTCACAAATAAATCCTTTTAAGCCCAGGTTCACACTGGGGCTGCGGGAGTGAAGCCGTGCGAGTTCAGCTGAACTCGCACGATTTCACTCCTGCCTGTCAGTCCCGATTTCGGCCGCGATTACAGGGACATCTGTGCAGGTTTCTGCACAGATGTCAATGTAAATCGCGGCCCGAAATCGCAAAAAGTAGTACAGAAACTACTTTTTGAAATCGGTGCAGCGCCGCAGATGCGGCGTCACACCGATTAGGACGGTGCCATTGCCCGCAATTTGTGGCAAGTATCGCCGATTTGACATGCGATTTGACATGTCAAATCGCATGTCAAATCGCACCAGTGTGAACCAGGGCTAATGTTGAGATGAAATGTATCTTTCTCTGAAATAGATTTTCCTTTGCAACAATGTTGCTTCTAATTAAAATATTTTGTTTTAAGAATTCTAGAATGTGGAATGTTTTGATAAAATATATTTTTCTCTGTCACTTTCACTTGTTACTCTCCATCTCACAACAATCTTTACCCAAACTCACACAGGTGTCTTTACGAAGCACAAACAATACCATTGCTGATGCAAATTTAAAATTAGTCAAATTTTTTGTGCTTTTTATTATTTCTAAATAATCATAATTTGAGCCCCAAAAACTTGATTGGTGTTCCAACATCAGAAATCAAAATGTAATTCCCCAATATTTGAGGGTAATATCACTATTCTAAACTCACCCACAAAAAAACACCAAATATCACAGAATAAATCAAGAAGAATAACTCTAGAGTAATGTAATTCCATCACCTGTATGTCCAAAGAAATGCAGTATTTATGTGTATGAGGTTTCCACATGTGGCAGCTCCATGGCTTAGAGGTTAGAACTTCTGCATTGCATCCCAGAGTGTCTGGGCTCAAATCCCAAACATGCTGCTTCATGTAGAGAAGTTGTCTCATCTCCCAGGTCCTAAAACTATGTCTAAATGTTGTATTTAATGGCAGCCCAGTCTTAGTCCATAGGGTTAAAATCTGATTTGGCCCACCCTTTGCAGCTAGAACAGCTTCTGGGAAGGCTGTCCACAAGGTTTAGTGTGTCTATGGGAATGTTTGATCATTCTTCCAGAAGTTCATTTGTGAGGCCAGGCACTGATGTTGGATGAGAAGGCCTGGCTCGCAGTCTCTGCTCTTATTCAGCCAAAGGGTGTTCTATCGGGTTGAGGTCAGGACTCTGTGCAGGCCAGTCAAGTTTCTCCACCCCAAACTCGCTCATCCATGTCTTTATGGACCTTGCTTTGTGCACTGGTGTGCAGTCATGTTGAAACAGGAAGGGGCCATCCCCAAACTGTTCCCACAATATTGGGAGCATGAAATTGTCCAAAATGTCTCAGTATGCTGATGCCTTAAGAGTTCCCTTCACTGGAACTAAGGGGCCATGCCCAACCCCTGAAAAACAACCCCACACCATAATCCCCCTCCACCAAATGAATTGGACCAGTGCACAAAGCAAGGTCCATAAAGACATGGATGAGTGAGTTTGGGGTGGAGGAACTTGACTGGCCTGGACAGAGTCCTGACCTCAACACAACAGAACACCTTGGGGATGAATTAGAGCGGAGACTGCAGGCCAGGCCTTCTCGTCCAACATCAGTGCCTGACCTCACAAATGCACTTGGAAGAATGGTCAAACATTCCCATAGACACACTCCTAAACCTTGTGGACAGCCTTCCCAGAAGAGTTGAAGCTGTTATAGCTGCAAAGGGTGGACCAACTCAATATTGAACCCTACGGACTAAGACTGGGATGCGATTACAGTTCATGTGCGTTTAAAGGCAGGCGTCCCAATACTTAGGCCAATATATTGTATATTGCTTGGAGACACGGAACTTGGCTACGGACTTAGGGCTGGTTCACACCACAGAGATGCAAAGAACAAGTGTGAGGCTGCCCGGTGGCTAAGTGGGTAGCAATTCCATCTAGCAGCACTGGGGTTGCTGGTTCAATTCCCCAACATGCTAATGCTTATGTTGAAGTTTATATGTTTTCCCCGTGTGGGTTTCTCACCACAATCCAAAGACATGTTGGTATTTTATTTGTCTCCTGTCAAAATAGTCTCTAATGTAAAAAAGCTTATTTTGGACTTTAGATTGGAAGCTCATTGGAGCCAGGGATTGATGTTAATGTTTGTTAGCACTAATCATGCCCAGGGACTTGGACATTTAAAATTGTAGGGTTTTCACTGCACAGGTACATATGCTTAGAAAACTGTTGCTTTGTTTATGTGCATGCAAATGGACTTGGATCTTTGGCCTGTAGTTGGAGATTTGATGCACATAGCCAAGGGCTAACACAGTTGTAAATAGTATTATGTGTTCCTGACCATCAGGTGAAATCACTTTAGACATACACGAAGGGACAGATTGAAAGATACTGGTGGGAGTGTACTTCTATTGGGCGTGTGTCAGTGTGCTAACAATTAGGGCTGTTACTGATTAAAATTTTCATGTTCGATTAATCAATTTTTTTTTAAAATCGATTAATCAACTAATTTTGATTAATTATAATGCACATACAGATCCAACTACTTTTAGCTGATCTCCTTGCAGGCTGATTCCCAGTGCAGCTACCAACCACTGGAAAAATGGATAGCAGGATACAAAAAACACACAAAGGCAGCACTCGATGGGAATAGCATTAAAACTTTTATAGTCTTCAAGTAGGTAATAAAATAAATATTGCACTGGAGATAAAATCAATGTAGCTACATAAACTGTAAAAATGTAAAATGTAAGACTATTTTGTAATGTCCAAAATCTTCATATCTTTTAAAAAAGACTAATGCGTATCCCCATCACCCTCAGGTGCTTGGATCAGGCTCCCGGGGGTTTGACCCCGCATATCCACCAGTCCATAACTTTTTGCCTCCACATAAATGTGGCGTCCTGAGAGCAGCCTCTATCTGTGGATTGAAGCCGCCCCTGTGCGGGGGGGAGGACGTCACAAGCACTACGTTGGGAGCCTTTGTCTGTGAGGGGATTGGAGAGATTCAGACAATTTAGGATTCCTTTTCTCCGGTTTGGGCCCATCCACACAACTAACAGGGTAAATATGTGTATTACATGACTGCCTTTTCTCCTACAGTTACCCCTTTTCTTTGATAGATGTTGATGCAACTACTTTCTTGAATGGAATTATTACAAATAAATGTACCTACTAAACATTTGATTGATAACTGTTAGGAGATAATTTGGCGATTACCATGTTACTAATGAATTTACTAATCTATACTCTTCAGAATGTAAGAAAAAAAACCCTTGAGGAAGACCTGCAACATAGGTCGAAATGCATCGGGGCCTTCCCTCTGTTTAAACATACGTATATACATGCATTACTTCTGTTATGTTCTGTTCATAGTATATTATATGTTATACCCTTGCATGTGTGCATTTGGCCATTGTACTACCGGAGCTCATAAAAATCTAAACAATTGTACAGCTGACTTTTTAAACCAAAACGAAATCATTGAATAAAATTCTTTTATTTATAAAGATACTTTGTTTGACTATTTGCTGCTAAAAAATCCCAAGGGAAAAATCTCTGTTTTCTCCAAACTGTAAAAATGGTGCGAGTAATACCAAACGGTAGCAAAAGCAGTCATAAAAACATGTAGCTAAGTATGATACTGGTATAAAAATGTGTACAACGATACCACTGCTGAATCCAGATGAGAAGGGGCTAACATCAGTCCGTCGGCATGTAGATGTCCCGTGAAGGGAATTATAACAACTCCCAGTGGATGGCTGTAGAATCCCAGGTTGATAGAGGGAAGTGATAGAGGGAAGTGTAACAGCCCTTGCGTGTGGCAGATAGTAAGGTCCCACCAGTATGCAGATATGAAGGTACAGCAAAGGAGCCCTTCAGATGGACACGGCAAGCCCCGCCCGTGTCTGTGGCGTCACCGGATCTCTGACGGAAATCCTTAAAGACCCGGAATTTTGATCGATCAAAAGAATTTTGATTGATCAAAAAACTTAATCGATTAATCGAGGAATTAATAGTTAATTTCCACAGCCCTACTAACAATACAACCTCTCTTATATAAAGGCCTGCAATATCGGGGATCGTTTGGTCTGAGAAGGCCAGGTTTTTTGCTGTGATTTGTGGGGGGAGAAGGAATGATATTGTGCAGATTGACAAACCCCCCAACTAGTGTTATTTGCTGAAATTCTTGTGCATTTTTTCATTCAAAAATTGTGTGTGTATTGTTCCTGTCTGACCATGCAAAATCGTTTGGAAGCATCTGCTGACCTTCTACTCTTGGATCTCATTGCTTAATCGTGTACACAGAAATGCAGATTCCAGCAGAACATGGTCACCAATGTATGTATATGTGGATTGTGGGGTGGGGGTGGGTGTTTTGAACATGTCTTTTTTAATATTATGTTGGAATGCTTTGTAAGAATAATGACTTAAATATGTTTCTATAATCTTGCAGATAAAAATGTGATGTGTTGCCCGTTATACACTAAAAGTAAAGCTGTGTGCACTCTAAGGTTTTGACAAATTTTAGATTGTAAGCTCCTATGAGCAGGGCCCTTAAAATCCAATTGCTAAATGTAGTACCATGTATCCTGTCCAAAAATTTTTGAAGCTAGTAAATGAATGTACATAATTTTTGTTTCTGCTGGCAAAATAAAAGTACATTATTGAGCTTTGGTGTGTGGTGTTTTTTTTTTTTTTTTCTTTTGTGGTGGTTTTGGCAAAGTGCAAGATCCTTAATATTTTATTTCTATATGGATTTGTGCACCAAAAAATGAATCTCTTTGCCCTTGTTCACATTGATGCTACTTTGAAATTGCGCTACTTCACTTAAGCTAGCGCAATTTTAGGTACTACTTGATAGACATCTGTGTGGCTTCATACACAAATGTCTATTGACGTCCCACCTGAAATCGGCAAAAGTAGTGCAGGAACTACTTTTGTAAATCGGTGCGGCGCCACAAAATTGGGGTTGCATCGATTGGAACAGTGCCATTGCCACCAATAGTCATGCGATTTGATTTTCTGAAATTGCATGACAAATCGCCCCAACGTAAACCTAGGCTTCAGCACACCTGCAAGTAAATGATAAAGGTGGAATGTTTATATATAAACAGCTGTGGAGAATTGCAGGTAATGAATTTAGCTGGAGGATAGGCAGTGTTGTGTGAGTCAGCTCTGGTTCACATTGGTGTGATTTGACATGTCAGATCGGTGGCAATTGCACTGTTCTAATTAGTGTGATTTGTATTGATATCAGTGCAGAAACCTGCACAGATGTCTCTGATGATCCCTTGCAGTCGGGACTGACATGCGGGAATGAAATTGTGTGAGTTCAGCTGAACGATTTCCTCCCGCTGTCAGTGTGAAGCAGGGCTCAAACTGGGCCTTTTGCCTTTGTAATTCACCTGCTGCTATGCCAGAGACACCATTTCTTATCAAACTCCCTTAAGTTTACCTTCAAATATCATTATATGTAGAAATACAGATTTGCATACCTGCAAATAATCAAAAATAATAAATTCTAATCGTGATTGAGATCAAATATTCGCAGCTGCAATCAACAGAGCGTGGTTGCACCTCCTGACCCGGAAATGAGTCATTGTAATCACCCGGAAGTTCCTGTGCTGGTCAGGATCTCCATCTAGGTGGACATGGCGAGCTCCCTCTTTAGCATAGAGGAGGTGCTGCTGATTTGCCAGGTAAGTGTAGGATATGTACTTGCGCTTACTCAAGGTGGGGGTGGATTTGGTGTGGGTGGGCTTCATTGATTTGTTTGGCATCACCACACGTTTGCTTCTGGCCCATGTGCACACATCACTACTTCCTGCATTTGTTCTGCTGATGTAAATCAGTAAGGACTATGTAAGTATAAATGAGAGCTCCTTTCTATTAAAATATATATGACTTGATTCACAGTTGGGCGACTTTTCATGATTCTCAATGATAACCATTCATATCTGTGCTACTTTAAGTCAGACCAACTTCAAAGTAGTCCCTGTACTACTTTGGTGTGACTTTCAGGCTCGGTTTCCACTAGTGCGACTTGTCATGCAACTTGGGGCTGCAAAGTCGCATGACATGTCATACCCTATGATTTCCAATGAGTATGGTTCATATCTGTGCAACATCAAAGTAGTCCTTGCACTACTTTGGTCCCACTTTGATACAACTTGAGGTCCATAGACCTCAAGAATATACAGGCATTGCTCCAAGTCGCATCAAAATCGCGGCAAAATCATGCGAATTTAGGGTTGCAATAGTGGAAACAGAGCCTCATGTGACTTGAGGTACATTGGGCGCAAAATTACACAGGCATTCCCAGAAGTTGGGGCCAAGTTGCAGCGACAAAGTGGCAGCAAATTAGTGTGACTTTCAGGTCGCAGCAGTGTGAAAGAGATTCAAGGATATCTTTGAATTTGGCCCTATTGTCACTTGTGCATCCTGAAAGTGGGTAAAATTCATCCCTGCACTACCTTGGTTTGACTTTGATGCGATTTGAGGTCCATACACCACAAGATTACACTGACATTGCTTCAAGTCATGGCAAAGCTGTGCAATTTTAAGGTCGCACAAGTGCAAATGGGGCTTTATTCAAAGGTGTTATCATTTAATTTCATTAGGTTACTTTCACACTTATGTGACTTTCCATGCAGCTTTGGACCTCAGAGTCGCATTAAAAGTATCCCCCCCATGAGTTCCATTCATATCTATGCAACTTCACCCATGTTCACATAGCTCTGAATTGACATGTCAAATTGCAGGCCAAATTGGCGCCTATTGACGGCAATAGAACTGTCCGAATTGGTGCGACGCCACACAGATTCCCAAAAGTAGCTCTTACACTACTTTGGGCGACTTCAGGAGGCGATTTCTTACCTCCCAACTTTTTGAGATGGGTATAGGGGACACCTATTAGCAAAAGTATGTAGGCATAGGACACACCTCCTAAAACACCTTCTTAACCACTTAAGCCCCGGACCATTTTGTAGCTAAAGGACCAGAGCTGTTTTCAGAATTTTGCACTGCGCTGCTTTAACTGTAAATTGTGCAGACATGCAATGTTGTACCAAAACAAAATTTGCGTCCTTTGCTTCCCACAAATAGAGCTTTCTTTTAATGGTATTTGATTGCCTCTGCGATTTTTATTTTTTGCGATATAAACGGAAAAAGACCGAAAATTTTGAAAAAAAATGATATTTTCTACTTTTTGTTATAAGAAAAATCGAATAAACTCAATTTTAGTCATACATTTAGGCCAAAATGTATTCAGCCACATGTCTTTAGTAAAAAAAATTTCAATAAGCGTATATTTATTGGTTTGCGCAAAAGTTATAGCGTCTACAAACTAGGGTACATTTTCTGGAATTTACACAGCTTTTAATTTATGACTGCCTATCTCATTTCTTGAGGTGCTAAAATGGCAGGGCAGTACAAAACCCCCCAAATGACCCAATTTTGGAAAGTAGACACCCCAAGGAAATTGCTGAGAGGCATGTTGAGCCCATTGAATATTTTTTTTTTTGTCTCAAGTGATTGAATAATGACAAAAAATAAATAAAAAAATTACAAAAAGTTGTCACTAAATGATATATTGCTCACACATGCCATGGTTATATGTGGAATTACACCCCAAAATACATTCTGTTGCTTCTCCTGAGTACGGGGATACCACATGTGTGGGACTTTTTGGGAGCCTAGCCGCGTACAGGGCCCCGAAAACCAAGCACCGCCTTCAGGATTTCTAAGGGCGCAAATTTTTGATTTCACTCCTCACTACCTATCACAGTTTCGAAGGCCATAAAATGCCAAAATAGCACAAAACCCCCCCCCCCAAATGACCCCATTTTAGAAAGTAGACACCCCAAGGAAATTGCTGAGAGGCCTGTTGAGCCCATTGAATATTTTTTTTTTTTGTCCCAAGTGATTGAATAATGACAAAAAAAAAAAAAAAGTTGTCACTAAATGATATATTGCTCACACATGCCATGGTTATATATGGAATTACACCCCAAAATACATTTTGCTGCTTCTCCTGAGTACGGGGATACCACATGTGTGGGACTTTTTGGGAGCCTAGCCGCGTACGGGACCCCGAAAACCAAGCACCGCCTTCAGGATTTCTAGGCACAATTTTTTGATTTCACTCCTCACTACCTATCACAGTTTCGAAGGCCATAAAATGCCAAAATAGCACAAAACCCCCCCAAATGACCCCATTTTGGAAAGTAGACACCCCAAGCTATTTGCTGAGAGGCATGGTGAGTATTTTACAACTCTCATTTGTTTTTGAAAATGAAGAAAGAAAATATTATTTATTTATTTATTTTTTTTCAATTTTCAAAACTTTGTGACAAAAAGCGAGATCTGCAAAATACTCACCATACCTCTCAGCAAATAGCTTGGGGTGTCTACTTTCCAAAATAGGGTCATTTGGGGGGGTTTTGTGCCATCTGGGCATTCCATGGCCTCCGAAACTGTGATAGGCAGTGAGAAGTGAAATCAAAAATTTACACCCTTAGAAAGCCTGAAGGCGGTGCTTGGTTTTGGGGTCCCGTACGCGGCTAGGCTCCCAAAAAGTCTCACACATGTGGTATCCCCGTACTCAGGAGAAGCAACAGAATGTATTTTGGGGTGTAATTCCACATATGCCCATGACATGTTTGAGCAATATATCATTTAGTGACAACTTTGTGCAAAAAAAAATAAAAAAAAAATAAATTGTCTTTTTTCCGCAACTTGTGTCAACATATAAAATATTCCATGGACTCGACATGCCTCTCAGTATGTAGCTTGGGGTGTCTACTTTCCAAAATGGGGTCATTTGGGGGGGTTTTGAACTGTTCTGGCATTTTATACACAACATTAGGAAGCTTACATACACTCTTCTAACCACTTGAAGACAAAGCCCTTTTTGACACTTTTTGTTTACGTGAAAACATTTTTTTTTTTGCAAGAAAATTATGTTGAACCCCCAAACATTATATATATTTTTAAAGCAAAGGCCCTACAGATTAAAATGGTGGGTGTTTGGGTGTTGCATTTTTTTTTCTACACAGTATTTGCGCAGCAATTTTTCAAACGCATTTTTTGGGGAAAAAATACACTTTTTTTAATTTTAATGCACTAAAACACACTATATTACCCAAATGTTTGATGAAATAAAAAAGATGATCTTAGGCCTAGTACATAGATACCAAACACGACAAGCTTTAAAATTTCGCACAAACGCGCATTGGCGACAAACTACATACATTTTTAAAAGCCTTTAAAAGCCTTTACAGGTTACGCCATTAGATTTACAGAGGAGGTCTACTGCTAAAATTACTGCCCTCGATCTGACCTTCGCGGTGATACCTCACATGCATGGTGCAATTGCTGTTTACATATGACGCCAGACCGACGCTTGCGTTCGCCATTGGGCAAGAGCAGGGCAGGACAGGGGTGCTTTTTTTTTTTTTAAAACTGTTGCTTCCATATTTATTTATTTTTTATCATTTTTATTGTTATCTCAGGGAATGTAAATATCCCCTATGATAGCAATAGGTAGTGACAGGTACTCTTTTTTTTTAAACTGGGGTCTATTGGACCATAGATCTTTCCTCTGCCCTCAAAGCATCTGACCACACCAAGATCGGTGTAATAAAATGCTTTCCCAATTTCCCAATGGCGGTTTTTATATCCGGGGGGGACATTCCCTCCCACTGCTTGTAAAAGCAGTCCAGAGGCTAATTAGCCACTAGGATTGCTTTTACATGAAAGCCGGCCGCTGGCTGAAAAGAATGATACCAAGATGATACCTAAACCACCAGGCATCGTTCTGGTATAAACATTCAAAGTCCAGCAACATACCAGTACGTTGCTGGTCCTTGTTGGACATGTATTGTAATCTTTTTTTTCATGCAGCCTGTTGGCTGAACGAAAAAAAAAGATTGATCGGTGGGTATGCCCACCATTAGAATACCGCCCTTCATCCACCCACTTCTAATGATGGGCATACATGCACCATTTATATATGCCGAAGCATGGGGGCATCCTCCCGCAAAAGTTATGCCACGTACACATTATCAGACTTTTCCACGGGCAAGCCTCCGTCGGAATTTCGACCGTATGTACGTGGCATTAGGAGCAAAATCGCTCCTCCGCCCCTGCTGCCCCAATGCTTCGGCATATATGCTTTTTTTTTTAACTGTGGTGGTGAAATCACCTCCTACAGCACTGGAGTCGCAGGGATCAGGCCTGTCTCTGCGAACGCTGCAGTTATGTGTGTTGTGTTTTGCAAGTGACAGTGATCGATCGATACTGCACTTGGGTGGCCTGGGCTGGACGGAGGGACAAAACGCAGGTGCTAGCAGGTATCTGGGCTGATCCCACTAACACTGCGTTTTTGGGAACCCTAAACTGCTGGGGACGCTAGTATAGATCTGATCAGATCAGATATTGATCTGTTCAGATACTATACCACTAAGGGGGGTGTATGCTTCACGCGTGGGTGTTAGCGTTACTGGCACTAACCTGACGCTGCCTGGGGTGTGACGCAGACCCTCTCTGACGCTAAAACCTAATTGATATCACCCGCCGGGCGATCAGGGGGTTAAACCTTTATTGGGTTATATACGGCGGGTGCCCTGACACTATAAAAAGCAAACTAACTAACCAGCGCCACCCGTAACACTTATATGGTGATTACTGGTGAAAGGGTTAACTAGGGGCAATTAGGGGGTTAAAACCTTTATTAGGTAATATATGGGGGTACCTGACGCTAACCTAAAAAAAAATTACTGGCTACCTATCGGCATCGCCGACACTAAGACAGCGATCAGAAAAACGATTGCTTAGCGACAGTGGTGATAGGGGGTGAAAGGGTTAGCTGGGGGGCGATCAAGGGGGTTAAACCTTTATTAGGCAATATATGGGGGTACCCGACGCTATAAAAACCTGCGGCGAACCTAAAAAAAATTCTGACTACCGATCGGCATCACCAACGCTAAGACAGCGATCAGAAAAACGATCGCTTAGCGACAGTGGTGATAGGGGGTGAAAGGGTTACCTGGGGGCGATCAAGGGGGTTAAACCTTTATTAGGTAATATATGGGGGTACCCGACGCTATAAAAACCTGCGGCAAACCTAAAAAAAATAACTAGCTACCGATCGGCATCACCGACGCTAAGACAGCGATCAGAAAAATGATCGCTTAGCGACGGCGGTGCTAGGGGGTGAAAGGGTTATCTGGGGGGCGATCAGGGGGTTAAACCTTTATTAGGGGGGGTTAGGGGCTACACTGGACCTAAAACTAACTTTAGTGACACTTTTACAGTCACAAATGTCACTGATTGCAGTGATCAGTAAATAAATATTCACTGCAATCAGTGACACTGTGACTGGGGGCTGGGGGGTGATCTGGGGGGGCGATTTATGTGCCTATGTGTCCTGGTGTCAGTGTAGTGTTTTGTGCACTAACCTGCATCTTCTCCTGTGCGACGCTCGGTATATGTGAGCGCCGCAGGAGAGATGACATCACTTCCTCTGCCTGTGTAAACATTACACAGGCAGGGAAGCTCTCTCATTCGCCGGGAGCGATCGAGAGGGGGTGGCCAGAATCGAACGGCTGTCCCCTTATCCCTGATCGCTCCCAAACTAATAACGGCCGCTCACTGTAAAGAAGGGGGGTCCGATGGGACCCCCCAACTATACAAAGGCAGTCACGTAGATATACGTGATTCTGCCTGTCGGTGCCATTCTGCCAACGTATTTTTACAGTGGGCGGTCGTTAAGTGGTTAAAGGAGAATTATTCCAAAATATATATATATTAGTTAAACCCCCAAGTGCTTTTTTTTTTTAACAATAATATCCCTTTAGATTGGCTTTGGGAATTTACAAACAAAGCAATTTAGAAATTAGATGAAAGGTTTAGCGCTGGGAAACCCTTTTTGAAAGATAAAAATTGCATTTTATATAAAACTATACAGATCCGAACAAAATGAGGGACAAATGAGGAGGAAAGAGGGACAGAGGGACTTTGTTCCAAATCAGGGACAGTTGAGACCTATGTGATTTCACTAGACATCTGTGCAGGAAAGTGCACTGATGTCTCTGAAATCGCTCACAAAGTCGGGCTGAGGCCCCTTTCACACTTGAGTGACTTTTCCTGCGACTTTGGTCATCAGAGTTGCATGACAAGTCATACCCCTTGATTTTCAATGTGTACCATTTATATCTGTGAAACTTCAAGTCACACCGACTTCAAAGTAGTCCCTGTACTACTTTGGTCTGACTTTTATACGAGTTGAGGTTCATAGACCTTAAGTTTACACAGGCATTCCATGGGATCGCAGAAAAAATGCAGATGGAAATTTGCACGCCTTCCCCTGTGACTCCTGCATCCATAGACCTCAAGATTACACAGGCATTGCTTAAAGTCGCATCAAAATCACACAACTTTCAGGTCGCACAAGTGTGAAAGGGGCCTAAGTCACTGTGCTGAGTACTATTTTACCTAGAATATAAAGTAGTCCCACCATCAAACACTCAGCAGCATATGCTGAAAAGAGGCGAATGCCTATTAGCCAATGCCACATCAGCATGAGCATGATTGTTACTATAATATTAAAGTGGTTGTAAACCCACTTAGACAACTTGCACATACAGGTAAGCCTAGATTAAGGCTTACCTGTAGGTGCAAGAAATATCTCCTTAACCTACACACACTAGTAGATGTTTGTGCTACGCTCAATAGGCTAGTGGTCAGCACTTCTACCTTGAAAAACTCACACTTTGAAGCACTCATGGGTTCAAATCCCACAGAGAGATACTAAAAGATTGTATTGGTGAAAAAAAGGCAAATGCCAATTAGCCAAAGCAGCATATGCTGAAAATAGGTGAATGCCAATTAGCCAATGCACTTTTATTCAATAATATCATGGTGTGGACTTCCAAACATCACACACTAGTTAATGGGCAGTTTACATTTCTTTGTTTGTTTATTTTAATTTGCTTGTGCAAATAATAAACATAGCTGTTGTATGGTAGGTTGGCTGGTATTTGAACTTGTACCATGAGAGCTGTGGAGACATCTGAGCAGACCACTAAGCCATTGTGCTAAGTACAAGACCTGCATAATAGTGTAGTATGATTAAAGAATGAACATAAATAATTACCGCTTTATAGCCACCTAAATGAAAAAAAAAAAAAAACATGAAAAAAATAACATACAACAAATAGGTAACCTAAATGTTTAATACATGTAACTTTACATAATAGCAGACATTACTCTGTAATAATCATTCATAACTGCATTCGTTAGCAAAAGAAGGAAAAAAACTAGGAATACCAATTGCAATATACATACAATAGATAGAGCACATCTCATATAAAAATGTTTCTTTCACATACATGGATCATGGTTACAGTGCAGTGCTATATAAAAACTTAGTGGAAATTGGCATTTGCACGTACGCGGATTTGCTAATTAGCGCTGATTCCACATTTACTAACACTTGTTTGCTTTTTCATTCGCAAATTCGCGTGTGGAATTTTTAATTGGCAAAAATTGGAGCTATTATTTGCGATAGTGCTCAGTACTTCCTGGAGTTATAGTAAATCAGCCCCTATATGTCTTCCATTCGGATTAACGACTTCTCCAAGAGTTTTCTCAAAGGTGCTGTTGGCGATAGTATCCCTTATGCAAGGCAGGGTGTGCATCTGTACCATTACCTGGACGATTTGCTAGTATGGTCTCAGGACAAGCAGCAGCTTCTGATCCACAAAGAACAGGTGATCTCTACACTAATAGAGTTCGGATGGCTCCTAAACCAGGAGATAAGTCAGCTAGAGCCGACCCAGCGCTTAATCTATCTAGGAGCTCAGTTCGACACTATAGAGAATACCATCTCTCTTCCGGAAGGAAAAATCCCGGTCATTCGGGAAAGGATCTCCCTAGCCCTAGACTCTTCACACCTGAAGGGCGTCACAGTGCCTGAAGATAATCGTCACAATGGTGGCCACATCCCCTATGGTCAAATGGGCAATGTGGAGACTTCATCCTTTTCAGTCAGGTTTCCTCCAGCAGTGGAGGTCGGACGATCTCAATCAGTTAATCCGGATAACACAGTCAATGAGGAACAGTCTCCTCTGGTGGCTTCAACACAAGAACTTGTTAGCTTGCCACTCCCTTGCTCCCATCCAGTGGGTGACTGTTACATCCGATGCCAGCAATGCGGGCTGGGGGGCCCATTGTGGGGCAGAACTGGCTCAGGGCAAATGGGATGCCTGTCTCCACACTCCAGGTTCAAACATTCTGGAGCTACGTGTGACATGGTGTGCCCTTCAAGCCTTTTCCCACCTCCTGAAAGGGAAGTCGGTCCTACTCAAGATGGACAGCACCACTGCAGTGGCATACGTGAAGAGGCAAGGGGGCACTCGGAGCTCCGCCCTTCTCCAAGAGGTCGAGCCCATCATGACCTGAGCTCAGAGGAATCTGCTCAACTTGACAGCAGTCTTCATTCCAGGGGAGCAGAACATTCAAGCGGACTTTCTGTCACACAGAAATCTAGACAACAACGAATGGTCACTGCATCCACAAACATTCAAGTGGATCCTATCGTTGGAATTCGATCCAGAGGTGGATCTGTTTGCATCCCCCTGCAATTACAAGATCGGCAGATACTACACTCGAGGTCGGTGCAGTCAAGCCTTCGGAGTAGATGCATTAACGAGTCAATGGGATTTCAACAGGGCATATGCCTTCCCTCCGCCTCCAATCATGCTAAAATTCCTACAGCGGCTTCAGTTGGAGACAGTCGAAGTGGTAACAATAGCACCATACTGGCAGAGCAGGCCGTGGTTTCCTCTCCTAAAATCGAATGAGCTTCCGGGACCCATTGCCTCTTCCTCTCAGGCCGGACCTTCTTTCTCAGGGGGCGACCCTGCACCCCTGTCCAGCGATACTGAGACTGATGGTCTGGTTCTTGAGAGGGAGAGGCTAGAGTCTCTTGGGTGTGCTACAGGGGTAATCTCTACCCTTATGAGCTCCAGTAAGCCTAACACAAACAAAACTTACAATAAAATCTGGGCCAGGTTTGTCAGCTTCACGACTTCTGCAGGAAAATCATCTAGAAATCCTAGTGTTCAAGACATTTTGAGTTTTCTCCAATCAGGCGTGGATCTTCCTTTGTCGATCAGTTCCCTCAGGGTACAAGTTTCAGCCTTATCAGCTTTTTCGGGAACGTAATGGGCAACTCATCCCCTGGTTCAACAGTTCTTTTGGGGGGCATCGAGAATCAGGCCTCAGAGGAAACCCAGGTTCCCCAAATGGGATCTTCTGCTCGTCCTTGATGCTCTTTCAGCACACAACAACAAGGATCTTTCCATTAAGGACTTATCAGTTAAACTGGCTTTTCTGGTGGCTATTACTTCAGCCAAAAGAGTTTCAGAAATAAGCTTCCTGGGTTGTCAAGAACCCTTTTTGACTTTCTTCCCAGACCGAGTGGTCCTTATTCCCATGCTTGGGTCTAAGCCAAAAGTCACATCAGTTTTCCACGAGAATCAGGAAATAGTCCTTCCTACTTTCAATTCACCGGAATCAGCGGATGCTCATCCCTTGGATGTAGGCGAGACTCTGAAAGAATATTTGCAAGTTACTTCATCTTTTAGAAGCTCAAACTACCTGTTATTGTTACACACTGGCAGCAACAAAGGAAAGAGGGCTTCCTCCAGAACGATAGCGGCCTGGATCGTTCAATCTATCCAACAGGGCGAAGGGCTTGGCTCCTCCAGAGGCGGTGACGGCTCATTCCACCAGAGGCATGGCAGCCTCATGGGCAGCGGCTCGACACCTGGCTCCTGATGTGATATGCAAGGCAGCTTCGTGGTCTTCGATTAACACTTTTATGTCTCATTACTGTATTGAGCCTGCTTCCCTTTCCTCTGTTAATTTTGTCAGTCTGTCAGTTGACGGGAAAGATTAAAATATTTTTTGTTCAGCATACCCTCCCGTGTGGATTGGCTAGTTATTTCCCACACGTAGTCTGCCATGGAGTCTGCCAGGAAAACGGAAAATTTATTACAAAATACTTACTTAATTTTCCTTTCCTGATAGACTCCATTGCAGATGGAGTTCCCACCCATGGATAAAAATATGAGAGTTGGAATTTGAGTCAGCTAGTTACGGAACACTGTCTGTAGAGGTGAGCTCAAATTTATGGGTAGGGGGTCCTATAGCTGTGGAGAGGAGGCGGGGTTAACCCACACGTAGTCTGCCATGGAGTCTATCAGGAAAGGAAAATTACGGTAAGTATTTTGTAATACATTTTCATTTTTTTTGCATTGATACATGTCCCCTGGGGCAGGACCCGGGTCCCCAAACACTTTTTATGACAATAACTTGGATATTAGCCTTTAAAATGAGCACTTTTGATTTTTCACGTTCGAGTCCCATAGACTTTAACGGTGTTTGCGTGTTCGCACAAACTTTTTGCCTGTTCGCATGTTCTGGATGCGAACCGACCCGGGGGATGTTCGGCTTATCCCTAATACATATAATTCTTTGGGGCTAGTTTTTGCTTTTAAAGGGGAAGTCCACACTTCAATGCTCTTTTCTCCCCCCTTCTACTGCATATAATTATTTGGGGGTAGCTTGTGCTTTTTAAGGGGAACTCCACACTCCATTCTCAAATCTCCAAAGGCTGTGAGCTGCCTTCACCAATCCAAACCACATACTATTTCAGAGCAAACAACAGGGTCAGCTAGGAAATGTGCAAGAAGAGCGATCGCCCAACTCCCTCCCAAACCATTCAAGGCCACATGCACTCAACATAGCTGGCTGTCTTTGGGCCATGTTGGGCTCAGCCCAATACCAAACACAAAGCACCTTGTACCCACTAGCTTTCCAGATTTTGTAAAGACCCCCTGTCTGCAGCCCCCCACAACCCGAGCCTAGGCTTGTGTGGAAGAGGCCCTTGTCCCCCTGAATAGTTGAACAAGGTGGTTGAATTTTGGGGTGCCCGAGTCCCTTCTGCTCCCAAGCATACACCCCCCTTTCATGGGCTAGCCTGCTGTGTTTGGCTAGGGGTTTGTTAGTGCGTGGGAGGGGCACAATTTTTGAAGATTTTGGGGAGGTATTTTTCATGTGGGGGTTTTCATTTTAAGCCTTTCCAGACCCAAATGGCCTTGTATGTATTGGGGGGGCAGGGAATTTTTTGTTTTGTTTTTAAACCTTGCAGCTGCAATGTAGATTTGTCAGTTTTCTATAAAGCCGTACATCTTTGAAGCATCATTTTGGATACATGCTACAAGATGCACCACTTTACATGCAGAGTAACCCCCCCCCCCCCCAAGTTACTAGTTTGAGCCCAGGTTCACACGGGAATGAAGATGTGCGAGTTCAGCTGAACTCGCACAATTTTACTTATACTTGTCAGTACCGATTTCGGCCGCGATTACAGAGACATCTGTGCAGGTTTTGGCGGGCAAAAATCACAAAAAGTAGTACAGAAAAAACTTTTTGAAATCGGTGCAGTGCGGTGTCGCAGTGATTAGGACGGTGCCATTGACGGGAATTGCCGGCAAATGCTGCCTATTTGTCATGCGATTTGACATGTCAAAACACATGTCAAATTGCACCAATGTGAACCAGGGCTCAGGGCTAGTTTACTCCATAGAAATGGGTTCCAGATGCTTTTCTGCATGTGCGTTTATGATGAATTTTTGATGCATTTTACAGCGTTACAGTACAGTCCAGTGCATGTAAAATGCAGCATGTTCTAATTTATTTTCTGGAACTTTAATGCACTGGAACAAACACTGCCATTTAGAACCATATAACCAACTTTCCATGCATTTTTGATGCATAAAAAACGCAATGGACTGCATGTGGTGTGAAATGGCCCTTAAGCAATTTGGCATATTTAAAGGCACTTCTCCTTGTTTCATTTTTGGTGTTGTCCAAATTGGTGACATTGATATATGTCCCTTTAGGGTGGGACCTGGGCCCCCATACCCATTTTAAGGCCAATAACTAGAAGATAAGCCAGTCAAGTGGGGACTAGCAAAATTAACAAGTCACTTCCCATAGACTGCAATGGTATTTGTTGTATAAATTTTGCCCATGTTAGGCTCTTTGTTTGCCCCCCGGACCGGGGGGTGTTTGTCCCATCTCTAATTTAGTAGCATGCTGGATGATGTGCTTAATTTTGGACAGGGGTGTGGCTTATTTTCTGCGAGCTGCATTTGTGTTGGTCTGGGCATGCTCAGGGACTTAGATTTTTTCCTGTGCCTTTTGGTGTGTGAAAAGCATTTCCTGGTGCCTCCATGGCAGCATACCTGTGATAGAGCTCCGCCTCAACTCCTCCTTCAGGACTAGTGAATAGCATAAATTAAAGGCATAATCCCTCCCCCAACATTCTCCTTTTTTTACTCATACCTTCTTGTGCTGGTGAAGAGTAGCAGTACGTCCATACCTCTGCAGTCGGCAGCGTCCGCCGGGTTTAGCCTTTCCCTGTGCGCAGTCCCTGTTCTTGGGCCGCTCACAGCGCTGATAAGACTGGGAACACCTCTGTGGATCTGTTGGGGTAATTTCGCAGAGTTTCCTCACAGGAACGCAGTCTGCTACTGTACACATGATGAATGCAGTAGGAGTCGCAAAAGGATCAGCTCCATCTTCCCAGGCTGCTGGTTTCCATTTTTATTACAGGCATTTGTTGTTCTCTCCTTTCTTTTCCTCTCTCTCTCCCCCTCCCCTCCCCTCCCCTTTCCTTTGCTTGTTAGGTTGCTTTAAAATGATTGTGGTCTTACATTTGTTTTTGTTCCTTTAAAACTGAGCAGCTGGATAAGGCAGGTGCCTCTCTGTGCAACAACATCGATGTGCTTATTTCCGGGTTCGGGGGGGCTACAGGTGCTCTGTACATCACGCCAGGTAGGAGAGTGTCACGGCGCAGCGTCCTCGCCGCCGTACTGTGCATGCACGATTCGGGAGCGACACAGAGCCGTCGTTTCTCGGCTCTCTGTACTGGGCAACGGCGGATCTTCTGCGCATGCGCGGTTGCTCGGCTCAACGGCGCCCATCTTGGATTCTGGAAAAAGGGCTAGATTTTACCTTTTTTCCAAAATCAATTCCCAATGGTGGATATGGGATTAGCCCACCCACTTTTGAAACTATTTAAGATCAGAAGCAGGGTTAGCTGTCAGAGTCTCCTCAGCTGTGCCCTGCTAGGTTTCTCTGACGCTGCCCTGTGGTAGGTACATTATTAAAAAATAAAATTGATGTGTGTGTGTGTGTGTGTGTGTGTGTGTGTGTGTGTGTGTGTGTGTATATATATATATATATATATATATATATATATAAATTGTTATGTAAAAAAAAAAATGACAAAGATCCATAGTTCCTTTCCCTTTCTAACTATATTTCCGCAGCTGATCCTTGTGCCCAACTCCGCAATGAGTCATTCATCTCGCAGCAAATTAGGTATGTGACCAACTATACGTGAGTATTAAAAAAAAAATGTGCGCTTACTGGTCTAACGTGAGTTCCTTACATCGTAGCCCTGCCCACTCCAAGAGATCCAGAAAATCTTCAAGACACCGTGATGACAACAGCCCAGACCGCAGGTCTCATTCTTCACGACACCGGTCCTGCTCATCAGGGCGGAGGTCCCATTCCTCACGTTATAGATCAAGGAGGTCAGGATCCAGAGGACGTGATCGTTCCCACTCTCCTAGGACCTATAGAAAGAAGAAATACTGGAGATGTGGGGCTACACCGCTACCAGACAGAGTGGTCTGTAAGGACTGTTTTACGGACTATGCGTCCAGACGCGAGCTAGAAAATCAGCGCGCTGTAGATCTGCTCAAGCGAACAATGAAGGACTCCTTCTCTGAGCTTTTGGCTTCGATCCCCGCTCAACCACTTTAGCAGATATCCCAGGTTCAGGATACAGAACCTAATCTCCCTGGTCCGTCAGCAGTCAGTACACCTCTGCCACCGTCAGGCCGACCAGCTAGAGATTCACCACCTGAAGACTCTTCAGGGGACTCTTCAGAGGAGTCAGAACCTCCTGGCTTCAGTCTCTCCTTGGTAAAGCCATTCATCCAGGCAGTCAAAACTGCAATCGCCTGGAAAGACGAGCCTCCCCAAGAGTCTATGAGCTACTTTCCATTCCTCAAAAGGAAGCAGGTTCTCTTTCCATTGATGGGCGAGATTAGTCAAGTCATTCAGAATGAATGGTCAAAGACTGATAAAAAAACTCTCATTGGGCCGGTTCAATAAACTATACCCCTTACCAGAGTCGGGAACGCAGTCACTAAACTCCATGCCAGTGGTAGACGCGTCGGTGGTGCGACTCGCAAAAAATATAACTTTATCAATGGAGGATTCCGCTTCCTTCAAAGACCCTCTAGACAGGCAAATCGACCTGGAGCTGAAGAGGAGCTACTTAGCCGCGGGAGCAGCGTGTAAACCAGCAATCGCCCTCACATCTGTATCAAATGCCATAAGATCTTGGACAGATAATATTGAGACGGCTTTGCATCAGGATGTCCCCAAGGAGGATATAATTAAAGCCTTGGAAGAGCTTAGATTGTCGGCAGACTTTGTTGGGATAGCGGCCATTGACATGATCAGGTGCTCGGCAAGATCCATGTTGCATTCAGTAATGGCAAAGAGGGCCTTGTGGCTGAAACCCTGGACGGCTGACTTATCCTCCAAACAAAATTGGCGCAAAATCCCATTCGATGGGAAAGCACTATTCGGAGAAAAAATGGATAAAGCTATCTCCAGGCTGTCTGAAGGGAAGTCTAGTATGCTTCCACAGGATAGAAGAATGCGAAGGTTCAGAGGCGGTTCCTCTAGATTTCGACAGTCAAATCCAAGGGATTTTAGGCAATCAAGGCAACCCAGAGACAACAAAAGACCTTTTTGAACAGGAAGATGAAGGCCCTTCCGGCTCCACAGGAGCAGAAGCAGTCCTTTTGACGTCAGATTAGCCCAGCCACTGCCAGTGGGAGCCAGCCTGAAGTTCTTCATCCCAGTCTGGGCCACCCACTGCCAGGATCCCTGGGTTCTGTCAACAATTCAAGGGGGGCACTTTTGGAATTTCCCTCATCCCCCACCTCGGAATTCTTTAAAAAAAACAGAGATTCCATCCTCTCCGCTGAAGGCTCAAGCTCTGAAAAACTTCCTAACGTCATTCCAGCTTCAGGGGGCGGCTTTTTCCGGTTCCCTTGGCAGAGCGCTTCGCAGGCTTCTACTCCACCCTATTTCTGGTCCCAAAGAGGACAGGTGGGTGGAGGCCTGTGATAGACCTAAAGAGGCTCAACCGGTATATCCGCCCCAAAAGCTTCAAAATGGAGTCCCTGCAGACAATTATTCAGGCAATCCAGCCATCAGATTGGATGATTTCAGTCGATCTGCAGGATGCGTATCTACACGTTCCAATTCTACCTGCATTTCAAAAATATCTGAGATTTGCAGTGGGACAGGTCCACCTACAGTTTCAAGCCCTGCCTTTCGGTCTGTGCACCTCTCCCAGGGTGTTCACCAAGATACTAATATCTGCTTTGGTTCCCCTGTGGGAGAGGGGCTTGAAGATATACCACTACTAGAGGATATACCACTACTTGGACGACATCCTCCTCCTAGCAAGCAATCCGGATCAGTTGGTATGTCACTGGGACATTCTTCTACAGTCCCTAAAAGAGCTAGGGTGGCTGATAAATTCTGACAAGAGTCAACTAGCACCAAAACAGCAAATGATATATCTGGGTGTGCAATGTTCGACACACAATGTTTCAAACAGTGTCATTACCACCGCCGAAGGCAAGGATTGTCATCCAGAGAATGATCAAAGTCATCCGGAGCCCGTATCTGACGGCTTCACAATGCCTGAGCCTCATTGGCACAATGTCTTCCTGCATACCCATGGTTCCTTGGGCCCATTGACACTTGAGGTATTTCCAGACTGGTTTCTTGGCGCAGGGGAAGAAACAACGACTATCTCAGACGATCCTGCTGACGGGAGTAATGCGCAGGAGTCTTCACTGGTGGACAGTTCAAGAAAACCTCTCCAAGCCTCGTCACCTGGGCTCCCTTCCTTGGATCACAATTATGTCCGATGCAAGCGGGCAGGGCTGGGGAGCCCATTGTGAGGAAACCAGAATACAGAAGAGATGGTCATGTTCCACCCAGGGAGTGGTATCCAACATCTTGGAGATGAGGCCAGCCTTCTTGGCACTAACTTCTTTGGCATCCCAAATCAGAGGCCAAAGGATACTTCTACGCCTAGACAACAGGGAAGCCGTCGCTTATCTGCAGAAGCAGGGAGGGACTCGCAGCAGGTCACTCCTCAAGGAGGTGGAACCGGACATGCTCTGGGCAGAGAAAAACCTCCTGGACCTTAGAGCGATGTATCTGCCAGGCAGGTTGAACACGGAAGCAGACACGTTGTCAAGAAACTTCCTGGATAACAATGAGTGGGCTCTCCACCCCCACGTATTCCATCAGATTGCCAGCATTTGGGATCCCCCTCAGGTAGACCTGTTCGCCTTACCGAAGAACGCCAAGCTGGACAGATTCTTCTCTCGGCTGCCGCATCCCCAAGCCAAGGCAGTGGATGCCCTGTCATGCTCCTGGAGGTTCACTACGGCATATGCCTTTCCTCCCCGCCCATTAATATTCAAGTTCCTCCTGAAGCTCCTCAGGGAGTCGGTCCAGGTGGTGGCAATACTTCCGTATTGGCCGAAGAGACACTGGTTCCCTCTAGCCATGCGCCTCAGTGTGAGCTCTCCAATCAGGATCCCTCCTTTCCCTCAACTTCTGTCACAGGGCAGTCTATTTCATCCAAACCCTCATAAGTTGAATCTTCGAATCTGGAGGTTGAGAGGCGAAGGTTTGAGTCCCTAGGGTGTTCCCCAGGAGTCATAACAACCCTTCTAAAAGCCAGGAAGCCTGCAACTAATGCCATATATTCAAGAATATGGGAAAAGCTCTTGTCATTTGCTGCCGGAAATAGATTTGATCCAATCCCTCTCTCTACGTCCAATATTCTAGGTTTTCTTCAGACAGGACTTGATCTGGGACTTGGTCTGAGCTCCCTCAAAGTACAGGTAGCAGCAATCTCTGCCGCAACAAATAAGAGATGGACGGAGGATCCTTTAGTAGTCACTTTCCTCAGAGGTGTATTGAAGATTCGCCCACCTGCCAGACGATCATTTCCTAAGTGGGATCTGTCCCTGGTCATGGAAGTTCTATCTGACCATCCCTTTGCTCCAGTGGAACAAGTAACAATGTGGAACCTGACACTAAAGATGGCTTTCCTGCTAGCCATTACATCTGGAAGAAGGATCTCGGAACTTCACTCTTTAGGGATAGGTGACAACCACATCTCCTTCTTCCCCGACAGAGTGGAACTTTGCCCCCTTCGGGGGTTCACACCAAAAGTCGCTACACCAAGCCATTGTTGGAACCCTGGGCACTACCAGTGTTTACAGACACGGATTTAGAGTCTTGCCACGAGCTGGACGTATCCAGAGTGCTCAGGGCCTACCTAGAAGCCACCAGCCTCTTCAGGAACTCTGAGAGACTTTTCATTGTACCGTTCGGTAAATACAGGGGCAAAGAAGCTTCCATCAGAACTCTGGCATCTTGGGTTGTAAAGTTAATCCAAAAGACCTACAGGGTGAAGAATATGGAGCCTCCATCTCGAGTGAATGCTCATTCTACAAGGGCAGTCTCAGCTTCCTGGGCAGCAAGGGCTAATGTTTCAATAGAGACGGTGTGCAGGGCCGCCACCTGGTCTTCTCACCATACGTTCCTCAGACACTACCATATTGATCCAGGAGCTCTCACGACTGTTGAGTTCGGAAGAAGGGCAGTTCAGGCTGCTATGTCCTCTTCTAATTACACATTTATTGTTAAGCATTATCCCACCCGTGCCAGCTAGTTATTTATCACAGGTATGCTACCATGGAGGCACCAGGAAAATGGAAAATTGTATCATACTTACCAGTAATTTTCCTTTCCTAGTGTCTATGGCAGCATACGCTCCCACCCTCTGTATTCTATATTACAGAGAATGTTGGGGGAGGGACTATGCCTTTAATTTATGCTATTCACTAGTCCTGAAGGAGGAGTCGAGGCGGAGCTCTATCACAGGTATGCTGCCAAGGATAGGCACCAGGAAAGGAAAATTACTCGTAAGTATGATACAATTTTCCGTTTTCTGTTGGTCTGAGCATGCTCAGGGACTTATTTTTTTTGGTGCTTTTTGTGTGTGAACAGCACCTGGATGTTTCTGGGCATGCTCAGAGAGTGTGTTTTTTGGGTTAGTAATTGAAGGACATCCTTAACAGGTGTACCCACTTTGAAGTTCAGTCTCTACATTGGGTGAACTTGCATTTTGTGTGTTTCATGGACTGTGCATGCGTTTTCAATTGCCTCATTAGCACACAAACCTACAGTAGGTTATATAAAGTTTGCAGATAGCATTCTCTACCTTGCCCCGAAGAGGCAAGATTGTGTGTGTGTGGCCGGCCTGAGAGTACATTTGGGTGTCCTTATTGAGTTTGTAACATGTATTTTCGATTTGTATTTTATTTGTTATGTATTTGCAAAACAGATGTGTTGTCCAGCAAGTTTTATTTAACTTTGTTTTTTTTTTTGTTTCAGTGCGGGATATTTTCACATGACATGTTATTGATGTTGGCGATGTTTGTCTTTTTTAAGTTGTTCACTTTGATTTAATTGTCTGTGCTGCATTATTTTGCTAATTCTTTCCCAAGATGTTGTGACTAATGTTATAATTCTTAATAGATGTCCTTTTATCTCCTGTTACTTTCCAATGCAAAATCGTCAAACCTCAAAAAACAGATTCTGTTATGCCACGTACACACGGCCGTTTTTCTCATCGAGAAAAACTAAATTTTTCCCATTCGACGAGAAAAACAATAGTCTGTGGGCTTTCTGTCAATTTTCTCGACGAGAACAACGGCATTAAAAACGACGAGAAAAATTAGAACATGTTCTAATTTTTCTCGTCGTTTTTTTCGACACGTTTTCCACGGCAGTGTTTCCCATAGGAGCCCACAGATGGTCGTTTTTCTCGACAAGAGAAAAAACGACGTGAAAAACGACCGTGTGTGGGGAACAAGCCGTTCCCTCGTTTTTAATGACATTATTCACGGCGTTTTTTTAACCGCCGTGAATAATGATCGTGTGTACGCGGCATTAGTGTTTCAAATTAACATACATGTTTTTTTGCTTTCCTTGCTTTTTTCAAAGTTCTGTTCCCCCCAAATTCTATGACCAGGCCCTTCAGGTCTGGAATGGATATTAAGGGGAACCCTGCCGCAAATAAAAAAAAAATGCGTGCGGTTCCCCCCAAATATCCATACCAGGCCCTTCAGGTCTGGCATGGATTTTAAGGGGAACTCCACCCCAAATTTAAAAAAAAAACGACGTGGAGTCCCCCCAGAAATCCACACCAGACCCTTATCCGAGCACGCAACCTGGCAGGCCGCAGGAAAAGAGGGGGGGATGAGAGAGCGCCCCCCTCCCTCCTGAACCGTACCAGGCCACATGCCCTCAACATGGGGAGGATGTCCCCATGTTGATGGGGACAAGGGCCTCATCCCCACAACCCTTGCCCGGTGGTTGTGGGTGTCTGCGGGCAGGGGGCTTATCAGAATCTGGAAGACCCCTTGAACAAAGGGGACCCCCAGATCCCGGCCCCCCTTATGTGAAATGGTAATGGGGTACATTGTACCCCTACCATTTCACAAAGAAAGTGTCAAAAATGACAATAGCCGGTTTTTGACTCTTCTTTCTTCCTCCTTCCTCCTTCCTCCTTCGGTGTTCTCTTCCGCATCTTGCTCCGGCTTCTTCTTCCCTTCTTCGTCCGCTCCGTTTGAATTGGAGGTTCCCGCTGTGTGACTCTTCAGTTATCCTCTTGGTCCGCTGCCACCCGGTGACCCCGCCCCCCTCTGACACCACAGGGAAAGTCCCCGTGAAATTCCTGTGCGTCAGAGGGGGGCGGGGTCACGGGGTGGTAGCAGACCCAGAGGAGAACTGAAGGACTGAAGCGTCACACAGCGGGAACCTCCAATTCAAATGGAGCGGTCGAAGAAAGAAGAAGGGACAAGAAGCCGGAGCAAGATGCGGACGAGAACACCGAAAGAAGAAGGAAGATGAAGAGGAAGATGAAGAACAAGATTGAGGAAGAAACCCGAATGGAGAAAAGAAGCTGGAAGAAAGGAGAAGACATTAAAAGGAATTGTCAAAAACCGGCTATTGACATTTTTTACACTTTCTTTGTGAAATGGTAGGGGTACATTTGTACCCCATTACCATTTCACACAGGGGGCCGGGATCCGATAAGCCCCCCGCCCGCAGACCCCCACAACCACCAGCAAGGGTTGTGGGGATGAGGCCCTTGTCCCCATCAACATGGGGACATCCACCCCATGTTGAGGGCGTGTGGCCTGGTACGGTTCAGGAGGGAGGGGGGGGCACTCCCTCGTCCCCCCCTCGTTTCCTGCAGCCTGCCAGGTTGCATGCTCGGATAAGGGTCTGGTGTGGATTTTTAGGGGGACCCCCACGCTATTTTTTTTTAAGTTTGGCGCAGGGGTACCCTTAAAATCCATACCAGACCTGAAGGGCCTGGTAATGGAATTTGGGGGACCCCCACGCATTTTTTTTTTTTCAAAGACTTTCAATGACTTTTATCTGTATTGACGGGAACCAGCAAATCATTACAGCCGCGAGTACTTTTAAATGACTATTATTTTACTTTAGAAATGTCATTTTGCTCTCGAACTGTTATAAACATGGAAAACATGCGCTACTTTACAGGCATACTATAGACACCCCCCAGGTATGATATTTAGGGCCAGTTCACACCGGATGCAGTGCAGTGCGTTTTTTTGATGCATGAAAAATGCAAAGAAAGTTGATCACATTAATACCAATGGCATAGTTCACACCACTGCAGTGCGTTTCAGAAAGGAAAAAAAATAATTGGTCATGCTGCATTTTTTAGGTACAGAACTGTACTGGACCGCAGTAAAACACAACAAAAACGCACTGGAATGCACCGAAATGCACCAAAGACGCAATGCAACACACTTGTCTTAAGTGAAAAAAGGGGGAAAAAAATACTGGACTGCATCAAAAACGCTTTAAAAATGCACTGGAACGTGTCAAAAATGCGCATGCAGAAAAGCACCTGGAACGCATCCAGACTGGGTTTCTATGGTGTGAATTAGGGCCAGTTCACACCATAGAAACGCAATCCGGATGCGTTCCAGGTGCTTTTTTGCATGCACGTTTTTGATGCATTCCAGTGCATTTTTGGTACGTTTTTGATGCAGTCCAGTGCTTTTTTTTCACCCCTCTTTTTTATTAAACATAGATAAGGACAAGTGTGTTCCAGTGCGTTTTTGGTGCATTTAGGTGTGTTCCTGTGCGTTTAAGATGCGTTCCCGTACAGTCCAGTGCAGGTAAAATGCAGCATGTTCTACTTTTTTTGTGGAACTGGAACGCACTGGAACAAACACTGCCATTTAGAACCATATAACCAACTTTCCATGCATTTTTGATGCATAAAAAACGCAATGGACTGCATGTGGTGTGAAATGGCCCTTAAGCAATTTGGCATATTTAAAGGCACTTTTCCTTGATTTGTTTTTGGTGTTGTCCAAATTGGTGACAAAGATATATGTCCCTTAGGGTGGGACCTGGGCCCCCATTTTAAGGCCATAAGAAGATAAGCCAGCCAAGTGGGGACTAGCAAAATTAACAAGTCAGTTCCCATAGACTGCAATGGTATTTGTTGGGGGGGGGGGCGATTGTCCCATCTCTAATTTTGTAGCATGCTGGATGATGTGCTTAATTCTGGACGGGGGGGGGGGTTATTTTCTGCTAGCTGCAGTTGTGTTGTTCTGAGCATGCCCAGGCAGTTAGATTTTTTTTGGGTGCTTTTTGTGTGTGAACAGTAGGGATGAGCTCGGCTGTTTGATCGTTCGACGAAGATCGAACGTTTTGGGTCGTTCGTGTCAAATTCGAGTGACATGAACGGCCCAAAATCCCGGCGCTGTGATTGGCCAAGCATGCACTGTGACCCCGCATGCTTGGCCAATCACAGCGCCGGCAGCGAGGAGAGCCATAATTGGCCACAGGCAGGATGCCTGTGGCCAATTATAGCTCAGGGGGGTTTAGTACACGCCCCACACTATAAAAGGCCGCCTGCGCGGCGGCCTTGTGTAGTGTGTTGGCGTGCAGGGAAAGACGTACATAGGCAGGGACAGTGTTAGAGAAATTGTATGTAGGGAGAGAGAAGGATAGGTAGGGACAGTGTCAGTGATATTGTGTGTAGGGAGAGAGAAGGATAGGTAGGGACAGTGTCAGTGATATTGTGTGTAGGGAGAGAGAAGGATAGGTAGGGACAGTGTCAGTGACATTGTGTGTAGGGAGAGAGAAGGATAGGTAGGGACAGTGTCAGTGATATTGTGTGTAGGGAGAGGGAAGGATAGGTAGGGACAGTGTCAGTGACATTGTGTGTAGGGAGAGAGAAGGATAGGTAGGGACAGTGTCAGTGATTTTCTGCTAAACCTTGTGTACAGGGAGAGAGAAGGATAGGTAGGGACAGTGTCAGTGATATTTTTGCTAAGCCTCCTGCACAGTATACAACCGAAGCTAGCCCTTATTGCTGTGATTTCCTGTTGTGTAACACAGGCAGGCATCTGCAGCACTTAAAGCAGGAATAGTGTGATTCCTGCAAAATATACACCTGAAGCTAGCCCTTATTGCTCGTAGTTTTTTTTCTTTTGTGTTACACTAAGGGCTCTTTCACACAGGACGGATCAGTAATGATCCACCCCGTGAAGCTCCGCTTGCTCAGCGGGGATCGCTCCGTTGATCCCCGCTGAGCCGGCGGATGACTGGGTGGTTCCCGCACACTGTGCAGGGACCGCCCTGTCAGAGCGCCGCTCTCCCCTATGGGGGGATCGGATGATGACGGACCGTAGAGTCCGTTGTCATCCGATCCGATCCGCAGACGGAAGGAAAAATAGGGTTTTCCTCCGTCACACTTTTGCGGATCGGAGCGGGTCGGATGTCAGCGGACATGTCACCGCTGACATCCGTGGCTCCATAGGAGGACATGTAGCATCCATTCAGGTCCGCCTAAAAAACTGACAGGCGGACCTGAATGGACCCTCCGTGTGAAAGAGCCCTAACAGGTATCTGCAGCACTTAAAAGCAGGTGTAGTGTGATTCCTGAAAATATACACCTGAAGCTAGCCCTTATTGCTGCGTTTTCCTGTTGTGTAACACAGGCAGGCATCTGCAGCACTTAAAGCAGGCGTAGTGTGATTCCTGCACATTATACACCTGAAGCTAGCCCTTATTGCTCCTAGTTTTTTTTCTTTTGTGTTACACTAACAGGCATCTGCAGGGGCATATAAAAAATATATAATGTGGTGCTGTGAGAGAAGTAGTAAAAAACCCTACTTCATGTATAGCACAATGGTGCACATAAAAATATGGTGTCAAACAAAACGTTTGTACACAATAGGTGTACACAAATGAATGTGATAAAAATGTAAGTGAATACTAACAGTGAAATAATTGGTATGGGGTATAGGTGCACAACAAAAACCAGCAATTAAACTGGAATATTGATCATACCCATAATAAACAAAAATAAAAATGAAAATATAATGTAGGTGGAGACAAACTCATATAAGGCGTCACAGATGAGTATGTAGAATAATGTCCAATCTTATCACATATGAAAAGAAGTTCATAGGTCAAAATCCAACAAGGAGCTGTATCGTTTGAAAATAGGTTTGAAGGGTGCATCTATCACATTTTCCCCTTTTTGCATGGCTTGTTGTCGCCATATTGGTTTGGATTTCTTCCTTTTCGGGTTGGAAATACGGACCAGTGGTGCTGTCGGCATAAGGAAGGAGGTGTCTTGCAGATCCTGACTGTTCCTTGGGTCCACAGAGTGGACAAAGCTTTGTTGATCCACCACTGTACGGTTAGCTGGGTCCACTCTGTCCGGTAAGAGCATTTACTTCTCCCCCATTGGCCCAAGGTGAAGGCACTCCCGGGTGATGTCATATATCCTATATGCCTATAAAGAAAATGTGATAGATGCACCCTTCAAACCTATTTTCAAATGATGCAGCTCCTTGTTGGATTTTGAACTATGAACTTCTTTTCATATGTGATAAGATTGGACATTATTCTACATACTCATCTGTGACGCCTTATATGAGTTTGTCTCCACCTACATTATATTTTCATTTTTATTTATTATGAGTATGATCAATATTCCAGTTTAATTGCTGGTTTTTGTTGTGACAGGAAGTGAATTATTTGGAAGGATAAAGTGGCCAAATTTGGGAGTTGTCTTCACCTTATCAGGGGTGCAGACATCCCCAAAAGCTGTCTAGACTTGTAAACCCTCTTCACTCTATCCCCAAGCAAAAATAAGAAAGGATTTCATTTAGTTTAACTTTGCAAAGACATATTCCTAAGTTGAATTGTGATGCATGTCAATAGCCCATTTAGACCCTCTTTAATCACTTGAGATCAGCGCTATAACTGATCAACGGGCACAGCACGGTCCTCAATTGCCGGGAGTCCGTCAATAGACATCCTCCCCTTCGCATGCGGGCGCTGTGGTCACTGAGACTCGGGTGATGACAGATCCGAGTAAGGGGCCGATCCCTGCCCTTTACCATGTGATCAGCTGTCAGCCAATGACAGCTGATCACGTGATGTAAACAAAAGCTGGGTAGTGGTTTTTGTTTTCTCCTTGTGCTGACAGCGTGAGCATAAAAAAAGGCAATAACCGGCTTATGTGTGTAGCGGCCTCACTCTCCCCTCATGTGAATCGGTTTTCCGATAGCTCTTTTCTAGGGGTATCTTGTGTGTGAGAGTGAGATGCGCTATGGCCCATGTCCTCCCCATTTACAGCGGGTGAGGTGAAGGCCAGTACCTATTGTTTTCCTCGGGCCTGTGTGTTTCTGCAAGAATACCAAGTCCTGCTGTGCTGACACTTCCCTTCGCTCCCATTAACCAGAGTACCACACACCGATAAGGATCCAACACTTGTTTTATTGTAGCACACAATTAAACAGTTCTTTGTCAGCCGACTGGTTGGGACCCATAAACAGTTCAATACGGTGGGGTGAGTAGGTCGAGGCACTGTGGTGATAATAAACTAAACCACTGTGGTTTCATCAGCGGTTGCTATAGCCATCGGCTAAAGAGAGAAACTTGGAACCTTTGAGTCTCTACCAGCGACTCTGGAGAACATGAACTGGAGTACCTTCGCTGCGTTGTGGCCCCTGTCAGGGGGAAGATGTCCCTCCAAGAGATTTACCAGAGGCCCCTCCGTCACCGGGTTGATGCTGCTCCGGGCTCTTCAGACGGGTAACCTCTCCGGCCTCCTGACCTCAGACATGGGCCCCATCCACCTCAGGGTCCCTTGGACTCATCCGCCCTTGCGGAGCCCAGTCGAAGTCACTGGGCCCCAGGCCTCCGGTGTAGTACCTCATCCCAGGCTTAAGGTGCCTGAGATGGACGCCAACACTGCTCCGACCAGGCCATGGGCGCCTGGGCGGGAACTCCGGACCGGCCGCAACCAGGCCTAAGGTGCCTGGGCGCCGGATGCAGAAGACCTCGTGGCGAGGGCGTCTCTCCCCTTTATCTCCTCCCGTGACGCCACAGCAGGTTCTCCGCCCCCGCTGTACCACCGCCGGAATGGGACAAAAAGGACAGCACTGCGGCAGTGATTCTACCTCGACCTGTGGGAACACCGCCACCCCCAGGCCAAGAAGAATAGTACACCACCAAAGTCCTCCATGACTTAAAATGGTCTAAATCAGGGATATGCAATTAGCGGACCTCCAGCTGTTGCCAAACTACAAGTCCCATGAGGCATAGCGAGACTCTGACAGCAGCAAGCATGACACCCAGAGGCATGATGGGACTTGTAGTTTTGCAACAGCTGGAGGTCCGCTAATTGCATATCCCTGGTCTAAATCCTCTTAAGATTTATACACACCTGGGTCATACTACCACCCAGGTGTACCCCCTAAATTTAGACCCCCGCTACATGTGCAAGGGTCATCGGGCCCGAAGAGGAAGAGGCAATTCTGTGACAATCAGTAGCCCCTGCCAGTGCCACCTATCAATGCCCACCACTGGTGCCAATCAGTGCCCATCACTGCCAACTATCGTTGCCACCTAACAGTGCCACTTCTCAATGCCCACCAGTGCCAACTAGCAATGCCACCTCAGTGCCCACCCTTGCCACCTTATCGGTGCCCATCAGTGCAGCCCATCAGTGCAGTCTCATCAGTGTACATCAATGAAGGAGAAAAAAAATACCTATTTTCGAAATATTAACCAATTTCCTACAGCCCACCGTCAAATGATGTCCTTGGCTTTGTGCGGTGACATCTGAATGATGCCTGCAGTTGCAGGCATCAGATATTCTTTTCAGCCGGCGATTCTGTGCACAATAAAAACGATCATAGCGGCAGTTCTGCCGCTTGATCGTTCTTATACGCGGCGGGAGGGGACATTTCTCCCCCCCTCCCGCCGCCATCTGGTGCTTCTCCGGGCTCTCCCGTGTAGGGTGACCACATCTCCAAACTGCCATTCAGGGGCGTATGAAATCAGTGGACCCATGTGCAAGATAAAAGTGGGCCCTAGGCATCAACAGGAACAACAATATGGCGTGCAAAGCATGTTGTGGTAAACGGTGGACATGTTTTAAATTGCGCTAAATATTGGCTTAAAGGGGGTGTTAAAGAAAGTCTGAGATGACTTGTATGGTGCAGAATGTGGTAATGTTAACCACTTCAATACAGGGCTTTTTGTACCTATTCAATACCGGGCCTATTCTAGCACTTCTCTCCTACATGTACAAATCATCATTCTTTTGCTAGAAAATTACTCAGAACCCCCAAACATTATATATGTTTTTTTAGCAGACACCCTAGGGAATAAAATGACGGTCATTGCAACATTTTTTCTTGCACGATATTTGCCCAATAATTTTTCAAACGCCTTTTAAAAAAAAATAAAAAAAAAATGGTTTCATGAATTAAAAAACAACAAAACAGTAAAGTTAGCCCAATTTTTTGGGAAAATATGAAAGATAATGTTACGCCAAGTAAATAGATAACTAACATGTCACGCTTTAAAATTGCGCACACTCATGGAATGGCGCCAAACTTCAGTACTTAAAAATCTCCATAGGCAACGCTTTAATTTTTTTTACAGGTTACCAGGTTAGAATTACAGAGGAGGTCTAGTGCTAGAATTGTTGCACGCGGTGATACCTCACATGCGTGGTTTGAGCGGCGTTTACATATGTGGGCGACTTACGTGTGCATTCGCTTCTGATCGCGAGCTACCGGGGACAGGGGCGTTTTATTTTTATTATTATTTATTTATTTATTTTTACTTATTTTTTTACAATGATTTTACTTTTTTTTTTTTTTTGATCACTTTTATTCCTATTACAAGGAATGTAAACATCCCTTGTAATAGGATTGTGTGTGACAGGTTCTCTTTATTGAGAGATGCGGGGTCAATAAGACCCCACATCTCTCCTCCAGCCTGGAAAGCATGAGATCAGTGAAAATTTTTTCACTGATCTCATACTTACAGCCGCAATGGCGGCTTTGTTTACATTTGAGGCCCGGGCGTGACGTCATCACATCGCGCCCGGGCCTCCGACGATCATAGAGATGACTTGTGACCATCTGGTCACCAGTCATCTCTATGCTCATCACGTGACCCCCACCAACGACGCCGGAAGATTCGCTCCGGGTCCCCGATCGCACGGGAGAGCCCGGAGAAGCACCGGATGGCGGCGGGAGGGGGGGGGATGTCCCCTCCCGCCGCCTATAAGAACGATCAAGCGGTGGAACCACTGCTATGATCATTCTTATGGTGCGCAGAATCGCTGGCACTTCAAAAGGATATCTGAATGATGCCTCTAGCTGCAGGCATCATTCAGATATCCCCCTACAAAGCCAAGGACGTCATATGACGTCCACCCAGGATGGGAGATCCCGTCTGTGGATGTCATTTGACTATGGCTGGGTAGGGAAGTGGTTAAATAGGGAATGCAGAGTGTATGGTGGTGAGTGGTATGTGCAGGAGAGGAGTGCGGAGTGTATGGCGGGGGGTAATATGTACAGGAGAGGAGTGTATGGCGGGGGTAATATGTACAGGAGAGGAGTGTGGAGTGTATGGCGGGGGGGGGGGTAATATGTACAGGAGAGGAGTGTGGAGTGTATGGTGGGGGGTAGTTAGTGGAGAGAGGAGGAGGAGGAAGAGGCGTGCAATACCACCTCCTGATAGTCTGTCAGCCACTGCTATACCACTTTGGTGGTGGAGCACTCCTAAGGATGTAAGAGGGCACTCTGGAGGCACTAAGGGGGCACCCTAGAGGTTGTAAGGGGGCACTCTGGAGGAAGTAAAGGGGCACCCTAGAGGTTGTAAGGGGGCACTCTGGAGGAAGTAAAGGGGCACTCTGGAGGCACTAAGGGGGCACCCTAGAGGTTGTAAGGGGGCACCCTGGAGGAAGTAAAGGGGCACTCTGGAGGAAGTAAAGGGGCACTCTGGAGGAAGTAAAGGGGCACTCTGGAGGAAGTAAAGGGGCACTCTGGAGGAAGTAAAGGGGCACTCTGGAGGAAGTAAAGGGGCACTCTGGAGGAAGTAAAGGGGCACTCTGGAGGCACTAAGGGGGCACCCTAGAGGTTGTAAGGGGGCACTCTGGCGGTACTAACTTAGTCAGAGCCCCCTTACATCCTCCTGGAGTGCACCTTACATCCCCCCTCTGGAGTGCACCTTACATCCCCCTCCGGAGTGCCCCCTTAGTACTACTGTACTAAGGGGCACTCTGGAGAAAGTAAGGGAGCACTCTGGAGGCACACAGATAGTACCTCCAGAGTGCCCCCTGCAGAGAGTCCTGAGGAGTGATGGCCATTAATCCATGCCAGGTGAATGTTAGGAAAAGCAGAGCACACCACCCACCTCATGGCTGCCCTATTCCACTACTGCTTGCTCACTCCCTGCCACAGCCCTGTAGAGGCTGCAGAGTGGTCAGAGGGGCAGTGGGATGGACAGGGGGACCGTGGGATGGACAGATGGAACCGTGGTGTAACTGGAAGGCCCGGGGGACTCAGAATCGCTTAGAAAGTATGAGATACCCTTGCTTCAGCTCCCCCAATGGCTCTTATGTGTCAATCACCCTGTGTCTCTATTAGGGGCACAGGGTGAATGAAAACCCCAATATGGCCTATGATGGCCATATTCAAGCTGAACATACATTGTATCTAGATTGAATGTGTACTGTGAGGGGGGGTGTAATCATTGCGGTGAGGTGTTAAGGTTATTTGCATTCTATTGTCTATTATGAATTAAGTCTGCTACTGTGACAATGTGGATTGGAGCTGGTCAACCGTCTGGCTGCATATTATGGGATGTTGAAGTGTCTTCTGTGAGGAGGGGGGGGAAATCACCCCTCCTGCCTAAGACTGTTTATCAAAGGAGAAGTTTGAACACACCTGACCTGTATTACCATTGTCATTGGACAGTTTAACCTGCCCTGTTCCCCAAAGGATGGGAGGGGAGGGTTTTGAAGAGAAATGTGTTACCATGTGTTTTGAAAATAAAGTCATTCCCTGTTTTGGAACTTGAATACAGAGCGTTGTCTCGTATCTGGGGGGAGAATCATTCGTATGGGGTCTTATTCAGCTGGTTGGAGTGTCTGGTGGCTGTCGTGTGGTTGGAAAGGGAATATCCTAACGGTGTTAACCCCTTTCATACTTGGGGTGCCGTTACAATTGTTGGCAAGCAGTGGGATTGATCCCCACAGCCAGGAGGACAGCTACAAGAGGACACAGGACAATGGAGGCACAGTATGAACGGCTAAAGCTCTCCACCCTCAAAGACTTACTGGAGAACCGGGGAAGACCGGCCAACAACCGTAAGAAGAGCGACATTATCAGAGAACTAGTCTAAATGGATGGAACCGAAAAGCCCAGTGTAACAGACAGGACACCCGAAGAGGCAAGTTTTGATCGGGCTGTTAAACTAAGACTGGCACATTATGGTCCTAACCCTCCAGCGGAGATCATAGACCTAGTTATAGCGGCTGTGGAGGCAAATTTGCTACAGCAAAGAGGTGCTGCAGCAGCAGAAGTCACAGCAGCACCAACTGCAAGGAGAGAAGAGGTACAGATACCAGCCGCCATGGAAGAGGAAGTCAGAAGGAGGTTACAAGAGATGCAGATACAGCATAGAGGACCAGTATCAGAGGAGGTCCTGCTGGGATGGTCGGATTCGATCCGCTGCGAACTCTGGAAGAAAGCGCTTGCTCTCGAGCAGCAACACCAGGGAAAGGTTCTCCCCTCCATCTATGTAAGGTACTGGTCGCAGTATGATGTACGAATGCCGTTATTGGGGGAACAACCAAAGCAGGAGTGGACAACTGACTTAAGCAGGCTGATCCGGGCAGAGATGCGGTTGGACGAGAGCTATAGAGCCCTCCGGTGGTATGTAGCCCAAGAGTGCCCATGGTCAGCGGATGACAGCCCCACGGAAGGCTTTGACTATAATGGCCTGGGATTGTTGTATTGGAGGCTGTCCAGTGACCCTGACTTTGGGAGTGATCGGGAGTGGCGTTTGGAGGAAATAATGGAGCACAGAGAGCGAAAACTGAATGTCTCGGAAGGGCACTGGGCAGAGGAAGATTTGGAGTTTCTGGCCGTTCAGGAATGGGAGCTGGAGATCGCTTACAGACAGCTGCTAGAATCTGTTCAGCAGCAGGGTGGGGCTACCTGTGCCTGGGACTATCAGGAAATACCAGTTGACAACCATGAAATCCTGGCTGAAGAATCGGCAGTGGAAAAGCTGAAGATTGCCATCCCTAAAGCCGAAGTGGATGATGTGGAGTTCCAGGGAGCTAGGGCAGTTGGCTCATCTCCCCAGCCACTGATTACAGAAGGTATGGACTTAAGGAACTGTTCAGAGGATGTTATAGATTATGCATCGCCTGCCCAAGTACTGGCAGCAGGACAAAGTATTACAGACCCCTGCTCTACACCCGTGGCAGTTTTGGAGGCCCGAGTTGAGAAGGTGATGGTTCCTCTTTCCGAGTGGATTTCGGAGATGCAGGGAGGAGAAGCAGCCATTTTCCCTCCCGAACAGTTAACCAGAGCAGATGGTGTGGAGTCCCCAGCAGAAGTGCTGGCAACCGGGCAGAGTGATAGCAACCTCTGCCCAGCACCGGAAACAACTGTGGAGTTTCAGGGAGCCGGGGCAGTTGGCCCCTCTCTCCAGCAACAAGCAGAGGTGGTAAAGCTTTTACCCCCAGCTGAATCACTGGCAGCAGGGCAGAATGCTACTGGCCGCTGCACACAACTGCCACTTGAGCGGATATCGGTGGATGGGACTTCAGTCTCCACTTGTATACCCCAGGGATGCCGGGCAGTCGACCCAGATCCCCAACAGCATGACGGACTGAGCCCAGTCACCCTGTCTTCTCTCCAGCGGCTGAAAGGACTCCAGGGAGAAGGGCCAGTCCAGGCCTCTCCCCAGCGGCGGATATATTCTCTGAGAGAGGCAGAGGTTGGCTGGGTAAGTAATGCTCTGTTTGGAGCAATTTATTTGGGGTACTGTGTGGATACCGGCATTAGAAGAAGGGACCTATGGACTAACTTCGGAGTCAACCCGTCTGGGGTCGCCTCCTGTGTTAGTCTCCTGCCGAAAGGGGAGAGATGTAACTGGAAGGCCCGGGGGACTCAGAATCGCTTAGAAAGTATGAGATACCCTTGCTTCAGCTCCCCCAATGGCTCTTATGTGTCAATCACCCTGTGTCTCTATTAGGGGCACAGGGTGAATGAAAACCCCAATATGGCCTATGATGGCCATATTCAAGCTGCACATACATTGTATCTAGATTGAATGTGTACTGTGAGGGGGGGTGTAATCATTGCGGTGAGGTGTTAAGGTTATTTGCATTCTATTGTCTATTATGAATTAAGTCTGCTACTGTGACAATGTGGATTGGAGCTGGTCAACCGTCTGGCTGCATATTATGGGATGTTGAAGTGTCTTCTGTGAGGGGGGGGGGAATCACCCCTCCTGCCTAAGACTGTTTATCAAAGGAGAAGTTTGAACACACCTGACCTGTATTACCATTGTCATTGGACAGTTTAACCTGCCCTGTTCCCCAAAGGATGGGAGGGGAGGGTTTTGAAGAGAAATGTGTTACCATGTGTTTTGAAAATAAAGTCATTCCCTGTTTTGGAACTTGAATACAGAGCGTTGTCTCGTATCTGGGGGGAGAATCATTCGTATGGGGTCTTATTCAGCTGGTTGGAGTGTCTGGTGGCTGTCGTGTGGTTGGAAAGGGAATATCCTAACGGTGTTAACCCCTTTCATACTTGGGGTGCCGTTACACGTGGGATGGACAGATGGAACCGTGGGATGGACAGATGGAACCGTGGGATGGACAGAGGGAACCGTGGGATGGACAGAGGGAACCGTGGGATGGACAGAGGGAACCGTGGGATGGACAGAGGGAACCGTGGGATGGACAGAGGGAACCGTGGGATGGACAGAGGGAACCGTGGGATGGACAGAGGGAACCGTAGGCAGAACGGAGGGGGGCAGCAGAACAGAGGGGGGCAGCAGAACAGAGGGGGGCAGCAGAACAGAGGGGGGCAGCAGAACAGAGGGGGGCAGCAGAACAGAGGGGGGCAGCAGAACAGAGGGGGGCAGCAGAACAGAGGGGGGCAGCAGAACAGAGGGGGGCAGCAGAACAGAGGGGGGCAGCAGAACAGAGGGGGGCAGCAGAACAGAGGGGGGCAGCAGAACAGAGGGGGGCAGCAGAACAGAGGGGGGCAGCAGAACAGAGGGGGGCAGCAGAACAGAGGGGGGCAGCAGAACAGAGGGGGGCAGCAGAACAGAGGGGGGCAGCAGAACAGAGGGGGGCAGCAGAACAGAGGGGGGCAGCAGAACAGAGGGGGGCAGCAGAACAGAGGGGGGCAGCAGAACAGAGGGGGGCAGCAGAACAGAGGGGGGCAGCAGAACAGAGGGGGGCAGCAGAACAGAGGGGGACAGCAGCAGCAGCAGAACAGAGGGGGACAGCAGCAGCAGCAGAACAGAGGGGGACAGCAGCAGCAGCAGAACAGAGGGGGACAGCAGCAGCAGCAGAACAGAGGGGGACAGCAGCAGCAGCAGAACAGAGGGGGACAGCAGCAGCAGCAGAACAGAGGGGGACAGCAGCAGCAGAACAGAGGGGGACAGCAGCAGCAGAACAGAGGGGGACAGCAGCAGCAGAACAGAGGGGGACAGCAGCAGCAGAACAGAGGGGGACAGCAGCAGCAGAACAGAGGGGGACAGCAGCAGCAGAGGGGGACAGCAGCAGCAGAGGGGGACAGCAGCAGCAGAGGGGGACAGCAGCACAGAGGGGGACAGCAGAACAGAGGGGGACAGCAGAACAGAGGGGGACAGCAGAACAGAGGGGGACAGCAGAACAGAGGGGGACAGCAGAACAGAGGGGGACAGCAGAACAGAGGGGGACAGCAGAACAGAGGGGGACAGCAGAACGGAGGGGGACAGCAGAACGGAGGGGGACAGCAGAACGGAGGGGGACAGCAGAACGGAGGGGGACAGCAGAACGGAGGGGGACAGCAGAACGGAGGGGGACAGCAGAACGGAGGGGGACAGCAGAACGGAGGGGGACAGCAGAACGGAGGGGGACAGCAGAACGGAGGGGGACAGCAGAACGGAGGGGGACAGCAGCAGCAGAACGGAGGGGGACAGCAGCAGCAGAACGGAGGGGGACAGCAGCAGCAGAACGGAGGGGGACAGCAGCAGCAGAACGGAGGGGGACAAAGTGTGAGTGTAACACAGACAGTACAGTGAGTACACTAACCTGTCCTGGTCCTGGAAGTCAGACTGGCTGCTGGCGGCAAACTTGTGGACCTCGACGTGGGCAGGAGGAGCAGGAGCCTGGCTGGAGGAGGACTCGGATGAGGCTCAGGCTGGCTGGCTGGCTGCGCAGGAGAGTGGCTCTGCTTGGTCACTGGCGTCAGGTCAGCCGCGGCACTCAATCTCTGTGTTAGCTCTGGAGTCTCTGGACTGGCTGGTTTGGTGGCTGCGGACAGTGCGGAGGCGCGCACGCTGCTCACAGACTCAGCCGTAGTGTGCGGGCGCCGGACAGCGGAGCGGACTAGAGTGGTCTGGACCTGGTCACTGTTTTTTTTTCATTCTGGGACGTCTGTATTGTCCCGGAATGAAGCTGCCGGGACACGGGACAAAAAACTGTAATCAGGGACGATCCCGGGCAATCCGGGACACGTGGGCACCCTACTCCCGTGCCATCTGGGGCTCGGAGAACGAATTGGCCAGCACCGGATGGGAAGCATAGAGATGACTGGTGACCAGACGGTCACCAGTCATCTCTATGACAGTCGGAGATCCGGGCGAGACGTCTTGACATCACGCCGGGTTCCCGTATGTAAACAAAGCCGTGATCTCGGCTGTCAGCATGAGATCGGTGAATTTTTTTGACCAATCTCATGCTTTCCAGCCTGGAGGAGAGATGTGGGGTCTTATTGACCCTGCATCTGTCCATAAAGGAGGACCTGTCACAATAGATTCCTATTACAAGGGATGTTTACATTCCTTGTGTAGCAGCCTCACTCTCTCCTCATGTGAATCGGTTTTCCGATAGCTCTTTTCTAGGGGTATCTTGTATGTGAGAGTGAGATGCGCTACGGCCCATGTCCCCCCCATTGCAGCAGGTGAGGTGAAGGCCAGTACCTATTGTTTTCCTCGGGCCTGTGTGTTTCTGCAAGAATACCAAGTCCTGCTGTCCTGACACTTCCCTTCGCTCCCATTAACCAGAGTACCACACACCGATAAGGATCCAACAATTAAACAGTTCTTTATCAGCCGACTGGTTGGGACCCATAAACAGTAGGCTTGTGCAATTCGTTTCGTAACGAATCGAAATTCGTCCGAATTTAGCAACTTTCGGACATTCGGAAGCATTCGAATTTCCGAACAAAGCAATTACGAATAAAATCGAATCCGAAATAAATTATACCGCAAAATAGCGAATGCCCGAATGTCTTCGGCATAATTCGTTATGAAAAAACTTACGAATGTACAAATCCATTGGAAACACAATAACACTCACTCTGCTCTGCTCTCTGCTTCTCCTTCACCGTGCTGAACTCCCTCTCAAAATGGTGTACAGGGGCGGAGGCTATAGCCGCATGTAAAAAACGAAAGTAAAATACGAGATTTCTAATCCATTCGAAGCACAATGACACTCTGCTCTGCTCTCTGCTTCTCCCTCACCGTGCTGAACCCTCTCAAAATGGTGTACAGGGGCGGAGGCTATAGCCGCATGTAAAAAACGAAAGTAAAATACGAGATTTCAAATCGTTACAAATAACCGCTATGTATTTCGAAAAGTACAAATCCATTCGAAGCACATTAGGCATAATAGGCAGCGTCGTTGTGAGAGAGACACGGAAAATTACGAATCAACGAACCCAAAAAAAGTTACGAAAGTAGGAGTTGTGTCCAGAATCAACGAAAAACAACGTACTCTACCGAAAGTACGAATTATAAAGCAACAAAAAATTCAACGAAAAATGTCGCTTGCAAAAATACGAATGAGTCCGAACACGAAAAATCCCGTCTAGCAAAATTACGAATGATTACGAATCAACAGGACCGGAAAGAAACGAACCGAAACGGAACGAATTTTTCCGTTGTGCACAAGCCTAATAAACAGTTCAATACGGTGGGGTGAGCAGGTCGAGGCACTGTCCTGATAATAAACTAAACCACTGTGGTTTCGCCAGCGGTTGCTATAGCCATCGGCTAAAGAGAGAAACTTGGAACCTTTGAGTCTCTACCAGCGACTCTGGAGAACATGAACTGGAGTACCTTCGCTGCGTTGTGGCCCCTGTCAGGGGGAAGATGTCCCTCCAAGGGGGTTACCAGAGGCCCCTCCGTCACCGGGTTGATGCTGCTCCGGGCTCTTCAGACGGGTAACCTCTCCGGCCTCCTCACCTCAGACATGGGCCCCATCCACCTCAGGGTCCCTCGGACTCATCCGCCCTTGCGGAGCCCAGTCGAAGTCACTGGGCCCCAGGCCTCCGGTGTAGTACCTCACCCCAGGCTTAAGGTGCCTGAGATGGACGCCAACACTGCTCCGACCAGGCCATGGGCGCCTGGGCTGGAACTCCGGACCGGCCGCACCCAGGCCTAAGGTGCCTGGGCGCCGGATGCAGAAGACCTCATGGCGAGGGCGTCTCTCCCCTTTATCTCCTCCCGTGACGCCACAGCAGGTTCTCCGCCCCCGCTGTACCACTGCCGGAATGGGACAAAAAGGACAGCACTGCGGCAGTGATTCTACCTTCGACCTGTGGGAACACCGCCACCCCCAGGCCAAGGAGAATAGTACACCACCAAAGTCCTCCACGACTTAAAATGGTCTAAATCCTCTTATGATTTATACACACCTGGGTCATACTACCACCCAGGTGTACCCCCCTAAATTTAGACCCCCGCTACACTTGTAATAGGAATAGAAGTGATCAAAAAAACAAAAAAAGTTAAAAAAAGTAAGAAATACAAAAAAAGTAAAAAAAAAAAAAAAAAAAAAAAAAAAAAACGCCCTTGTCCCCGGTAGCTCGCGCTCAGAAGCGAGCACACACGCAATTCCCGCTCACATATGTAAACGCCGTTCAATCCACGCATGTGAGGTATTGCTGCGTGCGTTAGAACGAGTGCAACAATTCTAGCACTAGACCTCCTCTGTAATGCGAAAATGGTAACGTGTAAAAATTTTGAAAGCATCGCATAGGGAGAATTTTAAGTACTGAAGTTTGGCGTCATTCCATGAGTGTGCGCAATTTTAAAGCGTGACATATTAGGTATCTATTTACTCAGCATAACAACATTTTTCACATTATCCAAAAAAATTGGGCTAACTTTACGTTTTTGTAATTTTTTTTTAATTCATGAAACCATTTTTTTCCCAAAAAAAGGCGTTTGAAAATTTATTGCGCAAATACCGAGTAAGCTAAAAATTTGCAATGACCGCCATTTTATTCCCTAGGGTGTCTGCTAAAAAAACATATATATATATATAAAATGTTTGGAGTTTTGAAGTAATTTTATAGCTATAAATTTATGATTTTTACATGAAGGAGAGAAGTGCCAGAATAGGCCCAGTGCTGAAGTGGTTAAAATATCCAAATTTTTTTTTTTTTAGTCGGTCTTTTGTATTTATAGAAAAAAAACAAAAAACGCAGAGGTGATCAAATAGCACCAAAAGAAAGCTCTATTTGTGTGCCAAATAATAATACAATTTTCATTGGGTTACAGTGTTGTATGAGCGCGCAATTGTCATTCAAAGTGCATCAGCGCTGAAATTTTAAAATTGGTCTGGGCAGGAACAAGGTTTAAGTGGCCAGTGCGCAAGTGGTTAATATAAGGCTACATGCACACGGACGTTTTTCCAGACGCTTGTTTGAGCGTTTTTTTGCAGCTTTTGCGGCCTATGGCCTCATGGCCACCATGGCATTTTTGAGCTGTAAATGGCATAGGCGTTTTTATGCCCCATGTACACGGGACGCTGGTGCAAAGTGTTCAGAACTAAGGTTGAAAGCAGCGTTTAGAAAGGCGCGCTTTGTGGCGTTTGCATGCTGCGTTTTACCACATTTGCGTCTATATGCGTTTAGTTAGGAAACATCATAAGGAGCCGCCCTAAGCTCCAAAAACAGTATTATTAACCATTTCAGCTATTTTGTGAGACCAGAGTAAGTATCAGCAGCTGAGAGAGCAGCAGTGTAGTTGTATTTAGCGTGTCACTTGCCACATCACTTGCCACAAGTTGTGGATTGTCCACTTGCCACGTCACCTGCCCCAAGTTGTGGATTGTTCACAATGCAAATGGAAGCAATTTCATTTATATATATATATATATATATATATATATATATATATATATATATATATATATATATATATATATATATATATATATATATATATTTTTTTTTTTTCCTTTTTTTTTTTTTTTTTTTTTTTTTTTTTTTATGGTTTTTCCTCATTTGCCATAATTTTTGAGTTTATCAATGTAAAAAAATAGGTCACCTTTAAAAATGCTTCTAAACTAAAATGCGGCTAAACGCTTTCTGCCCAAAGGATTATGGGTTCCACTTCTCTCAGCAGAGACCTACTGTGCGTCCCTCCTTGTCGGTGTATATAAGATACCGCGGCTTTGTTGTCCATTCGGAGAAGAACAGGTTTCCCTGTAATCTTGAATTCTAGGGCTACTAATGCAAGGTAGGCTGCCGAATCTCCAGGATATTTGATACCAGGCCTGTCGCATGAAAGGACCATCTTCCCTGCACAGATCTGGTTGCAGTGTGCTCCCCAGCCTGCCGAACTGGCATCGGTGGTAATTGTGATCCAATTGACATGCCCCAATGGACGTGATTTCATCAGCGTGTGCTTCTTCATCCACCAATGTAGACTCCTGAGCATCAGGGTTGTCAGGTGTATGGGTTGGGATAAATACCGTTTGTTCCACAGCCTCAAAAACTCCAGCTGGAAATGTCTCAAATGCCAATGGGCCCAAGGGACCATAGGGATACATGACGACATCCGGCCTATCAGGCTCAGACAGTTCAAGGCGGTCAGGTAGGATCTCGCACTCACATTCTTCATATGCCGAATAATGGATGTTACCTTCTGAGGCGGGAGGGATACTGTACCATTCTCTGTGTTGAACAGTGCGCCCAGATAAACCATCTCCTGGGTTGGAGAAAGGTGACTCTTGTCCTGGTTTATCTTCCATCCAAATTCTGCAAGCGTTGCCAAAAGAACTTTCCTGTGTTCCACTAATTGGGCTGGATCCTTCGCCAGGAGAAGAAGGTCATCCAAGTAATGGTATACTCGAAGCCCCCGCTCTCTTAGAGGGGCTATGATGGCAATCAGGGTCTTCGTGAAGACCCTTAGTGATGTGCAGAGGCCGAACGGGAGACTCCGGAATTGAAGATGTACCTGGCCTACTGCAAACCTCAGATATTACTGGAATGGAGGAAGTATAGGTATATGCAGGTAAGCATCCTGTAAGTCTATTGACAACATCCAGTCCCCTGGTTGGATAACACAAATAATCGTTTGTAGCGACTCCATTTTGAATTTTTCTAGGAAGATGTAGCGATTTAGTCTTTTCAGGTCTATGACAGGTCTCCAACCTCCATTTTTCTTGGGGACCAGAAACAGGGTGGAGTAAAAACCCGAAAATCTTTCTGATGGAGGTACTGGAACTACTGCTTGCTGTTCCTGTAAAGAGAGAAGAAATTGCTGTAGAGCTTCCGCTTTTTGAGGGGACATTGACACCCTTGTCGGAGAGAAGACTTTGGGGGGTTTGTCTAGAAACGTCCAGAAGTTCCCGTATTTGACTGTGGAGACTACCCAAGGATCCCTGCACTTTTTTTCCCAGATCTTCAAGAAGTGTTTTAGTCTGGCTCCCACAGGGATCACTTGGGATGGCTTGGCATCAAAAAGATTTATCAGGATCCTGTGGGGTAGGCACAGGTCCCTGTCTACGGTTCTTGAAGAAGGTGGACTGCATGCTCCTCCAATTTGGCCTAAAGCCTCTCCCCTGCTTGGACTGTCTGTAGTCCTTGTTTTTGGAATATTGGAATCTGGGTGCGAATGTCCTGGCGCGCCTGGATCGCCCTGTCTTGGGGTAACAGGCCCGATTTCCCACCAGTGACGCAGGAGATGGCTTTATCTAGTTTCTCCCCAAACAGGGCTTTCCCATCAAAAAGGTATTTTGCACCAATTCTGCTTTGAGGCAATATCTGCCGACCATGGCTTCAGCCACAAGGCCCGTTTGGCCATAACTGTGTGGAGCATTGACCTTGCGGAGCATCGAACGGAATCGATAGCGGCTTCACCAATAAAGTCTGCTGAGAGCTGTAATTCATCTAAGGCCTTAATGATGTCTTCCTATGGGATATCCTGTTGGATTGCCGACTCTATATTATCTGTCCAGACACGTAGGGCGTTGGACACTGATGTCAGGGCTATCACAGGTTTACAGGCGTTGCCCGCCATCTGGTAAGCTTTCTTGAGATCGAGATCCATCCTTCTGTCGAGTGGATCTTTAAACGAAGTCGAGTCTTCCATAGGCAGTGTGACGTTCTTCGCTAACCTTACTACGGCTGCATCGACTACTGGAGGGCTCTCAAGCATTGCTGAGTCGGCCTCTGAGAGATGGTATAGTTTTCCCAGGCGATTAAGGGAGAATCTTTTCTCTGTCTTTTTCCATTCTTCCACAATCGCACCTTTAATCTCGTCCATGAGGGGAAAAAAGGAAACCTGGCGTTTGAGAAAGGGGAAGTACGCCTTAGACTTCTTGACTTCTGTCTCAGTCTCTTCCCAGCCAATTGCTTGTTTTACTGCCTGTACATAGGGCTGGACCATGGCAAAAGCAAAGCCAGAGGCATCTAGATCATCAGAGGAGTCCCCTGAGACGGCATTCTCCTCCTGATGCTTAGAGGAAGAAGCAGGCGTCGGGCGAGAAATTCCACTTGTGGACGGCCCAGGAATGGCCTCCTTATCCGTTTGCTCCTGAGAAGGAGATGCTGGTTGTTGCGGTGGCATTGTGGCTACCAATTCCGCAAAGGAATCCTTTACTGCTTTCTTAAGTAAGTCCGCCACTTGCAGGCCTTCAGACTCTCTGTCCGCTGCATAGTCCCTTAGGCAATCTCAACAGATCAGCTTGTGTGGAAGTGGGATGGCTCCACAGGCCTGACATTTTGGAGGAGATCTAGGTCTTAGGGAGCGTGAGTGACGGCGTTTTTTGGCCGATGACTTCCTGACACTCCCATGGTCTCCACGCCTGGAAGACCTGTCTCTGCTGGGACTAGAGTCATCAGAGTCCTCATGTCGCCTTGAGGTCTTCTTAGACGTCTTCTGGCGTACAGGGCTGAAATACATAAGAGTACCAGCCTCAGTGCACTCTTTTTTTTTGTAACATGTGTAAACTTACCTGGACGTAGGTCCTTACCTTAAGTGTAGAGTAGGATCTTGTATGGGCGGCGAATGGCTCAAGTTAGGCGGCTTAGCAGAGGAAGCAGCTAAGAAAAGAACAGGAAAGGGTTAATGGCCATGTCCTAATCTGGCTAAGGAGGAACAACATCTGTGTTTTTTTTTTTGGTTCTTTATTATTATATATTTTTTTTCTTTTTATAAGATTTTTTTATTTAAAATATTATTATTATATTTTTTTTTGGGGGGGGGGGGTCTTCCCTTGCACGTATGCATATACTATAATAAATTGTAATTCTAAACCTTTTTTCCCCCTTTTTTTAATTTAAATTTTTTACTTACCTGAAACGACAGGTATTACTCCCTGGAGCTCTCTGTTCAGTAGATCTCCCTGGGCAGCCTCAGGCATCCCACTGAGGCAGCCAGGGAGATAAATAGGGACCAGGTGGACAGAGGAAACGCCTTTGTCCTGTAATTTAGGGTTAAGGGCAAGAAAACAACATTTTGCCCTAACCTTAGATGGCCGCTGAGGCTTCCGCGCTTACCGCACATGCGCGAACCGGCGGCTCTAGGAGCCGGAAGTCCCAGGCGTCTGCGCATGCGCAGAACGCGGCAAAAGACGCCGCAAGTAAACAAAAAGGCTGGGGTGACAGCGTGCGATTCCTAAGGGGGACAAGGAGGTGATAGAGGGCAAGGGGGAGATAGGGGCATACAGGAAATGGGAAACAATAAGAAAACAGCCAGAAAGAAAAAGCTAAAAAAGGAAAAAAAAGGAAGAAGGAAGAAAAAAAAGAAATGCAGAAATAGCTGCTGCCTCTGTTGCCATGCCAAGATGTGCTGCAGGTAGAGCTCTTAGTTAAGAGACAAACTGCTTGTCCCAAAAGATCCTACAGAAGGGACTCCCAACCTTATAAGCGCGTTTAGCTGCCCAAGAGAAGGGACCGCGTCCGGGAGAGGTTTGAACCCGGACGGAAGCTGCCGAATGCAGAAGGTAAGGACGTTCGACCAGAATTCACTGCCATGAGGAAAAAAAAGGAGAATGCTGGGGCTGTACTAACCAACTCTTTTATAATATTCACCAGTCCTGAGGGAGGAGCCAAGGCGGAGCTTGTCACAGGTATGCTGCCATGGAGGCACCAGGAAAGTAAAATTTCAGAGCGGTAAGTATTACATTTCCTTTTTTATTGCAGTGGTTTTCAGCCTCAGTCCTCAAGTACCCCCGACAGGACATATTTTGTGAATTTATCTGATCCAAAATAGGTGTCCACAATACCAAGCCATTGACTGTGATTTAAAGCACCTGTGCAAGATGAAGGTAAACCTGAAAACATGGCCTGTTGGGGGTACTTGAGGACAGGCTTGAGAAGGGGTGAACTAAAATCGAGCTCAAGACAATCCTATTCTAATTGTGGGCATTTGAGGGAAATCAAGTGTGTTTTTTTTTTCTTTAAATTATTTTTTTTAGGTTGGCCTTTGTGTGTCCCTGTTCTTGAAATTTGCTTTGCTTCCTGTCACATAGCCAAAACAGGAAGTGAGAGTAAAACCCTACCAATCTTTCCTTTGGGACACACCGGTCAATCTAACTAGTGTCCCCATTCAGAAAATTGCACTGTAGCACTTTGTTGTTTTCACCCCAAATTATTAGGTAATGTTAAAGGCAAATCCTTTCTGCAATACAAGTGTAGTTGCTGAAAATCTGAGGGAAAGCATTGTTGATTTTAACATCCAATCATGTAGAAGCAAATGTAGCGACCTCACCTCTCACTCCCTCCTTCTCTGTCAATGTCAATGGCTCTCGTCTAGGGAACCAGGGAGGAGAGTGTGACGCACCACCAGCTCGTATCCTCTAGTGTGTAGAGGTGTGAGCTATAACCAATTACCTTCGGGCCTGTGCCCCTGTCCAGAGCCAAAACTTCCCTTGAGAATGACCTTTAACTCCCAGAAAGCCAAGTTCCACACCATTGAAAGTCCAACACTTATTTATTCTTTTAGAGCAATAAATAGTCCTTTTAGAGCAGACTGGTTAGACAACGAACAGACAAGGTGAAGAGGAAGGTCCAGGCACAAACATGAACTTGTTACTCTCCTGTTTCAGTGTGAGCAAACAGGCTTGGCGCACGGTCGCTGCCACCGACCGTGAGGGTGGTCGCTGCCACTGACCCGGTGAATTAGACTTGCGGTCTCTGCCACCGACCTGGATTTCAGTTGGGTCGCTGCCACCGACCATGAGAACGTGAACTACCTTCTTCGGATGGATGACTCCCCTGACAGGGGCCGCATCTCGACGGTCACCAGAGGCCTCCACCGTCACCAGCCAATGCTGCGCTGGATCTTCGGGAAGGTCACCTCTCTGGTCCCCCTCGCCCTAGATTCGGGTGTCCAACACTGGAGGACACCCTAGGAATCCTCCATCCCATGCGGGACCCAGTCGAAGGTACTGGGCCCCAGGCCTCCAGAGAGTACCCAACCCCAGACCAAAGGTGTCTGAGGTGGAATCGCAGCTCCGTCTCCGGGCCGAGGGCGCCCGGAGACCACCAGCACTCACACCCAGGCTGAAGGTGCCTGGGCGTGGACCCCGAACGGAAGATGTCTGCCCCTCCTATCCCCTCTCCCAGCATGCACAGCAGGTTCCCTGCCCTGCTGTACCACTGCCGCGAGAGGACAAAAAAGGCACAGACCTCCAATGGTGGTTCAACCCTGGCCTATGGCGACAGCGCCACCTATAGGCCGCAGGGAACTGGACACCACTGATATCCTCCACTGGCATAAATTGGTCCATGAACCCTAACAATTGCTGCATCTGAGCCTTTTATCACTCAGATGCCTCCCCTAAATGTAACCACCCGCTACACAAAGATGGTGGTTTTTGTTCTTTTCCTTGCATCTCCCCCTTGGATCTCCAGCAAGTGCACTTGTAGTGCAAAGTGGATTTGCCTTTAGGAAAAAAAAATAACAAAGTCTAAGATAACTAATAATTTGGGGTGTACACAGCAAAATGCTGGAGTTCAATTTACCAAATTTGGAAACTATTTAGATTGACCTGTGTGTCCCCAAGGAAAGACATTGGTAGGGATTTACCCTCACTTCCTGTGTGGCTATGTGACAGGAAGTGAATCATTTGGAAGGATAAAGTGGCAAAATATGGGAGTTGTCTTCACCCTATCACTGGTGCAGACATCCCCAAAAACTGACCAGACTTCTAATCCCTCTGCACTCTATCCCCAAGCAAAAATAAGAAAGGATTTCATTTAGTTTAACTTTGCAAAGACACATTCCTAAGTTGAATTGTGATGCATGTCAATGGCCCATTTAGACCCTCTTTAACCACTTGAGATCAGCGCTATAGCTGATCGACGGCCACAGCATGGTCCTCAATTGCCGGGAGTCAGTCAATAGACGTCCTCCCCTTCGCGCGCGCGCGCTGTGGTCACCGAGACTCGGGTGATCACAGATCCGAGTAAGGGGCCGATCCCTGCCCCTTACCACGTGATCAGCTGTCAGCCAATGACAGCTGATCACGTAATGTAAACAAAAGATTGGTAATCGTTATTTTTTTCTCCTTGCGCTGACAGCGTGAGCAGAAAAAAAAGGCAATCACCGGCTTATGTGCAAGGGACATTGGGCCCGAAGAGGAAGAGGCAATTCTGCATCATCTGTGACAATCAGCAGCCCCTGCCAGTGCCACCTATCAATTCCCACCACTGGTGCCAATCAGTGCCACCTAGCAATGCTGCCTATCAGTGCCCATCACTGCTGACTATCATTGCCCATCACTGCCAACTATCATTGCCACCTAGCAGTGCTACTTCTCAATGCCCACCCTTTACCGCCTTATCGGTGCCCATCAGTGCAGTCTCATCAGTGTACATCAATAAAGGAGAAAAATTACCTTTTTCTAAATTTTCTAACAAAATATTAAAATATCCCCAAAATGTTTCTCTTTATTCAGCCTTTTGTATTTATAGAAAAAAAACAAAAACGCAGAGGTGATGAAATACCACCAAAAGAAAGCTCTATTTGTGTGAAAAAAGCAGAGTTAGTTTCTTACCAGTAACTCTGTTTCCAGTAGTCTTCCAAGGCAGCCCTTGAGAGATGGAGCTCCTCCTCACAATCAGGAAACACATTGCCATTAATTTTTCCCTCCCTTTAAGAGGCGGTCCCTCAGGTCCCTGGTCAGTCATCCACGAGAACCGAAGGCCGGAATCTGAAATGATATAATACACAAACCAACCCCACGAGGTTAGACATTTTAGGGTGGGATCGTGCTGCCTTGGAAGACTACTGGAAACAGAGTTACCGGTAAGAAACTAACTCTGCTTTTCCCCCAGTCGTCTTCCAAGTCAGCCCTTGAGAGGATAACCAAGAACTCACCAAATCTAGGGTGGGACAATGGCTTGGAGGACTTTCCTACCAAAAGCCTGATCCTGGCTGGAAATCAGATCCAGTCTGTAATGCTGAACAAAGGTCGAGAATCTTGACCAGGTTGCAGCCCTGCAGATTTGTTCTGGAGTGGCTCCTGCCCTTTCTGCCCATGAGGCTGCTGAAGCCCTTGTTGAATGAGCTTTAAGTTCTTTAGGTGGTGTAATTTCCATGACACTATAGCACTCTAATATGGCTGTCTTGATCCATCTAGCTATTGTCTTTTTGGACGCTTGCTTACCCTTTAGTTGGCCTGCGTATAAGACAAATAGGGCATCTGATGTTCTAAATTCATTAGTGACTTCTAAATATTGAAGTAGACACCTTCTGACATCAAGAAGACTTAGTTCCTGCTCTTTGCTGTTATTGGGTGAACTGCAAAATGAAGGCAAGACTATATCCTGGGATTTGTGAAAAGTTGACGTCACTTTTGGAGTAAATCCCGGATCTGTTTGAAGGACGATTCGATCGTCGTGAATCTTCAAAAAAGGTTCTCTAACGGATAGAGCCTGTATTTCCCCTATCCTACGTGCCGTTGTGATGGCTACTAGGAAAACTGTTTTAAGAGTCAATAATCTTAAAGATGTATCTTGTAGCGGCTCGAAGGGAGGTTTAATGATTCCCCTGAGGACTACTGACAAATCCCAAGTGGGACATTCTTGTATCTTGGGCTTTTTGTATTTTGCCAATGCCCTGCAAAAACGAGAGACCAAAGGATCCTCTTGTAGTGTCCTTTCTAGATACACCGATAGCGCTGCAATTTGTACTTTCAAAGTACTGAGCGTTAACCCTTTATCAACTCCCTGTTGTAAAAATTCAAGGATGGTGGGTGTATCCATTTTTAGTCTTTTATTTTCAGTGCACCAACTGTTAAATTTTCTCCAGGTCTTTCTGTAGATGGCTCTGGTGTTTGGTTTCCTAATGCTCAGAAGCGTTGTCACCACCTTATCTGAGAGTCCTTTAGATCTCAAGAGGTCCTCCTCAGTAACCAGGCCGCCCATTTGAAACTCTCTTGTTTTAGGCCTGTCAGGGGTCCCTGACACATCAGGTCTTCCCTGTGAGGTAGAAGCCACGGCTCTGCTGCCGAGAGACTGAGGAGTTGAGAGAACCAGGTTCTCTTGGGCCAGTATGGTGCGATCTGTATCAGTTTCGTCTGTTCCTGTAGAAACTTCTTTACCACCCGCGGTATCAGATGAACCGGAGGGAAGGCATAGCATAGCTTGAAGTTCCAAGGGTTTTGTAGAGCATCTATCCCAAGAGGCTGATCTTGCTGGGTTAGCGAGAAGAAATGTTTCACCTGAGCATTCTTCCGAGAGGCAAACAGGTCTATGTTTGGCATTCCCCAGCGGGCTGTAATTTCCCTGAACACCTCCGGGTGTAATACCCATTCCTCTTGGGAGATCTCCTGGCGGCTGAGGAAGTCCGCTACTTGGTTGTCTTCCCCTTTTAGATGGACTGCTCCTAGTGACAGCAGATTCCCTTCTGCCCACCTGCAAATTTGGTTGGAGATGTGGCTTAGGGATGGGCTTCTTGTGCCCCCTTGCTTGTTCACATAAGCCACTGCTGTGGCATTGTCCGAAAGAATCAGAATGTGACGACGTCTGAGTTGGTTTTGGAAAAACTCCATGGCCTTGGCTATCGCCATAAGTTCTCTCCAGTTCGAAGATGCCTTGGCTTCTTCTGGGGACCATCTCCCCTGAGCAGGTTGCCCTGCTAGGTGAGCTCCCCAACCCCAACTGCTTGCGTCTGTGGTCAATTTCTGTGAGGTCGGAAATGACCAAGCCAGACCCTGATTTAGGTTCGTGTGGATCCTCCACCACCACAGCGACCTTTTTACGGATGTCGGGAGTAAAACTGACATGTCCAGATCTTCTCTTTGTTTTTTTTAAGAGAAATACTTGAAGTGACCTTAGATGGTATTTTGCCCACTGGACTGCTGGTATCGATGATGTCATCAGACCCAGAACCGAAATAAGCTCCCTGATAGATATTGGGAGGTTGTTCTGTATTAAACTCACCCTCTTGATGAGGTTTTGGATTTTCTCCTCCGGTAGGGAAGTCTTCTGTTCTATGGAGTTGAGCAGATATCCCAGGAACCGAATGTTCTGAGTGGGACACAGATTGGACTTTTCTACGTTTAGAATCCAGCCTAGTGACCTTAACCACAGTTGAGCTTCTGTGAGGTCTTTTGTCAGCTGTGCTTTCGAAGGCGCTGCAAATAGTAGATCGTCTAAGTATGGTATTACGGTCATCTTTTTTAACCTTAGAGGGGCCAGAGCTTCTGCTAACACTTTGGTGAATATCCTTGGGGATGAGGATAACCCGAAAGGGAGAGCTCTGCTCTGGAAATGATATTCCTTTCCCTCTATCTCCACTGCTAACCTCAGATATTTCTGCGACTCCTGTCGGATGGGAATGTGGAGATATGCATCTCGGAGATCCATGGTCGCCATGAAGGTTTCTGGTTGTAGAATGTTTTTGACCGAAAATATGGATTCCATGTGAAATTTTTTGTATTGAATCGCTTGGTTTAACGGTTTTAAGTTTAGTATTAACCGAAACTTCCCGGAAGGTTTTTTGATCACAAAAATGTGAGAGTAAAAACCCCTTCTTTTTTCCTTCTCTGGGACTGGAGTAAGGACCTTCTGGTCCACCATCTCCCCTAGCAACAGTGGAAGAGCCTTGGCTTTCTCTGGATCCCTGGGAAGTCTCGTTACTAGAAATCTCTCTGGAGGATGACAGTTGAATTCCAGAGAGTAGCCCCTTGCGATAATGTCCAAAATAAACTGATTGGCTGTCGCCTTCTGCCATTGAGGTAGGAAGGTAGCCAGTCTTCCCCCTACTGGCACTCTGTTGTCATTGTTTGGCAGCTTGGCTAGAAGAGCCAAAGAGGACATTACTCTTTGGTTTCCCCTTGTGACCTGTCCAGTTTTTCTTAGGGTACTCTTTCTTTTCTTCTTGGGGACGATCTCTTCGCCCACGAAAAAACCTCTTTTGTGGAGGTTTTCGTTTTTCAGCCGGAAAGGCTTTCTTCCTGTCCGCTGTTCTTTCCAAGGCCTCGTCCAGGCCGGAACCAAAAAGCAAATCCCCAGTAAATGGGAGATTGCACAGCCTTGTTTTGGATGCCGCATCGCCTGTCCAGGTCTTCATCCAAATCGCACGTCTTGCTGCAACTGCTAGTCCACCTGACCTTGCTGCTAGCTTGACTGATTCTGCGGATGCATCCGCAATATTACCAACCGCTTTGGAGAGAACTGGAAGTGTATTCAGAATCTCCTCCCTAGGCGTACCATTTTTAATATGGTCTTGCAGCTGTGAGAGTCAAAACTAAGTTTCTTGCCACGCAAGTGGTGGCTAGGGCTGGCTTCAGACTAGCGACACTTGTCTCCCAAGCTCTTTTTAGGATAATGTCGCCCTTTTTATCCATGCCATCTTTTAGGTGTCCCATGTCTTCAAATGCCAATGAAGAATTTTTTGAGACCTTAGAAAGTGGCGCATCCAATTTGGGATTTTTATTCCAAACTTCTTTTGGATCTTCACTAAAAAGGAAAAGGAAATCGCTTTTTGTGACTGGCCGCAAAAAAAGGTTTCCTTTCTGGGTCTGCCCATTCGTTTTTCACGGTATCTGACATTACCGGATGAACTGGGAATACTTTGGATTTTTTCTTCCTCAGACCCTGGTACATCAGGTCATGTTTGGAAGGCAGTTCTTTTTCCTGCTCAATTTCCAAAGTTTCGTAAATGGCCCCAAGCAAATCATCCACGTCTTCTAGAGATAACTTGTATTTGGGTCCCTTTCTTTCTTCTCTCCCATCTTCCTGCTCTGGATCTGAGCTATCGGTAGCCATAACATTAGCTGTGCTGCTGCCCGCTCGCTCCTTCACCGACTCGTGCGACCCTGAGGCGACTTCTGATCTGGGTGAGGCCATGGGAGAGGAAACTCCAGTAGGAACTGCTGGAGGTTTAACTTCTGCGATAAACTTTTTGAGATCCTTAAAAGGTGTTAGCCATATCATCTCTTACGGATCCAAAAATCTTCGCATAAACTGCATCTGACTGTTTTTCACTCAGTTTGTCAATGCATGTTTTGCATAGCGGTTCTGTGTTTTCCAAGAGCATCTTGGTATTACACTTTGCACACCGCTTCTTGGGAGTGGGCTTTGGCTCTTTAGGTGGTTTCACCTGCCAAAAGATAAACACAGGGGGACCCATGGCGGTGAGAAAAAAAATACACTGCACCAAACAATACTAAAGTACACACCCAGTGACATTAGTAACCCCCTGGCCCCAGCTTGCTAGTGCACCATCACCACCTAGCTGCTGTCCCAATACAAAAGGATACAAAGGTCACCCACTGGTGCCTACCTGCATCCTGCTGGTGCTTTTGCCTTCTGGAGCCTGGGCCGATGGAATCTCATCCTCTTCCAGCATCCTGGCTTGCTGTGGCGTTCGATACTGCCGTCTGCAGCCGCGTCCACGCTACTAGCACCAGCCGACCGTTCGAATTTCCCGTGCCTTTAAGGGGATTGGACCAGCTTCCCCGGCGCACGCCGATTGCGTCATTCCTACCCGGAAGTGACGCCCCGCGTCTTCCGGGTCAAGCGGCGTTCAGACGTGGGTACACGCCCCCCCCGCTGACGCCGCCAAGGGAACGCAGCAATGGCGCCTTTCTCCTCACCTGGGCACAGAGGAAATTCGAACCCGGGACACCTCCTGCCCACAGCCTAAGGAGGGTTGCCCGTGGTCAAAGAACCGTCCTCCTCCACGCCAGTGATGCGGCTCCGGTAAGGTCCACTGACCCCCTGCCGCAGAGACTCCACACAGTCAGCCCTGCTGACACCCACTGCTGCACCCGCAGACACCTGTCCCGGTCAGCCCATGGGAGATGGAGCCCCCCCTCAGGTCCTTTTGGCAACATGTCTCCTCCGGACGGAGGAAACACTAAGACTGACCAGGGACCTGAGGGACCGCCTCTTAAAGGGAGGGAAAAAATTAATGGCAATGTGTTTCCCGATTGTGAGGAGGAGCTCCATCTCTCAAGGGCTGACTTGGAAGACGACTGGGGGAAAAATGATTAAAATTTCATTTGGTTACAGTGTTGTATGACCGCGCAATTGTCATTCAAAGTGCATCAGCGCTGAAAGTTGAAAATTGGTTTGGGCAGGAAGGGGGTTTAAGTGCCCAGTAATCAAGTGGTTAATATAAGGCTACATGCACACGGACCCTTGTTAGCCTATGGCCTCATGGCCACCATGGCAATTTTGAGCTGTAAATGGCATAGCTGTTTTTAGGCCCCATGTACACGGGACGCTGGTGCAAAGTCTTCTAAACTAAGGTTGAAACCGGTGTTTAGAAACGCGCGTTATGCCGCGTTTTACGTCTATAAGCGTTTAGTTAGGAAACATCATAAGGACCCCTCCCTAAGCTCAAAAAACAGTATTAACCATTTCAGCCATTTTGTGAGACCAGAGTGAGTAGCAGCAGCTGAGAGAGCAGCAGTGTACTTGTATTTAGCGTGTCACTTGCCACATCACCTGCCCCAAGTTGTGGATTGTCCACTTGCCACGTCAGCTGCCCCAAGTTGTGGATTGTCCACTTGCCACGTCAGCTGCCCCAAGTTGTGGATTGTCCACTTGCCACGTCACCTGCCACAAGTTGTGGATTGTCCACTTGCCACGTCACCTGCCACAAGTTGTGGATTGTCCACAATGCAATGCAAGCAATTACAGTTTTTTTTTTATATATATATTTTTAATGGTTTTTCATCATTTGCCATAATTTTTGAGTTTTTCCATGTAAAAAAATAGGTCGCCTTTAAAAGCGCTTGTAAACGAAAAACGCAGCTAAACGCCGGTACCGTGTTTAGCCGCATTTGGCATCTGAAACGTGGAAATCTTTGGCGTCTGAACGCATTTTTTTGCTTTCTGAAAAACGAGGTTAAACACAACTGCCTAGGGGCCAGTTCACACCTTGGAAACGCAGTCCTGATGCGTTCCAGTTGCTTTTCTGCATGCACGTTTTTGATGTGTTTTTGGTGCGTTATTGATGCAGTCCAGTGCTTTTTTCCCCCCACTATTTTTTCTTAACCTTAAATAAGGACAAGTGTGTTGCAGTGCGTTTTTGGTGCATTTAGGTGCGTTCTGGTGCATTTTTGTTATGTTCTGGTGCGTTTTTGATGCGTTTTTCTGCGGTCCAGTACAGTTCTGTACATAAAAATTGCAGCATGACCAATTTTTTTTTTCCTTTCTGAAACGCACTGGAACGGACTGCAGTGGTGTGAACTATGCCATTGGCATTAATGTGATCAACTTTCCTTGCGTTTTTCATGCATAAAAAAACGCACTGCACCGCAACTGGTGTGAACTGGCCCTGAATGGGTTCAGGGGCAGTTGAAAAAAGTGTCCAACTGCCTCTGAACGCGCGTTTACTACATGGGGCCTTAAGCTGCAAAAAAAACAACCAGGACCAGTGCGTTCTGAAGCTCCAGCGCTAGAGCTGTAAAAACGTCAGACGCCAGCCAAAAGGTGTTAAACCCGAATTAACGAGGCTAACGCTGTGTTAAGCCTCGTCCGGTGGGAGCCCATTGATTTGAATAGAGGTCGCACCAGAAGCCGGATCAAGAGGATCCGACTTGCGGTGCGACTTGTGTGCTGAGAATCTTGAGGGGGGAACCCAGCGAAAATTTTTTAAAAATTTGGATGAGGTTCCCCTCTAAGACGACACCAGACCCTTTGGTCTGGTATAGATCTTAAGGGGGAACGCACACCAAAAAAAGGCGTGGGGGGTCCCCCAAGATTCATACCAGACCCATATCCGAGCATGCAGCCCGGCAGGTCAGGAAAGGGGGGGCGAGCGAGCGCCCCCCCTCTCCTGGACCATACCAAACCACATGCCCTCAACATGGGGGGGGTTGGTGCTTTGGGGCAGGGGGGCCCTGCGCCCCCAAGCACCTTGTCCCCATGTTGATGAGGACAAGGGCCTCTTCCCGACAACCCTGGCTATTGGTTGTCGGGGTCTGCGGGCGGGGGGGGCTTATTGGAATCTGGGAGCCCCCTTTAATAAGGGGGCCCCCAGATCCCGGCCCCCCCACCCTATGTGAATGAGTATAGTGATTTCTAAAGTATTATAATACATGTATATGTAGCAGGGTCTCCTTTAAGGCCCCTGGACTACATTACCCAGAACCCCGTTCGGCACCCAGGGTGCATTTGGCCACCGCAGAGACTCATGGGTGGGGCTATAAAAGAAGGGGGCGAGGCTAAGCTCGGCCTCTTTGGACACCGCGCTGCTATCAACAGGTCTTCCCGTGTGGATCTGCGGCAGTACAAGGCCTGAAGCCAGGGCCTTGCACAACTTCCAGAGAGCCTTCCACCCCACTGCGATCCTGGGTGGCATCCGACTTCTCTAAGTGGCTGACATCAGTTGGGCCGGGGACCCGGCCGTTGCAGACGCTGTGTGCGGAGACACAGTCGGTGGAAGTCCCGGACTGGGATCGCGTCCGGAGTGGGAGCGAGCACCTGCTCAATCCAGAAAAATACACTTTACTCTGATTAGGCCTAGAGACTGCCTTGGCCCACCAAGTTTTACCTGTTGTTCCACCGGAGACTAGTAATAGAACTGGGTCGTGTAGTCTCCGGTGAAGTGTTCTTCTATTACCTACCGTGTGGATTACAAATACTGTTTTTTTCTTTATGTGCACCACCGTTCAAGCTGCATGCGAAGAAATTGTTCCCCAAGAGACTAAGTTATATCTGAGTCAGGCCTGACCAGGAGTTATGCCCCGTATACACGATCGTTTTTCATGCCGTTAAAAATGCCATTTTAAAAAATGCCCATTAAAAATGATCGTGTGTAGGCTCCAGAGCATTTTTAACGACGTGAAAAACGGCCATTAAAAATTCCGGACATGCTCTCTTTTTTCACGTCGTTTTTCATGTCGTTTTTTTTAACGACGTGAAAAACGATAGTGTGTATGCTTTCACGACGTGAAAAAAAACGCGCATGCTCAGAATCAAGTATGAGACGGGAGCGCTCGTTCTGGTAAAACTAGCGTTCGTAATGGAGATAGCACATTCATTACACAGTAACGGACTGAAAAGCGCGAATCGTCGCTCAACAAACTTTACTAACATGAAGGGTGGCGCCATTCGAACGGAACTTCCCCTTTATAGTGCCGTCGTACGTGTTGAACGTCACTGCGCTTTGCTTGATCGTTTTTTTTAATGATGGTGTGTACGCAAGGCAGGCTTGAGAGGAAACATGAAAAAAAACGAGGAGAAAAACGTCGGTTTAAAAAATGACATTAAAAACGATCGTGTGTACGGGGCATTAGAACTTTTTGTTGCTGCGCCATAAGGGCGCATAGATAGGGATATCTGCACTTGGCGTGTAATCGCCAGTATCCTCAGTGTGTACGATACTTACCATTGCAGGGCTCTGCAGGCAATATATGTGTTATGTGTTAATCTATGCCTTTTACACAGAAGTAAACTAGTTATACTTTAACACTTTGCCCTCAGTGTGTTATCATTGTGCATATATTGCTAGATTGTGATAAGATAACAACCCTAAGGCCTCGTACACACGGCCGAGATTCTCGTTGAAAAAAACATGTCGTTTTTCGACGATATTCTTGGACAAGAAACTTGTCCCGGCCGAGTGTACACACGCTCGTTTCAAAGAACCCGCGGTTCTTTGAATGGAGCGTACGCGGTGACGTCATCGACTACGACGAGCATGCGCTCGTCACATTCGATGCCGTCGCCGCCATCTTGGTATACCCTACGTATGCCTAGGAAGCTACCACGCATGCGTCGAATTCATTTCGAACATGCGCGGGCTTCCGGGAGGACAGGTAAGTGTACACACACACTCACTTTTCTCGTCGAGAAACATGCCGACGAGAATCTCGACGAGAAAATAGAGAGCAGGTTCTCTATTTTCTCGTCGAGGTTACTTGTCGGTTTTCTCGACGAGAAACCATACACACGAACGAGTTTCTCTGCAAGACATCTCTGCCAGCAAGTTTCTTGCTGGTTCTTGCCGAGAAACTCGGTCGTGTGTACGAGGCCTTAGACTAACTGTGCCAGAGTGTGTCGAGTAGATTGCCGGGGGTTGGGGGTGCTGTATTCAGGGCCCGAAACAAAATTCAGCAGCTCTCTTAAGTGGGGGTAGCGCTACACATGGGGGCTCCGAGTCCGGGATCATGATACAGCAAGCAACGCGCCAAAAGTACCGGCATGGACCCATTAGAAGTGGAACGGTGGTGCGCGTTGGCTGGCACCGATTCAGCCGCGGCAGAAGTTATTGAACTCCCGGGGATCTGGCAAGAAGTAGCGATAAAGCAGCTAATAATGTCGCTGTCCCCACACCAGAAAGCATGGGTCATGGATGTCAGGTCGAATTCTTCGCTGACCCACGCACTAATAGAATGGAAGAACGAAATCCCAGAGCATTTCAAATGTCCAAGCATAACAGCAATGGATGATCAGACCTATAGCTTAATGCATGCGCTGCCAGTCAGGGAAGGATGGTTTCAGACACCAATTCCATCACCTCCAGAGATATCTCCAGTGCAGTCCCCAAAAGCAGGAAGGCATAAGAAAGAGAGTCCCGGATCACCACCGGCCACCCTCAGCGCAGAATTATCCTGGGGGAGATTGTAGCCCAGTGCAAGAAGGATCCTACAGACTACCCGATGTCGGGATACAGAAAACTTAGGATATTCTCTGGAAAGAAGCCTGTACCTTCAGGGGAAGAGGGATTTGAGGAGTGGCTAGATGGTGCCACTCAGGCTTTAGAAGAATGGGAAGTCCCAGAGCACCAGAAGAAACAGAGAATCACAGAGAGTCTGAAGGGGCCTGCCTTGGAGGCCATACGCAACCTCAAGCTGAGCAAGAAAGACTGATGCACAGGATTATCTGGACATTTTGCAGAACGTGTTCGGTGGAACAGAGAAAGTCACTGAGCTCACTTACCAGCTGGAGCACTGCTATCAGAAGACAGGAGAGAAACTGTCAGAGTTCATGAGGCGTCTGGATAAGATCCTGCATAAAATTATACTGAAGAAGGGAATTGATCCAAGGAAGGTGGATGAGGCCCATGTTCAGCAGGTGTTGCGGGGAGCTCAGCCCCTAGACCCCATCGCATTGGCGTTACGCACTCGACCGGACGGGAAGAGCCTGGAGTATCCCGACTTAATCCGAGTGGTCAGAGAAGAAGAGGCTATGTTGGAAGACAAAAGGAGGAACCAATAAGTCGAGCCAACCAATCCTCCGGCAGTGGTGGTCAGGACGGCCATGACCCTCGAGAGAGACTCAGAGGTGGATACCTTGAAGGCACAGATGTCCCAAGTATTGGGGAAGCTGACCTCTATGAGGGCCAAGGATCAAGGGGTACCGGAGAGGGAAAGCCCAAAGAAGGAATGGTTTCCAAACATCTCAGCACCCGCATCCTTGCAAGATTGGGGGGGGGGGGATGTGATTTGTTTCAACTGTGGAGGAGCTGGACATGTCGCCAAAGCGTGTTCCAGCCCGAAGAAAAAAAAAAAAAGATGAATAACCGCAAGCCGGCGGAAAACTTCAGAGGGCCCCGGTGAAGGAGTCAACCGGGTGCCCATCATCTCCAGTGAGCTCCAAACTGAATGAGAAGCAAAAGGAAAAAAGTGGACAAAACCCCTCAGAAGAAGCACAGGGTTCCTCAGAGGGAACGTACACCAAAGAAAGAGAATAATGTCCCTCAGCGGGTAGTTACACCCATTAAAAAGGAGGGAGATCAATGCATACCAAGCCCGAGAGAGACTTAAGTCCAAAGAGAAATGGAAGAAAGAGAATCCAAAAGGGAAACACAAAGATCCAAATAAAGAGACCCCTTTGAAGCGGTATCCAGAGAAGCTGGTAGGCCCCTCCCCGATAGTACCTGTCCAAGTGGAGGGAGTCTACACCAGAGCCATATTGGATACTGGGGCACAAGTGACCCTGTTGTACAGAGACTTTTATGACAAGCATCTAAGTCACCTACCCATCCAGAAGATTGAAGAGCTGGAAATATGGGGAATAGGGACTGAGAGTTTCCCTTTATGATGGCTATCTGCCTATAAAACTGACTTTTGACCTGTCCATAGCCGGGAAGGCCAAAGTGTTCGATACCTTGGCTGTGGCGCCTGGAGCTAACAAGAGTTCCCTAATAATAGGGACCAACACGGATCTGGTCCGAAGACTCTTGGCCCCTCTGACAAGAAGAAAAGACCCCACAGTCACCGAGATCCACCCAATGCTGAAGACAGCTTATCAGCAACTGATCTTGGAACAGAAGGCCCCAGAAGAGGGGGTAGGGAAGGTCTGGAGGCTGGGAAGAAGAGGGATAGTGCTGCAGCCCAGTGAAGTAGCCTGTTTAAAAGCCACTGTAAAACTCACTTGGGAGCAGCCTGGGCCCTTTGTCATGTTGGAGCCCGGCCCAGGGGGAGAACACTCGGGCTTAGAAGTAGTCCCAGAAGTGGTCCCGTTAAGGGCCCTGAAGAAGGCAAACTGTAAAGTACCTGTGAGTGTCAGGAATACTACGGATGGCCCCATGGAGATCGCAGCCAGGATGTTGCTGGGCCAGGTGAGCCCTGCTACCCCAGTTGCTTTATCAGACATGGAGAAGGCAGAGGGAGAAAGGACTGTGTGGGAGAAACTTTCCATGGCCAACCCAAACCTGCCCAGGGCTTGGAAAGAGAGAGCCAAGGCCCAGTTGATCAGGTGGAAAAAGATCTTTTCCCAAGATGAGTTTGATGTGGGGTGTGCAAAGAGTGCCACCCATCGAATCCGCCTCCAGGAAGACAAGCCCTTCAGGGAGAGGGTTAGGCGAGTTCCGCTAGCAGACCTTGAAGACTTGAGGGAACAGCTCGCCGAGCTCAAGCGAACTGGTGTGATTCGAGAATCTAGAAGCCCCTATGCCTCCCCAATAGTGGTGGTCAGGAAGAAGAATGGGTCGTTGAGGCTGTGCATAGACTACAGGACCCTCAACAGGAGGACCATACCCGACCAGTACACCACTCCGAGGATAGAGGATGCTCTACAGAGCTTGTCTGGAGCCAAGTGGTTCAGCGTCATGCACCTCAAGAGCGGGTACTATCAGATCCCTATGCATCCAGAAGACAAGGAGAAGACAGCTTTCATAACCCCAGTGGGGTTCTTTGAATTCAACCGGATGCCCCAAGGTCTGTCTGGAGCCCCGGCCACCTTCCAACGTCTCATGGAAAAGACTGTAGGGGACATGAACCTCATCGAAGTCCTTGTATACTTGGATGACATCATTGTCTTCGGGAGAACCTTGGAAGAACATGAAGAGAGGCTGGAGAAAGTTTTGAGATGACTCGGCGAGGAGGGACTCAAGCTCTCACCTGAAAAGTGCCAGTTCTATCAGTCAACTATCTGGGACACATAGTGTCAGAGGATGGGGTAGCCACAGACCCTGAAAAGTTGGAGGCAGTCACCTCCGGGCCAAGGCCCACCACTGTGACAGAACTCAGATCCTTTTTAGGATTCTGTTATTATAGGAGGTTCGTGGAAGGGTTTGCTCGGATAGCAAGGCCTCTGAATGAACTGCTCAAGACGGAGGGGGAAGAGGATGACTCGGGCCCCAGGAAGCCAGGGGAGTCAGTCAAGGACCAGTGGAACGAGAAGTGTGAAGAGGCCTTCCAGATGTTGAAGAAAAGTAGAGTTCACCGTGAAAACCGACAACAAACCCCTTACCTATCTTTTCACCACAGCAAAGCTGGATGCCACAGGACATAGGTGGCTGGCGGCACTGTCTGCTTTCAATTTCAGGCTGAAATACAGGCCTGGAGCTGGAAATCGAGATGCAGACGCTTTGTCTAGAAGATCTCATGTCCCCATCAGCAGTACAGAAGACTGGACCCAAGTGGCACCCGACGGGGTGCGGGCCTTCTGTCAGGGGGCTGAACTCCAGGCCGGTGGCGGCTCAAGTGCAGAAGAAATAGGGGTCACTGTAGTAGGGGTCCCCAAACAGTACTGTGGGGTAACCCAGTTGGAGGAAGATAACTTGCCAAAACTGTCAAAGTGGGAGTTGAGATGTGACCAATTAGAAGACCCGATGGGGAGGGGCGTGGCCGACCGGAGTTGAAGATGGCTGCTTAAGTTGAAAGCTCCTCATCCCAGAGACGACAGCGGAACGACTACGGCCCACACATCTACACCATCCATGGCCAACCTAGCTGCAGAACCTCTCCTGCATACAGAAATCATGTCCAGGAAGAGATACACGGACTACAAGCCGCAGAAACTGACCGAGTTTGCCTTTATGCCTGCGGAGAAGGTCAGTGAGATCAAAGATGGCGCCGGCTCTGCCGCGCCGAGGGACCAGCGGGCCTCTTACACGGACCTTCCGGACGCTGATCCGGATAATCCATGCCTCCCTGAGCCCCCAGGCAGCTCCGATCACCTCCCCGAACGCGACCCCCTCACTGGCAGCCCCGCAAAGGCTAGAATGCGGCTCGACGCGCTGCCGCACCAGACGGCACATGCACTAATTGAGGCCCCGGCTTTCAACCCCTTCTCCTCAAACCAGGCCCTGCACTCCTCTGTGGCGTCTTTCCCCACTTCAGGGCAGCCTGTACTAGATTCAACCCTGAAAGATATGCTATTATCACTACAATCCTCCCTAATGACTGATCTCTCCTCACTCTTTACAAAAGTTACATCTGACATACACTCATTAGATGAAAGAGTGTTGACCATAGAAAGAGGGATGACTGAATGTGCCTCCACGGTGAATGGGGTCATAGATGCATATGAAGACATTAAAGAAGAACAAGCATGGCTGCGCACCAAGCTGTCCGATTTAGAAGAAAATCTCATGTTTGAGGTTCGAGCTAAATCCCCCCTTCCTGCTCCCTTTACTGATGTGCAATTGTTCCCAGATCTGTCCAAATTCACACTCCAACTCAGAAGACGACTAAACCCAATCACTAAGGGGCTCCAAAACCACAAAATCCAATATAAATGGAGGCACCCAGCCACACTCCTTATCACTAAAGATGGCAAATCGCATGTGGTCAAAGACCTTACTGCAGGCCTGAATCTGCTCCATGCCTGGGGTATATTGCCGGTACCACCCGCTCCTCTTCCTCCACGCAACAGCAACACTCAAGTACGCCGTAACCTGGACCAAAACTTCGCCTAGGTGACCACCAGTTCCACCACTATGGTGGGCCGAACAACTTTTTTTTTTTCTTTTTCTCATACGCCTCTGGGATGTCAGAGTTTATTTTTGAAGTCTTCAGTTCTCCTTGTTCAGACTGTTTTTACCCCCTTCCGGAGGTCGCAGCGGAATTAAGCTCCACCTCTATTTACCACCTCAGTTGAACACCACAGCTATAGTGGTCTTTTGCTACAGTTAATACTTCATACTAGCATAGCGCAGGCTCCTCAGAGGTGCGCCTTTATTCTGCTAAACGCTGACTGTGTCCAGATTTTTGTTTCCTGTAAAGTCATTATTTTTTATTTTTTATATTTCTTTTTTTCTCTCTTATACTGTTACCATTTTGACATATTGCTCTATTCACGGCTCTAGCATCCACTCTGGGGGAGGACCCGGATCCTTTCTTCTCCACCCACGACTACCTGGGCCCGTCTGACGACACACCGGGTACCTATCAACTAACTGTAAGTGCAGTCCTAACTCCATAGTCTTGCCCACGCTTACACAATGCCCATCAATTTTCTGTCCTTGAATGTTAATGGGCTTAATCACCCAGCTAAACGCCACTCCCTGTGGAAAACTGTCCAAGCTCTTCACAGCGATGTTGTTTGCATTCAAGAAACACACCTACTACAAACCGACATACGGATGTGCACCAACCGGCTGTTTCCCCACGTCTTCCATGCACACTACGCCTCTAAAACCAGAGGCGTTATGATAACAATTAGAGACAAGGTTGATTTCCACCTATCCTCTGTAACCCTTGACCCGGAGGGGCGTTACATAATCCTGGTCTGCACCATCGGCAAGACACCATACACCATCGTCAATCTCTATGCCCCCAATACTCACCAGATTAACTTTATCCGTAAGATCTTCAGACTCATTAAATCTGTGAAGAAGGGCCACCTCATAATTTGCGGGGACTTCAACATAGTCCCAGACATTCACTTAGACTCCACTTCTGCTGCGAAAAGGAGACCTTCCCCTTTGAAAGGGCTACTAACGGCTCATGACTTGTTTGACGTTTGGAGGTGCCATCACGGCACAGAAAAAGACTATACTTACTTCTCTCATAGCCAAAATTCTTACTCCAGAATTGATATGTTTCAGTCCGACAAATGGGTACTACAAAAAATTGTTGCCTCCGCAATCCACACCACCACATGGTCAGACCATGCACCTATCTCACTTTCCATTGATGATTCTAAACGCGCCCACAACTCATTTATCTGGAGAGTTAATAACTATATTCTACAACACAAGGACTACGCTTCAGAGATAGCAGCCCATATTAGTGATTTTTTTGAATTTAACGAAGGCTCAGTGTCTGACCCTAACGTGGTGTGGAGTGCGCACAAGGCTTATATGAGGGGAATCCTGATGAAAATTAATGCGGTACATGGGAAGAAGAGAACGCAGCGAATAGACAAACTTTCTTCCCAGATAGCAGACCTAGAAACGCACCACAAAACTAACCCCCACACCCCTTTACCTGACCAGCTAACGTGCCTTAGACAGGAGCTTCGCTCTTTACTACTACATTCCTTTGACCGTATCCAACGAAAATTAAAAGCCACCACTTACTCAACTTCCAATAAGGCTGGGAAACGCATGGCACAGCGTCTTAAAGGTAGACGCGTAAAGTCCAAAATACAACACCTGTACCACCCTCATACTCACACCCCCTTGACGAACCCACAGGACATCGCCAACGCATTTAGCGACTATTATAAAGACCTGTACAATTTGAATGCAGATCCGAACACCCCCCAACCCTCTCAAGACGACATTAACCGCTTTCTTAATGACTTGCATCTGCCTGTTTTAACACCCGATCAAATCAATCATTTGAATGCTCCGTTCTCGGAACATGAAATACGGAAAACAATCCGTTATATTCCCGCTGACAAAGCCCCTGGTCCCGACGGATTCTCAGGAGAATATTATAGACAATTCTCTGACCAATTGATCCCACACTTGGTTGAGATATTTAATAACGCTGCCTCCTCTTCTCAGTTCCCAAATGACATGTTAAACGCTCTTATAATTACGATACCCAAACCAGGGAAGGAGCCGACCTGTCCTCAAAATTTCCGCCCGATATCCCTGCTAAATTTGGATATAAAGCTATACACTAAAACTATAGCAGCGAGAATGATCGACATAATGCCCACACTGATCCACAAAGATCAATCAGGCTTCACAAAAGGCAGACAGGCATCGGACGCCACGAGGAGAATGATAAACATCATACATCAAGCAGAAATTACTGGAACGCCTTCTCTGCTCCTCTCTTTGGACGCAGAGAAGGCGTTCGACAGAGTACACTGGGCCTACCTCAGATCGGTACTACAGAAATTTGGTTTTGATGGATATATTCTTAACGCTATCATGGCACTATATTCATCCCCCTCGGCCACAGTCTTTACGGAAGGTATGACATCCCACCCATTCCCCATATCCAATGGCACCCGACAAGGTTGCCCCTTGTCACCCCTTATTTTCAACCTCCTTATGGAACCTCTAGCATCACGCATACGAGAACACAACTGCATTTCGGGTATACAAATAGGCCAGATCTCACATAAAATAAGCCTATTCGCGGATGATGTGATACTAATCCTTACAAACCCGGCTTCTTCCCTGGCAGAGGTACAAAAACTACTTACCTGGTTTAGCGAGATATCTTACTACAAGGTCAACACAACAAAGTCGTTTATACTCGACATTAATCTAGACGCTACTACAAAAAAACTTACTACTACTGCAACACAACTTCAAATGGGCAGAGACAGATATCTCCTACTTAGGGATTAAATTGACCAGATCAACTACACTCCTATTCTCCACCAACTTCTTACCCCCTGCTTCTTAAAATACAAGGTGAATCCCAGAACATAGTGAAACATGAACTATCCTGGTCGGGCAGGTTAGCGGCCTTCAAAATGATCTGCCTCCCGCAAATTTTATACTACTTTAGGACACTTCCCATTCCTGTCCCCCCCTCTTTTTTCAGATCCCTTCAACGTGTCCTGAATTTCCACCTATGGAAAGGTAAAAAACCTAGATGTGCCCACACTAAACTGATCAAAAACAAACTAGCAGGCGGGGTGGGTTCTATAGATTTTGAGGACTATTACTTCGCTGCCATACTAGCCCAATTACAAGATTGGTTTCGTACCCACCCCTCCACACTATGGGGACAAATAGAAAACTCCTTCCTCCCTCGCTCAAATCTGAAATCTTGGTTAATGAGTACCCCTTTCGGGACAACTATCCCGTCAGATTTCCCCCCTACCATGAAAGCTTCCGTGCATGCATGGAAAAAAATGATCACACACACACACACACACACAGGTTACATTCCCCCCAAACCACCATTCCAAATACCTCTGGAATCTCTCCACTATCTCCAGACCTGCCACTTGCGCACTGGTCTAGTAAAGGCATACGCTTCATGCAGTCTCTTCTCCTGGGGCCACACATCAAGCCATTCGCTGACATACAAAGAGAATTTGACCTCCCCTCCAGGGAGCTTTTTACCCACTTAAGAATTAGCCATTGCCTAAAGGCAGTACCCACTCCTTTATACGCCATTCCGCCCAAAACCTGGGATTTCCTCACAAATGTTCTCTCCAAGACAAAAGGCATATCTCATTTTTATAACCGCCTCCACTGCAAACAACACTTCCTTAGAACATCCTCGTACTTGCGTTGGGAAGCGGATTTAAATTGCTGCTTCTCCACAGATCAATGGACCTCAGCACTGAAATCCATATATTCTTCCACCAAATGCTCTGCCTTATGGGAACTTACCCAAAAAATCACCCTGCGATGGTATCTGACACCTGCCAGATTAGCGTACTTTTCTCCCCAATCCTCAGACACTTGTTGGCGGTGCAAATACCTTAAAGGTGACTTACTTCATACACTCTGGTCTTGCCCCCTCATACAACCATTTTGGGAAGACATATTTAAACTCTTGTCTCGTGTCACTCACCGTGAAATACTCCCTTCACCAGAGTTGGCGATCCTAAATATAAACATAGAGAGGATCCCCTATGCCCATAGGTATGTTACAACCCATATTCTCCTAGCGTCCAGGCTATGTATCACAAGACTATGGAGATCAGAAGGGATCCCGGTTACTTCCCAAATTATTGACCTTGTGAATTTACACTTTAGCTATGAATCTATTATGGCAGGCAGCATCGGTCAGGCCTAAAAGACCCGGAAGGCCTGGGTACCGTGGACCAATCGGTCCGGAGCTGTGCTATCTCATTAAGCACCCTGTTTAGATATACATTTTCTTGACTGAGCAATCTGTAAGTTACACCCTACTAAGCCATGTGAACATCACCTATATAGTAATTTTGGACACATTCATGTTAGGATTTATCCTCTACTACTAGAGCAACTGCGGGCGTCTCTTCTCCTGGGATACGGAAGTGCCCCACTCCTGGTGGCCTCGGAGGAGAGACGACCCTATACTGATGTCTTCTCATCCACTCTTAGTATCACTGTGATAAATCTCGTTTCTTGTACTCTTTTATATTTTATCATATCCTACCGTCGTTGCACGACGAACATTGTTAAGTGTTCTTGCACTTTGTTGTAAAGAAAAAAATGTTTTCAATAAAGATTGATTTAAAAAAAAAAAAAGAAGACCCGATGGGAGATTGGTCTTGGAAGCCTTGGAGAGGCAAAACCCAGATAGACTCTTGCGTCACTCTTCAAAGGAAGCTCGCCTGTTGAGGAAGGAGTGGGACAGGTTGCAGGTGCATCAGGGAGTGGTCTACCGAAGGGGCCCCTCTGATGACCTGGAAGACAAATGGCAATTGTTTCTGCCCGAGAAACACTGAGAGACTGTCTTGGTTGCTCTACACGGCAACCATGGCCACCTGGGGCCGGAAAGGACCTTCCAACTCGTTAGGGACCGTTTCTATTGGCCCTGCATGAGGGCTGAAGTTGAAGAATACTGCCACTCATGTGCAAGCTGCATCCAGAGAAAGACTTTACCCCATCAAGCTGCCCCAATGGGCCATCTGCAAAGTCAAGGCCCATTAATTTGGTATGCATTGATTTTCTCTGCCTCGAACCCAACATGAGTGGGCTAGGAAATGTTCTGGTAGTAACCGACCATTTCACCCGGTATGCCCAGGCCTTCCCAACCAAAGACCAGAAGGCGTCCACTGTAGCCAAAGTACTTGTGGAGAAATACTTTGTACACTACGGGCTACCACAACGGCTTCACTCAGATCAGGGAAGGGACTTTGAAAGTCGGCTGATCTGGAAGCTCCTGGGATTCCTTGGGGATCAAGAAGACATGAATTACCCCCTACCATCCACAAGGTGATGCTCAGCCGGAGAGGTTCAACCGAACCCTGCTAAACATGCGGGGGACCTTAAGCAGTGAAAAGAAGCAGCATTGGAGCAACCACATAGCAGCAGTTGTGCATGCCTACAACAGCACTACAAGTGACGCTACAGGGTACTCACCATATCGACTTATGTTCGGAAGAGAAGCAAGACTACCGGTAGATCTGGCCTTTGGCACCTCCATAGACCATTGTTCTGCCACTTCTCACAAAGGATATGTAGATAGACTCAGACACATAGTTAGTCAGGTTGAAAAAAGACACAAGTCCATCCAGTTCAACCATAATTTTTTTTATATATATATATATATATATATATATATATATATAGTACAATCCCATATACCCAATTCTATACCCACAGTTGATCCAGAGGAAGGCAAAAAACCCCAGCAGAGCATGATCCAATTTGCTACAGCAGGGGAAAAAATTCCTTCCTGATCCCCCGAGAGGCAATCGGATATTCCCCGGATCAACTTTACCTATAAATGTCAGTACCCAGTTATATTATGTACATTTAAGAAAGAATCCAGGCCCTTCTTAAAGCAATCTACTGAGCTGGCCAGAACCACCTCTGCAGGGAGTCTATTCCACATTTTCACAGCTCTTAAGCCTCGTACACACGGCCGAGTTTACAGAAACTTGTCCCGGCCGAGTGTACAGACGCTCGATTCAAAGAACCCGCGGTTCTTTGAATGGAGCGTATGCGGTGACATCATCGACTAAGACGAGCATGCGCTCGTCACATTCGATGCCATCGCCGCCATCTTGGTATACCCTACCTATGCCTAGGAAGCTACCGCGCATGCGTCAAATTCATTTCGAACATGTGCGGGCTTCCCGGAGGACAGGTAAGTGTACACACACTCACTTTTCTCATCGAGAAACAGGCTGACGAGAATCTCGACGAGAAAATAGAGAGCAGGTTCTCTATTTTCTCGTCGAGATTACTTGTCGGTTTTCTTGACGAGAAACCATACACACGAACGAATTTCTCGGCAAGACATCTCTGCCAGCAAGTTTCTTGCTGGTTCTTGCCGAGAAACTCGGTCGTGTGTACGAGGCCTGACTGTGAAGAAACCTTTCCGTATTTGGAGGTGAAATCTCTTTTCCTCCAGACGCAAAGAGTGCCCCCTTGTCCTTTGTGTTGACTGTAAAGTGAATAATTCAACACCAAGTTCACTATATGGACCCCTTATATATTTGTACATGTTGATCATATCCCCCTTAATCTCCTCTTCTCAAGAGTGAATAAATTCAGTTCCTCTAATCTTTCCTCATAGCTGAGCTCCTCCATGCCTCTTATCAGTTTGGTTGCCCTTCTCTGCACTTTCTCCAGTTCCCCAATATCCTTTTTGAGAACTGGGGCCCAAAACTGAACTGCATAATCCAGATGAGGTCTTACTAATGATTTGAACAGGGGCAAAATGATATCTCTCTCTGGAGACCATACCTCTCTTAATACAAGAAAGGACTTTGCTCGCTTTGGAAACCGCAGCTTGGCATTGCATGCCATTATTGAGCTTATGATCTACCAATACCCCCAGATCCTTCTCCACTACAGATCCCCCCAGTTGTACTCCCCCTAGTATGTATGATGCATTCATATTCTTAGCCCCCAAGTGCATAACTTTGCATTTATCAACATTAAACCTCATCTGCCACATAGTCGCCCAATTAGACAGAGCATTGAGGTCGGCTTGTAAATTGGCGACATCCTGTAAGGACGTTATTCCACTGCATAGCTTGGTGTCATCTGCAAAGACAGAAATGTTACTTTTGATCTCAGACCCAATATCATTTATAAACATATTAAAAAGTAAGGGTCCCAGCACTGAACCTTGGGATACACCACTGATAACCTTGGACCATTCAGAGTAAGAATCATTAACCACTACTCTCTGAATTCTGTCTTTTAGCCAGTTTTCTATCCATTTACAAACTGATATTTCCAATCCTGTAGACTTTACCTTGCACATGAGCCGTGTGTGGGGAACTGTATCGAACGCTTTTGCAAAATCCAAGTATACCACGTCCACCGCCACCCCTCTGTCCAAGGTCTTACTTACCTCTTCATAAAAAGAAATCAGGTTTGTCTGACAACTTCTGTCTTTCATGAATCCATGCTGTCTGTTGCTTAAATAGTTTTTTTTCCAGCAAGAACTCATCTATGTGGTCTTTTATTAATCTCTCCAGTATCTTCCCAACTATGGAAGTTAAACTAACAGGTCTATAGTTACTTGGTAAAGACTTAATTCCCTTTTTAAATATAGGCACCACATTGGCCCTGCGCCAATCCAGTGGTACTATTCCTGTCATTAATGAGTCCCTAAAAATTAAATACAATGGCTTTGAAATTACAGAGCTCAATTCTTTTAGGATCCGTGGGTGTATGCCATCTGGTCCAGGTGCTTTATCCACCTTTATTCCATCTAAATATTTCTGGACCATATCACTTTTGAGCCATTGTGGATTTGGGGCGGTGTCACTACCAACCCCATTTTGGACATGAGCTCCCCCATGCTCCTTTGTATACACAGAACTGAAGAAAGTATTTAATAAATTAGCCTTCTCTTTGTCCCCAGTCACCCACTCTAGATTATTTTGTAAAGGGCCTACATGCTCAGACTTGACCTTTTTACTATTAATATATTTGAAGAATTTTTGGGGGTTTGTCCTACTATCTTTTGCAATCTGTCGTTCATTTTGAATTTTTGCATCCTTGATTTCCTTTTTACATATCCTGTTATATTCTTTGTACCATTTAAATGACACTAGTGTTCCCTCATTTTTATATGAGCAGGCCCAAGCAGCCTCAGAACAAAGGGGGGGGGGGCTTGCAACAAGAAAAACTGATCTGAAAGTTCGGATTCAAGATTTACAACCTGGAGACAGTGTTGCTACGGAACTTGGGGGTCCCTGGAAAACACAAGCTTGCAGACAGATGGAGACCTGAACCCTATGTCATTTGTAAGAAGTTATTTGCAAAAAACTACCGGGCCTACCTGTTTACAGACTAAAGCCAGAAGGGAAGGTGGGGCCCTTTAAAGACTTGGCATCGGAACCACCTACTCCCACTAGCTGAAGCAGTTCGGATTTCCCCTGCGATGGGTTCCCCTGAGCCAACTTCCATCCTGGATACTCCCAGGCCGAACACTCGGTCCCAGACCCCTCAGATTGGGGATACAGAGACCTCGGAGCTAAGTGAAGATGAAAGAAGAACTTGATTGGCTTTGGCCTTCCCAGGCCCCAGAAACTTCTGCTATTGATCTTCCACCTGATGAAGACACCATAGACAGTACACTGAATGCAGAAGCTACTGAGTTCATCCCGTCCAGTCCTTTGTCAGATTCTTGGGAAGATGCCTGTGACTTACTCTTAGAGGGGGATCCAAGAGATTCCATATATCTCCCTGCTCCTGAGTCAAGTGTCCCAGAACCAGTGGAAACTCCCAAGTCTGTTCCAGAAGAGGAACCTGTATTGTCTGAACCAGAAATCCCGAGAGAGCAAAGGATGAGAAGGACCACAAGGCCCCCCCGAAAATTTACTTACCCACAGATGGGGGAAGAGCTCGGAAGACACTGTGGTCACTGCTAGGAGGAGTGTGGAAGACCCTGATCCCTCCACTGTTCATTTGGTGGGGGGCAACCCCAACTCACCCGCTGGCACAGCTAGGCAGGCCACTACTGACAGTGTGACCTGTGGGCAAGGGAGTTCACCTTCTCGTTTTTTGGTGGGAACTTCCTCTGCCGACATCATACGCATCGTTGTCTCATGTTGTGCGTAGTATGTGTTAACAGTTATCTTTGGGGATCAAAGAGTTTAAGTGGGGGGAGTGTGTAGCGGGGTCTCCTTTAAGGCCCCTGGACTACGTTACCCAGAACCCCGTTCGGCACCCAGGGTGCATTTGGCCACCGCAGAGACTCATGGGTGGGGCTATAAAAGAAGGGGGCGAGGCTAAGCTCGGCCTCTTTGGACACCGCGCTGCTATCAACAGGTCTTCCCGTGCGGATCTGCGGCAGTACAAGGCCTGAAGCCAGGGCCTTGCACAACTTCCAGAGAGCCTTCCATCCCACCGCGAGCCTGGGTGGCATCCGACTTCTCTAAGTGGCTGACATCAGTTGGACCGGGGACCCGGCCGTTGCAGACGCTGTGTGCGGAGACACAGTCGGTGGAAGTCCCGGACTGGGATCGCGTCCGGAGTGGTGAGAGAGCACCTGCTCAATCCAGAAAAATACACTTTACTCTGATTAGGCCTAGAGACTGCCTTGGCCCACCAAGTTTTATCTGTTGTTCCACCGGAGACTAGTAATAGAACTGGGTCGTGTAGTCTCCGGTGAAGTGTTCTTCTATTACCTACCGTGTGGATTACAAATACTGTTTCTTTCTATATGTGCACCACCGTTCAAGCTGCCTGCGAAGAAATTGTTCCAAGAGACTAAGTTATATCTGAGTCAGGCCTGACCAGGAGTTAGAACTTTTTGTTGCTGCACCATAAGGGCGCATAGATAGGGATAGCTGCACTTGCCGCGTAATCGCCAGTATCCTCAGTGTGTACTATACTTACCATTGCAGGGCTCTGCAGGCAATATATGTGTTATGTGTTAATCTATGCCTTTTACACAGAAGTAAACTAGTTATACTTTAACACTTTGCCCTCAGTGTGTTATCATTGTGCATATATTGCTAGATTGTGATAAGATAACAACCCTTAGACTAACTGTGCCAGAGTGGGTCGAGTAGATTGCCGGGGGATGGGGGTGCTGTATTCAGGGCCCGAAACAAAATTCAGCGGCTCTCTTAAGTGGGGGTAGCTCTACATATAGAATTGGACAAATGGCTATCTAGAACATCCAGGCCTGAATATCATAACAAGACAGCTACAATACTACAATAAAAAGGTCCTTATATCAATCACACACACTTTTTATTAACTAAACAAATAGCTCTTCACATCCATGGGAACATTAAATAATCAATGTAGAGTCCCCAGCTGAAACTTACCTCAGGTATCTTTGTTTGAATTATTGTCTATCGAACGATTATTCCTTCCTACGTGACGAACCCGCGAATGACGTTTGTATAACCGTGTGCGATGTATCATGTACAGGCCCCGCCTCTTCTTTAATACATTGCACAGTTGCAGACATCATGGCTGAAGAAGAGCACATGGAAGATTCTCCAGGTGCAGGGCCAGAGATTGAGCAAAGAGAGGAGATTGTGGAGGTGGAGGAAAGTCAGCAAATAAGCCCAGTCACCAGAAGGAGAAGGAAGAAAGCCACCAACATGACTTTTGAGGAGATGGTAGACATGGTGACTATACTACAAAAGAAGGATTATGATTGTCGTGAGCAAGTATATAGCAATATGAACATACGCAAAGATGCAATATTAGAGAAGGTCCTATGTGTCTTACGCAAACGCCATGGCATTGAATGGACAAAAGATCAAGTAAGAAAGCGATGGTCCGACCTGAAATTAAGAGAAGAAAATCAGCTAAGAAAGATCAACAAAATAATCCTCAAAAGTAAGTACAGTGGAACCTCGGATTGCGAGTAACACGGTTAACGAGCACTGTATTTTCAAAAATCGTGACTCGGTTTGCGAGTGCTGTCTCGCAAAACGAGCACGATTCAGGCCAAAGCAGTGTGCAGTACCGCTTTTGGCCTGAGGTGGGGGGGGCGCCGGAGCCAAGCAGAGCCGAATGTCGCCGATCCCAGCTGATCGGCGCCGTTCGGAAATGCACGGAAAGGCCCGAGGACAGCAAGGCTGACCTCGGCAGATCTCGGGTAGGAAGTCTTTTCAAGGTTTGCCGAGGTCAGCCGAAGTGTCCTCGGGCCTTTTTGGCTGTTTCCGAGGCTCTCTGGCACCCCCTCCCAGCCTCTGGCCGCATGCGGTATTGCATCCTATTGAAGTCAATGCGGAACAAATTATTTTCGTTTCCATTGACTTCAATGGGGAAACTCGCTTTGATATGCGATTACTTTGGATTACGAGCATTCTCCTGGAACGGACAATGCTCGTAATCCGAGGTTCCACTGTACTATATTTCAGGTATGCATGTATTATGTTCTTGTATGCCTATTCCATCATTTGTGAGCGTTATGTTCTGTATATGTGTAGCGCATGGACCTTTCTCCCACCCTGCATTTAACTTTGGCTCCTCGCAGGAGGAAGAAAGGCACACCGCACCACAAGCCCGTACCCTCCTGTGTAAAGGGGTTGAGCGGTGTTGTTTTTGGGTCTTGTCTGCAGCCTGAGTCAAAGATCCTCCTGAGAATGATTCTCACCTCTACCGTGGGTAGATGCAAGTCCTTGACTTCCCCAGTAATGTGAATGTCCACACCATCTGAAACTCCAACTCAATATTTATTCTCACTTTGCAATAAACAGTCTCTTTGATAGGAAAAGGTTGGAGCAAAGGAAACAGGACAGCCTAAGGTGTGGAGGAGGTCCAGGCACAAACATAGCTTAAACTCTTGGCTGTTCAGATTTCTCAAACAGTTTCTTTGGCGCACAGTCTCTGCCACAGACCATGAGGTGGGTCTCTGCCACAGACCTGGTGGCTAAGGCCACTGCCACTGACCTGATGAACTTGAACTTCCTTCCTAGAACATGGCCCCTATCAAGGAGAAGATGTCCCCTAGAGAGTCAACAGATCTTCCTTCACCGTGACTCCCGCATCGGTCCTTCGGAATGATCCTCCCTTCTCTTAGGGTGCGGGTCCCCTCGCAAGGCGGCACCCTGGACTCCTCAATCCTTAGCGGACCCCAGCCGAAGGTGCTGGGCCCCGAGCCGTCGCTGCAGTTCCTGGGTCTCCATACCCAGGCAGACAGGAACAGTGAGGTAGTACCTCACCCCAGGCTAAAGGTGCCTGAGATGGAACTGGAACACGGCCTCTGGGTCTAGGGCACCCGGAGATGATCCCACACACCCAGGCTGAAGGTGCCTGGGCGTGGACGAACCACAAAGAAGACGACCCAAAACAGGAGGCGTCTGCCCCTTTTATCTCCTCTCCCAGCATTCACAGCAAGTTCCCTGCCCCACTGTGCGGCTGCTGAGAGGGGTCACAAAAGGCACAGCACTGAATTGGTGGTTCAACCCTGGCCTATTATGGCAGCACCACCTATAGGCCACAGGGAACTACACACCAACACTATCCCCCGAGGACAAAAATGGTCCATAACTCCTAACAATCTAAGGTGTCTGAGCCTAATTACCACTCAGACACTTCCCTTAAATTGACCACCCCCGCTACATATGCCATGTGCATTCTTTCTGCTTTCACCCAGCATGCAGAATTAATATTTTGAATGGGAATCTACATTGCAGTAAGTTGCTTGACTTTACAAATATTCAAAGGTTTCATGTTTGCAAATGTATAAATGGTTTTGCAATGCTTTACCTGCACCTAAAAGCTATTTATATATGTTTTGTGTAGCGGGTATTTGAATTTAGGGGAGGCATCTGGGTGGTAGTGTAACCCAGATGCACTGATTGCTAGGGAATTTGGGACCATTTGTTGTTCATGGAGGACTCTGGTGGTGTGAGGTTCCCTTCGGCCTATGGGTGGCGCTGTCGCACTGGGCCGGGGTTGAACCCTCACTGCAGTACTGTGCCCTTTTTGTCCTCTTCTGGCGGTTGTACAGCGGGGCGGGGAACCTGCTGTGACGCTGGGGAGAGGAGATAAAAGGGGACAGACGCCCTGAACACGGGGTTCAGAGTCGGAGGTCAGAGTCGCGCCCAGGCACCTTCAGCCTGGGTGCCGGCATTCCGGAGTTCCAGGCCCAGGTGCCCTTGACCTGGCCGGAGCGGGAGATGGAGTCCATCCCAGGCACCTTTAGCCTGGGGTGAGGTACTATTGAGGAGGCCTGGGGCCCAGTACCTTCGACTGGGTCCCGCAAGGAAGACCAGAAATTGCCGCTCCAGGCAGATGAAGTTTTGGAAAGATGTTTCTCTCTCAGAGACCAAGGGTGCCAGCAATGCACATAGCAATAAAAACGTCTGTCCTCACCATTTTTGTTTTCATGGGTCCCGCAAGTGTGCAGGAATCCGAGGGGGCCCTAAAGCCTTGGGTGCCCGAATCGGAGATGAGGCCAGGGAGCGTAACCCCTCTGAACAGTCCGGTGCAGCATTGCTGGTGACGGAGGGGTCTCTGGTAACTCTTGGATGGATGTCTTCCCTCTGACAGGGGCTGCGCTTAGCGAAGGTAATTCACTTTCTGTTCTACACAGTCGGTGGCAGCGGCTGTGCGCCATAACCGTTGGTGACACCACAATGGTTAGTTCTATCGAAGGATTGTGCCTCGACCTATTCCCCACCTATACTGAACTGTTCTTTGGGTCACAACCTGTCTGTGCTAAATGACGATTTATTGCTATTGGAGAATAAATACGAGTTGGACCTTTTCAGTGGTGTGGAAGTCCAGTTACTGGGAGCAGAGGGGGTCATTTACAGAAAAGACTTGGCTCTGGGTTATACACACGACCCGATGGTAAAATTGGTTCTGGCCTTTACCTCTAGCCAAAAGAGGACATGGGCCGTGGTGTATCGCATCCCTCCTCTCATACTCCCCCCTAGACGAGAAGAAGGGGTGAGAGGGGTGAGGTCGCTACACGTGGGGGCGTTTTGGGATGTGTTATACATATAGAGCTGAGAATGTCTGAATTTTAACTTTGCTGCCTGGAGGAGTTCCAAATAGGTCGGCCATATTGGCCAGCGCGCCACGAAGCACACCATAGCTGCGCAGTTTGTGGGCGGGGAGAAGAGAAAGCCCGCGAACAAGTGCAGAGTATAGGAGGAGTCTGACCATGTGGAAGGACACACGTGGGGATTCCAGCGCGAATTGGTCAGTGCGCAATGGAGCAGCAGACAGTCGGGATGTCCTCAAGTACCCCGTGGATTCCTGTTCTTTCTACCACCAAAATGACTTATTTTGCTGCTCCGATCACGGACACAGGAATAAGGCTAAGGCCCCGAGGACGTTTGCCTCTGTACACATGCAGAGACAGAGGCCCTCGGTGTGATCTGTCCCGGCTGTTTGGGACTGGTGGTCCACTTGAAGCCGTTCGGGCGATGTGAGGCCTGCAAGGAATTCCTTTTTGGAGGTGGAGCCATCCACAGACAGGCCTCGCGTCTTCCACCTCAACTGCCTCACAGGTACTTCCACTCCGGAGGGAGAGATCAAAGCCTATGCGGACATTCCTGTGCGCACTGACTGGGGGCGAGGAGAAGGCCCCAGCGGAGACTGAGAAAAAGAAATCCGAGGATGCTGCCTCGGTCACCACAAGCTCCCTGCTCCCACCACCGAAGAGGAAAGTTGGCCTGGTGAAGGCATCCTATGGACGTGTAAGAGCTTCGCCCCGTTGCTTGCCTGGCCTGGATGGATCCGGAGGGAAGAGCCCTGGACATCTCTGTTCTGCTAAAGGCCCAGGTGAGCCAGGGGTTGGGACTGTGTGTGCGGTTGGAGGTGTCGGCAGCCCACAGTCGGTGGGGGGGGCGTTGAGGGGAGTGATTCCGTGACCACTGGGAATTACCTGCCCGCGGAGTTTTATGACACCTCCGACCTGGAGTCATTGTCTGATGCTGGTGATGACGGGGAAATAGATGAGCTTTTCCACCGGAAAGGTTGGGACAAGATGCCGCTACCCTCGTCCCATGCAACAAGGGACCCACCCATGTCCATTGGGGATAGTACACCCCGGGTGGAGGCCCCGGAGCCTGAGGAAGAATCTGGTGCCCTGTCTGCCTTTCCACCCCCTGAATCATCTGATGTTTCACTGGCTCCTGTTGCGGGAGTGCAACGCAAATCACTGCGGGCTCTTAAGCCCAAGTCTATGGGAGGTAGTGAAAGTACCTCGTCACCCTGAATCCATCGTCCTGCCTGGAGAAGAAAGGCCCTTCAGGTCTGGTATGGATTTTAAGGGGACCCCCGCGCCAAACTTAAAAAAAAAAAATAGTGTGGGGGCCCCCCTAAGAATCCACACCAGACCCTTATCCGAGCACGCAACCTGGCAGGCCGCAGGAAAAGAGGGGGGACGAGAGAGTGGCCCCCCTCCCTCCTGAACCGTACCAGGCCACATGCCCTCAACATGGGGGAGGATGCTTTGGGGGTCTGTGACCCCAAAGCACGTCCCCATCGTGATGGGGACAAGGGCCTCATCCCCACAACCCTTGCCGGTGGTTGTGGGGGTCTGCGGGCGGGGGGGGCTTATCAGAATCTGGAAGACTCCTTTAACAAAGGGGACCACCAGATCCCGCCCCCCCGTGTGAAATGGTAATGGGGTACAAATCTTCTTCTTCCTGCTCCGCTTGAATTCGAGGTTCCCGCTGTGTGACGCTTCAGTTCTCCTCTGGGTCTGCTGACACCCAGTGACCCCGCCCCCCTCTGGCGCACATGAGATTTCACGGGGACTTTCCCCGTGGTGTCGGACCCAAAGGAGAACTGAAGCGTCACACAGCGGGAACCTTGAATAGGAAAAGGAAAAAAAAAAAAAAGATTGTCATTTTTCTTTGTGAAATGGTAGGGGTACATTTGTACCCCATTACCATTTCACACAGGGGGCCGGGATCTGGGGGTCCCCTTTGTTAAAGGGGTCTTCCAGATTCCGATAAGCCCCCCACCCGCAGACCCCCACAACCACCAGCAAGGGTTGTGGGGATGAGGCCCTTGTCCCCATCAACATGGGGACATCCTCCGCATGTTGAGGGCATGTGGCCTGGTACGGTTCAGGAGGGAAGGGGGCGCTCTCTCGTCCCCCCTCTTTTCCTGCGGCCTGCCAGGTTGCGTGCTCGGATAAGGGTCTGGTGCGGATTTTTAGGGTAACCCCCACGCTATTTTTTTTTTACGTTTGGCGCGGGGGTTCCCCTAAAATCCATACCAGACCTGAAGGGCCAGAAAAAAGTTAGTTACTTTCTCACTCTATTTTGGGCATATTTGTTACTTGGGCAGGTGTCACTAAACTTCCTCACATCACCCCATTATAATGGCACTTCAAGCTTCTTTATATTTAGAATTTAGGATGGCGTGCGCCAGGTCCATAGTGGCGCACTGAGCGCCTCCTCCCGTGCGCCGAGAACACTATAGTAAATGGGGAATAGCGCTGCTCTACCGGCGCAAATGTTTTGTGAATACCAAAACTGCCGTTGCGCACGCAGATGCGCCGATACTCATGGCGCAAACGTTTCGTAAATCAGCCCCTATGTGTAACAGGTAATGGACTGAGGACTGGTAGAACTGACACTTCTCCCTGGAGAGTTTAAGTCCCTCTTCACTGAGTCTCTTCAGGACTTTCTCCAGCCTTTTCTCGTGCTCTTCCAGAGTCTTTCCGAAGACAATGATGTTGTCTAGGTACACCAGGACTTGAATGAGATTCATGTCCCCCACTGTCTTCTCCATCAGTCGCTGGAAAGTGGCAGGAGCACCCGACAGGCCTTGAGGCATCCGGTTAAACTCAGAATCCTACTGGGGTGATGAATGTCGTCTTCTCCCCATCATCTGGATGCATTGGGATTTGGTAATACCCACTCTTCAGATCCATGACGCTGAACCACTTGGCTCCAGACAGACTCTGTAGGGCATCCTCTATCCTAGGGGTGGTGTACTGGTCAGGTATGGTCCTCCTATTGAGAGTCCTGTAGTCTATACATAGTCTCAGTGATCCGTTCTTCTTCCTGACTACTACAATAGGGGAGGCATAGGGGCTTCTGGATTCTCGAATAACCCCAGTTCTCTTGAGCTCTGCCAGTTGCTCGCGCAAGTCCTCCAGATCAGCCAGTGGGACTCGCCGGACCCTTTCCCGGAAAGGTTTGTCTTCTTGCAGGCGGATCTTGTGGGTGGCACTCCTCAAACCCTACGTCAAATTCGTCCTTTGAGAAGATTTCTCTCCACCTGGTCAGCTGGGCCTTGGCTCTCTCTTTCCACACCGGTGGTAGGGTCGTGTTCTCCAATCAGAGCTTCTCCAGGGTGGGTTCCCCTACTTCAGTCTTCTCCAGGTCAGACAGGGCCACTGGGGTAGCAGGGTTTACTCTGCCCAGCAACATCCGGCCCGGAATCTTCACAGGGGAGCCAGTGATATTCCCGATGCTCACTGGGATCCGGCCATTCACCTTCAAACGCCCTTAGTGGAACCACTTCGGGGATCACTTCCAATCCTGGGTGGGGGTCTAAGGGGTCTGGTTCCAGAACCACAAAGGGGCCAGGTTGCTCCCATGAGAGTTTCACCGTAGCCTTCAGACAGGTCATTTCACCAGGCTGCAACACCCTCTCCATCTTGGACAGTCTCCAGACTTTCCCTACCCCCTCTTCCGGGGCCTTCTGTTCCAGGATCAATCTCCGGTAGGCTAACTGCAACATCGGGTGGACCCTGGCTGCTGAAGTACCCTGCTCCTGTGCTAGGGGAGCCAGTAATCTTCTGACCAGGTCAGTGTTAGTCCTTATAATCGGGGAACTCTTGTTGGCTCCTGGTGGGCGAGGGCAAACCACTGCCAGGGTGTCAAAGACCTCCGATTTCCCGGTGTGAGGGTGAGAGCCCCTGGCTTAGTAGAAATGTGTTTTGAAATGGACACAGGACTCTCAAAGAAGCTATTTGAGAAGTTCCAGCAAAAGATTGCTGAGCAGAGAAAACTTTGCTTTAAGTTTTCTCTGGATTTTGTAAGTCTGGAATGGGGCTGGAAACTTGAAGACTTCAAAGTGCATTGGGAGGGAAGGAGTCTTCAGTCATGTGTCTGGGTTTTCTAGGAGCTCTGCAGGTTGAGTGTGTGGCCAGGTGCACACACTCGTTATAAGGCAGAGCTGAAGATAGCTCAGTGTGAGTGGAAAAGGAGTCAGTGTTACAGCAGTTGCTGGAAGGAAGTGTGCCACTAAAAAAGAACCCAGGCAACATCCTTAAGACGTTTCTCCATGTGGGAGAGGTTCCAGGTCAGTAGACAGAGAGTTGGGCTAGCTAAGAGAGTCGGGGAGACTATAGCTGAGACAACTGGAAGAGAGTCTTGGGGACCAGAGGGGACTGTAAGTCTTTGAGGAGTGTGGAAGCCTGGAGTGTCAGGAGAGCCCTTCCTAGAGGCCAGGAGTGGGCCTGTGCAGCAAGGAAATGCGCCCAAGGCTGAGCAAGCCTTAAGAGCCAGGTGGATTGGCATTTTCATGTGTTGATGTTTTTGGGAGAAGAACCCCTGTGTGGGAAACCAAATGCATATATGAACTTTACTTTTTGTTTCTTTCAATAAAAGTGGGCTACCACGCCCTTAAACCTTAGTTCCTGTTGGCTGTGAACTCACCTACAATGCATCTATCACTGAGCTAAACATCCCCCAATGTCACACCTGCTACAGAGGGGTCAAAGGCAAGTCTGATTGAAACATAACCGTCGTAGGGAAAGCTTTGGGTGCCAATTCCCCATATTTCTAGATCTTCCAGTTTCTGTAGGGGCAAATGACTCAGGTGTCTTTGGTAAAAGTCTCTGTATAAAAATGGTTACTTGGGCCCCTGTGTCCAGGATGGCCCTTGTGTAGACTCCCTCCACTTGAATGGGGACCACAGGGGAGGGTCCCACCAACTTGGCTGGAAAACTTCTCGGGGGGGGGGGGGGGGGGTCTTCTTTCTTTGGACTCACAGACTTTCCCTTCAGGGTCTTCTATCTCTTTCTGGATCTTAATCCCTGTTGGGTCTGGTATGCATTGATTTTTTGCAGACTTTGGGTTTTTAACTCCTGACAAGTGGTATTGAGTATTTTGGGAGGGGCATTGTTTCCCTTCTCCCTTGTCTCTTCTGGCTTTAGGATGTTTGTGGAGCTTTCTGTAAATAGTGGGCGCCCGGCTGACTCCTTCACCGGGGCCCTCTGAAGTTTTCCGCCGGCTGATGATAGGCGCCTCGGTTCTTCCTTGGACTGGGGCACACTCTTCCAAAGTGGCCGACTCCTCCACAGTTGAAGCAGACAGTTTCTCCTCTTCTCCTTGGAGAGATTGGTGTTGAGACACTCTGGCGTGGTTAGTTCCTGGTTTCCTCTTGTTCTTTGACTCCTGAGTTCTTGGCCATTAGAGAGGTCAAAAGATCCAGCACTTGAGTCATCTGAGACTTCAAGATTTCCACTTCTGAGTCCCTTTCAGTGGCTATGGCTGATCTGACTCCCACTGAGGGGGGGGGCGTGGTTTTTTTCGACCGCCTGTTGGTCCTTCAGCAGAGCTTCTTCATCCCTTATGATCCGCACAAGGTCTGGGTAGCTCAGAGACATGACTCCTTCAGAGGTCTTCAAGTGGAGCCAGACTGGATCCGAATGCAAGGCTCCCCTCAGGATCTGCTTCATCCTGGTTGCATCTATGACTTGTGGCAGCATCCCCTTTTTAAGAACAATTTGGCAAAGCATCTTATTTAACCTTCTGACATATTCAGACAGTCTCTCTCCCGGCTGTTGAAGGGTATGCTCAAACTGGTATACTAGTTCAGTCACCTTTTCCAGCTGGCCAAATTCTTCCTGTAACATAGCCAGATAATCATAAGCAGTACAAGCAGCATTACTAAACCTAAGGTTCTTTACAGCTTCAGCAGCAGTACCCTTCAAACTTTCGCTTATGCGCTGCTTCTTCTGGCCTTCTGGTACTTCCCATCCCTCTACAGCCTGCATTGCTTGCTCAATCCAAGTGTCAAAGTCTTCTTCTCCGAGGGGGACTGGTTGTTTCCCGGAGAAAATCCTAAGCTTCCGGTACCTGGCTTCCACATGTACCGTATTGCTCTTCTGGCACTTCGTGACAAAGTCTCATAGAATATTCAACAGTTCAGGCCCTATAGCGGCCAGGGGTGCCTCCGAGGTTGTCGTCTCCTGAGACTTCTCTGCTTTAGGGGATAGTGGTGGAGATAATGGCGGGGGTGATGAAGTCACGAGGTGCGTGACGCAACGCTCTAGGGAGGATTGCGGCATCATACAGTCGGATCGAAAGACAGCAGAGCAATAGTAAGACAGCGTTTCATACGCCGGTATTCTATACATGCTTACATATGTGATGCAAGAGTCCATTTTTTATTTAATAAAGCCGTATATATGTTTTAAAATACTACACTATCGGAGGCTTTTTTCCCTATCCCTCTCTTGTGGCACTGGTCGGAGCCTGGCTCCCCCCTCCCCCTCCCCCCCTATCTATCTTTAGAGAGCGTGATTGGTGGAGGATACAAACATAGTATTACTAAGGAGTGGAGAAGATACAAAGGAGAGACAAGATCACAGCCTATGTCAGTGAATATACTCTATGCCAGTGACTTATGTCAATGAGGTGAGAGCATAGGGAGACAGGTGTAGGATTCACCACAGGTTCAATACTCCAAACCTGTTCATCGTTCATACAATTTGATCCCATCCAGAATTTTGGAATATAACACCATTGATGTATTACCTTTTTGGACACCTATTGAACAGCACCCATTGCAATATTGAACTTTTTGGCACTACTTTTTGGCACTTTTTGTTAGTTCATATATGCACATGCACTTTGTTTTATGGTGGTTTTATTATTAATATTTTGCACTGTTATTATTTTGCATTATTTCTATCACTTTTTATCTGGTATTATACGTGACACAGTGGTGTTACATGTGTGATATTTATTTTCTTTAGCGCAAAATCCACCCCCCTTTTTTCTTTACCATTATGTTCATGTGTTAGGTGAACACAGATCGATTTTGCAGCCATAGATATATACTTCAGATTCCATTCCAATAACTCTTGAGTAGCGCAAAACAAAATCCTATTCACATCCCTCCAAGAGAGTTACCAGAGGCCCCTCTGTCACCGGATTAATGCTGTACCGGGCTATTCGGAAGAGTTACACTCCCCGGCCTCCTCACCTCAGATACGGGTCTCAACACCTTAGGGCCCCTCGGACTCCTCCACCCTCCCGGAACCCAGTCGAAGTTACTGGGCCCCAGGCCTTGGTCATAGTACCTCACCCCAGGCTTAAGGTGCCTGGGACGAACTCCATCCCTCGCTCCGGCCAGGTCAAGGGCACCTGGGCCCATAACTCCGGAAGGCCAGCACCCAGGCTGAAGGTGCCTGGGCGCGGCTGCGTCCTCCAACTCTGAACCCCAAGGTCAGGGCGTTCCGCCCCCTTTATCTCCTCTCCCTTTGCGTCACAGCGGGTTCCCCGCCCTGCTGTACCAGCGCCAGGAAAGGACAAAAAAGGAACAGTCTTGCGGTGCGGGTTCAACTCCGGCCCAGGGCGACAACGCCACCTGCAGGCTGCAGGGAACCTTGCACCACCAGAGTCCTCCAAGAACCACAAAAGGGATTCTCAGACTCCCTAACAATTAGTACATCTGGGTTGAATAACCCAGATGCTCCCCCCCCCCCCAAATTTAAATGCCCGCTACACTAGCTCTTAAATAAGATAGCTGCTTCAATGAACACGTCACATGTCCGCAGCAGAACATGTAATAGTCAGGGCCGGATTGGGAATAAAAACCAGCCCTGGAAATAATTTCATACCAGCCCATAGCATTATTATACTAGCCAAACCGCATAACGTCATTATTTTCTTGTTCATAAAAGGGAAAACCATGCATTTTAAAGCACATTTGAAGAGTGTATTATAAATAGATGAGAGACATGGAATTTACAAACAGCACCATTTTTTTACTGGCAAAAATCATGTCATTTGCTGGCACAGACACATTTTTTCCTGACAGACTCCATGGCAGACTACGTGTGGGTTAACCCCGCCTCCTCTCCACAGCTATAGGACCCCTTACCCATAAATTTGAGCTCACCTCCACAGACAGGTGTTCCTTTTTTATCCTCCTCACATGGACCTTCATCATGCAATTCGGTGCGATGTCCAGGATGTGGATTACTTGGATCGATCGGTACTGTTACTGCGGTGCACCCAGGGCCCAGCTATGAGCGGGCGAGTGGTTTCAGGGCCGGAAAATACCCCTATGGTGGAAGGGATGTGGCCCCAGAGTACCGGATCGGATGTCGCAGGAATCCTCGGCTGGCAAGGTCTGAAGATTTTATTCACCTCTTCTTTCATGGCAGACAAGTTTGTGTATGTTTTGTTTTCCCTTGTGTTATTTCGTGTGTGTTGCGGCTTGTGGAACGCTTCTGCGTTCCAGGACGCCATATCTCTTCCTGGTTCCCGGTCCGCCGCGCATCTGCGCATGCGCCAAGCCGCGGTGAAATCGAGGCTTGGTTTTCGCGCATTGCGGCGGAGGGGTCAGGGGCCGCGCAGGCGCAGTGGGTCTGGTCTCATCGGCGCAGCGGGACCGGCCGTGACGTCATTCCGGCGGTTTATTTAAACCGCTGAAGAGCCCTATACAGGTGGGATAACCTGTGGGCATAGAGCGGCAGCCTCCCGGAGCCTCAAGACTGCTAGGACGGGGTAAGCACTTCTATTGCAATGTAATGCCTGTTTTGTTTAAGTGTCTCTTAAAGGGACAGTTTTAAAAAAAAAAAAAAAAAAAAAAAAAACCTTTTTTTCTTATGCTTCCTTGCATTGATTTGCTTATCCTTAGTCTAGGTAGTGTAGTACTCCTGTGTCTCCCTCGTAATGGACTCATCTTCACCGCTGTGTGGCCAGCCCTCCCGCACAAGGTATGTGTGGAGTGGGTAGGGGGTTGGTGTCTTATGCTGCTGGTGGTTGCTAACGGTTACATCCTGCCCACCTCCCCTCCCTCTGTCTGTATTATCTCTTACAGCCCGGCAACTTCAGTTCATCGGTCACAAGAAAGGGACCTTGCCAGGCCGCATCATCACTCATCATCCAGGTCTAGACGTGACACTACGTCTAGGACCCATCATCATAGGGGACGTTCACATACCCCCTCTAGACATAGGAGATGTTCCCATTCCTCCTCTAGTCACCGCCACCACCACCGCGATGATCGCTCTGACCACAGAGCCTGTTGGGGATGCATCACCAGAATCCCGGAGGGCAAATCGCTATGCGACCCATGTTATGCCTGAGCGGTTGGTGAGAAAGAGACCGAAAATCAAAACCTTGAGTCTCTTGTGAAACGTGTGGTACAGCAATCTATGAAAGAAATAGTTGCCCCCCCCCCCCCCACACAAGGAGCCAGTCCACCACCTTGTCTGGCTCCTTGGCTGACGAGGCCCAGGAGGATCCCGGCCAATTCCAGCCCCATGATTCCTCCCATTATTCCTCGCAAGACGAGATGGAGGGAGATGATTCTGTGATTCCTCCCATGATTCCTCGCAAGACGAGATGGAGGGAGATGATTCTACGGTGGGATTCGACTATGCTTTAGTCTCTCCGCTGATCAAGGCAGTGAAGGAAACTTTGAAGTTGGAGGATACCACTGCCCCCCCAGAAAAACAAAGAAAACTGTTTAAACAACTGGGGAAAGAACGCTCCAATTTCCCACTTCCCTCTGAGCTGAAAGGAGTGTTTGAGGAAGAATGGAGCAAGGGAGATAAGAAGGTTTCCATGCCAAGCAAAACCTCTAGACTGTATCCCTTTAAATCGGAGGATGTCAAGCATCTGGAGAATGCTCCCCTCGTAGATGCAGCAGTAATGCGCCTAGCGAAGCATGTCACCCTCCCGCTAGATGACACTGTATCATTTAAAGATGGTCTGGATCGGAAGATCGACCAGGACCTCAAAAGAATATATAGCCTGGCCGGAACGGCATGCAAACCAGCTTTTGCCCTTGCAGTAACCTCCAAAGCAATGGAGGCCTGGGTGGAAAATGTTGACTCCGATCTGAAAGGTGTCTCGGAGGAATTGGCACAAAGTTCAGCAGTGCAAGAACTTAAACTGGCTATTGCCTTTTTGAGAGAAGCTTCAATTGATCTCATCCGCTTGATGGCTAGATCCATGCTATCTTCGGTCACAGCCAAACGAACACTATGGTTGCGCCCCTGGCTTGTTGATCCTGCCTCAAAAGCAGGCATGGTGCAAAATTCCCTTTGAAGGAACTTCCTTGTTTGGAAACAAGCTAGATAACGCTATTTCAAAGGCTACAGGCGGAAAGTCGGGATTCCTCCCTCAGGACAAACGTCCGTTTAACCAAAGAAGGCCTCAGCGGAAACGCAGCACAGAGCGTTCAAGAGAGGCACGCTCCTATAGGCCCGGACAGGATTTTAGGAGAAGCTGGAACTGGAATAGGCAGATATCTTTCCAAAAAATCTGGCAAGAAACAGACGCCCGGTGGGCGCGAGCCAACCGAGTCCTTTTGAGATTGGGCCCGCCCAAGCGGGTCGGGTAGGGGGCTCGCCTACGTTTCTGCCGGCACGTCTGGGTGACCTTGATCTCAGATTATTGGACCATCAAAACAGTCTCAACAGATCACGCATGGTCCTTCACCAAGGTCCCTCCATGCAGACCAGTGTAATCTTCACTGCCTCAATCAGAAGAAAAACAACAAGTTCTTCTTTCATATGTGAATGCCCTGAAAGATCAAGGAGCAGTGGTGCCCGTCCCAAAGGACGAGGAATTCCAGGGGGTATACTTCCCCCTCTTCCTAGTACAAAAGAAGAACGGCTCTTGGCGTCCAGTTATAGAGCTCACTTTCCTGAACAGGTACATAAAGCACGAGATATTCAAGATGGAAGCACTCTCAACCATCCAAAAAGTCGTTCAACCAGGCGACTGGTTGATCTCAATAGATGTTAAGGACGCGTATTTTCATGTTCCCGTGGCAGAAGAATTCCACAAATACCTTCGATTTCAGGTCGAACGAGAGCACTTACAATTTATTTGTCTTCCATTTGGACTAACAACCTCTCCAAGGGTCTTTTCCAAGGTACTGTTGGTAATTGTGTCTCTTATCAGAATACAGGGTGTGCGTCTGTATCATTACCTGGACGATCTGCTACTACTGTCCCAAGACAAGCAGCAGCTGCTGATCCACAAAGATCAAGTGATCTCTACATTGATAGAGTTCGGATGGCTCTTAAACCGACAGAAAAGTCAGCCAGAACCGACCCAACGCCTAACCTACCTAGGAGCTCAATTCGACACAGTACTGAATACCATCTCTCTTCCGGAAGAAAAAATCCGGTCATTCGGGAAAGAATATCTTTAGCCCTAGACTACTCTCACCTAAGGGCGTCACAGTGCCTGAAGATAATCGGCACGATGGTGGCCACGTTCCCCATGGTCAAATGGGCAATGTGGAGGCTTCGGCCTTTTCAATCAGGATTCCTTCAGTAATGGAAGACAGACGATCGCAATCAGCTGATCAGGATTACTCAGTCAATGAGGAACAGTCTTCTCTGGTGGCTTCAACACAAAAACTTGTTAACATGCCACTCCCTTGCTCCCATCCAATGGATGACTGTTTCATCCGATGCCAGCAATGCGGGCTGGGGAGCACATTGTGGGGCAGAACTGGCTCAGGGCAAATGGGATGCCCATCTCCACATTCCAGGGTCAAACGTTCTGGAATTGCGTGCGGCATGGTGCGCCCTTCAAGCCTTCTCCCACCTTCTGAAAGGGAAGTCGGTCCTACTGAAAAATGGACAATACCACCGCTGTGGCATATGTGAAGAGACAAGGGGGCACTCGGAGCTCTGCCCTTCTCCAAGAGGTCGAGCCCACTATGACCTGGGCTCAGAGGAATCTGCTCAACTTAACAGCAGTCTTCATTCCAGGGGAACAGAACATTCAAGCGGACTTTCTGTCACGCAGCAACCTAGACAACAACGAATGGTCACTGCATACACAGACATTCAAGTGGATCCTATCATTGGGAATCGATCCAGAAGTGGATCTGTTTGCATCCCCCTGCAATCACAAAGTAGACAGATACTACACTCGAGGTCGGTGCAGTCAAGCCTTCGGAGTAGATGCATTAACAAGCCAACGGAAATTCAACAAGGTATATGCCTTCCCTCCACCTCCGATCATGCAAAAATTTCCTGCAGCGGCTCCAATTGGAGAAAGGCGAAGTGATAACAATAGCACCATACTGGCCGAACAGGCCATGGTTTCCTCTCCTGAATCTGATGAGCTTCAGGGACCCGCAAGAGTCTCTTGGGTGTGCTTTAGGGGTATTCTCTACCCTTATGAGCTCCAGAAAGCCTAACATGAACAGAACCTACAACAGAATCTGGACCAGCTTCATGACTTCTGCGGGAAAATCTTTCAGAAATCCTGGAGTTCAAGACGTTTTTGGGTTTTCTACAATCAGGCTTGGATCTTCCTTTGTACTCTGAGGGAACTGATTGACAAGTTTCAGCCTTTTCAGGAACATCATGGGCAACTCATCCCCTGGTTCAACAATCCTTTCGGGGGGCTTCGAGAATCAGGCCTCAGAGGAAACCTAGATTTCCCAAATGGGATCTTCCGCTCGTCCTTGATGCTCTTTCAGCACTCAACAACAAGGACCCTTCTATTAAGGACTTATCAATCAAACTGGCCTTTCTAGTGGCCATTACTTCAGCCAAAAGGGTTTCAGAAATAAGCTTCCTGGGTTGTCAAGAACCCTTTCTGACTTTCTTCCCGGACCGTGTGGTCCTTATTCCCATGCTTGGGTCTAAACCAAAAGTCACGTCAGTTTTTCACGAGAGTCAGGAAATAGTCCTTCCTACTTTCAATTCTCCAGAATCAGCAGATGTTCATCCCTTGGATGTAGGTGAGAGACTCTGAAAGAATACTTGCGAGCTACTTCATCTTTTAGAAGCTTGAACTACCTGTTCTTGTTACATACTGGCGGCAACAAAGGAAAGAGGGCTTCCTCCAGAACAATAGCAGCTTGGATTGTTCAATTTATCCAACAGGCCTACAGGGCAAAGGGCTTGGCTCCTCCAGAGGCGGTGACGGCTCATTCCACCAGAGGCATGGCAGCCTCATGGGCAGCAGCTCGACACTTGGCTCCTGAAGTGATATGCAAGGCAGCCTCGTGGTCTTCTATTCATACATTTATGTCTCATTATTGTATTGAGCCTGCTTCCCTTTCCTCTGTTAATTTTGGTCGAAAAATCCTGTCAGTTGACGGGAAAGATTTAAATATATTTTTGTTCAGCATACCCTCCCGTGTGGTTTGGCTAGTTATTTCCCACACGTAGTCTGCCATGGAGTCTGTCAGGAAAACGGAAAATTTATTACCAAATACTTACCGTAATTTTCCTTTCCTGATAGACTCCATGGCAGACGGAGTTCCCACCCATGAATTAAAAATATGAGAGTCGGCTAGTTACGGAACACCTGTCTGTGGAGGTGAGCTTAAATTTATGGGTAAGGGGTCCTATAGCTGTGGAGAGGAGGCGGGGTTAACCCACACGTAGTCTATCAGGAAAGGAAAATTACGGTAAGTATTTGGTAATAAATTTTCCGTTTTACTGACACTGCAAAAAAGTGCCTAAAATGGCAGTTTTCAGTGCAAATATCAATATTTAAGCGATAAACATGTAGCTAAAGCTATTAGCAATGTGTTTAAGTTGAACAAAAGTAAAAAAACATTTCTCCATTTACATGAAGGTCAGATTAATATAACCCAGCCAGCACAGAGTTCCTCCATATATAAGGAGCAGGGCCGGCCCTACCATGGGACCCGATGGTACCTCGGTCCCAGGCGGCACTTTCAGGGGGGCGGCAAATTGCCAGCCGCCATCAGGGGAATACAGACAGTATTAGTAATCCTGTAAGGGGCCCCAGCGTGCCAAGGGAGCGGGCACGGCCGGCCAAAATGAATGTCAAGCGCCGGCCGCTCCCCCGCTATATCGAAGGAAGCAGTGATAAGGGAGAGAGGCGAGCTGCGGGACGTCAGTATATCTCCCCCGCTCGCCCCCTCCTTTCTCCTGTCAGCAGTGGAGAGAGAGCGGCTCTCACCTGGTTTGCCGCTTAGTTCTTTGCCCAGTCTGTTTCCCTCCCGATTGGCTGCGCTGTGGCCAATCAAAAGAGACTAGAGTCTAGTGGAGCATCATGGGACATGCAGTCCCAGAAGATTGACTGCCCCATTGTTGTGCAAAGCCAGCAGCAGACTTCAGCCCCCAGCATGCACTCTGCTGGGAGAGAGAGTCTGGAACCCAGGAAGAAACTGATGGAGTGATTGCTACAGGACACAGGGAAAATAGAGGACTGTGCTGGGGGAAGCCAGAGAGGGAGCCACACTGTGCCCGCGCCATCAGAGAGGGAGCCACGCTGTGCCCACGCCATCAGAGAGGGAGCCACGCTGTGCCCACGCCATCAGAGAGGGAGCCACGCTGTGCCCGCGCCATCAGAGAGGGAGCCACGCTGTGCCCGCGCCATCAGAGAGGGAGCCACGCTGTGCCCGTGCCAATCTGCAATGTGTGGCATCATGGCAAGTGACAATCCGAAACATGTGGCAAGAGACAATCTGCATCTGGTGGCAGGCGACACGGCAAGTGACACACTCGGGGCTCCCACTGATTCTGCATTATGGTGAGTTGAACTATTTTATTTTATATAACAATGTAATAATAGAAATAATGCACTTTAATCATTTTTTTGTGATTAGGCACTGCATTGATTTAACTGACAATTGCGCGGTCGTGTGATGTTCTACTTAAACAAAATTTACGTCCTTTTTTCCCCACAAATAGAGATTTCTTTTGGTGGTATTTGATCACTTCTGCTGTTTTTATTTTTTGTGCTATAAACAAAAATAGCGACAATTTTGAAAAAAAATAATATTTTTTACTTTTTGATATAATAAATATCCAAAAAAAGAAACAATATGTATTCTTCTACATATGTTTGGTAAAAAAAACGCAATGTGTACTGTATATTGATTAGTTTGCGCAAAAGTTATAGCGTCTACAAAATAGAGGATAGATTTATGCCATTTTTATTATTATTATTATTATTATTTTTACTAGTAATGGCGGTGATCTGCGATTTTTAGCGAGACTGTGACATTGCGGTGGACAGATTGGACACTTGACACTTTTTGGGACAGTAACATTTATACAGCGATCTGTCCTATAAAAATGCACTTATTACTGTGTACATGTCACTGGCAGGAAAGGGGTTAAATGTGTTCCCTGGGGGGTGTTTCTAACTGGGGGGGATGGGACTGGCTGGAGGAGGAGAGAGAGTTCTCTGTTCCTAATCACTAGGAACAGCATATCTCTCTCGTCTCCCCTGTCAGAATGGGGATCTGTCTGTTTACATTGACAGATCCCCGTTCTGGCTCTCTGGAGCGATTGCGTGTGGCCGGCTGACATCACGGCCACCAGCCACGCACAGGTTCTTTTTGAACTCCTACATACATGTATAGAGCCATGACAGGTCCTTTTTATACTCCTACATACATGTATAGAGCCATGACAGGTCCTCTTTATACTCCTACATACATGTATAGAGCAGGGCTTGAGAAATTTGCTTGGAATCTAGGAGCCAGCTAAAAAAGTTAGGAGTGCGCCCTGTCCCGCGGAGCTCGCGCGCAGAAGCGAACGCATACGTGAGTAGCGCCCGCATGTGAAAGCGGTGTTCAAACCACACATGTGAGGTATCGCCGCGATCGGTAGATTGAGAGCAATAATTCTAGCCCTAGACCTCCTCTGTAACTCAAAACATGCAACCTGTAGAATTTTTTAGACGTCGCCTATGGAGATTTTAAAGGGTAAAAGTTAGTCATCATTCCACGAGCGGACGCAATTTTGAAGAGTGACATGTTGGGTATCAATTTACTCTGCGTAACATTATCTTTCACAATATAAAAAAAAAAAAATTGGGCTAACTTTACTGTTGTCTTATTTTTTTGTTTAAAAAAAAAAAGTGTATTTTTTCCCAAAAAAGTGCGCTTGTAAGACCGCTGCGCAAATACGGTGTGACAGAAAGTATTGCAACAACTACCATTTTATTCTCTAGGGTGTTATATATATATATATATATATATATATATATATATATATAATGTTTGGGGGTTCTAATTAGAGGGAAGGAGATGGCAGTGAAAATAGACATGGAAACTCCATTAGCATTGCTGTTGTCTTGTCATACCAACGGCCACCACAAGATGGCGCTAGATCACAGAAGGAAGCATAGGCCTGCAGAAGGCCGCAAAGCCGCGGCCTCAATTACCGGCCGGCGCGGAGGGGGGGGGCACGGAGACACAGGATACCCCAGGCGTAAGTGGGAACTCTGATATAAAGGGGGGCACTGGTGACCAGAGACCCCACTGCATTCCCCTTTACATCAGAGTTCTCACTTACATCAGGGTCTGCAGCATTGCCCTTTACATCAGAGTTCCCCCTTGCAGTGTAAGGTGGAATCCTGCAGACTATGACGTAAAGGGGAACTCTGGGAACGTGGGGAGGACTCTGGTGACCAGAAACCACCTTCCGCAGAAAAAAAAAAAAAACACTAAGGTAAGGGGGTTTACTGATATAAGGGGAAAACTTTATATCAGTGCCCCCTTACATTATTGTATTGACTCCCCCTCAGACTGGGGCGCGGTCACTGACCTCCTCTCTGGTGCACTGTGCAGGGCTCAGTCAGTCGGCTCCAGCTTGGTGGCTCTGGTTTTATCCCATAGTTTCCTCTCCACAGTCCATACAGGTCTGACTTCTCCCATGACCCCCATCCTGGCGGCACTCCCACTCTTGACTCCTCTCCAGACTGCAGACGTGATATAAGACAAAAGATGGTCAGAGCCTGCGGATGGTACAGGAGAGGTCAGAGGCTGCAGATGGTACAGGAGAGGTCAGAGGCTGCGGAGGGGGGGGGACAGGAGGTCAGAGGCTGCGGAGGGGGGGGACAGGAGGTCAGATGCTGCAGAGGGTGAAGTGACCACCCCAGGGGCAGCCAGGTAGCCGGCCCACCGGGAAATTTCCTGGTATCCTGGCAGGCCAGTCCGGCCCTGCAAATAGTCCAATTTATTCTAGACAGGGGCTCACATCTAGTATTGCCACAGCCTTTAGGGCAGGGGTGCCCAACCTTTTGAAGAGCAAGGGCCACTTAAGCGACTTGATAACCGGTCGTGGGCCACAATGAGCGGAGCGGGTGGATGGCATGTCCATGTCTGCTCTGCTATACTTTTTTTTTTCTGCGGATCAGATTGGAGGTAGGACACAAGTCGGTTTATGTCTGCCACTACTTGGAGGAGAATGGAGGGTCCAATTGGTCCGACTGTCGGACTGACCACGTGAAAGGGGCCCAAGGCCGCTTTCACACTGATGCGATGTGGTTTGCCCACACCGCGGGTGCAACGCAGTATACTAGTGGCTTTCCTGCACTTTGCAATAGAGTTCTATTACCGTATATTCTGCAGGATTGGTGCACTTTCAGAAAGCTCACTAAACTTGCAGGTAATAACAGAAGTCTATGGCTCAGTGTAGGTAACCCACAGGTAAACTGCTCTGCACCTGCAGATCAGTTTGAAAGCAGCCCAGATATGCCCATATATACACTGTAATTTTAGTAATAAACTGACCTTTAATAACAGTATTCTATTCCATCCCAGAGCAGGAGGTCGCGGGCCACATCAAAGGGCTCCGTGAGCCACATGTGGCCCCCGGGCCACTGGTTGGGCAACTCTGCTTTAGGGCATGGCTGCTGTAGTGATTTTGATTTGGCAGGCAAGAGTCCAACATGTGGGGTGTCACTGAGGAACCCAGAAGTCACGCTATATGGGGAGTTGCTACAGGCTCACCCCTCCTGTTCTTGGCCTGTCACTAGCTGGAATAATCCCTACTAGAAATTGTTGATGTTGGGGTACAACTACCAGGCACACCCTTTATGACACTACATGCATGACTAAATTCAATCTAATAATTCTGGCTTTTAATTTTTACATGTCTTTATTGTCTAAATAAATAATGTTGTAGGTTTCTATTTGACTGTGCTCATCTGAACTAGTTTTTAAAAAAGCACATTTAGCCCAGGTTCACACTGAGCTGCGGGAATGAAGCTGTGCGAGTTCAGCTGAACTCACACGATTTTACTCCCGCATGTCAGTCCTGATTTCGGCCGCGATTTCAGAGACATCCCCGCAGGTTTCTGCCCAGATGTCAATGTAAATCGCAGCCCGAAATTGCAAAAAGTAGTACAGAAACTATTTTGAAATTGGTGCAGCGCTGCAAATGCAGCATCGCACCAATTAGGACGGTGCCACTGCCTACACTTGCTGCCGATTTGACTTGTAAAATCGCATGTCAAATTGTACCAATGTGAACCAGGGCTAAAGGATTGTCTTGGGCCCACAACAGAGGTCAGCTTTAGGGTCTTCTCAATGCCAGGGCCCACGCTGGCATACATTTTGAGAAATCAGAATTTGTATTTAATGTATTTCTCTTGGATCTATCTTGATATGTGTCTATTTAGAATGCTCACCCAAATGCCCAGCTCTTTGCCAACACATGGCACCTCCACCTTTGGAAAGAAAAATGTCTCGATGTCCGTTTTAGGTTATTTTATTTTAAACACAGAAGCAATTACACAACATAGAGGGGAGGGAATGGGAAAATAGTGTGATATTGGGGTGTTTTAGCTCAAGTGGATAGATGCATTTTTATGCAGGGAGTCCATATCAGACAGGCATTCTAGTTAAGGGAATGGTAGCCCACGTTTATTTAAAACAGAAAAACAAAAGCAAAATGTCTATTCAGTATTCCCACGCAGGGGTTTAACTTCATTTAGCAGTCCAAAATTAAGAAAAACATACCAAGCCACCTGGCTCTCTTGTTAGCAGTTCCTCTGCTTGCTTTAGGTACTGATACCTTAAACCACCAGATCTTCCAGTCTCACAGTCTTGGATGCACACAGCTTTGGGCTTCTTAAACGCACACAGCTTGAAGTCCCCTAATACACACAGCTTTAAACGCCCTCCAACGCACACAGCGTTTATCCTCACACAGAGACACTCACTAGCAGCCACTGCAGTTAGCAAGCTGCTCACCATCCTCCACTCTGCTCTGCTCTCACCAGCCCCTCATTATATTGGTTGTGTGCACCTGAGCACACACCATGCTGGCTGTCCACAAGACCCGGACACAGGGTTGGAGATCCCATCCCACCCAAGACTCTGAAGGATCTCCAAGCCACAGAACCCCATGCAGAAATAGCAAAATCTGAGAAAACTGCCAGAGCAGTTTTCTCTGTTTTTAAATTTACGCTCTGTAGCTCTGCACTCAGGCGATATGCAGCCTCTGTGTCTACTTTAACCTAATTTTCATTGGGACAGAGCCTCGCTCTGCCACAATAGCTGTGCTGCTTCCAAACCACCTCTGACTTGCCAGGGTGTTTATGCAGGTCCAAGATGCCAGTTCTTGCCTTGTGCCACAACGTATCCACTTTTCACAAATGAAGGTGAGTGGAGGATGTGAAGATGGCTTCCTCCCAACAGGATCCATAAGCAGTACCACTCCTGTACAATGACATTGAGATATGAGTCACATTTCAGCAGTGGCGGTGCGTCCATAGAGGGCGCCGGAGCGCCGCCCCCTCTCGCTCCTGCACCGCCACTGAAAGACAATACACAGATTCATGCATTGCATGAATCTATGTATTGTCCGCGCTGCCCACTATTCATATGGCCGGCCTCCTGGTGAGCGCCGGCCATATGAATTAGAGCGGTGGCCGGCGGTGGGTGTGACTTGGAAGTGTCTATCAGAGCCAGCGGCTCCGAATACAGCTTTCACGCTGTAATCAGCTTCCAAAAACTCCTCCAAGGTACGCACATGGGTGCGTTCCTTGGAGAAGACTGTGGGGGTTGCAGCCAATCAGGTTCACCGGATCTGGTTACCGGTAACCTGATTGGCTGAAGCGACACTGAGGGCGGGAGAAGACATTGAGGACGGCGCGGACCGAGGAAGGTAAGTGCAGGGCTGGGGGGGGAACTGGCTGTATATGGGGGACACACTGGCTGTATATGGGGGACACACTGGCTGTATATGGGGACAAACTGGCTGCATATGGGGACAAACTGGCGTTTGGGCACAGTGGCTGCGTTTAATGGGCACAGTGGTGGCAATTGATGGGTTTTTTTTCAGTTTGCTTGCGCCCCCCCAAAAATTTTGAGCACCAGCCGCTACTGCATTTCAGAATAGGCTTTCATTTATTGCAGGCTAGTTAGAGTTTGGGAAATCACTTTATCATAGTTCAGGAGTGAAACAAACATGACTATTATATAACAAATGTATTCCTGGTCTGCCAACCACGTTCTACCCCGTACCTTACTTATACTTAATCAATGAGACCACAACTTTTTGTTTGGAGTAAAACATGGCCGTAGCAGCCTCCTTTATTATAACTGTTACATCAGTTATCAAAACATCAAACCACCAAAACATAATCAGAACCCATGTTCTCAGAATATTGCCTCCTGGTGTTGGTCTTTGCAGGAACCTCAAAAATACCATAATCATATTAATCATAATAATATTAATCATATCAATCTTAATCATATGAATAACAACCCATGTGACACTGCGGTACCTTAAATGGTCATAGGCCTCAAGCCGACCAGCTGCTCAGAGACGACCACTGACCGCAGTGCCCCCAATATCAAACTCTTCCAGCTAAACCCCTGTTAGCTGGAATACACCCTCAGAACCCATACCACCGATAGGTCCTGACCACTTTCTTTTTGAGATACTTCATTCTCCCGCAAAGACCAAAACACCCGCCACAGCACCCAAGGGAAAACAACTTTACCCTTTGGTGCCCCTCCAAACCCAAAGGGCTCGTTGGATCCCATCCTGTAAACCCAAATCCACAAATCAGTCCCCACTTCATTCAGATGGACACCATCCCTCCGTAGATACCGCCACGTATCCACCTCCAATTCCAAGTGTCGTACCACCAACCCCCCGTTCCGGACCACAAACTTACCCATATCACGATTGATTTTCCTGCGAGCCCGATTGATGCCATCCACGGACCTCGCCCCCCTCCAAGCTGTCCGGGCCACCATGTCAGACCAGACAATGATCGTGTCCGGGAAGGACATCCTGAGCCGCAGGAAATCAAATTTCATGTCCCTCGTCACCCCTAACATGGACCTACTGCCCAGATCATTGCCACCTACGTGCAGTACTAAAACGTCAGGTGGCCTGTCCAAATGAGCAAAACGATGCACTACCGGAACCATCCTGTGCCACAAAATTCCCAGAACTCCCAGCCATCGGACACACGCCTCAGGTCTCGGAAACCCCAGCTGCCGACCCTCATATCGAACGTCAGCCCTCTTAGCCCCCCAGAACACAAATGAATGGCCCAGTATCCAGACCGAAGCTTGCGTCTCACCTGAAAGTAGAAGAAGAACAATAACTCCCGTGAGAAAATTCCCAAAACCCAACCTGTACAACTCAGCAGCCTGAATATAACCCCAGGCATGCACCCAAAATTACTCAAGCCCCACTATTAGCTGGGGGCGAACGTACAGCCGGAACCTCCTGGATTCCCACCGGCCTATCCTCTTAACAGCTTCCTCATCCATCCCACATCTGGCCGCCTCTGTAGCTGCCCCTATCCTGAAGGAGTGAGAGGAGAACTCCTTATCACGGAGTCCCAACACCCGAAGGCACTTTCGGAACACCGCAACAAATTGATATCTTGAAAGTGGGGTCCCGTCCTCGTGCGTCAAAAAGGAACCCACAGCGGACGGGCGAACCTCCAAGTACCCCTTAACAGCCCTCACCGGGCACAACAGAGAACCTGGAACTGGAAAAACCTGTATCAACTTACCTCTGCTCATCTGGTCCGTCTTAGACTTCCTAAGCGCCAGTGACACCCCTTCCTCTGTCAAACCCACATCGCTAGCCAGCAAACCCCCGTGCACTGCCTTGGACGGGCTGACCAACTCACCTATCCGGAATCCTCCAAAGAATGCCAAGGAGAAAGCCACCGTGAACAGCAAAACCTCGTACCCGGACGAGCATAGGCCCTGTAACCGCCCCATGATCCCGGCCAGCAGATCAATAGATACCGGCCGTCTGCCGTCCGTGTTTGGGCCCCCGACCATATCCCTTGAATGCCTGCTGCACCCAAAAATCTTTTGTAGCCCTGCCATTTAAACAGAAAGGCCAACCCTGCCAGCTTCTTACCCAAACAGGACCTGGACACGCGAGCCTCCATGTTCCTGGCCAGGAAATACAGCACCAATAACCTTACATCGGGACCTACCGGATCAACTCCCGCTTACCGAACCATCTCTCGCCACTCCAGCCACACCTTCTCATACGCCACCCATGTGCTCGTACTCACCGATTTTCTGATCCAGCCTGACACTATTCCAACGGAATCCTCCACAGCCAGCCTGGACAAGGGACCCCACGTTGCTCCGCCTCCGGTGCCAACTCCCGGATCCTGTCCCACTGAAAGCGAGACAGCGCATCAGCTATGACATTTTCCACCCCCGGAAGGTGTACCGCATACACAAACACATTGAGCTGTAAGCATCTCAACACCAGATGGCGCAGCAGCCGCACCACAGGGGGGAGGATGCCGACACCTTGTTAATGACCTGCACCACCCCCAGGTTGTCCCCGTGAAACCGCACCTTTAAGTCTCTGAAACAAACCCCCCGCAGTTCCACCGCCAGTACCACCGGGAACAGTTCCAACAGGACCACGTTCTTGGTGAAACCAGCATCAATCCATGCCTGAGGCCAGGGGCCCGCACTCCACTTTCCCTGAAAGAAAGCCCCAAAACCTGACCCCCCAGCTGCATCCGTGTACAGTTCTAAATCAAAATTGCTAATTGGGCCGGACATCCATAACGCCCTCCCATTGAGGGACTCCAGAAATGAATGCCAAACTTGCAAGTCAGCCTTGTGCTCCCTGCCCAAACTCACAAAATGTGTGGGAGACCGTACCCCAGCCGTGCTAGCCGACAGCCGTCGGCAGAACACCCTGCCCATTGGCAGGATGCGGCACGCAAAATTGAGTTTTCCCAGCAGCGACTGCAACACCCTAAGCTGCACCTTCCTCAGCCCCACCATAACTCTCAGCTCCCCCTTGAGAGCCTCCAACTTGTCCAATGGTAGGCGGCACTCCATGGCCTCCGAATCCAGGACAATGCCCAAAAACGTGATAACCGTGCAAGGTTCCTCAGTTTTCTCAGTCGCCAAAAGGAAACCCAAACCGCTCTGCAATGTGCTCCAAGGTGGCCAGGAGCACCGCGCAGATCCTGGATGAGGCCGGACCCACACACAGAAAATCGTCCAAGTAGTGAATAATTGAACTCACCCCCGACACATCCCTGACAACCCATTCCACAAATGAGCTGAGAGGGGAGACCACCAAATTCTCCAAGGGGGGGAAGGGAAAGGACCGCCCATGCGGCCTAAAGTAACTTCCTTGAGCAGTTTCTCTCTGCGACCACAGCAGGCTGCTGCATGGCCGACTGCAAATTGCGCGCGATCGGGGGGATAACCTGCAAGGAACATGGAATGTGAAACTGCTCTGAAAACCCCCGATCCAACAATCCGGCCGCCCCGCTGTCCGGATACCTACCGAGAAACAGCCGCATCCTTTCCACCATCACCGGAGTCCTCCCTTTTGTGCCCAGCGTCTCCGGCACGATTCTTACCTTGCTTAAAGCATCTAGCCTGCGTATGGGAGCCTCCACAACTGGAGCACTCATGCTTGTACCTGCAGGACCCCCCAAACTTGCATGTGCCCTCATTAAATTGCCAGCACACCCCCTTTTTCTTACCGGCCGATTGTCCTAGGGAAGAGGTTCCACCGCCCCCCCCCCCCCCCCTGAAAAAACTGACTAGGAACCCTCGGCGAGGTCATGAACCGCATCCATAAGCTGATGTCCTTATTATCCCACCGCAGATCTGGCCGCACTGCTCTCCTCTGTCTGAACTGTTCGTCATATCGGAGCCACCCCGTGCCCCCGTACACCCTGTAGGCCTCTCCAATGGAGTCCTGATAGCCAAATAGTGCTGAACAGTGCTCCGGATTCTTCTGTCCTATAACACTGGCCATGATGGCGAACGCCTGCAGCCAATTCGCAAACGTCCGTGGGATAAGCCTGTATCTCCTCTTCTCCTCATCCTCCTTTTTAGAATCATCTGGCTTAACCCTGTCCAGGTAAAACTTTTCCAATGGTAACAGTGAGAACATCTCCACATACTCAACCTTCCATATCTTCTCCCTTACTTCATGTTTCAGGTGTGCTCCCAGCGGTGCCTCATAACACACATACACCTCACATTTTTCAGCATCAGCCAACCTAATGATATCCTGCCGTGCCGCCTGTTCCACCGCGCTACCCATCTGTGTGGCCCCCAAAGCCACGGTAGCCACCCCTGCCGATTCCCCCATCGCAGTAGTCGACGCAGGTAGAACCGGCGCTACCACCGCAGCCATGGGCCCCACCGGCCCTGCCGGCGGAACCCACGCCACTGCCGGGCTGACCTGCCCACCATCCCCCCTCTCAAATTGGCTAACCAAGGACTTGATACCCGCAAGAAACCCCTGCAGCCCATCCAGCCGTGCACCTCCCCCATCAGGGACCGTAACCCCCCCAGCCTGCCCACTACCTGGATCCAGCACCTGCACCGCTAAACCCTCACCCACAGCAGGCCTAACCACCTGGCCACTACCCCAAGTATGGCCCCCAGAATGAGTAAGTGAAAATGACTTACCGGGCTGCCTGAAAGAAATCCCACCAGCCGATCGACTCGACTTCACCGCTGCCACCAACCGTCCGGGTCTCCGATCCTCCTCCGAGCTGCACACTTCCCCCTCCGACAGCACACCAGACTGCTCCTCACCACCAGAAGAAAGCTCGCCAGGCGACTTGTCCCTGGAAGCCGAGGGTCCTGCACCCGATCGATCCATCCTCCGCGTACCAGACCCACACACCGATCGTTTAACCGACTTGCCACCACGCTGTTCCCCAGCACCGCCGTCATCTCTCTCTGGCTCCCTCACTCCTGAACCCGCCTGCACCAGCCCATGATGTCCGGCCGAGGGGGGGGGATGCCCGGACACCGCAGCCCCGATAACCCACCCTGGGGCCCTGAACCCACAGGAGACCCCCGGGGGGCGGGGCCCACACTCTCCGACTCCATGCGCCGTGCGGGCCTGTTGGCCGCACCGGAACTCCCGGCGCGGCCCCCCGCCGAGCTCCGAACTTGAGGGGGATTCCTCCCAGTACCCCCCACCCTGGGCAACGCAGCTCACTTAGCCGGGGGGCCCGAAGGGGCCCTAGGGAGACTCCCAGTCTGCCGCTGAGCTCTCGGGGAGGGGCCTGATGAGAAGCGCTCCGGAGGTCTGGACCTGCGAGCTCGCCCAGCCTCTCTCCCCACGGTACCTGCTGATCCAGACGGACCCGACAGCATCGGCCTCAGGGTCTCCTGGAGCCAATCCTCGCCCCGTGTAGCAGCCTCTGCCCGCAGTTGGGCCAGAAGTTTATCCACAGATGACATGCTGCTGCTATCAGGAACTTTCCCCCACGCTGTGTTGTCTTAGGGGGGTGGGGACTCCCTTTTATCTGCCCTTTTCCCCTCCCCTTCTCACTTCATTTTAGCCAATCATTAATCTCTTCACATCTCATACCCTGTTCACTCAGTCATGCCAGCCCTCCGCCTATGGCATTCTGTCTTTCTGTTCTGGGCTTTTCTTATTGGTTGCAAACACATGCTGATTACCACAGTATCTTTACTTCATGTGGGGTATACAGGACAATTCAGGCCCATGTCTGTCATTCGGCACCTATAAACTCGAGAGAGCCATGTGTGTGCATGCTGGTGTGTGTAGTGTGCTACATCCATGACTGCTGTGCCTATTTGTTTTTTGTTGATGTTAGCAGACAATCACAAAGTTAAAAAAGATGTTCCTAATTTATGGAATTACAAACAGCTTTGCTTCCTTGGACAGGGAGCTGTGATTGTGCTCCAGGTATCACATGGGTATTGGTTAAGGCACACACCTGTGACTCCAGGCAGTCCTTCTGAACGGGTTTTCCAGGGTCCAACTTTGAAGCAAAAAGCTCATGTGCTTATTCGGCTAAAGAACAAAAAAACTTTAAACACCAAAAACATAGCAGAAGTAATTTCATAATAGACAGGTTAGCTCTCTCTAACAGGGGCACACTCACACAAACACCTGACAGCTGTTCTACTCCTTCTCCACTCCATGTCAGAAAATAAACAATGCTTGCCATTTATCTTGGGGTTGTGCTGCCCAGTGGCATCATGTTGACGACAGACTCGAAATAATGCCAAGAACAGCTGTCAGATATTTCTTAGGCCCCTTTAACACTGAGGCGTTGAAAAAACGCAAAAAAATTATGAGTTTTTTTACCGCGATTTTACCGCGTTCGCGGTAAGCCCCTCAGGGCTTTCACATTGAGAATGATGGGGCAGGATTATTTCAGGCATTTTTACAGCGGTGTTTTTACCGTGAAAACGCGGTAAAAACGCCTCAGTGTGAAAGGGGCCTTAGTGTCTGGGTCCATGTCATGGAGAGATTTCAATGTGTTTTTATTTCATATTCACAACTAGGTATGATTACTTACATGTAAAGTATCTGATGATCAGCTCAGCTCGAGTAGCCAATCCTGCCTCAGTACTTGCCCTTCTGGCGACTGCTGGCTGATGGACCTCAGGCTTCCACTCCCTATCCTCAGAAGGTTCCCAGGATTAATTTCTTAACAAGCAGATGTTGTGTAACACACAGCAGACAAGAATGATCCTGGCAGCCTTCCGAGGAAGGTACAAGATTTCTCCCCTAGGCTTGGCCAGGCACATAAATCGGCTCTTGAGAAGGCCAAATGTGGTCTCCACAATGGTTCTTGTTTTTTGATGTACTATATTGTATAGGCGCTCTGCCTGGCTCTGGGGGTACCTGACTGGAGCCATCAGCCTCGCCAGCTGAGGGTAACCGGAATCCCCTGCTAAAAGAAAAATCAAAATGAGCAAATATCATGTTTGCAATGTACCTTCACCACTACATCACCCACAAAAAGTGAACTTCAAGGGTTAGATTATTTGTCCATCAAGATCAAAGCTTACACTATACATGTACCTAAGGGCGCTCTGTTAAAAAGTTTGGTCAAAGTCAGACCAGATTTGTTATGCTAGGTTGACCATAAACAGGTAAGCTGATTGGTTTCTATGCAGAAGTGAGACTTATTTTGAAATCTCCAGCTTGGGAAAATTAAGGGGTTAATTTCCTAAAGCTGGGGAGTGCAAAGCCAGGCTTTCCTCTGCCTAGAAACCAATCTTCTTCCAGGTTTTAGTGCCAACACTTAATTGAACAAGCTGAGGTGAGAAGCTGATTGGCTACCATGCACAGCTGCAGCAGATTCTGAGTGCACCAGTTTGAGCTAATCTACCCCTATAAGGCTGGGTTCACACTGGGGCGACAAACGCTCCGACATTGGGAGCTCATGTCGCATGACGTGTGAAAATCCATTGACTAAGAAGGCGACGGAGAAGACTGGGCCCCACTAGCAAAAGAGCTGGAAGAAGATAGCGGAGGCCCGGCAGAAGGAAGGAAGAACCGGAGAGCGCGGAGACCCCCGAAGTCGGAAGAAGACCCCCGGAGCTGTGCAATAAATTGCTTTAAAAAGCTGTGTGTGTTTTTTTATTGCCATTTTTTTTCCGCCAGGTGAATGGGTAGAGGTACGATGTACCCCATACTCGGTCACATAGGGTGGGGGGCCGGTATCTGGGGGCCCCCTTATTCCGATAAGCCCCCCGCCCACAGACCCCGACAACCAATGGCCAGGGTTGTCGGGAAGAGGCCCTTTCCTCATCAACATGGGGGCAGGGTGCTTTGGGGTGGGGGGGGCGCAGGTCACCCCCCTGCCCCAAAGCACCAAACCCCCCATGTTGAGGGCATGTGGCCTGGTACGGTTCAGGAGGGGGGGCGCTCTTTCTTCCCCCCCTCTTCCCCTGCGGCCTGCCAGGTTGCGTTCTCGGATAAGGGTCTGGTTTGGATTTTGGGGGGACCCCCACGCCGTTTTTTTGGCGTAGGGGGTTCCCCTTAAAATCCATACCAGACCAAAGGGCCTGGTATGCTCTTGGAGGGGGAACCCATGCCCGTTTTTTATTTAAAATTTGGTGTGGAGTTCCCCCTCAAGATTCATACCAAACACAGTGCCTGGTATTGGCGGGGATCCAAGTCGGATCCCCGTTCATTGAAAGTCGGACATATGTCGGCTTCATGTCGCAGGGCAAAGTCAGATCCAAAGAAGGACGGCTGTCGTGTCGCACAAGTGTGAACCCGGCCTAAGGCTGGGTTCACACTTGTACGACACGGCAGTCATACAACTTTCATCCTACTTTGCTCTGCGAGATTGGTCCTACATTGGTCCGACATCTATCCGACTTGAATGAACAGGATACTACTTTGATCTGACTTTGTGATAGTCTGACTTGTTCTTTGACCAATCAAAACAATCCCAGAGTGAGATAAATTCATTTTACTGCTGCTGTAATTACATGTCAGATGTCAAAAGTCGGATGGTAAGGACAAGGTTCCTACTTTGATCTGACTTCAATGATATTCAATGGGCTGAAGTAGGATCAAAGTCGGACCAAAGTAGTACAGGGAGCATTTTCAAAGTCGGACCGACTTGTGTCGGACCAGTTAAGACAGCTCTCATAGGGAAACATTGATTTTCACAAGTCATGCGACATGAGCTCCCAATGTCGGAGCGTTTGTCGCACCAGTGTGAACCCAGCCTAAGCCATTCATGTCAACCTAGCAGAACTAAATGTTGCACAATACTCCTTGTTCTTTGGTGTGCCTTGTTGTACAGGTGCTCTGCCTGGCTTTGGGGGTACTGGTAATTTAAACTAAACCTGGAACAGACAGATAGGGATTTTTTTCATAAAGCTGGGCTACGGTTACTTCCAATGACGTGTTGTTATGTGATCTGTTCTCCAAATAACATGCACAGCTCATTAAAATTTGTTGAACATTTACACAAACAAATGTCTCAACATTATACGTTACCAAGGAGTCATCCTGAGGGCATTTGGCTACTCTCAAACTCATCATATAGTGCAGTCTATCGTAGAATGAATGCATCGTGACATGACCCTGGAAACCCGTTTGCTGTCTGGCGTCACATACAAATTGCACATTGAGAGAGTGGTACTGCTTATGGTTCCTATAGACCACTTCACATTTCCGGGGGGCCTGATTGCAACATGAGTACAATGTTGCAATCTGGTAGAAAGTCACCTTCACATTGATCCACTCATCTTCAGTTTGTGGCCAGTGGATAAATTTGGGCACAAGGTCAAGAATGGCAATAATGACCTGCATAAACACCCTGGACACAGTGGGTTGGCTGATTCCCAATATAAAGGCAGAGGTGGTTTGGAAACTGCCACAGCCCAAAATATAGAGTGTGGTCAGCAACTTCACCATCCCAGGCACTGCATGGCTTCGGGATGTAGCTGGCTCCAGTCAATCCTCTAGAAGGCCATAGAGGTAGAGAACTGCTCCTCGGGTCAAACAGAATCTGGTCCAGACATCAGAGTCCCGCATGCCTCCCAAAAAGGCCTGTGGCATAAAGAGCCATGGTTGGTGAAGGCGGGATGGAAAGTCACAGAGCATGTTCTTCCTGCAGTAGTTCATCTGCTATAGCTTGGGAAACTTCCCATTTGAACCACACCAGCATAATTTAATGGATCCAGAGAGTCCATCATAAGATCCACAATTGCCTGTTCTTGCTCCTCTGCCATATCTGCAAACAGAAAGGATGAGCAAATGTCCATCTGCCCATTTATGCGCGCCACGACCACACCCATGTGCCACGACCACACCCACGTGCCACACCCGTGCGCCACGCCCTACTATTGTATAAATAGAGAAATGGCTGCTAGTCATTCTCTCTTTTGGATGCAGAGTGTGACACAGAATTAAGTTCTGTACACCGGCAGATCACCACCTCCTTATAAAGGTAAGTCACATATTTAAATCTAACTTGCTACAAATAACTCTTTAATTAGGATGCCAAAGAACATTTTTCCTAAAGTGTTTTTGGTGCTACAAATTTGTAATTGTTTGTTACCCACTCCTCACTCCCATGCTGTGTTTGTAATTAGCAAAAAGTCAGACGTGGTGATCATCCCCCCCAAAATAAAATGGTGTGTTTGAGCCTGGTTGGCAGTCACATTTTAGACTAATCTTCTTTATACAAGCTTAGCCACTCAAGCCTCGTACACACGGCCGAGAATCTCGTTAAGAAAAAACACGTTGTTTTTCTTGACGAGATTCTTGGACAAGAAACTTGTCCCGGCCGAGTGTACACACGCTCCTTTCAAAGAACCCGCGGTTCTTTGAATGGAGCGAACACGGTGACGTAATCGACTAAAGATGAGCGTGCGCTCGTCACGTTCGATACCGTCGCCACCATCTTGGTACACCCTACCTATGCCTAGGAAGCTACCGCGCATGCGTCAAAGTCATTTCGAGCATGCGCGGGCTTCCCGGAGGACAGGTAAGTGTACACACACACACTTTTCTCGTCGAGAAACCTGCTGACAAGAATCTTGACGAGAAAAAAGAGAGCAGGTTCTCTATTTCTCTCGTCGAGATTCTTGTCAGTTTTCTTGACGCGAAACATGATAGCCGCGTACACACGACCGATTTACTCGGCAAGAAAGCTCTGCCAGCAAGTTTCTTGCTGGTTCTTGCCAAGAAACTCGGTCGTGTGTACGAGGCTTCAAACCTGGCTTCTGTTTGTTTGGCTGGCTGAGATGTTTCTTTGGCAGGCTGAGCTCCAACAGAGTTATCAACATGCATATTTATACAATAATGCAAACTGTAACTATACCCTTGCTGTGAAATATCTAACCTTCCCAAACATGCCTATTCTGGCTAAGACAATATAAGTTAGGTTAGTTTGATGTATTTTATAACTTTCTCTGTGTGAAATGTGCCTCATTGCAGACTCACAAATAATATGCCAGTGTGAGCAGACCCATTGTAGTTTAGAAAAAAGCCTCTAATGCCACGTACAGATGATTGGACATTCCAAAAACAAAACTGTGGATTTATTTCCGACGGATGTTGGCTCAAACTTGTCTTGCATGTGTAGCGGGGTATTCCCCTTTAATACAGAGAGACAGGACTTTCCGGGTGAGAGGTGAGTCGGGAGGGAGTAGAGAAGAGACTTTACTGGAAGTGAAAGCAGAGGAGAGAGACTACGTTACCCAGAACCCCGTTTGGCACCCAGGGTGCAATGTTGTCACCGCAGAGACTCATGGGTGGAGCTTTATAAGGAGGAGGCGAGGCTAGGCTCGGCCTCTTTGGGACACAAGACTTCAGTGGAGAGATCCTCCTGTGCGGACCTGCTGCTGTGCAAGGCCTGAAGCCTGGGGCCTTGCGCAGTTACCAAAGAGCCTTCCACCCAGGGGCGGATCCAGAGTCTTTTCTCGGGAGGGGCACTGCCAAAAAATATGTTTTTTTTGTGAGAAATTTATCGGGGAAATTACTGGTGTCTGCGCTTCAATCATCCCGGCACCATGGTTGTTATGGTGTCAGGATGATTGAAGCACATTATTTCTATTATTACATTGTAATATAAAATTAAATAGTTCAATGCAGAATCAGTGGGAGCCCCGAGTGTGTCACTTGCCACCGTCGCCTGCAATTAGTGGGAGCCCTGAGTGTGTCACTTGCCATACGTTGCGGATTGTCACTTGCCACGTCACCTGCCACATCTTGTGGATTGTCACTAGCCACACCTTGCGGATTGTCACTTGCCACGTCACCTGCCACACCTTGCTGATTGTTTCTTGCCTGCCACCAGATGCAGATTGTCATTTGCCACGTCACCTGACACAATTTGCGGATTGTCACTTGCCACGTCGCCTGCCACACCTTGCAGATTGTCACTAACTTGCCTGCCAGAGTCAGGCAGCAGAGAGATAATGTAATCTCTCTGCTGCCTGCACAGTGAGGGCGGAAGTCACTGCAGGAATGCAGGGCAGGACACGGGTGGTGAGAGATGATCTCATCTTTCTGCTCCCCCGCTCCCGGCTAGCTGATTGGCCAGCTGCCACACTGAGCCTGCTCTCTCACTCTCACCTGCGCTGCCAACACACTGAGCAGCGCGGTCTGCCCACGAACCGCGCCGCCCCCGACAACAAACCGCGCCGCAAGCGGAGCCGCCCACTTTCTTACCCGTCTGTGGAGCCGCACGCTATCGCACCTGCCCGCAGAGGGGCCCAACATGACTCACTGACGTCACTCGTTGCTAGATGCCAAGCGGCCCAGGCGTTAGCACCGAGTGCAGGGAAGAGGCTCCACCCACCTCCTCCTCTGCTCCTGGTATCGTGTCAGTGCGCCGCGTAACTACATTCGATGAGTCTCTCTCTCAGCGCCGCTGATCGGCTGATGTGAGAAACTGAGAGAGAGACTCAGAGAGGCAGCCGCAGCCGCAGAACAAGTACTGTATATACTCGAGTATAAGCTGACCCGAATATAAGCCGAGTCACCTAATTTTACCCCAAAAAACTGGGAAAACTTATTGACTCAAGTATAAGCCTAGGGTGTCCATCTGCATGCCTCACTGTGCCCATACCTCACTGTGCCCATGCTTCACTGTGCCCATGACTAGACTGATGTTTAACATGGGAGTCTATAGAAGGAGTTCCCGGCTTTGAAAAATCGGTTCTCCCCGGCCGTAGGTCTCCCAGACAACAATCTTTGCACACTTGTAGAGGAGACATGGGGCTACATGTGTGCCAAGTTTGGGGTCCAGGGGACCTACGACCGTCCGGTACCCGGTCCGCAAAATCACAGAAGAAATGACCGTTTAACATTGGAGTCTATGGTAGGGGTGCCCGGTTTTAAAAAATCAGTGCTCCCTGGCTGTAGGTCCCCCTGACACCAAACTTTGCACACTTGTAGAGGAGACATGGGGCTACATGTGTGCCAAGTTTGGGCCGGTACCGGGTCCCCAAAGTTCGGGAGATCAGACGCAAAAAAAAAACAAAGCAAGCAAGTGAGTGTGACAGATGGTCTCGAGGGGGGCAATTGCCCTGTTGCCCCCCCCTGGATCCGCCCCTGCTTCCACCCCATCTCGAGCCTGGGTGGCATCTGACTCGGTTTTCTCCAACCGCTGCTGAGCTGGAGACCCGACCGCTGCAGAGGCTGTGTGTGGAGACACAGCAGGTGGAAGTTCCCGGACTGGGATCGCGTCCGGAGGGGTGAGCGAGCACATGCTCAATCCACAAATACTGTATACCATTGTTAGGCCTACAGACTGCCGTGGCCCACTAGTTCCTATTTCAGTTCTTTTTCCCCACTGGAGATCCATAGTGGAACTGAGTCAAACGGATCTCCAGTGGAGTGTACTGTGTTGGCATTTTTACCCCCCCCCTTGGATTATAAATGTGTTCCTGAAATGTGCACCACCGTTTAAAGACTTGCATGCAAAGAATTTTACCTCCCCCTAGAGACTGAGTTATATGGTCAGGCCTGGCCATCTAGATAGTTTATTTAGTTTCTGCGTCATAGGGCGCATAGTGTAGTACTGTTACACGTGGTGCGTGTGTGCCATATCTGACTGTTATAGTGTGTTTATTGCTGCAGGGCTCTGCAGATATATTCCTGTGATTTGGTATAACTGTTGATTTTATTGCCAGTAGAATTAAACTCGTTATTCTTCTATCACTGCATTGGTGTCTGAATCTAATCATAGAGCATAAGATATATATATATATATATTACCCTAGACTAACTGTGCCAGAAGGGGGTCGAGTAAATTGCCGGGGGTTGGCGGAGCTGTCTTCAGGGCCCAAACTAATCTGCGGCCCTCTTAACTGAAGGTATCGCTACACTTGGGGGTTCTCGTCCGGGATCCTGATACAGCAGGTGAACGCCAGAAGTGCCGGCATGGACCCACAAACAGTAGAAGCATGGTGCAAAGCCTCTAACGCAGAGCCAAACCAGTCGATAGTCATCAGCCTCCCTGGGGAGGAATGGTCGACTGAGACGGTAGAGGAGTTAATGAAGTCAGTGTCCCCAGATCACACACCGTGGGTGATGGAGATAAAGTCAGACCCAGACATCTCATATCAGTATGCATTAGTGGAGTACTGGGACGGGATGCCAGAGGCTTGTAAGCGCAAGTGTGTGCGGACGCCAGACAACAGAACCTATAGGTTGGCGCACGCAGTAACTGAAAAAAAGGAACCATCCCCAACAGGATCACCGCAGGCTGCGGCCCGTACCCCACCTGAAAGAGAAGACGGGGCGATGCCTCCGGTGGCACCTGCACCTGCCACTGCTATATCACCAGAACTGATAAAGGCAATAGGGGATCTGCTAACCAAATGTCAGAAGACAAGTACGGTGCATGTAGAGACTAGCTACCGGAGACTAAAGACATTCTCAGGGAAGCTCCCTGTCCCTGCAGGGGAAGAAGATTTTGATACCTGGGTGGAGCAGGCATTACAAGCAGTAGAGGCATGGGAGGTGCCTGAAGCGCAGAAGAGGCAACGAGTGATAGAAAGTCTCAAAGGCGCAGCAGCAGAAGCAGTGAAAAGTTTTCGGTTTGGGAATGCAGACTGCACGGCTCAAGACTGTCTAGCCATGCTACAGGAAGAGTTTGGTCAATTGGAAAAGGTGACAGAGATGGTCTACCAATTTGAACATACTTTCCAACAGCCGAAGGAGAAACTTTCAGAGTATGTTAGAAGACTGAACGGGTTGCTGTGCAAGATTGTGTTGAAGAAGGGAATGAAGCCCCAAGATACAGATGTGGCAAGAATGAAGCAAGTCTTAAAAAGAGCGTTGCGCTCGGATACAGTCTGGCTGCACCTGAAAACCTCGGAAGGAGGAACGTCACTGACTTACTCTGATTTGATAAAAATCATCAGAGATGAGGAGGCACTAAAACAGGACCAGCAAATGATTAAGACAAATGTTGCCCCCGCACAGGTGTTAGTCAACCCAGTAAGGACCCCTGAAAGAGACTCAGAAGTAGACACTTTAAAATCACAAATGTCCCAGGTGTTAGAGATACTGACCTCTCTGATGGAGAAAAAAAGACACTCAGGGTCCAGAGAAAGAGCTAGCGAGGAAGGAACTGTTCCCAGCTGTTCCGGCCCCCGCATCTCTGCAAGACTGGGGGGACATAATCTATTTTAACTGTGGGGGAGTTGGCCACATTGCAGCTACATGTTCCAGTCCCAAGAAGAAGAAGACGGAGAACCGCAAGCCGGCGGGAAACTCCAGAGGGCCCCGGTGAAGGAGTCAACCGGGTGCCCATCATCTTCAGTGAGCTCCAAGCTGAATGCGAAGCAGAAGAAAAGAGGAGACAAAACCCCTCAGAGGAAACACAGCATTCCTCAACAGAGATACACCCCAGAGAAAGGGGGCAAGACACCTCAGAAGAGGCACAGCATTCCCCAAAGGGGATGCACACCTAAGAAAAACAATAATGTCCCTCAGCAGTCCCCACTGAAATAAGGGAAATCAATGCATACCAGGCCCAAGAAAGACTAAAGTCCAAAGGGAGTTGGACAAGAGAGAGTCCGAAGGGAAAAGACCAGAAGAAGGCAACCACTGTCAGGCCATATCCGGAGAACCTGGTAGGCCCATCTCCTGTAGTGCCCATTCAAGTGGAGGGAGTCTACACCAGAGCCATCTTGGATACTGGGGCACAAGTGACCCTACTATACCGGGATTTCTACGATAAGCACTTGAGTCATCTGCCCATCCAGAAGATAGAGGAACTGGAAATATGGGGGATTGGAACCCAGAGCTTCCCCTATGATGGCCATCTGCCCATCCAGATGACCTTTGACCCATCTGTGGCTGGGAAGGCCGAAGTGTTTGACACCCTGGCAGTTGTGAGCCCTCGGCCGCCAGGAGCCAACAAGAGCTCCCTTATAATAGGGACGAACACGGACCTGGTTCGAAGACTTCTGACCCCTCTAGTGGAAGAGAAGGGGCAAGCAGCCAACGGCTGGCCTTAGAGCAGAAGACCCCGGTGGAGGGGATAGGGAAGGTGTGGAGACTTGGAAGAGAAGGGGTAGTGTTGCAGCCCGGCGAAGTAACCTGTCTCAGAGCCATTGTGAAGCTTACTTGGGAGCAGCCTGGACCCTTTGTTGTGCTAGAGTCCGACCCAAGGGGAGAGTCCTCAGGTCTGGAAGTGATACCAGAAGTGATTCCGCTGAAGGTTCTGAAGAAGGCCCTTTGTAGAGTTCCAGTGAGTGTTAGAAACACTACCAGAGGCCCCATGGAAATCCCAGCCAGAATGCTGCTGGGCCAGGTGAGCCCTGCTGCCCCGGTTACCCTGTCAGAAGTAAAGGGGACGGGTGAAAGAGGAGATGTTTGGGAGAAGCTGTCCATGGAGAACCCGAATCTATCCAGGGCTTGGAAAGAGAGAGCCAAGGCCCAGTTGATCAGATGGGAGAAGATATTCTCCAAAGATGAGTTCGATGTGGGGTGTGCAAGGAGTGCCACCCATCGAATCCGCCTCCAAGAAAACAGGCCCTTCAGAGAGAGAGTCAGGCGGGTCCCACTAGCAGATCTGGCGGATCTGAGGGAGCAACTCGCAGAACTCAAGAGGACTGGTGTGATTCGGGAGTCTAGAAGCCCCTATGCCTCCCCCGATAGTGGTGGTCCGGAAGAAGAATGGGTCGCTGAGGCTATGTATTGACTACAGGACCCTCAACAGGAGAACCATCCCCGACCAGTACACCACTCCGAGGATAGAGGACGCTTTACAGAGTTTGTCTGGAGCCAAGTGGTTCAGCGTTATGGATCTCAAGAGTGGATACTACCATATCCCTATGCATCCGGAAGACAAGGAAAAGACAGCCTTCATAACCCCAGTGGGGTTCTTCGAGTTTGATCGAATGCCTCAGGGACTGTCTGGAGCTCCTGCTACCTTTTAACGTCTCATGGAGAAGACTGTAGGAGACATGAACCTTATTGAAGTCCTTGTATACCTGGACGATGTCATTGTCTTTGGGAGATTCTTGGAAGAACACGAAGAGAGGCTGGAAAAAGTGTTGAGAAGACTCAGTGAGGAGGGACTCAAGCTTTCACCTGAGAAGTGTCAGTTCTACCAGTCTTCTGTGAACTATCTGGGGCACATAGTGTCTGAAGAAGGGGTGGCCACAGACCCTGAGAAATTGGAGGCAGTTACCTCCTGGCCACGGCCCACCACAGTAACAGAACTCAGATCCTTCTTGGGGTTCTGCTCCTATTACAGGAGGTTTGTGGAAGGATTCGCCCGAATTGCCAGACCATTGAATGAACTACTCAAGACCGAGGGGGAAGAGGATGACTCAGGGCCCAGGAAGCCGGGAGAGTCAATCAGAGATCAGTGGAACCAGAAGTGTGAAGAGACCTTCCAGGCATTGAAGGAGAGCCTAACCACTGCCCCAGTCTTGGCCTACGCAGACCCAACCAAACCCTATGAACTACATGTAGATGCTAGTCATGACGGTCTGGGAGGAGTACTTTACCAAGAACACGAAGGACAACTGCCGCCCGTTGCCTACGTGAGTAGGAGCCTGACCCCCTCTGAGAAGAACTACCCCACTCACAAGCTGGAGTTCCTGGCCCTTAAGTGGGCGGTAGTAGACAAGCTCAAAGACTACCTGTATGGGGCAGAGTTCACTGTGAAGACCGGCAACAACCCCCTTACCTACCTTTTCACCACGGCCAAGCTGGACGCCACTTGACACAGGTGGCTGGCCTCACTGTCTGGATTCAATTTCAGCCTAAAGTACAGGCCAGGGGCTGGAAATCGAGATGCAGACGCTCTGTCCAGGAAATCTCATGGCCCCACCAGTGACACAGAAGACTGGACTCAAGTGGCACCTGACGGGGTGCGGGCCCTTTGTCAAGGGGCTGAATTACAAGCCAGAGGAGGCTCAAGGGCGGAAGAGATAGGGGTGACCATGGTAGGAGTCCCCAAGCAATACTGTGGAGTAACCCAATTGGAAGAAGACAATTTGCCAAAGTTGTCCAAGAAGGAACTGAGATGCGACCAATTAGAAGACCCCATGGGGAAATTGGTTCTAGAAGCCCTGGAGAATCAGGATCCAAATAGACTTCTGCGCCACTCCTCAAAGGAAGCTCGCCTGTTGAGGAAAGAGTGGGATAGGTTGCAGGTGCATCAGGGAGTGGTCTACCGAAGGGGCCCCTCTGATGACCTGGAAGATAAATGGCAATTGTTCCTTCCGGAAAAACATCGAGAGACTGTTCTGATTGCCCTGCATGACAATCACGGTCACCTAGGAGCGGAAAGGACCTTTCAACTCGTTAGAAGTCGGTTCTATTGGCCCTGCATGAGGGCGGAAGTAGAAGTGTATTGCCACTCATGTGCACGCTGCATCCAGCGGAAGACTTTACCCCATCAAGCCGCCCCAATGGGCCATCTACAAAGTCAAGGCTCAATGGATCTGGTATGCATTGATTTTCTTTGCCTCGAACCCGATCTGAGTGGACTAGGAAATGTTCTGGTGATAACCGATCATTTCACCCGGTATGCCCAAGCTTTCCCAACCAAAGACCAGAAGGCCTCCACCATAGCCAAGGTACTTATGGAGAAGTACTTTGTCCATTATGGGCTGCCACAGCGACTTCATTCAGACCAAGGAAGGGACTTTGAGAGTCGGCTGATCCGGAAACTCCTGGATTCGTTAGGAATCAAGAAAACCCGGACCACACCTTACCATCCACAGGGAGATGCTCAGCCGGAGAGGTTTAACCAGACCCTGCTCAACATGTTGGGAACTCTGCATAGTGAGAAGAAACAACATTGGAGCAAACACATAGCGGCTATAGTACATGCTTACAACTGTACCACCAGTGATGCTACAGGCTACTCCCCCTATAGACTCATGTTTGGGAGAGAAGCAAGGTTGCCTGTGGACCTGGCCTTTGGCACCTCTTTAGACCATTCCTCAGCCACCTCCCACAAAGGATATGTGGACAGGCTTAGACACAGCCTGAAAGTAGCCTATGAACAAGCTCAAGCGGCTTCGGATCAAAGGGGAGCTCGAAACAAGAGAAACTTCGACCTGAAGGTCCGGGTGCAAGACCTTCAGCCCGGGGACCGAGTATTATTACGCAATCTGGGGGTCCCTGGAAAACACAAACTTGTCGACAGATGGAGACCTGAACCCTATGTCATTTGTAAGAAGTTGCCAGGCCTACCTGTCTACAAGTTGAAGCCAGAAGGGAAGGTAGGACCACTAAAGACGTGGCATCGAAACCACCTGCTCCCACTTGCTGAAGCAGTCAGCATACCTCCAGTGAGGGACCCCCCTGAACCAGTCTCTATTTTGGATACTCCCAGGCCAAACACTCGGTCCCAGACCTCTTGGGCTGGAGAGGGAGAGGCCTCTGAACTTAGTGGAGATGAAGGAATAGAACTTGACTGGCTGTGGCCTTCCCCAACTCCAGGAACTTCTGCTATAGATCTTCCAACCACTGAAGACACTATAGATGGACAACTGAATCCAGAAGCCACTGAGTTCATCCCATCTAGTCCTTCATCAGATTACTGGGAAGATGCCTGTGATACCCACTCTGAAGGGGACCCTAGAGACTCTTTGTATCCCTAGGCTCCTGAAGCAGATATTCCAGAGCCCGCCGTGTTGCCCGAGCCTGCTACGAAAGAAGAGCCTATGGCGCTAGAGCCAGAAACCCCAAGAGAGCAAAGAGCTCGAAGAGTCATAAGGCCTCCCAAAAAGTTGACCTACCCACAAATGGGGAAGAGCTCAGAAGATTCTGTGGTCACTGCCAGGAGGAGTGCAGAGAATTCATATCCCTCCACTGTTCATTTGGTGAAGGGCAACCCCAACTCACTCTCTGGCACAGTTAGGCAGGCCACTCATGATAGTGTGACCTGTGGGCAAGGGAATTCAACCCCTCGGTTTTGGTGGGAATTCCCTATGCCAACCTCATACGCAACATTGTCTAGGGTTGTACGCAGAGTATGTTAAAATTATCTTTGGGGACCAAAGAGTTTACGTGGGGGGAGTGTGTAGCGGGGTATTCCCCTTTAATACAGAGAGACAGGACTTTCCGGGTGAGAGGTGAGTCGGGAGGGAGTAGAGAAGAGACTTTACTGGAAGTGAAAGCAGAGGAGAGAGACTACGTTACCCAGAACCCCGTTTGGCACCCAGGGTGCAATGTTGTCACCGCAGAGACTCATGGGTGGAGCTTTATAAGGAGGAGGCGAGGCTAGGCTCGGCCTCTTTGGGACACGAGACTTCAGTGGAGAGATCCTCCTGTGCGGACCTGCTGCTGTGCAAGGCCTGAAGCCTGGGGCCTTGCGCAGTTACCAAAGAGCCTTCCACCCCATCTCGAGCCTGGGTGGCATCTGACTCGGTTTTCTTCAACCGCTGCTGAGCTGGAGACCCGACCGCTGCAGAGGCTGTGTGTGGAGACACAGCAGGTGGAAGTTCCCGGACTGGGATCGCGTCCGGAAGGGTGAGCGAGCACATGCTCAATCCACAAATATTGTATACCATTGTTAGGCCTACAGACTGCCGTGGCCCACCAGTTCCTATTTCAGTTCTTTTTCCCCACTGGAGATTCATAGTGGAACTGAGTCAAACGGATCTCTAGTGGAGTGTACTGTGTTGGCATTTTTACCCCCCCCCCCCGGATTATAAATGTGTTCCTGAAATGTGCACCACCGTTTAAAGACTTGCATGCAAAGAATTTTACCCCCCCTAGAGACTGAGTTATATGGTCAGGCCTGGCCATCTAGATAGTTTATTTAATTGCTGCGTCATAGGGCGCATAGTGTAGTACTGTTACACGTGGCGCGTGTGCGCCATATCTGACTGTTATAGTGTGTTTATTGCTGCAGGGCTCTGCAGATATATTCCTGTTATTTGGTATAACTGTTGATTTTATTGCCAGTAGAAGTAAACTCGTTATTCTTCTATCACTGCATTGGTGTCTGAATCTAATCATAGAGCATAAGATATATATACCGTATTTATCGGCGTATAACACGCACCGGCGTATAACACGCACCCCAAGTTTAGGAGGGAATTTTAGGGAAAAAAACTTTTAGGAGGGAAGTGTAAGGAAAAAAAAAACTTACATTTAAATGCAGCCTTACCAGTGTCCGTTGCAGCCTTGTCAGTGCAGCCTTGCCAGCAGTGTCCATTGCAGCCTTGCCCCAGTGTCCAGTGCAGCCTTTGCCCAGTGTCCAGTGCAGCCTTTGCCCAGTGCAGCTTTACCAAGTGTCCAGTGCAGCCTTTGCCCAGTGCAGCCTTTGCCCAGTGTAGCTTTGCCCAGTGCAGCTTTACCCAGTGTCCAGTGCAGCCTTTGCCCAGTGCAGCCTTTGCCCAGTGTAGCTTTACCCAGTGTCCAGTGCAGCCTTTGCCCAGTGCAGCCTTTGCCCAGTATCCAGTGCAGCTTTGTCCAGTGCAGCCTTTGCCCAGTGTCCAGTGCAGCTTTGCCCAGTGTCCAGTGCAGCCTTTGCTAAGTGCAGCCTTTGCCCAGTGTCCAGTGCAGCCTTGCCCCAGTTTTCAAAATTGGCGCCACCGAGATCGCCGCAGAGACTGGGCGGAGCGGGGCGAACGCCGCCGAGAACGCAGGGACTGGGCGGAGCCGAGATACACATAGCCGAGTGTACTCGGCTATACTCGGCTTTTCTCGGCTTCGCTCACAGTCACGCCGAGTCCCGCCCTATGATGGACATATCACAGGTCCAATGGCGGGACTGGGCGTGACTGTGAGCAGAGCTGAGAAAAGCCGAGTATAGCCGAGTACACTCGGCTATGTGTATCTCGGCAGCGATCGCTGCGCTCCGCTCAGTCAGCGGAGATCGCCGGGATCAGTGGGTATCGGCGTATAACACGCACCCACGATTTTCCCCTGATTTTAAGGGGAAAAAAGTGCGTGTTATACGCCGATAAATACGGTATATATATTACCCTAGACTAACTGTGCCAGAAGGGGATCGAGTAAATTGCCGGGGGTTGGCGGAGCTGTCTTCAGGGCCCAAACTAATCTGTGGCCCTCTTAACTGAAGGTATCTCTACACATACACACGGTCACACAAATGTTGCCGGAAATTCCGAACGTCAAGAACACGGTGACATACAACACGTACAACGAGCCGTGAAAAATGACGTTCAAATGACGTTCAATAACCAGTGCGGCTCTTCTGCTCGATTCTGAGCATGTGTGGAATTTTGTGCGTCGGAATTGTGTACACACGGTTAAAACTTCCAACAACTAGATTTGTTGTCGGAAAAAGAACCAGCTCTCAAATTTTTGTTATCGGAAATTCCGACAGAAAATGTCCGATGGGGCCTACACACGGTTGGAATTTCCGACCAAAAGCTCCCATCGAACATTTGTTGTTGGAAATTCCGAGCGTGTGTACACGGCATTACATTGAGCAGCATGCTTTCATTAAATTAATGGCTGCAGGTGTTAGATTTTCACCTCCCTCAAAAAGTTTGCATCCCTTTGCCTGTGAATTTACATAGTTCTAAGGCCAGGACAGCGGTTAAGTGAGTGTGTATACCTAAAAGCACATGTTAGTTTCTTTGTAGGCATAATTAGTACACTCACTGCATGGAGCCTGTATATTAGCCGTGTGGCTTTGGGTTGACCAGAAACTCTCTTTGCCTCTACAAATCTACAGACATGCTGGCTAAGAATTAAAGAGGTTGTAAAGGTACATGTTTTTTCACCTTAATGCATCCTATGCATTAAGGTGAAAAAACATTTGACAATACCGCCCCCCCCCCCCAGCCCCCGTTTTACTTACCTGGCCCCTCGAAAGTCCCGCGCTCGCTCCCGTCATCCTCCGAGTTCCTGAGCCCGGCCGTTGATTGGCTACACTGGATGGATTGAAAGCAGCGCAGCCATTGGCTGGCGCTGCTGTCAATCACATCCAATGACGCGGCACGCCGGGGGGCGGGGCCGAGTGATACAGTCGGCGGCTATGGCCGCCGCTGTATCACGGGAGCGCGCCCGCAGTAACTCCACACCATGCGAGCTCGCTCGCATTATGGTGTGGAGTCTTTGCGGGGAGGAGCTGAAACAGCCGCTGAGGGACCCCAGAAGACCAGGATCGGGGCCACTGTGTGCAAAACGAGCTGCACAGTGGAGGTAAGTATAACATGTTTGTTATTTAAAAAAAAAAAAACGGGAACCTTTAGTGTTCCTTTAAGGCTCAGGTCTAAATGTCCCCTAGTATATTTGAGTATGAATGTGAGTTAGACAGACGAGTTTGTTCTTTACTTGAGGGCATAGTTACCAACAGTCTCGGATTTCCCGAGACATTCACGGATTTGGGACTCTTGTCCCGGAATGTTTTTGTCCTGTTTTTTTTCCCGGGACTTCTTTGAATGTACCGGGAAATTCGGGAGCGTTAGTAAAAAAATCGTCAGCGGCGGCTACACCAAAATGGCCGCCGCTGCCGCCACTGTGTTGTCCTCTTGTGTTCAGTGCAGAGGAGAGGGGCAGCCAATCGGCTTCTCTCTTTTGGCGGCCCCTCCCCCCTATACTGAACATGTGGATCTGGGAGGCGGCGGCGGCAGGGGGGCTCTGATGGAGGACACAGCCGCTGGGGACACTGATGTGAGGACCGGGCTCTGATGGGGACACTGATGTAAGGACCGGGCTCTGCTGGGGGCACTGATGTAAGGACCGGGCTCTGATGGGGACACTGATGTAAGGACCGGGCCCTGCTGGGGTCACTGATGTAAGGACCGGGCTCTGCTGGGGGCACTGATGTAAGGACCGGGCTCTGCTGGGTGCACTGTTGTAAGGACCGGGCTCTGCTGGGTGCACTGTTGTAAGGACCGGGCTCTGATGGGGACACTGATGTAAGGACCGGGCTCTGATGGGGACACTGATGTAAGGACCGGGCTCTGATGGGGACACTGATGTAAGGACCGGGCTCTGCTGGGGGCACTGATGTAAGGACCGGGCTCTGATGGGGACACTGATGTAAGGACCAGCCTCTGCTGGGGGCACTGATGTAAGGACCAGGCTCTGCTGGGGGTACTGATGTAAGGACCCGGCTCTGATGGGGACACTGATGTAAGGACCGGGCTCTGCTGGGGCACTAATGTAAGGACCGGGCTCTGCTGGGGACACTGATGTAAGGACCGGGCTCTGCTGGGAGCACTAATGTAAGGACCGGGCTCTGCTGGGGGCTAGGGATGAGCTTCGTGTTCTAATCGAACATACGTTCGACTCGAACATCGGCTGTTCGATCGTTCGACGAAGATCGAACGATTTGGGCCGTTCGCGCCAAATTCGAGTGACGCGAACGGCCCACAATGCACTACGCCATCGCAGTGTCATCCAGGCGCTGTGATTGGCCAAGCATGCACTGTGACCCCGCATGCTTGGCCAATCACAGCGCCGGCAGCGAGGAGAGCAATGATTGGCCACAGGCAGGATGCCTGTGGCCAATTATTGCTGAGGGGGTTTAGTACACGCCCCACACTATAAAAGGCCGCCAGCGCGGCGGCCTTGTGTAGTGTGTTCCGGAGCAGGGAAAGAGAAGCATAGGCAGGGACAGTGTCATTTTTTTCCTTTACTAATCCTGGATTCCTTGTGTTTAGGGACAGGGAAGGATAGGTAGGGAGAGTGTCAGTGTGTCATTCTGTGCAAAACCTTGTTTGTAGGGACAGAGAAGGACAGTGAGGGAAAGTGTCAGTGTGCTATTCTGTGCTAATCCTTGTTTGTAGGGACAGAGAAGGACAGTGAGGGAAACTGTCAGTGTGCTATTCTGTTCTAAACCAATCTTGCTGAACCGTATTTGAAATCCTTGAGTTTAGGGACAGAGAAGGACACTCGTGGAAACTATCAGTGTGCTATTCTGTGCTAAATCTTGTTTGTAGGGACAGAGAAGGACAGTGAGGGAAAGTGTCAGTGTGCTATTCTGTCCTAAACCAATCTTGCTGAACCATATTTGAAATCCTTGAGTTTAGGGACAGAGAAGGACACTCGTGGAAACTATCAGTGTGCTATTCTGTGCTAAATCTTGTTTGTAGGGACAGAGTAGGACAGTGAGGGAAAGTGTCAGTGTGCTATTCTGTCCTAAACCAATCTTGCTGAACCATATTTGAAATCCTTGAGTTTAGGGACAGAGAAGGACACTCGTGGAAACTATCAGTGTGCTATTCTGTGCTAAATCTTGTTTGTAGGGACAGAGAAGGACAGTGAGTGAAACTATCAGTGTGCTATTCTGTTCTAAACCAATCTTGCTGAACCATATTTGAAATCCTTGAGTTTAGGGACAGAGAAGGACACTCGTGGAAACTATCAGTGTGCTATTCTGTGCTAATCCTTGTTTGTAGGGACAGAGAAGGACAGTGAGGGAAAGTGTCAGTGTGCTATTCTGTCCTAAACCAATCTTGCTGAACCATATTTGAAATCCTTGAGTTTAGGGACAGAGAAGGACACTCGTGGAAACTATCAGTGTGCTATTCTGTGCTAAATCTTGTTTGTAGGGACAGAGAAGGACAGTGAGTGAAACTATCAGTGTGCTATTCTGTTCTAAACCAATCTTGCTGAACCATATTTGAAATCCTTGAGTTTAGGGACAGAGAAGGACACTCGTGGAAACTATCAGTGTGCTATTCTGTGCTAATCCTTGTTTGTAGGGACAGAGAAGGACAGTGAGGGAAAGTGTCAGTGTGCTATTCTGTCCTAAACCAATCTTGCTGAACCATATTTGAAATCCTTGAGTTTAGGGACAGAGAAGGACACTCGTGGAAACTATCAGTGTGCTATTCTGTGCCAATCCTTGTTTGTAGGGACAGAGAAGGACAGTGAGGGAAAGTGTCAGTGTGCTATTCTGTCCTAAACCAATCTTGCTGAACCATATTTGAAATCCTTGAGTTTAGGGACAGAGAAGGACACTCGTGGAAACTATCAGTGTGCTATTCTGTGCTAAATCCTGTTTGTAGGGACAGAGAAGGACAGTAAGGGAAAGTGTCAGTGTGCTATTCTGTCCTAAACCAATCTTGCTGAACCATATTTGAAATCCTTGAGTTTAGGGACAGAGAAGGACACTCGTGGAAACTATCAGTGTGCTATTCTGTGCTAATCCTTGTTTGTAGGGACAGAGAAGGACAGTGAGGGAAACTGTCAGTGTGCTATTCTGTTCTAAACCAATCTTGCTGAACCATATTTGAAATCCTTGAGTTTAGGGACAGAGAAGGACACTCGTGGAAACTATCAGTGTGCTATTCTGTGCTAATCCTTGTTTGTAGGGACAGAGAAGGACAGTGAGGGAAACTATCAGTGTGCTATTCTGTCCTAAACCAATCTTGCTGAACCATATTTGAAATCCTTGTGTTTAGGGACAGAGAAGGATAGGCAGGGGACAGTGTCAGTGTCTTTGTTGCTAAGCCTCCAGCACAGTATACACCTGAAGGTAGCCCTTATTGCTGTTTTTCCCATCTCCCTGCAGGCCATCCATTAAAATGTCTGGAAGGCAAACAAGGAGAGGCAGACAGTCAGGAGGCAAAAAAAGAGGGCAAGCAGGCTCTGTGTCTGGGGGCAACAGTGCTGGTCGTGGACGCGGTGCATTGTCATCAGCACATGGCCATGGGACACGCTTGTCCTTCTTTTCGGCAGCTGGACATGTTGAGCCACATCATGCCGAAAACTTGGTAGAGTGGATGACCAAGCCCACCTCATCCTCCTCATCCTCTCTCACCCAGGCTCAGGGTATTGGCAAAGCAGCTGCCAAAGCGTCCTCTTCTCTGGTATCAATGTCATCATTAGTCACTCCTTCCCTAGACCCACCATGTCCTCCTCCTGAGGAGTCCCCCGAACTGTTTGAGCACAGTGTTGGGTACATGCTCCAGGAGGATGCCCAGCGTTTCGAAGGATCTGATGATGATACCCAGCTAGAGGAAGGCAGTAGCGTGAGAGCAGAGAGAGGGGATGCTCAAGAAGGACACCAATCTGGCAGTCATGCTCCAGCAGCTGCAGCATACTGCCAGATTGGCTCCAGTGATGAGGAGGGAGGGGATGATGAGGTCACTGACTCCACGTGGGTGCCTAATAGGAGAGAGGAGGAGGAGGAGGATGAGGAGGAGGCACATCTCCAACGAGGCAGGATGCCCTTGAGTGGCCAGCGTATGGGCAGCACACCGACGGAATCACACCGCAGAGCTCCGCCTGTGCAGGGCGCTGCCTCTGCCCGTCATTCAAAAAGTTCTTTGGTGTGGGCCTTTTTTGAGGCGAGTGCATCAGATCGCACAGCTGCTGTTTGCAACATATGTCTCAAGCGTATATCGCGTGGCCAAAACATCAGCCGCTTGGGCACCACATGCTTGATCAGACATATGTTGACCTGCCATGCAGCTCGTTGGCAAGCCTACCTTAAAGACCCACACCAAAGAACAAAGCGGACCTCTCCTTGCACCGCATCAGCTGGGATCTCCAAACCCACTATACCTTCAGTCCTCTCTGAAACCTGCACTGAGAGGAATGAAGGTGTAGAATTAGGTGTGTCACAGTCAAGTACTTGCGGCCACTCTGCTAGCAGTACACCGACGTCCGATTCTAGCAGGCAAATTTCCCTGCCCCAGCTGCTGGACCGTCGAAAGAAGTTCATTCCCAGCCATCCACATGCCCAGCGGTTGAATGCTAGCTTGGCTAAATTGCTAGCGCTTCAACTGCTGCCTTTTCAGTCGGTAGACTCGGCCCCCTTCCGTGAGTTTGTGCAATGTGCGGTTCCTCAGTGGCAGGTTCCCAAACGCCACTTTTTCTCACGGAAGGCGATTCCGGCTCTCTACAAGCATGTGGAAGGCAATGTCTTGGCCTCGCTGGACAGGGCGGTCAGCGGTAAGGTGCATATTACCGCTGACTCATGGTCCAGCAGGCATGGACAGGGACGTTACCTTTCTTTCACGGCCCATTGGGTCACTCTTTTGGCAGCTGGGAAGGATGCAGGACAAGGTGCAGTAGTGTTGGAGGTTGTTCCACCGCCACGCCTCCAAAATGCTACTACTGGTTGTGACACACCTCTCTCCTCCACCCCCTCCTCTTCTTCTTCCTCCATGGCCTCTTCCTGTGGTTTGTCCTCGGAACCAGCGGTGCTCCGTAGGCATTCAAGGGGCTACGCAAGTACGCAGGCAAAAAGATGCCATGCCGTGCTTGCGCTGGTGTGTTTGGGGGACAGGAGCCACACTGGGGCAGAGGTCCTGTCTGCTCTGCAGGGGCAGGCCGAGAGGTGGTTGACGCCACGCCAGCTTAAGCCAGGAATGGTGGTTTGCGACAATGGCACCAACCTCCTCTCCGCCCTCCGACAGGGACAACTGACCCATGTGCCCTGTATGGCTCACGTCCTTAACCTGGTGGTGCAGCGGTTCTTGGGCAGGTACCCAGGCTTACAGGATGTCCTGAGGCAGGCCAGGAAAGTCTGTGTGCATTTCCGCAGATCTTATAATGCCAGTGCTCGCCTGGCTGAGCTGCAAAAGGAGTTGAACCTGCCCAAGAACCGCCTTATATGTGACATGCCCACAAGGTGGAACTCAACGTTGGCCATGCTGCAGCGGCTGCACACGCAGCAAAGGGCCATCAATGAGTACCTGTGCGACTACGGCACCAGGACAGGGTCAGGGGAGCTCGGATTTTTTTCACCACGCCAGTGGGGCATGATCAGGGATGCATGCACTGTCCTGGCACCATTTGAGGAGGCCACGAGGATGGTGAGCAGTGACAGTGCATTCATCAGTGACACTGTACCTCTTGTCCACCTGTTGGAGCACACGCTGCGTGGAATAATGGACAGGGCACTTGAGGCAGAACAGAGGCAGGAAGAGGAGGACTTCCTTGCCTCTCAAGGCCCCCTTTACCCAGACAGTGTTCCTTCTGTCCCACCCATCGCACAGGAAGAGGAGGAGGAGGAGGAGGAAGAGGATTGTGTCAGCATGGAGGTGGAGGCTGGCACTCAGCATCATCAGCAGCAGTCTTTTAGGGATGATTTACAGTCCCAAGAAACCAGTGGACTTGTACGTGGCTGGGAGGAGGTGGCTGCGGATCATGTCGTCCTTAGTGACCCAGAGGACTCCGGACTGAATGCCTCAGCTAACCTACGCTGCATGGCCTCCCTGATCCTGCAAAGTCTGCGGAAGGATCCTCGTATTCTTCGGATCAAGGAGAGGGACCATTACTGGCTGGCCACTCTCCTTGATCCACGGTACAAGGGTAAGATTGCGGACCTTATGTTACCGTCGCAGAGGGAGCAGAGGATGAGACAACTCCGGGAGGCCTTGCAGAAAGGTCTGTGCAACGCGTTCCCAGAGACTGGGAGGTTACAAACTCCTGGTCCTGGACAACGAGTTGCTGAGGCTTCGGGCAGTCAAAGAAGGAGCAGTGGGGAAGGTGGCCGTCTGACCGATGCGTTCAGACAATTCTTTAGTCCGCAGCCCCAAAGTATGATCGGTTCCAGCAACCATCGCCAGCGTCTGATATACATGGTGCAGGAATACCTAGGGGCAAGGTCAGACTTGGACACCTTCCCCACCGAAAATCCTCTGGCTTACTGGGTCTTGAGGATGGATCACTGGCCAGAGCTTGCACAGTATGCAATTGAGCTACTGGCCTGTCCTGCATCCAGCGTTCTTTCAGAACGCACATTCAGTGCTGCTGGAGGATTTGTCACGGATCACAGGGTGCGCCTGTCCACCGACTCGGTTGATCGACTGACTTTCATCAAGATGAACCAGTCTTGGATCACCACCAGCTACCACACACCTGATGCTGATATAACAGACTAATTGATTTTAAAATGTCACATCCCTTCAAGACTGATGCTGATGCTGAGTTCCTGTGCTGTTATGTTGACTAGCTATCCTCCTCCTCCTCCTCAATGATCCGATTAATGATGATAGCTTGGAAGATCATTTTGGTTTATGGGTGCCGCCACCAGTGGCTAAGGCCCAATTTTTCAGCCCCTGTTTAACAGGGGCGTGTAATTACAATTTTTGATGCAATACTTTGCAACAGGCCTCATTGCTGTGCTCCAAGTACAGTATCTGTGAGGGGTTGCAGTGTTGTGCCACCAGTGCCTAAGGCCCAATTTTTCAGCCCCTGTTCAACAGGGGCATGCAATTATAATTATTGATCTAATAATTCACAGCAGGGCCCATTGCTGCGCCCACCAAGAGTAACTGTCAGGCCTTACAGTGTTGTGGCACCAGCACCACCATCAAAGGCCCAATTTTTACTACCACTGTTCAACAATTATATGTTATTACAATTCCTGATATAATAGTTGACAGCAGGGCGTTCCAGCACCCACCAAGAGTAACTGTGAGTGCTTACAGTGTTGTGCCAACACCAACACCTAAGGGGCCAATTTCTGCAGAGTATATACGGCAGGTCCCTACTTTCAAACATCCAACTTACAAACGACTACTACTTGCAAACGGAAGAAGACAACAGGAAGTGAGAGGAAATCTACACCTTGGAAGGAAAATTCTCTCCTGTAAGAATTAATATGGGAGAAAGGTGTCTCCTCTCTACTGATGCTTTATCACCAATCCTTGTTTCAATAAAAACACCACATTTCAAAAACAGTTGTCATTGGGACGCAAAGTGAGGTGAAATGTTCTGAACAGGGGCACAGACAGCAAAACAAATGTTACAGGGGTGATAACCCTTCCCTATGTTTTCCAAAAAGCTTAAAAATAGGTATTTGGGCTGGAGCTACACTTAAACAATGTAGCTGTTCAAAATTACAAACAGATTCTACATAAGAACAAACCTACAGTCCCTGTCTTGTATGCACCGCCTGTATACGGCTGTTCAGAGTATATAGGGCCTTTTTTATTTTGTGTGCAGGGTTCCCCTTAATATCCATACAAGACCCAAAGGGGCTGGTAATGGGCTGGGGTAGGGGGGGGTGATGGGGTAGCTATGCCATTTTTCTTAATGATTTTCATCCATATTGCCGGGACCAGACATTACATTAAAGCCGCAAGCAGTTTTAAATGGCTTTTTTTTCCTTTAGAAATGTAATTTTGTGCAGGGACAGTTCTAAACACGGGAAACACGTGGCACTTCACAGGCATACTTTAGACACCCCCCAGGTACAATATTTAAAGGAATATTTGACTTTTTTTTCACTTTATGCATCATTAAAATGACTGCTCCCGATAAACGGCCATTTTTAAAACTTCTTTTTGCATTGATACATGTCCCCTGGTGCAGAACCGGGTTCCCAAACTCTGTTAGGACAATAACATGGATAATAGTCGTTATAATTAGCACTTTAGAATTCGAACGTTCGCATCCATTGTATTTAATAGGGTTCTAATGTTCGTGCGAACTTTCGGTCCGTTCGCGGGTTCTGGTGCGAACCGAACCCGGGGGTGTTCGGCTCATCACTACTGGGGGCACTGATGTAAGGACCGGGCTTTGCTGGGGGCACTGATGTAAGGATCGGGCTCTGCTGAGGGTACTGATGTAAGGACGGGCTCTGCTGGGGCACTGATGTAAGGATCGGGCTCTGATGGGGACACTGATGTAAGGACCAGGCTCTGCTGGGGGCACTGATGTAAGGACCGGGCTCTGATGGGGACACTGATGTAAGGACGGACTCCGCTGGGAGCACTGATGTAAGGACCGGGCTCTGCTGGGGGCACTAATGTAAGGACCGGGCTCTGCTGGGGCACTAATGTAAGGACCGGGCTCTGCTGGGGCACTAATGTAAGGACCGGGGCTCTGCTGGGGCACTAATGTAAGGACCGGGCTCTGCTGGGGCACTAATGTAAGGACCGGGCTCTGCTGGGGCACTAATGTAAGGACGGACTCCGCTGGGAGCACCTGATGTCATCTGGTGGCAGGCGACGTGGCAAGTGACACGCTCAGGGGTCCCACTGATTCGGCATTATGGTGAGTTGAATGATTTCATTTTATATTACAATGTAATAATAGAAATAATAGAATAATAGAATGTAATAATAGAAATAATGTGCTTCAATCATCCTGACACCATAACAACCCTGGTGCCGGGATGATTGAAGCGCCAACAACAGGTGTTTTGGAGTATCTTTATCTGCCGAATTTGTTAAACATTCTGGAATACACATATTTCTTTTTTTGTTCCATAAAGTTTTATTGAGCAAATTCACAGGAATCACAGTACAAGGATTGATGCAGAACAGGTGCATTTACAGAGAACCAAATTTTGGTACAACTTAAACAAACATTACAGGCGGGTGTAAAATAGTCTCCAAGTTTTGTATCAGTGAGAATGAAGGTGCGGATGGGCCGGAGCCTTTATTAGTTTGATCCGCATTCCAACCGCCTGCTAACTTTGCTGCATTACATGTTGATTCCAACACCAAAGAGATGGTGTCTAAGATATGGTGATAAGGGGATAGGGTGGGGGGGATAATATCTATTCATGGTGAGGGGGTATGGGACTGAAGGGGGGGTAGGGGAGGGGGGGATGGATCAGAGCACAAGGGACAACAGCGAGAATGGGGGGAAGGGGTGGGGTGGGGTTGAGGATGGGGGTGAGGATGAGGGGAGTGACCACTCGCTTGAACCTCCGTATGAAAGAGGGGGATAAAGAGCCCCTCAGAGTACAGACTCTAATCCGAGGGAACATGCTGATTGTATTCAGCTGTAGTTTTGAAGTGTGACCAACAGGACCAGGTAGTCGAGAAATTCTCCAGTCTCTCTTGAGAGATGTGGATCAGCTCTTCCATGTCGCAAATTCTAGAGATGGTCATAAACCATTCTTTAAGTGACGGTATATGACAGGAGCGCCAGTGTTTGGGAATGCACAGCCTGGCAGCATTCACCATGTGCATGGCTAGGGATTTGAAATAGTCCTTCCTCGAGAGGGAAGTGTGATGCAGGAGAAATTGTGCTGGTGTGAAGTCCAAGGTGTAAGTGGTGATGGAGGCGATGCATCTGTGTACTTCCCTCCAAAAGGGTTGGATGTGTGAGCATTCCCACCAAATATGTATCATGGAACCCACCTCTGTATTGCATCTCCAACATATATTGGAGGTTGAAGGGGCAAACTTATGAAGGAGAGCTAGGGTCCTATACCATCTAGTGAGCACTTTATACCCATTCTCCTGGATGGCAACGTTCAATGACCCCCTGTGTGCGTATTTGTGAATTCTCGTCCATTCAACTGGTGTCAGGGGGTAGGTAGATCTCTGTTCCACGAGGCCTGCGATGGCGAAAGGGTGGAATCAGTAGGTTCTAAGAGTAAAGCGTAGAGCAGGGAAATAAGGTGCCGTTGGGGGGTTCTACGATAGCAGAAGGTTTCAAAAGGGGTAAGTGGTCTTGTCCAACTGCCCTGAGCTGCATGTGTGGATAGAAAGTGACAAATTTGTCTGTATGTCCAAAAGGGGAAGGTAGAGGTGTTGGAAATGAGCCTGAGGTCCTCTATCGAAGCGAGCTTACCGTCAGTGTAAAACTGTAAAGCAAGGATGTCCTGATACGGCCATTCTTGTTTGAGGAAAGTAGAAGACTCGCCTGGGATAAAGTCGGGATTCCCTCTCAGCGTAGTCAGCGGGCCCGGGGTGGGTGAGAGGGAACCTCTGGAGGGGGACCACCTAAGAAGCGTTAAGGAAGTGTGGATGAAAGGATGTGAGGTCAGAGGCTGTGGCCATTGTTTCGGGGATAGCCATGGGAGAAGATGTAGCGGAATGGGTGAGAAAGAGTCTTCGATAGCAGTCCAGACCTTTTCAAGGGAGTGGATGGACCAATCCGCGATTCTCGTAAGGTGACACGCCACATAGTATTTATACAGGTCTGGGAGAGCAATACCCCCTTTAGGCTTGGGCAAGGTGAGTCTGGCGTATTTGATTCTAGGGGGGGAACCTTTCCATAGAAATGCCGAGCAGGCCTTCCGATAAGAGGAAAAGAATCCTGCGGGTATATGCATCGGGATGGTTTGGATCAAGTATAATATACGTGGCAGGACAATCATTTTGATCAGAGCCGCTCGGCCAAACCACGAGACATTCAGTGAGGACCACTCCAAGAAGTGGTCTTGGGCTTTTTTCAGGGCAGGGTGGAAGTTAAGGGCATACAAATCTTTAAGGCAGGGTGGGATCCGAATCCCAAGATAGGAGATCGCAGTCTTTTCCCAATGAAATGGGAGAGATGCCTGACAATGAAGAACTTCCTGTGGTGGGAGGGTGATATTCAGGGCGTGGGACTTTGTGTAGTTAATTTTTAGGTTTGAAATTGTACCAAAGGCTTCCAGGTCATGTAGGAGAGATGGGAGGGAGGTTCGCGGGGATGTGAGAGAGAGCAAGATATCATCCGCGAAGGCGGCCACTTTAAAGTCTTTGCCTTTGACCATCAAACCCCTAATGTCCGTGTTTTCTCTAAGTTTGTTTAAGAGGGGTTCTAAGGAGAGAATGTAGATCAGGGGGGAGAGGGGACACCCCTGGCGAGTGCCATTGCTGATGGAGAAGACGTTCGACAGGTGGCCGTTAGGAATACACATATTTCTATTGTGGTGTAGGATCTTCCTTCCTTCCTTCCTCCCTCCCTTCCTTCCTTCCCCTTTGTCTCTAACCACACCCCTTCTGAACCACGCCCATTTAAGCCACGCCCACTATCGCTCGTAAACCACGCCCATTTTCGGCGCATTTCCGTATTAACGTGGGGGCGTGCCTACAAATGAATGCCCCGCCCTTAATTATAACAAGGCTCCGCCTACATGCAAAAAATGTGTCCCGGATTTTTTTTTTCAATGTTGGCAACTATGCTTGAGGGCAGCCCAGGGACAATCCTTTACAGCCTTTTGGTCCATCTTGGAAGATTATTTGCAACAGGGTGGTGTGACAGCAGGAAGGTAAAGTCACCTGGTTGCATCCAGGGGGGTAGATATATTTCGCCCAGATTCAGGCTTTACGCCGACTTATACAACTAGGTGGAGAGTTGTATAAGCCCAGCTAAGGCTAGTGGGCTCATGGATGACTCATACCTCTAGGGAGAGTGCTGGGCGTCGTGCAGACAGGGAGTTGATGAGACCAGCTGAAGCTTGTCAGCTCATTTAGGCCTCTATAAGAACTCCCAGCTTCATTAGATGTTAGCTCATGCCTGGAACCAGACCTGTGTGGACTGTCTAGGGAGAGTGAACCCCTGTGCGGTGAGACAAAGCCTGTGTGGCTATTTGCTTGGACATTTAAAACCAGGGACTTAGGGACTAGGACAGCACTAGGCTGATCCCAGTTGTTAGTTAGGAAACCTGTATGTTTAGTCAGAGGTCAACTTGACCAGGATTTATTTTGTTTATGTTTCTTTTGCTTTGCTGTGTTTTGTCACTGTAAATAGAAAATAAACCGCACCTTTTTGATTTTGAAAACCACAACCTCCGTTTGCTGGGCCTGTTTTGTGTGGGGAGCCCATCCCGGGGGTCACACACACACCCGCTGCCGAGCTAACCCCCTCACAGTTGGTGGAGAACCAGTGGCAGTTTTTTTTAAGCCAGCATGGAGGAGATACTGAAGCAGCTGGCTCTAGCAAATGCCAATCAACAGCAGACAAATGCAGGTTTGCAAAAGAGCCTTGCAGCTCATCAACAGAGCCTTGCAGCTCAACAACAGAACTTCGCAGCCCAGCAGCAAGCTCATCAACAGAGCCTTGCAGCCCAGCAGCAGACAAACGCAACTTTGCAACAGAGTCTGGAGGCTCAGCAACAAGCCCAGCAGCAATCTGAGGCCCGCTTCATAGACCTGTTGCAGAAGCAAGAGCAGAGACTACAACAAAAGATGGAAGCAGTAATGCAGCAACGTCCGCAGACCAGTGAGGAAAGCCGTCCCACTAATACCGCGTCCTTTGGGGTGAGTCGTTTATTGACAAAAATGACTGGAGAGGATGATCCAGAGGTATTTTTGACCACATTTGAAAGGACCGCTGAAAGAGAAAAGTGGCCTGAGGAGCAGTGGGCTGGACTGGTGGCTCCTCTGTTAACTGGTGAATCGCAGAAAGCTTACTATGACCTAGAGCCTAACCAAGCAAAAGACTATGTGATGCTAAAAGCTGAAATATTGGCAAGGCTGGGTGTCACCCAGGCTGTCCGGGCTCAGCGTGTGCATAACTGGACTTTCCAGCTTGGAAAACCCCCCAGGTCTCAAATGTATGATCTCATTCACCTGAGCAGAAAGTGGCTACAGCCAGAGACTTTGTCCGCACCAAAGATTGTGGAACGTGTTGTAATGGATCGGTTTTTGAGAGCTCTTCCTACTGCCATCCAAAAGTGGGTAAGCCATGGAGACCCAGAGACGGCCGATGGTCTTGTGGATCGTGTGGAGAAATACTTGGCTACAGAGAACCTGACGGCCTCTTCCAGAGACACTCGGACTTTCCACCCTAAGACCAGACCATCCCCAGGGGCGGATAAGAGGATTCCAAGGGGTAAGGGTGGAGAGAGTGAGAGGGTGGGAGCACTACCCCAAGTTTGGCGAGAACAGCCTGGGAAATCAGCGGCTCAAGAGGCGGCAAGAAGGATCGTTTGCTACCGCTGCCGGCAAGCGGGACATATTGCAGCCAATTGCCCGGTTGTGGAGGAACCCATGCAGTGTGACTTTCTGACGGGCAGACGTCAGTCGCTGTGTGCGACAGTCGCATGCACTGCCATTCGAGGAACTGAGAAACATTTATGCAAAATGTGTGTTAATGGTAGAAATGTTGTGGTATTGCTGGATTCAGGTAGCCTTGTGACCCTGATAAAGGCTGAGTTAGTTAAAACAGAGGTCTCTGGGAATAGCAAGGTAGCTGTTATTTGTGTGCATGGGGACACCCGAGAGTATCCAGTGACTACAGTGTGTTTCGAGACCCCCAAAGGTACCCTCTCTCATCCAGTGGGCTTAGTATCTCAGTTACCGCATGACGCCATTGTGGGAAGGGATTTTCCGAAGTTCTGGGAACTGTGGGATGATCCTGAGCCCCTCACTGGTGCCCCTATGTACCAGGAATGTGATAGCCAAAACTCCCCTGAGAGTGGTGAGGACTCTCCGGAATTTCCCTTATCAGTATTGGCAGGGGAGACTCAAGAAACTGGAGAGGAGCCCACCTCCTCAGACGAAAACCTACCGTCTGTGGAGTTTTCTGATCTTGAGGTTCACAGGGAAAACTTTGCCACAGAACAGTTGAAAGACCCCGCCCTAATAAAGGCACGGGAAAACGTAGTGAAAATAGATGGCGAGTTAGTGAACCCAGATAATACCTGCACTTACCCATACTTCAGCGTAGAGAAGGACCTACTGTATCGGGTGGCAAAAAGGGCAGAAGAAACCGTTGAGCAGCTTGTGGTGCCCAAACTTTACAGGAAGTTGGTGTTGGAGTTGGCCCATGGGCACATTCTTGGAGGTCATCTGGGGACAGAGAAAACCCGAGAGAGGGTATTACAGAGATTCTATTGGCCCGGGGGTGATGAAGGACGTAGAAAATTATTGTTCCTCCTGCCCTGTGTGTCAGAGGTCGGCCCCGATGCCACATTTCCGTAGCCCGCTGGTCCCTCTACCCATCATTGAGGTCCCGTTTGAGAGGATCGCCATGGATTTGGTAGGTCCTATAATCAAGTCCGCTAGGGGGCACCAGTACATATTAGTTATAATGGACTATGCCACCCGTTATCCAGAAGCGATCCCTCTCCGAAATACCTCGGCCAAAACCATAGCCAAAGAGCTGTCTCTTGTGTTTAGCCGGGTGGGTATTTGTAAAGAACTGCTTACGGACCAAGGTACACCCTTTATGTCCCGGGTTATGAAGGAGCTGTGTAAATTATTCAAAGTGACGCAATTACGTACATCTGTGTATCACCCCCAAACCGATGGGCTGGTTGAAAGATTCAACAAAACCCTAAAACAAATGTTGAAGAAAGTGGTGGATAGAGATGGAAAGGATTGGGACTGTCTACTTCCTTATCTGATGTTTGCTATTAGGGAGGTGCCCCAATCCTCTACGGGATTCTCCCCCTTTGAGTTACTGTATGGGAGACACCCAAGAGGGCTGTTGGATATTGCCAAGGAAACTTGGGAAAGTGAGAGTTCTCCCCACAGGAGTGTGATTGAGCATGTCGCCCTGATGCAAGACCGAATTGCACAGGTAATGCCCATCGTGAAGGAACATTTGGCCCAAGCGCAGTTAGCACAGCAGAGAGTGTACAACCGTGGAGCCAAGACCCGTACCTTTTCCCCGGGGGATAGGATACTGGTACTTGTCCCTACGGTTGAAAGTAAATTCCTTGCCAAATGGCAAGGCCCCTACGAGATAATGGAAAAAGTGAGCGAAGTGAATTACAAGGTCAGACAACCAGGAAGGCGAAAGCCCGAACAGATCTATCACGTTAATCTGTTGAAAGCCTGGAGGGATAGAGAGTCCCTAGTCGCAGACACTTGGTCACCAGCTCAAACTGGTTGCGTGATTCCTGAGGTTGGAATAGCAGCCACCTTGTCACAACCCCAACAACAGGAGGTTAAGGAGTTTGTGCTTCGCAACAAGGAGGTATTCTCTGAGCTGCCGGGACAAACATCTGGGGTAGAGCATGACATCATTACCCCGCCCGGTGAAAGGGTGAAGTTAAAACCCTATCGGATCCCAGAGGCCCGACGGGAGGCAATACGGGAGGAAGTACAGAAAATGCTGAACTTAGGGGTGATAGAGGAGTCCCAAAGTGATTGGTCTAGTCCCATCGTGTTGGTGCCTAAACCGGATGGGAGCTGGCGATTTTGTAACGATTTTCGTCAGTTGAACAAAGTTACAAAATTTGACACCTACCCTATGCCACGTATAGATGAGTTGATCGACCGGCTGGGAACAGCCCGATACATGACGACTCTTGACCTCACAAAAGGGTATTGGCAAATCCCCCTGGCCAAGTCGGCCAAAGAGAAAACCGCATTTGTAACCCCAGACGGGGCGTTCCAATATAAGAGAATGCCGTTCGGGTTACAGAATGCGCCGGCCACATTCCAGCGGAAAATGGACCAGATGCTGAGGCCCCATCGGAAGTATGCTGCGGCTTACCTGGATGACGTAATTGTCCATAGCACAGATTGGGCCTCACATCTGCCAAAAGTGCAAGCAGTCCTGGACTCTGTTCGGGAAGCGGGGTTTACGGCTAACCCCAAGAAGTGTACCATTGGGCAGGAGGAGGCCAAATATCTTGGGTACACCATTGGGAGGGGAGTAATAAAACCCCAACTCAACAAAGTCGAGGCCATCCAGAGTTGGCCACGTCCCAACAGCAAGAAGCAGGTACGAGCCTTTCTGGGAATCGCTGGGTATTATCGGCGATTCATTCCCCACTTTGCTTCTAAGGCTGTGCCCCTAACCAACCTGACGAAGGGGAAAGGGTCGGTCATGATTAAATGGACCCCCGAGGCTGAGGCAGCATTCCAATTCTTGAAACAAGCCTTATGTAGCCAGCCAGTGTTGTACTCACCCGACTTCTCTAAAGACTTTGTCGTACAAAGTGATGCGTCAGATGTGGGGTTAGGAGCAGTATTGTCCCAGGTCTGGAACGGGGAAGAGCACCCAGTCATTTACCTCAGCAGGAAGTTGAAGTCCCATGAGGTAAATTACGCCACCGTTGAAAAGGAGTGTTTAGCGGTGAAGTGGGCTCTAGATTCCCTTCGGTACTACCTGCTAGGTAGGCACTTTGACATGGTTACGGATCACGCTCCGTTAAAGTGGATGGCTCAAAACAAGGAAACAAATAGAAGAGTGAATAGGTGGTTCCTGGCCCTCCAGGAATTCAACTTCACAGTAAAGCATCGCCCTGGCGTTCAAATGGGGAATGTGGATGCTTTGTCTCGAGTACATGAATGCCTGATTGCTGGTGTTCCAACCCCGAGGTTAAAACAAGAGGGGGGGGTATGTGACAGCAGGAAGGTAAAGTCACCTGGTTGCATCCAGGGGGGTAGATATATTTCGCCCAGATTCAGGCTTTACGCCGACTTATACAACTAGGTGGAGAGTTGTATAAGCCCAGCTAAGGCTAGTGGGCTCATGGATGACTCATACCTCTAGGGAGAGTGCTGGGCGTCGTGCAGACAGGGAGTTAGGGACTAGGACAGCACTAGGCTGATCCCAGTTGTTAGTTAGGAAACCTGTATGTTTAGTCAGAGGTCAACTTGACCAGGATTTATTTTGTTTATGTTTCTTTTGCTTTGCTGTGTTTTGTCACTGTAAATAGAAAATAAACCGCACCTTTTTGATTTTGAAAACCACAACCTCCGTTTGCTGGGCCTGTTTTGTGTGGGGAGCCCATCCCGGCGGTCACACACACACCCGCTGCCGAGCTAACCCCCTCACAGTGGTTTTAGAGGGACCATCACATGCATTGTAATGTGCTGCTGGGTTTCATGTTGTTTCATGCATCAAAAGGGTTCCTGCATCATTTTTGCACTGCAGGGGCTTGTCAAGTGCATGTTGATTATCAAACATGCAGTTTCATGTTTCTTGCAGCAGCTGAGGGGGAAGGCTCCATGGAGTTTAGGAACTTGATTACACTATGGGGTAGCCAGCCTTATCACCTGCTCCCTCTATTACACCTAAGGTCCCTTTCACACCAGCGGACCGTATGTCCGCTTTTTCATCCGTCCGTTTACGGATGAAAAAGGGACATACATTGGTCCCTATGAGATTCTGCAGACGGAGGAAAATCCTATTTTTCTATCCGTCTGCAGAGCGGATCGGATGAACACGGACAGACGGTCCGTGTTCATCCGATCCCCCCATAGGGGAGAGCGGAGATCTGACAGGGCGGTCCCTGCACAGTGTGCGGGGACCGCCTTGTCCTCCGCCAGCTCAGCGGGGATCAGCGGAGCGATCCCCGCTGAGCAAGCGGAAGTTCACAGGGCGGATCTTCACGGATCCGTCCCGTGTGAAAGGGGCCTTACTCAATTATTCCCTGTGGCCTTTCTGCCTTGGTGTTCAATTGAATTTTGCCTTGAGCTGTTTGCATAGCTTCTTCAAATAATGTCTTCTCTGACATCCCTTTAGCTGTGCTCATTTAACCACTAAATGACCGCTCACTGTATATATACGTCGGCAGAATGGCACCGACAGGCACAATCACGTAGAGTGTACGTGATTGCCTTTGCATAGTTGGGGGGTCCAATCGGACCCCCCTCCTATACAGTGAGCGGTGGCTAAGTGTCCGGGAGAATTCCGGGATGAGGGGGCAGCCATTCGTTTCCGGCCACCCCCTCGCGATCGCTCCCGGCGAATGGAAATGCCCCCTCTGTCTGTGTCAGGCAGAGGAAGCAGAAGGAAGTGATGTCATCTCTGGTGCGGCGCTCACATATACCGAGCGCCGTACAAGAGAAGACATCAGGTCAGTGCACACAACACTACACTGACACCAGGACACATAGGGACATAAATCGCCCCCCCAGGCCCCCCCAGATCACCCCCCCAGCCCCCAGTCACAGTGTCACTGATTGCAGTGACCATTTATTTAGTGATCACTGCAATCAGTGACATTTGTGACTGTAAAAGTGTCAGTACATTCAGTTTTAGGTCCAGTGTAGCCCCCTAACCCCTCTAATAAAGGTTTAACCCCCTGATCACCCCCCAGATAACCCTTTCACCCCCTATCACCACTGTCGCTAAGCTATCATTTTTCTGATCGCTGTCTTAGCGTCAGTGATGCCGATCGGCAGCCAGTAATTTTTTTTAGGTTCGCCGCATGTTTTTATAGCGTCAGGTACCCCAATATATTATCTAATAAAGGTTTAACCCCCTTGATCGCCCCCCAGGTAACCCTTTCACCCCCTATCACCACTGTCGCTAAGCGATCGTTTTTCTAAACGCTGTCTTAGTGTCGGTGATGCAGATCGGTAGCCGGTAATTTTTTTTAGGTTTGCTGCAGGTTTTTATAGCGTCAGGTACCCCAATATATTATCTAATAAAGGTTTAACCCCTTTGATCGCCCCCCAGGTAACCCTTTGTGGTGGATATTTTGATTCTAATTCTTTTTCATATCCGGTACTCTAAATAAACCACCATGCCCCCCAACGGACACATGTATATATGTATTTATGAAACACTACCCTTGTAGGAGCTGCTGGTTTAATAGCGTCCAATCATTGGGAACAGGACGCTGTATGTGTATGTATGTATGTGTATATATATATATATATATATATATATATATATATAGGGGGACGGGTAAAATCTGTTTATATCTTCTTTGAGAGAGAGCTCCCCCCCATACTGTAAACAAAGGACGTATCATCTCCTGTTGGGTGGGAACATGGATGAGGTTTCAGGTGATACTTAAGTGTCCTTTGTCTTGGGGGGGGCGGTCACCACAGGGGGCCCTTAGCATGCTAATGTGGGAACTGGTTAGACTAAGCTGATAAAGCAACCAGTATTTCAGCTTTAGAGGGGGCAGGCTAGGTAAAGAGACTTGAGATTTCAACCAATCAGGTGGTCAGCTTTGAACCAATGAGACCACCGGATTTTGGATTCTGGCATGGAAGGGGTATAAATTAGTCAGCCAGAGCCATGATGAGGCCCTTGCAAATGATGTCCTGACCTGAGGAGCATGGTGAAGTACTCTGTAAATATACCTCTTTAATTTCCTTAATCTCTCCTGTAACTCTAATCTTCCTTTAACTTGTGCTGATACACGGTTGTCTCCCTTATAGCCATATTCTTATGTAATATTATTGTGTAATAGCCATATTCTTATGTAATATTATTGTGTTGTATGAGTAACCTCTTTGTTTCAAAGGTGATATAATTTATGTTATAGTCACAAGTTCTGGATTAATACCAGTTTCTTCTTTCCTGTATAATAAACTACTTTTTTCCTTTTTCGTACCGCTATCGTTTGCTTGATTTTATATAGACCAAAGGTTTAATCAATCATTTTTATGTATCATTAATATGTCAAGTAAGGTATAAACATTGCCAACACATTTGGTGCCCTGTGTGAGGACCGAACTCACGACCTTCAGATTATGAGACTGATATGAACAGTATAAGTGAAATAAATTGTACTGGGAGTGTATGAGAGGACATCCTGCTCGATTGGGCCAAAATTGCAGCAGGGTGTCAGCGTGAATGATATGGGCTCTGATTGGACGCTTGAAGGCAGTGAAAAGAATTGGAATCTGGGCCTTTCTGCCAACAAGCGCTTCTGATTGACCCTTGTATGAGTCTAGGTCAAGACGCTTCCCAATCTTTGAGATTGAATTGCACCTGTGGGCCTAGGACACACTGAATTGTCTGGATGTATGTGACTCTATCTTCCTGTGTAAACTAATTGGGGATTGTAAGCTTTGTAATTATCGGTAAACACTGGCTATATTGTAACTGCTAAGAGCATAACTACTAAAAGATCATAGTGCAAGTAGGTGGGCATCAGTTAAACTACCTCCTGCACTACAAGCAATCATAAGGTCTAATAAGTGAGCATTTCTTTTAGAATATTGCAGAAAAGTCCACGGGGTGGGATTAAACTATTTTAGTTGGGAAGATCCCCAGGCTAATTTTTTGAAGGACTATAGTCAGAACAGGGATTGTTCGGGCAGGTAGCGAAAAAATATTAGTAACGGCGACAGGGGCAGTACCTGTCGACCCAATCATTGGTCAGAGAGTAGCTAGCTCTGGGAAAAAAGCAACCTATAAGAGGTTTGCGGGATCAGTTCAAGGTCTTTCGTCCGTAAAGGATGGGTAATAAAATCGCTTCAAAGAGGGAGTCCAACCGTGGGGAACCTTACCACTTGACCCCGAAGGAAGAAATGATAGATAAATATGGACCTTGGGTGGTGAAATATATGCAAGATTGGGATCGCTGGACTGGGAAGCGATATTCTAAAAGGGGTACTTTTAAACAACACGCTTGGGAAGCCCTGTGGTACAATCACCACGGAAAGATGAGACGAACAAATGAAAGAGATGCTTGGAGTGCATGGATGGTAGAATCCATGAATAGAACTGACGATGTGAATATTTTCACAGTAGGTGTTAAGGAGAAATCACACAAGATGATGCTGAGAAGTAGGGACAAGCAGGGAGAGCCACATCCCCAGAGTAGTGACAGTGAGGAACAGGGGGACGAGGAGGAATTGTCAGGAGTGGGGCCTTATGCAATTGCCCGGTCCTGGTTGGAAAAATACTCAGAGGCTGAGAGGAATTGTCATCTATCAGGAGGGGACAAAATGAGGAAGCCACAACTTGCGGCCCAATTTGACACCCCAGTTAAAACCCTAAATGAATCACAGGAAAACTCCTCCTGTGAAGCATTGAAACAAAAGGAGAGAGAGATAGCGCAACCAGCCAGGGGAAGAGAATGCTGGACTCAAGGGAGAAAAGTCTCCTCAGTTCCAGAGACCATATACCATCAAAAGGGATACTCTCTTCTCCTTGGACGAAAGAACCTCCCGAATATAGTAATCCTCCATTTACGGGCCGCGAACCCACATTCTCCCCTAGACGGCAGTTAACAAACAATTACGCTGCTGCAAGCAATACTGGCAATTCTGCTACGGGGCATACGGCCTATGTACCTTTATACCCCCAAGTAACTAGCACCCCACAACAAGGACCTATGTGGTGTCACTCTAATGAGGAAAGGATATCACCCAATGTGGGCACACCAGTGTACCATGGGACTGTTAATGCCACCCTTCAGGGCACTTTGCAATTGGATAAAGTGCCCCCACATGGCAGCAACAATCCTCCCCAGTCTTATTGGGAACCTGTGACAGAATCCCAAAAGACCAATCCACAACTAATATCTTTTCCGGATGACACATCTGTCTATCCTGTAAGAGAACAGGTGGTTTATGATAACAGTGGGAATTCCACGGGACGAATGACACATCATGTACCATGGACTCCCTCTGAGATGAAAGGATTTCTGAGTGTTATCCCCCATCCGAGGACAGATCCCATCAAATTTGCCAAGGAGCTGCTGGACATCCAGGCCAGCTACAATGCTAACTGGAGCGATATGCTTCAAATAATGAAAAGGGTTTGTGGAGATGGGGACTTTGATGAAATCCTCAATAAAACTCATATTCCACGAACCCTGTATGTTGATTCCAGCCAGCAAGGAGATATACTCACTAAGCAATTAGCACAGTTGATTAAGACAGTCTATCCTCCCCAGTCTTGGACAAAGGTGTCAGGAGTGATCCAGGGTCCAACGGAAGATTGTATGACATACTACAATCACTTTAAACAAGCCGTGGAATCGGCTGGTGGGGACATTACTAACAGTGCCCTATCGCCCGTATTGATACATAGCTTCATTACCGGGTTGAGAGGAAACATTAGGGAAAAATTGATGACTGCAAATCCAGACTGGAGAGATAAGCCCCTCTCCTCTTTGTTGTCACTTGCAACTGCTATTGAAAGGAATATAGCAGATTGGGAGTCACAGAAACCTCAAAGGATCTACCTTGCCACTGATCAGGTGAACAAAGCAGATCTTGACCAAAAACCAAGAGGGAGACGAGTTTGTTACAACTGCCACCAGCCTGGTCACATCAGGAGGTATTGTACAGCTCCAAGACAAAGTAGGCCACCAAGACAAGAGAGGGAATCTGAAAGAGACCCCCAATGACGGGGAGAGCTCCCGGTGTTACCTGTAATCTCGACAAATGAGCAAGGTAGTGCTTATGTACAGATGAAATTAAATAATCAGACCCTAAGGCTATTGGTTGACACGGGGGCCGCTCGAACAATTTTAAAATCCAGTGAGGTGAATCTTCCTGCTCAAAAGACTGTGAGAGGAGTTGGGCTAGGGGGTATAGTATACCCCCTATTGGAAACTACTCCTACAAAAGTTCGAATAGGGCCCTTTCAAACTGAAGCTTCCCTGCTCTTGACTAATTCAGTTCCTTGCAATTTGCTGGGAAAAGATTTGCTCTCCCAAATGAGAGCACAAATACACTTTACGGAGGATGGAGTGGAGGTAAACATCCCTTCCGATTCTGACCAACCCCAAATGGTAGAAACCTGGGATAGTATAATTACCTTGTGTAAATTAAAACTGGATGCAAGTCTTACGGAGAGCTTGCCCAGTGATTTATTTGAGGGTACCAATCCAGATGTTTGGGCAAAAGAGGGGAACACGGGGCTTATGATCCGCTGCCCCCCTGTTAGGATCAAACTAAAACCTGATGCTATCATTCCTAGGTTACCTCAGTATCCATTAAAATTGGCCCAATTGGAGGGAATTAGAGACCAAATCACACACCTCCTGAAAGAGGGTATACTGGTGAAAGTGAGTTCACCAGCTAATACCCCCTTGTACCCTGTGAAAAAACCAGGCCGAAACGTGTACCGGATGGTACAAGACCTGAGGGCAATTAACAAAATCATCCAAGAGGATGCTCCCGTGGTACCAAACCCTCACACTATTCTAAGTAACATCATCCCGTCTAATCAATATTTCACAGTTATGGATTTGAAGGATGCCTTTTTCACGGTACCACTCCACCCTGACTGTCAATACCTCTTCGCCTTCAGCTTTGAACGGCAACAGTATACCTGGAGTAGATTGCCCATGGGTATGGTATCTAGTCCAAATGAGTACAGCAAAGCCATGAAAGAATGTCTGGACAGGTGGCACTGCCCGGAGGGTACCACTCTCCTCCAGTATGTGGATGACTTGCTAATTGGAGGCAACACGAGAGAGGCATGTAGAGATGCAACTATCTCCTTGTTAAATCACCTTGCAGAGGAGGGATGCAGAGTATCCCCGGCCAAGTTACAATACAACAGGGACCGAGTTGTGTTTCTGGGTCATTGCATCTCCCAAGGAAAAAAACACTTGACACAAGACCGAAAGAAGGCTATTCTGAATAGCAAAATGCCACAAAATGCAAAACAATTGAGGGGATTCCTAGGATTGGTCAGATATTGCCGACAATGGATACCAGAAATGTCCAATGTTTGTAAGCCACTCTATGACTCTGTAAACACACAGGGAAAACTGGAACTCAGTGAAGGGCAAATGCATGCTATTCAGACCTTGAAGGCTGCAATCAGTGAAGCACCCGTTTTGGGCCTGCCAAATTATACCAAGGGATTCAGGCTTTACTGCCACGAGTCCAAAGGCCACGCTGCTGGAGTCCTGACACAGGACCATGGAGGACATGACAAGCCAATTGGCTATTACAGCTGTCAGATTGACACCGTTGTCAATGCAATGGCACCCTGCCTGAGGGCAGTAGCAGCAGCGGCGGAGATGCTGACTAAGACTGCAGACATTGTGCTAGGGAACCCGTTGGAAGTTTATGTACCCCATGAGGTTCACGTGGTCATGCAGAACCTGACCACAAAGCACATTTCGTCAGCGAGATTGACCAGATATGAACTGGCACTTTTAACGCCCACAAATATCACCCTCAAAAGGTGTGCAAAATTAAATCCAGCTACCCTGCTACCAGAGACAGTGAAAGATGAAATAGAAAGTCATGACTGCAATGCAGAAATGGAGGATCATTATCTGGAAGCACAGAGAGTAAGAGACACCCCCATTCCCAATGCTGACCTCACAGTGTTTGTAGATGGATCCCGCTTCTATACTGAAGAAGGGCACCCTGTTACAGGATATTCTGTGGTCACCAAGGATGAAATCCTTTTCCAAGGAAAACTACCTGGGCATCATTCCGCCCAGGTGGCAGAGCTTATGGCTCTCATGCAGGCTTGCATAGTAGGAAAAGAAAAAAGGCTCAATGTCTACACCGACTCAAGATATGCCTTTGGCATATGTCACGATTTTGGCCAACTATGGAAATTAAGAGGCTTTCTGACCACCTGTGGAAAACCTATCAAACATGGTGGGCTCATTAAGAAAGTCCTTGAGGCACTGTGGTTCCCCCGAGGAAATAGCAGTTCTAAAATGTGCAGCACACACCAGAGGCACGGATGAGGTTTCACTTGGAAATGCTAAAGTAGATGCCGCGGCAAAGGTAGCGGCTGTAACTGGCACCGAGTCTGTGGAAATCTTCATGGCCACATCTTGCTCCGACAGTCCGGATCAAGTAGATTTGGCTGTCCTGGAGAAATTGCAAATGCAAACCGATGAAAACACAAAACGGAAGTGGCGAGACCAGGGATGTAAGGAAACTGCTGGACTTTGGGCCCATGAGGATGGAAGGTACTGTGCTCCTCCAGCATTGTATCCATATTTGGCGGAGGCATCGCACGGCCCCTCTCATCTAGCCAAAGGAGCAATGGTCTCCACAATCACATCTCACTGGGTGGCCCCTGGATTCACCACTGTTGCAGAGAAATTCTGTCAAGGGTGCGAAACATGTCAGATACATAATCCTGGGAGGCTCGTCAAAACCCCAATTAAACATTTGCCCAAAGCACAGTATCCCTTCCAGAGGCTGCAGATTGATTACATTCAATTGCCAAAATGCCAACAATTCCAATATGTCCTAGTTTGTGTAGACATGTTTTCAGGATGGGTAGAGGCCTGGCCTGTAGCCAATGCAACGGCATCAGTCACTGCAAAGAAACTATTGCAGGAAATTGTGTGCAGGTATGGCCTAATGGAGACGGTAGAATCTGATCAGGGGAGCCATTTCACAGGCCAAGTGATGGCTGAGGTTATGGGAGGACTCCAAATTGAACAAAAGTTCCATACTCCCTACCATCCACAGGCATCAGGGAAGGTCGAAAGGTATAATGGGATCATTAAGAATAGACTAGCAAAAATTTGTGAAAATACGCGCCTTACCTGGGTGCAAGCTCTCCCTCTGGTATTGAAATCCATGCGACATACTCCTAGAGGTCCAGAAAAACTTGCTCCATTTGAGATATTGTTTGGGAGACCCCCAATGACAGGATTGTTTTTCCCACAAGAGATGACATTAATGCATTGTTCCTTGAAAATGTATGTGCAGGAATTACACCAGCAGCTCACTAAGTTGCATGCCCAAGTGTTCTCTTCTATTCCAGACCCAAATTTTGACGGTGAATCTCACTCCCTACAGCCTGGAGATTGGGTGGTGATCAAGAAATTTCAACGAAGAGGACTGGAACCCAGGTTTGAGGGTCCTTACCAGGTATTGCTGACCACCCCCACCTCAGTGAAGGTAGAGGGAAAATTCTCCTGGGTGCATGCTTCTCATTGCAAACAAGTTCAGAAGGAGGTTTAGGGAAGCGGGTGGAATGGGCACGTTTCCCCTCTTTTTAAGTGTACTCAGCTGGTATATTCTCATTTCTGCTCAAGAACCAACAACTCCTGGGGCAAAAACCCCGTTTGTCCATGGACCAGAACCAGTACCCTGGACTCCACCGGAGGAGTATAGTAAATGGGGAATAAAACCTGAGGGGTGGAGTCCCACACAGATCCATAAGGCAGAGTGCAAACACGGACGAGTCCTTCCCCGATACCCAATGTACTTTCATGGGTATATACTCATTCATGCCATAGCAGGGATGAGTTTTGATGGGTCCTTCCTAGAACATACCACCGGCCTCGATCCACAACCTTACAGATTTCACACAGCCCATGGGGACATTAATGCAGGGAATCTACTAGATTGGCCATTCCGTATGTAAGACGGCAAAGCCTATCTTCCTGAGTGGGTACGAATACAAGGGGTGGTGAAAGACAAACCCCGACACCATAATGTATGTCACCTATCACATAGATGAGAACATTGCCTTGTGTGAAGGAGATTGGGACCCCAAAGATAGGGAATGTCTCATCCCCGGAATTTTTCCTGAAAAATCAAATGACAGCCAATCTACCAAGAGAATGTTTGTAGATCTTGATACCGAGACCTATGAAATGTCCATAAACAATTTAACCAAGGGGTCAGATCTATGGAGGATAAAATGCAAAAATAGCAAATTATATCCAATAGATCCCACAGGGGAGAACTATGAAGAGTGGTATATTGTTTACATCATCTTCAATCAGGGGGAAGAGAAAGAATATAAGAGGTACTATTATGATTTTCCAGAACTGGTTCAAGGGTCACTAGCCGACAAGTGTTTCCACCCCGCTGAGGGAACCCTTGAGATTCTGATCACTAAGCATCCCACCTATGATAGGAGGACACATCCGCTAAACTACTTGTCAAAGAAAAAGGTGGTACTGCAGTTGAATTGTAGTAACGCTCATCAGGCCGTGTGGTATGAACGAGCAAATGTAACTCTCTCTGCCAAATATACCAACACTGTAATCTTAAAAATTAGGACCGATGCTGAGAACAAACAGTATGAGGTCCTGGATTTACAACCAAGACTTTCCATACATGCCTTTGTGTTGCAGGTAATGAGGGATACCTGTGTCCCCGAGACAGAGGGTCACTATTTTATCGACACAGCTTACTGGCCCCCAAATCAGTCCTTGGTTTTTAACAGTCCAAACCCATGGAAGTGGGATGTCTTATGCAATGGGGTGGATCTGCCTAGTGTGAATGAGTGGATGAATGGAAGGCCAATGAATGAAGAAATGAGAGGCGTGCATATGACTGTGGACTGGCAAGACCCCCAAGGATACGATCTGGATCTAGACTTACATCTAGATGGCCCATTTGTGTGGCCATTCTGCAACGCATTTGACGAAGGCTGTTGGACATTTATGCAAATGACAAAACTTAAGAGGGATGACATGTTCCCCGGAATCAGTACCCCTGTTATGGATCCTAAACGTTGGTATCCCTGGAAAGGGCGAGGAAAGATCTGTGTGACAGTGGTACGAGTACCCAATGAGTTGGATGTTCTTGTGCCAGCAAAAATTAGTTCAGACTCCTGTAAAGCCCCTATAGTGAAGGCTGCAGATCTAGTCATCCCTTTACTCTCCTCTCACTGGACAGTACTAACAGAAACACAATTTATGTTATATACATGGAGAATAACCTTATCTGATTTCCGAGTTGATAAATGGGATCAACGGTGTAAAACCTTTATAAAGAATCAGATATACATGTTAAAGGAATGGATGCATTCTGGATATTCAGAATATTTCCCCATTAGAGCAAAGAGAGACCTAATAGAGACTGCCTTAGGAGCAGGGGGTGTTGCCCTGGGTAGCCTAAACACAATGGATCTAGAGGTACTCAGAAACAAGCTAGGAGGGTTGGCACAGCATGTTGGGGAAGGGGTTAAGGTGCAGCTAGATGTGAATCATATCCTTGAAAATCTACAGCATGCTCATATTGATGCTACTGCCTCATTGTCTAAGATAATGAAACAGAAGTTCACTGGACTTATAGCGGGATTATCTAAAGTACAAGAAGACATCCAACTTGCTTTATCTTGCACCCAGGTACAATCAGAACTATCCCAGGACCTCAGAGTAATGATTGCTTCTTTTTCAGTAGGACAATTTCCACTAAATTTGAGAAAGCAGGCAGGTAGGGTAGTATCCAAGTTTGCTATGAGTCATATGGATTGGTGGATGACTCAATTCCATGGCTGTCAGAACCTGACTTGCACGGTCTCATCCCTGATTCCGGTCGCCGGGACAGAACATCGTGCTTATACCACGGTCAATTTGGGTACTATCCTATCGGGCTCTACCGTGTTACACCCCCGAGTCCATCATGATCTGATGGTTTATGAGTCGGGACAACCTCAAATGATTGATACTGATGGGTGCTGGAGGAAGGAAGGGGTGGTGTTATGCCAAGGGAAACAGGATAGGATCACGAGACAACAATGCTGGCACAGGGAAGGGTCATGTCTCATGGATGCCGAGGAATTGTCCCAACCTTATGTAAAATACTTGGGGCAAGGGTATTGGTGCTGGTATCAAATGCACAGTGATGCCCTATATTCTGCCTACGGGTTAAACTGTACTCAACGTGGTACATTACCTCAGGGAGTCTACTGTACATCTTCCCCGGTCCTTGGAATAGATATAGCCGAGACACAAGGACGTACCCCTATTACCCCAGAGAAGAGGCTTGATATCAAACCTGACACCCCCATACACCTACAGAAACTTCCTCTGGGATTTGGGGCAGAGTTAAAGGCTTGGCTGGTAGATTTCGGACAACAGGATGAAATATTAAATGTACTAAGAGATGCTGAGAAACAAGCCACCATACGACTCACCCATGATCAAAATAAATTGATCCAAGTATCCCATGCTTTAGACGAAGACGCTAAGATTTCCTGGTGGGAAAGTTTATTTGGGTATAGTCCTAACGCTACAGCTTTCCTAAACATTTTGCTCCACCCTGTTGTTGTCCTAATCTGTGTAGCCTTATTGCTTTCCCTGATGCAAGTAATAATGTGCATTGCTATCAGGAGAATGAACGCCAAAGCTATGAGAATGTGCACCTCAACGAGGTATCTTCTCTCAAGCAACAGAAAAAGCTACTGACTCAGAAACAAATCTCTGAGGAAGCTTGATCCAATCCAGGCCAGTACAAAGAATTGCGCATTTAAGAGAGAACCCTAGAACTATATTGTTCTTACGTTTTTTTGTTTTTTTTGGTACTCGTATTTTTAAATTTTGATCATGTTCAATTTTTTTTTAGTTTTTATACATCCAATTGAAATTTTTAAGAATTTTTATTTTTTTCATTGTAACCTTTATTCATTAGAATTTTTTTAACGTTTCCTTTTTTAAATTAATTTTAAGTTTTGGTAAAAGTAATTTTTATTAATTTTTTTTTCAGCTTTATTTCTAGGTCTTTCATTTTTTTATCAATTTTTATTTCTTTATTTTTAATGTTTATTTCATTTTTAATTTTTTGATAATTTTTTTTAAAATTTTGAATTTTGAATTTTTTTCCCTTTTTTAAAAAAAAATGTTTTGTTTGATACATTTTTTTATTAATTTTAATTTTTTTGGTTTTTCAGCTTTATTTCTAGGTCTTTCATTTTTTTATCAATTTTCATTTCTTTATTTTAAATTTATAATGTTTATTTCATTTTTATTTTTTTAAATTTAAAATTTTTTATTTTTTCCCTTTTTTAAAAAAAAAAAATTTTGTTTGATACATTTTTTAATTAATTTAAATTTTAAATTTTTAGTTTCTTAATTATTGTTCAGTTTTATTTTTTATCTTTCCCTTTTCAAAAAAAAAAAAAAAAGGAAGAAGGGGGGGGGGGGGAGTATAATTTTTGGATTTTAATCTTTTATTAATTTTCTCTCTCTCCATCAGTTTTTTTTCATTTCATTCAGGTGGGAAAAGTTCCAAAATGTTTGGACTTTGCCCACCTGAAAGGGGGAGTAGTGCATAGATCTGAAAGTACAGATAATGCATTATTTATTTTTTTTATTATTTTTTTTTAAATTGAACTATCTATATGTTTTTTTTTCTTGTTTTTTATGTTTTTTACTATTCTCCTTTCCTTTTATTACTCACCTCTCGTCCTTTCTTCTTTAATATTAGGCTCTCAAAGCTTTGTCTTTTGGTTTCTATCATCCACCTTCTCAGGATAATGTAACTAGGACATCAGTCATATCATTCATTGTTTAAAACGCATGATCATTCCTGCCCACCAGCACCATATTGTACACCCAGTGAAGCCAGAGTATCCAGTTAGCATGTCTTAATGTAATTGTACCTCCCCTAGTCTGCCCACTGCTTTAACCTGAGCCCCGTGAACAGGTGTGGTGAACCCAGGGACCTGACAATAGCAGACAGTGTTGACTATCCCTACCATCAAGGGCAATGGATGATACTGGCCGTGGCGCGGTCTCGGTACCCTGTGGGGATCCCACCTGACTCGTCCACATTGCACCCCTCATAGATATTCCTGTCTGACATTCTCCCTCTTGTTCTTGTTTTTTTGTATTCATGCACGACTGTCCGGAGGCCCGCCCATCCACCACCTGAAGAAGCAACGCATCTCTTAAGAAAAACGTGCCACGAATAAGACTCTTCTGAAACTTTCCTTCACCATGCTGAAAAGTGCTGTCTCGCGGTCCGATCCAATCGTGACAATCATAACACCATATTTCCAAGCTACAGGACTAAATATGAAAGGATCCCGCCATTAATGTTTGAATTTCGCTCTTCCAATGCAGAGGGGCGATGAAGCATTGCAGTACAGACTCTCATGGGTCGGATGTGAAGTCTCAAAGGCACCAGGACTGTCTCAAGTCTACCTTGATGGGTTACGGCGGGTTCAAGAAAGGAAAACGCCGCAGTGGTGGTGGGGAAAGGGTCGGGGGCTTCTGGGCCGTTGTGGGTGGATACAAGATCATTGAAGGAGGTCATAAGTTCAATAATGAACTTGAGGGGGTACTGTGGTGGATATTTTGATTCTAATTCTTTTTCATATCCGGTACTCTAAATAAACCACCATGCCCCCCAACGGACACATGTATATATGTATTTATGAAACACTACCCTTGTAGGAGCTGCTGGTTTAATAGCGTCCAATCATTGGGAACAGGACGCTGTATGTGTATGTATGTATATATATATATATATATATATATATATATATATATATATATATATATATATATATGGGGACGGGTAAAATCTGTTTATATCTTCTTTGAGAGAGAGCTCCCCCCCATACTGTAAACAAAGGATGTATCATCTCCTGTTGGGTGGGAACATGGATGAGGTTTCAGGTGATACTTAAGTGTCCTTTGTCTTGGGGGGGGCGGTCACCACAGGGGGCCCTTAGCATGCTAATGTGGGAACTGGTTAGACTAAGCTGATAAAGCAACCAGTATTTCAGCTTTAGAGGGGGCAGGCTAGGTAAAGAGACTTGAGATTTCAACCAATCAGGTGGTCAGCTTTGAACCAATGAGACCACCGGATTTTGGATTCTGGCATGGAAGGGGTATAAATTAGTCAGCCAGAGCCATGATGAGGCCCTTGCAAATGATGTCCTGACCTGAGGAGCATGGTGAAGTACTCTGTAAATATACCTCTTTAATTTCCTTAATCTCTCCTGTAACTCTAATCTTCCTTTAACTTGTGCTGATACACGGTTGTCTCCCTTATAGCCATATTCTTATGTAATATTATTGTGTAATAGCCATATTCTTATGTAATATTATTGTGTTGTATGAGTAACCTCTTTGTTTCAAAGGTGATATAATTTATGTTATAGTCACAAGTTCTGGATTAATACAAGTTTCTTCTTTCCTGTATAATAAACTACTTTTTTCCTTTTTCGTACCGCTATTGTTTGCTTGATTTTATATAGACCAAAGGTTTAATCAATCATTTTTATTTATCATTAATATGTCAAGTAAGGTATAAACATTGCCAACACACCTTTCACCCCCTATCACCACTGTTGCTAAGCGATCGTTTTTCTAAACGCTGTCTTAGTGTCGGTGATGCAGATCGGTAGCCAGTAATTTTTTTTAGGTTCGCTGCATGTTTTTATAGCGTCAGGTACCCCAATATATTATCTAATAAAGGTTTAACCCCCTTGATCGCCCCCCAGGTAACCCTTTCACCCCCTATCACCACTGTCGCTAAGCGATCGTTTTTCTAAACGCTGTCTTAGTGTCGGTGATGCAGATCGGTAGCTGGTAATTTTTTTTAGGTTCGCCGCAGGTTTTTATAGCGTCAGGTACCCCAATATATTATCTAGTAAAGGTTTAACCCCCTTGATCGCCCCCAGGTAACCCTTTCACCCCCTATCACCACTGTCGCTAAGCGACCGTTTTTCTGATCGCTGTCTTAGTGTCGGTGATGCAGATCGGTAGCCAGTAATTTTTTTTAGGTTCGCCGCAGGTTTTTATAGCGTCAGGTACCCCCATATATTATCTAATAAAGGTTTTAACCCCCTGATTGCCCCTAGTTAACCCTTTCACCAGTGATCACCATATAAGTGTTACGGGTGACGCTGGTTAGTTAGTTTGCTTTTTATAGTGTCAGGGCACCCGCCGTATATAACCCAATAAAGGTTTAACCCCCTGATTGCCCGGCGGGTGATATCAATTAGGTTTTAGCGTCAGAGAGGGTCTGCGTCACACCCCAGGCAGCGTCAGGTTAGTGCCAGTAACGCTAACACCCACGCGTGAAGCATACACCCCCCTTAGTGGTATAGTATCTGAACAGATCAATATCTGATCTGATCAGATCTATACTAGCGTCCCCAGCAGTTTAGGGTTCCCAAAAACGCAGTGTTAGCGGGATCAGCCTAGATACCTGCTAGCACCTGCGTGTTGCCCCTCCGTCCAGCCCAGGCCACCCAAGTGCAGTATCGATCGATCACTGTCACTTACAAAATAAAAACACACATAACTGCAGCGTTCGCAGAGACAGGCCTGATCCCTGCGACTCCAGTGCTGTAGGAGGTGATTTCACCACCACAGTTAAATAAAAAAAGCATATATGCCGAAGCATTGGAGCAGCAGGAGCGGAGGAGCGATTTTGCTCCTAATGCCGCGTACATACGGTCAAAATTCCGACGGAGGCTTGCCCGTGGAAAAGTCTGACCATGTGTGTGCGGCATAACTTTTTTGCGGGAGGATGCCCCCATGCTTCGGCATATATAAATGGTGCGTGTATGCCCATCATTGGAAGTGGGTGGATGAAGGGCGGTATTCTAATGGTGGGCATACCCACCGATCAATCTCTTTTTTCGTTCAGCCAACTGGCTGCATGAAAAAAAAAGATTACAATACATGTCCAACAAGGACCAGCAACGTACTGGTATGTTGCTGGACTTTGAATGTTTATACCAGAATGATGCCTGCGGGTTTAGGTATCATCTTGGTATCATTCTTTTCAGCCTGCGGCTGGCTTTCATGTAAAAGCAATCCTAGCGGCTAATTAGCCTCTGGACTGCTTTTACAAGCAGTGGGAGGGAATGCCCCCCCCCCGGATATAAAAAGCGCCATTGGGAAATTGGGAAAGCATTTTATCACACCGATCTTGGTGTGGTCAGATGCTTTGAGGGCAGAGGAAAAATCTAGGGTCTAGAAGACCCCAGTTTTTTCAAAAAAGAGTACCTGTCACTACCTATTGCTATCATAGGGGATATTTACATTCCCTGAGATAACAATAAAAATGATAAAAAAAAAAAAATACTTGGAAGGAACAATTTAAAAATAAAATAAAAAAGCAAAATTAATAATAAAAAAAAAAAAAAAAAAAAAAAAGCACCCCTGTCCTGCCCTGCTCTTGCCCAATGGCGAACGCAAGCGTCGGTCTGGCGTCATATGTAAACAGCAATTGCACCATGCATGTGAGGTATCACCGCGAAGGTCAGATCGAGGGCAGTCATTTTAGCAGTAGACATCCTCTGTAAATCTACTGGGGTAACCTGTAAAGGCTTTTAAAGGCTTTTAAAAATGTATGTAGTTTGTCGCCAATGCGCGTTTGTGCGAAATTTTAAAGCATGTCGTGTTTGGTATCTATGTACTCGGCCTAAGATCATCTTTTTTATTTCATCAAACATTTGGGCAATATAGTGTGTTTTAGTGCATTAAAATTAAAAAAAGTGTATTTAACCCAAAAAATGCGTTTGAAAAATCGCTGCGCAAATACTGTGTAGAAAAAAAAATGCAACACCCACCATTTTATTCTGTAGGGCCTTTGCTTTAAAAATATATATAATGTTTGGGGGTTCAACATAATTTTCTTGCAAAAAAAAAAATGTTTTCATGTAAACAAAAAGTGTCAAAAAGGGCTTTGTCTTCAAGTGGTTAGAAGAGTGGATGTAAGCTTCCTAATGTTGTGTATAAAATGCCAGAACAGTTCAAAACCCCCCCAAATGACCCCATTTTGGAAAGTAGACACCCCAAGCTATATACTGAGAGGCATGTCGAGTCCATGGAATATTTTATATGTTGACACAAGTTGCGGAAAAACGAAAATTGTTTTTTTTTTTTGCACAAAGTTGTCACTAAATGATATATTGCTCAAACATGCCATGGGCATATGTGGAATTACACCCCAAAATACATTCCGTTGCTTCTCCTGAGTACGGGGATACCACATGTGTGAGACTTTTTGGGAGCCTAGCCGCGTACGGGACCCCAAAAACCAAGCACCGCCTTCAGGCTTTCTAAGGGTGTAAATTTTTGATTTCACTTCTCACTGCCTATCACAGTTTTGGAGGCCATGGAATGCCCAGATGGCACAAAACCCCCCCAAATGACCCCATTTTGGAAAGTAGACACCCCAAGCTATTTGCTGAGAGGTATTGTGAGTATTTTGCAGATCTCACTTTTTGTCACAAAGTTTGGAAAATTGCAAAAAAAAAAAAATGTATATATATATTTTCTTTCTTCATTTTCAAAAACAAATGAGAGCTGTAAAATACTCGCCATGCCTCTCAGCAAATAGCTTGGGGTGTCTATATTCCAAAATGGGGTCATTTGGGGGGGTTTTGTGCTATTTTGGCATTTTATGGCCTTCGAAACTGTGATAGGTAGTGAGGAGTGAAATCAAAAATTTGTGCCTAGAAATCCTGAAGGCGGTGCTTGGTTTTCGGGGTCCCGTACGTGGCTAGGCTCCTAAAAAGTCCCACACATGTGGTATCCCCGTACTCAGGAGAAGCAGAAAAATTTATTTTGGGGTGTAATTCCACATATAACCATGGCATGTGTGAGCAATATATCATTTAGTGACAACTTTTTGTAATTTTTTTTTTTTTGTCATTATTCAATCACTTGGGACAAAAAAAAAATATATTCAATGGGCTCAACAGGCCTCTCAGCAATTTCCTTGGGGTGTCTATTTTCTAAAATGGGGTCATTTGGGGGGGTTTTGTGCTATTTTGGCATTTTATGGCCTTCGAAACTGTGATAGGTAGTGAGGCGTGAAATCAAAAATTTGCGCCCTTAGAAATCCTGAAGGCGGTGCTTGGTTTCCGGGGTCCCGTACGCGGCTAGGCTCCCAAAAAGTCCCACACATGTGGTATCCCCGTACTCAGGAGAAGCAGCAAAATGTATTTTGGGGTGCAATTCCACATATAACCATGGCATGTGTGAGCAATATATCATTTAGTGACAACTTTTTGTAATTTTTTTTTATTTATTTTTTTTAGTCATTATTCAATCACTTAAGACAAAAAAAAAAAAAAATTCAATGGGCTCAACATGCCTCTCAGCAATTTCCTTGGGGTGTCTACTTTCCAAAATGGGGTCATTTGGGGGGGTTTTGTACTGCCCTGTCATTTTAGCACCTCAAGAAATGAGATAGGCAGTCATAAATTTAAAGCTGTGTAAATTTCAGAAAATGTACCCTAGTTTGTAAACTCTATAACTTTTGCGCAAACCAATAAATATACGCTTATTGACATTTTTTTTTACTAAAAACATGTGGCTGAATACATTTTGGCCTAAATGTATGACTAAAATTGAGTTTATTCGATTTTTCTTATAACAAAAAGTAGAAAATATCATTTTTTTTCAAAATTTTCGGTCTTTTTCCGTTTATATCGCAAAAAATAAAAATCGCAGAGGCAATCAAATACCATTAAAAGAAAGCTCTATTTGTGGGAAGAAAAGGACGCAAATTTCGTTTGGGTACAACATTGCATGTCCGCACAATTTACAGTTAAAGCAGCGCAGTGAAAAATTCTGAATTCACCTCTGGTCCTTTAGCTACCAAATGGTCCAGGGCTTAAGTGGTTAAGCATCCCCATGGGTCCCCTCTGCTTTAAAACTTTCTGGAGACATGGCATCCCCTGCACCCCACCCCACCATA